>CM062817.1:1806155253-1807428170 GCA_031772625.1 Pinus tabuliformis | reverse complement strand
TTTTTTCTTGCCTTCCAAAATCACACATTTTATAAAGATAGATTACTGGTTGTTTGTATTCCTCAAAAGAATATGAAGTGAACATGCTTGAATATTTTCCAACCCATTCATTTCCAAGCTCTTCATATGTTGAATAGTATAACACAAAAATAAATGCTCCACCCAATATTATTTTTCATCCACATGTAATGATTAAATTCATCAACATAATTCCAACATCATGTAATATTATAGGAATAACATATGACTATATAATTGAGCATTCATTTCTCATGATAAATAACACCATTTTCTATTAACATATCATAATAATATTTTCCTTTGGCTTAGACTTGCATCACAACATCTTCATGTCATTGTATCACTAACTTTACCTTTGCTGTCATGGAGACTTTCCTTGCCTTTGTTGCCATGGAGTATTGCCTTGCATCACAACAATTTTCTCCAACTAACCAGTCTTAAAATCATTCTGATACATGACACAAGAAAGCATCGATGTTCTGCAATAACATCAAGGTATTTGTTTCTCCTTCATTGTTCCTTGTTGATTCTCCTTTGCCATCACCTCTTCTTTTCCTACTTCTTTTCCTTGATGCTCCATTGCGATCCCATATTTTTCCGGTTATTTGCCTTGATCATAACCATACATGCTTGTTGTTTCTCCTTTCCTTGCTACTGCTCCTTTGTCTTTATTATTCCTTCTGTTTCTTTGCCTTTGCTGCTCTCATCTCTTGTTGTTAAATATCCATGCAACATACCTTGCTTCTTCTATGCCTTTTCTGCTCTTTTACTGCTCCTTTTCCATCAATGACAAGAAGGCCATTGATATCCCCCTTTGGCATTGATGGAAAACACTAATCCTCCCTCTTTTGTCCTCATAAATATTTCTCCTTGCTACTCCTAACCTCTGCTTACCTCCTCCTTTGACACCAATGGCAAGGGGGTAATAAATGCCAAGTATTTCATTATTCAAGTCACCTAGACATTTTTTGTTGTTGTAGTGAATAATCAATAGTGAAGAACCTTCCTTTTCCCCAAAAATACTTAGTTTACTGCTTGTAGCAGTGAATATAAAACCACCTTCTACAAATTGGGAAACTGTTTGACTAGAGGAATCTTTAACAAAATACATTGAATGCTTTCATAAGGATGGCGCTTGAATATCCAAGACACTTAAGGACACTTGTCATAACCATATAAACTGATTTCAATAGGTTTGGAGTCGGATTAAAGGGTTAAACTGCTGACTGTGTAGAAGTGCAACAAATTTGTTGTGTTACTTCCTTGTTAAAAAAAAAGGTGCAACAAAAATGCAATGAATTCACCATTCTCATACTTTGATAATCTCATGGATTTCTAAATGTGTCAAACATGTGGAATACAACCCATAAATCAATAAACATATGTTAGAATACATCTGTTCAAACTACAAACCTCAATTCTTGAAAATCATCACCTACAAAAAAAACGCAGTGACTGAACGCAATGAAACTTCGCTCGCATGGGTTTGAATAGGTGTTGAAGTCTCTGACCAATCAAGATGGTTGATGGATGATGTTTACAATACAAAATACCTTCTTTGAACCTCCATATATTTTTGGATTGCGATGCAATTTTTATAGTTGCTCCACTGCTTTAATGCCTCTACAAAAACAATAACCAGGATGTCCATAATACCTTTACATTAATGGCTCTGACTGCCAAGTCTATTAAAAGAGGACGTAGTTCCAAATCCCAATTGTCTTGTCTTGCAAGTAATATTAGAGTTGGTGGATGAAGAGTATTTGACTGGATTTGGAATGCATATGTCTTGAAGTTTAACACATCAAACACGAAATGTAAGAGTCATTATGAACATGATCTATTATTGGCCTTCTCTGATATTTGGTTATGGGGACATATTCATTCAACATTGCATGTTTATCCTCAAAATGACAGTGCATCAACAAAACCATTTCGCAACTCGACTGAGGAAAATCATACTGCTACTAATGGTTTAGACTCATAATTTGTAACACAATAATTGTTTTACATTGTAAACTACGTTGTTCTGGAACTATAACTATTGGGTCCTTCATTTTGAATTTTGAAAGTTTTGAAGATATGAAGAGGGAAAAACAAGTGGTGGGAGAAACAATCAAGTTGCGACGAAGACAGCTGGGAAAGGGAGTAAGACCATGTAGTTGTGGGACAATTGCGGTAAGGTGTCAGGAACAAGCAGAAACAACTGAGCGAACAAAGAGGAGGATGAGAAGAAGCTGAGGGGATAGACAGTTGAAAAAAACTGGCAGTTCGAGCAGCAAAGGAATAGATAAAAAGGAGAGAACAACATGAAGAAGAGTTTGTTAATACCTGAGGGAGTCTAGAGCACAAAGGAGCAGTGCTGGAAAGACTAGGGCATGGAAAATTTTAGGGGCGAATGTTCGACCTTTGGCGAAATTAAGGGGTTTTAAATTTTTAGTGGGCGAATATTTTGTATCATAGTACATTTTTACAAATCACCTCAAATAGCCCACCTTATTTTAAGGGAGAGGGTAAAAAAGGTAAATTTAGCCCTTGAAATTAGGAGTTACAACCTTCCATTCACCCTAATTTCAAGAATAGGTTTTATTTAAGTGAATCCTATGGGCCAAATACCATATTTATAAAAGAGGTATGGTAAATTAATAAAAATATAAATAAATGAGAGATATGGTAAATAAATAAAACATTTTTTATATTTACTCCATAAGTCACCTTATATACATGCAAGGGTGTAAACAAATACAAATATAAGTAAAGTGGAGGTATGGTAAATAAATAAAATGTCTTTTTATACTTACTCAAAAGGTATGGCAAATAAATAAAAATATAAATAAACTAGACGTATGGTAAATAAATAAAACTTCTTTTTATTTTTAGTCCATAACCCTCATTCTATCTATGAAGCCCAAAAAAGAGGTTTTATTTAAGTGAATCTTATGCGCCAAATACCATATTTGTAAAAGAGGTATGGTAAATTAATAAAAATATAAATAAACGAGAGCTATGGTAAACAACTAAAACATTTTTTTATATTTACTCCATAAGTCACCTTATATTTACGAACACTAAAAAAAATGCATTATATTTAGGTGAAACATATGGGAAAAATACTATGGGACAAATACCATGGGCTAGATTATTATTAATACCATGCAAAAAAACATTATTAACCCTAATATTAGTGTTAGCCTCTTGCTGCAGCAGGTATTCATCTTTCATGATCGACATTTTTACATGCCAAATATGTCATACTCTGCATGCTGCAACGTTCCATATTTGCTACAAAGGCCAGAGAATTGCCCATGAGAGTGTGCTAGTCTAAATGCCACTGCTATGTTCCTTTTTGATGAGTTGTTCCATTTTTGATAAGTCTTTTAAGGGAGGGCCAAACAACTTAATCTTGGCCTCCCTAGGTCTCAATTTTCTGTTGTAGAATATAGAGAATCAGCATCTGTCCGAACAACTTAATCTTGGCAGATTTATAGATAGGTAGAGAAACAAGGGTGCTCAACTGCTTAATCTGAGCCCCTGGATGAAATAAGTGTAGATGTAGATAGGAGGACAGCAAGAAGAAAAGAATGAAAAGCTGGGTATGCTAGTTCAAGTGCACCCAAACCAAAAGAAGAGAAAATGTTAGGCAAGTAGGCTGGGTAAGTAGTTTTGTGGTTGCAGAATCAAGCTGTGTGATCCACTTCATGCTTTCAAGTGTTATACCTTTTCAGATCACAAATGCAATGCAATTTTCCCTTGGAGGACTTCAAGCGAAGCATGACTAACTCCCCCTTCTTCTTATTCCCCAAATCATTTACTAACCTCCCCAAAGAGGTCAAGATCTGCTTGATTTCTCTTAGGTTTCATCATTTGCCATATCATTGCCTAAGTAAAGATCTGCTTTGCTTAAGGATGCTTATATTTCTTATACGAGTCATTTTCCCCTTAATAGCCTAAGATTGCATACTTAGCACTCTCTCATCACATTTCATATTAACTGCTAACTTTATTATGTAACTCCTTATCTTTTTACCCTCCCCCTACTAAAACTATGTCAATAATTCCCCTGTATACTTATCCCTTCCTCTGGTTGAAATATAACCATAAGTATCGCTTGGGAATTTCTAAGTTTACTTGAAACTTAGTAAGAACCCTCATTTCGCTCAAAAAACCATCTTCCTAAGATGTTTGGACTCCTTCCAAAACACAAAACCCCCTTCAAATGCCATCAGACTCACTCCGATGCAGCAAGATCCCTTCCAAAGCTGTAAACGGCCTTTCCGATCTCATTGACTCTCCTCCGATAAGTCTTCCTCTCCTTCGACGCGATATCGCTGTCGGAGGTCGCAGCATTCATTCATCGGCCCGCCCCTTTATACTCTCCCGACATCGCTTCGCCGATGTGATTTCGCAATTGGCAGTCCCAAGGTTTTTTTACCTATATACATACGCCCCCTCTCGTCTGCCTATGCGATATTGCTATCGCATCCGAAAGCATATCGCATCGTGATCCATTCATTTTCGCAATATTTTCCATTATCACACAGCCGCATGCCATGTCGCCTTTCCGAAATCGGCGATCGCTCCCATCGCATCATATATATAAAAACCATTGCCCTCTGTCCTTGCCGATTGCCGATCTCCGAGTTAAAACCCCGCCGTACTACCACGTCACCCTGCCACGTCACTACCGTACTGGGACCCCCTGCTGACGTCATACTGACGTCATCACTAAAGGAAGGCGCGAAGGGTGCAAATCGCAGCAAAGAGAGCCCGAATGAAAATCTGAGGCAGTTTTTGATGCACGATTAATGCTTAGCGCTAATCGCGCATCGCTAAGGAAAAATGACCAAAATGGAAAGCCTCATATCGTTCGGCTTCCAAGAGGCCCGAAAATTCACAGTTTTAACAGGATTTCTTCATTTATTTTTCCTATTCAAATTGGCCAGCGCCAGTAGCATTCCAGAAGCCACGAAAATCATTTGCAGCAGCCATCCTTACCTTGAAAGGGCAGAAAGCGGGCGATTTGACAGTTTCAAACACGTCGAGGGAGAGAAAATGGCCCGATTCAAGTGTCAAAAAGTATCAGAGGAAAGATGAAGCCCGGATTAAATTAAAGAGTATCAGTGAAGCGACAAAGAGTATCAGTCCGAAGCGGGTGAACATTAAAAGCCCCCAAACAAAGTCAAAGAAAGCGGTACAACCATTTAAAGGCTCTCAGATCACAATTAATACACATCAAAGCCACTCAAGAGTAGGGGATCAAAGCCCAAAGCACAGTTATGGCTGAATGAAATGCACAGAACCATAAGGACAGATTTCAAAATCATATTTTTGAGGCAGCTGCCCAGCGCGGCACCTAGATATCTTCTTGCATTAATTCCACTACAAGATTAGATTAAAAAGCTCATTTCCCTCAGATCTGTTTAAGATCTACTGTAATGAATATTGTTAGATATTTTCCCTATATAAACGACCGAATTCATGGTTTAAAGGGTTGGGTGGTTGTATAGCTCCAAGAGAGACTCGCTCTGTATACCTGATGTTTTACTTAATCAAAGACTGCTGAAAAGCTTGGAGAAATGACTGTGTGTTGTGTATTAATGTTTTGAAGAATTGAATGTGGAATTCTTGTGCTGCAACATGACTCAATAAGTGTTTCCTACCTTTGTTTTCCATTGATGCACCATATAAAATAGCAGAAAGAATGAATAGTTTAGAATTGGTTTAATTGCCCTCTATGCTCAATTTCTGCTGTTTCTTTATGTTTTCATCTGAATTAGTAATGAATATGAATTCCCTGTGGCTCATATTTCCCCTAATTCACTCATGTTTGACGGTTATCTAGGGATTCTTCACTGCTCCTAGATAGAGACCATTCACCTTCCATCTGCTAAGCTGAATGAGAGATTCTTAACTGCCTCTCATTCCTAGCCCTCATTCCATCCTTTTAGCTTGAATCATTGTTTCATGTGCAGCTAGCTTGCTCCATATTCCCTCTTGTGACCAAGAAAACGCACCAGCAGTCCTACTCCTTGACTCCATGCCCAATGGTTCTAAAACTTTCATGATATCCCTGCCTCTTTACTTGAAAGCATCACCCTTCCCACCAAAACTCAAACAAAACCCCTTGTACTTAATAACTAGCCTAAAATCATCATCAACAAAGCTAAATCCTAAAGAGAGAGTCCTCTCTGACTGCTGGTAGGCTAGGACCTGCAGTCCAAAGATTGGTTTGTGGTTACCTCGGCCGTATCCTTTAAGGAGCTTTAAGGACAACCTGAGTGATAACATAATGGCGACTCCGCTGGGGAACTTCTTCAGATAATTTCACAAATCAAGTTGGAAAGCTCCACTGGGAAAGAATCTGACCTCCAAAAGTTTCTTTCTAACCCACTTTTCTTAGAAAAATCCCCAAAAAACAAGTTAGAAGCTGGCTCCTAAGAAGAAAATACATAATACCAGGTCAAACCCAGACCCAAATCCACCAGCTGTTTTTGAAAATCCGAATTTAATCCCAAGAAACCTCAGGAAATTAGAGCGAAAAGAAGACTTTGCTGATTCTAGTCCTGACATAGTTCGGCCAAGCGGTGTTCCCACCCCTGTCAAAGTTTTATTTCGTTCAACTCCTAGTTCCCCTTGTTCTTTATCCACCTCTCCAAGCACCTTTTCCACACCTTCGTTCACTACGCACACTACTACCACTACTCCTGTTACCCCAGTTGTTCCAGCTGTTCCACTCACACCTGCTAATATAGCTAATAGATATGCACCCCTACAGCTGCCTGCTAACCTCGGGCTATGCCTCAGGATTACCAGACTAAAATAACATATTTTGATGGCACAAGTGCCTGCACAACCCTTCAGCATACAAAGAAAATGCAGGATTACTTTAAAAGCTATGAGATTGATGATGATGGGGTGAGAATGAAGATTTTTGTCCAAAGTTTGACAGGCGATGTCAGGACTTGGTTTAGAGCACTCCCAGCTAATTCCATAGCAGACCCAGAAGCCTCGTACCAGTCATTTATCAATAGATGGGAGAAAAAGAAAGACCCCTTGCACATACTAGCCGAATACGATACAATTAAAAGAGGCCCTCAAGAAACTGTTTTGGACTATTGTGCAAGATTCAATAATGTCTACAATGAAATACCACAGAACTTAAGACCTCCACCTGACCTTGCCTTGTATAAATTCCCTGATGGTTTCGACCCAGATATGGCCTACCAGTTAAAAGAAAGAGCCCCTAACAGCCTTGTCGAAATGCAAAACGTGGCTGTCACTGTGGAGGCAAATTTAATTGCCAAAAGAAACAGAGCCAGAACAGAGAGGAGAACAACCTTTAAGGAAGAACCCTCAGCCATAGACCAAAAGCTGGATGCCCTTATCAATGGCATGCATAGGCTAGTAGACAGAGTGGACAATGTTGAGAAAAAATCATCTTGGGACGGGCAGCAAACCAACGCTGTTAGGAACCCAAACTTCAGAAGGAATCAAAACCCAAATGCCGGAAGGGCGAGCCCAAACCGTGAAATAAGGCCTCCTTTCCAAGAAAATTATGCTGAGACATCAACAGCTAATGAGCCCATGGAAGACACTCACATAAACCTAATGGGTTTGAAGAACGAGCAACATGTCTTCTTAACTAAAGAAGACCAAAATAACGATAACATGCATCAATGCCAAACTCAAACCCAAGAATCTTTCGACTTTGAACAAGCCTATGACCCAGCCGTTTATGAGCTAAACAAGCAATATAAGCTAAGAACCAGAACGATTGATGTGCCCAAGCCCATCAAACCAAAGGAAAAACAACATCCCGATAAAATCAAAGGCAAGGTTGTTATAACAGAACACGTTGAACAATCTGTCCCAAACCCACAGCCCGTAACCATAGATGATATAACTATCGAACAACCTTCTAAAAAATAGCCTGTCGTGCCTTTTGCCTCAAAGGAAGACGTGCACAGCGTTCCAAAAAGCCTGCCCATAACTGAGCAAATCGCTGATAATTCCAATGAAAAAGAGAAATCTTCCATCATCAACACCAAGACTCCACTGGAAAAGCCATTTAATTTAGAGGCAGAGATTGGAAAACTTAAGATATCCATCCCCCTCTCAGAGCTTGCCAAGCATGATGTTTATAGGCAGCAAATACAAAGATCGTTACAAATGCCAGAGGTTAAGGATGATGTAAATGTTTTAGATGATACCCTAGAGCTGCTCTTTGGCCCAGAAGTCAATGGAAAAACAGTCAATGGAGCAGTTTTGCCATTTTATATCAGTTTGCATATCCATGATAAAATTTTACATAACGCAATGTTTGACTCAGGTGCATCGCACAATCTTATGCCCAAAGCGGTAATGGAAAGACTAAACCTTGACGTAACCAGGCCATACAAAGATTTATTCTCCTTTGACTCAAGTCAAGTCAAGTGTTTAGGCTTAATCAAAGACTTGTGTGTCTCCTTAGTCCAATATCCTAACAAGACAATCCTCATGGATGTGGTGGTTGGTGACATTCCACCAAAATACGACATGCTCCTATCAAGATCTTGGGGAGCAAAACTCCAAGGATCGCTGCAATTAGACCTCTCTTACGCCACTATATCAGTCTTTGGGCAACCAAAAAGACTATATAGAGAAACACTCATGAAATATATGGTGAGTAGCGCGGGTGAGCCACAAAACTTCCCCATCTACTCGATCCATACTGATATGGATTCATTTATTTTGTTTAATAATGATAGCTGCCCTTTAACTGATGTCAAGCGTTGGCTTTAGAACAACAAGCACACATCAATGAAGAATCGGTTGCACATACCCATGAGACTGTCACAACAGCCAATGCAACCAGCACACAAGAAGAACCTCGCCAAACACGAGACTTAGGTCTGCCCAATCCTAAAATGACTGAAACTCTCAATACTAACCACAAGCAAGAAATCACATGGTATTTAGAGTTTGATGGTTCAGTAAACAAGTTAGGAGCAGGGGCTGGAATATGGATTCACAACACACATAACAATCATGCACAAGGTCATGCATATAGACTAAATTTCAAATGCACCAACAACATGGCCGAGTATGAGGCACTCCTTTTAGGCCTTAGGCTACTCAGAGCTTTAGGAGCTGCCAAAGTGTCTATTCTAGGTGACTCTGACCTAGTAATCCAACAAATGAAAGGCAACTTTGTTACTAATGACAATAGAATGAGGGCCTATAGGACTGCTGCCACTAATATACTCAATACATTCACTGAATCCACGCTTGCCAAGATCTCAAGAGATCATAACATTCACGCACACAGTCTAGCCACTTTTGCTAGTACATGCAAGCTTCCCTTTGAGCCAAATCACCATTTCACTGCCGAGATAAAACATAGGCCTGCTATCCCAAATAATGTTAAAGATTGGCAAGTGTTTGAAAGCGATGAACAAATTAACAATTTCCTCACTCTTGAGGATGAGTTTTCAAATACTAACATTGACATGGATACCATGACGGATGAACAACAACAAACAAATGAAAATCAGCAGGCTGTAACAGCTGTAACAGCCAAACAAATGTTGAACCCAACTGTTTTTGACAATGCAAACATAGAAGAGCTGAAACAGATGCATTTGGAGGAAATAGCCAAAACAGAGGCCGAGATCATTGATCTAAAGGATAACTTTCTCCCTGCTGGCCTTACTCCATTAGAAGATATGTTTGATGCTAATGATGTTCCCAAAAAGCCAAAAATACAGCCCCTAAACACTGCTATAGAAGAACATAACATTGGGACAGCAGAGAAGCCCAAAATGATCAAACTATCTCAATCTTTGCCAACTGATCAAAAGCCCAAATATGTTGATTTGTTCAAAGAATTCCAAGATGTATTTGCTTGGAGTTATGAGGATTTGAAATCCTATGACACCTCAGTGATTCAACACACCAATTCCTTGAAACCAAATCAAAATCCTTTCAAACAGAAATGTAGAAGAATCAATCCTGTACTCCTTCCTTTGATTGAAAAGGAAGTGAAAAGGATGTTTGAAGCAGGTATCATAGCACCCATCAGATTTTCTGAATGGGTATCCAATCTTGTTCCCACAAGAAAGAAGACAGGTGAGATTAGGCTATGTGTAGATCTAAGAAATTTAAACCAAGTCTCCCTAAAAGACCACTACCCATTGCCAAAAATGGACCACATCCTACAAAGAGTAGTGGGGTCATCAAGAATCTCTTTGCTAGATGGCTTTTCAGGTTTCAATCAAATACTGGTTCACCCGGATGACCAAGACAAGACAGCCTTTACCACACCGTGGGGAACATTTAAGTATGTGAAAATGCCTTTCAGACTTAAAAACGTTGGTGCTACCTTTCAAAGGGCAATGGATATTGCATTTGCCAAGGAAATACATGATTTCCTAGTTGTCTACCTTGATGACTTAACCCCTTTCTCCAAATCTGATCAAGAGCACCTAAAACATTTGAGGCAAATATTCATGACATGTAGGAAATACGACATTTCCTTGAACCCCAAGAAGTCTCTCTTTGGCCTTGAAGAAGGTAAACTACTAGGCCATATCATCTCAAAAGATGGGATTAGAATAGATCCTGAAAGGATCCAAGCCATTTTGCAAATCCCATATCCAAGGAATATAAAATAATTGCAAGCATTCCTAGGAAAGATCAATTTCCTAAGGAGATTTATCCCAAATCTAGCTGAACTGACAAGACTGTTAAGCAACATGTTAAAAAAGGATGCCAAGGTAAGATGGTCTCTTGAAACCAAACAAGCCTTTGAGAGTATCAAATCTGACTTAACCCAAGCCCCTGTCCTCACAAGTCCTCAATTTGATAGGGACTTCATCATATTCTCATTTGCATCTGAGCACACCATAGCTGCTGTCCTTTTGCAAAAGGATGATCAAGGAGCTGAAAAGCCAATTGCATTTTTCAGCCGAGCCTTAAGAGATGCTCCCTTGAAGTACCAAATCATGGAGAAGCAGGCCTACGCTCTTGTTAAAGCAATCAAAGATTTCCGAGTTTACATTTTATATTCACATGTGATTGCCTATGTCCCAAATGCTGTTGTAAAAGACATATTAACCCAAGAGGGATTAGAGGGCAAAAGAGGCAAGTGGATTGCTAGTATCCTTGAGTATGACATTGAAATAAAACCAACCAAGCTGATAAAGGGACAAGGTTTAGCCAAACTAATGTCCGAAACAAACTTTCAAGCCTTAGACATTAACCAACTGGACAATGAACAGGAGCTGGCGACTCCATAGATTAGTGAAACCTTTTTGCAATCTCCATTGTATGTTGATATATGCTTTGTATTGTTAAACCTGTTTGCTCCCCCAGGATTGTCCAGAACCAAGAAAAGATTTTTAAAGATGAAGGCTTCAAAGTTTTGTGTCATAGATACTGCATTATTTTGGAAAAATCATGAAGGCATATTGCTCAATTGTTTAACCATGAATGAAACTAACAATGTCATGAAAGAATTCCATGCAGGGGACTGTGGAGGACATCTATATTGGAAGTCCACTGCTGATAAAATTCTAAGGGTTGGTTTCTATTGGCCCTCCTTGTTTGCAGATATAAAGAAGTTTACTACCTCGTGTCACAAATGCCAAATCTTTGAGGGCAAAAGAAAGCTTTTGCCTTTGCCTCTTAAGCCCATTTCAACCGAAAAGCCTTTTCAACAATGGGGTCTTGACTTCATTGGAGAAATCCATCCCTCTTCCTCAGGCCAACATAAGTGGATTTTAACAGCCACCGACTATTTCACCAAGTGGATTGAGGCCATCCCATGTAGGCAAGCCAATGACTCCACAATTATCCAATTCCTTGAGTGCAATATCCTTTCCAGATTTGGCTGCCCTGAGAAGATCATCACTGACAACGCTGCTGCTTTCAAATCCAAAAAGATGATCAATTTTTGCCATAAATTTCATATCACCTTAGGCCACTCTATAGCCTATTACCCTCAAGGTAATGGCCTGGCTGAATCATCCAACAAGAGTCTGATCAATATTATCAAGAAGATCTTAGAAGAAAACAAGAAGAACTGGCATAGAAAGCTCACAAATGCCCTGTGGGCAGACAGACTTTCAACAAAGAAATCCATTGGGATGAGCCCTTATGAGTTGGTATATGGCATGGAGGCCAGATTTCCATCTTCCTTGGGCATTCCTATCATCAAGTTGTTACAAGAGATCCAAGCAGAACCAAATAATATTCAAAGAAGAATAAATCAGACCATTCATCTCCAGCAAACCAGAGAGCATGTGTATGACAGAGCTCAAATTGTGCAAGAAAGGCTAAAGAAAGCATTTGACAAAAGGACTAAAGCTGAGGATTTCTTTATTGGTGATAAAGTGTTAAGGTGGGACTCACGAAGAGAAGACAAGGGAAAG
The DNA here is from genome assembly GCA_031772625.1 of Pinus tabuliformis. Lineage (NCBI taxonomy): Eukaryota > Viridiplantae > Streptophyta > Pinopsida > Pinales > Pinaceae > Pinus > Pinus tabuliformis. Next base: position 1,807,415,739 of record CM062817.1, on the reverse strand, counting down.
CATGCAAAATTTGATTTTCTTTGGAAAGGCCCATTTGTTATCAGTGCTGTGCAAGGCAATAACACGTATTTTCTCAAAACTATAGATAACAACACAGTGGAAGACGACCCCGTAAATGGCCGAATGTTGAAACATTATCGAGACCCCTTTTAAGGGATACGGTGCCCCTGTATATATCTGTACATTAGTGTTTGTATATATCAGAGCTTTCCTTTTATTTTTCATAAGCAATTCGATTGCCAGTAGCCACGTTGATTTTGGGAAAAGAGCGCAGTTCTGAAGAAAAGAGCCAAAGGAGTGCAACATTTGAAGCCTCTATTCGTTTGAAGTTAATTTCAAAAAGAAGGACTTCAAATTTGCTCCCAGTTATCAAGTTACTTCAAAGGGTGCGCAAGGCAGGTTTAGATATATTTTAAATGTACTCAATGGTAAAGGGGCAGTGCTGTTGTTTATAACAGCGAATTCAATTAAAAATGCTGCATTCAGGTTTCCAGCTCTTCAGTCAATAATATCAAAACAGAGGAGCGTTTTTAGTGTTACATCTACAGCCTGTTCAAAAACAAAATTAAGAGTAGTTGCTCCAGTTTGTTCCCTTTTTGTGTTTATTTCAAAAGGCAGTTCTCAAGCAAAAGTGTATGTAATATCAAGCACGCAGAAGAAAGCAGGCAGTGCTTCATATTCGCAGTGATTCAGTTGAGGGAAAGTGCTGCTCATATTTCAAAGTTTCACACTTTAGTAGCCAGCACAAAGACATTTTTCAGTCCATAGCAACAATAGAAGATCAAGGCAGTCTGACCTGCTGTTCTTGGCTTTTCACAAGGAAAATCCATCCCCAAGTGGAGCCACTGTTAGCCTCCTGCTGCAGCAGGTATTCATCTTTCATGATCGACATTTTTACATGCCAAATATGTCATACTCTGCATGCTACAACGTTCCATATTTGCTACAAAGGCCAGAGAATTGCCCATGAGAGTGTGCTAGTCTAAATGCCACTGCTATGTTCCTTTTTGATGAGTTGTTCCATTTTTGATAAGTTTTTTAAGGGAGGGCCAAACATCTTAATCTTGGCCTCCCTAGGTTTCAATTTTCTGTTGTAGAATATAGAGAATCAACATCTGTCCAAACAGCTTAATCTTGGCAGATTTATAGATAGGTAGAGAAACAAGGGTGCTCAACTGCTTAATCTGAGCCCCTAGATGAAATAAGTGTAGATGTAGATAGGAGGACAGCAAGAAGAAAAGAATGAAAAGCTGGGTATGCTAGTTCAAGTGCACCCAAACCAAAAGAAGAGAAAATGTTAGGCAAGTAGGCTGGGTAAGTAGTTTTGTGGTTGCAGAATCAAGCTATGTGATCCACTTCATGCTTTCAAGTGTTATACCTTTTCAGATCACAAATTCAATGCAATTTTCCCTTGGAGGACTTCAAGCGAAGCATGACTAACTCCCCCTTCTTCTTATTCCCCAAATCATTTACTAACCTCCCCAAAGAGGTCAAGATCTGCTTGATTTCTCTTAGGTTTCATCATTTGCCATATCATTGCCTAAGTAAAGATCTGCTTTGCTTAAGGATGCTTATATTTCTTATACGAGTCATTTTCCCCTTAATAGCCTAATATTGCATACTTAGCGCTCTCTCATCACATTTCATATTAACTGCTAACTTTATTATGTAACTCCTTATCTTTTTCCCCTCCCCCTACTAAAACTATGTCAATAATTCCCCTATATACTTATCCCTTCCTCTGGTTGAAATATAACCATAAGTATCGCTTGGGAATTTCTAAGTTTACTTGAAACTTAGTAAGAACCCTCATTTCGCTCAAAAAACCATCTTCCTAAGATGTTTGGACTCCTTCCAAAACACAAAAACCCCCTTCAAATGCCATTGGACTCACTCCGATGCAGCAAGATCCCTTTCAAAGCTGTAAACAGCCTTTCCGATCTCATTAACTCTCCTCCGATAAGTCTTCCTCTCCTCCGACGTGATATCGCTGTCAGAGGTCGCAGCATTCATTCATCATCCCGCCCCTTTATACTCTCCCGATATCGCTTCGCCGATGCGATTTCGCGATCGGCAGTCGCAAGGTTTTTTTACCTATATACATACGCCCCCTCTCGTCCGCCGATGCGATATTGCTATCGCATCCGAAAGCATATCGCATCGTGATCCATTCATTTTCACAATATTTTCCATTATCACACAGCCGCATGCCATGTCGCCTTTCCGAAATCGGCGATCGCTCCCATCGCATCATATATATAAAAACCATTGCCCTCTGTCCTTGCCGATTGCCGATCTCTGAGTTAAAACCCCACCGTACTACCACGTCACCCTGCCACATCACTACCGTACTGGGACCCCCTGCTGACGTCATCACTAAAGGAAGGCGCGAAGGGCGCAAATCGCAGCAAAGAGAGCCCGGAATGAAAATCTGAGGCAGTTTTCGATGCGCGATTAGCACTTAACCCTGATTGCGCATCGCTAAGGAAAAATTACCAAAATGGAAAGCCTCATATCGTTCGGCTTCCAAGAGGCCCAAAAATTCGCAGTTTTAACAGGATTTCTTCATTTATGATTCCTATTCAAATTAGCCAGCGCCAGTAGCATTCCAGAAGCCACGGAAATCATTTGCAGCAGCCATCCTTACCTTGAAAGGGCAGAAAGTGGGCGATTTGACAGTTTCAAACACTCCGAGGGAGAGAAAATGGCCCGATTCAAGTGTCAAAGAGTATCAGAGGAAAGATGAAGCCCGGATTAAATTAAAGAGTATCAGTGAAGCGGCAAAGAGTATCAGTTCGAAGCGGGTGAACATTAAAAGCCCCCAAACAAAGTCAAAGAAAGCGGTACAGCCATTTAAAGGCTCTCAGATCACAGTTAATACACATCAAAGCCACTCAAGAGTAGGGGATCAAAGCCCAAAGCACAGTTATGGCTGAATGAAACGCACAAAACCATAAGGATAGATTTCAAAATCATATTTTTGAGGCAGCTGCCCAGCGCGGCACCTAGATATCTTCTTGCATTAATTCCACGACAAGATTAGATTAAAAAGCTAATTTCCCTCAGATCTGTTTAAGATCCGCTGTAATGAATATTGTTAGATATTTTCCCTATATAAACGACCCGAATTCATGGTTTAAAGGGTTGGGTGGTTGTATAGCTCCAAGAGAGACTCGCTCTGTATACCTGATGTTTTACTTAATCAAAGACTGTTGAAAAGCTTGGAGGAATGACTTTGTGTTGTGTATTAATGTTTTGAAGAATTGAATGTGGAATTCTTGTGCTGCAACATGACTCAGAAAGTGTTTCCTACCTTTGTTTTCCATTGATGCACCATATAAAATAGCAGAAAGAATGAATAGTTTAGAATTGGTTTAATTTCCCTCTATGCTCAATTTCTGCCGTTTCTTTATGTTTTCATCTGAATTAGTAATGAATATGAATTCCCTGTGGCTCATATTTCCCCTAATTCACTCATGTTTGACAGTTATCTAGGGATTCTTCACTGCTCCTAGATAGAGACCATTCACCTTCCCTCTGCTAAGCTGAATGAGAGATTCTTAACTGCCTCTCATTCCTAGCCCTCATTCCATCCTTTTAGCTTGAATCATTGTTTCATGTTCAACTAGCTTGCTCCACATTCCCTCTTGTGACCAAGAAAACGCACCAGCAGTCCTACTCCTTGACTCCACGCCCAATGGTTCTAAAACTTTCATGATATCCCTGCCTCTTTACTTGAAAGCATCACCCTTCCCACCAAAACTCAAACAAAACCCCTTGTACTTAATAACTAGCCTAAAATCATCATCAACAAAGCTAAATCCTAAAGAGAGAGCCCTCTCTGACTGCTGGTAGGCTAGGACCTGCAGTCCAAAGATTGGTTTGTGGTTACCTCGGCCGTATCCTTTAAGGAGCTTTAAGGACAACCTGAGTGATAACAATTAGTATTAATAAAAATAAAAATGGCACATGGTATTGACCCATGGTATTCACCAAAATGGCGCATGGTATTCACCTAGAATGTAGCCTATTTAAATGGGGGAATTAAACCAGCATAGATCCATCTTTACTCTGGATCTACTAACCCTCGAGAGCTATCAAATATCGTGATATGCAAACTAGCATAGAGTGAAAAAATATTTGATCCCTCTCGGGGCTTACTGGATCAAGAGTAAAAATGGATGTTGTAATTTAATGTATGTTAAACATTTTAGCTTGGTTAAAATAAAAAATAAAATAAAAATCAACAATTAATTTTATTAATTTTTATAATTACTAATAGTAATTTTTAATCTCCAGGTTTATGATAACCCATGGTATTGACCCATGGTAATACCATGGTATTCATGTGAGCATAGACTATTTAAAGGAGAAATTCTATCATCTTAGATCCATCTTAATTCTGGGTCTACCAAGTGCTCAGAGGGATAAATAGATTTCATCCCCCTAAGAGTGGTAGATGTGAGGTTAAGATGGATATAGGTTGGTTTTTATGATAATGAAGATATTAAATAGACTTAGGAAATTATATTGTAAAGAAATGCAATGATTTCATTTGTGTATTCAATAAACACAATATTCTAATGGAATTCTGCATTTGTGGTTTACCTATACAAATTCCATGGAGAAGTAGCTGACTCTGGGTTAATGGGATCAACCGCCTCTCGAGCGGGCTCCGGGACTAGATCTTCTACTAGATATATAACTGGCTTTAGAACTGTTTCTTGCTCTGGTAATGGATTGGGAACAGGGCGAAGGGAACTGGAATGGGCTGTGCTCCTGGGTTATTAGTCAACAAGCTAAACCGCCGGATCTGAAATTGGATCATATCCCGCCTCTCTAGCTGCGACCTATATTTCCTCTGGCTGGGAAACAGAGGTTTCACTAGTGAAGCCCGCAGCATCTAGTGGTGTGACATCAACTGTCCTCAAGCAGAGGCTTTAGTTTTACTCTTTTATGGAAGCAAATACTTTCTTCCAACATTTTTGAGTTCCATGAAAAATTTGAAAGTCCTAATAGTATTCAATTATGGGTTCAAGAGAGACATAGTATTCAATTATGGGTTAAAGAGGTCCACACTGAATGATCTATTGGCCTTATCTTCACTTAGTTTAAGACTATTCACTTGGAGAGGCTGCATGTGCCCCAAATTCAAGAGCATAGTAAAGTTATGTAGAACTTAGAGAAGCTATCTTTAAGCTTTTAGTGAAGATTGGAAAAATGTCTGGGTTCAATAACACCCAGTCGAGCATTAAGCTTCCAATAATGCTAGATTTTAACCTGGAGCACTTTTGTGATTTGGAGGAGATGCCCCCTCGTATTTGTGACACATCTTTAGTTGTGGATTGGACTATTACTAACTGTCATTTCCTTCAAAAGTTACCTGATGACTTGGGGAACCTCAACTCTTTAAGAATGTTAAGGAAGGAAAGAAGTACATTATGCTAAGTTATCTTATGCTTTTCAAGTTTTTTTTGGATATCTACAATGTTTCAGGTAGGAAAGTACATTCTGTTAATTAAAATTTGTCTTGATAGAAAGGCCCAATTTCAAATTCTAATGCTTTCAAAAAACATTGTATAACTGTGATGTTTCTAAAAGGAAAGCATATTTTTTCAATTTAAGTATCATGATCCCATATTCCAACTTATTTTTCAGTAACCCATTAGGCTTTGTAGCTTTGAATAAGTCCATGTCTTTTGATAAGATCCTCTTCCAAATTAGAACGCAGTTTCCTTTTGGCAATAACCACATACAATGTCTTGATTTTGTTATTGAGAAAAAAGAGGTTGTGAAACAAGCCTGTGCCATACAAGGAATTGATTCATTGATTATGTATCAATTATGGGCCGCTCTTGATGTAACAATGTCTTGATTTTGTTGCTTGAAAATAGAGGTTATGCTTTACTATTTCACAGAATTTCTTACAATCTTTCCATAAGTATTGATTTTTAATCTCTGTCACTAAGGGATGACAGTAATGACAAAGGTAATATTCCATGGTTTGAAGTTCCCCTCTTACTAAATATTTAATTATATCACCACAATTTAACTGTTATTTAAAGGAATTGTATTTGATTTGTAAACAATTCATTGCTTGATTTATAGATTTTGATTTTTTCCCTTTTTTATTTTTTTCTTAGATTTGGTATGAGATATCTTCCAAGATTTGGGTTCCCTAGTTTCCCCACCATAGCTACTAGGTTCAAATGCTATCATTAAATATTCTCGAAATGTTACAACTTTTCCAGTAAGTGTGCTTTGAAACATTGTTGTTGCTATTCCATGGTGTTAATGCAAATAAGCACTGCAACTAGTGCCATTATTTAGATTAAGTGCCGAAATCTAGTGGTTGGAGTGATTGTTTTCTAGCTACTGAGGCCATATGCATTTTTATCTCTTATGTTGTCCTGAGATATTCAAATTCAGAATAAGAATTGAGGTCTCGTTTCCACTGTAGATTGCAGTCAGTTTCTTGAACACAATATATAGTAGATTATCTTTTACTAATCAACTGTGGATGTGATCCCTCGCAGGAAAGGAAATTCAAAGTGACTTTGATTTCACATTGATTTGTCAAAACATCCACACAGGAAAGGAGATTCAAAGTGACACTGATTTCACACTGATTTGTCAAAATGGAGGCAAGAGAAAATGAAACTTTGTATTCAACAATGCTCTTAATTTCATATGTACATGCACAGACATATTAGTAGAAAATATTGAAGGGTTGCCTAAGTAATATTTTCCATTCCACTACATTCTTTATAGCTTGTAAATAAATAACTCGGAACAATTCATTACACTACTTGTTATTCTTTATTAATCAGTGGTTAAGATTTTGATATTGAACTGGCTAAGATTTTTCTTTCTTCTGTGAAATTGCGTGTTCTATAATGCTTCTTTTCCATTCACTATGTATAGCATATAAAGTTTATCTAATGGAGTAGGAAGATTGGAAAGTCTTGTGATCCTTGAACTATGTTACAAGGCAGAAACCCAACAGGGCAGGGTAGGTGCATCCCCACAAAAAGGTCACAAATACCAAAGTTGGTATTGGCTAGTGCCTTGAGCTAGAAAATTTCCTTTACCCTTGTATTAACAGTGAATCTAGAGAGGATTCTAATATTATCTTTATAAGATTTATAATTGTTAAGATTGATGAATAAAATTCATGAGACATGAGCTAGGATGTCCTTGCAAGGTGGTTGTTGATTATTGGAAGCTATGATGGCCATTATGTCAGGCCAGGTGGTCGCACTCCCTTGATCGTGAGCACGATTGTGATCAAGATGGAAGACTTCATAGTCTATATTGATTGTTTAGCAGTGATAGTTAGTGGGCTCATTCACAAAAGCTTCTATTTCACTCATCCTTTTAATAGAGTTGTCAGATTCAATTTCCAAAGGTTTTAGTTACACTATAGAGTTGAGTTCCGAGAGAGTTGTGATTCACAGTGTTAAGTATAGCAGCTATGAAACTTGAATGAAGACAAGCATAGTAGAGGTATCAGACTCCGTTATAAGCTTACCTGCATATTATAAGGGACTTGGTTTGATTTTTAATAATTTTATAAACAAGTTCCATGTCATGGAAATGTGAAAAAAAAAATGATATTGCCACCATGTGGCTCTTGTCATATATGGTTTTATATTTTTTCACAAAATTCTCTAAGAGTTCACAATGCTGAGATTCACTAGGACTTTACAAAGTTTTATTATTTAGTGAAAGACTCGCCAAGATCTTACAAGATTTTATAATTGAGTAAAATATTCGCCATGCCTGGTGAGATATTCGCTAAAAAATTATATATACATATTATATTATTGATAAAATCACCTTCCATTTTTCCTATATACCATGGAGATTCGCCCATTTATTATACATATAAATTTAGGGGGGGTTCGTAAAATTTTCCCTCGACTAGAGCAGGGCTCGGTCTAAGATCTGGAGCATTATGTTATGGTATTTTATATATTTACTTATAAATTCATGTCTTTAACGTATTGTAATGGATATTCTGTTGAATTAATATGAATGAGTACTTGGACCAATTGCATAGTATTATTTGTGTGTACTGTAGTGATTTATGGGACTGCTCAAAAGTTTTTAATGTCGAAGGTCTTTCCTTGTATGAATGTGATTTTTATAATGATATAATGTCATGATGAATGTATGCTTTAAGATGTACATAGGGTAATGGTTGTGACATCCTTGATATCCTTCTGAACCCTTCTTAGTTTCTGTCACAACACGCCTCGGGTAAGACTCCTTACCCCTTGGGGTAGGGTGAAAATGTCGGCGTTGTCCTGGACTACAACGGTCCCTTTTTGGCCCCTTGTGCCCAAAACCAAAGTCTTTCCCTAATGTCATTTTTGTGCCAAAAAATGGTTCCGTTACTGGGTCCCGAAATCTCAAGAACTGGTTTGGAATATGGTGTCAAGGATATTTAAGAAGGAGATTTGAGATTGGTGGGATAATAGAGTAGATCAGTTTATATCAGAGAAAGCTACTTGTTGAAGCCAACCTATCGCTAAAGTGAGTGGAGAGATTTTGTACTCAGAGGCTGCAAGTGATCAATACAAGATCTTCTGGTGTAAGTTTCTGGAAGACTTGTATAACTGGTTGAGGAGGCTAAAAGTAAAGAGTTGACTAGAAGGAGTTATGCTAGCTCATCGCGACTGGGTTCCCGCAGACCTCACAACACTTTGACACTTGGATAGTGAGTTGACAAGGGCAGTAGACTTTTGGGTACATACTACCGTAGATGGGTACTATTGTAGCAGCTACAACCACCCTCCAAAATTTTTCCTTAGCCTATTTTGGAGCTTCCCTTCCAACCTTACACAACACTTTGTCTTGCTTCGTCAAGTACTCAAGCTTCGGTGCTTTCCTTGCACAAAGGTAGCCTGTCAAACACAGTCGATCCATTCCCCTCACAGGTTGCTTACTCAGAATTGGTCCAGTTGCAGGCTGAGTAGCTTCCCCTTGAAAATTGTGCATTCCTGGAGGGAAACCAAACATTCCCTCCAGGAATTGCACAATCCTCTCTGACAGCCTGCTAGTCTCCTGGATTGTGCAATACTACCAGCCAACCCTCCCAGCAAGAAGTGCATAATTTTTCCCACCAACAGGTAGTTCAGCCCAGGATTTGTGCAAATTTGGCTAGAAGTCAGCTGCTGGTTCCAGTAATTGCACAATCCCCTTAGGCAATCAGCCCAGCTTACAGTTAGGAATGCACATTTTTCCCAAGCAGTTGAGCATTGGCATGCATGGACAGTCCGGTTGACCAGTTCCACTCGGGGCCGAGGAAACTTGACTTGCATGCATGCATGACTTAATCTTCCTCAAATAGAAAGAGGAAACATGCAAAAGGAATCCCATGATCCAGGAAGCTATTTTTAGCAACCAGGGGTTACATGCAAAGTTGTTTTAGAAGTTTCCCTCCAAGTGTCGCTTTTTCCTAGATTTGTGGCATGCACATCTTGAGACCAAACTTATTTATTCGACTCATCAGAGCTCATTCATTCACATCATATTGGAGCTCTGACATCCCACATCACATCCAGGCTCAGCTATTCATGGGTAAGTGGCCCTAACTTGTCTTTTTCAACATTTTTGTCGCTTTTTGTGTATTCACTTGTATTAGTGCTATTTTCTTAAATTTTTTGAACCCCTGCTGTTGTTTACATATATTCTAGCTTGTCCTAGCTCTGTTTCGATTTTCGTTTCTATCTCACTACTATCACATGCATGAAACTATTTTGCACGGACGTTCGCCCAACCGGCAAACAACCTCACCCACATGCATGTTGATTTGTTTGCTCAATCTTCCATTCATGTTTTGCATGCATTGTTTATCACTTCTGCTATCACTTAGTGTTGCCATGCATTTCATCGACTTACTTTCTTTCAGTTGCCCATCGGTGAGTCGGGCCAACCTTGGCCTGGTCTCTGTCCTCACCAAGGCTGCATTACACAATCTGTTGAAGGAAGGCTCACCTTCCTCTCTAGATTTATGCATTTTGGCCCAACATTGACCTCTTGGACTGAATTTCACATTTCTGGAGGTTAGTGACTGCTTGGATAAAAAATTTACGCAAAACTGTCCCTGGGCCAGTAGTCTTTCCCCGCTGGAATCGCACATTGCGCAATCCCAACAGCCAACTGCCCAACTGGATTGTGCATTTTGAAAATCCATCAGCCAGTTTAGCCTCCCAGTTAGTCCAGACTGCCTTTTGTGTAGTTCTGGAAACCAGTCACTTAGCCTCCCAATGAAATTTGTGTAATCTTGCTCATTAGTTCCCCAAGTATGTGCCGTGACCTTCCCTAGATTTGCTTCGTTTTCACTGACATATTCCTTGTCATGCATGCTGCTTGTTTCCAGATCTTTCAGGTGTTCATCTGTCTCAATGGATTCCAAGAGAACAGGATTCCAGGACATGGATGGTGTTGCAGTTGGAACAATAGTTGAATAGGTTTCCTCTAGCATGCCGATCTATGAAGATATGACGTTGTATCTAGACAAGGACATCAAACTGAAGTGGAAAGAGGTGAATGAAACATTCGCAGGTACTTTTGGGGAAGACCTTGAAGAACGTAAGGTGTATGTGAACATTCATAAGTCTGGCCTGTACTGGATTGCATATGGATACCCTGCATTCCCATGTGCGGATATGATTCACTAGATTGTCTCTCACACTGACCCCGAGACGACAACTTTGAGCAGTGTCAGTGGGACGAAGCTTGCAACCTTATGGGCACAAGACTACGATGAGATGTATCATATGGATGAGCCCATGACTGTCATGACCCCTCTGTTCATCTTTCCCAATAGCAGAGGTCACTCCAGAGATATTTTGAAGGATTGGGTAAAGGAGCCAGCTCATTTCAAGATGACCACTAACCGGATCTATAAGATGAAGATGTTGAGGAAGGCATACCAATACTTGGTCATATTCGTATGTTCAATGAGTGGCCAAGCGAGCACTGAGACCTTCATTCAGAGTTGGGTGGTCGCGTTAGACCAACTGGCTAGAGAAGGAAGACCGTGCAACTGGTTCGGCATAATGGATCATCAACTGAAGGAGCTAGTCACGAAGGCTCGACAATTGCTCGAAGGCATGCATGCAGAGATCTATATGTCTGCCTACATTCTAGATGCATTCTGTGCCCGACATGAGTTCCCAGGCTTAGAGTGGTCATGGTCATCGGTGTAGACTATTGTGAGTACATATTTCAAGCTATTCTCTGAGTGCAGCTTCAGAGGAGTGATCAAACGGCTGTTTGACCATCTTGTCACCCCAGTATACAGGTTGATATTCGAACAAGATCCACCTTGCATGTCAGAAGAAGCAATGGATGCATTACTAGGCATTGCGGATTGGTATGCCTCACCGGACAACACGTTCATCAGAGTGTTCAGTGTGGAGAAGCCTCCATATGTTTTGCCAAAGTTTGCTTTGGACATGATCATCATGCAGGAAGTAGCGTATCATATCTTAGCAGGATTAATAGCTAGGTTGTAGTGGCAGAAGAAGGCACCTTGGCCCACTCTTTCATTGCAGATTGGGTTATATGAGATTAAGAGAATCAAGAAAGAAGATGTCGAAGCTGAACAAATGAAGAAGTACCTATTCGACCTCCGAAGCTTCAACCCGTATGACCCACATTACATTGTGAATGATCATTGCATGAGAGTTTAGTTCAATTGGATCCATGGGGCATTTCATTGGGTCAAGGAAGACACATGGGGCTATTGTTACCATCACTCCAGACCCAATGAACAAGTCAGTTTCGCCGTAGAATGGTTAGCACGACAGCATGAAGCAGCGCCACAGAGAACACTAGTAGTAGTAGCAGTAGCAGAAACAATAGAGGCAACAGAGCCAAGCATACCTTTGCACAACAAAGGGAAGAGAAAGATTGTCGACCACATGGAGGAGGAACAAAGCTGCAAGTTTCGAGCAGATCCACTTGTAGAACAAGCAGCTATGGCTATTCAACATAAGAGGCAATAATGTGAAAATTGAATCGCACAAAGGCAAAGAGATAAGAAGAGAATGGAAGAAGTAGAGAAGGAGTAACATGAGTTGAGGGAGAAATTCTGGAAAGAACAAAAGCTGTGCCAATAAAAGAAGGAAGTGCAACAGTAGCAGATTCAACAAGGGGCACATCATGTGCACATAGATGAAGTGATTCCCATACAAGTAGTTGATTCTTCTGAACAGCTAGCATTAGGCAAACAGGGTGAGCTCTTGCAGGGCAAAACTTTGTTCATTAGATAGAATATGCTTTTGAATAGTTGGATGCAGACATGGAACAGCTGGAACTGGAACAGGACACTGACCTCATGCACCACAGAGAGGTCGACTCACCCACTTCAATGCATCCAGATGATGAGCAAGTCTCAAATGACCAAGGAGGCACTCAAATCCTTGGTGGTCAGCTAGAAGTAGAGATGCGAGACAACTCCTTTGATGAATCTCAACATAGAGTTGTGCATCCTAAAGAGTACCAGCTCCAGAGGAACGAACATCCCCTATGCAAGTTGAAGAATAAGTGATCGTGACCGATGTGCACAAGGACCCAACTACTTTGGCTGATGCAACTAGAGTGTATGCCAAAGCCACTAGCTCAAGCATTCGCTTCCTCATAGCTGAGAATGAGTGAATGGCAAAGGAACTACAGGTGGCCAAGTAGGGAGAAGACTTGGTAACAATGTCTGCCCGAGCTGAATTGAAGAAGGCAATACTGGAGGAAGTGTTGTAATTGGACATGGTTATGCGAGCATTGTTCTCCAAGTTCAGTACCGTGCATCAAGCATTCGTTCATCTTCACGGATGGCAGCATCCATGTGTGAGAAGAGCTCGCATCTTGAAGAACATACATGCTGCCATTGATAGCATGCAAGCATGGATGATGAAGTATAAAGGAGACCTGCTTCATTTGCCCAATATGATGAAGGCCAATGCGGTTGAGCTGCAAGCACATATTCGGAGTCAAATCCGGAACTACGAAGACCTACTGCAATACATAACTGGAATACAGGCTTCCCATGCACGAGTATTCAAGAGCATGGAGGATGTTGTGCACACATATGCGATTCCATCACTTGGGACTCTCACCCAAGCGAAGACCAAGAAGCAGGTCCAATAGGAGCTTGACTCATACTTCGACGAGTTGATGTGCATCGCCACCAGTCCAGACTTGCCTATCAGTGCAGACATCATGCGCAAGTATGTTGCTGGTCTGGCCACATTGAGGACATTGTTGCACATTCTTTCAGATGAGTTGGACAGAGGAGCCCAAGCAGTGTACCCGGATGCCATGGAGGCAAGGTTCAGGTTCCAGACAGATGTCACAGCGGAACACATGAACACTATCAGAGACTACCAATCTTGGCACCAATATGTTACTGTTGATCAGCATGAGGATGTCGAGCAGTTGGACTTCTATAGTTGTCTAAGTCAGAGTGGTGTCTAGTTTGGCTTGTTCAAGCCATTGTTCACATGGGTACATGTGCTTTGTATTGTTGAGTCATGTCAAGTGTAAGTCAAGTCTCAAGAGTGAATGTAATAGTCATAGAGTAGGTGAAGAGTCATGAGGGTAGTTGAACAGTTACAAAGGGGAATGTCAAGGGTCACCCCACCCTTTGCTATAAATAGTCCCTCATAACTCATTGTATAGGCTTTTGGTCATCCAAGCTTCTACTAAGACTATTGAATAAGGCTTGGAAAATATTGTAATGCGCCTTAGCATCTCCACTGCATAAGATAGTACATCTCTTTGGAGGAGCAGGCGGATGTGGCTATAACATTCTATTGATAGGGATAGTAGGTTTACATGGTGTATTGTATGGTTGTGACTTACACTTCTTTATATAATAAAAGCCAACACATTTTCATGAATATGTTGTTATTGTAGTTGGACTGCTCCGGTTGCCTTAATGATATATGTTGTTTAACTTACATACTTGTATATGAACTAATTTGTATGCAATTATATGAATCTTGTTGTCAATGTGTTGCATATGTTGTTAATGCTGTCACCGTTTGTGTCGACTACTCTGCCAGACATTAGACAAACCTTTCTTTGAACCTTGTTATATCAACCGTCACACTCATCTCGAACTGATCCGTGAGTGCTGTTCGTGTTATCTTGCAAACTTGACTTGCATGCATGCATGACTTGATCTTCCCAAAATAGCAAGAGGAAACATGCAAAAGACATCCCATAATTCAGGGAGCTATTTTTAGCAGCCAAGGGTTACATGCAAAGTTGTTTTAGAAGTTTCCCTCCAAGTGTCGCTTTTTCATAGATTTGTGGCATGCACGTCTTGAGACCAAACTTATTTGTTCGACGCATCATAGCTCATTCATTCACATCGATATTGGAGCTCTAACATCCCATAGCACATCCATGAATCTTCGACACATCTAGCTCAACTATTCACGGGCAAGTGGCCTCAACTTGTCTTTGTCAGCATGTCTGTCGCTTTTTGTGTATTTTCTTGTGTGAGTGCTGTTTGCTTGATTTATTTGAATGCCTGCTATCATTTACATATATTCTAGCTTGTCCTAACTCTGTTTTGATTTTCGTTGCTATCTCACTACTGTCGTATGCATGAAACTGTTTTGCATGGATGTTCGGCCAACCGACGAATGACCTCACCCACATGCATGTCGATCTGTTTGCTCAATATTCCATTCATGTTTTGCATGCACTGTTTATCACTTTTGCTATCACTTAGTGTCACAATGCATTTCATTGAATTACTTTCTTTCAGTTGCCCGTCGGCGAGTCGAGCCAACCTTGGCCCGATCTCTGTCTTCACCAAGGTTGCATTGCGCAATCTGGAGAAGGAAGGCTCACCTTCCTCTCCATATTTGCGCATTCTGGCCCATCATTGACCTATTGGACTGAATTGTGCATTTTTTGAGGTTAGTGGCTGCTTGGCCCAAAAATTTGCGCAAAACTATCCTTGGGCTAGCAACCTTTCCTAGCTAGAATCGCACATTAGGCAATTCCAGCGGCCAACTGCCCAACTGGATTTCATATTTTACAGATCCATCAGCTAGTTCAGCCTCCTAGTCAGTCCATAATGCCTTTTGTGCAGTTCTGGGAGCCAGTCACTCAACCTCCCAATGAAATTTGTACAATCTTGCTCATCAGTTCCCCAGGTATGTGCTGTGACCTTCCCCAGATTTACTTTGTTTTCACTGACATATTTGTTTCCATGCATGCTTCTTGTTTCCAGACCTTTCAGGTGTTCATTTGTCTCAATGGCTTCCAAGAGAACATGATCCCAAGACACCGATGGTGTTGCAATTGGAACAACATTTGAACAACTGTCCTCTAGCATGCTGATCTACAAAGATACAAAGCTGTATCTAGACAAGGACATCAAATTGAAGTGGCAAGAGGTGAAAGAGGTGCTATAAATAATCCCTCAAAACTCATTGTATAGGCTTTTGGTCAACCAAGCTTCTACTAAGACTATCTTGAAGAAGGCTTGGACAGTATTGTAACACGCCTTGGCTTCTCCACTACATGGAGCTAGTACATCTCTTTGGAGGAGAAGGAGGATGTGGCTATAACATTCTACTGATAGGGCTAGCAGGTTTACATGGTGTATTGTACGAATGTGACTTACACTTCTTTATATAATAATAGCCAACACATTTTCATGCTTATGTTGTTATTGTAGTTGGACTACTCTGGTTGCCTTAATGATATATGTTGTTTAACTTACGTACTTGTATATGAACTGATTTGTATGCAATTATATGAATATTTTTTTTAATGTGTTGCATATGTTGTTAATGCTGTCATTGTCCATGTCGATTGCTCTATCAGACATTAGACAAAACTTTCTCTGAACCTTGTTATATCAACCATCACACTCGTCTCAGACTGAACCATGAGTGATATTCGTGTTATCTTACCTTGTATGTTGGGACTGTTGCATCTGTGTTGACTGCTCTGCCGAAAGCTGTGCATGTTCTTTGTGTGGTGTGTTCCTAGCCAAGTTGGGACTGATCTCATTCAACCTGGAACTCACCTTCACCTTCCTCTCCCTTTGAAGTGTTGGAACCTATCATACTCATTCCTTGACTCACTACATCAGTCACACCCTTGCTACTGACAAAGTTATCTTACTTGCCTCTGTGTGACATCGCGATCAAGTCATCGATGCAGTTGTTTGGATTCATCCAACAAGCTGCATAGAGAGCAGAAAAATTACATGATGACCTCGTCCGTGAACATGAACAACAAAGAAGACAGTTGTAGGAGGTCACAGAAGAAAGAGATCAATTGAAACAAGCAAATAGTGATCTACAGGCCCAGGTAGATCAAGTTACAAATAAATTTCGGTCACTATGGCCAACCATATCAGGTGTTGTCGTAGAAGCTCTCAAGGATATTAAATCCTACACATTGGTCGAAAGTTGTGACCATATCCAGGCAGTGTGCTTGAGTTTGGAAAGCATGAATACAGACATGAAGAGAAAATTGGAGATCGTTAGATCGGCGTTGCCTGATCTGTCTAAAATATATGCTAGGACAATAAATGAAAAGATCAACACCATCGCCGCTGCAAAATAATCATGCGCTGAAGCGTTGGCTGATGGGTTTTAGCTAATGGATAAAGTCCATGACTGGTCGGAAAACCTAGCCATAAAGAATCAACATGCCTGCCCCCTGCGGGAACAACTCCAACTATTACTTGTCGACAGTAAAAGATTCATGGATCTTGTCTGATTGCAAAATATCGATGAAGAAATTGCCACACTTGAGGCCCAAGAAAAACAGATAGAGGAGGAATCTGTGAAAACAAAGAAGAAAATCAGACACATTAGACCTCCAGTCTGTCGACATGTCCTTCCCCTGAAAGAAGTTTGCAACAACAACAAAGATCAATGGAACAATATACAAAGCAACAGGCTGAGTCAGCTAACATCCAACACAATGGAGGAATTCATAAAACAGGTTGACTCCATAGAAAATGCGTGGCAAACAACATTGACCAAATATAACAGGTTTAGGCAAGAAATGACAACAACTGTTCCTGAGTTGGGGCCTTCGTTTGGAGAAGGAGGTCAACAGACTGCAGAAGAAGCAGATGACACAATAGTCGCTCAGAGGGAAGAACAGGAGCAACCGAAAGCAGAAATAACTATAGACACAACAACATGACCCACAACACTGGAGATAGATTAACTCAGGGACGAGTCAAAGAACTGTGGTTGAGGCCAATTGGGGCCTTCGTTTTGAATTTTGAAAGTTTTGAAGATATGAGGAGGGAAAAACAGGTGGTGGGAGCAACGGTCAAGTTGTGGTGAAGACAGCTGGGAAAGTGAGTAAGACCATGTAGTTGTGGGACAATTGCAACGAGGTGTCAGGAACAAGAAAAAAGAGTCGAGCGAACAAGGAGGAGGATGAGACGTGGCCAAGGGGATAGACAGCTGAATGAAACTAGAAGTTTGAGCAGTGAAGGAATAGATAAAAATGAGAGAACAACATGAAGAAGAGGTTGTTCATACCCAGGGGAGTCTGGAGCACAGAGGAGCAGTGGCGAGAAGACCAGAGCGAGGCTCGATCTGAGATCTGGAGAATTATGTTATGGTATTTTATATATTTTCTTACGACTTCATGCTGAAGATGTATTTTAATGGATCTTCTATTGAATTAATATGAATGAGTACTTGGACCAGTTGCATAGTATTATTTGTGTGTAATGTAGTGATTGATGGGCTTGCTTAAAAGTTTTTAATGTCGTAGGTCTTTCCTCGTATGAATGTGATATCTATAATGATATAATGTCATGATGAATGTATGCTTTAAGTTGTACATACGGTAATGGTTGCGGCATCCTTGATATCCTTTTGAAACCTTCTTACTTTCTATCACGTAATGCCTCGGGTGAGACTTCTTATCCCTTTGGGTAGGGTGAAAATACCGGTGTTGTCCTAGATTAGAACGGTCCCTTGTTGGCTCCTTGTGCCCGAACCCAGGGTCTTTCCCTGAATTCATTTTTGTGCCAATAATAACATTACGAGGCATAGTAATAATTACAATTATTAACTGCACCAGGAAAATTATTTCCCAAATATATTCACTTCTTTCCCACAGTTAGAGATTTTGACTATTTTCCTTAGGCATATTCTTATTTTCTTGCTTGGCATCACCAACAACATACTCCTCAACCTCATATTCTTGATCATCATCATCATCCTCTTCATCGTTATCAAACAGATTACTATTTTCATACTTGTTATAGAATCTCCCCCTGGACTTTGATTCATTCCACAAATTCTAGACTAACAACCAATGAAGCAATTTGTCATCCTTGTTCAAGTATTCTAACTCATGGAATTTTGGAGTAACTATAATTTTTCTTTGCATTAATTAACCTTGATAGTATCTTCCATTGAGCTTCTTGATGCCGTAACCCAAATACACCTTTTCGAATGACTTGATATCTATCATGACTCCGTTCAATGAATAAACACACCTTCCCAGCTAAGAAAGAAGCTCAACAATGGACGTCTTCTCCACCTAGGGCTTCAACAACAACAAACAATCATACATAGGCATTCTCACACCTCAAGCTTTCCTTGCAACTCTTTTACTCCTCAAATGTTTGCTACCAATTATTGGCTTACTGCTATGTAACACAATAATATTCGTAACGTTGTCTTAAAGTACAATATATGTTACTATTAGAAAGGAACATCATATAAAAATTATAATGTACGATGTTAAACATGGGAAACACCACAATATAACAACCTCCAAAATATAACACACTATTCAATGTATTAACGTCTTTTCCATATTATTCCAATATTGACACCATATGAATGACAACATGTTGTAGCGGCTACAACCACCCTCCAAAATTTTGCCTTAGCTTTGTTTTGGAGCCTCCCTACCGACCATCCTCAGCAGCATGTCTTGCACTGTCAAGCACATTAGCTTCAAATATTTCATAGAGTCTTGTCAGCCTGTGCATGCAAGTTTGTTTCACCCCCTTCACAAGCTGCTTTCCGAACTTAATTTCAGTTTCTGGTTGAGTAGCTCCCTCTGGGAATCATGCAATTCTAGAGGGGAACCAACCTTCCCTCCAGAAATTGCGCAAACCCAGCTGGACACCCAACTGGGATCCAAAATTGCGCAATTCTTCCTGATAGTCTTCCTCTAAAAAGTTGCAAAATTCATCCTAGGACAACTGCTCAACACAAAAATTATGCAATTCTGGGTAGTAGTCACCTATTTCTCCCAGAAACTGTGCAATTCCTTTGGGATAGCCAGCTCAGAAACCAACAGAAGTTGTGCAAATCAGTCAGGCAGCCTGCTGGGATCAGAAATTACGGAATGCAGTCAGACATGCTTCCTTGAGAAAATTGTGCAGTCTGACCCAGGACAGCTACTCAACCCAGAAATTTTGCAATACTGGGAGACATTCACCTGTTCCTCCCAGAAATTACGCAATCCCTCTGGGACAACCATCTCTGCTCAACCCAGAAACTGTGTATATTTTCATCCCTGGCTCGCAGACCGATGCATGTGCCTTCACATTGACCGGTTCCCTCTGGGACCGAGAAAAATTGATTTGCATGCATGGATTGCTTTTCCCAAGGCAGCATGAAAAGGCATCCCTTAATTCAGGGATCTATTTTTAGCAGCTAGAGGTTACATGCAAGGATCGTTTCAGAAACCTCCCGCCAAGTGTCACTTTTCCTAGATTTGTGGCATGCGTGTCACAACCTCGATTTTATCAAAGCTCATCAACTGGACACTGTAGATCTCATTCCTCACATCGAACTTGTAGCTCTGACATCCCACATTGCATCTAGGAGTCGTCGGCATATTCAGCTTAGCTGTTTCGAGGTATGTTCGCTTTTCATGTCTTACACGACATTTATGTCGTTTTTTGTGTTTCACTTTGTGTGAGTGTTGTCTACTTCATTTCAATGAGCACTTGCTATCGTTTTGATGTATGTTAGCGTGTAGAAGTACTGTTTCAGTTTTCGTTCGCATCTCACTATTGTTGCATGCATGACACTTTTTTTGCATGAACGGTCGCCGTTGCGGCGACTTGCTTCACACACATGCATGCTTTCCCATTTTCTGAATCCTGCACTTATTGTTTGCATGTATGATCATTCACTCTTGTTTGCACTCATCTCATCATGCATTTAGACTTCTCATGTTTTCAGTCGCATGTTGGCCAGTCTGGGTTGTCTTGGCCTAGATGTGCCTTTCCTAGCTAGCACTACGCATTTATGGAAGCAAAGGCTATGCCTTCCCTCCAAAAATTGTGCAAGTCTGGCCCAACACTAATCTCCAGTCTTGCATTGCACAACTCTTGGAGGTAGTGTCTTGCTGGCCCCAGAAATTGCGCAATGCAATTTGATAGCTGCATGTCACTGCTGACTAAAATTGCGCATTGCGCAGTTTTAGTCCTCAGCAGGCTAGGCTAGACTATGCATTATGTAATTCCAGCAGTTAGTCAGCCTCCCGACAACCCGGGCTGTGCCTTGCGCAGTTTTGGCGGTAAGTCTCCCATGATCCTGGTGAAAATTGTGCAATCTTCATAGATAGTTGCACAGGTATGTTACATGTCAATCCTCTAGTTTGTTTTGGTTTTCGACTGACATATTGTGTTATGAAAATAGCTCACAAAAAGATAGAAAAGATAGATAAACGCCTTAGAAATAAGCCTCTTCCAGGGGGAAACCTCCTTTACATTACAAATGAACAATTCTTGGATGATACAAATGATAAGACCTCCTTTCTATATATAGGAGTCTAAGGGGTCATAATATAATCAGAGCCAACATAACAATAATAATGTAAGGGCACAATAATAACAATAGTGGGCTTCTATGGGGCACAATAATAACAATATGGGGACTACATGGGCACAACAATATGATAAGGGGGTTGTACTAATAACAATAAGGGGTTACACTAGTAGTATAGGGAACTAACATGCTCCTCTCCTTCAAAAAGTTTTGTCCTCAATGCTTGAGTAGTTCTTGATGCTTCTGTATAAATTCTTGTCCTCCCATGTGGAATCTTCAGTAGGTAAGTTCTTCCACTTGATGAGATACTCTGAAATTGATCTATTTCACAGATGTCGATTTCTCGGTTCTGTGACTACTTCAGGTTCCAATATGATTTTTCCTTCCTTCTCAAGTTCTCGCAATACTGTTTGAACTCTTTTGAATGAGTTCCCACTCCTTTGGGCATATGGATATCTATAAGGCCTGATGTTTGGAGGAACACTTCCTGGAATCAAATGAATAGCATGATCATGATCATGAATAGGTGGGAGGCCTCTGGGAGTCTCAAATACCTTGGAATGATTGTCCAAAACATTTTGGAGATATGGAGAAATACATGATTTCGATGTGGGATCCTCTAGTGAAAATAACTGTGCAATTATGCCCCATTTTTCTTTATTTAGAAGTTTTTTCATGCTGTTAGAGTTGATTATCTTTCCTAGTTTCCTTTCGATACCCCTCAATTCAACTTCCTTTCCTTCCCAAAAAATTTTCAAGAAAAGTTCTTGAAAATTAAAAGTTATCGTACCCAAAGATTGTAGCCATTGGACTCCTAGTAAAACATCAGCACCACCCATTGGAACTAAAAGCATTGGGCTATTCAATACATATTCTCCCATGGATAGCTTGATATTGTGGCACTTTTCAGAGCAATTTATGGTTCCTCCTCTTGCAACTATCACATGACACTCTGGTGTTGGATAAAGGAAGCAATTCAATTCCTTGGCTATCTTACAATGAATAAAATTATGGGTACTGCCCGAATCAATCAACACTATTACCTTTTTCTTCTTGATATGTCCTTCTATCTTGATAGTTTGAGGAGTGGTAATTTATTCCAATGCATTACAAGATATGGTTGGATTCCTTTCTTGATGCTCGATGTGATCTTTCACTTATTGAACATTTTTCTTCTTGATATGTCCTTTTATATTGATAGTTGGAGAAGTGGTAATTCTGGCCAATGCATTACAAGATATGGTTGGATTCATTTCTTCTTTCTCGATGTGATCTTTCACTTCTTGAAACTTTTTATTCTTGATATGTCCTTCTATCTTGAGAGTTTGACGAGTGGTAATTATTTCCAATACTTTACAAGATATGGTCAGATTCATTTCTTCTTTCTCTAGGGTGGGTTCCTGGTGTATATCCTCTTCTTTTGATGTTTCTTGATCCTTTTCTTCCTCCTCTTCATAATCTATGTAAAATAATTTCTTCTTAGCACACTTATGACCTTCAGTGTATTTGCTATCACAATTGTAACAAAGCCCTTTTTCTCTTTTTTCTTCCAATTGTTGTGGTGTAAACCTTGTAGGTTGTGGAAGGCTAGGAGAAAAAAAACTTCCATAATTATATTTGTGAGTGGTGGGATTCCTTGTTTCCATAATTTTGCTTTCAATTTTTCTTGCCAATCTGGATGCCTTCTCCAATGGATCAGGTTCCCAAAGACGAACCTCGTGTTGAATGTTATCCTTTAAAGTCTCTATGAAGACATCAACCATTTTCTTCTATGGAATATCATTTACCCTTATATTCAATTTTTGGAAGTCCTCAATGTGCTCTGCCATTGAACCCTTTTGTTTGAGATTTATCAATTGGCTAAAGAAGGTGTTTCTCTTTGTATCGTCATAATGTGCTATCATTTCCTCTGTGAAAATTGACCACGTGACAAGTGGTTTACGAGAAAAAATCCCTTTATACCATAAAAATTGATTTGGTTCTAAATAATTAGATGCAATACATACCTTTTGTAACAGTGGTACACCATGCAGATCAAAATATTTCTCCATCTGTAGTATCTAATTTACCGGATCCTTGCCATCAAACTTCCTCATCTCACTTTTTCTTGATTTTAGGAGCTTGATCTTGAAATACTGTAACTCTGTACTTTCAGATCTTTAAGTTCTAAAATTTCAATCTGTAATAGCCCTCTGAGTCCTTTTTCTAACTCCACAAGTCTGATCGCAATTGGATTCCTTAAGAAAGATTTATTCCCAATCTCCCGCGATGACCTAATTATAGACTAGTTCAGTAGAGTGAAATTGTATGACTTGACACGTGTCATTGTTTCTACCGTAGGTTCTAAAAATTATACCCAAACAAAATAAAATTTGTCATATTTCTGTAAATTCTTACGAAATTTCAATCTGATGCTCAGAGAGAAGGTTATGACGATTTTCCCAAGGTAACCTATTTAGGATGTAATTCAAGAGTTTGCAAAAACCCTAAATTCCTCACATCATATATCCAAAAATGTAGCGAAACAAGATCTGAAATTCGGACTCAAGGTTCAGAATGATTTCTTCTCAAATGGGTTTTTTTGTTTAGGTTCTGAAACTTTGTAGCGAAACAATTATTGTGAAAATTCCACGATGACCTATTTTAGATGAAATTCTAGAGCTTGCAAAAACTCTAACTTCCTCAGATCATATATCCTAAAATGTAGTGAGAGAAGATCTGAAAGTCAGACCCAAGGTTTAGCAAGATTTCGTCTCAAATGGGTTTTTTTAGCTTCTGAAATGTCGCATAAAAATAGTTATAGCAAAAATGCCACGATGATTTGTTTGGAGTAGCAAAACCCTAGAATCCAAAGCTCTAATACGAAATGTTATGAAACCATCTCACAAAAAGATAGAAAGATAGATAAATGCCTTAGAAATAAGCCTCTTCGAGGGGGCACCCTCCTTTACATTACACAAATGAACAATTCTTGGATGATACAAATGATAAGACATCCTTTCTATATATAGGAGTCTATGGGGTCATAATATAATCAGAGCTGACATAACAATAATAATATAAGGGCACAATAATAACAATATGGGGACTACATGGGCACAACAATATAATAAGGGGGTTGTATTAATAACAATAAGGGGTTACACTAGTAGTATAGGGACCTAACATATTGATTTTCATGAGTGTTTTTATGTCTCTAGGTATCACAGGTGTTCTTATGCCTCTCAGCGGCACAGGTACAATGGCTTCTAGGAGAGCAGAGTTGAAGACACCATTTAGAGCACACTTAGGGATGCATTCGGTCAAGTGCCTATGAACTTGCCTATCTATGAAGACATCAAGTTGTTCATGGACAAGGATATCAAGATGAAATGACAATAACGTCACAATGAGTAACACCATCAACAACAGCAGAAGGTAGCACACCTGCGCGCAACGAATGCAAGAGGAAGGTTGTTGACAACACTGAGGTAGAACAAATTTGTAAGCTCAAACAAATCCCCTTGTGATGAAAGCAACTTTGGAGACTGAGGCTATGAGGTGACAACATGACATGAAGATCATGTGAAGGCAGAGAGAGAAATAGAGAAGGAGTTGCATGTGCTGAAGTGGCAACTCAAGGAAGAATAGGAGCTGCACAGACGAGATAATGAGTTGCAGCAAGAACAGGTACATCAGGGGGCGCAACATGCACAAATGGATGAAACTGCGCTCGTAAAAGTTATAGATCCATCCTAGTAGCTGGCACGAAGCAGACAAGGTGAGCAGTGATGTTGATCACATGCAAGGGAATTCAAAAACATGCATGTCATTGTGTGCACGCATGCGATCCCACCCATTTGGTACACTCACCGAGACGAAGACAAGAACTAAGTCCAAATGGGGCTAAACATGCAATTTGATAGTTGATGCGCATGACCACCAGCACACACTTGAAGATCAACATGGACACTATGCATTAGTGTGTTTCTAGTTCGGCCGCACCCAAGACGACCACATGCATGGTATAAGACAAGTTGGATAGAGAAGCCGTATTAGTGTACTCAGATGAAACATATGCAAGAGTTCACTTTTAGCAGGATGCCACCATTGAGCTCACAAAAACCACCACGGACCACCAAGCCTGGCATCAATCCACCACGGTCAACCACCATGAGGATGTCGAAGAGTTGGTCATCCCACATATGTCCGAATCTTAGTGATGTCTTGGCTTGCTCAAGCCTATGCCATCCCACATGGGAACATGTGCATTGTAATGTAACATCATGTAAATTGAAAGTCCAAGTGTCGATAGTTGGACGTAACAGTCATGTAGTAGGTGAAGAGTCATGAGGGTAGATGAAGAGTCACAAAGGGGAATGTCAAGGGTCACCCCACCCTTTGCTATAGATAAAACCTCATAACTCATTTTAAAGGCTTTTGGTCAGCCAAGATTCTGATAGGAGTATCTTAGAGAGGGCTTGGACAATATTGTAACGAGCCTTGCCTTCTCCACTGTGTAGAGCTATTATATCTATTTGGAGGAGCAGGCAGCATTGACTGTAACCTTCCGCTTTCGGAACTAGTGCCTGGTCATGGGTTTATTATATGACTGGAACTTGCACTTCTTAATGTGACAGAGACAACACGTTTCATGCGTATGTCGTATTGTATTTCAGCTATCTTGTTTACTCTAAATGATATATGTATCTTTTTTATTACACATGCATGTGTAGCTATTTTCTATATATGTATGTATGAATCTTACTGAAATGTGCTGTTGGTTTAACCATCACTTTGGATTGCTAGCCCACTTGCCTTCCAGTTTGTGATGCATATTTTCTCATGTCTTCCCTTATTAATTCCATGTTTTCACAGGTTTCCAAGGGGCACACTCACCTCACCCTCCGTGTATTAGAACCGCTCATGCACCTTCCTTTACTTGCTACATATGTCACACCCTTGCTACCAACAGGGACATCTTACTTGCATCTATGTGCAAACACGGTCAAGGCGATACTATATGACCCACTGCTGGGACTCCTACACCAAACGGTCTAAGGTCAAGTTGGGACTTCTTACCGGGGAGATCCCCTGACATGTTGGCGGGTCCAGCACCGTCAACACAACAACAATACATATATTACTCCGTCAATTTATAAGCTTTGTTCCAATAAACTCATCTAATTTATCATGTCTCCCAACAATAATATCAACGTATTTGCAATATATTAGAGATCAGTGTATTGTAATATGTTATGAACATAGTCTCGATGGGCGATCTATAAGGATGCAATTGACCACTGTCAATATAATAAAGAACACTGCTATGGAACATATACAAAATTGTCATATGAGAAAAGAATGTTGCACGGTAATGTTAAAAATTCCATTGTAATAAATCTGCCAATGCGTTCACCATATAATATTCATCAAATCTTGACAATTGTGGAGAAAACCTTTTCCAACATAATATAAAGCCAAAGCCATAGCTCTGTGTAGCAATGATGCTGCTGTCATGTTCTATCAAAGCTTGTTAGATGCATATGCCACAATATATGTATAATGCTTTATATGATATATTCCATAATGAAAACAATTATAACACCCATATATAATCTCGACAAGGAATATATAACCCAAGGAAAATCACGCATCATGTGTTGCAATATGCCAATCAAAATAACGCACTGTCATGCCATAATAAATCAGGACAACGTTGCACCATATATTAATTTGTTCATACTGTAGTATTAATGCCAATTAAGTCCCTGCCATTTCTCTGTGGTCTCTGTTTCCATTTGATAGGTAAATTGTGTAATGTTTCCTGTCCATTTCATGTCTGCTACTTGTAACTCCTATGTAGTCTCCTATACCAGCTTTCCTCAAGAGTTTCCATGTACACTGAAGATTTTGCGGCAGTGGTAACATTCCTCTATTTGTCTAGCAATGCTTCAAAGAAGAATGCTCCTTATCACAAGTTGAAATGCATAATGCCATGCACTCCATTCTTTCTATCACATAATTCATTAGACAATAGAAGTAGTCTTTGTTTCTCCTCCTCCTCATCAACCCTTATCTCCATAAAATTAGTCCATTCTTTCCATCAAGTCCTGAGAAATACAGGTGGTTATGGATGAAGTGTGGTCACTTTATCTCACACCACTTCCAACTCCATTTACTACTAGAATAAAGTAAATATACATGACAAATTGTGAGGTTTCTCTCATAAAATAGTGTGGAGTGCGATACGAAAGGGAAAGTCTTATGTATAGATAATTTTGATACCATTCGAGGTATCAAAATTCAACCTTTTAGAAGGGGGTATTCAAGTTAACACATTTCCAATGCCAAATCAATATCATCTTAATCCAATGCCAAAACAATATCACCGCTAAGACCATATACCAAGTATTTTTGTGTTGAATGTCTCGGATGTTCCATGGGAAACCCTATGGTTTTCATTTTTTTTTAATATTAACCATTTCTCGAGGATTTAAAATAGTAGCTTTAGACTTAATTGAACATGAACTCATTGAGATATTTGATTTCATACGATACTTATCTTGGCTTTCAGAAGAGTTATTAACTTGTGTTATCCCTCTCCATTGCAGGTGTTTATATTGGAGGAATACATTAATTTTCTTTGATTGCTTGAGGTTGTTATGAAACCAGCTCACAAAAAGATAGAAAAGAGAGATCCACGCCTTAGAATTCAGCCTCTTCGAGGGGGCAACCTCCTTTACATTACATAAATGAACAATTCTTGGATGATACAAATGACAAAACCTCCTTTCTATATATAGGAGTCTAAGGAGTCACAATATAATCCAGCCGACCTAACAATAATAATATAAAGCCACAAAAATAACAATAGAGGGATTCTATGGGGCACAAAATAACAATATGGGGGTAATAGGGGCACAACAATATAAATAAGGGGTATAACTACAATAGTAATGGGGTAATCACTAGTATTATAGGGACCCAACATGCCCCTCTCCTTCAAAAAAGTGTTGTCCTCAACGCTTGAGTAGTTCTGGATACTTCTGCATAAAATTCTCATCCTCCCATGTGGAATCTTCAGCGGATAAGTTCTTCCACTTGATAAGATACTCTGAAATTGATCGATTTCGTAGCTGTCGAGTTCTTGTTTCTGTGACTGCTTCCGGTTCCAATATAATTTTTCCTTCCTCGTCAAGTTCTGGCAATATTGTTTGAACTGGGAGCTTGTCGCCTATAACCTTCTTTAAACATGAAACATGGAAAACTGGGTGCAATCGAGAAGCTGCAGGAAGCTCCAATTTGTATGCCATAGTACCAATCTTTTGCAACACCTTGTACGGACCATAATACTTTGGTGATAATTTATTATCCTTCTTAGCTTGCTTTAGGGACATTTGCTTATATGGTTGTAGCCGTAGGAATACCCAATCACCTACATCAAAACTTCTTTCACTGCGATGTTGATCTGCCTGTTGTTTCATTCTATTTTGTGCCAACACGAGGTTATCCTTTAAGAGTTGGAGGACTTGTTGTTGATGTTCGATGTGATGTTCCACTGCCTGAACCTTAGAATTTTCTCTTAAATATGATGTGATGGATGGTGGTTGATACCCATAAAGTGCCATAAATGGGGTCATTTTTGTTGCTGTATGGAAGGAAGTGTTATACCACCATTCAGCCAGAGGCAACCATTTGACCCATTGTGTCTGTTTATCAGATACAAAGCAACGAAGATATCCTTCCAAACATTTGTTTACTATCTCAGTTTGCCCATCAGATTGAGGATGATAAGATGAGCTATGAGCTAACTGAGTACCAAGACAAGAAAATAATTCTGTCCAAAAATTTCCAGTGAAAATGGGATCTCTGTCACTTACAATAATCTTTGGGTTTCCATGTAGCTTTTGAACTGTTTCCATAAATGCAGTAGAAACTGTACTGGCTTTAAATGGATGTGATAATGCACAAAAGTGTGCATACTTGGTAAGTCTGTCAACTACCACCATGATGACACTCTTTCCCTCAGACTTGGGTAAACCTGTGATAAAATCCATTGAAACCTCCTCCCAACGTTGGCTTGGAATGGATAAAGGTTGTAATAGACCCGGTGTCTTAATTGTTTCAACTTTATTTTGTTGGCAAACCAAACATTCCGCCACAAACTTTTGAATATCTGATTTAAGGCCATCCCAAAAAAATTCCTTCTTAACCCTGTGGTAAGTTTTTAAAAATCCTGAGTGCCCTCCTAAGGGAGAAGTGTGCAATTCCATAAGAATCTTTTGTTTTAGCTGGGAATTCTTACAGAGGTATAAGCGATCTTTGTACCATAACGAATCATTTTTCCAGCTAAATGTATCAGAAGTACTGGAATCTTGTTGTAGCTTTCGAATAAGTGCCCACACTTCTTCGTCATTCTTCCATTCCTCCCTTGCTTCGTTTATCCAATCTGGTTGGATAATAGAAATGGCACACAACAATGCTTCCACATCCTCATCCTTTCTTGAGAGTGCATCTGCCACCACATTTTGCTTCCCTTTTTTGTAGATGATTTCAAAGTCATAACCCAACATCTTTGTGACCCACTTTTGTTGCTCTTCAGAGGATAATCTTTGTTCTAAAAAGTATTTAAGGCTATCATGATCCGTTTTTACCTTGAAGTGTCTTCCCATTAGGTAGGGTCGCCATTTCTTAAGTGCATGGAGTATTGCCAACATTTCCTTCTCATAAATAGCTTTGCTTAAAAACTTTCCCTTGATTGGACGACTTTCAAAAGCAATGGGTCTTTCATCTTGCATTAGAACAGCACCAATTCCATTTCCTGAAGCATCACATTCCACAATAAAGGTTTTTGTGAAGTCCGGTGTAGCTAAGACCGGTGCTTGGCACATTGCCTCTTTAAGATGTTCAAAGGCCTTTGTTGCTTTCGGAGTCCATGAAAATGAATCTTTCTTCAATAATGTTGTTAGAGGTGCTGCTATTCTCCCATAATTCTTAACAAACTTGCGATAATACCCTGTCAACCCAAGAAATCCTCGCAGATGCTTTATGGATGTGGGGATTTTCCATTCCTTAATGGCTTTAATTTTGCTAGGGTCTACCTTAACTCCTTCATGAGATACAATATGACCCAAATATTCCACCTCCTGGACTCCAAAGAAACATTTGGATCTTTTTGCATATAATTGTTTCTCCTCCAATAGTTGTAGCACCTTGTCAACATGTTCAACATGATCCTTCCAAGACTTGCTGTAGATTAGTATATCATCAAAAAATACTAACACAAATTTTCTAAG
This sequence comes from Pinus tabuliformis, assembly GCA_031772625.1. Classification (NCBI taxonomy): domain Eukaryota; kingdom Viridiplantae; phylum Streptophyta; class Pinopsida; order Pinales; family Pinaceae; genus Pinus; species Pinus tabuliformis. The sequence goes on along the minus strand of CM062817.1, from coordinate 1,807,385,648 downwards.
GAATGGTTTGAAAATTGAATTCATCAAACCTTGAAATGTTGAAGGTGCATTGGTAAGGCCAAAAGGCATGACCAAAAATTCATAATGACCCTCATGAGTTCTAAATGCCGTTTTCGGAATGTCTTCAATCTTCATTCTGATTTGATGATATCCTGAACGAAGATCCAACTTGGTGAAGTAAATTGATCCATGCAATTCATCCAGTAATTCATCAATGACAGGAATGGGGAACTTATCTTTAATAGTGAGCTTGTTGAGCTCCCTATAATCTGGACACATGCGCCATGATCCATCCTTCTTGTGCACCAATACTACTGGAGCTGAGAAAGAACTTTGACTCGGTTGAATTATACCAGCCTCTAGCATTTCTGCAACCATACGTTCAATTTCACTTTTTTGGACATATGGATATCTGTACGGCCTGATGTTTGGAGGAACACTTCCTGGAATCAGATGAATAGCATGATCATGATCACGCATAGGTGGGAGACCTTTGGGAGTCTCAAATACCTTGGAATGATTGTCCAGGACTTTTTGGAGATCTGGAGAAATAGATGATTCCAATGTGGAAACATCTAGCGAACATAATTGTGCAATTACACCTCTTTGCTCCTTTTTTAGAAGCTTTGTCATGCCATTAGAGCTGATTATCTTTCCTGGTTTCCCTGCAATACCCCTTAATTCAACTTCCTTTCCTTCCACAGAAAATTTCATGAAAAGTTCTTGAAAATTAAAAGCTATTGTACCCAAGGATTGTAGCCATTGGACTCCTAGTACAACATCAGCACCTCCCATTGGAATGGAAAGCATTGGGCTAGTCAATACATATTCTCCCATGGATAGCTTGATATTATGGCACTTTCCAGAACAATTTATTGTTCCTCCATTTGCAATCATCACTTGACACTCTGGTGCTGGATATAGGAAGCAATTCAATTCTTTTGCTACCCTACAATGAATAAAATTGTGGGTGCTTCCTGAATCAATCAACACTATTACCTTTTTCTTCTTGATTTGTCCTTCTATCTTGATGGTTTGAGGAGTGGTAATTCCCGCCAATGCATTACAAGATATGGTCGGATTTATTTGTTCTTCATCTAGGCTTTGTTCCTGGAATATATCCTCTTCTTTTGACCTTTCTTGCTCCTTTTCTTCTTCCTCTTCACAATCTATGTAGAATAATTTCTTCTCAGCACACTTATGACCCTTTGTGTATTTGCTATCACAATTGTAACAAAGCCCTTTTGCTCTTTTTTCTTCCAATTGTTGTGGTGTCAACCTTGTAGGTTGTGGAAGACTATGGGCAACAACACTTCCGTCTTTATAGTTGTGAATGGTATGCTTCCTAGTTGCCATAATTTTGCTTTCCATTTTTCTTGCTAACCTGAATGCCTTCTCTAATGAATCAGGTTCCCAAAGGCGCACATCATGTTGGATATTATCCTTTAAAGACCCTATGAACACATCAATCCTATGCTCCTCTGGAATATCTTTTACCCTTATGTTCAATTTTTGGAACTCCTCAATGTGCTCCATTATTGAACCCTTTTGTTTGAGACTTATCAATTGGCTAAAAAAAGTGTTGCTTTTTGTATCCTCATAATGTGCTATCAATTCTTCCGTAAAAATTGCCCAAGTGATAAATTGTTTACGAGAACAAAGCCATTGATACCATACAAACTGATTTGGTTCCAAATATAAAGTTGCCATACGTACCTTTTGTGTGTTTTGCACATTATTGAGATCGAAGAATTGCTCCATCTGTAATATCCATGTGGCGGGATCCTTGCCATCAAACTTCCTCATATCGATTTTTGGAACATGGTGAGTCTTCGATCCAACATTAGAGTCTATGGAATCATGATTAACATTTCTTTTGTTCTCATCATGAGTTTCCTTTACTACCTTTTCACCATTAGTGACCCTTTTTGTAGCAACTTCTTCAATTCTTCCATCGAATCCTCCATCTTAGCTTCCATGCCCTTTATCTTAGATTCCACGCCATTTATCTTAGATTCCATGCCACTTATCTTAGCTTCTGTTAGCTTTTGTGAGCGTGACATTTGTTGCACTTGTTCTTGTAATTTTGATATATCATGTAGCATTTCTTCCTCTTCTTCATGAGTCATGCTAGAGCTTTCAGGTTCCTTACTAGGTGTTTGCATTTTCTTTCCTCGGGGCATCAGTTACCGATAATAATGCTTTACTATGCCCTTTGAATTCTTTCAAACCAAGCTTATGCAAAAATTAAAAAAAAAACTACACACCTTTTTTTTTACTTTGTAGAAGCCTGATATTGAATCTGATGTATCTCTGTAATTTCGAATCATCCAGTTCTGAAATTGTGACCTGTAGTAGCCTTCTATGTCCTCTTTCCAATGCCACAAGTCTGATCCAAATTGGATTCTCCAAGAAAGAGTTATGCACAATCTCCCACAGTGACCTGATTATAGACTAGTTCAGTAGAGCGAACTTGTATGAAGTGCCACGTGTCACTGTTTCAACCTTTGACTCTGAAAAATATATAAAAGAAAACTACAGTCCGTCCTCTTTCTGTACCTTCTTACGAAATTTCAATCCGATGCTCAGAAAGAAAGTTATGACGATTTTCCCCAGGTCACCTGTTTTGAGTGTAATTCAGGAGTCTGCAAAAAGACCAACTTCCTCAGATCATATCTCCGAAAATATCGCGTGAAAAGCTCTGAAATTTGGACCCAAGGTTCAGCGCGATTTCTTCTCAAATGGGTTTTTTTTGCGACTTCTGAAACGTCACAGAAAAAAAGTTATAGCGAAAATTCCACGATGACCTGTTTGGAGCAGCGAAACCCTAGAATCCAAAGCTCTGATACCAAATGTTATGAAACCAGCTCACAAAAAGATAGAAAAGAGAGATCCACGCCTTAGAATTCAGCCTCTTCGAGGGGGCAACCTCCTTTACATTACATAAATGAACAATTCTTGGATGATACAAATGACAAAACCTCCTTTCTATATATAGGAGTCTAAGGAGTCACAATATAATCCAGCCGACCTAACAATAATAATATAAAGCCACAAAAATAACAATAGAGGGATTCTATGGGGCACAGAAATAACAATATGGGGGTAATAGGGGCACAACAATATAAATAAGGGGTATAACTACAATAGTAATGGGGTAATTACTAGTATTATAGGGACCCAACAGAGGTTTTCTTCAAATATTTTCTACTAACATCTGTTTGATTTCCATGTCTCCAATGACCATTAATGGGAATGATCTCCCCCTCACATATTTCTTCTTTAATATTGTCATAAACAAGGTTCTTTATTTCTTTCATGAACAACTTCTCGTGAGACCAAGATAACTTCAATTCATTGAGGTCATTGACTCCACCTTTTTCTTCTTCTTCCACACTTTAGTAGGTTTCTTTCTGTTGTTTGCATTTCCTTCATTGTTTAGTCAGCTTAGAGTTGCTCCCATCTTCTGTCTAGAATTCTTTAGGATATTTGGTAACCTGTAGCCTTTGGCCATGTGGCCAAGATTGCTACACAAATAACATTTTATATGGTCAATAAATTCAACAAATGGTGTGTGATTTGTGCAGTCACTTTTACTTTTTTTTTTCATACATTTTTCATTCAACTACTTTATGTCCAAATACATTACACAAATAACAATAACCATAGAAATTATTTGTGTACCTGGTGGTTGATTGTCTTCTTTGCTTGTTTATATGAGAGAGCCTTCTTGTTTGCTGCACCTCCTGTTGAGTAAACTTGATTTTATTTCTCTTACATCCTACTGCAACATGTCCATGTTCATGACAAGAAAAACAATTGGTATTCTTCAAGTGAGAAAAAATCTTATTTTGGATCTTCTAAATTTGTTCAACTCATCATTAGGCGCAAATCATGTTCTTGTAGTGAATCCTTGCTTCATCTCATTCTTTAGATTTTGATATTGTTGCTTCTTTTTGTTTTCTTCTTTGCTAATCATGTTGCTTGTCCCTTCTCCTACATATCTTTTTAGGGATGCTTCATTATCCTCTATGGCTTCCTTTCTTGAATTTCTCATGGAAACAACCTCCTCTTGAAATTTGTTTACATAATCTATTCTTTTCATCTGATTCACTTCTAGCTGAATTAGTCTCAACCTCTAACCTTTTACATTATTCTTCTTTCTCCTTTAATCGTCTACTCATTTCCTCTTCTATTCTTTTTCCTTATTCAATTTGTGTCCTTAGGCTAATGATTTATTCCTTATAATCATACTCTCTTTCATCACTTATCTACACCAATTTCTTCAAATCTTTGTTTTCATTCTTCAGTATTTCTATTTCAATCAAGGCTATGTCAAGATTGGATTGTTCTTCGATTATATTTTATTTATGGAAATTATGTCCATTCACACTGGAAAAGACCTCATTTGATTGAACATTTTCCTTTTTATTCCTCATTTTCCTTCTCCTTTTCTGTATTACTACTGGTGGTCTCTCCTTCATGAATGAGATGTAATCTATCCCAAATTTCTTTTGCATAATTGAAATATATTACTATATCAAGATCCTTATTATGAAGATTGTTATACATAACACATTTTGCCTAGCATTCCACTGTTGTTCTTGTACAAAGAGAGAGTATTTACATTAGCCACCACGGACTAGTCTCCATATACCACGTCCATAAGTTATTAGTTCATATTTTACCTTATCTATCCATTCATGAAAGTTTGTTGCACTCAACTCAGGTACACATTGATAGTCCATGACTCAAACAAATCTACCTTCAAGCTATTAGGTTTACATAGAAGGAACCAACTTCGATACCAATTGATTAGAACTTGACTAAACTAAGAGGGGGGGTGAATTAGTTTAGTCCATTCTTGGACATTAAAAGTCTTTTCATTAAACTCATTAACTGATCCGGATTTAAATAGGAACGCAACAAAATATAGAGATAACCATATACACAAAGATGCAGCGGAAATAACACTTCATTTAATTAATGGAAAATACTGAAATATGCTTACAACCAGAAATGTAAATAAACCAGCTAGGGCGATGGTAGCTTCTCTCTGAGAAGAGATGTGGCGCTACATGCCTTTGAACTGTGTTACAATGAGGCTCGAAGGCCTATTTATTGTTGAGAAACAATGGAAAACCCTTAACATCCCAAAACCTATCCCTGGAAGATGAAACGCCAAATTGTGGGCCCCGTTTGGGTAAATTGGTACATCAATTTCCCGGGGTCGTAACTTTGGCACCTGATCTCTGTTTGATGCGTACAATAGCTCGTTAGAAAGATATATCCGAGAACTATCACTTTGGGAAGAGCTCCCAGATTTCCCAAAAAACGTCATTTAGGGCCTCAAAACGGCTCCGGAAGTTCAGGACCTGAAAAACTGCTAAAAATAGTAAATTGTGCTATAATTACGGAAAATGAAAAACTGAAAGAGACAGTCGTGGGGGTCCAAATGGGATAGGTGGGTGGCCACCAACATTCACTTGGATCATTAACTGAAACATTACATGAGAAAATTAACAAATAATGACCAATAGATTTAACATGTGAACAAAAAATAATAAGCAAACCAAAACATCACATCAACACATAATAACAACACATATTGACACTAGATATAAGTGGAAACCCATAAAGGGAGAAAACCACGATTTTATTATTGTTGTGATGCAAAGGAAAGCTCCTACTCCCTTATTACATGTAATGTTGTATAGGCTCCAACCTACAGGAGGCTACTACCTCAATTTTTTTTTCAAGCTACAACATGCAAGGAAGCTCCAACTCCCATATGTTTTCTACATCCTACAACCCACAGGAGGCTCCTACCTCAACCAACTCCAACTAGATATTTATCAAGCCACAACTTGAAAGGAGACTACAATCCCCTCACACAAACAAGAAACAACAATGTGCTGGTTTACCTAGTCATAAATTCTACATATCTCCATCTTAATTTTTGCCTCTTCTTCCCTTCAAATCTGCTTCACATAAGCTTCATATGTGCCAATAACTATTGCATAACAACTCAATTAACTCTCACAGATTCCCCAACTCTCTAACCCTTTTCTTGCTAGTTCCAAAATCACATCTTTTATAAAGATAGATTGCTGACTGTTTGTATTCATCATAAGAATATGAATTGAACATGCTTGACTAAGTTTGCCTTCCACTCATTCGTTTCCAAGCTCTTCATATTTTGAATATTATAACAAAAAAATAACTGCTCCACCCAATATTACTTTTCATCCTTACGTAATGATTAAATTCATCAACATATTGCCAACATCATGTAATATTATAGGAATAACATATGACTATATAATTGAGCATTCATTTCTCATGATCAATAAAAATAATTTCCATTAACCCATCACAATAATATTGGCCTTCACCTTGGACTTGAATCACAACATATTCGTGTCATTGTCTCAGTAGCCTTTCCTTTGTTGTCATGGAGTCTTGCCTTGCATCACAATAATTTTCTCCAACTAACTAGTCTTCAAACCAGCCTGATACATGACACATGCAAGCATCAATGTTCTGCCATCTCAACAAGGTATTTGTTTCTCCTTCATTGTTCCTTGTTGCTACTCCTTTACCATCGCCTCTTCTTTTCCTGCTTCTTTGCCTTATTGCTCCATTGCAATCCCATCTTTTTCTTCTCTTTTGTTGGTTCTTTTCCTTGATCATAACCATACATGCTTGCTGTTTCTCCTTTCCTTGTTGCTGCTCCTTTGCCTTTGTTGTTCCTATTGTTTCTTTTCCTTCACTACTCTCATCTCTTTTTGTCAAATATCTTTGCAACATACCTTGCTGCTTCTATGCCTTTGGTGCTCTTTTGTTGCTCCTTTAGATTTATGTAATGTACTAGTTTTCGTCTTCATTCCTATAACCAAGTGTTGAATGGTGTTGTCATTGATGTCAATGATTGTTAATGAACACTTTTATATTTTTTCTGGATTACATCAAGTTAGAAGCTTCATCGAAGGATGGTGTTAGGGTCCAACCCTAACCCTTTATTTATGTAATAAGCCCAAGGGGCCTAGTCAAAGTCATAGTTAGTTAGTTGAGTCAATAAAGCCCATAAGCAGTTATCCACTTTAATAATAATTGTAAGTGGTTGACTCACATTATAAGAAAGGGACCACAATGTGTTATAAATAGGCCATATTTAATAAATAAAGTGGTTATCCCATATTATGCAAGGGACCACTAGTAGTTAGTGTTTTGGATGTCATAAATATATAAATAGTCTTAGATAGTAAGGGAAGAATCATCGAGTTTTATTGTAATTGAGATCTGCTTTGTTGGAGGTTGACCCATTGAAGATGCCAGTGAGCATTGTATTATGCTTATGAGTAATAAAGTATCTTTGCATCTTGTCTCAATTCATATGATATTTTCGTGTTTATGGAAATATTGTTTCGTATTTATGGAATTATGTTATTTTTGTAGGACAAGTGCATAACAAGTGGTATCATATCACTTTCCAGGGATAGCTGTACCTCCAATTTTGAACATTTTTTTAAGATATAGATGTGTTCCAACATCTTTAAATCATGAGATCTGTCGTTGAGTGCATAAACCTATAGATTTGGGGAGGCATGCATGCAAGAACTATAAGAGGTGGTCATGCTTGTTGGACTCCCTTGTAACCCATTTAGGTATCCCTTCGAGTAGTAGCGCATTAGAAAAATCCATGCATGGCTTGCACTACCACATACCCTTGTGTATATTAGAATCCCCCCCAGGGCAACTTGAAACCTAACCTTAGATAAGACATCGACTGTCTTTCTGCTACAGTACACTGAGAATAACACTCAAGGAGATTACTCGAATGTATAATAGGGTAGTAAGGTAGTATGATTAAGGGTACAATCAATCCTCCTTAGATAACGCTATGAAAGATGGGGCACCTGGCACTCCTGCATATATCACGATTTGTAGCACCTAACACTCCTTGTGACCATAGTTCCCTCAATTATCTGAAGATAGCCCCCCATTTTCATCCAAATCAGATCCAATAGTTAGGGTTCAACCTCCTCTCTATAGATGAAATCTAGTAGTTGGGGTTCTAGTGCCACCATACAGATCAGATTCAACAGTTGGGGTTTTCACAACACAGATAAAACTCTTTGTGTAGTGAGAGTTTTGGGCTGCCATAGTCCAGATCAGATTGGCACAACACATTTTTTAGTGCCAAGACCTTGGGGTTCCATATCATATTGTCACAACACATTTTGCAGTGCCAAGACCTTTTTCTACTACTACAGTCCAACCCCAATTTTCATAGGATATTTGGAAGTATCAAGCATTTAGGATTTCAGCCACCATACTATTGATTAGCTGGGAATAAAACTCCATTCAGAGTAAAAAAAGTAAAAAAGAGTATGGGGCCATCATGGGACACTTGCAAGAGACCTATCCCATCATATTTAGGATGATGAGCTGATCCCAGTGGTACCATTCACCTATGATCCCCCAATTTTCATGTGGCCCCAAATATTTCCTGATGCGACTTTAAGTGACCCACATCACTAGAATCATGAGATTTCTGTCTTTCCAACCATACTGCTCTTAAGTAGGCTCAAAATTTTACTAGGGCTAGTGTATGTATGGTACCCGTTCTCAAGTTATGGCTTTGGAAAAAGTCGATGCTCTCAAGAAAAAAATCAGTGAATTCCAGGCATACTTTGAAGATAAAATCGACAAACTCTCACAATTATTGCACACACTGACCAAGTCTCATGAACCCATGGGGTAAGAACATAGTGTGGATGCACACATTGAAGGAGAATCTAGCCATCACATTCATTTTCATAGAGGTCCCCAATATTCGAGCTACTGGACACCCAATCTGGACATGTACAAATTTGATGGATCTAACCCAACAGTATGGGTGGCACAAATGGAGCAATATTTCTAGCTTAACAATATCTGGGATGATGAAACTAAATTACATGTTGGAGCTCTTTACTTGGACCAAGAGAAATGGTAGTGGTGGTAGTGGCATCAGAAATGCTATCTAGGGAGGCCAACTTGGACCATGTTCTCTAAAGCCATTTATGACTGCTTTGATTAAGAATGTTACTTTTTGGGTCGTCTCACTAAGCTAAGGAAAACATGTACAGTACGGGACTAAGTTGCATCCTTCAAATAATTCCAGATTGAGGGAGTAGGAGATTCCTTTTACTTGGAATGTTTCATCTGTGGCCAAAGGGAAGCAATCTAAGCCCATTTCAGAATGCATCACCCAACTACTTGGTTGGAAGCAATTTGATAGGCATTAGATGCGTACTTTGTTGGGATTATGGCTAATGTGTTGTCCTTGATGGAAACCTACTTGATAAAGATGTCAACAAGATGATTATGAAGATTGATACAAATGCTACAAGTGATATGGACAAACGAATGCCAGTCCACATGCAGGTGGATGGTAAAAGAAAAGTTTGAGAAAGTATACGTGGATTCTAGGAAGAAATTCCACATACATATGTAGGTTTTGTGAATAAAAGTCAAGTACAAAATATGCACCATGGTAATATGGATACCAAGGGTCTTTACCATGGTATTGGCCCATAGTAATGGGTGTGACAATGATTATTTGATCCTGTCAAAAAATACTAACGACATTACTAAGGGATTAGCCTAAGGTATTGAATAAGGCTAAAGCTATATAAAGATATGGAGATCAAAGTGTTGTGGGTGAAGTATTGGTCCGTTTATGAATGATTTGATCTGAAATAGGTGTTCACCAGGGAGCAAGGAGAAGACTCAGATTTGAAAGATTTGAAGTATGTTGACATATATGCTTGATTGGTTTTCTTGTTGCAAATGTCTAAGTAGATAACATTGATGAAATTGTGATGATGGTAATGCTGTGATCTAAATAATTTATTCAGAAGTTTGTAGTATTGACAATAAAGGTTGCGAAAAGTGAAATTGTGTTTGCAACGAAATTTTTTCAAATCTATATGCATGTTTGTTTGGGAATAGTCATGTACATACACGAATCCATCTCTGTGGGGTCATGTATATATTCTGCAATTTTTTTTCCAGTATGTGAATATTTGTATGTGGGTGTTGTGGATGGTAAGAGTGCACATACGCAAAATTCCTTGTGGAAGTCGCATATACAAACTAAGGTTTGAATTGATGATTGATGTTTATAGTTGATGATGTTTGGTTTATTTGTTGTTGTCAGTCGATGATGTATATATCATGATGATCTATGTATGACAGTGAAAATTGAGGTGATTTGGTTGAATTGATCAGTTTTAATGATACAAAAGTTTCACTGGGTGTATGATCTATGGTATGTAATTGGTTCATAAACCTGTGATTGATTCAGTACATGATTCAGTGGTTGGTTCAATAATACAATGATTTAGATTAAGTTGTTAGTGATTTGAGATCTATACACAGTTATTATACATAAAAATCACGTATATATGCGCGTATGCTTCAGAACAATAACGTATACATTTTAATGTATGTGTGATCAGGGTTTGCATGAACAACACTGTGTTTATGTGATGGTGAATAGTGTATGGTATATTGATGAATGATTATGCATTGGTATGATCTAAAGGTTTATATCTATTATGGATTGGTTTGATCTTGTTGCAATGGTTGATTGAGATTCAATGATTGTTTTGATGGTAATACAATGATTCAGTTGGTTCAGTGTTTGGTTTCAGAATTTTTACCTGGTATTGGGCTTAATGTTGGAAGTGGGTCCAGTATGAAAATATGATGAAAGGTGGCCTAGAGGTTTGATGTTTTGAGTCAAGTGGATCCAATATGAAATATTGTGAAAGGTGGTCCAAAAAGGGTTTTAAGGGTCGGATCCTTCAGTGAGGGAGTCAAAGCTTGCTTCCAATGGTAACTAGTAAATATGTTTAGGGGTAGGTTCTCCCTTCCAGTAGGAGTTGGTAAACGAGATCAGGGGGTTGGAACTCCCTTCTAGTAGGTGCTGGAGAATGAGAGAAGGTTGTAGCCTTCTGTAGGTGGGTGTCTGCATACTGGTAAGAGTCTGCGCGAGTACAAGATTGTAAGAAGTTTATTTATAAGAAGAAAGAAGATAGAGACATTGAAAATGGTGGTTTTCTCCCACATTGGGTTTCCACCTAAATATCCTGGTGTTGAATGTGTGTTTCTTATATGTTGTGTTATCTGCTCTTTACTTCTCATGGTTTCTACTTAATAAATGAATAATGACATTATTATGCATTTTTTAAAGATGAATAGTTGATGGAACATATGAAAAGTTAGTTAACTGAATATACGTGGTTTTAATTCATAGAAGTTGCGTACACATGCAGGTTGCATAAATAACAATAGCGTACATAATGAAAAATAAGAAATGAAAAGTTTGAATTAATTTCAAATACTGATTCAACCACCCCCTCCTCCCCCTCCCCCTCCCCCCAAGTATTTTTCCCACCAATTGGAATCAGAGTACGTCCCTCAAGAGAAGCTTGATCGCTTAAAGAGAAATCCATCAAGAGGGAGTATCTTCTATCAGGTCACCTTTGTTTAATGGAACTAAATTTGTATTTTGGAAAGTCAGAATAAGAGCATATTTGCAGGAACTAGGAGCTGAGGTATGGGCAATTGTTGAAAGCAGATATCAATATCCAATCTCCATTCTGAGAGATACTACAAGGAAGAAATAGTATGAGATTAATGCAAAGGTTGTAAATGCCATCTTGGGAAGTCTGGCTGAGTCTGAGTTCATGAAATTCATGTAGTTGGACACCGCAAAGACAATGTGGGATAAGCTTATCCAAAGTTATGAAGGTGACACCAAGGTAAAAAGTGCTAAATTTCAAACATTTAGAATTGACTATGAGACTCTTAAAATGCATGATGATGAAAATATTGTAAGATTTTTCCTTAGAGTAGATGAGGTTTTTAACTCTATGAAAAATCTTGGTGACAAAATAAAGGATGCCACAGTTGTTGAAAATATTTTGAGATTACTAACCCCAAAGTTCGATTCCAAAGTCTCTGTCTTTGAAGAAATGTAGGATTTGAAGAGTCTTACTCTTGAACAACTCCATGTGATCTTGAAATCATTTGAGATGAGAAAAGGGGTCCATTAGATATGAGAGAAGCAACCTTAAAAGCCACATATAAAGGTAAAGAAAAGGAAAATCCCAAAGATACAAGCTACATTTCAGATGAGGAAGAAGTAAATTTCGTGAGAAAGTTGAAAGTTGGAAAGGTAAATTCAAAGGTAAGCTCCCTTTTAAATGTATTTCTTATGGAAGAGTAGGTCACTATGCATCCAAATGTATATATAAATAAAATCCTAACAAGAAAGAAAATGGAAAGGATGTTGACAAGAAAAATGTCAAAAATCTAGTTTTCTACCAAGAAAAGTTTTATTCTAATGAAGATAGTCAAAGCACATATGATGATAAAGAAGATTCAGATTCTGATTCTAACAATTGTTATCAAGTACTTATGGCATTTGAAAAACAATGTGATGGTGTCTTTATGGATGCCCTAGAAGAAAGTAATAGTGAATATTCTTTCAATAATGAGGATGATGAATCAGATTAGGATTATCAGTTACTTATGGCTCTTGAAGATCAATCAATTAGTGAATTAGATAGTTGCAAAGAAGATAATTTATTGAAAGCATTAAATGAAGTTGATAGACTCAAGAACACAAATAAAGAATTGGAAATAAAACAAAGTAATATGGTTAAGGAAATAAACTTGTTAAGAATGCAATTGTAAGTAACCAATAAAAGAACAAAAGTATTAGCAAAACAACTTCAAGAAAAGGAAAAGCATTGTGAAAAGCTAGAATCTGAAGTTGTAATTATAATGGAAGATTATGAGAAAATAAACAAATGGGTAAATGCTTCTAAATATCTAGAAAATATTATCAATGAACAACACTATCATCTAACTAAGACAAGCATTGGATACAATCAAATGTCTTTAGATACACAATGTGATGAAAAAACCAACATAATGTTGTTCAAAATAAAACTGAACCAAGTCACACTTCTAAAAAGGAAAAATTCCAAATCAAAGTCAAGATCAAACCCCAAGCATAAAGAGTGGTTTCATGGATACTGTTTTTCTTGTAACCCATTTGGGCATAAGGTCACTGATTGCAGGTCAAGCATTTGGAATAGAAGTAGAAGATGGGATAAGTTCCAACACATAATCAGAAATTGCAAGCATATTTGGAGGAAGAAGGAACATCAGTCATAGACGTAGGGGAGATTGTCCCTACTACGATCCATTTCTCTTAAAGAATACTTATAACAATGACTGCAGAAGAAAATATGAGGTACATAAGCTCATGGAGAACATGTGATGATGATCAAGTCCACAAGATCAATAGTATATGATATCAGAGGGAGCTATACATGGATATTTTGATATTCGTTTGGTGATGCTTATACTACTGAAATTGAATTGATGCAGAGAATGTGAACATGAAAACAGAAAGGACATGTTCAGGGGAAGCTGTTGTTATGGAAAGTTCAACATTTTACTTTCTATATGCGGATTACATGAAGGAAATTCACGTATATTTCTTTAAGATGAAGAAACAATGGGACATACTCAGGGGGAGCTTATGATATGATTCAATCAATTATTATTGGCTTTCTTGTTCTAATATTGACTTGCTCTAGACTGTTAATAATGTCCTTATGCTTCTTAGGAATGATGGTTGGTTCACGATGGTTCATGAGATGTTGCAAAATGCTATTACTGCTGTGGTTCTTTGTTGGATTTGATGATTGATGAGATGGATATTTCCAAATTTGACAGTGAATAGCTGGCATAGGTTCAGGGGGAGCATCTTGGTAAATTGTTGGCATTATGGTTTCTTGAGAATTTTTTTGTTGCATGTAGGTTTATGATGAGTACATACCATTTCTAATGTATATTTGTTGTTGCTATTACTGTTGAAGATACATATGTTGTTGTCACTCTGTCAATGATACATGGATATGATGAAGTTATGGATGATGCTTATATGTTTCTTGAGTTATATTAATGGTGTCCTACCCTTGCTAAATCTTGAAGATATGAATATGACATTGGTTAATGATGTTGTTGATTAGATTTGTGATGACTGAAGGTTCTCTTTGTTTGCACACATGTTGTTGATGCATATGCTATCTATATGCTACATATGATAATGTATATGCTGCTTGAGGATTGTGGCTCTTCTTATGCAAGAAGAGAGCTTGTTGACTCTTGATGATATGAGATCAAGGAGATGAGTCACTAATAGAGCTTGAGTGCAAAATCTTATGCTACGATTGGTTGATGATGATGAGTTCATGATTTAATCACTATTGTTGGCATCTCTCATTGATATATACATATTGCTGTCACTATGTCATGGGCTATCAATGATGGATGAATTGTAGATTGTAATCTAAAGGATGATTACTTGAGTTGCATTTTGGTAAAGTTGTTTATTCTACTTGATACACTTGATAAAGGATATACTTGATGATGAATGTTATTCTTGTCTTTAATGCATGGAGATAATATGATGGCATTATGGTTCAAGATATTAATATTATTGCCTATGGATTATGGCTCTTCCTATACATGGAAAAATCATGTTACATGAATTCAAGATGATGCTTATTGATATACTGCTGCTATAATTGATTGGTGATGCTTTCAAACATTGCATACTTGGACACATGGATGCCTACACTATCTTATCTTACATGTTGATGATGAGGATGTTCACTATGACATCTATGTTGCTGCTATCAGATGATTATGTTACAGACCCCTTTATGGTGCATGATGGTTGTTGATGACTATCATGGTCTCACTACCTCAATCTTGAGGATCCTGTTTTTAGCTATGAGTGTCACATATGCCATATCTATCCCTTGATGTAAATTTCATGTAAATACCCATGATGTAGTCATTGTAATATATAGTCATGTATTGGGACCAAGTCATGCTTTGTATGTAATCCCATTATTTTGGGAAATTGATGTAATGTTGGGTCAAATATGTAACCCCACTATGTTGGGTGATTGATGTAATCATAAGTCATTGGTCATAGGGAAGGTAATTTTTGGTTGATTCATAAGGTCTTGTTCTCTATTGAATATATTCAGAAGGTTAAACACATGCTTAGGGGGAGCATGGCCATGGTTACAATTTTCATATTTAGCAAATCAGATCTACAATGATCCTCTCTACAAAGGGGGAGAGAAGTCTTCATTCAACTTGGTCAACCCTTTTCTCTTGATGTCAAATGGGGATAGAAGATTGGTGTTTGGGGAAGAATGTTTGGTGAGAAGTCTTAGTATTTGCAGATGTGTTTGAAGGTATTTATAGGAGATGATGAAACACCAAAGTGGTTACCATCAAGTCCAAAGGGGGATACTTTGGGATTATGGCTAATGTGTTGTCCTTGATGGAAACTTTCTTGATGAAGATGTCGACAAGATGATTATGCAGATTGATATAAATGCTATAGGTGATATGGACAAAGGAATGTCAGTTTAGAGACATATGGATGGTAGAATAAAAGTTTGAGAAAGTATACACGGATCTTGAGAAGCAAGGCCACATATATACACATGTATTGTGAAGAAAAGTTGCGTATAGAATCTGCACCATTGTAATCTGGATACCAAGGGTCTTTACTATGGTATTGGCCCATAGTAATGGGTGTGACAATGGTTATTTGATCCCGTCAAAGAATACTAGTGACATTACTAAGTGATTTTCCTAAGGTATTTACTAAGGCTAAAGCTATATAAAGAGATGGAGATCAAGGTGTTGTGGGTGAAGTATTGGGTTGTCTATGAATGATTTGATTTGAAACAATTGTGCACCAGGGAGCAAGGAGAAGACTAATATATGAAAGATATGAAGTATGTTGACATATATGCTTCATTGATTTACTTGTTGAAAATTTCAAAGTAACTAAAATTGATGAAACTGTGATGATGATAATGTTGTGATCTAAATGATTTATTCAGAAGTCTGTAGTATTGACAGTAAAGGTTGTGAAAAGTGAAATTGTGTTTGTAGCGAATTTTTTTTTTCAGATCCATACACATGTTTGGTTGGGAATAGTGACGTACATACGCAAATCCATCTATGTAGGGTCGTGCATATATTTTGTGAAATAGTTTTCCAGTATGTGCAGATTTGTACACGGGTGTTGTGCATGGTAAGAGCGTACATACACAGATATTCCTTGTGGAAGTCGCATATACAAACTAGGGTTTGAACTAATGATTGACGTATGTTTTATTTGCTGCCATCTGTCAATGATGTGTCTATCATGATGATCTATGTCTGACAGTGAAAATTGAGGTGATTTGGTTGAATTGATTAGTTTTAATGATACAAAAGTTTGACTGGGTGTATGATATATGGTCTATAATTGGTTCAAAAATCTATGATTGATTCAGTACATGATTCAGTGGTTGGTTTACTAATATAGGGATTTAGATTCAGTTGTTAATGATTTGAGATATGTACGCAAGTATTATACAGAGGAATCATGTATATATGTAGGTATGCTTTAAAATAGTAGTGTATACATTTTAATGTATGTGTGATCAAGGTTTGCATGAACACCACTATGTTTCTGTGATGGTGAATAATGTATGGTATATTAATGAATGATTATGCATTGGTATGATCTAATGGTTTATATCTATTATGGATTGGTTTTATATTTTTTCAATGGTTGATTAAGATTTAGTGATTGGTTTGATGGTAATAACATGATTTAGTTGGTTCAGTGTTTGGTTTTAGAATTGTTACCTAGTATTGGGCTTAATTTTGGAAGTGGGTCTAGTTTGAAAATATGATGAAAGGTGGCTTACAGGTTTGATGTTTTGACTCAGGTGGATCCAATATGAAATATTGTAAAACGTGGCCCATAAAGGGTGTTGAGGGTTGGAGCCTTCAATAAGGGAGTCAAAGCTTCCTTCCAATTGTAGTTGGTAAATCTGTTCAGGGGGTAGGTGCTCCTTTTTGGTAGGAGCCGGTAAACGAGATTAG
This sequence comes from Pinus tabuliformis, assembly GCA_031772625.1. Classification (NCBI taxonomy): domain Eukaryota; kingdom Viridiplantae; phylum Streptophyta; class Pinopsida; order Pinales; family Pinaceae; genus Pinus; species Pinus tabuliformis. The sequence continues at coordinate 1,807,368,608 of CM062817.1, read as the reverse complement.
GGGGTTGGAGCTCCCTTCTAGTAGGTGCTGGAGAATGAGAGAAGGTTTTAGAATTCTACAGGTGGGTGCCTGCGTACTGGTAAGAGTCTACGCTAATACAAGATTGTAAGAAGTTTCTTTATAATAAGAAGGAAGAAAAAGACAGTGGTGTAGAAATTATGCAAATTCTCTACAAATCTACCTCTAAGATCATTTATAAAATCTGACTGTAGATTAACTCGATAATGAAATATAACTAAAGAAAATTACTATAATCTACTTATACTATCAATTTGCTTTGCAGAAGCTTAAAGATCTAGCTGAATCAGAGTTGAACACATATAACCATAAGAAGAAGAATCAATGCACACGAAACATAGAAAATACTCAGGGGAAAGCCTTAGCTAAAAACCCCACTATCTGTATTATCATACAAGGTGGAAATACATCAGAATTATACAAAGCCTTAGCTCTCACACAGTTAGCCAACTCTCAATACAATCCTCCTGGATGCTCACAGGCAAACAAAGCTTCTCACAAGCCTTCTCCTCTGCCCTCCAAGCTCCTATTTTCTTGTGCAATTTCTCCTGGGTGATCCTTTTGTTACCAAGTGGAATACTCTCAACCAAGTGGAACATTGATCTATCACATTGATCTCGCACCCTGTCAGAACTACGCAATCCTCAAGGAACCTTAATCCTTTTGCATGCATGAGTTTCCTTTATAGGAGAAAACATGCAACTGATAGTACATTGTCCTTGGCATTTAGCTCAACTGAGTCTTTCTCATAATAGACATGCATGAGTTATTGATGAGGGAATCTTCAGTTATTTGGAGTACACTTGTTGAGTGCATGCATGCATCAACTGACTGATAACTCACAATTAGTTCCTCAAATAGTTTGGAACTAATTAACTGGACTTAACTCAGTAAAATGAGCTAACTAATTACAACTCAAATTTAACTCAATCTTATCTCCTTAATTAAGGGATAATCTCCTTAATTTAAGGGATAATCTCCTTAATTTAAGGGATAACTATTGCATGACTTTAGAAAGACTTCTAACTTGAATTTCTCCAACTAATTAATCCATAATGAATTAATTAATTATTTTCAAGCAACTGGTGAGACTAAATTCAAATTTTAATTCAAGGACAAATTAAAATTGTAATTTTCTGGATTCTATTTTTATCATTTCTTGTTACTATTTTCAACAAGTGGCAATGATGGTTTTCTCCCACATTGGGTTTCCACCTAAAAATCTTGGTGTTCAATGTGTGTTGCTTATGTGTTATGTTATATTCTCTTTAATGCTCATGTTTTTTGCTTAATAAATGAATAATGACATAATGATGCGTTGGTTAAAGATGAACAGTTGATGGAACATATGAAAAGTTAGTTAACTGAATATTATCGGTTTTACTTTACAAAAGTCACGTACATACACGGGTTGCATAAATGTAAATAGCATACATAATGAAGAATAAGAAATGAAAAGTTTGAAGTAAATTAAAATACTGATTCACCCCCCAATATTTTTCCCAACAATTGGAATCAGAGCAAGTCCCTCAAGAGAAGCTTGATCACTTAAAGGGAGATCCATCAAGATGATCATTCAAGAGAGAGTATCTTATATTAGGCCACCTTTGTTTAATGGAACTAACTTTGTATTTTGGATACTCAGTGTTAGGACTCCAGAAAACTCTCCTAGGTTGTAGCTTGGAGATGCCTGGTAACATATAATCTTTAATATGTGTTATAGACATTTTTGGGCACTGCAACCCCAATCATAAATGTCCATAAACCAAGGGCTCATAAGTCCCTAAAGGTGTTGTTCCAACCCCTAAAAGAACAAGGTCAACTGATTACAGCATCTCCCAGAAGTTCTCCATGAAAAACTACTCAGAACTGGTCAAAACTGGACCATTTCACCTGCTCCATGGTCAAAGTGTGTTGTATCCCACCTGAATACACACAGTAGGTGCGATGCATGTTGAAAAGCCCTTCTATGGGGTGCAATGGGCGAGAGTGGACAAATGGCAGGGTCAATACGCAAGGTGGAGGAGCATGGAATCTTCCAGAAACTTCTCCTGTGACACTTGCTTCTCTGCATTTTCCTAGGGATGAGTAAGAGATCATCAATCTCCAAGTGGAATCAAGAACTATCAGAGAGAGGACACTAATCAAATCTCAGAAGCTGACTCATCTCCTTTGCAAACATCTATATATGGATCCCTCATCCCAGAGATCCAGAGGCTGGAATTTTGTATCTTGTAAGGAAGTGCTGTTGGTTTCTTGGTGAAACATCATAGTGTTGGGTGATATAAGCTTTTCATGAGGTGAAGAAGGGCTTTCTTACTGAGAGGATGATTCTGGGTCAGAACAATTGGTTGTAATCCTCTTTGCTCTTTCTTGATTATCAATAAAGCTATTCGAGTTTTCCTCCACATTCTTGTATGATTGATGATTTATGCATTTGTGTGGTCAATATATATCTGGTCCTATATTGTTTATGATAATAGATCTATGTTCTTGGATAGTGTTATGCTGCTTTTATTCTACAGGTGCTCTGTGAAGCTGGGTAGACGAGGAAGCGAGTGGCGAAGACCTATCAGAAAGGAGAGGAATCGAGCAAGGAACCAAGCGCAAGACAGAGGTTGGTCTCCTTATTCCCCTCTTATCTATTTCTCATAAAGGAAAACGGAAGTAGTTTTTAGTTTGTTTGTTTCTAAGGTAGCTACCAGCCTTAGTGGGACTAGCAGCTCTGTATAGACACTAGTTTTCCCTATAACAAAATGGCGACTCCACTGGGGAGCGAATAGATTGTTTGTATATCTACATTTGTTTACTTTATAAACTTATAGACGGAGCCTGAAGTCAAGCCAGCTAGCCTTCGAACTGCATTTGCTATGCAAGTGCAAAGTAGATCAATGCTGCTTCAGTCTATCTCCGGGTTTTGTTTATGAATTAAATAGTTGATTTACAAGCTCTCTAATTGCCCTTGTGGTGGCTCTAGTAACCTGCTTTGATCTACCCCTATGATTGATTTACTGATTACCACTTGCTCGGCCTAAATCCCTGAATTGAGCTGCAAACTGTGACCCGGAACCCAGCTAAAGTCTCATCCCTGGTCCATTGCACTGTGTCTTCTTTAAAACCTGAATGCATCGCACTTCCCGAGTGTAGTAGGTGCATTGCTTTTCAGTTTCCCTGTGCTACAGGTGCGCTGATAAGACCTCTTCTGCTCTTAGATTTTAGCTTCTGTGTTCATTCTTTTCAGCTCTATTTAGGAGTTTTGCTACCTGTAGTCAGTATACCTCTGTGGAAACCCCCTTCCTTGCTGTTATTCCGCCTCCATTGTGCAAAGAACTGTAAATGTTTTTATGTATTTTTGAGTCATTTTCAGTTCTCCTTTACAAAGAAGTAGCGTAATTGTGCTGTCACTTCTTGATTTGAAAGTGTCACAAGTGTCATTTTCAGTCATAGAAGAGAATCTGATTGTTCTTGATAGTCGATTACACTGTTACTCTTGTATTTGATTTGAATTAGTAGTTTTTCAAGTGTCGAAAGCAAGTTTTCAATTCCAAATAACAAAGTGTCGTCATTGTCCTCATTTTGTTTTGAAAAGAAGCTTGTTAGTAATTTTCGCTTTGAAAAATAATTCAGATTTGCGCTTAGCTTTCTTTTTATCATTCACACATTAAGAAGGCTGAAAACAAATACATGCATGTGCATTTGCATTTAGACTGTTTGTTGGTTTGATTTAGGACAGTGCATATAGTGTGTGCTCTTTGCTCTTTGTTGAAAGAAAATCATCTCTCTTTCCTTAGTAGCTAGGATTTTCATTGCAAAAAGAAGATTAAACGACTGTTTATCATCTTAGATTGCATTTTAGGAATTGTACATCTACATCACGTGGTGAACCTGAAAGGAAATTTTCTTAAGCAAGATCAACTATAAAATAAATTTAATGAATCTAAAAACACTTGGGAACCTAATGCACAACATCTAGAAGTCTAGGCTAGAGACGTATTCCGGCGTCGTAAAGCCTGGTAACTGTTGTTTTCACTGTTGGTTGGGTGATTCCTCCACGTTGAGATGACAAGTGCCAGTACGGACTTATGCTCCCATGTACCGTCGAGTATATTTTGGGAGACCACAATAGGCTTAATCCTTTATCCATAGGAAGCCGTGTCTGCCGCCCTATCGATCGCAATGCACTGAACACAACATTCGGGAAGATTGACTGCCATACCGTAAAAAGTATTCTGCAGTTTTGCGATTGGTTTGGTAATCCCTCTGTCTAGATTTCCAGAGCAGTCCCTTTCGTTCCTTTTCAGACTCCTTAACGGAAAAGGTCCATCTGAGCACTTGTCACTTCAGGCTCATTAAAAATCGAAGGTGACTAGAGTCATCTTTTGTTTTTTCTCGACTCTTAAAAATTGAAAAAACAAGTTGTGTCAAAGCGTCTAAAATTTATTTTAAACGGAATAAACATCACCTTTCCTACGTTGGTCTTAGGTTGAGAAAAATGGAGTCCACCAACCAAGGAGTTCCCCTTGGAGGAAATCCTAGTCCCTTCTCCTCTTGGGGAGATGTTGGTGCACCCCATATGGCCACATTGTCTCTTCCAAGATTGACAATAGGCTTGCCCGTATGGCTCTTCTCAACTTCTGTCGCTCAGAACACCGTGATTCCTGAACAATAAAGTCAGCAACTAAACAATACCAGAGTTACCCCCCAACCCTCTATTTTGTCCAATTCTTCCTCTCCTCCTCCCTCTTCGCTTGATGAAGCTGGTAAAGCCCAAAATCAAGTAACTGAGAAGAAGAAGGAGAAGAAGAATAAAGAGAAGAAGAAGAAGGAGCCAAAGGCGAAAAGGGGCAACCAAGCATCGTCTAGTGAAAATCCACACACTGCACCGACCAAGCCTAAATCGCCATGTGTCATTTGCAAAGGAGACCACTATCATCGAGATTGTCCTTGCATCCCTCGGATCTTAAGGGACTGGTCTCCTCGTTTGCACAATCCGGTGTCATCAACCTCTGATGATCATGTTGGAAGTACACCGTCAACTAGTGAAAGTGAAGCCCCTGGACGAAAAGGAAAATATAAATTTCCTTGTAAATTGTGTGAAGGCGATCACGCTGTCAATTGTTGTCCCTTCTTAGACGAAGCTAAAAGAGTTTTGGATGACCGTCCTGTTTCACCGTTACGGCTTCCTCCTAGATATAAGAAACTCTTGCCGAGTCCGTCACTAGTTGAAAATCCTGCTGACACGCCCTTGTGGTTGGCTGAAGCATCTATCATTGAAGATAAACCATCTGAATCCACTCTAGATGAAAGTCAAAAGGTCGAGGCGGCAGTTGACCTGGCCTTGCCTTCAGAGGATCAATCTTCAGATGATACAATCACCGAAGAGAACAAGAACGACACCGTTCAAATTCTCTTCGTAAGCACAGACTCCGATGAACATGGAGGCAGTCTACTCGTTCCTCTACCGCAGGAAGGAAGTTCATTAGAGTCATATCCGACCGTCTATTCGGTCCCACCTCCAAGCAACCTAGTTGTTTCCTTTGTCTGGAATCTACTAGGTAGACCCTGTTTACCAGCTAGTGTACCATTTCGAATCATTGCTCAAATATATAGAATGGTCATGGCCGGTACCATCATAGATGAAGGGGCTTCTGTGAGTATCCTTTCCTCAACTGCTTGGAAAGTGCTTGGTTCACCATCGCTTTTGCCTGAGATGAGAAATCTAACAGGTTTTGACAAAGGAACCAATCGACCGTTAGGGATCCTTCCCAATGTGCCGATAACATTGAGAAGGAAAACCGTTCACATGAACGTAATGGTAGTCCAAGGACCCCTGGATTATAATCTACTCCTTGGACGGGACTATATTTATTGCATGGGAGCCGTTGTCTCCTCACTCTTTAGAGTAACGTGTTTTCCGCAGGAAGGAAGAGTGGTCAAGGTCGTAGACCAGCTTTCATTCCCCGGTTCACACATAGCAAATAGTCATATACCAACCCTGAATGGTCTTTTCACGCAAGGAATGTATCATCAATCCCCAGTCCGTACTCCTGATGAGCGCGAGTGATTCGGAGGACATGACTGAAACCCAGGGGGCATGCACCTTGGCCTGTTTCGACAGGAAAACCTTGGGTATATGGTAGGTTTCCGCAGAGGATACATGACTAGTCTAACACACCCGTCCATTTAGGAAAATGGAATTAGGCTGGAATAAGATTCCCTCGTCAAAGTTATGTGAGTGGAGGCATCTGCGCCACTCACCTTTGTTTATTTCGGTAGACATCGCCGAGGAAGTGTTTTGTCTGTGACATAGATGGAACAATCTTTGGTAACCTGGAAATTTTTCGCTATACCTGGGGGCATGCAAACCTTTTGGCATGCAAGCAAAGAGCGATCATTTATTTTTTAAATTTATAGGTCCTCTAACCCTTTAAACTCGTAGGATTGGTCGTTTCCTAACTTACATAAAGAAAGGATGTGGAGCAAAGCTTTGTAAGGTGCAAGCTTCTTAAAAATGGCATCTTAGATGAGACATCCTTATTATACGATTGGATCGAGTAGTTTTGACGCAAAATTCAAGCTCTTTAAAAAATAAACATAAGAAATGAGCAAGCATTTCCCCCAGCGTTTAAGCTCATTAAAAAATGAACCATTTTCCGGTAAATAACCATCGTGAATGTATTATCATCAGCCTTTTGAAGCCTTGGTCGTGTTCTCATCATCACCTCCACTCTGTATTGGCCGATAATTCACCTCCACTTGATTGTTTACCCCTTTTGAGGAACAGCTGCGAAGAGTGATGCTGTTAGCCATCCTCATGACACTGCCGTGATTAGAAAATTCCAAACCTTACCTGGAATCAACTGCTACCTGAATCTATCACTCGTTCCTAAAAAACGAGTCTCCTTTAAGCTATTTTCAACTGACTCGTAAAATATGAAAATATTGACGAGCCATTGGCCTCTCCAGCTCGTTAAAGTGACCAGAAGTGCTATCCCTCCTTTAGATTTTAATCTTTTTGGACCTGAGGGATTATTACACAAAAAGATCGAGCGCTTGTTTTGTTCGGCTCGTTAAAATTACCGAAAATTCATCCCTTTTGTATTATTTTATACTTTTTCAGACTTAAGGGATTATATGACGAAAAAGGATTTTTAGAGTTTCCTTTACGTCCCTTTTCAGACTCTCTAAAATTGAAAAGGACCGACTTATCTTTGTCGTTAAACTCGTTAAAATTGAATAGCGACAAAATTGTCCATAACAGACAAGAATGAGTTCCATTATCGCTAAGCTCGTTAAAACATAGCGATGGGTTTGCCCGAAGGGCAAATTATAGAACAAGCATATGTTATCCTCCTGAAGCTTGACAAAAATAAAGAGGTACTGGTCAGCAATGACTAGGGAAAAATTGGGAAGAAAACTTGAAGAAACTTTTCTGGTAGCAAGTCGCTCTTGAACATGACACTTTCACTCCGCATCCGAGTTGGGTTGGGTTGTTCCATTCACTGGTCACATCACCATGGTTCCGTCACACCATCCATATTTGGGGTTAATGCTACCAATCCATCATGTCAGTGTTGCTGATATGTTCAAGAGAAGTTGCTCAGAGAATTCACCTGTGTCTCACCCACTGCAATACATTTACGCTCCATTCTTTCATGACTGCCACCCTGAACCTTATATCACCAGATCGTTTTCACCTCCATTAAAATCATTTGCTTCATTCCGTGTCATTGATGTGGGATTCACTAAGGCCCTCCTATGACAGATCGCTTCTTGTCGACATCAGCTCATTATCCAAGAAGTTGGTCTAGGAACAACCCTTTCAGTACTTTGAAGCTTGCATGCCTCAATGGAAAGTTTCTCACTTCCAGTGACAGGTTTACATCAATGGCCTTCGATCGAAAGATTTTCCGTGGTGTTCGACGCCAAGTCCCTTCTTCACACCACGTGAATTGTACTGTAGTACCTTGAGGGTCATCATCATTATCGGTGATTCCTCTCGCTCCTGTTAACAGCTTACATCATTGGCTGGTAATCAGGCGATGTCTTTCCATGTTCGACTCCAGAACATCTCTCACATGGATCGACTTGTACTTTGAGTGAAGATCGAACGAGATAGAAGACCTCGGATCTAGTTTCATCCATCCGGGCTGCGATATATATTCAGGAAAATAAAGACATCAAATGTACATCATTACTGCACAGATAATCATGCAATCTAAGGGATGATGGCTCTACCAGAATCATCAGTCTACACTTAGACGATTGTCTGTCTCATGTACATGAAAATGAATTTATAAAGCTGAGCATGGGAATGCCCACCTCAGCTAGATCATGAAAATATTATGAAGATAATGTATTGTATTGTATCTTATTACAGGTCGCCTTCCAGCTTGAAAAAACATCGGATCCTCATGATAAAGCATTTCACCCGACATCAAAAGATTAATGACCTCATGCTTTAGGGGGCAACTGTTATAGACATTTTTGGGCACTGCAACCCCAATCATAAATGTCCATAAACTAAGGGTTCCTGAGTCCCTAAAGGTGTTGTTCCAACCCCTAAAAGAACAAGGTCAACTAATTACAGCATCTCCCAGAAGTTCTCCATGAAAAACTACTCAGAACTGGTCAAAACTGGACCATTTCACCTGCTCCATGGTCAAAGTGCATTGCATCCCACCTGAATACACATAGTAGGTGCGATGCATGTTGAAAATCCATTCTATGGGGTGCGATGGGCGAGAGTGGACAAATGGTAGGGTCAATCCGCAAGGTGGAGGAGCATGGAATCTTCCAGAAACTTCTCCTGTGACACTTGCTTCTCTGCATTCGCCCAGGGATGAGTAAGAGATCATCAATCTCCAAGTGGAATCAAGAACTATCAGAGAGAGGACACTAATCAAATCTCAAAAGCTGACTCATCCCCCTTGCAAACATCTATATATGGATCCCTCATCCCAGAGATCCAGAGGCTGGAATTTTGTATCTTGTAAGGAAGTGCTGTTGGTTTCTTGGTGCAACATCATAGTGTTGGGTGATCTAAGCTTTTCATGAGGTGAAGAAGGGCTTTCTTGCTGAGAGGATGATGCTGGGTCAGAACAATTGGTTGTAATCCTCTTTGCTTTTTCTTGATTATCAATAAAGCTATTCGAGTTTTCCTCCACATTCTTGTATGATTGATGATTTATGAATTTGTGTGGTCAATATATATCTGGTCCTATATTGTTTATGATAATAGATCTATGTTCTTGGATAGTGTTATGCTGCTTTGATTCTACAGGTGCTCTATGAAGCTGGGTAGACGAGGAAGCGAGTGGTGAAGACCTATCAGAAAGGAGAGGAATCGAGCAAGGAACCAACCGCAAGACAGAGGTTGGTATCATTGTTCCCCTCTTATCTATTTCTCATAAAGGAAAACAAAAGTAGTTTTTAGTTTGTTTGTTTCTAAGGTAGCTACCAGCCTTAGTGGGACTAGCAGCTCTGCATAGACACTAGTTTTCCCGATAACAATATGGTTCTAGGAACTTATTGGGATGGTGATGGTTTGGTTCAAGCCAGATAACCACTTCTACTCTGTTTTCACTCCAAACATGCATGAACACCCTAAGACTACAAGGATTTAGACTACCAATGCTCAACAATTTTGGAATTAGGTGAATAGGCGAAGAATACTAACCACACCAGCAGATGCATACATAATGTATAATGGCCAGTTGTAACTAGTAAAGAAACTTGCAAATCTAATCTATCAATGCAGAGATAATATGACAATTATCTTGCATTAGATACAAAAGAAACCTAAGTGACCTACTCACTGATACATTCAATTGCCCAATTCAGAGATAAGATGACAGTTATCTAGCATTAGACGTAGAAGAAATCATGAATAAAACACTTCAGGAACAAGCTTAGAATAGAGGAGAAATGGGCATTGAGCAATTAACAGCAAAAGAAGCTTGCATTGCTGAAAATGAAGATGAGACGCTGCAAGTTACAGAATATCTACAGTCTCTAGAAGTTGAACCGAAACACAATTGCCAACCTTGATTACATCTTGCTTCCGGCTATTTATAATCTATCATTACAATGGCTCTTAGTCGTTTAGGGATGGAGGGGTCTTAATTGACCACCAACTACCATTAACTGTCTGATAGCGTCTTTGAACGTAGTTGTTTTCTCCACTATGAAAACCTGATTAGTTCTAGTACTGTGCTGTCCTCCAAGTGGTCGGATTGATCATGGCAGTGGAGTTCCATGACTGTTTAATTCGGTTGTTGAGTCATGCTGTGTCCTTTTCTCCTCTGGCCATGCTCTTCTTTTAATTTTGCTTCATGGTCAGACTGTCACCAGACTGACAGAGTCGGCCATCTTCTTCTTCGCATAATAGACAGGACATGGGGTATGGAGTGCATGGGCAGATGAACGGTTGTGAGTGATCGTGAATGGTGGCCATCGGATCAAGGGAGATGTGTGGTGGGGATCGTGTTCTAGAGGCTAGCGGTCATGGTGGGAGCGGGACATGTCCGGGCTGTTAGATCTTCAGGTGAGCAGATCGGACGGTTATCGGGTGGCAGAGATGTGCGGGTGATAACGCGCGGGGTGGTTTAGTTTAAGTGGAAACAAATTTTATCGGGCGGGCATCGGGCGGTAAGTGGAAAGTGTCAGAACTCGCCCGATGCCATTCAGTGGATGACACGTAGCGGCGGAGGAGAGAGAAAAACCGCCCTCATCGAGCAGGTACTTTTCGCGCTTGATGTCTATGCGATATGGACAATAGTCGTTAGATCTGGCGGGGGTGATCTAACAGCCGAGAGCTGTCGGGCAAGTTGGCGTATCGGATGGAATGTGGACCATTGGATTGGCTAGGAAAGATCAATGGCGGAGATGTGGTGAAGGTACAAGATGTCTTCAGGGAACGTGCTATAGGCGCGTAAGGCATATGGGTGAGGCTTTATGGGGATTTTGGGCTATTGCACTTGGGGCTAAGGCCAAAGGGGTGTTTTGTCAGGATTAGAAGGTTAATAAAGGAAGCAGGAAAGGTAAAGTGTGAGTGGGATAAGGGAAGAAGGGGAATGATGGCCCATGTGGGACCCATTTAAGAACAACGAAGCAGACCAAATCTTCCCGTTGACCTTCAAAAATTTAGAACTGCACCTCAGGGCTAACAGTGGCTCCTTCTGGGGATGAAATCCTCCCTGTGAGGTTTCAAGAATCGTAGACCACTGCCTTTCATGTAAGCAACAAAATCAGAAATGCTTCCTAATGTTCCATTGGGCATGGAGTCTATCTAAGCCTACACTAAAACTTTGAAAAATAACATATTTACAATACTGAGGCCTAAAATCCTTAAACAAAATAAACTTTCAAAAACCACCCATTGACTGGGCCATCAAAAACAATTTCTCCCTCCAAACATTGCAGCATGAAAGTATTGTTTCCCCGGACCTGAGAGATGACAAATGGTCCTGTCCATAGAGCATCAAATTTACCATGATTGCCTTTCTTTTCCTTTAGTGCATCCAATTTGAGGACCTAGTCACCAACCTGAAAATTGTCCATCTTTGCCTTTCTGTCAAAGGCTTCCTTGATTTTCGTTTGATGTTTTGCAGACCTATCAATCAGTTGATCTTTAATTTGATGAAATTTAATCAAGTCACTCATCCTCCTTGCCATGTCACTTTCCTCGTTCTGCTCTTCTTGCAAGAATTTGGCTATAGGGAGGATCAATTGGATGGGAAAAACAACGTCAGTTCCATATGCCAGCTTGAATGGAGAATTTCCTGTGGACTTCTTGGTGGTAACCCTGTCAGCCCACGATGCAAACTTCAGTTTGGAATCCCAGCTCCGCTTGTTGTCTTCCAGCAACTTTTTGATTATCCTTACTAGGCTTTTATTGGATGATTCTGCTAGGCCATTACCTTGAGGATAATATGAGGTGGAATGCACTAATTTAATGCCCATTTATTCACACATGTCTTCCAACTCTTTTGCCTTGAAAGCTGCTGCATTGTTTGTGACCAATTTGGTTGGGCAACCAAACCTAGTGAAAATGTTTTCTGTCAAGAACTTCATGACAACCTGGTGATTAGCTTTCTTAGTGGGGATGGCATTAATCCGTTTGGTGAAATAATTAGTGGCTACTAAAATCCATCTATGCTGTCCACTTGAATGTGGATTAATCTCCACTATGAAATCCAAACCCCACTGCTAGAAAGGGCCACTGGTATGTATTGGCTTCAGGGGAAAGGATTTCAGCTGTTGCCTTCCTGCAAATCTCTAGCACTTGTCACAAGATTTCACAAATGAAAACACATTAGAGAATAGAGTGGGCCAATAATACCCTGCTCTCAAGATCTTATGGGTTTTGGTTTTCCAATAATGATGTCCTCCACAGATGCTAGAATGGAACTGGTGCATGACTTCCATAGATTGTTCTTTGTCTAGACATCTTAAGAGGATTCCAGATGGGTCCCTCCAATAAAGTAGGTTTTCATTAATACAAAACTTGGCTGCTTTGAGCTTAATGGTCCTGGCTTGGCTTGAACTAAGGCCTAGAGGAACTTCTAGCTTCAACAGGAAGTGAGCTATTCTAGAATACCATTCAAAAGAAGCCAGATTCTCAACTAATGACTAGTTCTGCTTTCTTTCTTCTGTTGCCTCCTTTGCTTGTTCAACCTATGAATTTGCACCCAGGTAATTTATGTCCAGCAGACTGCAATTTTCCTCAACCATAAGCTTAGCTAGGCCTTGGCCTTTGACAAGCTTGGTGGGCTTTACCTCTATACTGAACTCTATGAGTTTTGCAATCCATTTAGCCCTTCTTCCATCAACATCTGGCTGTGTTAGGACATCCTTTACTGAGGTAGAAGGTACATAGGCAATCACCTTGGAGTGCAGAATGTAGATTCAGAATGCCTTCAAGGACTTATTAAGAGCATAAGCCTATTTTTCAATAATGTCATATCTTAATTCAGTATCCCTTAAAGTTTTTTTGAAGAAGGCCACTAGGTGCTCTGTACCTTCATCATTTTTCTGCAACAAGACTGCTGCAAGGGTGTCATAGGAAGCAAAAGAGAAGATATGGAACTCCTTGTTATATTTTGGGTTGATTAGAGTGGGGGCTTCCATAATAGCTTTTTTGATGGCTTCAAAAGATCTCCTTGCTGCATCTGTCCACTTGATCTCTGATCCCTTCTTCAACATGGAGGTGATATGTTTCACTAATTCTACAAAATTGGGAATAAACCTCCTTACAAAATTAATCTTACCCAAAAAGGATTGAATGTCCTTCTTTGACCTTGGGATAGACAATGTATGGATTGCTTTGACTCTTTTTGGGTCGATCCTGACGCCTGTAGCAGAAACAATGTGCCCTAAAAGTTTGCCTTCTTCCAGAGCAAACTGTGACTTCTTGGGATTCACTGAGATTCCAAACCTTCTACACTTAAGAAACACCTTCTTCAAATGTTGCAAATGATCCTGATGACTACTGGAGTAAACTGTTATATCATCAAGGTAAATCAGGACAAACTTATCATTTTCTTCCACAAAGGCTATATCCATGGCCCTCTGAAAGGTGGCCCCATAATTCATCAATCAAAAAGGCATCTTTGAGTACATAATAATGCCCCAAGGAGTGGTGAAGGCAGTCTTTTCTTGGTCCTCTGGATGTACAGCCACTTGGTTGTACCCTTAAAATCCACCCAAGAAAGACATGACTCTAGCCCTTGAAACATTTTGCAGCAGATGTTCCATTTTGGGCAAGGGATAGTTGTCTTTCTTAGAGCATTTGTTCAGGTTTATGAAGTCGACACACAACTGGATTTCCCCACTTTTCTTCCTCAATACTACCAAGTTGGCTACCCACTTCGAAAGCCTCTGTGGAATTATGATCTTGGCAACCAACAATTTCTTAATTTCCTTTTCAATCAAAGGAAGTAGTAGAGGGCTAATGGGTCTCAGTTTTTGCTTGAAAGGGATGGTGTCTTTTTCTAGTGGAATATTATGCTGAATGATGTTCTTTTCATAAGTCTTAAGGTCACTATACTCCCAGGCAAAAACATCAGCAAATTGCTTCATTAGGGTGCAGTAGTCAGAACTTTGGGCAGTAGACAAATGGGTGGATAGATTTATATACTTGGGATGGTCTGGGCTCCCTATGTTATGTCTATGGACTGTAGACTCATTTGCTTCTTGAGCAGGCTTATAAGGTACATCATTATGGTCAAACAACTTTTCCAGAGGCACCAACCCTTTAGGTATATGGTTACTAGGCAATTGTACAATGCTGTCCTGACCGATTTTGCTCCTTAGCTAGGACTGATGACACTCCTCCATGGCTTCATTCTCTTGATCAATTTGCATTTTAGAGAATTCATCAATAACTTGCAGAAACCTATTGACTTCATCATCATCCTCAAAAACTTTCCAGTATTTGACATTATCAGGCAAAGATGGTCTATATTTTACCTAAACTTCATAAGTCAATTTAGGGGGCATGGGAGGGATGAACATGCTAGCAGACATAGCAAGGGAATCAACAAGCTGATTTTTGACTCTGGGAATATATGAGATACAAAAGCTACTAAAAGAATCTTTGAGCCTCCATACCTCATCTCTGTATGCTTTCAGCCTTGGGTGCTTTGCTTGGAAAGTCTGGTTCACCTGTTGAATAATAAGGTCTACATCTCCAAACACCTTTAGATATTTGATGCCCATTTCTTTAGCAACGTTCAAGCCTAATATCAAAGCCTCAGACTCTGCTATATTGTTGGTGACCTAAAAAGTCAGCTTGAAAGACAGATGTATGCATTCTTGAGTTGGGGATATCAACACTACACCTGCTCCTGCAACGTCCCTAGAGCAAGCTCCATCAAAGAACATGTCCCAAATCTGTGGCCCTTCCTTCTCCATGACCTGGCAAACTGGTTTCTTGAGCTGCATGGAAGCCAACTGAGATTCTTCTATCTGGAGAATACAGGCTCCAAAGTCAGTATCAACAGCATAGATGGGATGATTAGTGGGATGCTTCTCATCACTAATGATATAGGCTAGCTGAGCTTCTCTGTATAATCTCCTGCTTTCTCCTCCAAAAACTGGGACAGTGGCATATGACAGGTCATTCTGCAATGTTCCACCCAATCTCTTGATCCATCCTCTAGAAAGTAACATGCCAAACTTAGGAGGGACATCTTCTACCACAATAGCCATCATCATGCTCTTCATGGGCAACTAGAACAAGGTGATGGCCAAGTCCTTGATCAACCCTAGACATTTCACCTTTCAGGAATCAAACGAAACAAGTCGTGATAAGGCCTGGTGATGTTAAGGCCTAACTCATCCATGACAGCCTTTGGCATTAGATTATGGCTGGCACTTGTGTCCAGCAGACAGTTGTGAAGGGTTTTGTCATGAATAGTCAAAGAGACATAGAATGATGGGGAGCTATCATCAGAGGGTTCAGTCCTTGGGCTAAGCACAACAACAGGTTTTTCATCTTGAAAATTCACATAGTCGTTTGATGCTTGTGTGGCCTTAAGCTCAAGGGCTTCAAGGATGAGTCTCTTAAAGGCTTCATTCTTTACCAGTTCCATCAGAGGTATAGATATTTTCATCTTCTGGATTTCTGATTCAAAATTGAAGGGAGAAGGGGAATTTTCACTGGGACCTCTTACCTCTTGAGCTGGGGCCTTAAGAATGATGAGATCAGCTGCTAGTCGCTTCTACTTGCTAATCTGTTGCTCTATGAGGACATCTGCTCTTTGGACAGGGCTTTCTTTGACATTACTCATCCTTGACCTTAGGTTATATCTTTGCTGATCTTCATTTTGCAAAACAACTTCTCTATCCCACGCTTAGCTAGGATGGTCCTTGAGTAATGACTCCTCATAGGCAGCTAATGTCAAAAAGGAAGCACTGCCTTTGTCTTCCATGTAATGGATCTCATCATCTTCCTCAAACTGCTCCTACTCCATGACCACATTCTGGAAAGGGGTCTTCACTCTTTGGTCTTCATTGGCATCTTTGCTCCTTTGCAGGATTTGTAATTGTTCATTTGCTCTTCTATATGGATTCAGATTTCTAGGAGCAAAGGTGTTAGGAACTCTTCCTTTCCCTGGGTGTTTCTCTACCTTTAACTTGGAGATTTCAGAGGCCAGGGATTCTATCATCTTGGTCATTTTATCTATCTTGGGGTCTGAGGATGAAGAAGATTCACCCCTCTATCTCCTTCGGTCAACATGTCCCTTGAGTTTCTCTACAGCCATGATGTTGGATTCTACCTCCAAGGCTACATCCTGCATTTCAGCCAGAGAAGCACATCTTCTTTCTCTCAATAGTAGGTAGAAGTCAGAATCAAAGGCATTGGCATAGGTCAGCTTGGCAGAGGTAGGGGCGGGTTTCACTTCAGCTGGTATCTTGCTGTACATGCGGTTAAACCTTTTATTGAAATCAGAAAGTGAATCCCCATTTTCCCTTTTCAGGTTCCCAAAATCAGTATGATAGTAGAGCATATCTTTCTTATCCCCCCATTTCTTTAGGAATGCATCATCTAAGGCCTCAATATCTGTTATAGATCTAGGGGTCAATTCTCTGAACCATTTTCTTGCCTCTCCATCCAAGCTTTGGACAAAAACTCTCATCCACACATCATCTTCACTAATGTCTAGATGGTCTACATAGCTATAAAAGGACTCAAGATGTTCTTCAGCTGTAACCCCTTCAGTCCCAGTGAACTTAGGCATGTATTTCTAATATTCTCTAGTAAGCATTGCATTCAAAGGAGTGGGTAGTACTAGAGGTCCATACCTAGCAGCTATGATTCTTTCCATTTTGGTGAGTGCTTGTGGACCTGCCATGGCTGTGGTGGATGAAAGAGTGTTGGCAGTATGAATGCTAGAGAGCTGAGGAGTGACTGACAGGGTTAAAGGAATATGATGGATAGGAGGGGAGGTTTCCTTCGGGCTTAAAGAAAGAGGAGAACCTAAAGAATAAGGAGCTTTATGAATCTCTGAAATTTTTTCTTCACTGCTAGTGCTAGAGGCTATATTCTCAACATGTATTTGTTCTATTACAAGCCTTTCTTTCAGAGATATGGAGGATTGTTTAGGTTTACTTGATCCTGATGCTCCTTTCTGTGATATCTTTCTTCCTTTGATGATATTTTCAGGGTCAGGTACTGGGTCAGCTAGTGACTTTTGAGGATTTCTCCGAGTATGCCTCAAAAATTGAGCCAAAACTATGATGTGGAGTCGCCAAAAGGTTCAGCCTCTAGTAGAGTCGCTAGATAGATGATTACAACCAAAAATGTGTCCAAAATTTGTTTATCATCAAAGCTGGATCTGTGTCATTCTCCCCGGGAAGCTGAGCTTCAATCTCCTCTCCCTAGCAACGACACTAATTTTGTTAGGGCTCCAGGAAACTCTCCTAGGTTGTAGCTTGGAGATGCCTGGTAACATATAATCTTCAATATGGTTCTAGGAACTTATTGGGATGGTGATGGTTTGGTTCAAGCTAGATAACCACTTCTACTCTGTTTTCACTCAAGACATGCATGAACACCCTCAGACTACAAGGCTTTAGACCACCAATGCTCAACAATTTGGGAATTAGGTGAATAGACGAAGAATACTAACCACACCAGCAGATGCATACAGAATGTATGATGGCCAGCTGCAACTAGTAAAGAAACTTGCAAATCTAATCTATCAATGTAGAGATAAGATGACAGTTATCTTGCATTAGATACAGAAGAAACCTGAGTGACCTACTCACTGATACATTCAATTTCCCAATCCAGAGATAAGATGACAATTATCTAGCATTAGATGTAGAAGAAATCATGAATACAACACTTCAAGCACAAGCTTAGAATAGAGGAGAAATGGGCATTGAGAAATTAACAACAAAAGAAGCTTGCATTGCTGAAAATGAAGATGAGACGCTGCAAGTTACAGAATATCTACAGTCTCCAGAAGTTGAACCGAAACACAATTGCCAACCTTGATTACATCTTCCTTTCGGCTATTTATAATCTATCATTACAATGGCTCTTAGTCGTTTAGGGATGGAGGGGTCTTAATTGACCACCAACTACCATTAACTGTCTGATAGCATCTTTGAACGTAGTTGCTTTCTCCACTACGAAAACCTGATCAGTTCTGGTACCGTGCTGTCCTCCAGGTGGTCGGATTGATCATGGCAGTGGAGTTCCATGACTGTTTAATTCGGTTGCTGAGTCGTGCTGTGTCCTTTTCTCCTCCGGCCATGCTCTTCTTTTAATTCAGTTTCATGGTCAGACTATCACCAGACTGACAGAGTCGGCCATCTTCTTCTTCACGTAATAGACAGGACATGGGGTATGGAGTGCATGGGCAGATGAATGGTTGTGAGTGATCGTGAATGGTGGCCATCGGATCAAGGGATATGTGTGGTGGGGATCGTGTTCTGGAGGCTAGCGGCCATGGTGGGAGCGGGACATGTTTAAGCCGTTAGATCTTCAGGTGTGAAGATTGGACGATTATTGGGCGGTGTTGATGTGCGGGTGATAATGCACGAGGTGGTTTAGTTTAAGTGGAAATAGCTTTTATTGGGCGAGCATCGGGCGGTAAGCGGAAAGTGTCAGAACTCACCTGATGCCATTCAGTGGATGACACATAGCGACGGAGGAGAGAGAAAAACCGCCCTCATCGGGCGGGTACTTTTCGTGCTTGATGTCTATGCGATATGGACAATAGCCGTTAGATGTGGTTAGGGTGATCTAACAACCAAGAGCTATCAGGAAAGTTGGTGTATCAGGCAGAATGTGGACCATTGGATTGGCCAGGAAAGATCAATGGCAGAGATGTGGTGAAGGTATGAGATGTCTTCGGCGAACATGCTATAGGCGTGTAAGGCATATGGGTGAGGCTTTATGGGGATTTTGGGCTATTGCACTTGGGGCTAAGGCCAAAGGGGTGTTTTGTTGGGATTAGAATATTAATAAAGGAAGTGGGAAAGGTAAAGTGTGAGTGGGATAAGGGAAGAAGGGGAATGATGGCCCATGTGGGACGCCTTTAAGAACAACGAAGCAGACCGAATCTTCCCATTGACCTTCAAAAAGTCAGAATTGCACCTCAAGGCTAACAATCAGAATGAGAGCATATTTGCAGACACTAGGAGATGATTTATGGGCAATTGTTGAAAGTGGATATCAATATCTAATCTCCATTCCCACAGATACTGTAGGCAAGAAACAATATGAGACTAATGCAAAGGATGTAAATTCCATCTTGGGAAGTCTGTCTAAGTTTGAATGCATGAAATTCATGCAGTTGGACACCGCAAAGGCAATGTGGGATAAGCTTATCCAAAGTTATGAAGGTGGCACCAAGGTAAAAAGTGCTAAACTTCAAACATTTAGAATTCAATATGAGACTCGTAAAAATGCATGATGATGAAAGTATTGCAATATTTTTCCTTAGAGTAGATGAGGTTGTTAACTCTATGAAAAATCTTGGTGACGAAATAAAGGATGCCACAATTATTGAAAATATTTTGAGATCACTTACTCCAAAATTTGATTCTAAAGTCTCCACCTTTGAAGAAATGCAGGATTTGAAGAGTCTTACTCTTGAAAAACTCCATGGGATCTCGACATCATTTGAGATGAGAAAAGCGGGTCCATTAGACATGAGAGAAGCAACCTTCAAAGCCACATATAAAGGGAAAGAAAAGGAAAAGCCCAAATATACAAACTACATTTCATGTGAGGAAGAAGCAAATTTCATGAGAAAGTTACAAGTCGGAACTAGTAAATTCAAAGGTAAGCCTCCTTTTAAATGTTTTTATTGTGGAAGAGTAGGTCACTATCCATTCAAATGTCTATATAAAGAAAATCATGATAACAAATAAAATCGAAAGGATGTTGAGAAGAAAAATGTCAAAAAGTAGTTTTCTACCAAGAAATTTTTTTATTCTAATGAAGATAGTCAAAGAAAATTTGATGATCAAGAAGATTCAGATTTAGATTCTAACAATAGTTATTAGGTACTTATGGCATTTGAAAAACAATGTAATGGTGTCTTTATGGATGCTCTAGAAGAAAGTAATAGTGAATATTCTTTCAATAATGAGGATGATGAATCATATTAGGATTATTAGTTACTTATGGCTCTTGAAGATCAATCAATTAATGAATTAGATAGTTGCAAAGAACATGATTTATTGAAAGCATTAAATGAAGTTTATAGACTCAAGAATGCTAATAAAGATTTGGAAATAAATTAAAGTAGTATGTTCAAGGAAATAAGCATGTTAAGAATTCAATTGGAGGTAACCAATAGAAGAACAAAAGTCTTAGCAAAGAAACTTCAAGAAAAGGAAAATGATTATGAAAAACTAGAATATGAAGTTGTAAATCAAAGGGATGATTATGAGAAAATAAACAAATGGGTAAATGCATATGAATCTCTATAAAATATTATCAATGAAAAACAGTCACCTCTAATCAAGACAAGCATTGGATACAATCAAATGGATTCAGATACACAATGTGATGACAAAAAACAACATAATGTTGTGCCAAAGAAATCTGAATCAAGTCAAATAGTTGAAAATAAATATTCTAGATCAAAGTCAAGATCAAACCTAGGCATAGAGGATTGTTTCATGGATACTATTTTTCTTGTAACCATTTGGGCATAATGTCACTGATTACAGGTCAAGAATTTGGAATGGAAGCAGAAGGTGGGATAAGTTCCAACACATAATTAGAAATTGCAAGCAGATTTGGAGGAAGAAGGAACATAAGTAAGATACGTAGGGAATATTGTCCCTACTGCAGTCCATTTCTCTTAAAGCTCACTTATAACAGTGACCGCATAAGTAAATATGATGTATATAATCTCATGGAGAATAGGTGATGATGATCACGTCCACAAGATTAATAGTGTATGATCTCAGATGGAGCTATGCATTGATATGTTTTCTTTGGTATTCATTTGGTGAAGCTTATACTACTGACATTGCATTTATGAAGACATTGTGAACAATAAGACAAACAAAACATGTTCATGGGGAGTTGTTGTTATGAAAAGTTCAACATTTTACTTTCTATACATGGATTACATGAAGGACAATCACATATATATGCGAGTTTTGATCTAGACAACCATGTATGTTTCTCTAAGATGAAGAAATAATGGGCTAGACTTAGGGGGAGCTTCTGATATGATTCAATCAATTATTATTAGCTTTCTGGTTCTAATATTCACTTGTCGTAGTCTGTTAATAATGTCCTTATGCCTCTTAGGAATGACGGTTGGTTCATGATGGTTCATGGGATATTGCAAAATTCTATTGCTGCTGTGGTTCTTTGTTGGATTTGTTGATTGATGAGATGGATATGACCAGATTTGATAGTGAATAGTTGGCACAGGTTCAGGGGGAGCATTTGCGATGCTTCTAAATGGTTCATTGTTGGAATTATGGTTTCTTGAGCATTTTTTGTTGCATGTTGGTTTATGATGAGTACATACCATTGTTGATTTATAGTCATTGTTTTTTTTACTGTTGAAGATACATATGTTGTCACTCTGTCAATGATACATGGATATGATGAAGTTATGGATGATTCTTATATGTTCCTTGAGTTACATTAATGGTTTCATACCCTTGCTAAAGCTTTAAGATATGAATATGACATTGGTTAATGATGTTGCTATTCATATTTGTGATGGCTGAAGGTTATATTTGTTTACATACATGTTGTTGACACATATGCTACATATATGCTACATATGATAATTTATATGCTGCTTGCGGATTGTGGCTCTTCTTATGCGTGAAGAGAGATTGTTAATCTTGATGATATGAGATCAAGGAGATGAGTTAATAACATAGCTTGATTGAAAAATATTATACTATGTGTGGTTGATGATGATGAGTCCATGACTTACTCACTGTTGTTGGCATCTCTCATTGATATATACATATTGCTGTCACTATGCCATGGGCTATCAATAATGGATGAATTGCAAATAGTAGTCTAAAGGATGATTACTTGAGTTGTATTTTGGTAAAGTTGTTTATTCTACTTGATAAACTTGATAAAGGATATAATTGATGTTGAAGGTTCTCCTTGTCTTTAATGCATGGAGATAATATGATGGAATTATGGTTCAAGAGATTGATATTGCTGCTTATTGATTATGGCTCTTCCTATATGTGGAAAAAGCATGTTACATGAAGTTAAGAGGATGCTTATTGATATACTATTGCTATAATTGATTGGTGATGCTTTGAAACATTGCATACTTGGACTCATATGGATGCATACACTATCTTATCTTACATGTTGATGATGAGGATGTTCACTATGACATCTATGTTGTTGATATCAGATGATTATGTTACAGATCCCTATATGGTGCATGATGGTTGTTGATGACTATCATGGTCTTGCTACCTCATTGTTAAGGTTCTTGTTTTTAGATATGAGTGTCATATATGCCATATATATCCCTTGATGTAAAGGTCATGTAAAGACCCATGATGTAATCATTGTAATATCTAGTCATATATTGGGACCAAGTCATGCTTTGTATGTAATCCCATTATTTTGGGCAATTGATGTAATGTTTGGTCAAATATGTGTTGGAAATACTGAGAGGTGGGGTGAATCAATATTTCTTTTCAATCGCTATTTTCACTAGTTAGATCACTTATAATTAGAACACAAAATGAATAATAAGAATAAATACTTTTATTAACTTCTTCTTTACAATAATCTAATACAGTATACTGTAGGGCTCCAACCCTAGATGAAGACACCAATATTCAATCTCCCAGGTTTTGACTTGTATTTTTCCAAGCACCAACTTGGACTTCCCATGATCCATGTGGCTCCAGAGAGACACATAGGACAAAGAGGGCTCAAAAATCATAGTGCTCATAATGACTTCAAACCAGGACCAGAGTGTAGATCTCGTCGTCCTGATCATGGACGTGTGAATGGTTCATCAAACCGAGCTCGTATGCGAAAGATAGAGCTCTTCAAAGTTTGACATGATACGGGAAAAGAGGGGCCCATAGTATGCCACATGGCATCCCAATAAGCACATGGGACCCACATGGCATCCCATCAAGCATTTCCACTTGGCGTTCTTTCATTGGTTCCTTATCCCTACAAAAAAAAAACAAAATATATACTTGTTTAGGATCGGCAGCCATAACCCCCTCTGAACCTTCCAAACTATATATATGCCGCTTATATATTTTAAGGTCGACGACCATAACCCCCACCAGCCAAATCACAATCACATCTATAAAAAATATGTATTTGTTTAGGGGTCGGCGGCCATAACCCCCGCCAAACCCTCCTCTATCGCAAATATATATATATATATATATATATATATATATATATATATATATATATAGAATGTTGTATTATTTGGGGCGGGAACGGGCCACCGGCGGTGGACCCGGCGCACACCCTATCTGCCCGACCGATTATAATATTGCCAATCTTTGAAATCGGCGCAACCACCGTATATGACACCATATCCGATCGCCGATTTAATCAGTGTCGATCAGCGCCGATCACTGATATATGCACTGCCAATACAACGCCGATCACCGATTTTGAATGCCGATTGTCGACTTTAATGCGCCGACAGCGGGAGTTAAGAGTCCAGCGGGGGTTGAACCCGCCTGGCCCACATGGCTGACCCTCAAGCCGACGGCCTTGATATAACAAAAAAAACTTAAAATCAAATGTAACCACGCCTATTAAAATGGGGAAATTATGGTTAAACATGCTAGGTTTGGGCATGGGCGGGATTTGATCCCCCGACCCCATGCCTTTCATTACTATCTTTTACCATTAGGCCAACGACCTATTTGTTGGTAAATCCGCCCAACAATTTTATATAAACTCAATATTTTTTACCATGCATAGAGTTCGAGGATGCAGAAGGTAGGTACAAATTTCGAGGCAGTTAATTAATATTTTAATGCAGGAACCACGAATTTTGTAGGAGGGAAAATTTTCACTTTGTCAGAAATTGACAAATTTTATATGGATTCTACACCTCTCGTCGCCATGATCGCAACAGTGCTGTCCGTTTCTCTATCAGAGTTCTGCATTTTTCGGTCATTTTTCGAATGCATGTGGAACCATGATTTTAGCGAAAATAGGGAGCGGAACCATGAGCCATGAAATTTTCCCGAGGTAAAATTTTTCCATGTTAGATTATAGTCAAGTTTATAATTGTTTTTCATGGTTTTCCGCAGGGATCACAATGGTGAGATCAAATTCGCCATCTGAGTTGCAGATTTTCAGTCCATCCATGGAGCATAATCTTCGAGGAATCCCTAGGGAATCTAAATGATTTCTTGAGCCCAGAATTCTCAACTTCTCAGAATTTAGATTGTGGGTAGTCGATTCAACACTACTCGATGCCAAAAATCCGATGATGTCTTCAGATTTCTTATTCTCTCATTTCTTCTCCTAGTCACTTTTCTAAGTGCCAGTGCAGATGTTCACATTCTTGTGCAAGCAGCCATCTTCATACGATCGATGCCTTGAGATCGATGGTTTGAGTAGCGTCAGCAGTGTGACATCGACTTCTTCAGATGGCCCTTGGTTGTGATGTATATGATGTGTTCATGTACTTCTTCTTTATGCATTATGCTGCACGGATCCTTGATTGATGTTAATTTAGGATCTTGTTTATTACATGTTGTCATGATTCCTTGCTTAATTTGATGTGGAATCTTCTATGTGATTTACTTGCTGTCATAACTCTTCATGTTATGTTTTGAGATCCCTTGTTGTATGTTTTTGGGATACTCTTGTTGTCATCATGCATGTTTTGTTTTGACATCCCTTTTATGCCATGTTGGCGGGATGCTCATCATGCATGTTTTTGTGTCATACTGATAGGAGTCTTTTGATTGAGAATTCCAGTTGTGGAATATATCTTAGATCCACTCCTGCGTGAGGGAATTTTTCTTTGTATGATCGCGGCATCATCTATTGTGTACATCACTACTATTGACAGCACTTAATGCAGTGGCCTACACCATCTTGACATTAGGGCCCGGAGACGTAATCCCTCTTGGACGAACTCCGTTATCAACGACTTATGTTTTTATGTTGCTGATGATTGTTATGTTCCTCTTATTTTCCGCATGTAGATGTATTCATTCATGTTCTTTTAAAATGCATAACACATCACGAAAGTAAAAGGTCTTAGAAGGGTCCTTCTTCACACCCTGGACCTGGATCATCCCAAGGCTCCGACCTTGTCACTTTGGGGCACCAACCTCTAGGGCTCTCTTGTAGCGGCTACAACAACCCTCCAATGTTTTGGCCTGCACCTAATTTGGGAGCCTCCCTTGGAGTTTCGCTTGATGGTTGCACACCCTCAGGTTCACCTTGTGAGCCCGTGGGAGTCTTTCCATCCGCCTTGCTTGTTCATTTCACCCAAGTATCTACATGTTGGTGTCTAATTCATGCTTGCGACCATGTTCTTGTTATGCTCAAAATCTTTGTTTTGTGTGTACTTGTTATGTTCGCTATGAAAGCATCTGTCGCACTCACACACGAAATCACATTCATTGTCGCACAAGCGTTTTCACGGTTGATCAACGATCAATCACGAGTGTCGCGCTTGTCGATTACATTGTCGGTTAGTCATGTTGAACATGTGTGTCTGGATGTTAAGTCGTTTCATTGTCAAGTCTTGTGAGTGTGTGTTGTATGATCACTTATGAATCTTTCGAGCATTCACACACTTAGTCATTTTGCTGAAGTTCTGACGACTAGACTCCCCTTTGACAGCCGGACCATCACCTCACCGTCGAAATGATTAAATGTCACCAGGAACAATGCAAAAGCACCAAGAAAGTCTTTATAAGTTGCGCTGATTGTAAGCAATCCAATCAGCTTCCATGCTGACCGTTCAGACAGTTGGACCCAACAACCACCTCGGGACTAACTCCCCTCAAAAATTGCACAGAGGCTAGTGACCTTGCCCACTCTGCTGACTGAGGAAATTGCATAGATAGGCTGGACATACACCAAGTGCTTGTCCCTATCTCCCTCAGAAGATTGCTCATTTTTCCCAGTCATTCATCCCAATAGTCGAACGACTCCTCATCCAAGAAATTGTACAGTTTTCATGAGCAGGCCTTCTGCTGCCCAACAGTCTTCTCAGCTCAAAAACTGTGCAGAGATGATCAGAAGGCCAACCTATTAGCCTCAGTGTAGTTTTCCTCACCAGCAGCTCCTAGCAGTAGACTGCTAGTTCCCTCCAAGAATTGTGTAGTTTCTATTGCCAATCCCTAGTAGCAGACTGCCAGTTCCCCTTGGAATTGCACAGTTTCTGTTGCAAGTGACCAAGCAGCCGGTTGCCAGTTCCCTCTGGGAATTGTGCAGTTTTTGCTGCTAGGCTCCCGGGAAGTTCCTCTTAAAAACTGTGCAATCTCTACTTGGTTACCCTCCTTGCATCCTAACCTGTTCCTCCAGAAAATTGCACAAAATTGGCCTCCCAGCCCTAGCTTCCCGCTCATTCCGGAAATCGCGCAGAGCCAATTTACCTTGCCTTCTTGTAGCTCTAACTGTCCCTCCCATAATTTGTGCAATTTTGCCTTCCAGCCGAGCTAGACCTTGCAGAAAGCCGTTGTCGACTTGGATTACCCATCTCCATCACTCAGTGACTCTTGTGCAGTTTTCACTCAGCAGTGCCTAGAGCCATCATCCCTCTTCACAACCTTTCTGCCTCTCCTGACCACCTGTACCCGAAATGATGATATGTCATGGTAGAGTAGGAGGTTTTGGAGTTGATGTCGTCTCGTCATGAGTGACTGCAGGTACAGGTACACCAACAAACATTGTGCGACGATGAATGGGATGAACAAAGGGAGAACATGTAGAAGGATAGGTTCACCAATAGATGAATGAACGATGCATGCGAAGAGATGTGCTCACAGACGGATGAACGGACAAACATGCACCTTTCACGAACAGATGAGCCTGTCAAGCCATCCAACATGCAAGCAAGGAACAACATGCCAAGTTTCTTTAAGCAAGCCATAGACCATCGAAGACTCTGTGCACTTTTCCATGCGGAGGTGAAGCTGTGATACACCATGAATACATCCATCACCTAGCAGCACTGTAGCTCGACATGCACTCCAACAACATGAATGTACTAACACTGTCATGTCAAGTCATGTTGCCCACATCTCTACTATGGGCTATGTTGTCAATCAATGTAATGTAACGTGGAAGTCCAAGAGACCCACTTATTGTACAAAGAGTCATGTAAATTCGAAAAGTCATGGAATTCAAATAGTCATGAGGGTAGTCGAACAACCATAAGGGTCAGTTTCACCCTTGGCTATAAATACCCCTTCATTTGTACATGCAAAGGACTTTTCACCTCAGCTCCTCCCACATAGCCAAGAGAGTCTATAATCTTCCTTTGAGGATGCCCCTCATATGGGGTTAGTGATGTATGGTGTAACGATGTGTCTTGGAACTTTCGCTTAATTTAGAAGCCTGCCAATAGGCCAACACATTTTCACACATGTATTGTAATTGTTGTAAGACTAATCTTTAACACTTGTGATGCATGTTGCTTTAACCTGTGTTCTACATCTGAACTATTTCACTTGTTGTAATGCATAATATAATAATGGAAATATGTTGTATATGCTGTTAACGCTGTCTTGCTTGCTTAGACTACTCTCCCAGACACCAGTTAGACCTTTTACATAAAACTTGCTGTAACAACCGTTCCACTCGTGTGGACTCATCCATTGAATGTTGTACGTGTTATCTTACCTTGTGTGTTGTGATTGTCACATCCATGTGGACTGCTCCTCCAGAAGCTATGCACATCCTGCTGTGTTGTGTGTTCCTAGCCGAGTTGGGATTGCATCTCAACCAACTTGGGACTCACTCCCACTCTCTCCCTCTACAGTGAAACAACCATTGACACAAGTGACACTTACAATCACCAGGCACGTGAACCTCACTTCTTGAAGATGAAGCAGATCACTCTCCTGTGTTGACAAGCAAGAGTTGAGGAAAATCCTTAAGACAATGGCAACCGGGTCATCATACCAGATGGGACTCCCACACCAAATGGTGTGAGGTCTTGTTGGGACTTCATACTGGGGTGATCCCTTGAATGTTGGCAGATCCATCACCATCAATATTTCTCGTGCTAGAAGGAGGGCGACCAGTTGCATACGGCTGAAATTCCCCTCACACTCGTTCATCAACCATCTAGTCAAGGTAGTAACTTACACTCCCTCTCACCTACACGCGACTCTATAGTTGGTTACTCCTCACATCCCAGGATTGAACATGAGATTCCATATCAACACCTTTGCTTCGTTCGTCTCATCACTCTTCAGTTCACGAAAGCAGTCAGACTGATCCCAGGCATACAACATCTTCCACACACATCTAGGAAGCCAAAAGCCACTCCCACAGAGTTGTTTTATCATCAGTGGAAGAAGCAGTCCTTGCCACACTTAAAGGTCTAAAAGAAGTTATTGAAGACAGAGAGGAACCTTCGATCTTCCAACAAGGTGAACAAGACACTCTTGTGATCTTGGGATCGAACTTCGCTATAGGAGGTGGAGGGGAAGGCAGTGGAGGAGGTGGAGGTGGAGACGAATCGACAGATTCAGAGCCAAAACCATCAAACTCAGAAAGAGAGGAAGAGGATGAAGAACAAGAAGAGATGTCTGACCCAAATCTTGATTGGATGACTCAGGGAACATTGGCTCTCCTAGCCATTCTACACAAGATGCTGAGGCGAGCAGAGAGTATGAAGATCAAGTTGGACCCTGATAGCACGGAGAAGGCATAAGAATTAGACAACTTCTATCTACAACTGCAAACCCTTGAGGTACGTTATGACAATGTAGCATGTAGATTGTTCCTGTGTACCTTGGATGGTCTCGTATCTGGTTGGTATCACAACCTTCCACTGAACTCTATATAGAATTGGGATGCATTCAAACACATGTTCCTTGAGAAGTTCACTGATGATAAGACCCCAGCCGTGCTACTGAAAGAGTTAGGAAGCCTCAAGATGGAGGGAAAAGAGAAAGTGAAAGATTTCAATCAGAGGTTTACGCGTATATTGAACAAGTTTGTAGTAGACACTGAACCTCATGACTCCATCACCATTGATTACTACATGTCCACACTGTCGACCAACATTGTGTAGTTCGTTAAGCGAGCTATGAAACCAACACTTTTGGAAAACCGTGAACAGGCTATTGCTGTTGAGAAATACCTACGCGTAGTTGGAGTCATTAAGGATGATGAATCAGAAAAGGACTCCAAGGCTAAAAGAAGGAAGTCCCAAGAAGTGGCGAGCAAGGGTAGAGATAAGGTAGCAATCGATATTGACACCCTCACTTGTCTTGTCAAGAACATGACCACTGAAGTGTCCGAACTCAGACAATTTAAAACAAACACATTTGCAAGTAGTCACCCACCTAGGCAGAGACAGGAAAGCAGCTCATCAAGCACCAACCAGTTCTTTTCAAAAACTGTGCAGAAGCCTGTATTCCATCTCAAATAGTGTGCGAATCCTAAGTTCCATTCTTTCCACAAATAAAATCACCCCGAGAACTCTTGTTCGGGCTGGAAGCGAGTCAAAAATAATTTCTATAGCCATACACTCGAGGCGGGAAGTAATATGCATGAGAAGTCAGAAGACACAAATGATGACGAAGAGGTCACACCTGATGAGCCATCAAGCTCTGGGCATGTGGTGAATGCATACCAGTGCTTGCAAACGATGTCGAAGACAAACACCGAGAAGCAGTCCTAGAAGAAAAATAACCATTACAATCTTAGGAGTAAAGGGGCTCCCTTTATGCTTTAGGAGATGCAAGAAAAGATCAGACTGCTGATAAGGAAGGCCGATCCACCGGCCGCCCCAAAGCAGAAAACACAAAGAAAGTCTGGGAAGACAACAAAGAATAAGAGTACATCCATGAGCAGTAAGTTACAAAACACTCTGCTGGACAACACGAACATCTGTTCCACCCCGGACACCTCGATGAGTCTACCACCTCTGGACTACAACATTGTTAATGACATGAAGAAAACTCGTGCGAACATCAGTTTGTTCGAGTTGGCTAAGATCCAGAGTCAACGAGATATCCTGCTACACGATCTGGGATAGACAAAAACATACAATGTAGCCTCTACCAGCCAGGGAGCAAGCACACCTCCCGGATCACTTTCCATAGTGCTCAACACACTCCAGATGGAGGAAGAAAACTCAGGTTTCCCTCCATTCCTACTTTCATTTCAAGTTTTTTTACTACAATGTTTGTAAGTGCTTGGTTGATTTTGGCATGACAACCAATGTCATGCCACTCTCCATTGCTAAGAAGATTAATGCACAATGGAGCGAGACATCCACGTGAATCATCCAACTTGATCAAACATCGGTACCAGCCATTGGTAAATTGCAAGACATGAACATATGACTATCCCATGACAGTAGATTCTACCAATGCATCAACATAGTAGTTGTGGACATACCAAAAGCATATGGTCTATTACTCAGTAGAGACTAGTCCAACAAGCTAGATGGATATTTTGCTACAGGTTGGTCTCACATGTGGCTTCTATACAAGGGAAAGTGCAACCAAATCTGGGTAGAATCTGAGAGGTACATGAAACATAATGTCACTCCCCTCAATGGCGAAAATGAACCGTTGGCCTTCGTAGAACTCATGTTCGACAACTGCCTCCTTGAGACAACATTGGGGTGTTATCTTGCATGGTCAGCTCCAACCCCACTAGACGCACAGTTGGGACTCCTTCCTTTCCCAAATGATGGTAATGAAACTTGTACAGTACATTGTACCAACAGTAGCAGTAATAGTAGTAGAAGTAGCACTAGCACATCAAGTGGCCCATGTACAGATGAGTTGTGGACCATGTACTTTGACGGATCAAAGACACAGGACAACTCAGGAGCCGAGTATGTTCTGATTGACCCTTGCAACAGGAAGCATCTGGTTTCAAGTCTCTTGTGTTCAAGTGCACAAACAACAAGGTAGAATATGAAGCACTTGTGTTGGGCCTGCAGAAAGCCATCAACCTCAATGTGGCCATGCTCAAAGTGGTAGGTGATTAAGAGATAGTGGTACAGAAGGTACATAACACCATTCACTATTTATCACCACATCTCAAAAGTTACCAACAAGAGGTATGGCGACTAATCTCAAAATTCCAAGCATTTAATATCATTGCTGTACCACATACGCGTAATGCAGCTGCCAATGCACTGACAAATGCAACTTCAAGAATGCCACTGATTAGGGATAGATTTACTATCGATTTTTTTTACAAACCATCTATCCCAGACAACATAACTAACTTACATGTGTTTAATGATGATCAACAAATACTACATTTCATGGCCAACGCTGGCGTCTTCAAAGATGCGGTGATAGACGATGATGAGCATGAGCGCTCTCTGCAAGCGGAAGCTAGTAACACAAGAGGCCACATTATCCCAAAAGGTGTGGCAACATTAGAAAATCTATATGACTTACAAGAACAATTTCAGGGGCTAAGGAACAACAAGACCCACAGTTCCACCATGCGGCAGGAACTGATCAACTTGGGAATGGAACAGGATCCGAAGTTTGTCAATCTTGGTACATGTTGTACACATTAAGAGCGGCAAGCCTTTATCCGCATGTTCAAACAGTACCAAGATGTGTTCGCATGGATGTATGATGATCTGAAAACTTATGACATGCCAATCATCCAACATATCATCCCAATCAAAGAAGGGGCCAAGCCATATCAACAAAATCTGAGGAAAGTACATCCGTTGCTTGAACCCCTCATACAGATTGAGCTTAATAAGCTGTTGGATGCACGTATCATATACAAAATTTGACATTCCACACAGGTCTCCAACCTTGTTCCTGTACGAAAGAAGTATGGGGAAATCCGCTTGTGTGTCGATTTCCGAAACGTAAACCATACCTCGGACAAAGACAACTACCCCATGCCATCTATGGACCATATTTTGCAAACAATATCTGGGGCATAGATGTTTTCTCTTCTTGATGGTTTCTCAGGATACAATCAGGTTTTGGTAGCAGAACTTGATAGACTCAAAACTACGTCCCATACCAAGTGGGGTACGTTCGCTTATAGACGAATTCTGTTTGGGCTTGTAAACGCAAGTGCAAAATTTCACTGTGCCATGGACATCACCTTTCACAGACTCATTGGATAGAGCGCGGTCATATTCCTCGATGATGTGACTATGTTCTCAAGAAGACGAGAAGAACACATATGCCATCTGAAGAAAATATTTGAGTGATGCCAGAGATACGAGATTTCCTTGAATCCAAAAAATAGCATATTCACAGTGTTGGAGGGGAACCTCCTCAAACACATTGTTGCCAAAAGTGGGATCAAGGTGGATCTAGACCGGGTCCAAACCATTACACAAATTCCTTACCCAGTCAACAAGAAAGCCATGCAATCCTTCTTGGGCAAGATAAACTTCCTTCAGAAGTTCATCTTAGATTATGCACAGATAGTCAAGCCCATGTAGGACATGATAAATAAAGATGTAGTCTACAGCTGGGGTAAGAAGGAAAAGTATGCATTCGCCTAGATCAAGTAAGCCATTGCAAAAGCATTTGCACTCTACAACCTAGATTTCAAGAAAGATTTCCTGCTATAAACCTTCACTTCTGATAATTCACTAGCTGCAGTACTCACTCAGAAGGACGAAGCTAATGATGAACGTCCTATCTCCTTCATGAGTGAAAGCATGTAAGGACCAGATCTCAATTACCCCGTCATCGATAAGCAACCTTACACAATTTACAAGGCGGTGAAACACTTCAAGCGCTACTTGTTGAAGAACCATTGCATAGTCTTCGTCCCTCACCTAGCAGTCTGCACATTGCTTGTACAACAAGAACTGGGTGAACGACGTGCGAACTGGATGACAGGCTTGCAAGAGTATGATCTTGAAATCAAGCCAGTTCACATGATCAAAGGACATGGGCTCTGCAGACTTGCAGCTAAAGCAGTACACGCTCCAGAGAGCGAAGAAGAGCTCGTCGGTTGGGAGCAGGAAATTGAGATGTATGACATAAGGCGAGCAACACCCACTGAAGATGAAACCTCTTGGTACGCAGATGTGTGCTAGTACCTTGAGCACGACACCATACCCTCTCACTTTTCTATCAAACAAAAGAGGGCATTGTGCCTGAAAGCCTTAGCATATCAGTCGGTGCACGGAGTGCTTTACAGAAAGCACAGTAATGGAGTTTTGCTTAGGTGCCTAGAGGCACATGAATCAGAGAAGGTACTTCAAGATCTGCATGACGGACCCACCGGGGCCACTTTGCGGGAAAAACCACTACACAAAAAGTTATGTGAGACAATTTTTACTATCCCACATTATTCAAGGATGCACATGCTTATGCCCACAAGTGCCTGGTCTGTCAGCGATGCACCAACAGAACACGAAGATCAACAGCCCCACTGCTCCCTGTTGCAGTGACTGAACCATTCCAATAGTGGGGCCTGGACATCATTGGGGAAATTTCCCTCATTCATAAAAAAAAAAAACTGCTATATCCTAACAGCAATTGACTACTTCATGTGGTGGACATAAGCAGTTTCACTCAAACAAGTGAACGACCAGAAGGTCATCAACTTCCTCCAGCAGGACATCATCTCACGCTTTGACGTTCCGGTATTGCTTGTTTTTTATAATGCAACTTATTTTTCATCTTTGAAACTCTATGAATTTGCATTACAGAGTGGTATTGTGCTAAAGCATTCATCTAACTACTACCTACAAGGAAACAGTCTAGCAAAGTCCACAAATAAAAACCTCATCCGTATAATTAAGAAGACCGTTTTATCTGAGCAGCGTAACTGACATACAACCTTGATGAATGCATTATGGGCTGTCCGTGTAACACCCAATCCCTCTCTAAATACCTCATCGTACTTCTTGGTTTATGGTAAAGGAGCCATCCTTCTGCCAAATATCTACTTGCCTACGCTTCAGCTTTCCCAAGAATCCAAAGGAAAGCCTTGCCAAATAGTTCAGCGTAGGATGGATACTCTCCATAAGCTTCAGGAAGAAAGGATGAAAGAAAAAGAAAAATTCACACTCCACTAGAACCATATCAAGAGATGGTTTGATAAGAAGTCTGCAGGGAAAACTAACTTTGATGTTGGTGACCTAGTTCTGAAATGGGATAAGCCCCATGAAGACAAAGGCAAACATACGAAGTTATAGCCCCTGTGGATTGGTCCTTACATATTCCATGAGAAGATTGGCCCACACACGTATCATTTGCAATCACTTGACAGGAGGATTGAAAAACTTCCTCTCAACGGCCAAGATATCAAGCATTATTTTTAGTAGGCCAGGCCATGCTTGTGCCATGTACATAGTCTGCTTGTTGCTTGTTGTTTTCATCTTGTTTGCTTTGCTTTTACTTTGTTTGATTCTGCTTACTATTTTTGGTCACGTTCATTTTGTTTGGTTGATATATTACTATTTTTGTTTTTGAAAATAAGTGTTGCCAACTACTACGTTCTCGCTTTTGAATAGAGTATGTGGCTGAAATTTGAAGAGACTTGTGATACTACAACACTTGGCCAGTCTTGTGTCCGTCTTCTCTGTGCTTGGTTATAACCTTCGACCGATGAAGTCTTGACGGAAAATACGAGCCATCTGCAAGGGAAGTTTTGGTCCAACCATGAACTTGTGTCCACACTGGGAAGCCCCATGCCTGCACTCAGCCTTTTGCTCTATGTGTTCAAGCTCATTCAACTAGTACAAACGGAGAAGGGGAAAATCCAAACGAGAAAAACCTATGTTAGAGGTGTCACATGCTTCTATGAAGGAACAACCTTTTCTGCTCTCAATAAGTTTGGATCCCTCTTCCGCCCCAAAAATAAATAAATAAGTGCCTATGCACAGTCCTATTGAAAAATACAAAGGTGAAAGAAGAGAAAGGCTTCCTGTGTAGAGAGGTGAAGCATGCAACTCCGCAGGGGTACTAACTAGGCTTGCTGGTAGTGGAGAAATGTGTGTGATCCTGCGTGACTCCATTGGGGTACTGTCCAGGCTTGATGGCAGCAGAGCAACACCAGAGATGAAAAATTATACTTTGAAAATATTCAACTCGCGAGCTAAACTACTATTCCTAGATTCGAAATACTGAGATCAAGCTAAAAATTTTATTGTGTTTTACTGAGTTGGAAAAGGGTGAACCATATATGTCCATGGGGTAAGTGGGGAAGCCGAAGTAATCCGCACAACGATTCAATACTCCCCAAAAGACCAAGGCCCTATGCTAGCAATGAACCAAAACATAGAAGCTGGAGTTCTACCAGTGTGTTGCCAAGTGTTGTAGTGGCTACAACCACCCTCCAAAATTTTGGCCTACACCTAATTTTGGAGCCTCCATTGGAGTTTCGCTTGATGGTTGCACACCCTCAGGTTCACCCTGTGAGCCCGTGGGAGTCTTTGCATCTGCCTTGCTATTCCATTACACCCAAGTTTCTGCATGTTGGTGTCTAAGTCATGCTTGCAACCATGTTTTGGTTATGCTCAAAGTCTTTGCTTTGTGTGTACTTGTTATGTTCGGTATGAAAGAATCTATCGCACTCACACACGAAGTCACATTGATTGTCGCACCAGCGTTGTCATGATCAATCAACGATCAATCACAAGTGTCACGCTTGTCGATTGTACAGTTGGTCAGTCATGTTGAACATGTGTGTCTGGATATCTTGAGTCATTTCGTCGTCAAGTCATGTGAGTGTGTGTTGTATGATCACTTATGAATCTTTCAATCGTTCACACACTTATTCATTTTGCTAAAGTTCTGACGACTGGAATTCCCTCTAATGACCAGACCATCACCATGCCATCGACTTGATCGACTCTCACCTAGAACAACACATAAGCAACAAGAAAGCCTTTTTAAGCTGCACTGATTGCAAGCAATCCAATCAGCTTCCATGCTGACTGCCCAGACAGTCGAACTTGACAGCCACCCTGGGACTGACTCCCCTAAAACATTGAGCAGAGGCTACTAACCTTGCCTGCTTTGCTGATTGGGAAATTGCGTAGACAGGCCAAACAGACACCAAGTGCCCGTCTCTGTCTCCCTCAGAAAATTGCACAGTTTTCCCAGTTAGTCATCCCAATAGTCGACCGATGGCTCATCTAAGAAATTACGCAGTTTTCATGAGTAGGCCTTCTGCTGCCTAGCAGTCCACTCAGCTCAAAAACTACACAAAGATGATCAACAAGCCATCCTGTTAGCCTCAACACAATTTTCCTCACCAGTAGTTCCTAGCAGTAAGCTTCCAATTCCCTCTAGGAATTGTGTAGTTTCTGCTGCTAGTCCAAAGCAACAGACTGCCAGTTCCCCGTGGTAATTGAGTAGTTTCTATTGCCAGTGATCAAGCAACCGACTACCAGTTCCCTCTGGGAATTACGCAATTTTGGCTGCCAGGCTCCTGGATATTTCCTACCAAAAACTGCACAATATCTGCCTCTTGACCCTCCTTGCAACCTGACCTGTTCCTCTAGAAGATTGCACAAATTTGTCCTCCCAACCCCTATTGCTCGCTCTTTCCAGAAACTGCGCAGACCAACTTACCTTTTCTTCCTGTAGCTCGAACTATCCCTCCCAAAATTTGGGCAATTTTTCCTTCCAGCTGAGCCAGACCTCACAAACAACCACTATCGACTTGGATTCCCCATCTCCATCACTCAGTGACTCTTGCGCAGTTTTCATCAATAGTGCCCGGAGCCGTCATCCCGCTTCACAACCTTGCTGCCTCTCCTGGTCACCTACACCCAAAATGATCATATGTCATGGTAGACTAGGAGGTTTTGGAGTTGATGTTGTCTCGTCATGAGTGACTGCAGGTACAGGTACACCAACAAGCATGGTGTTATCACTTAGAACTAAAATTGATATATGTAACTTTTCATCCTAGCCCGATGACAAAGGTCAGTGCTAGTCTATTTTTGTTGTAATTTTCTTCCCTTAGAATCTGAAGTTTTGAAGAGTTTTTGAGTCAAGTTATTCTCAACTCCCATTGGTTCCCCTCCATCTACCATTGTTTTATAGCCACCTGTTATCTTATGTCAGTCACCGTGCCTTTTTGTAATTTCGCAGCGCAATTCCAATTAGGCAGTTTCGCAGCGCAATCCTGATTAGGCAGTTTCGCAGCGCATCATTCAAATTTAAAACTGACAGCGCTGCGAAATCATGGATTCGTACATTTCGCAGCAAATCTTTCCCGAAATGTCAAGTCCGTTAGGTGATTCATAGGCCGTGTCTTCTCATGTCAGCTCATGTACCCCTCTTATCACATTTCACCACTCATTGCCACTATCACCACCACTAGATCTGTTGATACACACGAATCATCATTTCCAAGAAAGACCACCGTGCATAAATCTTAATGATGGTCGTAAGTCTTGCATGAATGACAAATCTGCAAGATTACAACTTGAAATATTTTAAGCGGCAAAATTTAAAATTCAACTACAAAGATAATCAAGCGAGGCTGATAATCAAGCGAGGCTGAATTCAAATAGAAGCTGAATCACAATTCCAACCGGAGCTGGTAGTCATTGTTTGCGAAGATTTGGAGGAATCAATGGAGAAAAAGGAGCACAAATCTGAAAAATGTCTAAGGACTGAGCCTGAAGGCTTAGATATAACGCTAAGAAATAAAGAGGTGGAGAAAGCATTTAAAAAGGCCGGGTGCTGGAATTTTTGTAAAAAGTTACAAGGAGGACACGCACAGGTAACTAAAGAATTTGCACTTAACTTCACAGGCTTGAATTCAAAAGTAGCCATGATAGAATTGCAGGTTTCGCCAGAAGTGATATCTACTGTGACAGAGATCCCACGAGGACAAGAGCAATGGTTTAAAAACTTCAAGTTTGACATGAATCCTTGCAAGGAGTTTTTGAAGGATGAATTTGTAAATGAAGATTTAAGTAAGGCAGTGCCCAGGAGTTATGTCAAAGAATATTATGCTCATTTACTCACCTTCATACAGAAATATCTGACTTGTGAAGGAAGGTATAACAAGGTTTACTCTTACCATTTTAAACTCCTTTTGCATTTCACCGGGAAGGTCTCCATAGACTTACCTTTTTATCTTTTCCGTAGTTTGAGTAAGATGTGTGATAAGGTACAGTTGAGGAAAGAGGATTGTGAAACCTCTTTGTTTCATCATGGTTTGATCAAACTACTGGTTTTAGATGGGCTCCAAAAGGTAGACAGAGATTGGAATTCATTCATTTTTATGGCTGGCTTCAAAAGCCAGACTGGCCTCACTCCTCTACCTGCTAGAGATTTTACAATAGCTGAGCTCCAAACAGAAGCAAGAGCTAAAAGAGTTCCAAATTCACAAGTAAGAAAACAAGTGAAGCCACTCATCATCCAAGATCAACCTCAGCAATCAACTAAGGAAAAAACTCATGGTAAAAAGACTGTACCTGAAACAAGCACATCTGAAGTAGTCTCAAGGATAAGAACAAGAAGCCAGATGAATAAGGAAAAAGGTAAAGCTATAGCAGTCGAAGAAAGTCCAGTGTCCAAGGGAAGTTTAAATGACTTATCACAGGCTATTGACTTTGAGCAGTCTCTACCAGTTCAAATTGAGTTGATACAGTCAGAACAAGAAAGCACCAAGAAAGCCAAGGCCTAAAAAAGGCTTAAATTTGATGAGCCAGCTGAAGAGTTTGTTTTTAAACCTAGAAGACCTATGACAAGGAGATTCCAGCAAGTACAGGAAGCACTGCCAAGAACAGAAGAAACAGGGGAAGGGACACAACGTTGGCAAAAGAAAAACACAGGCAAAACAGTCATTACATCTAAAGAAGATAATATAGCAGACCTGAAGAGCCAATTAGAATCAGCTAAGCATGAGATTGCCAAATTGAAGAAAGCTGCTAGAAGACGTGCAGCCATACAAGCAAACTATTATAGAATTAAAACTCTATGGGAAGAGAATGCAACCGTAGAAGTGGTTGATTGCAATACACAATCTCACACCTGGACAGTACCAGCAATCAAAGAAGCCAAGTACATCAGAATGATCAATATGCAACTGAGAGCTGGGAATAAGGTTATGAAGAAACAAATTGAAGATCTGAAGTTACAACTAAGCCAGCTTAAAGGACTTGCTAAATGAGTTTTCATTTCAAGTAAGATTTTGTTTCAAAATTTTGATAAGTTTGCTTGATCTTATCTTTCTGAAGAAATCTAAATCCCTATTCGGCCTTTGGAAAATCTAAAGAAGTTTTTGGTAATCAAGCACTCAGTTAATAAAGGTCTCAGGTTAAAAACAAGTTGTTCTAAATAACTCAGCAGTTTCGTAGCGCGCTACGAAACTGCTGAAAGTGATGATTTCAACATAAATCAAGCAGTTTTGAAGTTGAAGCGGGAAAATTTTGAAGGACAGTTGTGTACAACAAGAACACCTGAAGTTACAACAGCCAATCAGACTAGCACAAGTGGAAATAAATAGTTTGAATCAAAAAGTGGCATTTTGTCATATCATAAGGAAATTGAAGCATGTATCAAACAGCTTGAATACGTTTTCCTTTTTGTTTTCGAAACGGTGGATGACACATCATCAAATCAGGTTTCATAACAGCGGACAGCACATCAAAACGTGGCCGCCGTCATATTTTGAGGGACAACAACTAAAAACCCGACTTATGAAGATTTGAAGATCATAAAGCCGAGAAGCAAGGATAGTTTCCTAATTTTTCTGGACAGTAAAGAAGATACAACATCCAAGGTCAACATGGAGCATTAAACACCCATCTTAGCCAAACTGAAAGAGAACCAGATGTCATAGAAAGGAATCATCTTAATTATAGCCATCATGCATGTAATATGGAGTTAGAGTCATAGTTGATTTAGATCTCTAAAAACTCCAGTCAACACTTTGTTGTATTTATTAAGTAGTTAGAGTTTAAGAGTTGTCAGTAATAAAAGTAGTTTTCGAATTCCCCTCATGCTGGAGGAGGAATCTCGATCAGTTAGAATAAGAGCTCTATATATAGCTGAAACAACAATGTAATCAGGGTTGGAAAATTGATGGAAAAGCTTGTATTTGGCCTATGTAAGACTCATTTTCAGTAATACATGCTTGACTTTACTTCTCAGGATTCATGAAGGATTTTTTATGTTCAGAATATGTGATGTTGTCCTTTTCTTAATTCTTACAGTGGTATGGATGTATAATCACTCAGAATTTACTGAATATGCTCTGACTTCCTGTATACATTTATAAACTGTGTGGTCCCATATGAGTTTATGTTCTGAATGTTTAAATGCTGAATGCCCTGACTTCCATGTAAGGTTGAGTTTATTGTTATATTGAGGTGTTGTTGACTCCATAAGCCCAATGGATAGTTGTTTAATGTGTTTACACCATTCATATTTTTCACAGTTTTTCTATAAGAGTTAGCCATCTTATCTTTAATCAAAATCATTAATCCATAAAGAGAGAGCCCTCTCAGGTTGAGGAGGCTAAGCCTCAGCCTAAAGTCGGTTTGAAATAGTTACTTAGAGTCAACCTGACCTGCAGCCTATCAGGATCTGATTTTGAGATAACACATGGCGTGATGATGAATGGGATGAACGAAGGGAGCACATGCAGAAGGATAGGTTCACCGACGGACAAACAAATGATGCATGCGAAGAGATGTGCTCACGGATGGACAAACAGACAAACATGTACCTTTCATGAACAAATGAGCCTGTCAAGTCTTCCAACATGCAAGCAAGGAACAACATGCCAAGCTTCATCAAGCCAACCAAAGACCATCAAAGACTCTGCGCACTTTTCCATGCAGAGGTGAAGTTGTGATACACCATGAAGACATCCATCACCTAGCAACGTTGTAGCTCAACATGCACTCCAACATCACGAATGTACCAGCACTGTCATGTCGAGTCATGTCATGAGTCATGTTGCCCACATCTCTACTATGGGCTATGTTGTCAATCAATGTAATGTAACGTGGAAGTCCAAGAGACCCAATTGTTGTATAGAGATTCATGTAAAGTCTAAAAGTCATGGAAGTCAAATAGTCATGATGGTAGTTGAACAACCATAAGGGTCAGTTTCACCCTTGGCTATAAATACCCCCTCATTTGTACATGTAAAGGACTTTTAACCTCAACTCCTCCCACATAGCTAAGAGAGCCTGTAATCTTCCTTTAAGGATGCCCCTGATATGGGGTTAGTGATGTATGGTGTAATGATGTGCCTTGGAACTTTCGCTTAATTTAGAAGCCTGCCAATAGGCTAGCACATTTTCAGACATGTATTGTAATTGTTGTAAGACTAATATTTAACACTTATGATGCATGTTGCTTTAACTTGTGTTCTACATCTAAACTTTTTGACTTGTTGTAATGTCTAATCTATTAATGGAAATGTGTTGTATATACTATTAACACTATCTTGCCCATGTATACTACTCTCCTGGGCACCAGACAGACCTTTTACATAAAACTTGTTGTAACAACCGTTGCACTCGTGTGGACTCATCTGCTGAGTGCTATACGTGTTATCTTACCTTGTTTGTTGTGACTGCCTTATCCGTGTGGACTTCTCCTCCGGAAACTGTGCACTTCCTGTTGTGTTGTGTGTTCCTAGCTGGGTTGGGACTACATCTCAACCAACTTGGGACTCACTCCCACTCTCTCCCTCTACAGTGAAAAAACCATTGACACAAGTGACACTTACACTCACCATGGATGTGAACCTCACTCTCGAAGATGAAGCAAACCACTCTCCTATGCTCACAAGCAAGAGTTGAGGCAAATTCTTAAGGCAATGGAAACTGGGCCATCATACCAGATGGGACTTCCACACCAAACGGTGTGAGGTCTAGTTGGGACTTCATACCGGGGTGATCCCCTGAATGTTGGCAGATCCAACATTGTCATCAAGCTCCAATCCTATCTCTAGTACAAGCTCTAACCTGGTCTCTTGAGGACTCCTATCCTCTAGGGATCTAGCCCTATCTTCCAAGGAACCAACCTTGTATCTATGAGG
Organism: Pinus tabuliformis; assembly: GCA_031772625.1. Classification (NCBI taxonomy): domain Eukaryota; kingdom Viridiplantae; phylum Streptophyta; class Pinopsida; order Pinales; family Pinaceae; genus Pinus; species Pinus tabuliformis. The sequence continues at coordinate 1,807,326,433 of CM062817.1, read as the reverse complement.
CTCCAACCTCTAGGGATTCAACCCTCAGCTTCAATTCGTCAAGATGAGTTTAATGATTCTTAATGGCTCCCAATATCTTCTTCAATGAGCCCTTCCAATATCTTCAATAATGTCTTCTTCAAATCAATTCTTCAATGACAACCTTATCTCCTCACAAGCTATCACAACTACTCTTCATGTCACCTAAACACTTTTTCTTCAAGGTCACTTCATGATGACATAAAAAATGCATCATGGTCTCCAAGACTTAAATCAATGCTTGGTGAAGTCTTAACGTGTCTTTAATCAATTACAAAAAATCTGCACAAGGTCTTCCAAATAACTTCAAGTACAAGAGCTACTACATACTCTTCTTCAAGACTTTAAATCTACTCAACAAATCTTCTCTAACAAGATTTAAGTCTGCACAAAATATTTTCCAAGAGCTGTCCCAATAATGGCTTCCAAGACAATTCAACCAAGTTGCCTCAAGGTGTCTTCACAATGGTTCCTCCAAATGCTTCAAGATCTGGTACAATGTATCTTTGAATTGACTTTAAGATGTTCCTTAAATTCTCTTCTAAGGCTGCACAATGCCCTTCTTTAATAGCCTCTTCAAATTCTGCAACCAAGTGTTTCCAATTATTCTACAAACTTCAGCTCCAAGCATGTCTTCAAAATGTCTTCCAAATGAGCCCAAAAATATCTTCAATCTATTCTAGGATTTTCTTCAAACATTTTGTACAATAAGTCTTCTCTTTAAATGAATTCAATATTGTTCTTTCAAAGTTCCTTCACTGCGTAATAGGTATACTTCAAAAAGTGACCCAAATTATGTTTCCAAACAATGCTTGTGCTTGTCTTCAAATAGGTGCTTAGATATGCTTGTTTAATTATGCCGAAGAATGATCCAAAAAGAGGTTGATGACTGCTCTAGTAATTATCTTCAATCTAGCTTCGGTAAGTTCATAACAAAATCCAAAATCAATAATATTTTTGTTCAAATATAAAGTTGAGATTAGGGTCTATTACAGGGAAAAAATTTGAAACTCTTTTAGTCCATAATTCTAAGATTTTATAGATCCGAGGTGCTATTACCTTTCCTCCACTAGTGGATACCACATGGTCTGAATGTACTTGTGATCACAGGTTTCAAAGTATCACAGATCTGAGGTTCTGTTTATAAGTCCAAGCTACAATATGAGTTATTACAAATCTAAGTTTCCAACTGCAATTAAATTGAACCTTTCAATGATCTGTAGGTAGCTTTTGTTTAAGGGATCTGAGCATGCTTCCTTGTCGCCTGTTTGAGAATATGGAATCATTCTTCCACAGGTCCAGATTTTTTGTACTTCCTTGTCATAGGTCTGAAGGGTGGTTATAATTTTTTGCCCAAACAAAACAACCTTCAAAAACTCCTCGACGGTCTAGTTCACAAGTTATGAACTATGATCTATATCTCCTGTTCTCTTCACCAAAAAATGATGGTCAAAATTAATAGTCCGAACTTGTATTTATAGTGATTTAGTTTATAACTAAAGGGACATGTCTATTTGAAGTGAGGCCGAGTTGTATGATTGAGTGTAGGTCGGTTTGCAATAAAATATATATTTCTCAACTTAAAAATTCATTTCCTCTTCAACTAATGGGAGTTTGAGGGAAAGTGAGGGCTCATTAGAAAGGAGAAAAAATCCTCTTCAAGATGGTGAAGGAGCCAATGTGAAAGGATGCCTCCAAGGTGTCAAAAAATATTTTTCTTTGTGACTATTCTTGAATTTTTGTACAGACCTTGGGAATAATATTAATGGAGCTAGAATGAGGGTTATCATCAAAGGTGTCACCATTCATGTCATCATCAATTGTTTCATTATGTATGTCATCATCAAGTGTAGTATCCATCAAGGGTAAGGACATCATATTGTTAGGGCAAGGGCTTGTATATTAGGCACATAATTGGTACTTAAAGGCTAGATCATTATGAGCATCAATCAAGGAGGGCTTGTCATCATAGGCACATGATTGGCACTTAGGATTTACATCAATCTATTATGTTTAGGGCATCATGGGCATCTTAGACCAGACTTCTTCATTAATGGTTTGACATCTTCATAATGTAAGGGAAACCTCTAGGGTTTGCATGAGGTTCATTGACATCACAAGAATATTTTCCATCTCCAATAATGCCATATTGACATCAATGACAACCTTGACCAACAATCTCCCCCTTTGTCATTGATGGAAATATTCTTTCCCTCTCAACATTCTCTCCCCCTTTGACATCAATGGAAAATGGGGTGCCCAAGTACTCCCCCTATCAAGCTGCTTCTCTTCATCGTATTTTCTTCATCAATGATAGTTATTCATAGATATGTTTCTCCCCTTGTCATGGTGGTCTTCTTTAATTTACTTGCTTCCCCTAAGCCTTTGCATGTCTTCATGGAAAATGATGAGGTAGATGATCCACCAACTCCCCCTGCCTGCATAAGCTCCTCTAGCTCTTCTTTTTGCTCAAGATAAGAAAGATTGCTACCTTGGAAGATATCTTGCACCCTTCATGATTTTATTCAATGGAATTATTCCCGAGAGATGATTTATCAAGATTTTCCATGTATGACTCATCAAGGTTTTCATAGGGCTCTTCATAGATAGATTCTGCAAGAATAGTCAAGAATCATAAGCTCTCCCTAACAGTGTGCATGGTCTTCTTCTTGGTAGAATTTCATCATCAAAACTTGGAATATCATATCTGCCAAAGATGCACTCATCAGATCAATAACATGAGTGGATGTCTTGAATGTTCAAGAGGCTTTTTGATCCAATTTTCTTTCTTCTCCAAACTTGTGTGAATTTATTCTCTTGCTTGTTAGTCATGTTTTTAGCTTGGTTAGGAACCCGAGTCAAGTTACAATCACAAGCCATATGTCCAATGTTATGACAATTAAAGTATTATATCTTATTCATGAATGAGGAATCATGACTTATTCTTGCATAGTTTCTTCTAGGGCATTGATGTGGAACATTATATTTTTCCTTGTGGTATGCCCTACAATCCTTTACCATGTGCCCAAAATTTGTACAAGAATAAAAATAACCAAAAAACATACTTTGGTACCTAGAGGATGGAGATTGTCTTGATGTACTTCTAAATTCATTATGCCTTGTGATACTTTGATGATATCCATTGCCTCTTTCATCTTTGACACCATCTACATATCTTCTTGGAGGAGGGTTTCTTCCAATGTCATCTTGAATCTTCTCCTTGCCTTTGCTGAAGCTGGGGGAATCGATATTTCTTCCAAACTTCTCCACATCCTTGTTGTTTGAAGCGTTAGGGTTTGCACCATTCTTGGTTTGAGGGTTAACCTGCATAACCAAGACCAAATTTATTGAGAGGAGATATTTGACGACTTAGGATGTCATCTAGGGTTTGAGAAATCCTCAAGTTCTTATTCAGCAAGTCAACTTACTTTTTAATAAAGTAAATTTCTTCTTTCATTTTCTTGCATTCTTCATCCTTCTTTGATAGGATGATCTCTATTTCTTACTTCATCTTGGTTGCTTCACATGACTGGGCCTTAAGTGAGGTGATTTCTGATCTTAATTTTGTGATGTCATTATCCTTTTCTTCTAGTTGGCATTTCATGGTGTTTCTTTCCTTTTTTGGTTCATCAAATTGTCTTTCTATGAGTGCCAAAGCTTCCATCACCATCTCAGCTCCTTGTGCTTGTTTCTTTGCTTCTTCTAGTTGAGATCTAAGGGAGGAGACCTCTTTCTTGTATTGACCAATTTCTACTTCAAGTTTATTTAACTTCTTCTGTCTTTATTCTAGGTGGCTTGACAAAGTGTCTCCCTTTTTCTTTACTTTATCCAAATGATTTGTCATGTATATGAATTCTTCATGATGATTTTTTTTGTTTTGATAAAATTGTTACTTAATATTGGTGAGCTCATCATCTCTTTCTTGTACTTGAAGCTTGAATAGGTCAACTTCCTTCCTTTTCTTGTTAAGGTCATGGTCACCATCTTGTACTTTCTTCTTAAGCTCCTCATTTTACTTTTTCAAACTGTTAATATCTTCTAGGCTAGCTATAAGATTTTCCATGAGATATTCTTTGAAGTCTTCTTTATTTTCTTCATCTTCTAGGTCTTCTTTGGCCTTGATGTATTCACTCTTGTTTTCAGCTTCCTTAATGGGTTCTGGTTTTCCTTCTTTCTTTCCATCATCTTCTTAACTAGTAGTCATGGTCAATGCACCTTTTGAGTGAAGATCATGAAGCTTGTCCCACATATATTTTGTTGATGAACATTTTTCACTTTGGCCTTTATAGGATTTGGTAGCCCATTCAAGATTGCCTTCATTTCTCTTGCATTATACTCCTTGGATTCTCCTTCCATCATGCTTTCAGTAATCACTGATTCCCATACTTCAATGCCTTGAGCTATTAAGAAATTCCTCATTCTCACCTTCCATATATCAAAGTTTCCATTGAATAATGGAACTCTCCCAATTTGATTATCTTCAATTTTCACAGTTGAAGACGAGACATCTTTAGAAATATTGGAGACTTTCTTCCTTGGCTTTGACATTTGTGTTCTAAGGATCTACCTTCAAACTGTTAGGATTTTAGTGAAGGTACTGGCTCTGATACCAATTTTTGGAAATGTTGATGGGGGGGGGGGGGTGGGTGGTGAATCACTATTTCTTTTCATTTTTTATTTTTACCAGTTAGATCACTTATAATTAGAACACAAAATGAACAATAAGAATAAATAATTTTATTAAATTATTCTTTATAATAAATCTAATACAATATAATGTAGGGCTCCAACCCTAGATGAAGACACCAATCTTCAATCTCCCAAGCTCCAATTTGTATTTTTCCAAGCAATGGCTTGGACTTCCCAAGGCTTCAACCTTGTCACTCTGAGGCACCAACCTCTAGGGTTCCAACCCTATCTCTGGTATAAGCTCCAACCTAGTATCTTGAGGACTCCTATCCTCTAGGGCTCCAACCCTATCTTCCAAGGCACTAACCTTGTCCATACAAGGCTCCAACCTCTAGGGATCCAACCCTAAGCTTCAATTCGTCAAGATAAGTTTAATGATCCTTAATGGATTCCAATATCTTCTTCAATGAGCCCTACCAATCTCTTCAATAGTGTCTTCTTCAAATCACTTCATCAATGCCAACCTTATCTCCTTAGAAGCTGTCATGACTACTCTTCATGTCACCCAAACACTTTTTCCTCAAGGTCACCTCATGATGACATCATCAATGCATCATGGTATCCAAGACTTCAATAAATTCTTGGTGAAGTCTTAAGGTATCTTCAATTAATTGCACAAGTTTCGTACAAGGTATTCCAAATAACTTCAAGTACAAGAACGACTACAAACTCTTCTTAAAGGCTTAAAATCTTCTGAACAAGTCTGCTCTAGCAAGGGTTAAGTCTGCACAAAATATTTTCCAAGAGATGTCCCAATAATGGCTTCCAAGACACTTCAACCAAGATGCCTCAAGGTGTCTTCACAATGGTTCCTCCAAATGCTTCAAGATTTGGTACAATATCTCTTTGAATAGACTTTAAGATGTTCCTTAGATTCTCTTCTTAGGCCTACTCAATGCCCTTCTTTAATAACCTCTTCAAATTCTGCAACCAAGTGTTTCCAAGTCTTCTCTACACTTAAGCTCCAAGGATGTCTTCCAAATGAGCCCAAAAATATCTTCAATCTATTCTAGGATTGTCTTCAAAAGTTTTGTACAATAAGTCTTCACTTAAAATGAATTCAATACTGTTCTTTCAAAGTGCCTTCATTGCGCAATAGGTATACTTCAAAAAAAGACCCAAATTATGTTTCCAAAAAATCCTAGTGCTTGTCTTCAAAGAGGTGTTCAGATATGCTTCTTTAATTATGCTGAAGACTTCTCCAAAAAGAGGCTAATGAATGCTCCAGTAATTGTCTTTAATCTAGCTTCGGTAAGTTCTTAACAAGGTCCAATATCAACATGATTTTTGTTCAAATATAACGTTGAGATTAGGGTCTATTATAGGGCACATATCTGAAACTCTTTTAGTCTATAATTCTGAGATTTTATAGATCCGAGGTGTTATTACCTTTCCTCCATTGGCGGCTATCATATGGTTCGAAGGTACTTGTGATCAGAGGTTTTAAAGTATCTCAGATCTGAGGTTCTTTTTACAAGTCCGAGCTATAGGATGAGTTATTACAAATCCGAGTTTCCAACTACAATTAAACTGAACCTTTCAATGACCTGTAGGTAGATTTTGTTTAAGAGTTCTGAGCATGCATCCTTATCACCTGTCTAAGAATATGGAAGCTTATTGTCACAGGTCCAAAGTTTATGTACCTCCTTGTCACAAGTCCAAAGGATGGTTATAAATTTTAACCCAAACAAAATAACCTTCAAAAACTCCTCGGTGGTCTAGTTTACGAGTTGTGAGCTATGATCTATATCTCCTGTTCTCTTCATTGAAAAATGATGGTCAAAATGAATAGTCTGAACTTGTATTTATAGTGATTTCATTTATAACTGAAGGGACAAGTCCGTTTGAAGTGAGGCTGACTTGTATGATTGATTATAGGTCAGCTTGCAATAAAATATATATTTCTCAACTTAAAAATTAATTTTCTCTTCAACTAATGGGATTTTGAGGGAAAGTGAGGGCTCATTAAAAAGGGGAAAGAATCCTCTTCAAGATGGTGAAGGAGCCAATGTGAAAGGATGCCTCCAAGGTGTTAAAAAATATTTTTCTTTATGACTGTTCTTGAATTTTTGTATAGACCTTGGGAATAATATTAATGGAGATAGAATGAGGGTTATCATGAGAGGTGTCACCATTCATGTCATCATCAAGTGCGTCATTATGTATGTAATCATCAAGATTAATATCCATCAAGGGTAACGACATCATATTGTTAGGGAAAGGGATTGTATATTAGGCACATAATTGGTACCTAAAGGGTAGATCATTATGAGCATCAATCAAGGAGGGCTTGTCATCATAGGCACATGCATGGCACTTAGGATTTACATCAATCTAATATATTTAAGGCATCATGGGCCTCTTAGACCAAACTTCTTCATTAATGGTTTGGCATAATCATAATGTAAGGGAACCTCTAGGGTTTTCACGAGGTTCATTGACATCACAAGAATATTTTCCATCTCCAACAATGCCATATTGAAATAAATGACAAGCTTGACAAATAGTCTCCCCCTTTGTCATTGATGGAAATATTATTTCCCTCTCAACATTCTCTCCCCCTTTGACATCAATGGAGAATGGGGTGCCCAAGTACTCCCCCTATCAAGCTACTTCTCTTCATCTTATTTTCTTCATTAATGATAGTTCTTCATAGATATGTTTCTCCCTCTGTCATGGAGCTCTTCTTTAATGCACGTTCTTCCCCTAAGCCTCTGCATGTATTCATGGAAATATATGAGGTAGATGATCCCCCAACCCCCCTTGCTTGCATAAGCTCCTCTAGCTCTTCTTTTTGCTCAAGGTAAGAAAGATTGCTGCCCTGGAAAATATCTTGCACCCTTCATGATTTTCTTCAATGGAATTATTCCGAGAGATGATCTATCAAGATTGTCCATGTATGACTCATCAAGGTTTTCATAGGGCTCTTCATGAATAGCTTCTACAACAATATTCAAGAATCATAAGCTTTGCCTAACAGTATGCATAATCTTCTTCTTGGCATAATTTCATCATCAAAACTTGGAATATCATAACTTCCAAAGATGCATTTATCAGTTCAACAACATGAGTGGATGTCTTGAATGTTCAAGAGGCTTTCTGATCTAATTTGTTTTCTTCTCCAAACATGTGTGAATTTCTTCTCTTGCTTGGTAGTCATGTTTTTAGCTTGTTTAGGAACCTATTGTGTTACTCAACAACCCATTGATGTGGCCATACCATTTTCAACTACTCCAAAATATTTGGCTCATGTCCAGTATGAAGCTAACAAGGCTAACAACTTCATTGAGTGCGTTCAACACATCCACCAGCAAGTCCACAACATATTGGACAAAGCCAATGGTAAGTATAAGCAATGTCATGATAAACATTTGGTGCCACACAAGTTCCAGGTGGGCGAAAAAGTTTGGTTACATTTACAGAAGGAGCGCCTCCCTAGGGTGCACCGCAAGCTTCGCTCACTCTGATATGGACCTTACACCATCACTAAGGCTGTAGGGGACAATTCTTTCGAGCTCAACATTACACCATTCCTTGGCCTGCACCCATTTTTCAATGTGGACCACCTTCGACAATAATTTCCACCATTACTTGACACATCAGACATTGCAGAACAACTCACACCAAGAGAGTTAAACCCAGACTACAAGGAACATGCCACAATTGTTCATATCATGTACACACAGATCAAGAATACTTGCCAACAAAAGATATGGTTGTCTTGGGTTGTCAAAGCTAGCCAACTCCTATACCAAAGCAAGTAGCTCACTAGGGACCAAGTTCAGCAGAAGTTTCCCCATCTCATGGAGGCACTCAACGCAATGGGGACCATTGCTTCCTAAGGGGGGAGGATTGATTGAGGTGGATATTGGTGGCCACCTGCCTATTCCACTTTGACACCCACTATTGTTTCTTTCATTTTTTCAATTCCCTTAACTGTAGCACAATTTACTATTTTTGGCATTTTTTCAGGTCGTGTACTTCTAGAGTCATTTTGAGACCCAGACTGAGGTTTTTTGTTTTGAAAATGGGAAAACATGAGGCATTGAATCATTTTTTTAGTCGAAAGTTGTAGTCCTCAAATATATCTTTATAACGAGGTATTGTGCGTGTCAAATGGAGATCGTATGACAAAGTTACAACCCCAGGAAGTTGATGTACCAATTTACCCAAACAAGGCCCATAGTTTTGGAACTTCATCTCCTAGGGTTAGGTTTTTTTTTTTTTAGGGTTTTTCATTGTTTCTCACTAATAAATAGGCCTTTGAGCCTCATTGTAACACAGTTCAGAGGCATGTAGTCGCCACATATATTCTCAGAGATAACCTACCATAGCCCAAGCTAGTTTATTTCCATTTCTATATGTAAGCATATTTTAGTTCTTTGGTATTAAAAATGGAGTTTTATTTCCACTGCATCTCTATGTATATGTGTATTTATGTATTTTGTTATGTTCCTGAATAATTCCGGATCAAGTGATTTCAAGACGTGTCGAGAGTTTCATGTGAAACTTCTAAGGTAATTAAATTCACTTCTGATCTACAAGGGTCATTTTCTGCATCTTCGAGGCCAAATCAAGGCAAGTGCTTCTTGTAGGTCTTAGTGAATTGCTAAGTATAATCTGGTGCTTTTATAGTCTACTCTTTTGATTTTTTTGAAGTCATTTTTTGTTTTTCCTTTGGTTTACAAAGTCTTTTTTGTCACCTTTGCAACTCTTATGAATTGAGGAGGAACTAGGGTCGGTACCAGTCTATGCACGCGCAAGTTTCCACAAGCCTATAGAATCATACTGATGAAAAATGTTTTGGAATCTGTTTTTGATGTTTAGGATGTGAGGAAATAAATAAGATGTTTTGGCATCTTCGAGAATGTTTTACTCAGTTTTGCTTGGAGAGATCGTCTTAATGGTGAGATTACAAATAAATAGTGTTTTATATTTTTTCCCCCGGTTTGTAGTGGAAAATTTGGGATGTTGAAAATTCCAGTGAAATAAAAAGTAGTATATTTTTTTGTTTAGTATATTTATTTCTTGAAAAACAATATTAACGGGTTTTAGTCTTTGTATGAAAAGCACTAGTAGTGAGTTTATGTCCATAATCACTGATATTGAATGTCTTTGATTTCACACATTAAATATTTGGAGTTATGATGAGATCAGGGAGTGGAAATTGAAAATCAGTATTAACGGGTTTTCGTCTTTGTACGAAAAGAACTAGTAGTGAGTTTTAGTTTATCATCATTTATATTGAAGTAATTAATGATACTTGTTCTCAAATAAATGAGATTTGTGGTAATTTGATTAAGTTATAGTCCTGTTAGCACTTGTAATACCTTTAATAACTATCTACCATCATGGTATAATCAACCATCTATAATCATGTTATAGTCACCCAGGGTGTTGAACACTCATAATACATTGTGAAAGTGTGTTATAGAGATAAAATCCTAACTACAATTCCCTTATAGTCACTAAGGGAATTGCATACTCATAATATATTGTGAAGGTGCATTATAGAGATAAAATCCTAATAAATAAAAATGGCTTGACATTGAAGGTTTGAGTAAAACAAAAAAATAACCTCAAATTGAAGGTTTTAGTAAAATATATATATATATATATATATTTGGTTAAATTTTTTGTGGTTTTTTTTTTTTTTGCGCTCTTAGCATATTCATAGGAGATCATACTCTTATCATATTCACAAGACAACATAAAATTTCTTTGTTTTCTTTTTGCTTATCATTTTCATAGGACATCATGCTTTATGATGTAGCTTATTTATTGTACTTAAGCTTTATGACAAAGGCTTTCTTCTCCACCCATTTTATTCATAGGACATCATGATCTATGATTGATGTTATTAACATTTTACATAAGCTTGATGATAAAGGAGTAATGTAATGTTTTGGTGGATTTTAATTGAAAATGGATCCAATCCATGGCACTTATGTACTTGGAAAAGACATTGATTGTAGAGGTCCACACTCAAGGCTTTAATCTATCTAGGTTCAAATTATATTGAAACATATCTCTTACAAATATTTGATTTATTGTTCCAACAACCAATTCTTTTTGTATCCCCATCACTTCTTGACTGTAAAGACCACTGACGACATCTTAGGAAATATTTGATTTTTTGTTCTAGTGGCCAATTTTCTCCGTCACCTGAAGCTTTTTAACTGAAAAACCATTGATTTTAGAAGTCGGCTTTGGAGGCCTTAATTTATCAAAGTTCCAATTCACTTGAAGCAAAATTCTGGATGAATCTTATTTTGGTTCCCATTGATCTTTCCTGGAATCTGTAGTGCTTCTTAATTGCAAAAACCGATGATTTCAAAGGTCCACAATGGAAGCTTTAATTTGTCTTGAGTTCAAATCACTTGAAGCAAATTTATCAAGAAGCATTATTTTATTGTTCCAACGCCAATTTCTTCGAATCTTAAATTAGAATCCCCACAAATCTAAGCTTATTACTATTCTAGAGGCTTAGAATTCTGTTCATAGCTTCGAACCAGTAAAATACAAGTGACTTGAAAGATTTCTCAAGAAGCTTTAATTTATTGTTCCAACTACAATTAGAATTCAAAACCTCGATTGCAAAGGCTTCGATATATAAAACAAAGCTAAAGTCCATGCAAAGTTTATTATTTTCTTCTTGTATTTTTCACAACTTTGAATCAATACAAATCACTTTAAGCAAATTTCTCAAGAAACTGTGTTTTATTTTTTTAACGGCCAATTCTTCCGATCTTTGATGCTTCTCAAATGCAAAAAAAAATGATCTTAAACGACAAGCTAAAATCGAAAACCTCAATTTCAAAGGCTTTGATTTGTCAATCAAAAGTAAGATGTCTCAAAAGCCTTTTTCTTTCGAGAGGCTTTATCCATCGTCGGTCTTGAACTAGTACATCTCTTCATAGCATCGAACTGTATTCTCATGGTGAAATTAAAATTAAAAAAAGGGATATTCAAGAGTGTAACTTTGTGTTGCTTTGTATCTGGTCATCCCATGAATTTTGAGTCAATGACTTAGTAATCAATTCTCAAGGTGAAATTAAAATAAAATAAAGGGATGTGGACAATGGAGAGCTCTTTATAGGCTTAAAGTTTTAAATTGTTATTTTTTTTAATTTGATTTGTATTCGGGTTTGTTTGCATAAAATGTTGATTGTTTTATATTCTATTGATTTTTATGCTACAACCTTAGGACACTTTCTTTGCAACATAGTGGGAAAAATATATCACAATTTATTTGTCAAACTAGCAGTGAGACAACCATCATTGACTGATATAGGTGAATGCAAATTGACTCATCATTGTTATTCAAGTAAAACCACCCCACCTAGAATTACCGAGTTGGTGGTTAGTAAGGAGGTTGTTAACATACTTCCTTACATCATTCTTAGCCAAATAAAAAGATAATTAAGACATACTCCAGACCCAATATATCATATGTTGAAATATATATATATATATATAAGTAAATTATTTTACCAACCCTAAAAAATTTATATTTTCTTCTTCACCATAAAAGGTTGAAAAAAAATAAAATCTATATGTTACTTGTTGAGCCTAGAGGCTCATTCTACATAACAATATGAGGGTGATGTGTAGTTCCTTCGTGCTCAACTTGGATTTGAAAAATGTCTCTTAAAAAAATATTTTAAATAAAAAAATGTGAGCTATAATAAAAAGGTAAATGATTATATATATTTGGTTAGTTTTTAATTAAAAATATTATAAAACATCAATAATGCTCACTTAAAAAAATGTGAGCTATAATAAAAAGGTAAATGATTGGTTAGTTTTTTTATTAAAAATATTATAAAACATCAATAATGCTCACTTAAAAAAATGTCAGCTATAATAAAAAGGTAAATGATTATACATATTTGGTTAGTTTTTAATTAAAAATATTATAAAAAATCAATAACTTGGTTAGTTGTTGTGTTGAGAGGCTCATACAACAACACAGTAGAGGGTTATGTGTAATTGCATCAATGCTCAACATGGAGTTGACACCTATCCCTCCTAAAAATAAAATAAACTATTCTCTAAACAAAAAAACAATGTCACTTATGATTAAAAACAAAAACTAATAGATCATGCTTGTTTAGGTAGTTGTCCATATGATGTAATACAATTTCATGTAAAGTAATTAAAAGTAGAAAAAAATTGCGAGTAAAATGTTTAAACCTTATACTTTTAAAAATATTTCAACATGACATTTAAATAAACTATTTGAAGATCTATGTTAACTAATTTATGTCTATATCAACTTTATATATATTTGTATATAGAAAAAATGTTAAAATAAAATATTTTAATGTCATATATAATAAAATATTGAATGTGGGTTATATTTGAAAATATATTAATAACAAAAAATCAATTTTAAAATGTATGGAAGCACATATTATGTAAAATATTTTGATGTTAGCTATTGTATATTGTTTTAAAAAAATTATGCATATATCATATAAAACTATTGTAAAAAATAAGTTTTATGGTTAAAACATTTGAAGTGGTCTCAATATTTTACAAATTGGTCCTTTCTAGGTATATGTTTTTTTTGTCCAAATCCAATAAATCTTTTTTGGACTTATAAGTTTAAGTCGTGTTCTATATAACATTCAAAAATACAAATTTAACAATGAAACATTATACATTGTATTTTGCACTCTAAAGGAAGTTTGCTTAGATACTTGAAATGCTATAACAATAAAAATTTGATTTTTCAATTACTTTATAGACATTTTATTATTATTATTATTATTATTATTTTGAACCATATATAATATGTAAATTGTTGACATTGAGATAATTTAGTTAACATGAGCACATTTAGTTAATTTAGTTAACATATTTCATTCTCATTGTGCTCACTAAGTTCATTGTTGCGCCGAGAGGCAAGCCCAGTTTACGCTGGATGGGTGAGCATTAGATGTGTTCCTGTTAGATGGGTGAGAGTTAGATGTGTGAGCCTATTAGATGGGTGAGCGTTAGGTGGGTGAGCATTAGATGTGTGAGCATTAGATGGGTGAGTGTTAGATGTGAGATGTGAGATATTTTTTAAAGTCGGTTTAGGGTGGATGGGTGATCGTTAGATGTGTGTGTGTGTGAGCATTAGATGGGTGAGTGTTAGATGTGAGATGTGAGATGTGAGTTGTTTTTTAAAGTCAGTTTAGTGTGGATGGGTGAGCGTTATATGTGTGCCTGTTAGATGGGTGAGCGTTAAATGTGTGAGCCTTAGAAGGGTGACTGTTAAATGTGAGGTGTGAGGTGTTAGATGAGGGTTAGGTGAGTGAGCGTTAGATGTGTGAGCATTAGATGGGTGATGTTAGATGTGAGATGTGAGGTGTTAGGTGTGAGAGGTGATATATTTTTTAAATTCATTTTTTTTTTTATATTGTAGCTTTGTTCAATTTTTTAGATAAAAGAAAATATAATATACATATCACATTAAAATATCTAACATATAAATAGTACTTGTAAATTAACATTTGTTTTACCATAACCATTTTTAAATTTAATTAATAAGCGGATAAAAATTTAATATTTATAATATAACAATATTTTAATCATGAATATTTATCATGAATTATATTATTAAATTCTAAATAAGCTTTTTTAAAATACCACTGCCAATACGTGAAGAGAAAGATAGAGAGAGGGAGAGAGGAGGGAAGAAATTCATAATACCATGGGCTAATACCATGGTTTATCAATGTCATGGGCCATCTAGGCTTTTGATTATTATGTTATGGATCTAGGCTTTTAATTATTTTGTTACAATACCATGGGCCAATACCATGGCTTATTAATACCACATGCTAAAAAACCATAACTTATTTCAAAGTCAAAATATTTTACAAACACTTTATTTTATAACATTTTTTAATTAAATCTAAAAGCAAAAAGGTTATAATTAATTTTGAGGTGTATATAAACCCTCCATCCTCACAACTACTAAAGATATTCCCATAGAGATTAAATCAAGGTTTAAAAAAATTAAAAGTGAGAATAATTTTATATATACATATGTGGAATTTATATAATATAAATAATATTATAAAGAGCCGGGATATATGCATTTTAACCAAGGATCCAAGTGAAGACAAAAATCAAAGCGACTAGCAATGATAGAGGAAAGATAGTGCACGGATCTTTTAAGTTTTTTGTTATTGTATTTTCTTTGACATGGTTGATCCAAAATATAGGTTTAATATTTTATAACCAAGTTTTTTTTTTATACTTTCTGAAACACAATACAATGGGATCATATTTAAGAGAAAGAGTGAGATGGAGGGGGAATAGAGTGGGGGAGAGAGAGACATAGAGGTGGGAGAGACAAGGAGAGAGATGAAGGAAGAGAGATAGGAGGGTGGAGAGAGGAGAAGAGAGGGAGGGAGAGAGATGGATTTAGAGGGGGAAAGAGAGGGAGGGAAGAACAAATAAATTGAGGGATATAGGTGGAGAGAGAGAGGGAGTGACAAGGGAGAGATGAAGATGGAATGGAGGAGAGACGAAACGAGGGAAGAGAGAGAACATGATAGGGTAGAGATAAGGAAAGAAGGGGAAAAGAGAGACAGGGAGACATAGGTATGGAGGGGGGGAGAGAGGGAGGGAGATAGTGACAGAGTTGAAGGGTGGAGAGAGAGGGAGAATGTGATGGGGGGGAGATAAAGGTGGAGAGGGAGAGGGAGAGGGAGTGACAAGGGAGAGATGGAGAGATGGTGAGGGAGAGAGGAGAGAAAGAGGGAAGATATATATATATATATATATATAAGGAGAGAGAGAGGGGTAGACAAGGGGGAGACAAAGATAGAGGAGGGGAAGATAGAGAGGGAAAGGAAGAGGGAGGGAGAGTGAGCTAGATAGATATAGAGAGAGAGTGTGTATGTTTTGGGGGTGAGAAGGAGAGAAAAGGGGATATAGAGATATAGATAGAGGGGGAGAGAGGGAAGAATAGAGAAGAGAGAGGCAAAGAGGGGGGGTGGTGGGGAAGAGAGATATATATGGAGAGAGAAGTGGAAGAGAGAGAGAGAGAGAGGAAGAGAGAGAGAGAGAGGAAGAGAGAGGGAGAGGGGGAAGAGAGAGAGAGGGAGAGGGAGAGGGAGAGAGAGAGAGTGTGTCTGTTTGGGGATTGAGATACACATATACATGGAGGGGGCAAAGAGAGAGAGAGTGGTGGGGGGGGGGGGGGGGGAAGAGATAGAGAGGGAGAGATAGATAGATAGATAGATAGATATGGAGAGAGAGTGTGTATGTTTGTCAACTAATATAGAGAGATAAAGGAGAGACAGAGGGAGATAGAGTTATAAATGGAGGGGGAAAGAGGGAATAAGAGAGATACAAAGAGAGGGAAGGAGGAAGAGAGATAGAAATGGAGAGGGAGAGAGAGAGAGAGATATATATTTAGGGGGCTGATATAGAGATACAAATAAGGAGAGATGGAGGGAGGTATAGATATAGATGACAGGGGGAGAGAGGGAAGAAGAGAAACATAGAGAAAGGGTGGGAGAGGCAAAGATAGAGAGACATGGGAGAGGGGGAAGGAGATAGGGAGGAAGGTAGACATAGAATGGAAGGTAGAGAGAGAGGGCAGAGTAAAGAGACACACATACACAAATACAGACATAGAATTTAGATATAGAAATTCATGAATATTTTGGTTATTCACTAAAATAGATGTTTTGATTTCATTGTAGTTATTGATTTCTAATACTAATTGATCACTTGCACTAGATGCATTGATTTCAAGTTAGATGTTTATTTCTAATCTTATTTAATACCTTACACTAGATGCATTGGTTTCAATGTAGATGTTGATTTCTACTGCTATTTGATTGTTTGCACTAGATGCATTGGTTTTAATGTAGATATTATTTCTAATCCTATTTGAATGGTTGCACTAGATGCATTGATTTCAGTCTAGATGTCAATTTCTAGTCCTATTTGATTGCTTTCACTAGATGCATTGATTTCAGTGTAGATGTTGATTTGTAATCCTATTTGATTGTTTCCACTATATGCATTGATTTCAATGTAGATGTTGATTTCTACTCCTATTTGACTGCTTGCACTAGATGCATTGGTTTCAGTGTAGATATTGATTTCTAATCCTATTTGATTGCTTGCACTAGATTCATCGATTTCAGTGTAGATATTGATTTCTAATCTTATTTGATTGCTTGCACTACATTCATTGATTTCAGTGTAGATGTTCATTTCTAATCTTATTTGAGTGTTTGCACTAGATGCATTAATTTCAGTGTAGATGCTGATTTATGATTTCATGTAATTAGATGTATGGTGTAAAATAATTTCAAAGTAATTAGATTAATATTGTTCATTGATTTCAGTGTAAGCACATCTCTACCCCCTCCATCTATATCTCTATCTCCCATTTTCTTTCATTCTTTATCTCTCTATGTCACCTCTCAAACATACAAACTCTCTCTCCCTCCCTTGTTCCCTCCCTCTCTCTCTCTTTCTCTTTTCTCTCTCTAACACTTCTCTCTCCATACATATATCTCTTCCTCCCTCTCTTTCTTTGGCTATCTCTTTTCCCTCTCTCGCCGCCTCCATCTATATCTCTATCTCCCCTTGTCTCTCCTTCTCACCCCCAAAACATACACACTCTCTCTCTCTTAGTGTAAGAACATAAAAACTACTCATGACGTGAATTGACTTTTTGTTACAGTAATTCAACCATAACTAATACTTGAATTTTCATCCTAAATAAAATGTTCACTCACAAATGTTCCCTTACTCGAAATGTTTGCTTACTAAAACTGTAAACTATTTGTAATTGGATACATTATTATTAATGCCATTTTTCATCATTCAACATTGTTAATCACTTAGCATTCAAATGTGGTAATAGAATAACTACCATTAAATATTATTTGGGGTTTAACACTCCATATGTCACAATGACTGACTTTGGAGAAAACTACTATTAATATTGGAGAGCAAACAGAGACAAGGTATGGTGTTTACTACAGTAGCTTCAGTTAAATATTTGAGAATATTATTTAGGGTTTAACACTCCATATGTCACAATGACTGACTTTGGAGAAAACTACTATTAATATTGGAGAGTAATAGAGACAAGGTAGAATGACTGACTTTGGAGAAAACTACTATTAATATTGGAGAGCAACAGAGACAAGGTATGGTGTTTACTACAGTAGATTGAGTTAAATATTTGAAAATGATCGATATGAGAAAATGGAAAAACTAATAGGTGTGACAATAAGAATAGTAGAAGAAATAGTTTCATATTGATCGCAATGAATATTGTTTGTAATTGACTGTATTCTTATTATTCACATTTTCTCTCATTCAATATTGTTACATTGTCACTTGCACTCAAAATTTTTATTTCATCATTTAAGTTACTAATAGTCTCTCTCATCTCAAAAACTTAAAATTAAATTGACCAAATTAATGTATGACACATTTAGAGTATTTAAAATGATCAAAATAATTATATGTTCAACAAATTTTGTATGATTGCACAGGAATGACACCAACCTAGATCATGCTTTGAGAGGAATCAAATCTCTTGAGGTGCAAACATTTCCTCAAGTTTTGCACTAAAAAAGAGGTTCGCACCTCGAGAGATTTGATCCCTCTCGGTGCTTGATAGATCCGGAGTTAAGATGGATCTAGGCTGGTTAATATTTCCTCAAGTTTTGCACTAAAAAAAGAGGTGCAACTCCTGATCTATCAATCTCCGAGAGGAATCAAATCTCTCGACCTACCTCAAGTTTTTCACTAAAAAAAAGAAGTTTTCACCTTGAGAGATTTGCTCCCTCTCGGTGCTTGATAGCTCCGAAGTTAAGATGGATCTAGGCTGGTTAATATTTCCTTAAGTTTTGCACTAAAAAAGAAGGTTTGCAGTTTGAGAAATTTGATCCCTCTGTATGCTTGATAGATCTAGAGTTAAAAGATGATCTAGGCTGGTTAATATTACAATCCACTATGAAAAAGAAGTAAAAATATTTCACTTTCACTTTTGAAGTTATAAATAAAATATTTCCATATCTATATTAAATAATATAATTTTATATAACTTTATAAAAATAAGGTAATTAAAAATAAAAACAAAACTACTATTTTTTTTATAAATATTTCAATATAAAACTTAAATAAACGATTTGAATATATGTGTGTGTGTTAATATTGACTTTAGTAAAAAAAATTAATAGTCAAAAGGAAAAAGTAATTAAAGGTAAATGTGTAATTCATATAATTATTAATATAAAATATTATTACTAATAAATTATTCAAGAGAGATAAAAAATCACTATAAATACATCTAAATCAGGGTTTTATAAGTACTACAATGGATTACATCTCTTATATGTAAATATTTTTTCAAGTTTTATATTCTAAAAAATAAGTTTGGATATAATGAGATCCATAACGGCTTAATTCCTTATTTCCTAATCTTGGAATATTTGTGTGCTCCATATCTCATACCTTATATTATTTTCAACCACAAAACTGAAATTACAAAAAGACTAAATTGATGCATTTGGGAGTAGTGCAGTTTAGACATCATAAATTATATGATAAAATAATTTTTGGTAAAATCATGATTTTAAATTGTTCAAACTACATTTTTTAATATATAAATTTAAGTAATTTAAAATTGATTTTTTTGAATGTATAAATATATTTATATCCTAAAAATTTATGTTTGGAAAGATTCTATTTAAAAGGCTGTTTTGTGTGTACTGTGGTCCATCACAAACTCCCTAACACACCTGCGGTAGAAATTGGACACATCGTGCTACTGATCCTCTCATAAACCATTCATGAAACGATTAGGTCTTCCTCTTTATACGAAAAGTTTGTGAACGATTGAAAATAGAAAACAAAATTCCTTTTCATTTGTAGTTTTGATTTAATAGGAATGGCTGATCAATGTGAAATTTCGTCCATTAATTATTATTCATTCAAGCCGTATATATATATATATATATATAAGTTCCTGTCGTTACTTTATCGCACTGTCGACGGTCATTTCTTAATAAGACGAGCTAAGCACGTGAACTTTGACGGTGATGGATCAGCCGTTCATGTCAATTGTGGCACCACGCCAAACAATCTTCAATCTCTTATCTGCATATGCCTTTAAAATATGGACAGTCTTTGAACTTTTAATGTATTCAATCAGTAAATAGAATATTCTGTTAGAAATCTGAAGAAGTGAGTAGAGAGATGGCCCCAAAAAAAAATTGATTACATAAAGTAGTTATATATAAGAATTAGATCAAAGACTTCTAAATGATTATGAGAATAAGTAAAAGAATAATATAGAGATTAGACTCCATTTGAAGAGGGATGTGTTCAATGGACCTACAAGAGAACTGATATCCATGATTACTTTGGTTTTACGTTATGATGATGATTTGAGTGTTTTTGGTTTTATGTTATGATTGACGATTTGAGAATTGATGCAATTAATTTGGGTTTTATACATGAGATTTTATTATTTATCGAGTTTAATTTTCTTTTATTTATGGTTAGAAGGATTCATGATTAACCTATATTGTTTTTGAAAGAAAGGAACTTCTAATATCATTTTTATTTTATTTATCCTACTACTTTGAGTACTTAATCAAATTTATAATATCGACTATTTTAGAGTCTTTTTCATTATAATTATGTGGCTAGCCTATTTCCATGAATTATGGGGTTGACATTGAATCTTTTCAAGTTATGGTGGTGAAAACATGAAGGTCAATTTCTAAGTCATATAGCTTTTGTGGTGGTGGAAACATGAAGGTCAACTTCCAAATCATATAGCTTTTGCATAATTGAGGCGATTTTTGGACTGTTGGAAATGTGTCTGTGTACGATATGAAAAAATGGTGTTGCAATAGAGCGGCAAAGTTACCCCCAAAAATTATGGTTTAATGCCTCAAAATGCTTCTGGAAAGTTTTAGACCCCAATTTGCCAAACTGGGTCCCAATAGTGAAAATCCATTAGTGAACATTGTGTGCATACTCCACCAGTTTTCTACTTTGAAAGCATCAATATGGATGAAAAAAATATAATGATCCAATCTAGATCAATAAGACACACACATACATCACAAGCGGTACAACAAGAAATTGAGGATATTGAGTAGAAGGTGGTGGAAGAGCACGAAGATATATCAAACAAAGAGGTGCTTGAATCCATTTCTCATTGTATATATAATTTGGGCTTAGAAAGAAGGAGGTGCAACCACTATTTACTTACTATAGAGTTGTATTGGAAGCTCAAAGAAAAGAAATGTTGGAGAATGTTTTATTGGACCAGAATGCAAATTGAGATGAGCTCCACCTCAGGATGGAGGAACAACATTTAATCCATGAAATTATGGACTAGCACTTACAATGAATTGAGTGAGTTCTCTTGCACGATGGTAACCCTCCTCTCATTGATCCTACTCGAACTGATAATTTAGGTCTCATCATTTCCATAATCTTTTCTCTTGATGTCAGTTAGTTGGTTTTTCTTGCTACAACCCATGGGCATGTGTTTTTGGTTTTATGTTAAGTTAGTCCATACAGCCATGTATTGCAATTTTTTGTTTTGTTTTAGCCAAAAAATCATAAATACTTTCCCAATTTTGATAAACTTTTGCTAAGTCTCAAGTTCTACGTTTAGTCTAGTTTCGCTAAGTCTCAAGTTCTACGTTTAGTCTAGTTTCTAAACAAGTAAATCACTACAATGTGCATAACTTTTTGATCATATATAATCTAAATACAACTTTTATTAAATATAAAAATTAAACTTACAAAATAAATAATTGTATTAAAATTACTTTAAAATTTAAAGTATTGATAATATAAAAAAAATAAGAACATTTATACTAATATAAATAAATAAATAAATCAATTTTATTATAATGTAATTTTCTTATTTTGATGAAAAATAATATAAACATATAGGTGTTTTTCACATATATAATTAAATTAATTTTATAAACTATTAAAAAAAATTGTACTTTTATTTTACATAAAACATTTAAACAAAAATAAATACTCAAATGTAAATTACATAATGTAATTCTTTGTTGCCAATCTTCCAATATTAGTGTGAAGCATATTCCATATGCTATATAACATATTTTATTTATTTATTTGAAGGTCTTTTTTAGCTCCAGCGTGCTCCATATCAAGCTCCCTCGCACACCTGCTGCAGAAATTGGACACCAAAATCATTTGTACGGCTTCCTTTAAGGATGTGGCGCAGAAGAGATTTGAGTGTCTTCCATAACTTCCCCACTTGAAGAGGGGAGCCAAAGACACCAGAAGTAAATTGAGAACGCTTCTGATCTTTCCTTCTTTTTGAATGGAAAAACAGGGAAATTGCCCCTTCTCGTCTTTGAAGTGTTCCAACACCTCTGGTATTAATGCATAATGTATTGACCAGCAATGTCTGCACACAGATGGCAGTTGGCAGCTGTCGTGAAGAAATTTCAACATGCCTGGAGGTTGGAGGGGCAACATTTTTGCTGATCTGAACTCAAGTGTATTAGGGTTTGGAACTCTTCAACGACATGGACACCAGGTGTTTTCAGGTATATAACAACATCTTTGTACAAGTCTCTACCTGTAGATATTGATTGTTAATACTTAATATCAGAGGTGTTGGAATACTTCAAAAACCAGAAGGTGCAGGTTCCCTGATTTTCCATTGAAAGAGTAGGGAAGAGTCCCCAATTTATTTCGGAAGTCCTTCGTTCAAGTGAGAAAGTTATGGAAGAGGCTGAAATCCTCTCCACCATATATTTAAAAGAAGCCGTCCAAAAGATTCCGCCTCCAATTTTATACCGCAGGTGAGGCAGAGGGCTTGATATGAAGCACTTAAAACAGATCTTTAAATAAAATCTGTCCAAATTCAGGTAGCGAAGTTTTCATCGGTTACATTTAAAACTTGGAAGCTCATCATAATGAATCTAGTGAGGAAAGTCTCACTAGAGGGCTTGGGATTTACAGAAATCTGCTATTTTACATCTGTTTACATCTGCAAGTTTTTAATGATTTCTTTAAAGAACCCTCAAACATTGAAAATTTTCACGGAAGGGTTTTGGATTTACAGAACCCTCAAACATTGAAAATTTTCACTGAAGGGTTTTGGATTTACAGAAATGGCCGTGACCCCTAGAGCCTTCTGACTCGCCTTGTTATCTTTTGAACAACAACAGATTGCCGTGTGTAGCAAAGGTTTTCGGATATAGGGTATTGACGAGCCGGAACTTTAGCCCGGTGCTGTGTCTCCACGCATAGAGTGAAGAAACCCTATAGGCTCAGGTTTGGCAGGGTTGTTCTGCAGGAGATCCGAAAGTTTCCATATTGTGATGGAGATGATTGTCAAGTGTCTGATAAAATGCCTAATCAGCAGTTGACAATGACAGTGAAGGCAGCTGGGAAGTCCGCCCCGGAAACGGCTAGAGTGAAGAACCCCATAGGCTCAGATCTGACATGATTGTTCTGCGTGAGGTCCGAAAGTTTCCATATTTTGATGGAAATGATTGCCAAGACAAAAGGGCTGTAGCGTAAGAATCTGATGAATTATCTGACTGCCAAGTCTTTGATCCCTGGTAATTCTTTGAAATAATGCATTTGAAGCGTTTCAAGTAATTCTTGTTTAGCAATTATTTGGGAAATAATGCATTTGAAGCGTTTCAAGTAATTCTTGTTTAGCAATTGGCCCACGGGGCTTTGGATTTACGGTGAATGGGTGCGCTGTTAAGGCACTCGCGATAAGTCACCGGTTCAAATTCCGCGTGGGTACTTAGGTTAGTCTTAACTAGAAAAAAAAAAAATTCTTGTTTAGCAATTATTTGGGCAGATCCTGATGACAAGGATTTCAGCGACGATAAAGATGATATACGGAAATTCTTGTGCATGTGGAGAATTTAACATTATGGGGTTGATTTATGACAGAATTTTAAGTTTTTCTATTAATTTATAATATAATTTGGTGTGGCATTCTGGATTGATTTATGACAGAATTTTAAGTTTTTCTATTAATTTATAATATAATTTGGTGTGGCATTCTGGAGTAAAGTTTTTTTATAAGGTTAAATTATTTTGATTGTACGGTTATTGATGATGATGATGGTTAAAGTCCACTGAGACCAAACTTTGGTCTCTTGGACCTACAGAAATTAATTATTTTGTTTGATTTAAGATTTTATTCTTATGCTCAAAAAGCTTGGAGAGAAGCCTCCACACTGTAATTTTGACAATATAAAAGGTTAGGAAGGTCAATGTTGCAACAAAGATTTTGAAACTAAGATCTAATGTGGTTGTACGCGGGGCACTCTAAGAGAAAGTGATTTTCATCCTCGATGTTTATATTCTCATAGAGATGGCAGAACCTTTCCATCCATGGTGTTTTAGGAATTGCCCAACGACGCGTTTCACTATGGAACTCATGAGAGTTCGTTCTAATCTTGGCCATATTAATTTTCTTCTTTGAGCTAGTTAAAACAGAGAAATACTTTTGATATTCTAGGGTGGGGTTGATGACCTCATAATATCTTAATTTTCTTTTAGCTGCTAGATCTTTTTCACACCACATTTTTTCTTTGAACTTAGAAGTAACAATATTTTTAATGTTATTAATGTTTTGCAATGCAACATTCTCGTCGATCTCCCAATGGTTTAACCAGGCCCTAGTGTCTTCATATCAACCTCGTTTGAGCCTTAGGTGGTTTTGGCTGGAATTTAAAGCTAGCTTAGGAAGTCTATGGTCTCCTATGTTATTGAGTTTGTGTTTGTACAACAAAAGCCTAGTCATAGCTAGGCTCTCGATAGGGGAAAGACCCACTTCTATAATGAGAATAGGATAGGGTGTGTTGCTTTTAATTTTGAGGTTATACGTTATAAAACACTTTTGGATTTGCTCAATCTTTCTCCAAGATTCTCTAGAGATGCTACAACCCCAAACCTCACATCCATATGGGTATAATTTTGAATTTAGTGATACATTTTAGTGTAAGAATGTGATTTCTTCATTTAAAATGTTTTTTGAATGTATAATGGATTCAACACCATGAAAAGTCTATAGAGATAAAGATTTTGCAAATTCCAACTGAACTTTATGATTCTAAGAAACCTTTGCCAAAATATAGACTACACTTTATCATATAGATAAAAATTCAACTCTTACATTGGTATAGTGATGTGGTGGGCATTGGGGTATCTTTTAGGGATGTAGTGGGTCATGCTTTGAAACCTTCACTTATTTCTAGTGTGTATATGGTAAAGCAAAATGAAGAGGTGCTAATGATGGAGATTATAGCATTAGAGGTTACTTATCCACATTCTTTATATAACAAAATTGTTGTTATTTAATGAGTTTTGGCTTCTCAATTCTATGTTATATAAGTGGATTCATTCATCTTCTATGTTATATAAGTGGATTCATTCATCTTAGACAAAGATTTATGAAACTTTTTCTTTCTTTCAAAAGTTTTTTTGTTTTTGGTTTTTTATCATGTTGATTATTAGAGAGATTTTTTAGAATGACCCTTGGTTTTGGGGAAACACTAGGCTTTTTATATCTCAGTTTCCAGATTTAGATCCTCTATGTTAATAACAACAATTCTAGTTTGTGTTAATCTTTCTACTTCGCCATCACATTTATGACATTTATCCATGTTTGAAGATACTGTGAACTCCTTGGGCACTTAAAATTAAAATCAAATCAGATATTGAGAGAACTTTGGTGGGACTATGTACATATGTTTACATTTATTTCAAGATAGACCTTGAAAAGGGTCTTTTATATAGAGTGCTTCTCATATTATGATTATGAGAACACAACATTGCATTATTGAATATGTCATCCCCTAGGCCCTCTACAAGCTAGATGTCCCCAAGCTCAAGCTCATCATCTTAGAAAAGAATGAAGAAATTAAAATGGGAGGACTTTTTTTAAATTTGAAGAAATCACAAGTGTCAATTAGGGGATCTGGATGACCAATGAAATAGATAGAATTTCTAGATAATGAAGGTGATTATAATAAAGATAAAAAAACACAAATGGCAATTAGGGAATCCATTGCTCTCACAAGGCCAACATTAAAGACATTAATACTAATCTTTCTTTCTCAAAGGAATTAAGTGTTCTTAAAACCTTATTTTAGCAGAATAAGGAAACTCCATGGCATTGATATCTTCCTGTCTAACAAAGAATCAATCCCCTTTATAAATATTGATATACCACTTAACTTATAAGTAGTTTATAGTGGGCGGAATTGTTTAATGGAATTTGGACTGAACTGTTTGAAATCGTGTTTGAATTAAAACTGCAGGTTCAAATCTTGATTGATGAAAAGCGGTTGGATGAAATTGTTTAAATCCAACGCAGAGTTGTATATATATCTTGCACAAAGCCGACTAAGGAGTAGTCTAAAACGCAGAGCTTATGAAGCGCAGAACTAAACTCTGTGTGTTAATTGATTGTAATTGCAATAAAGGGTTGTTGCTCTATCGATGGAATTCAGATCCGCAATCACATGTATAAATGATGTAATGTGGAATCACATGTATAAATGATGATATATTGCAGGAGTTGAACAGAGTAAGATCGAATGAAAGCGTTAGCTAGACTTGAACATGCGTAATTCAAAAGGTCGATTCCAAGAAAGCGCAGTCCAGAAGTTGAAGGCGGTCCAGAGGTTGATATATTGCCGAAATTTGAACGGGTAAGATATGTTGGTGTTTGCATAAAGATGATATATGGTCGTATTAAATTGCCAGACTCAATCTTCACAAATGGGTGCATTTGTTTATGGAGATTGTTTGAAAATCCGTATTGAAAAACCATATATGCAGATTGTAGTTTTGAAATGATGTGTATAAACACATGTGAATGTTGGTGATTAAAGAATGAGGGAATTAAGACATGGGTATGGTTTAAGGAAGCATTCACAATTTTGATGCTTTAGACATATTTACTGTGATATGGTGAAAGATAGCTTCTGCATTTGGGAAATATGTGAAACTGCCCTGTCTTGGAATGTTAATTGGGCAGTGATTGCAAAGCATTTGTATATGAGCAGAAATTATTGAAGATTCTGGGGTTCGCAGGCTAGCCCTGCATCACAATGACTGACTTTGGAGAAAACTACTATTAATATTGGAAAGCGACATCGACAAGGTATGGTGTTTACTATAGTAGCTCGAGTTAAATATTTGAAAATGATTGATATGAGAAAATGGAAAAACTAATAGATGTGATAATAAGAATAGTAGAAGAAAATAGTTTCATATTGATCGCAATGAAAATTGTTTGCAATCGACTATATTCTTATTATTCACATTTTCTATCATTCAATATTGTTACATTGTCACTTTGCACTCAAAATTTTTATTTCATCATTTAAGTTACTAATAGTCTCTCTCATCTCAAAAACCTGATATAACTAAGAAAATTTAAAATTAAATTGACCAAATTAATCTTAGACATATTTAGAATATTTAAAATGATGAAAATAATTAGATGTTCAACAAATTTTGTATGAATGCACAATATTGACACCAACCTAGATGCATCTTAACTCTGGATCTATCAAGCTTCTAGAGGAATCAAATCTCTTGAGGTGAAAACATTTCCTCGAGTTTAAAGAGGTTCACACCTCGAGAGATTTGATCCCTCTCGGTGCTTGATAGATCTGGAGTTAAGATGGATCTAGGCTGGTTAATATTTCCTCAAGTTTTGCACTAAAAAAAGATGTGCAACTCTGGATCTATCAAGCTCTAAAAGGAATCAAATCTCTCGACATGCAAACATTTCCTCAAGTTTTTCACTAAAAAAAGGTTTTCACCTTGAGAGGTTTGATCCCTCTGGGTGCTTGATAGATCTGGAGTTAAGATGGATCTAGGCTAGTTAATATTTCCTCAAGTTTTGCACTAAAAAGAGAGGTTTGCACCTGGAGAGATTTGACCCATATGCATGCTTGATAGATCCGGAGTTAAAGATGGATCTAAGCTAGTTAATGTTACAATCCACTATGAAAAAGACTTAAAAATATTTCACTTTCACTTTTGAAATTATAAATAAAATATTTCCATATCTATATTAATTAATTAATTTTATATATCTTTATAAAAATAAAGTAATTAAAAATAAAAACAAAACTACTATTTCTTTTATAAATATTTCAATATAAAACTTAAATAAACGATTTGAATATATATGTGTGATTTTAGAAAAATATCTTAATAGCCAAAAGGAAAAGGTAATTAAAGGTGAATGTGTAATTCATTCAATTATTAATATAAAATATTATTAATAATAAATTATTCAAGAGAGACAAAGAATCACTATAAATCCATTTAAATCAAGGATTTATCAAGCACTACAATGGATTAAATCTCTTATACATAAATATTTTTTCAAATTTTTTTCAGTGGGGGAGCGAATCCCCGCTGAACAATCACAATACATCATATATCACCGAAGCGAGCAGATTTCATCATAGCAAAATATGTGCAGAATCGGAACACAAGCGTCATCATTGAATCAAACGCTGCAGCAGCACCGACAGGAATTGATCCTGGCTGGGGGGTGCGAAAGCCTACCACCCCCACCAGCGCGTTACTCTAAAAAAATAAGTTTAGATATAATGAGATTTGATTCCTAACTGTCTAATTCCTTATTTCCTAATCTTGAAATATTTGTATGTACCATATCTCATAACTTATTTTATTTCAACCACAAAACTGAAATTACAAAATGACTAAACTGATGTATTTGAGAGTAGTACAGTTTAAATTGTCTAAAGTACATTTTTGAATATATAAATTTAGGTGATCTAAAATTGAATTTTTTAAGTGTATAAATAGATTTATATCCTAAAAACTAAAAACTTGTGTTTGGAAAGATGTTATTTAAAAACGTGTTTTGTGTGCACTGTGCTCCATCTCAAACTCCCTAACACACCCGCGGTAGAAATTGGACACATTGTGCAACTAATCCTCTCATAAACCATTCGTGAAACGATCAGGTCTTCCTCTTTATACGAAAAGTTTGTGAACAATTGAAAATAGAAAACAAAATTCCTTTTCATTTGTAGTTTTGATTTAATAGTTTTAATAGGGATGGCTGATCAATGTGAAATTTGGTCAATTCATTATTATTCATTCAAATCTTATCCATAACCTTTTTCTTCTCAGTGATCCTACTCTTCTTGTGCATAGGAACTGATAATTCAAGTCTCATCATTTCCATAATCTGTTCTTTTGATGTCAGTTAGTTGGTTTTTCTTGCTACAACCTATGGACACATGTTTTTGGTTTCATGTTAAGTTAGTCCATAGAGCCATGTATTGCAATTTTTTATTTTGTTTTAGCAGAAAGATCATAAATACTTTGCCAATTTTGATGAACTTTTGCTAAGTCTCAAGTTCTACCTTTAATCTAGTTTCCAAACAAACAAATCACTACAATGTGCATAACTTTTTGATCATACGTAATCTAAACAACTTTCATTAGATATAAAAATCAAACTTACAAAATAAATAATTGTATTAGAATTATTTTAAAATTTAAAATATTGATAATATAAAAAAATAAGAACATTTATACTAATATAAATAAAAAACTCAAAATTTTATTATAATGTAATTTTCTTATAAATAAGTTTGATGGAAAATAATATAAACATATAGTTTTTTCTCATATAATTTTTAAATTAATTTTATAAACTATTAAAAAAAATTGTACTTTTTTATTTTACATAAAACATATAAACAAAAATAAATACTCAAATGTAAATTATATAATGTAATTCTTTGTTGCCAATCTTGCAATATTAGTGTGAACCATATTCCATATGCTATATAACATATTTTATTTATTTAATTTGATAAACTATTAAAAAAATTCGTACTTTTATTTTACATAAAACATTTAAACAAAAATAAATACTCAAATGTAAATTATATAATGTAATTCCTTGTTGCCAATCTTCCCATATTAGTGTGAACCATATTCCATATGCTATATAACTTATTTTATTCATTTATTTAAACGTCTTTTTTAGCTGCAGCGTGCTCCTTCTGGTCTTTGAAGTGTTCCAACACCTCTGGTATTAATGCATAATGTATTGACCAGCAATGTCCGCACACAGATGGCAGTTGGCGCCAGTTTACTCGAATCCTAACACTTCCGAGATACAAAAACCAATGATTTTAGTGCATGGAGTGATATTCAAAACCTCGATTTTGAAGGCTTCCATGATGCTTATTGACTGCAAAAACCGATGATTTCAAAGGTCCACAATCAAACATTTAATTTATCTACAGTTCAAACCACTTGAAGCAAATTTATCAAGAAGCATTATTTTATTGTTCCAATGCCAATTTCTTCGAATCTTAATGCTTTTAGAATACACAAACTAGTGATTTTAGTGCATGGAATGATATTCAAAACCTTGATTTTAAAGGCTTGATTTGTCATCGACCAAAATTAGAATCCCCACAAATCTAAGCTTACTACTATTCTAGAGGCTTAGAATTCTGTTCGTAGCTTCGAACCAGTAAAATACAAGTGACTTGAAAGATTTCTCAAGAAGCTTTAATTTATTGTTCCAACTACAATTTCTTCCAACCCTTAAAGCACATATTAGAATTCAAAACCTCGATTGCAAAGGCTTTAATATAAAAAACAAAGCTAAAATCCATGCAAAGTTTATTATTTTCCCTTTTTTTCACAACTTTGAATCAATACAAATCACTTGAAGAAAATTTCTGAAGAAACTGTGTTTTATTTTTTCAACAGCCAATTCTTCCGATCTTTGATGCTTCTGAAATGCAAAAAAAAATGATCTTAAAGGACAAACTAAAATCCAAAACCTCGATTTCAAAGGCTTTGATTTGTCAATCAAAAGTTAGATGTCTGCAAAGCTTTTTTCTTTCAAGAGGCTTTATCCATCGTCATTCTTGAACTAGTATATCTCTTCATAGCATCGAACTGTATTCTCAAAGTGAAATTAAAATTAAACAAAGGGATATTTAAGAGTGTAAGTTTGTGTTGCTTTGTAACTGGTCATCCCATGAATTTTGAGTCAATGACGTATTAATCAATTCTCAAGGTGAAATTAAAATAAAACAAAGGGATGTGGACAATGGAGAGGTCTTGATGGGCTTAAAGTTTTAAATTGTTATTTTTTTTAATTTGATTTGCATTCGGGTTTGTTTGCATATAATGTTGATTGTTTTACATTCTCATCCAGGCAGGTTATGACTTTTACTCTTTAGTTTTTTAAGATATAAGTTAAGTTTTAGTGTATTGCAATAGAGCGGCAAAGTTACCTCCAAAAATTATCGTTTAATGCCTCAAAATGTTTCTCGAAAGTTTTAGATCCCAATTTGCCAAACTGGGTACCACTAGTGAAAATCCATTAGTGAACATTGTGTGCATATTCCACCAGTTTTCTACTTTGAAAGCATCAATATGGATGAAAAAAATATAATGATCCAATCTAGATCAATAAGACACATACATCACAAGCAGTACAACAAGAAATTGAGGATATTGAGTAGAAGGTGGTGGAAGAGCATGAAGATATATCAAACCTTGAATCCATTTCTCGTTGTATATATAATTTGGGCTTAGAAAGGAGGTGCAACCACTATTTACTTACTATAGAGTTGTATTGGAAACTCAAAGAAAAGAAATGTTGGGGAAAGTTTTATTGGCCCAGAATGCAAATTGAGATGAGCTCCACCTTAGGATGGAGGAACAACATTTAATCCATGAAATTATGGACTAGCACTTACAATGAATTGAGTGAGTTCTCTTGCACAATGGTAACCCTCCTCCTCTCATTGATCCTATTCGAACTGATAATTCAGGTCTCATCATTTCCATAATCGTTTCTCTTGATGTCAGTTAGTTGGTTTTTCTTGCTACAACCCATGGGCATGTGTTTTTGGTTTTATGTTAAGTCAGTCCATATAGCCATGTACTGCAATTTTTTGTTTTGTTTTAGCCGAAAGATCATAAATACTTTCCCAATTTTGATAAACTTTTGCTAAGTCTCAAGTTCTACCTTTAGTCTAGTTTCCAAACAAGCAAATCACTACAATGTGCATAACTTTTTGATCATATATAATCTAAATACAACTTTTATTAGATATAAAAATTAAACTTACAAAATAAATAATTGTATTAAAATTACTTTAAAATTTAAAATATTGATAATATAAAAAAATAAGAACATTTATACTAATATAAATAAAAAAAATCAATTTTATTATAATGTAATTTTCTTATTTTGATGAAAAATAATATAAACATATTGGTGTTTTCCTCATATATAATTAAATAAATTTTATAAACTATTAAGAAAATTTGTACTTTTATTTTACATAAAACATTTAAACAAAAATAAATACTCAAATGTAAATTATATAATGTAATTCTTTGTTGCCAATCTTCCAATATTAGTGTGAAGCATATTCCATATGCTATATAGCATATTTTATTTATTTATTTAAAGGTCTTTTTTAGCTGCAGTGTGCTCCATATCAAGCTCCCTCGCACACCTGCTGCAGAAATTGGACACCAAAATCATTTGTACAGCTTCCTTTAAGGATGTGGTGCAGAAGAGATTTGAGCGTCTTCCATAACTTTCCCACTTGAAGAGGGGAGCCAAAGACACCAGAAGTAAACTGAGAATGCTTCTGATCTTTCCTTCTTTTTGAATGGAAAAACAGGGAAATTGCCCCTTCTCGTCTTTGAAGTGTTCCAACACCTCTGGTATTAATGCATAATGTATTGACCAGCAATGTCTGCACACAGATGGCAGTTGGCAGCTGTCGTGAAGAAATTTCAACAAGCTTGGAGGTTGGAGGGGCAAAATTTTTGCTGATCTGAACTCAACTGTCATAGGGTTTCGAACTCTTCAACGACATGGATACCTGGTGTTTTCAGGTATATAACAACATCTTTCTACAAGTCTCTACCTGTAGATATTGATTGTTAATACTTAATATCAGAGGTGTTGGAATACTTAACAAAAACCAGAAGGTGCAGGTTCCCCGATTTTCCATTCAAAGAGTAGGGAAGAGTCCCCAATTTATTTCGGAAGTCCTTCGTTCAAGTGAGAAAGTTATGGAAGAGGCTGAAATCCTCTCCACCATATATTTAAAAGAAGCCGTCCAAAAGATTCCGCCTCCAATTTTATACCGCAGGTGAGGCAGAGGGCTTGATATGAAACACTTAAAACAGATCTTTAAATAAAATCTGTCGAAGTTCAGGTAGCGAAGTTTTCGTCGGTTACATTTAAAACTCGGAAGTTCATCATAATGAATCTAGTGAGGAAAGTCTCACTAGAGGGTTTGGGATTTACAGAAATCTGCTATTCTACATCTGTTTACATCTGCAAGTTTTTAATGATTTCTTTAAAGAACCCTCAAACATTGAAAATTTTCACTAAAGGGTTTTGGATTTACAGAAATGGCCGTGACCCCTAGAGCCTTCTGACTCGCCTTGTTATCTTTTGAACAACAGCAACCAGATCGCCGTGTGTAGCAAAGGTTTTCGGATATAGGGTATTGACGAGCCGGAACTTTAGCCCGGTGCTGTGTCTCCACGCATAGAGTGAAGAAACCCTATAGGCTCCCGTTTGGCAGGGTTGTTCTGCGGGAGATCCGAAAGTTTCCATATTGTGATGGAGATGATTGTCAAGTGTCTGATAAAATGCCTAATCAGCAGTTGACAATGACAGTGAAGGTAGCTGGGAAGTCCGCCCCGGAAACGGCTAGAGTGAAGAACCCCTTAGGCTCAGATCCGACATGATTGTTCTGCGTGAGCTCCGAAAGTTTCCATATTTTGATGGAAATGATTGCCAAGACAAAAGGGCTGTAGCGTAAGAATCTGATGAATTATCTGACTGCCAAGTCTTTGATGCCTGGTAATTCTTTGAAATAATGCATTTGAAGTGTTTCAAGTAATTCTTGTTTAGCAATTATTTGGGCAGATCCTGATGACAAGGATTTCAGCGACGATAAAGATGATATACGGAAATTCTTGTGCATGTGGGGAATTTAACATTATGGGGTTGATTTATGACAGAATTTTAAGTTTTTCTATTAATTTATAATATAATTTGGTGTGCCATTGTGGAGTAAAGTTTTCCTTATAAGGAAAATATAAGGTTAAATAATACGATTATTGGTGATGATGATGGTTAACGCCCACTAAAACCAAATTTTGGTCTATTGGACCCAAAAAAAAGAATTGTTTGATTTAAGATTTTATTCTTATGCTCAAAAAGCTTGGAGAGAAGCCTCTGCACTGTAATTTTGACAACGTAAAAGGTTAGGAAGGTCAGTGTTGCAACAAAGATTTTGAAACTGAGATCTAATGTGGTTGCATGCGGGGCACTCTAAGAGGAAGTGATTTTCATCCTTGATGTTTGTATTCTCACAGAGATGACAGAAACTTTCCATCCATGGTGTTTTAGGAATTGCCCAATGACACGTTTCGCTATGGAGCTCATGAGAGTTCGTTTTAATCTTGGCTATATTAATTTTCTTCTTTGAGCTAGTTAAGACAGAGAGATACTTTTGATCTTCTAGGGTGGGGTTGATGACCTCCTTATAATATCTTAATTTTCTTTTAGCTGGTAGATCTTTTTCACACCACATTTTTTCTTTGAACTTAGAAGTAACAATATTTTTAATGTTATTAGTGTTTTGCAATGCAACATTCTCGTCGATCTCCCAATGGTTTAACTAGGCCCTAGTGTCTTTATATCAACCTCGTTTGAGCCTTAGGTGGTTTTGGCTGGAATTTAAAGCTAGCTTAGGAAGTCTATGGTCTCCTATGTTATTGAATTTGTGTTTGTACAACAAAAGCCTAGTCATAGCTAGGCTCTCGACAGGGGAAAGACCCACTTCTATAAAGAGAATAGGATAGGGTGTGTTGCTTTTAATTTTGAGGTTATATGTTATAAAACGCTTTTGGATTTGCTCAATCTTTCTCCAGGATTCTCTATAGATGCTACAACCCCAAACCTCACATCCATATGGGTATAATTTTGAATTTAGTGATACATTTTAGGGTAAGAATGTGATTTCTTCATTTAAAATGTGTTTTTGAATGAATAATTTTTTTATTTAAAATGTGTTTTTGAATGTATAATGGATTCAACACCATGAAAAGTCTATAGAGATAAATATTTTGCAAATTCCAACTCAACTTTATGATTCTAAGAAATCTTTGCCAAAATATAGACTACACTTTATCATATAGATAAAAATTCAACTCTTACATTGGTATAGTGATGTGGTGGGCATTGGGGTATCTTTTAGGGATGCAATGGGTCATGCTTTGAAACCTTCACTTATTTCTAGTGTGTATATGGTAAATCAAAATGAAGAGGTGCTAATGATGGAGATTATAGCACTAGAGGTTACTTATCCACATTCTTTATATAACAAAATTGTTGTTATTTAATGACTTTTGGCTTCTCAATTCTATGTTATATAAGTGGATTCATCATCTTCTATGTTATATAAGTGGATTCATTCATCTTACACAAAGATTTATGAAATTTTTTCTTTCTTTCAAAAGTTTTTTTGTTTTTGTTTTTTTATCATGTTGATTATTAGAGAGATTTTTTAGAATGGCCCTTGGTTTTGGGGAAACACTAGGTTTTTTATATCTCAGTTTCTAGATTTAGATCCTCTATGTTAATAACAACAATTCTAGTTTGGGTTCATCTTTCTACTTCGCCATCAAATTTATGACATTTATCCATGTTTGAAGATATTGTGAACTCTTTGGGCACTTAAAATTAAAATCAAATCATATATTGAGAGAACTTTGGTGGGACTATGTACATATGTTTACATTTATTTCAAGATAAACCTTGAAAAGGGTCTTTTATATAGAGTGCTTCTCATTTTATGATTATGAGAACACAACATTGCATTATTGAATATGTCATCCCCTAGGCCCTTTACAAGCTAGATGTCCCCAAGCTCAAGCTCATCATCTTAGAAAGGAATGAAGAAATTGAAATGGGAGGATTTTTTTTAAATTTGAAGAAATCACAAGTGTCAATTAGGGGATCTGGATGACCAATGAAATAGATAGAATTTCTAGATAATGAAGGTGATTATAATAAAGATAAAAAACCACAAATGGCAATTAGGGAATCCATTGCTCTCACAAGGCCAACATTAAAGACATTAATACTAATCTTTCTTTCTCAAAGGAATTAAGTGTTCTTAAAACCTTATTTTAGCAGAATAAGGAAACTCCATGGCATTGATATCTTCCTGTCTAACAAAGAATCAATCCCCTTTATAAATATTGATATACCACTTAACTTATAAGTACTATATATATATATATATATATATATATATATATATATATATATATATATTAATTGGATTGCCAAATGATAAAACAAAAAAAAAACAAAAAAGATTATTTCTTTAAGAATAAGAAATGATTTATGCACTAGCTATGTTTTGTTTTTTTGTTACCATTGTAAGTATACTTTTGTGTATCTAAATTTGGCCTTATTTATTGGTAACCTTGGTTTCCTTGTTTCCACAATTTCACAAACTTCAATTTACCCAATTGAGTTGGCCCTAGATTTAGAGTAATTTTTTCTATTACTAATTTTATTTTAATAATTTGTTTATAGAGTAATTTTTTCTATTACTAATTTTATTTTAATAATATATATATATATATATATATATATATATATATATATATATATATATATATATATATATATAGGTAGATTAGCATTAAATTAACACAATGTTATGTTTCCATTTTTTCAAAAAAACATTTTAATATTTTTGTATTACTAATGGTATATAAGACACACTTATCTTTTAAATTCACCATTTTTTAATTTATTTAATATGATTTTAATCATAAATTTTACATGAGATGAATTTGAAAATTCAAAACAAATCTTAAAATAAAAAAATGTATTATCAACGTCAATTTTGCAATAACCAATCACATTTTAAAAAATATCATCATTATATATAATAAATTAACATTGATTAATTTAAAAATATTTATTTATCATATTATAAGTAGTGGTAACAATCTACAGTTAATGATTTCCTAAGTCGGGATCAGAGAGTGAGCAGGAGCCTGGAGGAACCTACGCGAGAGGAACCAGAAAGTGAGAGCCTGGTGCAGCCCCTGTGGCTGGTAGGAGGAAGCCTAGGGAGCACGTAAAGAGACACAGCCATCCACGAGTTTGTGCGAAGCTCCAGAGTCATGGCCCTAGGAGGGGGCCGTGAAAAGGAAACTCCCTTGCCACCTGAGCTAACTGCATTCCAGAATCTAATTGCAACATGCAATAAATGATCAGCAACTGAAAACCAGCAGAAGTTTGTAATAAAAATGGAATCCATCCCCACAGTTGCTCTATCGACTGAAGAACCCTGCGTAGCAACATTAAAACTAGCAGAACAAGGGCTTATTGGCCAATTCACAGGCTTATGGCCCTCGCCTAAAGCGGTAGAAGCTTCGGTGCAAAGGAACTAGCGTTCACTGGTCAAAGAAGGAATAAAAAGCCATTTTGTCGGCAAAGGCTTCTTTGTATTCATATTTGAAGCAACAAAAGATAAGAACCTCATATTTAGAAATGACCCATATTTCATGGGGCCTCAGGGTCTCTATCTGAATCAATGGACTCCAGACTTCGACCCGACTCAAGATGTGCCCTCGACCGTTCCGGTCTGGGTGCGATTGCTCCACCTACCTCTGCACTGCTGGAACCCTAAATCCTTAGAAAACATAGGAAACAAGTTGGGCAAATACATTGACTGAGTAGAAAGAAGAGACCAGTACTCCTGTGTGAGAATATGTGTAGAAGCAGACCTGGAGGAAGGTCTCCCTGAAGCCATTAAACTCACGGTGGCTGATTGGACACACATACAAGTCCTAGACTATGAGAAACTCCCATTTAAATGCCAGCACTGCCATGGCTATGGGCATTTTGCCAAGCATTGCAAAAATAAATCATAAGATGGAGCTGAGAAGGAGAAAGGAGATTAATGGAATCAGGTTCAAAAAGTAGTGCCAAATAAGCAGAGAAACAACAATAAAGGGAATGTTGTATCCACTTGGAGGGTTGCCCCTCCCGAAACTCAAGCAGAAGGAAGCTCAGTCCCTCCAATAGAAGACATATCAACAAACCCATTTGATATACTCAGCACATTAGAAAAACTCCAATACCCAACAGATAAATAGGATGAACAACAGGAAAATAACATGGAAGAAAGCAAAAGGCAAGAGGAACTAGTCCAAATCGCATCCCCAAAAGGTGCCTCTAGCTCCCCAACCTATGCAGATATGACAAGAAAGAAGACCCCTGAGATATCGGGATCCTTGGAAGATGAAACATCTGAGAGGCCCTTGAAAAGAGTGGGGAGGAAATCTCACAGAGAGGCTAGAGAAGAAGAAGCAGAGAGACAAAAAATGCAAGGCAGCTAGGCCACTATAGATATGTCTATCGGCATAAATACTAGAACCAGGCCTCCCAAGGGAGGTGCTGCCCCAACCCCTACCAGTAAATAATGTGATTAGTCTATTGGAATTGCAGAGGACTGGGGAACCCATCAAAAGCTGAAGCAATCAAGAGTCTATTAAAATCATAACTTCCCGATATCCTCATGCTCCAAGAGACTAAAATAGTAGGCGAAGCCCTTCCAGAACTTGGCCAAGCAAAATGGAAAACAAAAGTTGGAAAAGAAGTAAGTGCTAGAGGTACATGCAGCGGGTTAGCCACCCTTGTGGAGTTTGACAAATTCCTGCTTGAGAGCTCCTTTCAGATGCATCACTGGATTTACACCGAACTCCGACACCTATCAAGTAAGATAAAAATTGCACTCTTTAATCTCTATGTACCTGTCCTCTATGTAGAAAAAGAACAATGTTGGCAAACTCTGACTCATTTTTTGGAAGCATACTCCCTCAATAACATAATAATTGCTGGAGACTTCAATCTAATCCTAGACCCAAAGGAAAAAAGAGGAGGAACCAGCAGCAGGGATCGCTTCCTTCCGTTAGTGGAAAACCTGATTCAACAATGGGATTTAATGGATTTCAAGCCAAAAAAAGGACTATACACATGGACTAATAACAGTATAGGGGAGAAGCATATCTCAGCCAGGCTGGATAGATTCCTTCTTTAGAGCTCCTTCCTCTCCGAGAAGATGATCATCTCCACAAAAATTCTACCAAAGTGGAACTCAGATCATAAACCCCTCTTCCTTCCGCTGGAAGAAGAAGAAAACCTGGGACCAATCCCCTTTCGGTTCTTCCCTCTATGGGAAAATAGGGAAGGGTTTTTGGATACAATGAATAAGGCATGGTCCATCCATGTTCTTGGATCACCCAGCTATGTTTGGGAGCAAAAGATAAAAGCCACCAAAATAGCCCTCAAGCAATGGATAAAATGGCCCACAGTCTCTCCCACTACCTAAAAAAAACAGAGCACAAAGCAGTTGCTGGATCTCTAAATGGGCCTAGAGACTCAAGACATAACTAGAGAAGAAATTCATAGAGAGCAAGAACACCAAATTAGCACCCTCCAAACATTTAGAGAAGAGGAAGAATATTTGAGGCTTAAGTCACGCAATCTGTGGCTTGCATCTGGAGACAAAAATACAACCTTCTTCCACAAGAAAATTCGAACCCACCTCTCCAGAAACCACATAGCTGAGATCACCTCGCTAGAAGGGACTGTTCTTAAAGGAACAACTTTGATAAAAGAGGCAGAAACCTCTCATTTTAAGTAGTTATTCAAAGAACAAGGTGTGGAGGATGATGAGGAAGCTCACGACTTCCTCAAGCATGTTCCAAGGATGGTTAATGAGGAGGAAAATGCAACTCTCTTGAAGCCATTCACTAAAGAAGAAATTAGCAATGTCATATGGGAGATGGAACAAGACAAAGCCCTAAGACTTGATGGATTCTCAATACACTTCTATAGACTCTACTGGGACATCACCAAGGTTGATTTGTACCGAATGATCAAAGGATTCCTATGCCAAAGTGGGAGGAAGCACAAACTCCACCTTCCTAGCCCTAATTCCCAAAGAAGCCAAACTAGATACATTTGAAATATTCAGACCAATCTCGCTTTGCAATGCATCCTACAAAATACTCTCCAAGTTAAGTTCTAATAGAATAAAGCCTCTGTTGGACAAACTCATCTCTCCCAACCAAGGAGGGTTTGTCAAAGGCAGGCATATCCTAGACAATGTGACACTGATGCAGGAAATCATCCACTCTAGCCATCAACGCAAAGAGCAAGGTATGCTCATTAAATTGGACATGGTGAATGCCTTTGATAGAGTAAGACACTCATTCCTCCTCCAAGTTCTTTCTGCATTTGGTTTCAACTCTGAATTTGTAAAACTGATTAAAGCATGCATTGGAGAACCTTGGATAGCATGTCTAGTAAATGGTAAGCCGACAAACTACTTCAAAGCTTCAAGGGGAATTAGGAAAGGCTGCCCTCTATCCTCGTTCCTGTATATTCTGATGGCAAACTCTCTAAGCCGAAAGCTCACAAATGAGAAGCTCAACAGGACTCTTCCTGGAATTAGGGTGATACCTGGAACAAACCCAATCAATCATGCCTTGTTTTCCGATGATTCTCTCTTTATGGGAGGAGCCTCCATTAAAATTGCAAGAGCCTTTAGTGGAGTAATCAAAAGCTTATGTAAAGTCTTTGGAGCTATGGTCAACAAGAGAAAAAGTGCAGTGTATGGTAGGGCGGTAGATCAACAATCTATACTCAGGATTGCCCAAGCCCTGGGCTTCACTAGAGATGCCTCTCGGGAAAAATTCAAGTATCTTGGCCTACCTCTAACCTTGCCTTCCACTAAGGACCCTCATTGGATGGAAATTATCAGCAAAATTAAGGCTAAAATGATTGCTTGGGGCGGATAGTGGCTTACCTCAACCGGGAAGCTCACTCTGGTCAAGTCAGTTCTCTCATCCCTTCCTATCTACCAGGCTTCATTCATTTTTGCACCAAAAATGATCATCGAACAGTTAGCAAAGTTGATTCGAAATTTACTATGTCAAGGAGGAAAGGGGAACCAAAACAAATTCCATATAGTAAGCTGGGACATAGTGAAAAGGCTAATATATGAAGGTGGACTTCAGGTAAGAGACCTCGTGTTGGCCAATCTAGCGATGGGAGGGAAGATCCTCTAGAAAATATTGTCAAACCAAAGAAACCCCTATAAGTCAAGTTCTAATCAAAAAATATCTGCATAGACTCTCAATAAAGAATATGGAAGAAGGAGCTTGCCACAAAGGAACCACGCTGTGGAAGTCGTGCAACCAAGGCTGGAAATTCTTTAAAGAACAACTCTATAGAATTCTAGGAAATGGGAAAATAATTAGACTGTGGGATGCCAAGAGCATGGGACTCCATCCCCTAAATCTTTCTCTGGAAATAACATATTTGCATAACTGGCTCATCCAAAAAGGTATCCACAAACTTGTTGACATATGCACATGGGATTCAACAGGGAACTGGAGTAACTGAGCCATCCATCGTCCCCTTGATTGGATGCTCCATAAACTCCATAAATTATTAGCTAAACTCACTGGTCTGGCTCCTTTGCATCTCCATTTGAGGGACAAGTGGGGCTTGGGGAAGTCTGAAGCTTACTCAGCTCGGCTCAGTTTTGCAACCCTTCAAGAACAATAAGCTTTGGCAGCATGTCTGGGACCTATTTGGTCTCCCAAAAATCAACTTCTTCTACTGGATTCTCATGCATAGAAGGACCCTCACTGGGGAAAACTTAGAGAAAAAAGGAATCACGGGTCCACACAGATGCCCTCTCTGCTACAAGGATCAGGAAACTATCGATCACCTGTTCATAGACTGCCCATTTTCTCAAGAGATTTGGTTTCAAGCAATTATGGGGCTCAATGCCCAAATCCCTCAGTAGTCTTTAGTTGTTAGTCTTTTCGAAACTTGGAAAGAAAGCTATCCTCACTATTTGAATACCAACTCAACATGGACAAAAATCTGGAATACAATACCAAAATATATCTATTGGGGAATCTGGTTGGCTAGGAATGAAGCCTTCTTCAACAACAGAATTCAATCCACCAACACGGTGGCTGCTAAGGCCAAAGCTTTGTTGTTGGAAACTTTTGAAAATAGACCTCATAAGCCAGAAAACTCCCTTCTCCCTGAAGAGCTCAGCTAGCTAGGTGAATCCCTAAGATGGGCCAGCATCAAGAAGAATACCTCCTTGTCTAGACATAACCCAGAGTGGCGTCTCTGGATCTCTGAGGCAGAATTTCAAAATGGTGGAAAAATCAGGGCAAAGTCATGGCTTTCTTCAACAGAGCCTCCGAAGGAAACCCATGGATATCAGGGGCAAGAGGAACAATTTACTCCACAAATGGACAAAAACCATATAGCTTTAGTTGGGGCCTAGGTCATAGCACCAACAACCAAGTCGAGATCCTTGAACTGCTCAAAGTGTGTCAGCTGGCTCAAAGGAACAGAGGGGAAAACCTTCAAATCTTCAGATATTATTAAATCCTGATTAAAATCCTTAACACGGGCGACCAATTCAATAACTCTGCTCTAAACAAGACCCTTGAAAGAA
The DNA here is from genome assembly GCA_031772625.1 of Pinus tabuliformis. Classification (NCBI taxonomy): domain Eukaryota; kingdom Viridiplantae; phylum Streptophyta; class Pinopsida; order Pinales; family Pinaceae; genus Pinus; species Pinus tabuliformis. The sequence goes on along the minus strand of CM062817.1, from coordinate 1,807,284,053 downwards.
TAAGAAAGATGGCTCAAAACTTCACATCCTGCTCATTCTACCATGTCCTGCGAGCTCTAAACAAGGAAGCAAACATAATGGCTAACAAAGGATGTGTGCTAGCTCAAGGTATGCTGGTAAAGAATGATGAAGAACCTGAAAGGTGTTAGAATTAATGGAGATTAGGTGATTATTGTTACATAGTTATGATTGTGTTTTTCTTGGATATTCAGTTCCTATTATTTGGGGATTTGTTTTACTATCCCTAACAGAATGTATCTATTTATTATTGGAGTTTAATGTGAAGCCTATGTGGGTGCATTTTCTTGTAGGAGCTCCTGGTGATCTGCACCTGTGAGCTCCTCTTGTGCTATTTGCCAAATTCATGTCTTCCATGTGCAACTGTTGACATGGTGTCAGAGCTGCAGGAAGGAGAGGCCTGTACACTGAGTTGAGGAATGTGAAATCATCACAGGAAGCTAAAGAGTAATTGCGACGTCGTTGCAGGAAGTTGGAGAGTAGTCGTGACGACTCCGTGACTAAATTTATCTTTTTCCATTAATTCTAACACTCCCCCTTAATGGAGAAAGGGTTCACTTAAAAAATCAAATGAAATACAATGCCTGCTAATCTCAGTCTTAGCTAGGCTTACAATGGTAAAAGATATATAAAAAAACTTGGTAACAGAGCTTTCATGTTAGTCTTCTTGCTTGAGAGTTCATACTTGTTCATTTTGAATCGAGGCTTCATCTTCACTTTCCTCGCCATGAGGTAGTGATGTATCTTCACCTCATTTCTTCCCAAGTGATGGAAATCTTTAATTCTAATTCTTTCCCTTCTCAAAATTAAGATAGGCTGGATAGGAGAATTTTATTTCTCACTATTTTTGGTGTCAACCATATAAAAATCAGCTATGATGTCTTCATCATTCATCAATGTAACATATGCACATACAGAAATATTAATGAGGACATTACACTTTAAATATAAATTTTCTCTAGCTTTGTCTTCTTCTGCCACGTCTTTGCAATCAGCGTCTTGTGGCTCGTTCAATTAATATTCAACACTTTGTTCCTCTTCACAGCCTTCCTGAAGATCAACTCGTGAATCTTGCGCAACAGACTATGCCCCTTGATTCTCATGGTCGTCAACAAAACCACATTGTTTTTCTGAGGTTTCCTCTGACTTGAACACACTACCCATGCTAATCCCAAATGCCAACATGAGAAAATCATCTTCATCAGAATAAAAAATATCTAAAAATATGGACATTTTGATAACTGGTGTGGTCAAATACCAACAATGACACAAAGGCTCAGACTGTTACGCTACACCACGCCACAGTCACAACACGATCTAGACAATCACTCCAGGTTCCAAATCACTTGTCATTCCAAATACTAGAGGCACACTAAAATTGGACCTCCACACTGGTGATCCCGGAAATGGAGACACCAAGACACAAAATCTTTCATTAAAAAAAAAACCCCAAATCATTTTGGAACCCCAAAAAGAAACCATAACCCGAATCAAACCAGCCAGCCCCCAACAAAAATCAAATCACAGATCTTGAATTCAATGGGCATCTGTAACACATCGACCCACGAGTACTACAGCCTGAAAGCCCCCCTTGTAAATTTTACTAAGAACACACATTGGCCTAATCTTATGTCACTAGCTTTATACCCACATGGAAAAGCAATGCGTTTTGTACAATCCCCGTTAACAAATCAAAATAGATCTGGAAAGAGAAAGGCAGAGATAAAGACGAAGAAGCTTGTGATGTGCCAACCAGGATTTCAGCGTAGCCCCTGTAAAAATAACATTAAATGAAATAATCTCGCAAGGGATAGCAATGTATCTCACAGCGAGATCATCAAGACTGTCCCCTTTTTTGAACCAACTGTTTTTTCTAACATTACAATGCAGTTTTTTTTTTTCTTTTTCCTAGAATGGGCGAGCTACCGATCCAGCCATCTACTCGCATATGGCCTTCTATAGGGACTTCAAGGCCAAATACATTACAAGCAACATTAAAGCCACTTAAATCCAATTTCGAAATATATAATGCGCGTAGCCTCGTCCTGGTCCCATGCGATGCTCTCTTCGGTGGTAAAAACAAAACAGCCACGTAGGGCCATCATGGGATTAGACTTGTGCTCCACATTCACTGGCTCCTCTCAGAGGTGTTCTTGTAGCTTTCTGTAGGCTGCAAAACCCAACACAAAAAAAATAGGTCCACGGATATTTTGTTGCACCCATGCATCTTCCAAGCCGCCTGTGCAGCCACCACCCAGTCTAAAACAGCCGACGCTTGCCCACCAAATACTCGCGACGACTTCGCTAGTCACACCCTGGCTCAGCTTATACGATTAAGAGTCCTGAGCTCCGATACCATGATAAAAATTGATATTATATTAGCTAAATAGCTCTCCAGGTGAGATACCTGGAGAGTACCCAAGCATTACACAATACACACTAATGTTCAAATCAGGAGACCCTAGTATATATAGGTTTTCACACTAAGAGGGTGGTTTCAACCACTCCCCGGATATTAGGATCTGAGACCTAAGATTAGAATCTCAATCCTATCATCACCATAACAATAATCTAAATTTATCTTTCTCCATTAATCCTGTGTTTCATAAAAACACTAAGCACATAGACACTCAATTTCATCTTGTCAGGGAGAAGGTGCAGTCTAAAGTGATTTTTGTTGAATATTGTAATTCTTGTGATAATATGGCTGATATATTTACTAAGCCTCTTGGAAGACTGAAGTTTGATTTGCTTAGGGACATATTAGGTGTGTTTAAGAACACTTTCTCCATTAAGGGGGAGTGTTAGAATTAATGGATATTAGGTGATTATTGTTACGTAGTTATGATTGTGCTTTTCTTGGATATTCAATTCCTATTATTTAGGGATTTGTTTTACTATCCCTAACAAAATGTATATATTTATTATTGGAGTTTAGTGTGAAGCCTATGCAGGTGCATTTGCTTGTAGGAGCTCCTGGTGATCTACACCTATGAGCTCCTCCTGTGTTGTTTGCCAAATTCATGTCTTCCATGTACAACTGTTGACAAAAGGCACCCAATTCCTTAACAGACAAGGAGACCTGATCAAGGACAGAATTTCACAGAAAAAAGGCTGGCACAGACAGACTTTCACTATCGAGAAGGAGTCAGTCACTCCTCGACAGGCTATAGGTTTTCGCGTAGTCCAAAAGTTTTTGGGTGTCTTAATAGGGCGCATATTTTATTCAATCAAAGGACGATTTTAAAGGAATCGATGTGTAGGATCTAGGCGGGGGATGATCTGACAGTCATCGTGTGCTAGAAAGGGTGGGGTGTTAAAGTTGCGGGGAGTGGTAAGTGGTTTGCATCACACCGCTTCTGGTTGCTGGGCAATATTTCATGATTCAGATGTGATGTACCTTAGGGCCCGATGTGTGGCTGGTCAAAAGCGACCATATCGCGTGCTCCTGTTGTGTTAAGGGTCGGATAGTGAGGGATGGGATAAGCGTCGGATCTAGGTGGGGGAAGATCTCATGGTTATCACACATTGTACATGGTGGGGTATTATCCTTGTTGTGGGGTCGGGTATGGAGGTGGGATCAGGTTAAGGATTGGACAGCATGGGACGCGACAAGCGTCGAATATGGGCAGGGTTGATCTGACGGTCATCGTGCATTGCAAAAGGAGGGGTGTTAACTATGCTAGGAGTGGTAACCAGTTTTCATTGCATCGCTCTTAGCTGCTGGGTAGGAAACGGACGCGATGTCACTTAGTGGCTGATGCGTGCCAGGACAAATCCGCCCATATCGCGTGCTCTTGAGGTGTTAAGGGCTGAACAGAGAGGGACGTGATAAGCATCGGATCTGGATGGAGGAATATTTGACGGTAATCACGAGTTGAACATGGCTGGGTTTTAACCTTGAAGTGGGATCGGGTACGGGTTTTGTTTAATTTGGACCATGGATTAAAGTTTTTTCGGGAATTAGCTTAATCGAGGAAAGTACCAAAGCATCAAAAATAGGGGAAATGTAAGACAAGACTCAAAGACACCAAAGCATAGCAAGGATCTCTCAGCCATGCCAAATGCATAATAGCAGTAGCTATTCTCTGATACAAAAGCCAGAATATGAGGACTCTATGGAACCAGAATTGTCTCAATTGACTGTAATAAAGGTTTTTTGGCATGCTCAACCTCTTCTTATAAATAAAATTCAACCGTTTATGTGAAAACAACATAAAAAATCTACAATTAACTATAATAATAATTAAAAAACACAAAAATAAATCATAAAATAAAAATATTTTAATTTTAAATATTCATATTAATTCAAAATTCAAATAATAAATATAATATATTCTATTTTAATTTACTTCAAATCAAAATTTAAATAATAAACATAATCTATTTATAAAAATTGAAATAATTTAATCTTCAATTCGAATTCAAATACTAAATATAATATATTTATAAAAATTGACATAATTAAATCTTTAATTAATATATTTCATGTATTACAAAGAAAGGTTAAATGATATATTAAGTATTTTAGTTTCCATATACCATAACACATCACATATACATTAAGTGTATAATATATATCATATAAATAACACTTCAATCACGACTATAACATATATAATATAACACAACATTTTTCTTTATGTTATTTTTTATATTAAGCCGAAGGTTTTCTATTCTAATTTTATTAGCCAAAGGCTTTCTATTTCAACTTTAGGAGGAGGTAAGGTAGTTGATTTTTTTTAAAGATAATTAAATGGCTAAGATTAACTTTCAACTTTAGGAGGATGTAAGGTAGTTGATTTTTTTTTAAGATAATTAAATGGCTAAGATTAACTCTCAGGTGAATATGCCTGGAATATCCTTCGTCTTAGTCCCATATCTACGACTATGCCGCGAGGGAGCATGGAGTGATGATATAAAAATATTTTAAAGGTATAAAAATTAATGGAAACACCAGAGATGAAGTGTTTCCATTCTCGTGCATCATGGCGATCACGTGAAGCATTTCTATTATCGTTTGGACCCAACAATTATTATTTATCATTTTGATTATAAAAATGGAATTAGTTAACCACCCTCTTGTCCGAAAGATGTTACAGGAGGTGGAAAAGGAATTGTTTTGACTTCATGGGTCCTCTCACTCTGCCCTGTGAGGTATATGTTATTTTGCAATATTATGGAAACCTTGAATACCAATTATTGTGGTGACAATTCTCCAAACGAGTGAGGGCCATTACTGTGTGTGGCATTGTGGTGACAATTCTCTGAGCGAGCAAGGCCAACACAAGGACTGTGTGGGGCTTCTTAGTAACAGGTCTCTAAAATTATTGTGTCCCTTCATTACTTTTTATTTAATTTTTAACAGAGATAGATTAGTTGACCTGGTCTAGTGATGGATGGCACAACCCAAGTTTGTTTTCTCTCATTTATTCTTTCATTTTAAAGGAGTAAGTGACATTTTGTGATTTAGTTTTGCAAGGAAATTATTGTGGTGTTAACGACTGATTTGCAAATGGAGAAGGGGAATTAGATAAAATTTTGGGTGCCCGATGATGTTTCAAAATATGTAACAAAGTCACCGGAAAAATTTGTCCATGACAAACTCTTCAGTGCACTGATGAAAGCCTTCCCAGTTGGTAGTGTTATTTCTGAATTAGTTTTTCCCTTAGATGTCTTGGTATGTTTCTACATGCTATTTTTGGAGGTTATTCAACCCTTTAGATTTCTGGATTTGTTTTGTTGTGTCTTGGAAATATTTTGTTTGTTATACAACACAACAGGTACAAATTGTATTGAAACTCCATGACGTTGAACTAGAACCATTGTCTAGCATTTCAACTGTGCTAAGAGAAGTGGTAAGTTCGTTGGTCCCATTACAATTTCTAATTCAAGATCAAACCTTTTGAATTTAGATTTTAGATTTTTTTACCCATAAAATTATTTTACATATATTGTGTGAATGAAACTGTTGTAAGAAATTTATTGTAATTTGTTGTTGGTGCAAGTTGCAGATGCCAGGAAAATGTATTTTGATCATAGTACTCTGGTCGCCCATCATGGTCAATCATGGTCAACTGTTAGATCCCTATAATACTAGTGTATTCCCTCATTGTTATTGTCAGTGTAGCCCCCTTATTGTTATTGTTGTGCCCATGTAGTCCCCATATTGTTATTATTGTGCCCCATAGAAGCCCATTATTGTTATTGTTGTGCCCTTACATTAATATTATTATCTGAACTCTGATTATATTGTGACCCCTTAGACTCCTATATATAGAAAGGAGGTTTTGTCATTTGAATCATCCAAGAATTGTTAGTTTATGTAATGTAAAGGATGTTTCCCCCTTAAAGAGGATAATTTTTAAGTTGTTGATTTATCTATTTGTGAGTTGGTTACATAACATTTGGTATGTGAGCTTTGGATTCTAGGGTTTCACACCTTCAAACAAGCCTTCGTGGTATTTTCAATATAACTTTTTTTCTATGAAGCTTCAAAAGCTGAAATGAAAACCACGTGGATTCGAAATATTGGTGAACCTTGTGTACAAATTTCAAATCTTTTCTCGCTACATGTTTGGAGATATGATCTAAGGAAGTTAGGGTTTTTGTAGGCTCCATAATTTCATCTCAATCAGGTGCCCTTGGGGAAATCATCATAACTTTCTCTCTAAGCATCAGATTTAAAATTCATAAAAAGTGATAGAAATATGACAAACTTCAGTTTTTTCAGGCTCATTTTTAGAGCCGAAGGTCAAAACAATGACACATGGCACTCCATTCAAGTTCTCTCTACTCAACCCGTATATAATCAGGCCATCGTGGGAGATTGGGCATAACTATTTCTTGAAGACTCCAATCTTGATCAAACCTATGGGGTTGGAAGGAGAACTCAGAGGGATACCACAGGATGATATTTTAGACCTTGGAAATATTTAATTATAGAGATACAATACATTCAATATTGATCTCCTACAAAGGAAAAAAAGTGTGTAGTTTTTAAAATTTGCATAAGTTTTTTTTGAAAAGTTAGTTTGAAGTGATTCAAAGGGCATAGTGAAGCATAATTATCATTAATTGATGACCCAAAGAAATAAAATGGCAACACCTAGTAAGCAACCCAAAATATCTATAATGACACATGAAGACGAGGAAGAAACACAACATGATATATCAAAACTGTGAGGCTAAGTGAAAGAAATTTCGCTCTCACAAAAAGTAATAGAATCTAAGATGGATGGTTTGAAGAATGGAATGGAAGCTAAGATGGATGGTTTGAATAATGAAATGGAAGCTAAGATCGATGGTATAAAATCAAAACTGAAAGGAAACATGAAATATTTGAAGAAAGGCTTGACAAAGTTGCTACAATAAATTCTTCCTAATGGTGAAAAGGTAGTAGAGGAAACTCACGCTTCCAGATTTGGATCCTCTATGTTAATTACTACAATCCTGGTTTGGGTTCATATTTCTACCTTTCCATCATATTTATTACATTTATCCATGTTTGAAGATATTGTGAACTTCTTGGGCACTTAAAATCAAATCAGATCTTAAGAGAACTTTGTTGGGACTATGTACATATGTTTACATTTGTTTGAAGATAGACATTGAAAAGTCCTTTTATATATAGTGCTTCTCAAATTATGTTAATGAGAACACAACATTGCATTATTGAATATGTCATCTCCTAGGCCCTCTACAAGCTACATGCCCCCAATCTCGAGCTCAACATCTTAGAAAAGAATGATAAAAAATGAAATGGATGGAATTTTCTAAAAATTGAAGTAATCATAAATGTCAATTAGCGGATCCCGATAACCAAAAATGAAATAGACAGAATTTTCTAGCGAATGAAGGTGATTAGAGTAAGGATCCAAAACCACAAATGTCAATTGGGGAATCCATTACTCTGGCAAGGCCAATGTTGAAGACATTGATACTAATATTTCTTCCTGAAAGGCATTAAGTGTTCTTAAAACCTTTTTTTAGTGGAATAAAGAAACTTCATGGCGTTGATCTCTTCCATTCTTGCAAATAATCAACCCTCTTTATAAATCTTGATATACCACTTAACTTATAAGTAGTTTATATAGACTTTTTTAATGGGACAACGAAATGATAAAACAAAAAGAAAAGAAAATTTGATTATTTATTTAAGAATAAGAAATGATGTATGCATTAGATATGTTTTTTTCTTTTGTTACCATTGTAATTATATTTTTGCATATCTAAATTTGGCCTTGTTTATTGGTAACCTTGGTTACCTTGTTTCCACAATTTCACAAAATTCGATTTAACCAATTGAGTTGGCCCTAGATTTAGAATAATTTCTTTTATTACTAATTTTATTTTAATAAATTTCTTTATTTATTAAGTTATATAATTTTTTAAGGTAGATTATCATTAAATTAACACACATTAACACAATGTCTTCTTTCCATTTTTTCCAAAAAAACATTTTAATATTTTTGGTTTCCTTTATTTTGTATAAAGTATCAATTTTTTATATTTTTGGCTTCCTTTATTTTAATATTTTTGTATTACTAATGGTGTATGAGACACATTTATCTTTTAAATTCACCACTTTTTAATTTATTTGATATGATGTTAATTCATACATTTTTCATGAGGTGAATTTTGAAATTCAAAATAAATCTTAAAATAAAAAAATGTATTATCAAAATCAATTTTACAAGAACCAATCATATTTTAATAAATGTCATCATCATATATAATAAATTAACATTAATTGATTTAAAAATATTTATTTATCATAGTGGGTAAAAATCCATAATTAAATATAATAATAAATGAAAAAAACATTTAAAAAAATCATAAAATAAAAATATTTTACTTTTAAATATTCATATCAATTCAAAATTCAAATAATAAATATAATATATTCTATTTTAATTCACTTCAAATCAAAATTAAAATAATAAATATGATATAGTTATAAAAAATAAAATAATTGAATCTTTAATTCAGAAATCAAATACTAAAGATAATGAGTTTATAAAAATTGACATAATTAAATCTTTAATTAATATATTTCATGTATTACAAAGAGAGGTTAAATGATATATTAAGTCTTTTTATTTCCTTACACCATAACACCTCACATATGAATTAAGTGTATAACATATATGATATAAATAACATTTCAATCACTACTATAACATATATAGTATAACACAACACTTATCTTTATGTTATTTTTTATATTTAGCTGAAGGTTTTTTATTTCAATTTTATTAGTCGAAGGCTTTCTATTTCAACTTTAGGTGGTGGTAAGGTAGTTGATTTTTTTTTTTTAAATATAGTTGGATGGCTAAGATTTACTCTAAGGTGAATATGCCCAGAATATCCTTCAAGGGAGCGTTGAGCGATGACATAAAAATATTTTAAAGGTCTAAAAATTAATGGAAACACTAGAGGTGAAGTGTTTCCATTCTCATGCATCATGGTGATCGTGTGAAGCATTTTGATTATCTTTTGGGCATAACAATTATTATTTATCGTTTCAATTATCAAAATGGAATTAGTTAACCACCCTCTTGTCTGAAAGCTATTATAGGAGGTGGAAAAGGAATTGTTTCGACTTCATGGGTCCTCTCACTATGCCTTTTGAGGTCTATGTTTTTCGTAGGATTATGGACACCTTGAATACCGATTATTGTTGTGACAATTCCCGGAGTGACTGAATGCCATTGTTGTGTGGGGCATTGTGGTGACAATTCTCTGAATAAGCAAGGCTAAGACAATGACTATGTGGGGCTTCTCAGTAGCATGGCTCTAAAATTAGTGTGTCTCTTCATTAATTTTTGTGTAAATTTTACACAGGGAGATCAGTTGGCTCGGTTTAGTGATGAATGGCACAACCCAAGTTTGTTTTCTCTTGGTTATTCTTTCATTTTCAAGGAGTAGGTGACACTTTGTGATTTAGTTTTGCAGGGAAATTATTGTGGTGTTAACAACCAATTCATGGATGGAGAAGGTGAATCGGATAAAATTTTGGGTGTCGGATGATGTTTCAAAATATGATACGAGGTCACTGGAAAAATCTATCCACAACAAACTCTGCATTGCTCCGATGAAAGCCTTCCCAGTTCGTAGTGTTATTTATGAATTAGTTCTGCCCTTATATGTCTTGGTATGTTTCCATATGCTATTTTTGGAGGCTATTCAGCCCTTCAGTTTTCAGGATTTTTTTTGCTGTGACTTTGAAATAATTCGTTTGTTATACATCACAATAGGTACATATTGTATTGAAACTCCACATTGAACAAGAACCATTGTCTCACATTTCAACTACACTAAGAGAAGTGGTAAGTTCTTTGGTCCCATTGCAATTTCTAATTCAAGATCAAATATTTTGAATTTAGCTTTTAGATTTTTAACCCATAAAATAATTGTACATCTATTGTGTGAACAAAACGGCTGTAATAAATTTCTTGTAATTTTCGGTTGGTGCAGGTTTCAAATGCCACAAAAATGTATTTTGATCATAGTACTCTAGTCACCATCATAGTCAAGCATGGTCAATTTTTAGATCCTTATAATACTAGTGTATTCCCTCATTGTTATTGTAGTGTAGCCCCCTTATTGTTATTGTTGTGCTCTTACAGTACTATTGTTATGTCGACTCTGATTTTATTGTGACCCCTTAAACTCCTATATATAGAAATGAGGTTTTGTCATTTGAATCATCTGACAATTTTTCATTTATGTAATGTAAAGGAGGTTTCCCCCTTGAAGAGGATAATTTTTAAGTTGTTGATCTATCTATTTGTGAGTTGGCTGCATAACATTTGTTATCAGAGCTTTGGATTCTAGGGTTTCCAACTTGAAACAAGCCATCGTGGAATTTTCGTTGTAACATTTTTTCTATGAATCTTCAAAAGCTAAAATTAAAACCATGTGGATCTGAAATCTTGGTGAGCCTCAGGTACAAATTTAAGATATTTTCTTGTTATATTTCGGAGATATGATCCGAGGTAGTTAGGGTTTTGCAGGCTCCAAAATTCCACCTCAAACATGTGACTTTGGGAAAATCATCATAACTTTCTCTCTGAGAATCAGATTTAAATTTCATCAAATGTGATAGAAAGAGGACATACTTGAGTTTGTTGGGTATTCGAATGTCGAAACAATGACACATGGCACTCCGTACAAGTTCGATTACTAAACTAGTCTATAATCAGGCCATTGTGGGAGATTGGGCATAACTATTTCTTGAATACTCCAATCTTGATCAGACTTATGGGCTTGGAATAGGACTCAAAGGGCTACCATAGGACAAAATTTTATACCTTGAAGATCTAAAATGATAGAGATATACGATATTCAATATCGAACTCCTACAAAGCAAAAAAAAAGTGTGTAGTTTTTAAATTTTTCATAAGTTTTGTTTGAAAAAAAGCTTGAAGTGATTCAAAGAGCATAGTGAAGCATAATTATCATTAATTGATGAACCTAAAAAATAAAATGGAAACACCTAGTAAGAAACCTGAAATCTCTGCTATGAGACATGAAGAAGAGGAAGAAACACAACATAATATATCAAAATTGCGAGACCAAGTGCAACAAATTTCGCTGTCACAAAAAATAACAGAAGCTAAGATGGATAGTTTGAATAATGGAATGAAAGCTAAGATGGATTTTTTGGAGTATGGCATGGAAGATAAGATTGATGGTATAGAATCAAAACTGAAAGGAAACATGGAAGATTTGAAGAAAGACTTGAAAAAGTTGCTACAAGAAATGCTTCCTAATGGCAAAAAGGTAGTAGAGGAAACTCATGATGAGAAAAAAAGAAATGTTAATCATGATTTGATATGGATTGAAAACTTGCCATATTCCAAAGATCGATATGAGGAAGTTTGATGGAAATGATTTTGTAACATGGATACTACAGGTTGAGCAATATTTTGATCTCCATAATGTGAAAAACACATAAAGGTACTCATTTCAACTTTATATTTAGAACCCAATCAGTTTGTATGGTATCGATGGATTTTCTCTCATAAACAAATTGCCACTTGGTCAATTTTTACAGAGGAAATGATAATACATTATGAGGATACAAAGAGAAACACCTTCTTAAACCAATTAATAAACCTCAAACAAAAGGTTTTGATGGTGGAGCACATTGCAGACTTCAAAAAATTGAATATAAGGGTAAATGATATTTCAAATGAGCATAGAATTGACATTTTCATAGGGAATTTAAAGGATAACATCCAACATGAGGTTCGCCTTTGGGAACTTGATTCATTGGAGAAGGCATTCAGGTTGGCAAGAAAAGTTGAAAGAAAAATTATGGCAACAAGGAAGCCTACCATTCACAATTGTAAAGATGGAAGTGTTGTTGCTGCTAGCCTTCCATAACCTACAAGGTTAAAACCACAACAATTGGAAGAAAAAAGAGAAAAAGGGATTTGTTACAGTTGTGATAGTGAATACACTAAAGGTCATACATAGATTTCTGAGATGAAATTAATTTATACGGATTGTGAAGAGAAGGAAGAAAAGGAACAACAAATGTCAAAAGAAGAGGATATACACCGGGAACCAACCCCAAAGAAAGAAGGAATGAATCTGACCATATTTTGTAATGCATTGGTAGGAATTACCACTCCTCAAACTCTCAAGATAGAAGGACATATCAAGAAGAAAAATGTAATAGTGTTGATTGATTCAGGTAGTACCCATAATTTTATTCATTGTAAGATAGCCAAGGAATGGAATTGCTTCCTATATCCAACACCAGAGTGTCAAGTGATGGTTGTAAATGGAGGATCCATAAATTGTTTTGAAAGTGCCATAATATCAAGCTAGCCATGAGATAATATGTATTGAATAGTCCAATGTTTTCCATTCCAATGGGTGGCGTTGATGTTGTACTAGGAGTCCAATAGTTATAATATTTGGGTACAATAGCTTTTAATTGTCAAGAACTTTTCTTGAATCTTTTTCGGGAAGGAAAAGAAGTTGAATTAAGGAGTATCATAGGGAAATCAAGAAAGATAATCAGCTCTAATGGCATGACAAAGCTTCTAAAGAAAGAAAAACGGGGCATAATTGCAAAATTATGTTCACTAGAGGTTCAAACATCGAAATCATTTATTTCTCGAGATCTCCAAAACGTCTTGGACAATCATTCCAAGGTATTTGATACTCCTAAGGTCATCCCACCTATTCTTGATCATAATAATGCTATTCATTTGATTCCAGGAAGTGTTCCTCCAAACATCACGCCTTACAGATATCTCTATGCCCAAAAGAGTGAAATTGAACACATGGTTGTAGAAATTCTAGAGGCTGGTATAATTCAACCTAGACAAAGCTCTTTATATGCTCCAATATTATTAATGCATAAGAAGGATGGATCATGGTGCATGTGTCTAGATTATAGGGAGCTCAACAAGCTCACTATTAAAGATAAATTTCCCATTCTTGTCATTGAGGAATTATTGGATGAATTACATGAAGCAATTTACTTCACCAAGTTGGATCTTCGTTCAGGATATCATCGAATAAGAATGAAGACTAAAGACATTTTGAATTCATGAGGGTCATTATGACTTTTTGGTCATGCCTTTTGGGCTTACCAATGCACCTTCTAAATTTCAAGGTTTGATGAATTCCATTTTCAAACCATTCCTTAGAAAATTTGTGTTAGTATTTTTGATGATATACTAATCTACAAAAAGTCTTGGAAGGGTCATGTTCAACATGTTGACAATGTGCTCAAACTATTGGAGGAGAAACAATTATATGCACAAACCTCCAAATGTTTCTTTGGAGTACAAGAGGTGGAATATTTGGGTCATATTTTATCTTATTAGGGTGTTAGGGTAGACCCTAATAAAATTAAAGCCATTAAAGAATGAAAAATCCTCACATCTGTAAAACATCTACGAGGATTTCTTGGGTTGAAATGGTATTATCAAAAGTTTGTTAAGAATTATGGGAGAATAACAACACCTCTAACAACATTACTAAAGAAAAATGCCTTTTCTTGGGCTCCAGGAGCAACTAAGGCCTTTTTACATCTTAAAGAGGCAATGTGCCAAGCATTGGTCTTAGCTACGCCAAACTTCACAAAAAATTTATTATGGAATGTGATGCCTCGGGAAATGGAATTGGTGTTGTTTTAATGCAAGAGGGAAGACCCATTGATTTTGAAAGGAAAGTATTTACACAAAGCTATTTATGAGAAGGAAATGTGGGAAATACTACATGCACTTAAGAAATGACGACCCTACATAATGGGAAGACACTTCGAGGTAAAAATAGATCATGATAGTCTTAAATACATTTTAAAACACATATTATCTTCAGAAGAGAAACAAAAATGAGTCACAAAGATGTTGCGTTATGACTTTGAAATCATCTACAAAAAAGGAAAGTAAATTGTTGTTGAGGATGAGGATGTGGAAGCATTTTTGAAGAATTCTTCGGCGAAAATCACATGGAGAAATTTTTGTCGACGCGTTTCGAACCAACCAGTGTGGTTCATCGTCAGGACACGTTTCGAACCAACTTGTCCTGACGATGAACCACACTGGTTGGTTCGAAACGCGTCGACAAAAATTTCTCCATGTGATTTTCGCCGAAGAATTCTTCAAAAATGTGGAAGCATTGTTTTGTGCCATTTCTATTATCCAACTAGATTGGATACCCGAAGCAATGGATGAATGGAAAAATGACGAAGAAGTGTGGTCACTCATTCAAAAGTTGCAACAAGATCCCAGCACATCTGATAAATTTAGCTGGAAAAACGATACATTATGGTACAAATATCGCTTATACCTTTATAAGAATTCCTGACCCAAACAAAAGATTCTTCTAGAATTGCATACCTCTCCCTTAGGAGGGCACTAAAGATTTTTAAAAACTTACCACATGGTTAAGAAGGAATTTTTTGGGATGACTTCAAATATGATATTCAAAAGTTTGTAGCGAAATGTTTTGTTTGCCAACAAAATAAAATTGAGACAATTAAGACCTTGGGTATGTTACAACCTTTATCCATTCCAAGTCAATGTTGGGAGGACATTTCAATGGATTTTATCGCAGGTTTACCAAAGTCTGAAGCAAAGAGTTTCATTGTGGTGGTAATTGATAGGCTTACCAAGTATGCAAACTTTTGTGCATTATCTCATCCATTTAAATCCAGTACAATATATGTTGCATTTATGGAAACAATTCAAAAGCTACTATGAAAAATCAATATGTTGCTTAGATATAAAAAGTAATAATAACTACCTAATTCCTTGTTTCCTAATTTGTGAATATTTGTGTGAACCATATTCCATAACATACTTTATTTTCAACCAGAACACTGAAATTATAAAATGGCTAAATGGACACTTATGGGAGTCTTTCAGTTTAAACATCATAAGTTGTAATACAATTTTTTTTGGTAAGATCGTGACTTTAAATGTTTAAAATATATTTTTAAGCATATAAATTTAAGTTGTTTAAAATGGTAAGATCGTGAATTTAATTTGTTTAAATATATTTTTATATGCAGAGTATATTGTAATCACTTTGGATCGAAATGCTTTGAATTTTAATTAATTTCCAACTTTTTAGAAACTATTTCCAAAATTTATTAAAGTTTTGGTAAAATTAAATATTAAACTTATTGTTTTAGAAATTGAAAATATTTTTTAAATTTTTTAAATTTGAATTTCTAATTTTTTATTGGTGGATGGCTAATTTTATGTGATTTAAAATCAAATTTTGAGAATTAATCCCAAGTGTCCTTATAAATTATTTATCAAAATTTTCCTCCAAATTTATGGATTTTTCTATAATTAATATTTTCTTTTCAACAAAAAAAAACGAGTTGTCATTACTTTTGCAGCTTTAACTAATCATAGAAATTGATTCACTAAAAAAGAAAATGCAACAACCCTCCAAATTGATTGTAATCACTTTGGGTCAAAATACTTTGACGTTTAATTAATTTGCAAATTTTTAGAAACTATTTCCAAAATTTATTAAAGTTTTGGTAAAATTAAATATTAAACTTATTGTTTTAGAAATAGAAAATTGTTTTTAAAGTTTTTAAAATTTGAATTTCTCATTTTTTATTGGTGGATGACTAATTTTATGTGGTTCAAAATCAGATTTTGAGAATTAATCTCAAGTGTCCGTATTAATTAATTACCAATTTTTTCCCTCGAAATTTATAGATCTTTCCATAATAAATATTTTCTTTCCCCAAAAAATGAGTTGTCATTACTTTTGGAGCTTTTACTAACCATAGAAACTATCCGACTAAAAAAAGAAATGCAACAACCCTCCATAATGATTTTTTTCATATTTTTCCTTGGTCGATTTTTATTATTGAATGGACTTGATTCAATCATTTTCCTCAATAAACCTTTATATATTTTCATAATTCAATTTTAAATCATTATGCAATATAAAAAATAGAATATAAGTAATAAATAAGATTTTTTCTTCTCTGCTCACAATTTTAATCATAACTTAAAAAAAAAAAAATCTTTTGCGCTTACACTTTTTTTTATGTAACTAAATATTTTATTTAATATACTAAACATTCTAATTTTTTATATTAGATATTTTATTACACTGAATTATTTGTCTTGCAATTAAGACAACACTAGATAATTTGTATTAATTTGATTTTTTCAACATAGAAATTCTATCATAGATTATTTATTTTCTTATGAATTATGATGATTATAAATTTAAAATTAAATAAATAATTTGTTACAATAATTAGCTTTAAAAAATATTATATATATATATCTATATATATATATATATATATATATATATATATAGATATATATATATGCCAGATTGAGTGTCCTCGTTTTTGATAATGGCAATGGGTTAGCATCATAAAAAAGCACCCATCAAAATTTTTACTAAATTTTATCAAAATCTTACTAAATATTATTTTAAATACAAATTTAAACACTGCACTTGTTTTATCTTATTCATTGAATACATAATAGTGTTTAATATTTGCTTAAATATAAATAAATGTGATCATTGACGAAATCACTCTAATCGCAAGGGTATAAATGTCAAAATAAATCGAATATTTAAATAAATACATGATTTAGATGTGCATAAAGGCCAAGATAAAAAGATATATATTATGTTTATTAGGCATTAATCACAAGTTATGTTTATAAGGTATTAGTTGTAGATGGGCTCCTTAAATGACTATAGTCTACGAACCTATTAACCTTCGCTCATAGAAATTTATTCACACATTTTATATCACATCGCTTCATCCGATAACAACTATTTTCTTTGCTTTTTGTCAGGTCACTTCATTCCATCTGGCCACCATCTATCTATTTACCTTTTAATTAAAAACTGAAACATTGTTCGCTATCATTATCAAATATTCAAATTTTAATTTGCTTTAATGGTTTATCTTACTCGGAACTAGCTCGCTTACTTAAGTGATTATTGTTTTTTTAAAAATAAATGAAGTTATTTTTAGTGTGAGAGGAAAAATTTGAGGTGAAATTTTGATTTGTATTATATAAATTGGTTTTTTAATTGTATATATGGATTCAGCGTCTTGAAAAATCCCTAGGACACTTGGTGCAGCAGTTACCCATCAAATTTGTGATTTCAATAAATTCCTCCTAGATTACAAAGATTAAACCAAAAAACCCACCAAAAAAACTTCCAAAAAATCACACTTAAAAACATGTAAAAAAGATAACTCGACCTTGAATACTTCCCCCTGCTTTGACGAACAAACTCTGAACGAACGGTACGGTTCCATCAAATAGGAGAGCCTAACCATGTTGACTTTCAAGGACCTATCAACTAAGACCCTAGTTCTGAGTAGTAATCTAGCTTCACTATTATAGAACAATCATGGTGATCAATTCCCTCCCTCCCTAAGGTGTGTTAGTCAAAAATAAGAAGTAGTATTTTGTATCTATAGTCCAAGAGCTTATATCCGGCTATTATGGCTTAGTCATATCCTATATTTACATAATGAACATATTAGCACTACCTCTATATGGTATTTCATCTTTTCTAAATAAAATATTTAAACATGTTTATATCTAATTTAAAATATCTTCAAATAAAATGATATATATTTTGATATATATAATATTTAAAATAAATTTATTTTATTTTTAAAAAATGTTTTTGGTGATAATCACAATATTTCAAATCAACAAGTGTGGTTCATAGTCAAGACAAGTTTAAAAACATCATCTATATGTCAAGAAACTTTCGCTCACACAATTTTTAGCAAAGATAAATCCACACTGTTATTGACATATTTGGGCACTGCAACCCCAATCACATATGTCCATAAAACAAGGGCTTCTAAACCCCAAAAGTGTTGTTTCATACCCTAAAGGAACAAGGTCAGCTGATTACATCATCTCCCAGAAGTTCTCCCTGAAAAACTACTAAGAACTAGTCAAAACTGGACCATACAGAGTGCTCCATGCATAGGGTGTGATGCATCTTACCTATTACACATGGGGGGTGCGATGCATACTGGAAAGCCCTTCTGTAGGGTGCGATGAGCGAGAGCAGACAAATGGCAGAAGCAGTTTTCTAGGTGGAAACTCAAAGAATCTTCTAGAAACTGCTCATATGACACTTGCCTCTTTGAATTCGCCGAGGGATGAGTAAGATATCATGAAATCTCCAAGTGGAACCAAGAAATATCAGTGAAATGACACTAATCAAAATCCTATAAGCTGACTCACTCTCCTGCAAACATTTATATATGGATCCCTCATCTTAGAGATCCAGAGGCTGGAATTTTGTAACTTGCAAGGAAGTGCTGTTGGTTTCTCTTTGAAGACATTGTTTTGGTGATCTTGCTTTATATGAGGTGAAGAGGGCTTTCATGTTGGGAGGATGATGTTGGATCAGACAGCTTGGTTGTAAATCCTCTCTTCTACTACTTCTATCAATAAAGCTATTTGATTTTTCCTTCATATGCTTGTATATCTCTGAATCTTGTATTTGTATATGCATTTAGATGGTTAATGTACATCTAATCCTATATTGTTTATGGTATAGATCTCTATGCTTTGATGGTATTTTGCTGCCTTGACTCTACAGGTGTTCTTTGAAGTGGGACAAGTGAGAAAGGAGTGGCGAAAGCTTTATCAAAGAAGAGAAGAAACAAGCAAAGAGACTAGCGAAAGACTGAGGTTGGTACCCTCTACTTCTCTCTCATCTATATCTCATAAAGGAAAACACAAGTAACTTTAGTTTGTTTGTTTGGGGTTTATAATATTTATCTTAGGGTTTATATACCTTGGGTTTATAATAATATTTTATCAGTATTAAAATCAATCATGGTCAACCATGGTTCAATGTCGCATTGTGACAAAGATTGTCTCAATATGAAAATCAACCATGATCAACAATGGCCCAATGTCGCATTGTGACAACCATTGTCTCAACATTATAATCAATCCTGGTCAACCATAGTCAATAACCATGGACACATTATGAAAAAGATTGTCTCTTGCTCCAACGTCACATTATGACCACCATGGTCATCAATGGTCAAACATGGTCTAATGTCACATTGTGACAAAGATTGTCTTAATATGAAAATCAACCATGGTCAACCATGGCCAACCATTGTCCAATGTCACATTGTGACAAAGATTGTGTCGATATGAAAATCATTCGTGGTCAACCATGTTTATTTTAGGGTTTAAAATATTTATCTTAAGGTTTATATACATTGGGTTTATAATATTTATCCCTTGGGTTTAATATTATTCCCTTGGGTTTATAATCTCTTGGGATTTTAATATTAATCTCTTGAATTTATTTTTTTTGCTAATATTGGTAGGTCCATTCTATTTTCTATTATATATTAGGAAAATTTACACCACATAGATTAACTGGGTAGCCTCAACTTTCCCCGAGAGGAAACCAAGTCTGTTGGCCACTGGTCAGCGTTATAAGCCATCCAAAAACATAATTGTTTCAGTCTTTCTAGCTAGGCTAGATAAGTCTCGATCTCATGTCTAGATACTACATAACTGTAAAAACTAACATATGCAATAGGAAAATTAAAAGCTAACCACATAAACCAAAATTATGCATGGGGGAATCTAGTCTTTCTGCTCCTCAAAGGAAGATGCAACAGGAGCAGGATCTTTAGCAGTAGCCCCTGGCATTCCATACAACTCCAGAATGCAAGGGATGTGGCGGTCAATCCTATCCATCTTGACATCTTGTTTGTGCAACTGGAAATGAATTTTATCCATATGTTTTTTGTAATTCGGCAGTCCTTAGACTGTAATCGCCATCCCCACAAAGATTTGTTCCATCGCCTTACCAAGTAGGCTCTTCATTAGGTAATATAGGAAGAGTGTATATTTAAACTGAGTAATTCTCCCTCCGGTATTCCTGGATCTGGGACTACTGTCCTCTAGTTGTCAAGCTCATCCTCTAACTCACTTTCTTGCTTAATGTCCACTTCCTAGTCTTCCATCAACTTCCGAATTCCCACGTCTGTCCTGTCTCGATATATTGTTGTTGCCTCTACAATGAGGTTCTCTACAGATTTATGACCCCTGCGAGCTTCTGATGTGCTCGACCCCTTGTCTATCTAGGGGGTCGGGCCTCTCCTACCGCACCCGCATCCTCTCGCTGCTCGGGCCATAACCTGTTCAGTAGAGCCCTGTTGACATCCAAATGAAGTTAGATTCATCGAACTTTTCTCAACACACCACATTTTCCATTCATGAATTTCCTCTCTTCCATACTTCTCCGTGTGAGTGTAAGGGTAACCCAGAGCCCATAGATGCCAGAGGGGGGTGGGTTTCAGACTCTTCTCCCAAGGCCCATCATAGTACCCCTCCCCCTTGCTATGGATTATATGTCTGTCGTCCCACTGTGTCTCAAGCCAATGCCACAAGCCCTTCCAAATCCTGGCAGGAAGCATGAAATTATTCCATTTTCTTGCACCCTCAGCCAGCAGATGAGAGTCATGGCTTCACTTGCCCCTCCGACAAGTTTGCCACACAGGGTTCCTAGCTTTGCCTTCAGTGCCATGTGGGTTCCCACTCTCCCAATGGTTTCTCTAAATCCTACTGCCATGGTTGTAGTCCCATCCCCCTGCCCTCAGCTCTTTCCTACCTCTCTCTTCAGCTCCCAGCCCCCCTGGAATTGCAATGCCACTATCCCTTATCCCCATGGCCTTAGAAACTAAGCATAGACCCACATAACTTCGCAGCCTGCACTTGCCCACTTCGCATCCATGGTTCTGACTCAATTGGGAGAGAATAAAAATGCAGAACTAGGCCATGGCATGCCCTTGCCGCCACCATTGCCACCCATACAATTCTAATCCCCATTACGTTTGGCACTTTCCCTTCCCTTCCCCCTAGCAGAACCCCAACTAGATCATAGAATCAACACAAAGACAAGACCAAATTACATACCCAGATTCAGGGTTTTGTCCGCGACCAAGGTTCCCCTCTTGTCGTCGACCTTCCCCAACTCTGAATTGCCTCCCGTCTACAAATCCGTTCTCACTTGCTCTGCACGTCGAATGGCTTTGAATTCTCCACCACCCTACCTTATTCCCTTCCCCGCAACCTTGCCCACTTACCATCCATGCATTCATTTCGAAGGACACTGCACCCCCTACCTTGAGAATGTGAGGGATGATGGTCATTATGGACTTCGTACTACACATATGAACTCCCAACCTGGCCTCTCTAACATCGACCCGCATCCCGATTGGGTGAACCTATTGAGTTTATTATTCCCTTGGGTTTATAATATTAATCCCTTGAGTTTAATATTATTCATTTGGGTTTATAATACCTTAAATTTATATTATCAATCCCTTGGGTTTATATTATCAATCCCTTTTGTTTATCAATCAAAGCATTCATATCCCTTAGTTTTATCAATCTCTTGGTCCAACGTAACATTGTGACAACCATGGTCATTCATGGTAACCATGGTCTAATGTCGCATTGTCAAAAAAAAATTCTTAATATGAAAATAAACCATCATTAACCATATTTGTTATAGGGTTTATAATATTCATTACTTATTATTAATATTTTTAGTAACAATATTTTTTTTTGTAAGCTTGGTAGGACTACATCTTCATCATGTCCAACTTATCATCCCGATCGGCTGGATAACACAAAATTCGAACCCAAGGCTTCCAGTTCGATGAGACTTCATTTCCATGTCCATTGCCAATTAAGCTACCCCATGTAGACATATATTTAGTAACAATATTATTGTTAGTATTATTTTTTAAATTAATTATTAATTAATTAATTTTTAGGCTGAATTATTAATTAATTAATAGCAATTAATACTTATTATTAATAATTAATAATTATCTATTAATAATTAATTATTTAGGGAGTCATGGAGAAAGATTGAGATGATCCAAAAGCAATTCATAACCTATAACCTCAAGATCAAGGGAAATACTCCCTATCCTATCCTTTTGATTGAATTTGGCCTGTCCCTCATTGAAAGTACAACTATGTTTAGATATCTGATGTATAAGAAGAAGCTTCACAATATAGAATCCAAGAGGCTCCCAAAAATTGCTTCTAACTTTAGTCAAAACCCCCACCTGTGCCTCAAGCGCGGGTGGCATCAGGATGCTCAGCCTTGGCTACCCCTTTGGGGGATTAAGGAGGAGATCATCAAGGGAACAAGGGACATTATCAAAGATACTATTACCTCCAGTTTTAAGGAAAAGATGTGGGATGCTAAGGAACTGGAGAGTAAAAGGAAGTTAGGGTACTATAAGGAGGTGATTAACCCCACCATCGATAACTAGAATTATCTCTCTATGTTGACTAGCACTAAGAAGAAAATGGACATCGCTAGGATTAGAACTAACTCTCATGAGCTTTGGAGTGAGACCGGATGGTGGTCTACTCCCAAGACTCATTGGGATTATAGAATTTGTCAAATTTGTGATACTAAGAAGGTGGAAGATGAAAAGCACTTCCTTTTAGATTGCCCGACTCTTGCCCACATCTGCTCTCAATTCCCTATCATCAACCACACCTCTAATCTTCTTGACTTATTAAGCCAACCCAACTATAGCGATCTTGAATGCTTCTTTCCCTTCTCTTTGATCACATAAAGAAGATTTTGAAGAATGACAATCATACTCTCTTTTCTTGAGGTCTGATAGACCACATTGGTCTTAGTGGACATTAATCATTGTCATCATTAATAATTAATTAATAATAATAATAATAATAATAATTATTATTATATTTAATAATAATTACAATAATAATTAATAATTAATTGATAAATATTATTATTTAATTAATAATCGAGTTGTCTTTAGTGTGACTTTTTGGAAGCTTTTCTAGTATATTTTTCTACTCTTATTTCTCTAAAATCCTACAGAAATTCATTGAAATCACAAGCTTGATGGGTAACCCCTGCAAAATAGTAGTGTCCTAGGAATTTTTCATGGTATTGAATCCATATATACAGTCAAAAAAGTAATTTAACTAGAACAAATCAAGATTTCACTTCAATTTTTTTTATTTTTTTTCCTGTCGGATTCCAGTGCCAGAAACTCCAAAAAAATCGCACTAAAGACAACTCCATTAATAATTAATATTAATATTAATAATTATTTCTTCTTTTATTATTATTATTTAATAATTAAATAATAATAATATTAATAAATTATTATGATTATTATTATTTAATTATTGATTATTTTTATCAATAATAATAATAATATTTTATTGTAATAGGCTTTTTTAATATTATTTTTATTATTATATATTTATTAATTGTTTATGTAGAAGATATAAATGAAACTTTTAGCTTATGTCAACTATGTTTAATTAATTAAATATGAGTATGTTAATATATAATTTAATATAATTATATAAATATTTTCCAAATTTCATATTTTTTTTAATATTATAAATTAAACATGTTTATATTGTATTTGATTATATATTATTATAAAATTTTTAATTATATAAAATATAAAATGGAGTTTTTGTGTTCTTCCATTCAAAGAGTAAGGAGAGATCGGAAGCATTCTCAATTTATTTGGGACTTCTTCGTTCCTCTTTCCAAGTGAGGAAGTAATGGAAGAGGCTAAAATTTTTTCCACCACATATTTAAAAGAAGTCATCCAAAAGATTGTGCTCCAGCTGCTTTATACTGTAGGTGAGGCAAGGAGCTTGATATGAATCACTTAAAATAGCTATTTGAAAGAAGAAGAAAGAAATAAATTATTTTAACGTCTATGAGGCTAAATATATTTTATAAGACATATTGCTTCTTCATCTGCTTGATGTATTCTACCTTTTTTCTGTGAAGCTTCACAATAAATTCTCTCAACTTCTCAACAAACCCCTCGCTAAATAGATTATCCCAAGAACTAGCTGCCAACATATCTGCATAACTTTCCCTGTTGTCTTTGTAGGCCTCACATTCTAAAATGAAATTTTTTCCTATTTTCACTTTTCCGGAAGAACAAAAAATGCATACTCTTTCCTCCCACACTTCTTTTGGTCTTTTCCAGTGCCCTGTTTCACAACGGAGTTGATGAGAATTAGTCCTTAACTGAGCAATAAGAATTTTGGCTCTCCAAGATATATTGGCCTCTATCTTTGCTTTTGGTTGATGACTATGAGTGGGATTAAACACTTCAATATAGTACTTTTTATTTCTTCCTAGCTCCTTATCCCAAGTATGCTTGTGGAACATTTCCATAACAAAAGCTTTTATCTGTTTGTTATTTATGGGACGTGCGTTCAATAAAATACCCCATTTACTAAACCATATGTTATTTTGTTGCATCCAAGTTTTTTTCCTATTGCACAATCTATCATTAAAGACAACCTTAGGTCATCTACCCTCTTCCATTTTCTCAGTTTTTTTAAACACCTTAAGACTCGCACCATAACAATTTATTCAATAGGAGCAGTCCCTCTTTCACTTAACAAAATAGCATAAGGAACAACACTTTTAATCTTGAATTTGTTTGTAATCAAACGCTTTTAAATTTTCTCAATTTGTCTCCACTGCATGTCGGATGTATTGTTGGCCCATAGTTCAAAACCATAGAGAATCACTAGAAGCCCAAAAAGAGTTTGAGTGGTTTTCCAGTCCCATAACTCTGCCTCTCTACACCTATTTTGAAAAGCATAAAATGCTTTCCAATCCCCCAAGGTTCTTTTCTTTCTATGACCTTCCCAGCTTAGATTTTTGTTGAAGTCAATTCTGAGGTATTTGTAATCCGCAACTTCTTCCAGAATTTTGTCTTCAAAGTAGAACTTATGCTGGTTATGTTTTCTTTTCTTAGAGAAAGCCACTACTTTCGTTTGTTGATATTGACTTGCATCCCCACACGTCTACAAAAATGCTCAAGGGATGGTAAGTGCTCTTGCAAACCAAGAACTGATTTAGCAATCAGAATAAGGTCATTTGCATACAAAAGAAGCCTTATAACAAATTTTCCCAAATAGATACCATCACCCCCTTGCGCATTTACCCACTCCTCAAGCTTGTCGATATACAAACCAAAAAGGGTAGGAGACAATGGGAAACCCTGCTTGACCCTGATATCGCTTCTAAAACTTTCAGAAATGCCTGCTGAAGTTCTAATTTTGAATTTCACCTCTTCATATAGCCTATGCACAACTCCTCTCAAATTTTTAGGAACCCCAGGTTCTTCCATTATGTGCCAAAGCTTATCCCTAGGAACAAAGTCAAACACTTTTTGGAAATCAACAAAGCAATACAAGACTTCTTCCTTTTTCTCCCAAAATTTTTCAATGGTGTGCCTTAAAGTTATAAAATGATCAACTATGGAATGTTTAGGTCTAAAACCACCTTGCCCTTTAGCACGCTTATCTATTCTTTTGCCCACTTGGTAATTTTATTTTCTAGCATGCTTCCAAATAGCTTTGAAAATAAAGGGTTTATCATGATGGTCCTATAATTGGAGGGATTATCGATGTCACCACTCTTGAAAAGAGGTATTTCCAAACTAGTTGACCAATTTGTGGGGAGCCCTAATTGTATGATGTTGTTGAAAATTTTTGTAATGTGAGGTGCAAGGATATTTGAGCCCCACTTTATATATTCTTCTTGGAGTTCAACTAAGTCTTTTGATTTTCCAATGCCTAACTGCTTGATACCCATCTCTACCTCTTGCACCGTGAAGAGCTCAGTATGAATGTTGACCAAGGGGGGAGGGTCAACCTGGGGATCTTGCTCATAGAATTTTCTTTTTTAAACACATACATGGAAGACACAGAATATGAATTATAAGCATTGAGTTGGATATCTTATTGACAATGGTACATAGTTATAATACATAGGAGTGACCCTTGGTTTCATATTCCAAGTGGTCCCTTGGACTCCCTTTAGCTATTCAGCTTCCACACCAACCCTTAGAGGATTAGGTGTCCAACATTCCCCCCCTTAATCCGAAGGGGTATGTATGAGTCCAAGAAGAGAGTTGTAATACACACTGTGCAAAAAATGGATGGCAACTCTAGGTTGAATTTGCTCTCTGAAATGTCGGTATAAGGGGGGTGGTTTAAGAATGACCACCAACACTGGAACACTTAGTGTCGTTCCTGGAACTCTTCCAAATATGGCATGAGGCTGAGGTCTTCTGCTAGAGGAATTTCTCCTAATGATTTGGAGAGGGAGACCTTCAACATGAAATAGGGAAGTCTACAACTTGCGGTGGTTTAGGATGACCACCAACTTTGAAATGCTTAACGTAATTCCTGGAACTCTTCCAAAACTGGCAAGAAGCTGAAGTCTTATACTAGAGGAAGTGTCCCCAATTCTTTGAAGAGATGTCTCAACCCCGCATAGATGGTTTAAGGATAATCATCAATTGAGGCATGCTTAGTGGAAACTTTGTCTCTGGATACAACTCTGAATCTGGTATGGCAGGTTGTGGTTTAGGCTTGCTTGATGTGTCTTTGAATCTTGTAGATGACCATCATTCCCCCCTGTCATATACAAGGTGAGATGATGGAGAAAACTTGTCTGCAAGATTATTCAATACTGTAGAACAAGTTCTGACATATGACTGGAATATCTTCTTCGCTGTTGAAGCCCATTGCTAAGAAGCGATCCATCCAAGATGAATATTTGTTCTTCTACGAGGCTTGTTTCTGAAACATATGTTTGAAGAGTGAGTAGTTTTATGACAATTCTCACATGGATGAAGATCAAAACAGTGATATTTCATATGGCCAACTCGATCACATTGTTGGCATTTAACAACTTTTGACTGTGAATGTGGAGGAGCAGAATCTGGAAGAGGTGAAGGTGAACCATCAAGAAGAAATCCAACACTCTGTAATTTGATGGGCTTTGAGTAATCTGGAATATGAAAGGAAACATCCTTGCAATATCCAAGACCTGTTCTATGCTTGTTGTGGACAAGCTCTTCCCAAGCTTTGATGATGGGCTTGGGAAGTGCATACTGAACTTTTGCATCTGCATGTGACTTTGCTGCTTCATTGGGAACTAGATCTGAATCAATTTGTTACTTATGGGAGTTTGTTTCGATGTTCTAAACAAAAACAGGTTTAGAATGATGACTCCGTTGTTGTAATTCTTCCTGCTACAATTGTGATTCAAGTTGTAGAAACTCTATCTTTTCATGTGCATTTTGCAGACAGGTTTGAATTTCCGAAAGAGAGGCTTTGCTTATTTTTACTATGCTGTTAGCAGTGGACCTGATTAGAGTTTTCAGTAACCCTAATAAGCCATGAATTTTCTCCATTATTCAACCAAACAAATGGGCAAAGTGTTAAGAAAACAAATGCACAGTGTTGTTGCAAATCCACACCAGAACAATATGCCAATTTAAACATACATTCCCATGCATTAAGAGCTAGTTCTCTCTCTCTTAAAGCATAAACTTCAACCTTTAAAGAATGGAATAACTAGCCTTTGTCCAGATGCAGCTCACAAGGTCAAAACACAATGGGTATATGGTAAAAATATTTTCATGGAAAGAAAAAAATAGAACTGAGGTTCACTTGGGGGTGGACTGCAAAACCAGAAAACACAAAATGCCCTTATCGTCAACTGAAATTAGACCCAGGGACCCTCATACTGCGCAACGACAAAAAACGGTATTACAGGAACTGATTTTTGATGAGCATTTGAAAGAGCCAATCTAGACAGAAAAATTAGAACACACAACCAACTCATTCTGAGGCCTCATCTGCCCATTTCTAAAGCTCCCTTGATAGCAACCTCTACACACCCAAATATCCTCACATGTAGAGAAGTGCAAGAAATTTATGAAGTAAAAATAGTACAAACAATCTAATACTCAAAATATATATTGTAGAAGGTATATCAAAGCTCTAGCAAAGACATCTATGTGAGCAAGAAGTGACACATTCTATTCCACACTTCAAAAAATACAAACAATATAAATACTCAAAATATATATTGTAGAATGTATATCAAATTTCTAGCAAAGACATCTATGTGAGTAGGAAGTGACACATTCTATTATTAGTATATATGTTTTTTTTATGGTAGAATTACATCCACATTAATACATTTACGTATATATGGTTTTATTAATTTATATTTACAGGATTAGATTTATTTGTTTCTATTATTATAATTATTAGAGGTCAATACAAGCACAAGTAAAAATTTAAATAATTTTTTTACAAATTTAAATTTAATACAACATATTTTGATCAATAATATACATTTAAATTTTTATATAATATACTATTAAGTTTTAATTTATAATATTTTAATTTATAATATGTAACTATTATTAAAAATATTTTAAAATATTATATAGAAATTAAATTCTTACTATCCATCTAATAATTATTAATAAATTAAAATAATTTAATTAAACTTAAACCATACCTCCTTTCTTAAGCTAATTTTATATTATGGATTCAAATCTTATAAATAGCTTTGGTATATATATATATATTTCAATGTCGAAGTTCCTATCGTTACCTTATCGTGCGGTCGACTGTCATTCCTTAATAAGACGAGCTAAGCACGTGAACTTTGAGGCTGATGGATCAACCGTTCATGTCAATGGCAGCACCACGCCAAACAATCTTCAATCTGCACCATTTGGACACTTGTTTCAACTTTTGACTCATTCAATCAGTTAATAGAATATCCTTGGAAAATATATTTATTCTTAATTGATGTTGAAGTTTTTGGGATAAAATTTACTTTATTAGTAATTGTTTATTATTTAACACTAAAATGCTTAAAAGATTAACAACATGGGTGTTAAGTTGCCAAGATTCAAAAGTTTAATATGATTTTTTAACAATTTTTTTATATAAAAATAGAGTGGATATACACTAATCACTCACATATACATAATGTTTAAAATATCCACAATATGGGCGTTAAGTTTTTTTCTAAAGATTCAAAACTTTAATATGATATTTTAACACAAATTTTGATATAAAAATAGAGTTGATATACACTAGTCAACCACATATACATAATGTGGTTGATAGACATCAATAAACATATATCACATTAATATTAAAGTGTATGGTAAAGATTTGATATTAATTAATATATAATTATAATATTAGGTTATAATATTATTATATTAAAATTGTAATATATTAATGGAGAAGTCTTAACATCAAACCTAATATTATAATTAGGTTTTTAATATTTCAAAAACCTAATTATAATATTAGGTTTGATGTTAAGACTTTTCCCTTAATATATTACAATTTTAATATAATAATATTATAACTTAATATTATAATTATATATTAATTAATACTAAATTTTTATCATACACTTTATCATTATTAATGTGATATATGTTTATTGATGTATATCAACCACATTATGTATTTGTGGTTGACTAACTATAATATATTAATACATTATAATATATTAATATATTAAAATTAATATTACAAATCCAATATTATAAACTTAATATCAAACAACCTCATATTAAACCCAATATTGTTAAGCATGGGAGTTGGAGCATTTATTTTTTTTTGCAAAGTGACATGGCTTGAACTTTATTATTTGGCTTTTCGTTTTGATTAAGTATTAACCTTGATCTTATTAACTATGAATGTTTCTATGACATATGATAATTCAACCATGAGCAAAATATGATGAATGCTAATGGAAGTGATAGGGAAAATGACACGGAGTAAAAGATGGTTGAGGATAGTGGATACACTACACCTTCCTAGGTCTTTGGTATTATAATTTTCTCAGGAGTGGCAATACTTATTTAGAGGAAGAATATGATCCACTATTGTATAACAAGGAAAATAATAAAAATTTAGCATGTTATGATCCATTTTCATATTTCACCAATGACCACATTCCTTAAAAATATATGAGAAAATATAATCATACATGAGAAAAAATGAAATATATTGTGATATATAATACATCAAGCCTCATCATCATCATAATCATCATGGATAATAAAGCTTTAAGGTGCTCCCATTTTGTATAAAATCTAATCTCCATGCCAAAACAACTAAACCATACTAACATCATCATGTAATCATCAAGGGTGGGCATATCCAATATGCATAAAACCATCATGTAGCAAGATCTTTGGCATAAAACCCATCGATGACAAAATTTTGAAAGTACTTAAATTCAAGTGTGAACTAGAACATCATGCCATTGGAAGAGTGGTTCTCATGTTGAAATCTCTAGCATGTGATGGAAATCACATGGTTACCACTCATACAATAGGAGGGGTAAAAGATGGTAGTTTCGAATGTATGTATGTGTCATAGAGGAAGGTTGTGCATACAAGTAGCATTCTACTCAAGTCAAGTGAGCCCATTTTAGGTACTTGTGTAGCATGATCATGTGGCTTAGGTATGAACATATGCAAGATTTTTCGACATAGAGAGATATGTGAAGCAACAATCAAGAATGTTGATTCCATGAGATATGGATATCAAAGTACAATTATCTTCCAATTATGTCATTTTAATGTTCATTATTTTTTTTTTCTCAGTAAAAACTAATTCTATTAAGAGGAAGTATGGTACAATAAGAAGATACAGCCAAGAGAGGCAAGAACACAGGCTGCCGGAAAGGATAGGCTATCCACCTCGGCCCCTAAAAAGGAAAAGAGAAGAGAGCTATGCTGAGCACAAAGAAACAAGGAGAACAGATGGGCCAGAGCCGAACAGAGGGTTCTACCCAACATGTGTAGAATCATTTATACGACATTTTTTCCCTTTCTTTTTACCAACTTTGACCCACTCAAGAGGACTTTGCTGAACCGGTATGATTTGCACACTGAGCTGAGCTGACTGGGAGGGTTCCTTGTCTGAGTCCGAGGTGGAGGACTCATGATTTCTTTTCTGTGAGAATGGAGGGACAGACGAAACCTCAGGATCGGTCAAGGGCGGATCCTGTGCCGGTGTAGCTTCCATTCCTTCCTCAACCTCTTCCTCTTCATCCGAGCTGAAATCGAAGTCGTCCATGGGGGGAGGATCATGAGGCTTCCAGCTTTTGGATTTCTGCTTGGGACTGACTTTCTTCTTTTGGGCAGGCATCGTGGGACAAGAGCCCTTAAGGTGCCCTGTGTGATGGCAGTTACGGCAACGAAATGTTGTGTTCTCATAGTCCAGGGTTTGAGTCCAATGAAAGTCTCCAATTTTGAGATTGATCTGGTCAGGAAGACCTTTGCTCATGTCTATCTCTGCACAGATTCTGGCAAAGGTATATATTCCTTTTTCCCCTCTTGATACGTCTGTGTCTAGAAAGCGGCCTAGAGAATTTCCGATCCCTTGGAATACTGCAAAATGCCATAGGTGCGCTGGGAGATTTGGAAGTCTTACCCAGATGGGGAGCTTGGTGATGACTGCTGTAGAGGGATCGAAATCTGGGAACCAAGGGGTGAGGAATAAACCTGCTGAGCCCCAGAACCACGGGCCTGCTGTTAAAGCTTTCTGGTAGTCCTCATCTAGAACAAACACTACAATGAAGAAGCCCTTTGAGCATAGCAGCACCTTGCAATTGTTGGTCCAGGTAGAGTGAATCCATTGGTAGAGGTCTACTGTGCGCGGCCATAGCCCATTGAACCTGCAAATGATGGCTTGTTCTTCAAACGTTTGGGTTTGCTCATCCAGCGATGGATGCATGATTTCAATGGAGGGGGTTTCCTCCAATTTGTCCACCAGAAAAGGCTTGGGTGCCTGAACTGGTGGAGCAGTGTTCTTAGGCATCTGAGCATGGACAACGTCTTTGTATGAAAACTTCTTCGCTGAGGATGACTGTCCAACAACTCCCCCTCTCAAGCGAAGGGAAAGAGTAATGGTTGCATTTCTTTTAATGCTGTAAAAAGACAGGGGGAGAGGATCCTCAAGTTGTTTACCTTCATGGAGAAGTCGTTGAGCTGCAGAGGGTATCCCCAGCTTGAGATCCAGAGCATGCTTGAGGTCCTGCACCAGGTTTGACGAGCTCACCCAAAGTAGCAGAGTTTTTCCGGAGATAAGCTTGATCTGTATCTGGAACTCAACAGAAAGATCAGGGTTCTGCTTTCCTTTGCATATCCCAGGCGAGAGAAGGCTGAAGCTTTGAAGGGTCTTCTCCTCCTGAACTTGCCGCAGGGGAATATGAGGAGAAGAGGAAAGGGTCCAAAAAATATTGAATCTATCAATGCGTTCTGCCCAGAAGGGTTTCCAGAAGATCCGTTCAAGCCGAACCAGGAAATTTGAAAAATTCTGAAGATCTGGAACAGAGTATTGGCTGTTCTGGGGTGACAGAGAAGGCACTGAAATGAGAGAGCAGCCTTCTAGAACAGAGTAATTCCTCCCGGGAGCCGCCGCCTGAGGAGAAACAAGAGAAAAATCTGCGTCTTCTTCCTCAGCCGCCGCATCTGCATTCTGAAGGAGGCGGCTGGCACGAGATGCGGCAGTAGAGGTCCCAGATCTAGCATCTTCAGGGCCGAAGGCGAAGCAAAGGAGGGGGAGGGGTGCTTTCAGAATGTAATGGAGACCCGGCGTATCAGTAATGCAATGGAGCGGAGGTCCTTGAATAAATCGCACTTCTCCTGCATAAACAGAGCTGTCCAAAGGCCAGATGGTGGCCGAAGGCGAGGAGGCGGCGGCTCTGCAGGTAGGGTTCATCTTCGGCGCCGTGTAGTGAGATGAAATATTGTTCATTATCATGCATTTAGGAAGGAATTTATTTTTTTATGCAAATCTATGAGAATATATGAGAATCACTTTAGGTAGGTACTCTTGAAGCAACAATAAAAGATAGTTGTTACAATACCCTATTATGTTGCGTCAACACTTTTTTGTTGCAACAACACCCTTATATCATCAGTGTAACACCCAAGGTACCTTGGTGTTTCTATTCTCGTTGTTGAAAAACAATTGAAGAGCAGGTGTTGTAACTCCCAATGTGGAAAAATGGCCAAACCACCATCCAATATGAAGGGCCACCTAGGTAAGTTTCACCCAGATTTCTGAAGGCGTGAAACCAGTTGAGGCCGCAGGTGAAACCACCGATGGTATTAGTCGTGCCATGTAATTAAATGCACATTAATGGTGCAGGTACCATCGAGTTAATTAATTTTGTAGCCCATGTGTGTTACCTTTAATGCCTTGATTAAGGTATATTAAAGCAAATTATATGTATTATTTTTCTCATTATGTTTAAGAAGGAAAGAAAACGAAAGGGTAAAACCTACTAGTTTATAGGGACAAATTAGAAAGAATTAATTAAAAGTATTTACGCCTCACCATACTCCCTTTTCCATAATAAGTTCTATTAAAATGTGCCTAGGAAGAGGGGAATGCTTTAAAAGAAAGTTCTTGAAAAAAATATGTGTCAAAATCGATAATTGTTAAAGATAAAGACCTTTCAACCCTAGCTTGATTCGTAAAAGGATGGACAACCTTCATTCTGAATTTTGGAAATTCAGTGAACATTTTGACTTGTTCCATATATGGGAAAGCAATCTCCCTCAAGCTATGTTTTCCGAAAACTTTCCTTTCCCTGAATTAGTGCATTTATGTGTTGAATTTTACAACCTTGATCAAATGGCTTTTAAAGATAATCAGCAGTTATAGGTGGTCCTTTCGATCATCGAGAAAGACTTAATCAATATGATTCTTTTTCCTGTTATTTCTAAACTCATCGAAGAAGATGATGTTGAGCGTCACTTCAAAACCCTTGTTGATACCGAGAAAACCAAGTTTCTAAGGAAATTAGTAAACGAGCATGGAAACATTACAAAGATTAGACTTCCTTTAAAGAGGGAAGTTTTTAATGGAACTACTAGAGACCCAATATCCATGATCAATTTGGTTTTATGTTATTATGATGATTTGAGTGTTGATTCAATCAAGATGGGCTTTATACATAAGATTTCACTATTTACCAGGTTTAATTTTCCTTTATTTATTGCTAATGGGATTCATGACTAGCTTACATTATTGTTAGAAGAAAGGAATTTCAAGTATAATTCTTACCTTGTTTATCTTCTATTAGCTTTGTAGTCCTCCCATTTTGAGTACTTAGTGTTAAAATATAGAAATTAGTTGGGAGAGGAGAAATTTCTCTTTGAATGGACACATGTTGTGGTATTCATTAATCAACCTTATGGTTATCAAATATTCATTGACAAATTCATGTCCACATTTTATAGTCTATTCTTTGGTCATCCTCCTCTAATAATCCCTAATTAATACAAGTTTCACTTGCATATGAATGAAAAATTAAAGTGTGGATATTGGTACATTGAAAAAAACTATAGAATTTTTAGAATCTATGGTATTGAGATTAAGCTATATAGGCTCCTTGTTTATTTAAACCCTCAAGTTTTTTCTTTAGAGTATATCCGATAAAGAATTCATTATAATGGCTTACATTTTACATCTAAGGGAAAGAAATATAAATTTGATATCCCCCCTGAGTTGTTTTATTTTACTATTAATTCACATACAACTCTCCCAATTATTGAAAACATGTTAAAGGCTTTTGTGTTTGAAGAACATGAAGAATGGAAATATGACCCTTATTAGTTTATTTCCAATATGAGGATGTCAATAAAATTTTCTCCTTATTTTCACTCTCCCATAAAGGATAAAGTCAAAAAGGCTAACAAAGATATATGGACTCAAAGTTCTACAACAAACCCTGACCAAAAATCGCTAGTACAAAACATGAGGTAAATAGCCTAAAACATCCCCGTAATGTTAGAAAATCTACAGAAGATATGATGGATGTTGATATCCCCCTCCCTCTAAGAAAAAGACTAAAAACAACATTTCCTTATGATAAAACGTTGTTAATTATTCATTGTAATTCTAATGAATAAGATGACGTTCTTTCATAAATGTTATTGCAAGAGAAATGTTTCAAGGAGATGGTTAAGGGAAATATGTATTCTTAAGCCCAAACTGCAATTATAAAGAAGTATGGCTTTTGGCCCGTGGGCTAATACATTGCACAAATCCTTTGTGTGTGCTCTATCTCCTATCTCTCTCATATATTTTTGCTCATTTATGGAACAAATGCACTCGAAAAGAATGAAACCTCTTTTCCTTCTAATGGCCTAGTTATACCACAACCTAATAACCTACTAGTGGTTAGGTTTGACTACCTCAACTCTTAACCAAAGTTACAATGTCAACTATCCTAGATTTTTCTTCATCGTAACCATGTGGCCAACCCATTTTCCATGAGTTATGGGGCTGACGTGGCATGCTCTCAAGTTATGGTGGTGAAAATAGGAAGGTCAATTTCCATGTCGCATAACTTTTGCACAGAGATTCCAATTGACACAATTTTTGCACCATTGGAAAGGTCTGTATGTGTAGAAGATAAAAAATGGTGTTGCATTAGAGAAGTTTAATCCCCCAAAATTATCATTTAATACCTCAAAATTCTCCCCAAAAAATTTAAACTATAATTTGCCAAACTAGGCCCTAGTGGTAAAAATGGTCCCGTGAGCTTATTCCTCCACTTTTTCCACTTTGAAAGTGTTGATATGGATGAAAAATAATATAGTGATCCAATCTAGATAAATAAGGCACATATATCACAAGAAGTACTACAAGAAATTGAGGATATTGAGTAGAAGGTGGTAAATGAAAGTGATTATATATCATACAAAGAGGTCTTTGAATCCATCTCTCATTACATATCTGGTTTGGGCTCAGAGAGAGGGAGGTGCAACCAATATCTACTCACTATGGAGTTGTATTAGCAGTTGAAAGAAATGTTGGGGAAGTTTTATTTGATCGAAATGCAAATCGAGATGAGTTCCTCCTCAAGATGGAGGAACAACATTTAATCTATGAAATTATGGATTAGTGCCTGCAACAAATTGAGTGAGTCTTCTTGCACGACCGTAAGCGCATGTAAGCTGATAATTCAAGTCTCATCGTATCCATAACTTATTTTTTTGATGTGAGTTAGTTGGTTTGTCTTGCTACAACCTACATACATATGTTTTTGGTTTTATGTTAAGTTAGTCCATAGGGCCATGTAGCGCAATTTTTAGTCTTGTTTTAATCAATTTTGTACATAAATTTTTGACAATATATATCATAAATAATTATATTAAAAATATTTTAAGATTTAATAAATTAAAAATATATAAAAAAAATAAAGAAAATTTATCATAATATAAATAAAAAATAGGTTACTAAATTATATTATATAATATAATTTTCTTCAAAAAAATTAATATAAACATATCATAATTTTTTAATTATTTTTATAACTTATAAACCAAGTGTATTTTTGTTTTAAATAAAACATTTAAAAAAAAAATTAAGATGCTCCCATGTAAATTATATAATATAATTGTTTTTTCCAATTTTCCAATATTTGCGTGAACCTATTTACCAAATTTTATTATATAACGTAATTTTCTTATAAACAAGGAGCCACTGTCGTGGCGGTAGTCCCTGTCGGGGTCTGCAGGGAATTGCAGAACTTAGAAAAGTTGGTTTGGCGGAAATTGTTCCAAGTCTGGAGAGGATGGGAGGTAGAGGTCAAGGAATAAATGGAGTGAACCACAAATAAGTAATTCATATAAGTTGCTAAAGGCAGGCAGGTACTCTCAGCTGTAAATCATTTCACAGTGGATGCAAATATTACATAGTAACAAAATAGCTGTGGGGCCAGTTTGTTGACTGGCCTACATGCTGCAGAGCAGCGACCATTTGCATCCATCTGTCCAGGTATGACAAGAACGATTATGAACTTAAAGAAGCTTTATTTGAATGAAGATGCTAAACAGAAATGCAGAAAATCATTTAGGAACAGGGTTTGGAGATACAAAGTGATCCCTTTCAATAATGCTCAACCACAAATAAGCATTTTGTTCAATCTTGACTGAAAAATTAATTGCCTAGACTGAAAAATATCTTTAAATCTTAAAACCAATAATTCATATAAATCAATCTTTAAACCTTAAAACCAGTGATTCATATAAGTCGCTCAAGCCAGGCAAGTACTCTCAGTTGTAAATCATTTCACAGTGGATGCAAATATTACATAGTAACAAAATAGCTATGGGGCCAGTTTGTTGACTGGACTATGTTAGAAGCACTTCTTGTTGCATGAGTTGCATCAGCAACAACAATTCCTATGTCTGCCTTTTTTAGCCTGCAATCGTTTAACAATCTCGTACTTATGCTCTGCAATGACCAGTCAAAATCAGGAAGGATATGGAATCAAACACTAATTAAGGAAATGAAAAAATAAAAGTATCTGAAAAAACACAGAAGTAAAAGATAATTGTTGCTCACCAGGGAAAACACCAGCAAAACCATTAGCCTTCTCTATCAGTTCATCAACTGGCGAAGCTGCAATTGATTCATCTTTGTCCTGACCTAGTAAAGAGGATGATGGATACATGTTTGTACCCATGTCCAGTCGGCGACCTGTCTCCTTGGCAATAGCCAATTGATCTCCTGATGAACATTTGCAAGTAAATAGTTAAATGTTGGCTCGTTGCATTACAAAAAAAGTAGTGAAACTGATGACACCATAACCTCACCATACCTGTGATCATTTTGACATTTACACCAAGATTAAGAGCCCTTGTGATTTTTTCAACACTGTCATGGCGTGGGGGATCAAAAAGAGGCATCAATCCAATAAAATGCTAGGGACCTCCTGGACTCTCCTTCCTGCCCTTTGGAACTTGCTGCAAAGATTTTGAGATAGCTATAAAGATATACATAATCAACAAGAAGAACTTACCGGGAAGATTCAGCCCACGGATAAAGCAAAAGAAGCCATATTATTAACTTGATATGCAACTGCAAGAGAGCAAAGTCCTCGTTCAGCAAAGTTGTCAATAACTGTATGAACTCGCCGGTCAATTTGTGGCTTATTATGTGCGAGGTTAAGAATCTAGCAGAAGGTATTTGGTCATTTCAGTTTTAATAGAATGTGTACAAATAAGTTTTGAAGCACTTTCTAAACAATACAGCCCATTACCAAGTCTAATGAAGAAGGTCAAACTTCCAAAGAACAATACTTGCTCTGGAGCACATTTACTAACTTGATGCATTTTCCCTTCATTGTCAATATAAGTGAGAGCTGTCCTCTTGTCAGTTGGATTAAAAGGAAGAAAATGGACCTCTTGAATGGTTGCCCACGCCTTTTAGATCCATGGATGTTAAAAGCCACAACAAAAGATACAAATCAGTAAAATAAGCATAGGCCTGCTTATCAACTAAAATTTAATATGATGACATAAAAAAAATACTTGCCTCCTTAGGATCCGTAAGCATCCCAACAATTGCTGCATCAATGGCATCTTGATTCTCTGTTCTGGATGCTCTTGCAGCCATCAGGACAACAACATCCTTGTCATATCCTTTCGTGAAAACCTATTCATGACAACAATTAGTAATTGATACTTGTTTGAAGGAAACTAACAGTACTGGATCATCCAATATTACCACGGACCCTAACTAGCCAATTTGGTACAACTGCAGTATCACCAAAAATTATGTATTTATGAAATAAGAGAAAGGACAAAAAAAGAATCAGAAGTCCAGAATAAATACCAACCTTTTGGAAGTGGCCAACTTGGTTTGTATTGTTGACAATATGTGCTGGTTTACCAAAAAAGGTATGGACCCCAGTAGCAATGACAACACATTCAAGTTCACCCTGTTTGCAAGTAGAGCCAGAATAAACCCCATTGCCAGGACCCTTTGTTACTGGTAATGACTGACCACTGAGGGCAGACTACACACATTCAAAAATATTGTCATAAAACGTGGCTCAGGAAAAGTACCAAAATAGTCGAAGTTAATCCTAGAAACCATATAAAAGCATACCGAAAATTCCAGCACTTGTAATAAAAAATAAGAAGTAAAGAAAATGATTGGATTAAGACCTGATCAATCTTTAAAGGATCTCCTTCAAGAAGAAGTGCATGCGCAAGAACAATATCTCTAAGTTTGATGCTGATTATGTCACTAGGAACAAGCACTGCTGCATCTTCTTCACTCCATTGTCCATCTCTGAGAACTTGTTAAGTTCAAAGTCTTAAGTCATTAACCAAGGAATTTAAAACTGCAGCACCCATGATCTTAAGAGGATTCTGAACATCTAATTGCATGCTTCCCTGCAAAACCAAGGATAGAAAACAGAAAATATGGGGGCTGCCACTCATACAAAAGATAGTGAACAGACCTTGCTCTTTGGAGCCAGCCGAGTCATCAGTGCTGCAACAGCATTGCCAGCATTGTTTTCCTCTATGAAACTTATGGTAGAGTTTATAACAAGCAATGTTAGAATACCACCAAAATCTTGCCAGTCAGGAGGTTTTCCCTGCAAAGATACAATTTACATGATTAAAGCCTCAACTAAAAAGAGTGGATAGGGTATGCCCTGACTGATACTGGCTACAAGAGAGAAATATTGTGACACAGTAGAACAAGAAGCCATCTTCTTTTCCGATAATATGCACAGGAACCATAAGGATGAAGTAATACTGTGAACTACTAAAAATACAATAGAGGGGAACGATATCCAATGGGAGAGACCAAATGCCACACTACTATTTACTATCAAATGAACACAGAAAACACAAAATTAGCAACAGTACTAGCAAATATTATTAATGATGAAAAAACAAAAGAATAACCATGACCAATTTGCCAAAAAAATACAATTATCAGAAGGAATGGCCACAGTTTAAAGATATGTGTTTAGTTCATGGATTGATCAATGGGGGTATATTATGCAAGCATGTTGAAGAGTCAAGACAGGCAGATAGACATGTTTGATAAACTGAATGTACACATTGTAGGTTCGACTAGGAAAAGCCCTTGCAAAGAAGAAAAAACCATAGAAAAAAAAAAATAGAACATATAAAAGTAACAACATGATATTTGTGGTGTAAATAGCCAAGAGTTTTCAAAAACAGAGAAAATATGGGCCATGGATTTGAACGTTAATCTCTAAAAATGGGGATTTGAGCCAGCTGAGCAAAGCGAGGAACTTCTCGTTTTTTGAATTCGAAATTCGAATTAATTTAGAAATAGAGATTTGACCTGAGTGATACGTTTCACCCTTTGGTGTTTTTATATCGAAATTGGAATTAATGAAAATCAGAGTTATCCATCTATGGACATCGATCCCATCCCCTCTCACAACTCGTTGTACTTGATGCAGTTACGCAGATCACTCCAGATTTAGTGCAAACGTAGTTAATGCAGGTAGGGCACCAACGTGAGAGGAATCTGAGAAATCTGTTGAAGTTAACCAGAGAAATGTATATCAGTCATTCTCTACATCACTACTCAGCTCGACGTTTGCAAATTCTGTGGAAGTTACCAGAAATGTATATCGGCCATTCTCTCCTTCGCGCTTTGTAGATTGGAAACCATGTGAGCACTCTTCAGATTGTAAATTGGAAACCATGTCAGCACTCTTCAGATCTATGGCATATTCAGATGGTGTCTGGGATAAATTCTTTCCTGGTAGTGCTACCAGATTTTACCCAAAGCAGTCACCCTGTAGCATTCGCTTCGAAAATATAACTCTACGTTTGACTTTGGATCACATCTGTTTAATAACATGCAAAAAATTTAAGCAAATTGTACAATTAACAATAAATAGAAACATAGGTAAAATAAAATAATACCAAATGCAATACAAACCTTTGTGGTGCCTTGAGGGCAATGTACTGAGCTGTCCGTTGATTAGCAAAGCTCTTTTATCATAGCTAGTTATCAGTAGATTTTGTATCTAGCACTATGCCATAATTCCGTCTTCAAACAACATAAATTCATTTTAAAGTCCATATAGTTTGGTGCTATTTATAAAGTTTACGTGGTATGGTAACATATTGCTTCTAAGTAGTTTGCAGTACTTAATTTAATAGAGGAAAGTGCCATAGTACAGCAAATTAAATAAATTATTAATAATTAATAGATCTATACAGGGAAAATAAATTATTAATACTTAATAGATCTATCCTAGGTATGGATTATTTAGGTTTAGCTATTAAAGCAGATATTAAGCTATTAATACTTTGATATATTTAGCTACTAAATCAGCTATTGATACTTGGGACATCTATGCATTTCGATTTTGTAGTAAGATAAACGTACCATTACAACTGTTCACCAGGGTTCCAATTCCCTATAATCCAACCCAACGTGTATAGCAGAGTAGCAAAGAGAGAGGAGGCTAGGTTGAAAGTGCTAAATAGTTTGGTGGAATTTGGCAGTTAAGCCCATGGAAGTTCATTTTTGCAATGTAGCATTTCAGTGTATGTATCTGAAACTAGGGAAAATTGGGAAAAAAAACAAATAAGAGATGCCACCTCCAGAACTTCATAGCTTTCAGGCATAACATAGGAAGAAACAGAAATGAGTAACTGATTCAATATACAATTTGTCATTTAACTTCACTGGATAATAAGCACCATGTTTAATCAATCTATGGAACCTTTGGTGTTCGCATTCAGCAGCCATAGATACAAAATTATTGCTCATCTGATGTTGCATTTGTTGTATTCAACAATATAATTTAAACCAAACACGGTACTTTTTAAGATGGAGAAAAAATATAAATACAAAAGGTGGCAAGACAATGTCTGATTGTCAAGCTTCAAGCATGTTGCAGAATGCCTTCCATTTGAAATACAGGATAGAAACAGAAACTGTACAAACACACATGCATAAAGACTTTCCAGCCTTCTTTCCTGAACCGTTACCTACATTACCCAAGAAACAAAAACTAACAAAACAAGATGGCTTACAACAAGCTCATTATGACTAAAATTTGAACCGACAATAGAAATTTAAAATCTTCTCTTCTCATTTTGAAGTAGCAATGGAATTTAAAATATTGAAAGTACATTTTCTTCGTAAATGAGTGGAAATTGCAAGTTAAATAGTTCTATTACAGTAAGAACATAATATGAAGAAACATATTCATATCACTTTTGCATTTTCTGTGTACGTGAAGGCCGCCATGTTCCTGGATTTTGTAATCTGTATAACAAATTGTTAGTTATAATAAAATGATAACATTGTGAATTGAAGAGAGGACATATTTGAGACAAAAGATGTTAAGGCATTTGTTGATGTACCTTCCATTTGTTAGTTGACATGTAATAGCTCACTATCTTCATTGAGTGTGAAATTGCTCTGAATTTTGAAGTCACGTAACATGTAAATAGTGGTAGCTTTCTGTTGAAAATATGTCTCATATGACATTGCTTTTAATTCAGGAAGTAAGTCATGTAATAAGGGCTGCCTGATGATGCACTGGACAAAGTTATTTGTAATGGATTCTATTATAGCATTTATAAAATGCTTGTAGATGAAAGGGTAATTATCATTGCATTGTGAACATAAAATTGTTCCATTGGTTATCACTATGGATGAATTCACTGGGGAGTTACAAATTGCACAAACAGGTTCGAAAGGAGTTGAATATGGATTTGTTGCCATCAAAATACCTTCGACCTGTTTATAAAATATTCAAACTTTAATTTACATTATTACATGGCAAATGCAAAGCTAGTAAACCATTATCGTTATACTTACAGCATAGGTAGATATAGTTAGTTTTCTGAGACTTTTCAGTGCATCTGTGTTAAGTTCAGTCATGAACGTTGACTTTGATGCCCTGAATATTGTTTCTTTTGTGTTAACCTTTTTTGTTAAATTTTTGAAAAGGATGAGGGGGAAGTCTCATTTCTGCAGTTGTTTTTCCATTGAAAGGAAAAATTGTTCATACGTGTCAAACAATTGCAACTGCAAAAGAGAAATTGTTATCTATTGAAAAATACGAAAAGTAATATGCAAATACATTGTTTGTATGTGTTGAAAAATTGCAAGTGCAAGAGACAAATTACAATAACTATAGACAAATTACAATAACTATACATTGAAGTGATGCATGTTATCTACTGAAAATTAGGAATAAGTAACATGCAAATACATATAGTTGCATTGTCATTTTCAGAATCTCCATCTTTGATATGGAGTATGTAATGCAATCCAACCCGTTTGGCAAGTGTAACAGCTGCAGCGATTGTGCCAATTGGGTACATTTATTTTTTGTTTGCAAATTGCCTAATGGTTGTATTGGGAATGAAGCAATATTCTTTGCAAACTTCAGGTACAGTTTCTATGATACTTGATTCATTAAGCAAAATTATTTTGTCACAGTCACGGCGATCATAAACAGTTTTAGGCAATATCCTGAAATTTGTAATTGAGATGTTGTTGCCTTGCAAAATTTTCTGTTCATGTCGCTCCACTAAATGTGCAGGTACAGTTAACGTTATAGTCATCATTCCTTGAGCATATGTCAAATCAGCTCGTAATATTTGACGTGATTTGTTTGCTTTATCAAGGAATGCAGTATAGACAACCATTATGTCTCCAACAAATAGCTGCCCAATTCTACGACTATTGAGATCTTCAATTGATACTTTAATTGGCAGTATCTGTTTTTGCCTATTAAAATTGCTTAGTTAGAAATTGCTATAAACATTTCTACAATGCTATGTTTCTCCTAAAAACTGAATAAGTATAAATAGATTAGAGTGTTGTGTTTCATATGCATACCTTTTTGATGTATCATTTTGTACATTTGTTGAATCAAGTTTTGTTGTGATTGTTTCAGTTGGACTAACACAAGTAAATGCACATTTCAATATGATGTGGATATTATCACATGTATTTTGTGATAAGCAATCAATAAAGAAATTATGATATGTAACCTGTACATGTCTTCTTGCTGCATTGTCTAGGGGGACTTACTACTAGTGCTTTCTCCACTCGTCCAAGATTTTCTAATTTATATACATTTAAATATACATATGTAAAAAGAGAAGGCATATATAATAAACATTAATATTTTAAATAGAAAATAGCATATTTGTATAGTTGTCATACACATACCTTTTCAAAACAAGTGGTTGGCTTGCCTTTTCTAATTGAGTTATGCGCTCTATTTCTTCAATTGTTTGTTTTCCTTTTTCAGGATTTATGCTATGTTATAGAATAGCAACATATATTTAGTTCAATTTGAAAGAGCATATAGAAGTAAAAAGTGAACAAGAACATTAAAACCATAGAACCATACATATGTAAAAATAGAATGCATATATAGTAAACATTAATATTCTAAATACA
Source organism: Pinus tabuliformis (assembly GCA_031772625.1). Taxonomy (NCBI): domain Eukaryota; kingdom Viridiplantae; phylum Streptophyta; class Pinopsida; order Pinales; family Pinaceae; genus Pinus; species Pinus tabuliformis. The sequence goes on along the minus strand of CM062817.1, from coordinate 1,807,239,351 downwards.
AATTAGCATATTTGTATAGTTGTCATAGACATACCTTTGCAAAACAAGTGGTTTCTTGCCCTTTCTTTGGGTTATGCATTCTATTTCTTCAATTGTTTCTTTTCCTCTTTGAAGATTTATGCTATGTTATAGAATAGTAAGATATATTTAGTGCAAATTAGAAGTAAAAAGTGAACAAGAACATTAAAACCATAGAACCATACATATGTAAAAATAGAATGCATATATAGTAAACATTAATATTCTAAATACAAATTAGCATATTTGTATAGTTCTCATAGACATACCTTTGCAAAACAAGCGGTTGGCTTGCCCTTTCTAATTGGGTTATGCATTCTATTTCTTCAATTGTTTCTTTTCCTCTTTCAAGATTTATGCTATGTTATAGAATAGTAAGACATATTTAGTGCAAATTAAAAGAACATATAAAAGTAAAAGTTGAACAAGAACATAAGATCCATAGGAAAGGAAAGGCAAGAAGAATATACTCTGTTTTTTTATGTTCCATGTTGCTGTTCTTTTTTCTTGGTCGTTTGTTCAATTGAAAAAGGTTTTACTGGCACAATCTGCATTCATAAATAGATGAGGTCATATCTGCAAATTTATGATAGGATGCTTGTGTTGCTTAATTGAAAAGGGTGTCTTTGGCATAATTTGCATTGATGAATACACAACCTCATATATGTAATGTACGATAGAATGCATAGTATGTATGGTGTTATCATTTGGTTTAGTACAAAAAGAATATTGTAATATGCTTTAGTAAAATAGAAATGGTAAAAACAATGAGGTATTGCAAAAATGTCAAAATTTGCAATTTTGTAAATTGTTTCATGTGTATATCATAGCTGAAGGACAAGAGATATTGTATCATGGTCAGACCAATATGTATCCAATATGAAAATTCTATATTTTATATTAGCTATATTTGCCCAAACATGGTCAAGGAATGATTTATGCATGGTATTAGTTTTGTCAATAAGGAAATGAAGATTGTAGTTTTCCATGTAGGCTTCTAGCTGCTTTGTTTTTTTATTGCAATGTACCATATCAATATTGAAGTCCCCTAATATAACTATGATATTGTTTAGATCTAAGTGGCATAAAGCTTTTGCAATGACATTCAAAATATTGTTTAGATTTGCATGTGGCGATGCATATATATTGGGTATTGCAATTTGTAATGCGTGAACTTTTATTTTTGCGAGCAATGCTTCTACAAATTGCTCTTCAAAATGGGTATGTTCAAGGATAATGATAGTTTTCTTTATCAATATCATTACTCCATGCTTAATGCAACTTGAGATGCAATTGAAATTTTTGAAATATTCATTTTCCATACACAATGACATATGTGTTTCTTGTAAGCATAAGATATCAGATTGCATTGTGTCATAATCATTGCATACGTCAGTAAGATGTGCATGAAGATTACGAGTGTTCAATGAAAGAATAAAGATGGATCACAATGATTGTATTGATGAAGAGTCATATTCTAATTGCCATTTTGCAGTGGTTTGCAAACGTTGCATTTCACAATTTACTTTTTGCTTAACCTTAAAATTATTGTGTTTAAGACGATTAAGCAAATATAATGATTCTATGTTTTTGACACGTGATAGTGCTGTGTATACTAGGCCATGCACTTGTACTCCAGTAGGGTCGAATGCAAGCCTATCCAAGGTTAAGCCTTGTGATCTATGTATTGTGCGTGCACATGCAAGTTGAATTGGAAATTGTTTCCGTATTTTCAATTGGGCCATCTTTGATGTGATAGGAATTGCTTTTGATATTCGCAGTATTGGTGTCCAATCATGTGCTATGTCTGAAGTATACAAATGAGCTAGTTTTCTAGATTGTTGATGACCAATATTAGGGTCGTGGAACTTAATCCATAGAACATCGACCTTATCTGTATGGGTATAGGCCTTAACTATTCCATCTGCACCATTCACTAGCCCATCTGGTGCATCATAATTGCAAGCATACATTTCAACTAACATGTTCAACTTTATCAGAAGGTGCGAAGGCAAAATAGCTATATGTTGATGGGTTGGGAAATTGTCGTTATTCTCCTCATTTTCATCAATTGCATTAATTAAAATTTCTTTGCCAGGAATCAACATTAACATTTTCTTGTTATGCATTGCAACATCTTTGTTTTGTAAAATAAATAGGGAAATGTCAGATCATTTGGTACAGGGCGCATGCAACTTGTATTCATATATGTTATATCATCAGATGTTTGACAATTTGTTCGCATTCTATTTAAAACTGATATGAATCTCTTATTTGTTCATCGCATAGTCATATGCAATTGGAAGCACTTGACATTATCCTTCCAGAAATCATGTGTTATTGTTTGATTGTTGATTCTTGGTTGTTAAAAAATAAGAGAGTCTTGAATAGGTTGTGCTTGATAGAAATCACCACAAAATATGATGTCAATGTTGCCAAAGTATTTTGTTTGGACATGTTTTATGTTTCTGAATCTACTGTCAATAGAATATAAGAACCAACTACCAATCATCGAGACCTCATCTATGAAAGCTAGCTGCAATTCTTGATATAGCTTTGATAAGTTGTCCAATACTTCTTTACTGAGTGGGAACAGTTGAGACTTGTTAAAAGGCATTAGCAATGCAGAATGGATTGTTGTTCCACCTGTATTATATGTAGCTTTTCTTGTGTTTGCTAATATTAGACCTTTTGGTTTCATAGGATCAGTTGTGTTTTGTGAATCATAAATTCGTATAAGCATTTGGAAAATTTCTTTTGCTGTGAGTGTTTTACCTATGCCTGCTCCACCTGTAATAAAAAGGTAAATTGGTTCCTTGGGTTTTTTTTTTTTTTAATTGCAACGTCTTTTACAATTGCTTGTTTCTCTTTGTTCACATTCTTCTAAGTTTGTAATACTCATTGTTCTCCATTAAAAATGGATGGGCAATAATTTGAAATCCAAGATTGATTTTTTTCTTCATTTCAAACTGTTTTGGAAATTGCAAGTCTGATTGCAAATCATATTCCTCATAATGGGAACTGTTCTCTTGGTTTCGCATATTCATTTGGTTAGTATTCAAAGAACTAATTTTCTCATTTGTTGCAGTCTCTAAATCACCCGATGTTGGATTGATGTTATATGTAAATTTGGCTTGAATTGTTTTTTCATGTAATGTATATGCAGAGAGCCATGTAGACAATTCTTGTTTCAATGTATTTTCACATTTTTCAAATGGCATATATAATAATAATTTCTCTCGGCAGAAGTTTTCAATATCATTGTGTTTGTTATATTTAACAAATCGTATAACATTTGGTTTTTTCCTTTTAGATATGGGTGTGCCATCTTTCCTGTAATTTGATACAAATTCTGCAAGGCAGATTTTGCTAATGGAACTTGGGCGTCCAATGTAGTAGTCAATAATGGAATGGAACATAACATCTTCTGAATCATCGGGTTCTTGTTTCAAAAGAATAGGCGGTTTAAGCATAAATGTGCGTTCATCAATTGGAGATGTGTTTACAAATATACATTCCCTTGAACTACAAATCAATGGCAATGAAAGTGCTATATGCACTGCTTGTTGAGCTGACATTTGTTGTAGATTGAGTAATGTATTTCCAAGTTTACAAATCATTTGCATAGCATCAATTTCATTTTTCTGATGCTCTTTGCGTATTCTTCTAAATGCATTTGTCATAGACTTGTCAATTTTGGTCATATATGAACTACAATATGATGCTGTTGCATATGCATTTAGCACAAATTGTGCATCTGTATTTGCATTCCATAAAGTAGGCATAGCCTTCGCAAAACTGTTATTCCAAATGTGAGAAGGTTTTCGTTTCAGGAAAATTGTTCGTTGCTTTATTGTATGTTGTAATAGTTCTATGTACTCACTTTCTAGTAATCCTATTTCTAGGAGGAAATTGTCATGGGTTATTGAATCATTGTAGTTTGTTTGCTCCAAGAATGCGAAAAGTGATATTGATTTCTCTACGATTTTTTTATTTTGTGCATTGGTTGGCTCGATGATCATTGTTGATTTCATTGGTGGCATGGGGAAGTTGTATCTGCAGTTTAAATTTTTTCGCTTCGTACAACTTCTTGTATGGTGATGTTTGTGCAATTTAGCAACATCTGGGTCCAAATGATCTGTATTACAAGTTATGTAATTGTCAAGAAACTTCTCAATTTCTGAATTGCTTTGTTTTCCATATATTGGAGCATTCTCTATCCATAACAGTCCATGTTCATGTTTAGTTCCTCTATTTTGGAATTCTGTTACGAAATAGTAATCAGATATTTTTCCAAAGAATGTAGTATCTTGACATATCAATCGCTTTACAGCATTAATTCTATGTCTATAGTACTGGCTACATGTGACTGGATATTTTCTTATAAGGTAGTCAATGTCATCATCTTCTAATATATCAATAGCATTTTTATTTGCTTTATTTCTAAACAATGTGACGAGTGTATCTACTAATGGTTTCCATCGATGTTCTGCACTTGTAAATGTCACAAAGAAAGTTGGAGGCCCCAATTGTCGTATCATTGCAAATATGTTTTTCTTAATTTGTTCCAAATGATCAGAAGATATGCGAATGTTTTTGAAATCTATGTATCCAATATCAGATTTCAATAACTTTTTCAAATTTGCTCAATACTTGACATCTTTTGCTAATATTTTCCTGCCTTTTAGTTTTCCTTTTCTTATTCGTACCCATATGCAAGAAAGCACTTTATCAATTATTATTCGCATTGTCTTGAAAAACAAATTTGGTGTATGATATGAGAAGTCACCACTTGCTTGTAACAATTCCCATTGTACAATTTTTGGTAACTAAACCTATTTGTGATGTCATGATCACGTGCGTCGCCATAAAATAATGTTGGAAAGTTCATTTCTTCTGCATATTTGTCCTTGAAAATCCCCAGTGGTCATTTTCCTTCAGCAGGTGCCAGTTCAACAATCTTGTCTTGAAAATCGTAGATGCGTTGTGACTCTATTAATCCATGCCCCAATGTTTCAGTAGGTGTTTCGTTATTTGCATCACTATCTGTATCACTTTCATTGTCGTTGTTTGAATTTTGTACAATGTATTCATTATTCTCTTGTAAAACATGGGCCCAATTCTCATTTATACAAATGTTCTCAGCTTTATAAAGACTTCTAGAACATAGTTCGTTCAATGCTTTCATGACAATAATTGGACGTACTTTACCTGTTTGGTATGCATTTTTGTATTGCAATCGTCTTTTTAATGCAACTGCAATTGTCATTGTATCACTTAGATATTGTGGCAATGCTTTTTGCACAACGTCCATATGAACTGGTACATTGATAATTGATCCTGTTAAGCCAATTTGTGATCGCCTATATCCCCATTGTCTGATTTGTGCAAATGCAATTCTCAATGACACAAGTCTTTCTTCTAGATCTGAAAGTGTATTTACAGTTGGCAATGGAATGTTATGTCTTATTTGTTCAGGTGTTGCAAATTGTGGTAGCTTTCCATTCTTGAGTTCTTTTTTGCAAGGAACACATATGTTTTCATTGCTGAAGGTCCTATTGTTCAATGTCAAATTCATATGCTTTTCTTGCAACTCTATAGTGAAGAATCTAATATTTTTTGCAAAATGCAATCTGGTACAAACTGCACATGTATTCCTAGGCGTGTCTTCGACTTTTTCCATATAAATCTGTACTGCATCTTTCTTGCTTGTCATTCTTGACTTCTTATTAGAAAATGCTTTTTTGCATATGTCATTGCATTTGCATTTTGTACGTATGAATTGCTTTAGTTTGTGATAATTGAGCCTACGATGCTTAGTTGGTTGCATTTGTTCTAAATGAGATGCAATCTCAAATGCAATATTATTGTTAAAATGTACTTGAGATATACATTGTTGTTTTTGTAGTATATGCTTATGATGCAATTGATTACAATCCTCTTTTGCTTCCATGTACACTTGTTGAGAATTGTGAACATATTTTTGTATCATTGTGTGGTAGTGAATATGTGATGTATCTGTCCTGAATGACATGATGTTAACAATATGATTGCATGTCGAATAAGCAGAACTGTAACTGACAATGTTATTAGCAACAGAGGACCATACCTGGATATTGACTTTGAATATCATAGATATCCATTGCAAACAGAATGGTCCGCCTTCTACTTGTCCTTTCTCATATGGCATTGCCATATTTATGAGATATTGTTGCCAGTTGTTATTCATTGCATAGTGTATCACATCAACTACTAGGTATTATTCTAAACAATGTAATGCATCTTGATTCTTATGCATAAGTGCATTGCAAAAAGATTGCACAATGTAAAGTCGCAAACACTGTGCATCGAATTCTGTTGCCACTAAATAGAAAATTGCATTAAAGAGACTGTCACCACAATTAGATGTCATTTGCTTTGCGATTGTTAATTCATTTAAAAGCATATTATCTGCAATATGCATCCAGTGGATTTCAATATCTTTGCAAATAGGTGACAGGTAGATATTAGACTGGCTGCAAATGCATATTGGAAACTTTTGGTAAACCAATGGTTCATAATGACCACTAACAGGATTTGCATCATGAAAGAGAATGCAATATGGAATTGTATTTTCATGTTGATTAAAAAGCAAATATCTTGTTTTTCTTGTCAATGACCAAACTGCAATTGATATATCTAGCCATTTAGCTAACCAACGTATGCAAAAGGTATCGCCCCATAAACCTCGGTCAAACTCCTTTATATTTGTAGATGCAGAACAACGCATTTTATGAAGATATGTACCAATATCATTAATACCATGTAACTCGTATAGGAAGTCAGGTGCTAGTTCATACTCATATGACTCTATTGCTTCAACATCATTGTTGTTTAAGCAAAAAAGAAAGTGTTCTATTAACCCATTTCACAGTTCATTTGAAGTATAACGAAAATGTAGAAGCATTTCGAATGAGTCAAATAGACAATCTCCTACAGTATATGAAAATGCATTTAGTCTAAAAAGACCATTTCTTTTTAATACAATATCAATGTTGTCAGGCAAAATGCATTGCAATCTGAATTTGTAACTGTCAACATCTATTATTTCTTCCATCATTTGCAATTGCTTACCAGAGTTGCCTTCTGCAATTGTCTTCTACAGCTTTGCAAAAAATATTGATCAAATTAGCAAAAAGTGAAGATGATTGTTTCGAACAAAATATATATATTAAAAAAATAGGCTCTTGCATTATGTTGCCAAACAAATATCAAATTTCTAGCAACAAGTCATATTTATAAATAACAAAGAAATTGGAAATGGAAACAGTGGAAAGACATAATGAAAAAATGCAGCATAACTTTAAGAATATTTCTGAAAGTTAACATTATTGTTGATTGCATTTGTGAAATAAAATAACAATAGATTGTCTATTGAAATCTATATTTTACTAGTTAAACATGTTGCCCAATGTCGTATATTTCCTTTATAACATCACTTGGATTGTCATGAGTTATGAGCACTGAAAAATAAGCGATATAACAACAGGAATTTGAGAATCTTCAAGAAAATATGTGAGATGTGAGTTATCTAACATGCTTGCTTTTAATTTTTGACGATTGACCAAACATAACAATATAGGAACTGTTCGTATGCTTTAATTTGCAAATTACAAAGGAAACAAAATAACATAAACTTGATGAGTAGATACCTTAACATTAATAGAGAGTTAACCTGTTGTGTGAAATTAAGAAAAAACATACCATAAATTAACAGTATTGAGAATCATATATCCTGAAAACAAAAATCTTGAACCTCAAAACCTAATCTGAATGTTGACAGATTACTAATATTCATGGCAAAAACCTAATCCGAATGAAAAAGAGTTTCTGAAAAATAATACTGTTTGTCATTCTGCAAACAATTTGAGGGCATAATTGGTACATGTATCAGACAATCACAACATGATCTCTAAAGATTTGGCAGCCTGGAAGTTTGCCCAACTATAATTCCCCTGTAATCGTGGCACACAGCAAATCATGTCCATAACAACCACAGATCTGACCCAGAAACGACGGAGCCTAGGCACAGAAAGAAAGTTTTGTTTGCAGTGACGCATTATGTGATGCCAAAGAGAGAAATGTTGTCACTGGATTTATTTTTCAGCACGAAAAAAATTGTATAATTGTGATCATGGGAGGAAGTCAAACCATAAAACTCAGTATAGAAAATCCAAGAAACTGAATCAAGGTCGAACAAAAATATTACAGACTTTAATAAAATAAAACCATAGTCGTAGTGAGGTCGGCAATACTTCAACAGAGACTCTGGTCTACATGAGAAGGGCCAAAAACCCAAGGGTAAAAGCTATAAACCACTACAATAGGAGAAAATTTAAACCCTCCATCAGGTGATAGGAAGACTGACTAGTAGCTCCAGCAAGTATTTGCATGCAGAACAGAGTCTGAGAAAAATAGATTTATCCCTGGAACGAAAGAACAAAGCCATGTTTTAATTAAGACACAAGAACCCTTTTTCTTACAGTGAGATAACCTGAGAGGCTAAATACTTACCTGGAAAAACGATAAAGGTTGGACCAAAGAGCTCGCCGCCCAGCTGACAAGACAAAGTGTTCATGCAGCACCCTCGCCAGACCAAACTGCAAGAAGTGCTAAGTTTGTGAATTAAGGAAGATCTAGTAGGACAATACAGGAAAACAGGACCAAAGAGCTCGCCGCCCAGCTGACAAGACAAAGTGTTCATGCAGCACCCTCGCCAGACCAAACTGCAAGAAGTGCTAAGTTTGTGAATTAAGGAAGATCTGGTAGGACAATACAGGAAAACGAAGAAAAGAAAATAGAGTTCGAACGACTTGTAACTTCACCTAATAAACAGTAGGCCACACCTCGACCTTGCACTAGAGCACTCCAATCGTTGCTGCAACTAGTCGAAAGCATCATGCATTCGAATCCTAGAAGAGTTTTCCCTCAGGCAGAGCAAAGGTGTTGGGCAGAAAACCAAAGTAGAGGGTAGCAAATGACCCGCAAACTTTGTTTGAGTACATGATAAGCCACCCGCAACAGCCATAGCAATGCGATCTGCAAACTGAAGGCTACACCGTCGATAACAAGAAGGATCCGGAGAAAGACTGTTCTAGCTGTACCAACTATTAAATTGGTGACAGAGGAATTGAATGACCAGGGTTTGGATAAGTTCAACACACTAGTTGTGAAGTCCCATCCCTGGAACGAAAGAACAAAGCCATGTTTTAATTAAGACACAAGAACCCTTTTTCTTACAGTGAGATAACCTGAGAGGCTAAATACTTACCTGGAAAAACGATAAAGGTTGGACCAAAGAGCTCGCCGCCCAGCTGACAAGACAAAGTGTTCATGTAGCACCCTCGCCAGACCAAACTGCAAGAACTGCTAAGTTTGTGAATTAAGGAAGATCTGGTAGGACAATACAGGAAAACAGGACCAAAGAGCTCGCCGCCCAGCTGACAAGACAAAGTGTTCATGCAACACCCTCGCCAGACCAAACTGCAAGAAGTGCTAAGTTTGTGAATTAAGGAAGATCTGGTAGCACAATACAGCAAAACGAAGAAAAGAAAATAGACAAATAGTAGGCCGCACCTCGACCTTGTACTGGAGCACTCCAATCATTGCTGCAACTAGTCAAAAGCATCATGCGTTCGAATCCCAGAAGATTTTTCCCTCAGGTAGAGCTAAGGTGTTGGGCAGAACACCAAAGTAGAGGGTAGCAAATGACCCGCAAACTTTGTTTGAGTACATGATAAGCCACTCGCAACAGCCATAGCCATGCAATCTGCAAACTGAAGCCTACACTGTCGATAACAAGAAGGATCCAGAGAAAGACTGTTCCAGCTGTACCAGCTATTAAATTGGTGACAGACGAATTGAATGACGAGTGGTGTAGGAACAACTACCAAAAACTTACGACAAACCAACTTGCGCTTAAAATGTTGGCATATCAACCGTCCTTTGCATTGAACAACATGAAGCCGGTAATAAGACCCCAATTATTTTCCGCACCAAAACTTTGCTTAAACTTAGGTTAAAATGCCAATATACTAAAAATATAATGGTCAAACTACTCGGTTAGCGATCGATCGATCGCTAATAGTCCCAGGCAGGGACTAATAAGTCTGGTGAAAAATAATATAAACATATATTTATTTTAAATTATTTTTATAAATTATAAACCAAAATTTCAAACAAGCTTGGAGGTTGAAGAGGCAACAGTTTCGCTGATCTGAACTCAACTGTATTAGGGTTTCGAACTCTTCGACGACATGGATACCATGTGTTTTCAGGTATATAACAACATCTTATTAACAAGTCACTACCTGTAGATATTGATTGTTAATATTTAATATCAGAGGTGTTGGAAGACTTTAAAAACCAGAAGGTGCAGGTTCCCAATTTTCCATTCAAAGAGTAGGGAAGTGTCCCCAATTTATTTCGGAAGTCCTTCGTTCAAGTGAGAAAGTTATGGAAGAGGCTGAAATTCTCTCCACCATATATTTAAAAGAAGCCGTCCAAAAGATTCCGCCTCCAATTTTATACCGCAGGTGAGGAAGAGGGCTTGATAGGAAGCACTTAAAAACAGATCTTTAAATAAAATCTGTCCAATTTCAGGTAGCGAAGTATTCGTTGGTTGCATTTATCCATGTTTGAAGATATTGTGAAGTCCTTGGGCACATCAAATCAGATATGGAGAGAGAGAATTTTCGTGGGATTATGTACATATGTTTACATTTATATGAAAATAGACCTTGAAAAAGCTCTTTATATACAGAGTGTTTCTCATATTATGTTTATGAGAACACAACATTGAGTTATTGAATATGTCATTTCTTAGGCCCTATGCAAGTTACATGTCCTCATCATCTTAGAAAAGAATGAAAAAAAATGAAATAGATGGAATTTTGTAAAATCTGAAGAAATCACAAGTGTCAATTAGGGGATCTAGATGACCAAAAACGAAAGAGACAAAATTTCTAGAAAATGAAAGTGATTATAATAAAAATACACAACCGCAAATGGAAATTAGGGAATCCATTGCTCTCACAAGGCTAACATTAAAGACATTAATACTAATCTTTCTTGCTCGAAGGAATTAAATGTTCTTAAAACTTTTTTTTAGCGGAATAAGGAAACTCCTTGGCATTGATCTCTTCCCTTCTAACAAAGAATCAATCCGAATACAACTTAACTTATAAGTAGTTTATATATATTTTTTTAATGGGATGGCCAAATGATAAAACAAGAAATATTATTTCCTTAAGAATAAGAAATGATTTAAATGCAGTAGCTATGTTTTTTTGGTTACTATTATAAGTATACTTTTGCATATCTAAATTTTGCCTTATTTATTCGTAACCTTGGTTGTCTTGTTTCCACGATTTCACAAACTTTGATTTACCCCGTTAAGTTGGTCCTAGATTTAGAGTAATTTTTTTATAACTAATTTTATATTAATAATCTATTTTAATATATTTCTTTATTTATTAAGTTATATAAATTTTTTTAAAGGTAGATTAGCATTAAATTAAATACTCATTAACACAATGTCATCTTTCCATTTTTCCAAAAAAACATTTTAATATTTTTGGTTTTATAAAGTATCAAATTTTAATATTTTTGGCTTTCCTTATTTTAATGTATTTGTATTGCTAATGGTGTACGAGACACACTTGTCTTTTAAATTCACCATTTTTTAATCTATTTAATAAGATGTTAATTCATAAATTTTACATGAGGTGTAAAGACACTAATACTAATCTTTGTTCCTCAAAGGAAACTCCATGGCAATGATCTCTTCCCTTCTAACAAAGAATCAATCCCCTTTATAAATCCTTATATACAACTTAACTTATAAGTAGTTTATATAGTTTTTTTTAATGGGATGGCCAAATGATAAAACAAAAAAATAAAAAATATTATTTCCTTAAGAATAAGAAATGATTTATGCACTAGCTATGTTTTTTTTGGTTACGTATACTTTTGCATATGTAAATTTGGCCTTATTTTTTGGTAATCTTGGTTGCTTTGTTTCCATAATTTCACAAACTTCGAATTTACCTAGTTGAGTTAGCCCTAAATTTAGAGTAATTTTTTTATTGCTAATTTTATTTTAATAATTTGTTTTAATATATTTCTTTATTTATTAAGTTATATAATTTGTTTTTTTAACTTAGATTAGCATTAAATTAACACACATTAACACAATGTCATCTTTCCATTTTTCCAAAAAAAACATTTTAATATTTTGGTTTTATAAAATATCAAATTTTAATATTTTTGGCTTCCTTTATTTTAATATTTTTGTATTACTAATGATATATAAGACACACTTATATTTTAAATTCGCCATTTTTTAATTTATTTAATATGATGTTAATTTAGACATAAATTTTGAAATTCAAAATAAATCTTAAAATAAAAAAATTTATTATCAATATCAATTTTACAATAACCAATTACATTTTAAAAAATGTCATCATTATATATAATAAATTAATATTGATTAATTTAAAAATATTTATTTATCATATTATAAGTAGGGATAAAAATCCACAAATAATTATAATAATTAAAAAAAATAACCAAAAAAAATCATAAAATAAAAATATTTTACTTTTAAATATTCATATCAATTCAAAATTCAAATAATAAATATAATATATTCTATTTTAATTTACTTCAAATCAAAATCTAAATAATAAACATAGTATATTTATTAGAATTGAAATAATTAAATCTTCATTTCAAAATTATTTATAAAAATTGACATAATTAAATCTTTAATTAATATATTTCATGTATTACTGAGAAAGGTTAAATGATATATTAAGTATTTTTATTTCCATATACCATAACACATCACGTATACATTAAGTGTATAATATATATGACATAAATAACACTTCAATCACGACTATAACATATATAATATAAGACAACACTTCTTTTTATGTTATTTTTATATTAAGCCGAAGGTTTCTATTTTAATTTTATTAGCCTAAGGCTTTCTATTTCAATTTTAAGAGGTGGTAAGATAGTTGATATTTTAATAATAATTAAATGACTAAGATTAACTCTGAGGTGAACATGCCAATAATATCCTTCGTCTTAGTCCCATATCTACAACTATACTGCGAGGGAGCATTGAGCGACAATATAAAAATATATTAAAAGTATAAAAATTAATGGAAACACCAGAGATTAAACGTTTCCATTCTCGTGCATCGTGGTGATCGTGTGAAGCATTTTGATTATCATTTGCGCCCAACAATTATTATTTATCATTTTGATTATCAAAATGGAATTAGTTAACCACCCTCTTGTCCGAAAGATGTTACGAAGGTGGAAAAGGAATTGTTTCGACTTCATGGGTCCTCTCACTCTGCCCTATGAGGTCTATGTTTTTTTATTAAGATTATGGACACCTTGAATATCGATTATTGTGGTGACAATTCTCTGAATGAGAGAGGGCCATTACTCTGTGGGGCATTGTGGTGACAATTCTATGAATGAGTGAGGCCAACACAAGGACTATGTGGGGCTTCTCAGTAACAGGGCTCTAAAATTAATGCATCTCTTTATTAATTTTTGTGTAAATTTTAGCACATAGAGAACATTTGGCCTGGTTTAGTGATGGATGGCACAGCCTAAGTTTGTTTTCTCTCATTTATTCTTTCATTTTCAAGGATTAGGTGACATTTTGTGATTGGTTTTGTAGGGAAATTATTACGGTATTAATGACATATTCGCAAATGGAAAAGGGGAATTTAATAAACTTTTGGGTGTCGATTGATGTTTCAAAATATGATACAAAGTCACAGGAAGAAGTTTTCCACAACAAACTTTACATTGCACCGATGAAAGCCTTACTAGTTGGTAGTGTTATTTATGAATTAGTTTTTCCCTTATATGTCTTTGTATGTTTCCACATGCTATTTTTGGAGGTTATTCAACCCTTCAGTTTTCTAGATTTTTTTGGTTGTGACTTGGAAATATTTTGTTTGTTATACAACACAATAGGTACAAATTGCATTGAAACTCCATCATGTTGAACTAGAACCACCATCTCGCATTTAAGCTATGCTAAGAGAAGTGGTAAGTTCTTTGGTCCCATTACAATTTCTATTCAAGATCAAACATTTTGAATTTAGCTTTTAGATTTTTTACCCATAAAATCATTGTATATCTATTGTGTGAACGTAACTGTTTTAATAAATTTCTTGTATTTGTTGTTGGTGTAAGTTGCAGATGCCAGGAAAATATGTTTTAATCATAGTACTCTAGTCGCCCATCATGGTCAATCATGGTCAACTGTTAGATCCCTATAATACTAGTGTATTCCCTCATTGTTATTGTCAGTGTAGCCCCTTTATTGTTATTGTTGTGCCCATGTAGTCCCCATATTGTTATTATTGTGCCCCATAGAAGCCCACTATTGTTATTGTTGTGCCCTTACATTACTATTGTTATCTCGGCTCAAATTGTATTGTGACCCCTTAGAGTCCTATATATAGAAAGGAGGTTTTTTCATTTGAATCATTCAAGAATTATTAGTTTATGTAATGTAAAGGAGGTTTCCCCCTCGAAGAGGATAATTTTTAAGTTGTTGATCTATCTATTTGTGAGTTCATTACATAACATTTAGTATGTGAACTTTAGATTCTAGGGTTTCACACCTTCAAACAGGCATTGTGGTATTTTGACGCAGGAAAAACCCGCAATACCCACCATATGCATATAAAGTGCATAATCTTATCTATCCCAGGAATTTCTATGACCTGCTTGGTCAAACCTTCATAACATAAGGTTAAGTCCCCTTAACTAAATCTCATGCGGAATGATTCAACAACTAATCCCAGTTTGACCCTTAGTTAATCATTTGGTGCAATTGTGGAGTTCAAAGGACTCAATAGAATGTGCACTCAGGAACTCCTGATTTGCGATTTGTGATTGCCCTTTCCATCGTTGATTTCATCCATCAAATCAACGACTGTCGCAATATTGCATCACACCATCATGTGCCTTCATCGCCTCACAGATGTGACATGTGACAACATAACCAGACTTCAAATAAATTAAAACTGCACCTATAACCTCCTCGGGCCTGCTCTCCACAAATATTTTCGCTTCAATATCCACCATTGATCTTACTCTCGATCTGACGACTACACTTCCTCTTGATCAACAAACTAACCCGATGCTTTATAATCGTTTATGAAGATCCACATGATCCGACGATCCACAACGATATCGGGTGGATCACTTACGCAACAGTTGACCGCCTTATGAAGCCGATAAGAAATATAAGTCCTCGATATATAAAAGTTCGGGTCCATTCTTGCAGTTAAAGTTCGGTATTTTTACGGCCTGATAGCCGTTGGATGACGAGGCCTTTAAATCCTATGATCTACAACCCTTCAACTAGCACACATGTTATCAACCAACTTAACCCTACAGTTGACTGTGACGTAGGCATTGACTTTTACGATCGACGACCAAGATCAATTGCGGGACTTCATCATCGATCAGGCTTCCATACACTCTCTACCCCCGCTGCTCTTTACTTTGGGTTTATGGTGTTTCTTCAATGCCCTTCTGTGGTTTCGGCTTCCTCCAGGGTTCTGTTTCCTCATTATTCTGCCACAACTCTCTCCTTAACTTAACTCCACTCGTGCCTTTATGCTCTTCCACCTTCACTATAACACTAAAGGCTTCCTCTTGAACTCTCGATGTGTACAAAGCTGTAACACAAGATTTATGGTTCTCTCCTCGAACCTATTGCTGACTAAAAATTCTACCCAACACTTCTTTTGCTAGAATTGTTATCTCTAAGACAACTTGACCCACAATCGCAATTGTGGAGCTGCCTCAACAGCTTCTACCCAACTGCAATTGGAAGTTGTTCTATTACTCTTCTCTGTATTTCACCTCCCTTCTGGATCTACGTCTGCAACCTATGTTACACAGAATAACTTAAAATCATATATCATATACATCTCAATTACTCAATACACACACATGAACTCGGAATCGAGTTTTTTGTATTAATAAACAAGTATTTACACAAGAGTGCCTCTCTTTAGCCTGATTTTTGATCAGTGGCCTTTCTTCTCCTGCCCGTAGGCTTACAATCTGACTCTTTGACTCACTAACTACTCTCTAACTACTGACTCTTTATGCCTTTTAGGCTTACATTTATACAAAAGGTTTTGTTGAACTAATTCTAGTTTAGATCCTTAATCTGCTTAACTAACTTCCTGAATATCCTCTCAGTCCACTTTTGACTCCTACTTAACCCTAAGAATCCTTTATAGCTCCTCGAATCATGAAACCACTTTTTAGTCCAAGGCTTACAATTGATTTCTAACTCTCTCATCATCACTAATCACCCATGTTCTCCTACATTCAAGAGCACTTACAAATATCCTCACAATATCTAATTAATTCCTATTCTAATCACTTAAAACATTAATAATTACATACATAGGAATCCAACTTCCTTGAAAACACAAGGCCCCCTATGTCAACTAAAATATAATGAAATTGTTGAGCTGAATGCTTTTGCATCAGACTCCCAAGGTTAAAATAAACATGATCTCCTAATCATGTGATTTTTTCCTTTGTCTCCCTAGATCCCATACTTTTTTCTATAGTTTGTCCTTGGTTGCTGATGTTGGTTTTTGTTGTTCTCCTAGTTTCCACACTTTATGTTGTTTTTCTCCACTAGCTATGCTTTCATAGTCTGTTGTCGTCTTTCTCTTTCTATTGCTCCTTGGACTTCTTACTGCTATTTTATTCTAAGTCACCTTCATCATCAATCTTATTATTCTTTCAGTCTCTATGTCCAATTTATCCTTTGACTGATAATTACTTTTCCAATTGTTGTTGTACTCTATCCACTCATCTTCAAAGTGTTGTTTACTGTCTTCTCTTTGAAATTGTTGGATCCTTACTACTGCCCTTCCATCCTTACCCTCTTGTTGTTGTCCAAACAACCTCTGTTCAATATCTATAAATTTACTTTCAAAAAGTAAATTGTCCTCCAATTTTTATTGTACTTGATTCTCCTCAAATACATCACTATGTTGTTCATCAGTTCCAACATATTTTCCTTCTTCTTCCTTGACAACCCTCAGTAATTGTCCTTCACTTTCTTGACTGATTCTAACAATCAATTTAACTTCTTCAAGCATAGTATCTTCATGCTTTTCTTTTTCCTCATCAACATGTCTGTCCTGGCAACTTCCAGTCTTCTTCAGTTCTAAAACTGACTCCTCAATTTGAAACATGTCTGTCTCATTTTCAACAAATCCTGTAATCATAAAACAATTATCAGAATTAAAAATATAAGGCCTCATTACCTTTTCCTTCTCTGGCAACATCTCAGTATGCTTCTCTGAGTTTTCTTCAATTCCTTTTTCAACACATCAGTATGTTGATTTAAACTCTCCTATGTATCATCTATTTCAATGATATCTCTCTACTCTCGCTCACAATAATGAACTCCTCCTTCTGTAATGTCAATTTGCTAAACTTTCATTACCATCTCCTTTTTCTTATGAGTGTTATTCATGACAGTTTATTTGTCTTCCTTTTTCAGCCATCTATCCTGAGTATATATCCTATGCATTTCCAACTCCCTTCTTTGAAATTCTAATTTTCCACATAACTCAATAATTTCAATTGGAGTAGAATTTGGTAATTTCACACAATTTTCCATACCTTCCTTTGTTATTGACAAATCATCAGATGTCCTTTCTCCCTTTACTAAATCTTTTGCATAGAATTCTTCTTTCTTAACATATTTCAGTAGATATCCTTCTTCTTTAGTACATTTTTCCTTGTTGTCCCTTTGTAACCCTTCTTCCAGAGCTATCCTTGTCTCATCATCTGCATTAATATTCTCCTGCATTTGTTCTTCATCAATAACATTAATCAAATTCATTAGATTACCTCTCTAAGACAATATTCCTTCATTCTTCATCAGAATAAGATCCTAATCTTCCATCTCTATGACAACTTTAAATGATTGTCTTCTCTCATTGAGTAACTCATCCATAGACTCTTCCTGTTGTATCCAGTCAAATTATTCTTCTTCTGAGAAATTTTTGTTGTCACCTTTTACTTCTAGATCTTCATCTATTCTGAAGACATCTTCAAAAGGTTTCTTTTCTCCTGCAATACCTGCAATCATACACAAATTGTCAGTTTTAAAAACATAAGACCTTGTGGTCTCACTTGATGCTTCAGTCATCATATCTCCTTGCTGTTTTGAATCCTTCATTTGATCCATAAGATCTTCCACAGCTCTCCAATCTTCATCCTCACCCAGAACTTCACCCTATTCTGTTTCACAAATGGAAACTTCCATTCTCAACTTAGCTTCTTTGAGTTCTTCCACCAGCCACTTCACTTGCCTCTATTGTAGCCTTTTCTGTAACTCAGACCATTTCACTACCTTTTTCCTCAAGACCCAACCTTGTCTTTGGTTTTCCTCTAGTATCATCCTTAATACATTGAGTTGTTCTTTCATCTCAGCAATCTCTTTGTCAATTTCCTCTTGACTCATCCTCTTGCCATTTACCTTGGCATCCTCTTTCTTCACTTTTCTTCTGCTGTGGTCTTCCTCAGAACCTCTGTTATCTCTATTATGACTATCAATAGTCATATTCTTCTCTATCTTCATGAGTTCCTCACTCCCTTACTATGAGTTGTATTAAAGCCTCTGCAACATCAAGTCCTCCCTACTGCCACTTACCTCACCAAGCTTTCCTCTGTACTTGGTCTTTTGGAAAGAACTTGGTTCTTCTGTCTCTATAACCTATTTGAGCACTTCTCTCTGCTCCTTCTAGGATTCAAATCATCTACACCTTTTAAGAACACAATTGTCCTCTTGTACTTCAGTCACAAATGAAATACTAGGTTCTGACCACCTCTTCTTTCACTCAGAAACTCTTACCAGCTTTCTTCATCCTTTAGCAATTCTACCCACATCCTTTGTGGAATTTCTTTTATGAGCTACAACAATACCTCTGCAGTAACAAGTCTCCTTCCTACTACATATGCGTCACTAAGCTTCTCTCCTTTGAGCTCAGTCTTTTAGCATTTCTCTGGTTCTTTCCTCTGGAACCAATTGAGCACTCCTTGCTCTAGGTTGCTGAAACATTCTCACCTTCCTTTGTTGTCACTTGTGTATCAGTGTCATTCAAACCAACGATCATTCCCAAGCTTTCAAAAGCTTTCTTCTCAGCTTCCTCCTAAGAACACTCTTATCCTCTCTGTCCAACCTTCGGTTGGATTCTTCAGGTTCACTGCCACTTTTCATTCACTTTGTTCTTTAGAACACATATAGCTTTCTTTTTCTATCTGCTTCTATCAATCCTTACTCTATCTTTAACCTGCAAAACTTAAACCAGAGTTAAATAATCAATACCTGCATGGCTTCACAAGAAGTCTCCATCCATTCTTCACATTTGAGTGAACTTCCACTTTCCTCAAGAAAACAAGCATCACTATGCTTTCCTTATGTTTCTGCCATGTCTTCTTAAGAGTATCACTTACTCTCATCTTATCTCATGTCTTCTACTTATCAAATTCAAATAACCTGATCTCCTCTTTGTTTTGCAATCACACTTGTATTCTACACAATTCTGCTTTAATTAAAAATAGCTTTAACTAGTTCTTATACCACTCTGATGTAGGAAAAACCTACAATACCCACAATATGCATATAAAATGCATAATCTTATCTATCCCAGGAATTTCTATGACCTGCTTGGTCAAACCTTCATAACATAAGGTTAAGGCCCCTTAACTAAATCTCATGTGGAATGATTCAACAACTAACCCCAGTCTGACCCTTAGTTAGTCATTTGGTGCGATCTCCGAGTTCAAAGGACTTAATAGAATGTGCACTCAGGAACTCTCGATTTGCAATTTGTGATTGCCCTTTCCACCTTTGATTTCATCCATCAGATTAATGGCTGTCACAATATTGCATCACACCATCATGTGCCTTCATCGCCTCGTGGATGCAACATGCGAAAACACAACTAGACTTCAAATAAATTAAAATCGTGCCTATAACCTCCTCAGGTTCGCTATCCACAAATATTTTCTCTTCAATCTCCACCGTCGATCTTACTCTCAATCCGACGATTGCACTTCCTCCCGATCAACAAATTAACCCAATGCTTTATAACCATTGATCAAGATCCACTTGATCCGACAGGTCCACAACAATATCAGGTGGATCACTTACGCGACGGTTAGTCGCCTTATAGAGCCGATAGGAAATATAAGTCCTCGATCTATAAAAGTTCGGGTCCACTCTTGCAGTTAAAGTTCGGTCTTTTTACAGACCGATATCCTAAAAACATCTTAGTATCATTAGAAAATCTGCAGAAGATATTTTGGATGTTGATACCACCCTTCCCCCAAGCATAAGACTAAAAAAACAATTATTTATGATAAAACATTATTAATTATTCATTGTACTTCTAATGAATAGTATGACGTTCTTTTAGAAATGTTATCGCAAGAGAAATGTTTCAAGGAGATGGTCAAGGGAATGATGTATTCTTAAGCCAAAACTGTGATTATAAAGAAGTATGGCTTGTGGCCCAAGTGCTACTACACTCTATCTACTATCTCTCTCATATATTTTTTCTCATCTATGGAAGAAATGCAGTCGAAAAGAATGGAACCTCTTTTTCTTCGAGTGGCCCAGTTATACCACAACCCGATAACCTACTAGTGGTTATGCTTGACTACCTCAACTCTTAACCAAAGTTACAATGTCGACTATTCTAGATTCTTCTTCATCGTAATCATGTGCCCAACCCATTTTCCATGAGTTGTGGGACTGACATGGCATCCTCTCAAGTTATGGTGGTGAAAATAGGAAGGTCAAATTCCATGTTGCATAACATTTGCACACAAGCTCCAATTGAGGCGATTTTTGCACCATTAGAAAGTTCTGTATCTGTAGAATATGAAAAATGGTGTTGCACTAGAGGAGTTTAACCCCCAAAATTCAAATTCAAATTCAAATTCAGTAGATCTCCCCGGTATGAAGTCCCAACTAGACCTCACACCATTTGGTGTAGGAGTCCAATCTAATATGATGTCCTGGTTTCCCTTATCTTAAAGACACACCTTAGCTCTTTCCTTTCATCACATGAGAGTGGTATAGTTAATCTTCAAACAATGAGGTTCATGTGCGTGGTGAGTGTTTAGTGTCGCTTGTGTCAAAGTTCTTTCACTGTAGAGGGAGAGGGTGAGAGTGAGTGTCAAGTTGAAAGGGAATAGTCCCAACTCAGTTAGAGACACACCACACAGTAGGATCTGTGCAGCTTTGGATGGAATGGTCCACATAGATGTGATAGTCAAAACACAAAGGTGGAAAACTAGCACGTACAACACGCAGCGGAGTACTCCACATTAGAGTGATGATCGTTATAATAAGTTTACAAGAATTAATTTGTTGAATGTCCGGCGGAATAATCCACACAGGCGAGACAATGTTAACAACTGATACAACAAATTTCCAACAACATATGCACTAAAAAATCTAAAATAGTTCAACTATCTTAGTAAAGGTTAAAACCACATGCATTACAGGCATCTAAAGAATAGTCTTACAAACGAATACAATACATGTGTGAAAATGTGTTAGCGTGTTAACATGATTTTGAATTAAGCAAAATTTCCAAGACACATCCATACACCATACATCACTAACCATGATAACACGACGTTGGAGCCACTGCTCACTCCTCAAAGAAAAGACTACAGATTCTAAAGGATATGTGGGAGGAGCCAAGGTGAAAATTCTGTTGCATGTACAAATGAGGGGTATATATAGCCAAGGGTGAAGTTGACCCTTGTGACTCTTCAACTTCCCTCATGACTATTCAACTTACATGAATATTTGACTTACATGATTCTTTAACTTCATCTATGGGTTTCTTGGGCTTCCATGTTACATTACATTTATTATACAAGTATGACCCAAAGTAGTAATGTGGCCAAGGCAAGTCATGACACAACTCGACATGACACTACTGGTATGCACATATTGGATTTGTTGTTCGTGTCAAGTTGTTGTGCTGCTGAGTGATGAGTGTGCTCATGATGTAGCATAGATTCACCTCTACATGGCAAGGTGTGAGGAGTCTTCAATGGTCTTGGTGTTTGCTTGATGGTTCATGCATGCGTATGTGTCTCCTTTGCTTTCTACCTGGAATGATTTTTGTGTTTGTCCAAGCGCGAGCAAGTCTTCTAGCATGTGCTCCTTGTTCATCCTGTTCATCATCACGACATGTCTCATCCATGTACCTATTTCTGTAATCACTCATGATGAGACAACATCAAATCCAGAGATCCCCTAGTCTACCCTGATCCCTTGTCTTTTGTTTCTGGGTGCAGATGACTCAGAGAGAGGACAAGACTTTAAAACAACACAAAGCACATGTTAGGTCGAGATGCGAAGCTATAAGACACTGTCGGGAAAAATTATGTAGAGGTCACTGAGAGGCTAGGTTGAGCAATCCTGGACATTAGTGAAATTTGCGGCAGATGACTCAGCTGGGGGGGAAGAATTGCATAGTTTTTCTGGGGAGACAGTGTGGAATGCAGGAAGCATTGGCAGTGAAACTTGCATAGATTTCCAAAGGAGGTCGGGATCAGGATGTGGGAGCTTGCTGGCTAGAACTACGTAGGTCTGGGAGGCAATCATGCAGGACATGTCTGCGCAGTTTCTGGGATGGGCGTGATGCTAGGCAGCAGGTGGACTGTCCATGAAAATTGCTCAATTTTCAGGAGGAGTGGCAAGCAGGTCGGTAAGGGGACTGGATGACAAAACTGTGCGATTTCTAAAGATAGTGCAGTGATATGTAGCAGGTTCATGTCCCTCATGTCTGTGTAATTTCTTCAGTCAGTGCAGGCAGGTAGAATGTTAGCTTCTGTGCAATTTTTGGGATGAGTGTAGCCTTGGATCACTACCCAAGTCAAATTCTTCAGTTTACTAATGAGAGGTTTGATGGATAGGCTTGCGGGAAGTGTAGACTGAGATAGATTATTGGGAAACTTCTACATTGTTCAGGGTAACAATTAGCCAGGTTGATTATAGGATTATGCAGTGCAGACTACTTGGAAGGCAACCTCAATCTCTGCGCAGTCCTGGGAACCAGTGCTTGGTTACTGAGGGTTGAGACTGTGCTGTGCAGCTGAGTGGACAGTGGTCTAGTCGACAGATTTTCAGAAAAATGGCTAAGTGTGTGAGCGAGTGTACTCATGTATACATGACCTTACGAACACACACTGAACGTGACTCGATGACAATACACCTCAAACCACAAGATAAGATATGCTTAGTGTCACTGACTGCAGGATTGTCTATTGGTGAAAGCGACAAGTGCGACACTTCGGATAGACCTTCGAACGACTGTGGAGACACTTGTGCGACAATTCTTACAACATTGTGTGTGAGTGGAACGGATGTTTACATAGTCAAAATAGATCATGATAGTCTTAAATACTTTTTAGAACATATATTATCTTCAGAAGAGAAGCAAAAATGAGTCATAAAAATGTTGGGTTATGACTTTGAAATCATCTACAAAAAAGGGAAGAAAAATGTTCTTGCAGGTGCACTCTAAAGAAAGGATGAGGATGTGGAAGCATTGATTTGTGTCATTTCTATCATCCAACTAGATTGGATAACCGAATAAAGGGATGAAAGGGAGAATGATGAAGAAGTGTGGGCACTCATTCAAAAGTTGCAAGAAGATCCCAGTACATCTGGTACATTTAGCTGGAAAAACGATTCATTATCAAATATCACTTATACCTTTGTAAGAATTCCGAACTCAAACAAAAGATTCTTCTGGAATTGCACATCTCTCCCATAAGAGGGCACTCCAAATTTTTAAAAACTTACCACAGGGTTAAAGAGGAATTTTTTGGGATGGCCTTAAATCTCATATTCAAAATTTTGTGGTGAAATGCTTGGTTTTCCAATAAAATAAAGTTAAGACAATTGTAACCCCAGGTCTGTTACAACCTTTATCTATTCCAAGTCAACGTCAGGAGGAGGTTTCAATGGATTTTATAGCAGGTTTACCCAAGTCCGAAGGAAAGAGTGTCATCATGGTGGTAGTTGATAGAAATACCAAGTGTGTACACTTTTGTGCATTATCTCATCCATTTAAAACTAGTACAATTGCTACTGCATTTATGAAAACAATTCAAAAGCTACTGTAAGAAATCAATATGTTGCTTATATATATATATATATAATTCCTAATTCCTTGTTTCCTAATATGTGAATATTTGTGTGCACCATATTCCATAATGTACTTTATTTTCAACCAAAACATTGAAATTATAAAAAGACTAAATGGGTGCTTATGGGAGTCTTGCAGTTTAAACATCATAAGTTGTAATACAATTTTTTTTTTGTAAGATCATGACTTTAAATTGTAAAAATATATATTTTTGAGTATATAAACTTAAGTTATTTTAAATGGTAAGATGATGAATTTAAGTTGTTTAAAATATATTTTTATAGGCACAGTATATTGTAATCACGTTGGGTCAAAATGGTTTGACTTTTAATTAATTTGCAAATTTTTAGAAACTATTTCCAAAATTAATTAAAGTTTTGGTAAAATTAAATATTAAACTTATTGTTATATATATATATATATATATATATATATATATATATATATATATATATATATATATATATATATATATATATATATATATATATATATTGAATTTCTAATTTTTTTATTGTTGGATGACTAATTTTATTCTAGTTTAAAATTGACAATTAATCCCAAGTGTCCTTATAAATTAATTATCAATTTTTTTCCTCCAAATTTATGGATTTTCCCATAATTAATATTTTATTTTCCAAAAAAAAGAGTTGCATTAATTTTGGAGCTTTAACTATCCATAGAAATTGGCTCTCTAAAAAAACAAATGCAACAACCCTCCATATTGATTGTAATCACTTTGGATCAAAATGCTTTGAATTTTAATTAATTTGGAAATTTTTAAAAACTATTTCCAAAATTTATTAAAGTTTTGGTAAAATTAAATATTAAACTTATTGTTTTATAAATTGAAAATTATTTTTTTAATTTTTAAAATTTGAATTTCTCAGTTTTGATTGGTGGATGACTAATTTTATGTGGTTTAAAATCAAATTTTGCGAATTAATCCCAAGTGTCCTTATAAATTAATTATCAAATTTATCCCGATTAAGATTAGATGATGTGGGAGCGCTCTGAAAATGGGCGAAACTAGGGTTTGCAGCACGATTACAGAATTGGGCACCATGGAGAGGCAAGAAGGGGGGAGCTCCACTCCCTCCTATAGTCATGTTGTATCAAACTGCTTCAAGAAGCCCATGGAAGCGGAAACTGGGGGTACAGATGGAGGAAAGCAGGAACACACCAGAGCATAGAGGTAGGAATAAATGTAGGAGGAAGTTAGAAGAGAGAAGCGTATAGGAGCAGACAGCTAGAAGACTGACCCCAGTAGTAGGACTGGACCATGTAAACCTAAGGCCTCCATCACACCACGAGTGGTATTAAGTGATCCAGCGCTATAGGCGCACAAGGAGCACATGGCGACTTATGCAGTGATATGCAAGTTCATGGGGTTTTGGCCAATGGAGAAGGCACTACACGCATGGATAAAGAACCATTGGAAACCTAAGGGTGAAATAGATCTACACCTTGGATCCAAGGGTTTCTTAGCAATTGTGTTTACAAACCTAGTGTATAGAGACAAGGTGTTTGAAGGAGGACCTTACTTCTATGCGACTGCAGGCCTCTATATGAGGCCATGGGTAATGAACTTTGTTCCAGAGCAAGAAACATTTACTTTGGTGCCGGTATTAGTAAGCCTATATTCCATACCTCTAGATTATCGGCTGCCAGAATCATTAAAAGCCATAGGTAATAAACTAGGGCAATTTTTGAAAATATTAGAAGTCACTCTATGAGGAAAATATACCTCCTTTGCCAAAATATGTGTAGAAATGGACGTTTCTGGGGCTTTTCCAGATGAAATAATTCTAGAAGTTTATGATGAAGAATGGGTACAGGCGGTGGACTATGAGCATGTACCCTTCAGATGTCGCAAATTCCATGAACACGGGCACCTCTTAAGAGACTGCCCTTTAAGTAAAATGGAGAGTAGTATCAAAACAACCTCAGGTAAAGAGACTGAGAGCTTTACCAAGGTGGGGGGTAGAGGAAAAGGAGGGAGAAAAAAACCAAAAAAAAAAAAACTATGAGGAAAAACAGCCTAGTCATAATAGATTCAGAATATTAGAAGAAGAAGAGGGGGATGAGAGAACGAATCAAGTAATGGAGGAAAATCTTGTTGAGAAGGAAAAGGAAGAGAACATGGAGGATAAACCTGATAAAAACCATCAAAGGGAGATCAACAGCACTATGGAACTTGATAGGGACTAAGAGATGACCACAAGTGACATAGGTACGGAGGATCATGAGCTGCAGGACATTATGGAAAGAGAGAATCTCGATCTAGAAAAGTTCCTAGACGAAGGAACAACCAAAGGAGTGGATTCGCTACCTCAAGATGAATTTAATAGAGTACAACAACGTTTCCTCTAGAGAGCGCGGGCAAAGAGTGCAGG
Source organism: Pinus tabuliformis (assembly GCA_031772625.1). Classification (NCBI taxonomy): domain Eukaryota; kingdom Viridiplantae; phylum Streptophyta; class Pinopsida; order Pinales; family Pinaceae; genus Pinus; species Pinus tabuliformis. The sequence goes on along the minus strand of CM062817.1, from coordinate 1,807,212,620 downwards.
GATCAAAATAAACTATGATAGTTAGGATAATGAAGGGGTTACAACTATGGAGCCAATAGGGGGACAAGCTCCCAAGAACCTAGGAAGGAAAAGAGGAAGAAAAAAATAGAATGAGCTGCTGATTGAATGTGGAAAACCCATGATCAACTCAGGTAAGATGAAAGACCTAACTAGTTACTCCTTTACAAATATTTCTTAATGAAGCTTACAACACAGAATATTAGGGTCTAGGAAGCAAAAGGAAACAAATAAATCTCAATAATAGAATGAAAGTAGAAAAACCAGATATGATATTTATCCAGGAAACAAAATGTTCAATAGAAAAAATAAGAGAAATACACAGCGAATGGCTAATTAAATATGAATATCTAGAAGTTAAAGTAGATAAAACAACAGGAGGAATTCTCACACTTTGGAACCTTTAGAAGTTAGGAATCCTAGATGCTGAAGAATCCAGGAACTATCTTGCAGTGGTCATCCAACCTTTAGGATACAAGGAAGTTTATTTGATCACAGATGTTTATGGTCCATAAAAGCTTAAAGACAAACTCACGCTTCTTACCTCACTGGAGGAATTAAGAAACAAGCATACGGGTATCCCATGGATTTTGGGAGGGGACTTTAACATGATCACGTCCATATCGGAAAAAAAAGGTGGAACCAGAGCACTAGGCAGAGATTCCATAGCATTTCAGTAGTTCATAAACAACATGAGGCTAGTAGATATAGAGACAAGTAATGGTATCTTCACCTGGAATAATAAAAGGGGAGAAGAGTCTCAAGTGGCCTCAAAACTAGACAAATTTATTATCTCGGAGGACCTCATCCTTACAGGCCTTGACTTGTCAGCTACGATACTCCCTTTTGGTGGCTCGAATCACTGTGCATGTTCAACTTGAAGCGTCCTTTATAGGAGCTTCAAGAAATAGACCTTTCAGGTTTGAAAACATTTGGCTTACCCATCCTAACTTTATCGACAATATTGAAAAATGGTGGACAGAGGATATACAAGTTCAGGGAACTAAAATGTTCCTCCTACATAAAAGATTGAAACACATCAAACTCAGGCTTAAAGATTGGAATAAGAATGAGTTTGGCAACATTTTTGAAGCCAAAAAAGTAGTTGAAAAGAAGCTACACGAACTTAACCAGATCCTCATTACAGATGGCTTCAATGAGGAGAGAAAGGAACTAGCTGATCATCATCAACAGGAATGGGAAGGATTATGCAAGAAAGAGGAGATATTTTAGAAATAGAAATCAAGGGTACAATGGTTAAAAGAAGGAGAAATGAATACACGGTTTTTCACAAATCCACCATGGATCACAGGTCTCATAACAAGATTTCAAAAATCAAAGATTCTCGAGGAAATCAAATCAATACCCACAAAGATATATAAGCTGATCTAGTTCAACATTTCCAAGGCATAACTGAGGAACCTCTCTTAGATAGATCATAATTCATCAATGAATTTACAAGACACATTCCTAAGCTTGTGACAAGAGAAGACGATTATAATTTAAACAAACCAGTGGATGAAGAGGAGGTCAGCGGAGTCATCAAAGAGATGTAGAAAGGAAAAGTGCCAGGTCCGGATGGTTTCAATGTTGACTTATTTAAATCATGTTGGGGAATATTCAAGCATAATATCATCAATGTGGTGGAGGACTCAAGGAAAAACAAAATTGTTTTGAAGGCGCTCGACACGTCTTTCATATCCTTGATTCCAAAGCGAGATAATGCTATGACACCAGACAGATTTAGACCAGTAGCATTATGCATTTTGGTCTACAAAATTATTTCCAAAATAATTGCCAACAAGCTTAAGCCCCTTCTTCCAACTCTTGTGTCTGAGGAGCAAACTGGATATGTGGAAGGCATGCAAATTCTCAACAATATCATCCAAGCTCACGAGGTGGTTCACTCACTTAAGAACAATAAGCAGGGAGGAATGATTATACAACTTGACCTAGAAAAGGCTTATGATAAGCTAAGTTGGGCTTACATCAGGGATGTTCTAAAAGCTTATGGCTTTGACCATAACTAGATAAGATGGGTAATGGCCCTTGTAACTACCTCTAATTTTTCTATCCTGTTAAATGGTTCACCATCCACAACCTTTAAACCTTCGAGAGGTCTCAGACAAGGAGATCCTCTCTCACCCTTCCTCTTTATTCTCATGATGGAAGGGCTTGGAAATGCTATCAAATCTTCCAAAGCTGAAGGCCAAATCCAGGGTCTCAAACTCACTAGGAATGGAGATGCTTTAACCCATCAACAATTTGTGGATGATACCATGCTGCAGGGAAAATTTTAAGAACCCCCCCTAAATTTACATGTATAATAAATGGGCGAATCTCCATGGTATATAGGAAAAATGGAAGGCGATTTTATCAATAATATGATATGTATATATAATCTTTTGGCGAATCTCTCACCAGGAATGGCGAATATTTTACTCAATTATAAAATCTTGTGTTTATTGAATACACAAATGAAATCATTGCATTTCTTTAAATATCTTTTGAAATCAAAATTACGGAAATTACATATCGATAACCTAGTGGGTGTAGGATAAAATTCACCCATGCCATTCACAGAAAGCATGAGAAAAAACCTAATACTATATATAAAACCAAGAAAAATTCAAATTCATCACTTCTAGGGACCTCGTAACCACCCTGCCAATACACAAGTATGTTCCTGTTTGTAATTAGAAAAATTACCCAAATTACAATCTGTTTACTCCAACATATGTTGGAAAGTTATAAAATGATTACTAGTACAATCAATCCATTCCTTTTAGCCTTGGATTTGTTTCAGTTTAAAACAGAAGTATACAAATATACTTGTCCAATGTCTATGCTTTAACCATTCACCTTAAGATGTTTTTACAATATAATTTCCTAAGTCTATTTAATATCTTCATTATCATAAAAACCAACCTATATCCATCTTAACTCCACATCTACCACTCTTAGGGAGATGAAATCTATTTATCCCTCTACGCAATTGGTAGACCCAGAATTAAGATGGATCTAAGATGATAGAATTTCCCCTTTAAATAGTTTATGCTCACATGAATACCATGGTATTACCATGGGTCAATACCATGGGTTATCATAAACCTGGAGCTTAAAAATTACTATTAGTAATTTATAAAAATTAATAAAATTAATAGTTTATTTTTATTTTAACCAATCTAAAATGTTTAACATACATTAAATTACAACATCCATTTTTACTCTTGATCGGATCAAATATTTTTTCACTCTATGCTAGTTTGCATATCATGTTATTTGATACCTCTTGGGGGTTAGTAGATCTAGAGTAAATATGGATCTATGCTGGTTTAATTCCCCCATTTAAATAGGCTACATTCCAGGTGAATACCATGGGTCAATACCATGTGCCATTTTGGTGAATACCATGGGTCAATACCATGTGCCATTTTTATTTTTATGAATACTAATATTAGGGTTAATAATGTTTTTTTGCATGGTATTAATAACAATCTAGTCCATGGTATTTGTCCCATAGTATTTTGCCCATAGGTTTCACCTAAATATAATGCATTTTTTGAGTGTTCGTAAATATAAGGTGACTTATGGAGTAAATATAAAAAGTTTTTTTATTTGTTTACCATACCTCTCGTTTATTTATATTTTTATTAATTTACCATACCTCTTTTACAAATATGGTATTTGGCCCATAGGATTCACTTAAATAAAACCTCTTTCTCGAGCCTTCATAAATAGAACGAGGGTTATGGACTAAATATAAAAAGAGGTTTTATTTATTTACCATGCATCTAGTTTATTTATATTTTTATTTATTTACAATACCTTTTGAGTAAGTATAAAAAGACGTTTTATTTATTTACCATACCTCCACTTTACTTATATTTTTATTTGTTTACACCCTTGCATGTATATAAGGTGACTTATGGAGTAAATATAAAAAATGTTTTATTTATTTACCATACGTCTCATTTATTTATATTTTTATTAATTTACCATACCTATTTTGTAAATATGGTATTTTGGCATTTGGCCCATAGGATTCACTTAAATAAAACCTATTCTTGAAAATGGGCGAATGGAAGGTTGTAACTCCTAATTTCAAGGGCTAAATTTACCTTTTTTACCCTCTCCCTTAAAATAAGGTGGGCTATTTGAGGTGATTTGTAAGAATGTACTATGATACAAAATATTCGCCCACTAAAAATTTAAAACCCCTTAATTTCGCCAAAGGGCGAACATTCACCCCTAAAATTTTCTATGCCATGTTGTAGGGTACACCCACGGTCAAGGAAGCTCTAGCGTACAAACAAATCCTAAATGATTTTGGAATGGATGTGGGTATAGAGGTAAGCCTTACCAAATCAAAATATTTTCTTTTTTAATACTGACATTGTCATTCAGAGAAATATTTCTAGAATTCTCGGCTTTCAAAGAGATATGCTGCCCTCCAAATATTTGGGAGTACCTCTAACAGAAAAAACACTGAGCAAGGAAGTTTGGGAGCTTGTGACCAATAAGCTCCAGGACAAAATCCAAAAATGGACACGCATGTCCTTGAATTTAGCAGGACGACTAGTGCTCACAAAAGCTGTCCTACAAACGATTCCCATCTTTATGTTTTCAACCCTTCTAGCTCCTAAAGGGGTTATGCAACAATGCAGAAATATCCAAAGAGATTTTCTTTGGGGCAAAGGAGAAGAGAAAAAAAATATGCTTTGGTAGCCTGGGAAAATATTTGTAAACCTAAGACACATGGAAGTTTGCATCTTGTTGACCCTGACATACATAACAGAGTTTTGGGAGCAAAACTATGGTGGAGATTGCTAAAAGATTCGGTTTCACCTTGGGCCAAAATTTGGAAATAGAAATATGCAAACAATTGGCAAGATAGAGATCATATTAGAATGTTTGGGCTCATAAAAGGCTCCCACATTTGGAACAAAGCATGGGAGAATAGGGACATTGTTCAGAAAGACAATTTCTGGGAAATAAGAGATGGAAACCTTGCTTGGTTTTGGGAAGATAACTAGCAACATGAACCTAAACTGTCAAGAGAAGAATTCTCCAATCTCAAGAATGATACTGACAACAAAGGGTTACTTAGGGTAAGTGACTTTTGGGATCAGGAAAGAAGTGAGGGAAAATGGAGAATATGGAAGAACCTGATACACAGTGATGACTCCTCGTTGAAGGCACAGACAGAAGCTTTAACAACCATCTTGGAACAGAGAAATATTCTGACATCAATAGATTCAGACCAGCTGAGATGGGGCAAAAACAATGAAGGAAACTTTAACCTCAAAGAGGCCAAGCGCATAGCCCTTGGGCTTGACTTTCCAAACCCTGATTGGGTATGGAAGGACCTATGGAAGAACCAAAGCTCGATGAAAATAAAAATTTTCATGTGGTTAGTACAAAAAAAATTATGACTTGGGAAAACCTTTGGAAAAGAGGGGTTTCTGGTCCTTCTAGATGCCAACTATGTGAATTAGAAGAAGAAACTATGGATCACCTACTCAACTTATGCCCATTCGGTTCCACCTTGTGGAACTGGGTAGCTGCAATATTCAGAAAAATAGACAGGGACATGGGCAGCATTACCAGTAGTTTGAAGAAGTGGAGGAAAAATTTCTCTGATAATAAAATAATCAACATAGCTTGGGCTCTAGTTCCAGGCTTTCTAATCTGGGATGTCCGGAAAGAACACAAAAACATAATATTCAAGAACATGAAAGATTCTTCCCAAAATATCATGGCTCAGATTTTAAGGCAACTCAAGGTGACGGTACAGACCCTCATTAAAAGCCCCCCTGAGGACCAACCAAAAGATATGGATGTGCAGATACTACTATAGTTGGGTCTTTAGGGGCTTGTCCCACAAAGCAAAAACATGAATGTAAGTCATATAATAACTGATAAGGATTTCTAGAAACCTCTCACTCAGGGTTTAATGAAATGCAATATAGTTCGGGCCTCAAAAGGAAACCCAAGTATGGTTGGGTATGGAGGAGTAATAAGAGATGAAAAGGGTTGCATAAAAAGCATCTTTCATAGTCATTTGGGGAAGGCCAAAAAAAATATAGCAAAAGCTCATGGCCCTTGAGCAATGCCTAGAAATCTTGAGGGACTCAAATCTTCATAATACCATAATTGAAGTTGATTCCGAATTGATTATTAGTTCGGTCAAGAAAATTTGCTATGGCTTAGCTCCAGATAAAGTCTCGAGACATCGACGGCTTCTACAAGTTTATCAACAGATTCAATCCCATCTACAGATCATGAGAACCCTTAGTTTTACTCTTGTGCAGCGAACAACAACTAAATTAGCAGATATATTAGCTAATGAAGGTGTACTCTATTCTAAGAGCAATAAAATATTTGACTGGATAGAGACTCCCCAAGGTAGATTGAGGGAAGAGTGTCTCAGACAGGCAAAGGAGGATAGGGAGTTCTATCAGAGTAGGGGAAACTAGCAGGATGTAGTCTGCTGGAAACAGAGGAATTCTAATCTATATGGATAAGCAGTGCATGGTATATGCAGATAGGGTTTCCAGTCTTGGGAAGTGGATATGCACCGAGAACTATACAAACCCAAAGTTCTCGGACGAGAGTTATATTATTAGACAAGTCTTTCTATGACAATGAAATCCACTAATGAGAAAATTTGAATTAGCTTTACCGGGGGATTGGTTAACTTGCTAGTAGATTGGAAAATTTGAAGCAATCCTAGGAATTTTGCTAGGTAAGTAGCATGATGGTTACCATGCCATTCAAACTCGAAATTAGCTTAAGCGGGGGCTTTATTAAACTTCAAGTTTAGATGCATTGTTAATTAATGTGCTAGTTTCACAGCGAGGGTGAGATCAGTGGATTTCGAGCAGATTACTTGCTCGAGGGTTAGCCTCCTAGGTGGACCCGAAATCTTTATAGTGTTGTCTCTATATCTGTATCAGGTCTGATTCCTTGATTATAGGGTGTGCTTGTTTGCTGCTTGATTACTGCGTGGCCCACTTCTCCATGGGTAGGTTGTACTTTATGTAACTAGTTTTTATGTTATAATTAAATAGATGGTCTGACTCTTGATTCAGCAAAAAAAATTTATCAATTTTATCCCTCCAAATTTATGGATCTTTCCATAATTAATATTTTCTTTTCCAAAAAAAAGAGTTGCCATTACGTTTGGAGCTTTTACTAACCATAGAAACCGACTAATTAAAAAACAAATGCAACAATCCTCCATATTGATTTTCTTCATATTTTCCCCTGATTTTTATTATTGAATGGACTTGGTTCAATAATTTTCCTCAATAAACCTTTACATATTTTCACAATTCAATTTTAAATCATGATGCAATATAAAAAAATAAAATATAATTAATAAATAAGATCTTTTTCTTTTCTCCTCACAATTTTAATCAGAACTTAAAAATATAAAATAAAAAAATATGAATATTTTGTACTCACACTTTCTTTGTGTAACTAATTTTTTTATTTTAACATACTAAACATTATAATTTTTTATATTAGATATTTTATCACATATGAATTATTTTCCATTCAATTAAGACACCACCAGATATTTCGTATTAATTTGATTTTTTCGACAAAGCAATTTTACCATAGATTATTTATTTGCTCTTGAATTAAAATGAGTATAAATTTAAATTTAAATAAATAATTTGTTACAATAATTAGCTTTGTAAAAAAATACTTATTTTATTTATATCATATATATATATCTTAATTAATATAAAGATACTAGACATTGACATTGTAATTTTTCTCCTTTATATCTTAGATATCATGTGAATGGATAAATATTAAAAATGTTGTTGGCTTGAATCTTGTTTTTAATAGTAGAAATGAGTTCAACATCATAAAAAAACACCCAAAATCTTAAAATTTAACTGCAGTAACCGAGATTTCCTAAAATTTCTATCAAATTTTACCAAATACTATTTTAAGTACAAATTTAAACCTAGTTAGACCATACCAAACCCTGCACTTGTTTTATCTTATTCGTTAAATACATAATAGCGTTTAATACTGGCTTAAATATAAATAAATGTGATCATTGACCAAATCACTCTAATCGCAAGTGCATAAATGTCAAAATAACTCGAATATTTAAATGAATACACGATTTAGATGTGCTACATAAAGGCCAAGATAAAAAGATTAATATTATGTTTATTAGGCATTAATCACAAGTTATGTTTATAAGGTATCAGTTGCAGATGGGCTCCTTAAATGACTACAGCCTACGAGCCTGTTATCCTTCAATGATGCGCTCGTAGAAATTTATTCACACATCTCATATCACTTCACTGCATCCGAGAACAACTATTGTCTTTGCTTTTTGTTATGTCACTTCGTTCCACCATCTATCCATTTACTTTTTAATTAAAAACTGAAACATTGTTTGCAGTCACTATCAAATATTCAAATTTTAATTTACTTTAGTTTCTTATCTTATTGACTAGTGCAGGTTGATTTTTTGGATTTGCTAGTGTTTGAATGTGGTGGAAAAATTTGAGGTGAAATTTTGATTTGTATTATTTAAACTGGTTTTTTAATTGTATATATGGATGCACCCTAAAAAACTTTTAAGGCACTTGGATTGTGCAGGAGTTATCCATCAAACTTGTGATTTCAATAAACTCCTACCAGATTTACAAAAGAATAGACTAGAAAAACCATCAAACTTGTGATTTTAATAAATTCCTACCCGATTTACTGGAAAAACCTACCAGAAAACATCCACAAAATCACACTAAAAACAAAAATAAAATAAAATGACTCGACCTTAAATACTTCCCCTATTTCATAAAACCATCATGTAGCAAGATCTTTGGTATAAAACCCATCGATGAAATTTTTTTGAAAGTACTTAAATTCAAATGTGAACTGGAACATCATGTCATTGGAAGAGTGGTGCTCATGTTCAAATATTTAGCATGTGATGGAAGTCACATGGTTAGTGATGAAAGGAGATTTTGGGGTAAGGCAAAATCCCTTTCATTTACAAATTTCGATCTCGAGGCCTATGAGCTATGAGCCCACTCTTTATTGGAAGCATTAAACATTGCACTCAACCTCAAAACCTAGGACCATACAACATATCGGAATACATGGATGCACAGGAAATACACGGAAAAACCAACCCGAAACAATTAAACCGGACTTCAAAAACATTACGCCCGCATCTATAAATCGTCGAGTCCACACTCTCGGTCCATCATCTTCCTACTGCGCTCTCCATTCTTCGATCTCCGATCACCCTGATCTCCACTGTCCACTTCTTTCTCCGATCCAACAGCTATCGGTGCATTGCTTAATCAGCCCATTGGCATATTGCAATTCCATCTTCACCGTCCCTTTCTTTCTCAGATCCAACGATCAATATACACTCTAAAATATCAAAATAGTTCATTGATCTTACATCGTCGATCAACTCGCGTTAGATATGATGGTTGACATTGATTTCGGGTGGATAAATAGCATGAGGATTACTCGCCTGATAAAGTAGTTTCCTCTCTCCTCCTCACTGCTACATGTCGTTCGGATAGTGGAATCGGGTGACTACCATGCGATACCGCTTACCACTTTGTGTCTACCCGATAAACCATTTCCTGTTGCGGAACCACTTTCCTCGTGAGTTAACTTCCATGTTCTTCCACCATGCGATGACCGTTGATCTATTGATTTGTCGATCGGATGGTCGACATCCATTTCCTTTGCCATTCCTCCTTAACTTGATTTCACTTGCTTTTGATGTATTTACGCCTCATCCAGGGTTCTTGCCATACTTTATTACAATGCCCATATCACAATCAACCCGATCTTTGGTTTATTATTGGATCACCATCGATCCTTTAAGTGATCAATGGCCGATCAACAATCTACTAACATTGGATTCAAGCCATCATCGCATATATATACAAATAACATGAAAAGACATTATTATATAAACACACACGGAAATCCACACAACACGCATCTATTCATTATACACAGTATGATTACATCCTAAGGCATTTTAGCCTTAGTAACAGTTCTCCTCTCAACTACATTGTGGATACTCTATCTCTCTCACACATAGACTCTCTTTTTATAAGAGATTACAATAGTCGTGTATCATTTAAGATGCATGATTTCTTCCCACAATCACTCAACAAACCCCTAAAGTCTCTATATGCATACATACATATGGCAGATTACATTTAATTAAGCCTTTGAGAGACTTTATCCATTCCATTCCCTTGTTTTCCTCTGATGGTCTACATCCTCCTTTCTCCACTTTGGATTCCTTATTTAACGAAGAGTGTCAGATGCTGCTGCATCACACTCTCGAGGCACAAAAATTTATGACCTACTGGTCATATGCTTCTCCTTATCCCTCAATAATTCTACCCACTTCTCAGTGGAACTGCCTTCATGATCTTCTGTGGGTTTCAACCAACCTCTGCAGTAACAGTCTTCCTCTGCTACATGATACCTCACCAAGCTTTCTTTGTACTTGGTACTTTGGCAAGCACTTGGTTCTCTATCTCTGGAACCTCCTTTGAGCACTTCTCTCTGCTTCTTCTCGGCTTCAACTCTTTTGCATTTCTCAAGAACATAACTGTCCTCTTGTATTTCAATCACAATGAAGTACTTGGTTTCGACCACCTCTTATTTCGCTTATAAAGTCTTACCAGCTTCTTCATCCCTTTACTTTGACTTTACTTCGTTTCTTTCAGTGTTTTGCGGTTTCGAGTTTTTCTTTAGGGTTTCAAGCTTCCATTTCCGGTGCTCAACACACTCCTGAGCTTGACCTCTGTGAATTCTCACATCACAGTCTCTCTAGAGCTTCACTCTGATCCTTCAACTGGATTCAAAGATCCACTATGATTCCTCTGAATCATTCTCCTCTCTGTGTTTCACCGAATTCTACCTACACACAACTATTACAGAATTCCAATTCACTATAATTCAACACTCGAAACACACTTATATAGGTTTGAAATTAACCTCTGTATTTATAAATATAACAACGATTACAGAATGAGACTCTCTGTCTCTCAGGCCTGATCTTCAATACTAGTGGCCTCCTCCTACACTCTGCCGGTAGGCTTACATTTATACCAGAAAGGTTCTGTTGAACTAATTCTAGTTCAAATCCTTAATCTACTGAACTGACTCCTAAATCTCCTCTATGTCCACTTCTAACTCCAGTTAATGCCTAAGAATCCTCTCTAGTTCCTCGAATCATGAAACTACTTTAAGAGTTATAATTGACTTCCAACTCTGTTGTCATTATTAATGACTCATGTTCTCCTTCATTCGAGAGCATTTACAAAATATCTCACATTATCTAATTAATTCATATCCTACTCACTCAAAAACCTAAATATTACATTAATTCAACACTTAGGAATCCCACTTCCTTAAAACACGTGACCCCCTATTTCTACTAAAATACAATGATTTTCCTTGGGTTGAATGCTCCTGCATCAGACTCCGAAAGTAGAAAAATATTCATGATCTCCTGATCATGTGTCTTCATAAGTTGGTAGAAAACCTTTAGGGTCCCAAACTTTAGTTTGTAGCTGCCAAAATGCCTTGCACCTTTGTTGCTGTTTTATGTCTGCTGTATTCTATTTCATCTTCCTCTCCTTGTCAATCAGGTTCAAGTTCTGATTGATCATGCTTCCTGCTGCTGTCAATTTCCTCCACATGGATTGTTTCATCATCAACTGCCATAATTCTTCAGTCTCTGTCTCCAGTTCATCCTTGGACTGGTCCATATTCTACCTCTTACTTCTTCCTCTTTGTCTTTGCTTCAGGTTGTTGCTGCTATCCACTAACACTTCAAACTGCTATAGGTTACTTTCACTTTGTAGTTGTTGGTTTACTTTTTCTTCTACATTTGCTCTTGCTACCATTGTAGACATTGCTCTTGCTCTTGCTTCAAATTTTTCTTTGACTCCTACACTTAGTACCTCCCTTTCATCTTTACCCTCTTTCATGATTATTTTTGTCTGCACTGAATCATGACTTTCCAACATTCTCTCCAGCAATTGAGCATCTTTGTTCCATGGATTAAATTCTTCCACAAAATCTTCTTCTTTCATCTTTATTTGGGTACTCATCTATGCCAAATTTCCTTGAGCATCTACAACTAAACCTGCACTCACAAAACAATTGTTAAAATAAAAAACATAAGGCTTCTGTGCCTTATCTTCCTTTGGCAACAATTTAGTTTGCTACTCTGTTCCTTTCTCCGTCAGCACATCAGTATGTTGTTTTGAATTCTCAAAAGAATTCATGAGACTGTCAGCTAGTCTCTCCTCCACACCATCTTCTCTAATGATGTCTTTCTGTCCTTGTTCACTGTAGTGAACTTCTTCCTCTGCAATCACACTATCATACTTTGAATTTCCCAGCAAATACTCCAGCAATGCAATTTTTCTGTGACACTTCGCAAGTACTTCATCATCACTTATAATCCCTGCATTTATAAATGAATTGTCATTTTGAAAATTACAAGACTCAACAGTTTGAACTGTTGTTTCACATATCACTCTTCAAACTGAACTTCATCTATTTTTCCCACAAGAAATCGTCCCTGTGTGGTAGCAGTTTCATTACTAAGTTCTTTCTGCTGTATTAAGTCACTTCCTTCCTCATTCAAGATATATTCTCCCTTATCCTTTACTCCAGAGTATTCATCCTTTGAAAGATACTTTTCCATACTTTTGAGAGCTTCAAAAGATTGCTCATCCTCTGCAAAACCCTCCTTTGTTAGTGACCAATCATCAAATGTCCTTTCTCCCAAGGTTAAATCCTTTGCATAGGTTTCTTCCTTCTTAACAACTTCCATTGCTATTTCCACTGTGCCTATCATCATGGTGAACCGACGATCCTTTACTATGTTCTCCGCTAACATACTCTCTTCTTCAAGTTTTCCTTTGATCTCTTGTTGTTTACCTTCTGTAAGAGCTATCCTTGTCTTACCATCTGCATTGATATTCTCCTACATTTGTTCTACATCCATAGACAAACTATCAATCTTAAAAACATAAGATCTTGTGGTCCCACTTGATGTTTCAACCATCATATCTCCTTGTTGTTCCAAGTTCTCTTTATGACTCAGAAATTCTTCGATGGTCTCTTCTTCAATCTCCTCAAGCCCTTCACTTGGTTGCTTGATATCATTCCCCAACTATATATGGGACCTATCTATCTCATCTTCTTCCAGAACAGAATTTAGATTCTGGTTGTCTTCTTCCTCCTTTATGACAATATCAGTAAATTTTCCTTCTTTACATGTTTCACCTGCAAATATACACAAACTGATAGATTTAAAACCATGTATCCTTTTGGCCTCACTTGAAGTTTTATTCTTCAAGTTTTCATTTCCACTCAGAACTTCACCCTGTTTTGCTTCACAAATGGACACTTCCATTTTCATTTCCAACTCTGCTTCTTTGATTTTTTCCCTCATCCACCTTACTTGCCTATGTTGTAACCTTCTCTGTAACTTAGACCACTTCACTGGCTTCTTCCTCAAGACCCAACCTAGTCTCTGGCTTTCCTCAATTATTCTCCTTAATGCATCGAGTTGTTCTTTTAAGTCTACAATTTCCTTATCAATTTCCTCTTGACTCATCCTCTTTCCATTTGCCTTTGCATTCTCTTTCTTCATATTTATTTTGTTGTGGTCTTCCTGAGAACCTCTGCTATGACTTTCAGTAGCCATCTTCTTCTTCTCTATCTTCATGAGCTCCTTACTCACTTACTATGAGCTGCATTAAAGCCTTTGCAACAACAAGTCCTCCTTTTTGCAACTTACCTCACCTTCTTTTGTTGTTATCTGTGCGTCAATGTACAAACACACATTCTCCAATCAAATCAAAACATAACATATCACCTCACCTTCAAGATATCTGCATGATCTTGTTTGACCATTCCACCTGTACCTTGAATGGATTGTCCTCTGTTTCTTGCATATGCAAGTTTTGCTACACATCACCTCTCTGTGCCTACTTTCTGTCAGATTAGAATATGATCCTTCCTTGCTTGCATAAACATCTCAATTATTTCACATAGAATTTCTTTGTTCTTTTTTAACACCAAATGTTTCAATTACAATTCGGCTCTGATACCAAAATGATGAAAGGAAATTTTGGGGTACGGCAAAATCCCTTTCATTTACAAATTTTGATCCTGAGCCCACTCTTTATCGGAAGCGTTAAACATGGCACTCAGCCTCAAAACCCGAGACCATACAACATATCGGAAGGCATGGATGCACAGGAAATACATGGAAAACCTGACCCGAAACACTTAAAATGGACTTCAAAAACATTATTCCCACATCTATAAATTGTCGGGTCCACACTCCTGGTCCATCACCTTCCTGCTGTGCTCTCCATTCTCCGATCTCTGATCCGCCTGATCTCCACCATCCATTTCTTTCTCCGATCTAACAGCTATCAGCGCATCGCTTAATCGGTCCATCGGCGTATCGCAATTCCATCTCCGTCGTCCCTTTCTTTCTCTAATCCAATGGTTAATATCCACTCTAAAATATCAAAACAGTCCGTTGATCTTACGCTGTCGATCAACTCGCTCTAGATCCGGTGGTTGACATTGATTTCAGGTGGACAAATAGCATGAGGATTACCCACCTAATAAAGTGGTTTCCTCTCTCCTCCATACTGCTACGTGTCACTCGGTTAGTGGAATTGGGTGACTACCCTTCAATACCACTTACCACTTTATGTCTACCTGATAAACCATTTCCTGTTGCGGAACCACTTTCCTCACGAGTTAACTTCCGCGTTCTTCCACCATGTGATGACCATTGATCTATTGATCTGTCGATCGGATGGTCGACATCCATTTCCTCCGCCATTCCTCCTTAACTTGATTTCACTTGCTTTTGGTGGATTTACGCCTCATTCGAGTTCTTGCCATACTTTATTACAATGCCCATATCACAATCAACCCGATCTTTGGTTTATTATTGGATTGCCATCGATCCATTAAGTGATCGATGGTCGATCGGCAATCTAATAACACTAGATTCAAGCCATCATCGCATATATATACAGATAACACGGAAAGACATTATTATATAAACACACACGGAAATCCATGCATCTATTCATTATACACAATACGATTACATCCTACGGCATTTCAGCCTTAGCAACAGTTCTCCTCTCAACTACATTGTGGATACTCTATTTCTCTCACACACACAAACTCTCTTTTTATAAGAGATTACAACAGTCGTGGATCATTTAAAATGCACGATTTCTTCCCACAATCACTCAACAAACCCCTAAACTCTCTATACGCATACATACATATCGCAGATTACATTTAATTAAGCCTTCGAGAGACTTTATCCATTCCAACATTTAAGCTCTGTTTTAATAGAAATTTTCCCCTATTTTGGTTCGATGGTCCACATCCTCCTTGCTCCACTTTGGATTCCTTCTTTAATGAAGAGTGGCGAATGCTCTTTCATCAGTTACTACTCATACAATAGGAGGGGTAAAAGATGGTAGTTTCGAATGTATGCATGCATCATAAAGGAAGGTTGTACATACGAGTAGCATTCTACTCAAGTCAAGTGAGTCCATTTTAGGTGCTTGTGTAGTATGATCATGTGGCTCATGTATGAACATATGAAATATTTTGTATGTTAGAGAGATATATGAAGAAACTATCAAGAATGTTGATTCAATGAGATATGGATATCAAGGTAAACTTATCTTCCAATTATGTCATTTTAATGTTCATTCTTATGCATTTAGGAAGGATTTTACTTTTTTATGCAAACCTATGAGAATATATGAGAATCACTTTAGGGAGGTCTTCCTGAAGTAATAATAAAAGATAGTTGTTACAACACCCTATTATGTTCTTGTTGCGACACTTTTTGGTTGCAACAACACCCTTATATCGTCAGTGTAACACCCAAGGCACCTTGGTGTTGCTATTCTCGTTGCTGTAAAATAGTTGAAGACTAGGTGTTGCAACTCCCACTGTGGAAAAATGGCCAAACCACCATCCGACATGATGCGCCACTTAGGTGTGTTTCACCCATATTTGTGAAGGTGTGAAACCACCTGAGGCCGCAGGTGAAACAACTGATGGTAGTACTCATGCCATGTGATTAACGACACATTAATGGTGCAGGTATCGTCGTGTTAAGGCCTTTGTAGTCCATGTGTGTTACCTTTAATGCCTTGATTAAGGTATATTAAAGCAGATTGTATGGGTTATTTTTCTCATTATATTTAGGAAGGAAAGCAAGCAAAAGGGTAAAAACTCCTAGTTTATAGGGACAAATAGGAAACCATTAATTACAAGTATTTAAGCCTCACCATACTCTATTTTCCATAATAAGATCTATTAAAATGTGCCTAGGAAAGGGGGAAGGCTTTCACAAAAAGTTCTTGACAAGAATGATGTGTCAAAATCAATAATTGATAAAGATAAAGACCTTTCAACCATAGCTTGACTTGTAAAATCCTGGAAAACCTTCATTCTAAAGTTTGGAAATTCAATGAACATTCTGACTTGTTCCATATATGGCAAAGAAATCTCTCTCAAGCTATGTTTTCCCAAAGATTTCATTTCCCTGAATTAGTGCATTTATGTGTCGAATTTTACAACCCCGCTCAAATGGCTTTTAAAGATAGTCAGCGGTTATAAGTGGTCCTTTCGGTCGTAGAGAAACACTTACTCAAAATTCTTATTTGTCCTGTTAGTTCTAAGCTCATTGAAGAATATGATGTTGAGTGTCACTTCAAAACCCTCGTTGATACCCATAAAACCAAGTATCTAAGGAAATTGATAAATGAGCAGGGAAACATTACAGAGATTAGACTTCTTGTGAAGAGGGAAGTGTTCAATGTAACTACTAGAGACCTAATATCCATGATCAATGTGGTTTTAGGTTATTGTGATGATCTGAGTGTTGATTCAATCAACTTGGGCTTTATACATAATATTTCATTATTTACCAGGTTTAATTTTCCTTTATTTATTGCTAGCAGTATTCATGACTAGTTTACATTGTTGTTAGAAGAAAGGACTTTCAAATATAATTCTTACATTGTTTATTTCCTATTATCTCTGTAGTCCTCCCTTTGAATGGACACATGTTGTATTATTCATCAACCAACCTTATGGTTATAAGATATTCATTGAAAAATTCATGTTCACATTTTATAGTCTAGTCTAAATTGGTCATCCTCTTCTAAGAATCCCTAATTAATGCAAGTTTCACTTGCATATGAATCAAAAATTAAAGTGTGGATATTGGTACATTGAACAGAACTACACAATGTTTAGAATCTATGGAGTTGGGATTAAGCTATATAGGCTCCTTATGTATTTAACCCCTCAAGTCTTTGCTCTAGAGTATATCCGATAAATAATTCATTCTAATGGCTTACATTTTACATCTAAGGGAAAGAAATATACTTTCAATACCCCCGTTGATTTTTTTTATTTTACTATTAATTCACATACAACTCTCCCAATTATTGAAAACATGTTAAAGGATTTTGTGTTTGAAGAAGATAAAGAATGGAAATATGACCATTGTTAGGTTATTTCCAATATGAGGATGTCAATAAAATTTTCTCCTTATTTTCACTCTCCTATAAATGATAAAGTAAAAAAGGCTAACAATGATATATGGACTCCAAGTTGTACAACAAACCCTAGCCAAATCGCTATAACAAAATCTGAGGCAAATAGCCTATAACATCCCAGTATTGTTAGAAAATCAGCAGAAGGTATTTTGGATGTTGATATCCCCCTCCCTCCAAGCAAAAGACTAAAAACAACAATACTTTCTGATAAAACATTGTTAATTATTCATTGCACTTCTAATGAATAGGATGACATTATTTTAGAAATGTTATCACAAGAGAAATGTTTCAAGGATATGGTCAAGGGAATGATGTATTCTTAAGCCAAAACTACAATTATAAAGAACTATGGCTTGTGGCCCAAGGGCTACTACATTGCACAAATCCTCCCTGTGTGCTCTATCTCCTATCTCTCTCATATACTTTTTCTCATCTATGGAAGAAATGTAGTTGAAAAGAATGGAATCTCTTTTCCTTCGAGTGGCCCAGTTATACCACAACCCGATAACCTACTAGTGGTTAGGTTTGACTACCTCAACTCTTAACCAAAGTTACAATGTCGACTATTTTGGATTCTTCTTCATTGTAATCATGTGCCCAACCCATTTTCCATGAGTTTTGGGGCTGATGTGGCATCCTCTCAAGTTATGGTGGTGAAAATAGGAAGGTCAAATTCCATGTCGCATAACTTTTGCATACAAGATCAAATTGAGGCGATTTTTGCATCTTTGGAAAGGTCTGTATGTGTAGAATATGAAAAAATGGTGTTGAACTAGAGGAGTTTAACCCCCCAAAATTATCGTTTAATACCTCAAAATTCTCCCCAAAAATTTTAGACTGTAATTTGCGAAACTAGGTCCCACTTCTAAAAATGGTCCTGTGAGCTTATTCCTCCACTTTTTCCACTTTGAAAATGTCCATATGGATGAAAAATAGTATAATGATCTAATCTAGATAAATAAGGCACATATATCACAAGAAGTACAACAAGAAATTGAGGATATTGAGTAGAAGGTGGTAAACGAGCGTGAGGATATATCATTCAAAGAGGTGCTTGAATCCATCTCTCATTGCATATCTGGTTTGGGCTCAGAAAGAGGGAGGTGCAACTAATATTTACTCACTATGGAGTTGTATTGGCAGCTCAAGGAAATGTTGGGGAAAGTTTTATTTGATCGGAATGCAAATCGAGATCAGCTCCTCCTCAGGATGGAGGAACAACATTTAATCTATGAAATTATGGATTAGCGCCTACAACAAATTGAACAAGTCCTCTTGCACGATCGTAAGTGCATAAGAACTGATAATTAAGGTCTCATCATGTCCATAATTTATTTTTTTGATGTCAGTTAATTGGTTTTTCTTGCTACAACCTACATGCATATGTTTTTGGTTTTATGTTAAGTTAGTCCATAGGGCCATGTAGCACAATTTTTAGTCTTGTTTTAGTCAATTTTGTGCATAACTTTTTGACAATATGTGCGGTAAATAATTATATTAAAAATATTTTAAAATTTAAAATATTAAAAATATAGAAAAAAAAAAATTACCATAATATAAATAAGGAAAAAGTTACTAAATTTTATTATATAATGTAATTTTCTTATAAATAAATCTGGTAAAAAAATATATAAACATATTATTATTTTTATAAATTATAAACCAAGTGTATTTTTGTTTTAAGTAAAACATTTAAAAAAAATTGGGATGCTCCCATGTAAATTATATAATATAATGGTTTGTTTCCAATCTTCCAATATTTGTGTGAACCTATTTACCAAATTTTATTATATAATGTATTTTTCTTATAAATAAGTCTGTAAAAATAATATAAACATAT
This sequence comes from Pinus tabuliformis, assembly GCA_031772625.1. Classification (NCBI taxonomy): domain Eukaryota; kingdom Viridiplantae; phylum Streptophyta; class Pinopsida; order Pinales; family Pinaceae; genus Pinus; species Pinus tabuliformis. Next base: position 1,807,193,093 of record CM062817.1, on the reverse strand, counting down.
TATTTTTATAAATTATAAATCAAGTATATTTTTATTTAAAAAAAATTGGGAATCTTGTAATTTTTTTTGGTTCCAATCTTCCAATATTTGTGTGAACCATGTCCTATGGCATATATTTTTTTATTTAGAGTAATTTAATTATTATAATTTTTTATTAAAATTTGATTGCTAAATAGAGAAAATGTGTTGTGTAATACATAAATAAATTTGAGGACCTTGAAAACCTTAGGAATCATTCAAATTCGTAAATTAGAAAAATCCCCACAAAATTTTAGAGGAAAACAACCAAAACCCAAACAATAAAAACAAAAGACATCCGATAATTGGACCAGGCGATTTTCAACCAAAAAATTGAAATTATAAAAGGTTTAAAACGTACGTGTAACAAATGATAGAAAATAGCGCTGTATAACAACTCATTTCCCAGTACAATAATTGGCAAAGATACTTTTCCCACCCTTTTAAAAAATTTATTTTTATAATAAATCACTTGGCAAAGATACTTTTCCCTTCATTTTAAAAAATTTACTTTTTATAATAAATCAAAGGTTTCAAAAATAATCATATTTATTTAAATATGAATAAAAGAATGTTATTATGGTAGTAGTTGATAGATTTACTAAGTATGCACAATTTTGTGAATTATTTCATTCATTTAAAGCCAGTATAATTGCTACCACATTTATGGAAACAATTCAAAAGTTACTTTGCTATCGCATTTATGGAAACAATTCAAAAGCTACGGTAAAAAATCAATATATTGCCTATATATATAAAAAATAATAATTATCTAATTCCTTGTTTCCTAATATGCAAATATTTGTGTGCACCATATTCCATAATATACTTTATTTTTCACTAAAAAACTGAAATTATAAAAAGACTAAATGGACGCTTATGGGAGTATTGCAGTTTAAACATCATAAGTTGTAATACAATTTTTTTGGTAAGATTGTGACTTTAAATTGTTTAAAATATATTTTTGAGTATATAAACTTAAGTTGTTTAAAATGGTAGAATCTTGAATTTAAGTTGTTTAAAATATATTTTTGTAGGCACATTATTGTAACCACGATGGATTAAAACGGTTTGACTTTTAATCAATTTTCAAATTTTTAGAAATTATTTCCAAAATTAATTAAAGATTTGGTAAAATTAAATATTAAACTTATTGTTTTAGAAATTGAAAACTATTTTTTTTAATTTTTAAAAATTGAATTTCTCATTTTTGATTATTGGATGACTAATTTTATTGTGGTTTAAAATTGAGAATGAATCCCAAGTGTCCTTATAAATTAATTTCAATTTTTTTCCTCCAAATTTATGGTTTTTCCCCCAAAAATGGAGCTTTAACTAACCATAGAAACTGACTCACTAAAAAATAAATGCAACAACAGTCCATATTGATTGTAATCACTTTGGATCAAAATGCTTTAACTTTTAATTAATTTGGAAATTTTTAGAAACTATTTCCAAAATTTATTAAGGTTTTGGTAGAATTAAATTTTAAACTTATTATATTATAATTTTTTTTTTTAATTTTAGAATTTGAATTTCTCATTGGTGGCTAATTTTATGTGGTTTAAAATCAAATTTTATGAAGTAATCCCAAGTGTCTTTATAAATTAATTATCAACTTTTTCCCTCCAAATTTATGGATCTTTCCATAATTAATATTTTCTTTTCCAAAAAAAAGAGATGCATTACTTTTGGAGCTTTTATTGACCATAGAAACTGACTGACTAAAAAAACAAATGCAACAATCCTCTATATTGATTTTCTTCATATTTTTCCCTGTTTTTTTATTATTGAATGACTTGGTTCAAACATTTTCGTCAATAAACCTTTAAATATTTTCACAATTCATTTTTAATATAAAAAATAAAATATAAGTAATAAATAAGATTTTTTCTTTTCTCCTCATAATTTTTATCATAACTTTAAAATATATAAAAAAAAATTAGGAGTCTTTTCTACTCATACTTTATTTGTGTAACTAATTTTTTTATTTTAATATACTAAACATTCTAATTTTTTATATTAGATATTTTATTACATATGAATTATTTGTCATGCAATTAAGACAACAATAGATATTTTGTATTACTTTGATTTTTTGGACAAAGAAATTATACCATAGATTATTTATCTGCTCTCGAATGAAAATGAGTATGAATTTAAAGTTAAATAAACAATTTGTTACGATAATTAATTTTTAGAAAAATATTTATTTTATTTTATTTATATAGTATATATATCTTATTTAATATAATTATATTAGACATTGACATTATAGGTTTTTCCTTATATCTTAAATATCATGTGAATGGATAAATTCTTGAATCTTTCTTTTGATAATAGAAATAAGTTAGAGCATATTTTGACTTGTGTTATTTAAATTGGTTTTTAATTGTATATATAGATTCAGCACCTTGAAAAACTCCTAAAGCACTTGGATTGTCTAGGAATTATCCATCAAACTTGTAATTTCAATAAATTCTTGCCAAATTTACAAAAAATTAAACGAAAAACCCAACTCAAAAAATTCTAAAAAATCACACTAAAAACAATTAGAAAAAAAAAAAAAAAAACTCGACCTTAAATACTTCCCTGCTTCAACACACAAACTCTGAACCTTCCATCAAATACGAGAGCCTAACCATTTGACTAAGAACCACCATATTGACTTTCGAAGACCTATCAACTAAAACCCTGGTTGCTGGTTATGGGTAGTAATCTAGATTCACTATTATAAAACAATCATGGCAGTCAATTGCCTCCCTCTCTCCAAATGGTGTGTCAGTGAAAAGTAAGTAGTCATTTTGTATGTATAGTCAAGGAGCTTATATCCCACTATGTGGATTCGTTATATCCTCTATTTACAGAATGAACAGATTAGACACTACCTCTATATGTTATTTAAATTTTTTTTTAATAAAATATTTAAAGAGGTTTATATCCAATTTAAAATATTTTCAAATAAAATATATAAATATGTTTTCTAATTTAAAATATTTTTAAATAAAATTGATATATATTTTGAGATATATAATATTGAAAATAAATTTATTTTATTTTGTTCAAAAATATCATCTATTTATCCGTCAAGAAACTTTGGCTCACAAACAGTGCAAACAATTTAATATTCAAAATATATAATCAAAATATATATGGTAGAAGGTATATCAAAGTTTTAGCAAAGATATCTATGTGAGCAGGAAGTGACACATTCTATTATTAGTAAATATGTTTTTTTTAATGGTAAAATTACATTCACTTTAATATATTTATGTATATATGGTTTTATTAATTTATATTTAAGGAGTTACATCCACATATTGTTGTAAATTTGTTTATATTATTATAATTATTAAATGTCAATACAAGTAAAATATAACATATTTTGACAAATAATATACATTTCAATCTTTACCTAATATATTATTAATTTTTTAAATAAATTTTAATTTATAAAATATAATTATTACTAAAAATATTTTAAAAAGATTAAATTCTTACTATTCACTTAAACTTAATAACTTGTGGCTTGCATCCCAAATATTTAATGTTACATTTAATGCTAGTTTGTGAATAGTTAAAATTAGAAAACAAAATTCTTTTTTATCTCTAATTTTGATTTAATAGTAATAGGGATGGCTGAAATTTGGTCCATTCATTATTATTGGTTCAAATCTTATAAATAGCTTAATCTTATATATTTCAATGTCGAAGTTCCTGTCGTTACTTTATCGTGCCGTCGACTGTCATTCCTTAATAAGACGAGCTAAGCACGTGAACTTTGAGGCTGATGGATCAACCGTTCATGTCAATGGCAGCACCACGCCAAACAATCTTCAATCTCTTATCTGCATATGCCTTTCAAATATGGACACTTCTGTCAACTTTTGACTTATTCAATTAGTAAATAGAATATCATTGGAAAATATATTTATTCTTAAAGGATGTTGAATTTTTGGGATAAAATTTACTTTATTAGTAAATTGTTTATTATTTAATACTAAAAAATTCACAACAGGGGTGCTAAGTTTTTTTTTCTCAAGATTCAAAAGTTTAATATAATTTTTTAACATAAATTTTCGTATAAAAATGGAGTTGATATACACTAATCAACTACATAAACATAATGTTTAAAACATTCACAAGATGGGTGTTAAGCTTTTTTTTCAGATTCAAAAATTTAATATGATTTTTTAACACAAAATTTCATATAAAAATGGAGTTGATATACACTAATGACTACATATATATAATGCGGTTGATATACATTAATAAATATATATCATATTAATAATTATAAAGTATATAGTAATGATTTAATATTAATTAATATATAATTATAATAATTAGGTTATAATATTATTATATTATAATTAGTGTTTTAATATTATTATAATATATTAATATATTATAATTAATATTACAAATCCAATATTAAAAACCCTCATATTAAACCCAATATCCTCAAGCATAGGAGTTGGGGCATTTTTTTCTTTTTTTCAAAGTGGCATGGCTTGAACTTTATTATTTGGCTTTTAGTTTTGATTAAGCAGCAACCTTGACCTTATTAACTATGAATGTTTCTATGACATATGATAATTAAACCATGAGCAAAATATGATGAATGCTCATGGAAGTGATAGGGAAAGTCACAAGGAGTAAAAGATGGTTGAAGATAATGGAGACATTACACCTTCCTAGGTATATAGTATTATAATTTTCTTAAGAGTGATGATACTCATTTAGAGGAAGAATATGATCCACTATTGTATAACAAGGAAAATAATAAAAATTTAGCATGTTATGATCCACTGTCATATTTCACCAATGACCACATTCCTGAAAAATATATGAGCAAATATAACCATACATGAGAAAAAATGAAAGATATTGTAATATCCAATACATCAAGCCTCATCATCGATAATAAAGTTTTGAGGTGCTCCCATTGTGTGTAAAATCTAATCTCCATGTCAAAACAACTAAGCCATATTAGCATCATCATGTAATCATCAAGGGTGGAAAATCCAATATGCATAAAACCATCATGTAGAAAGATCTTTGGCATAAAACCCATGGATGACAAAATTTTGAAATTGCTTAAATTCAAGTGTAAACTAGAACATCATGCCATTGGAAGAGTGGTGCTCATGTTGAAATCTCTAGCATGTGATGTAAATCACATGGTTACCACTCATACAATAGGAGGGGTAAAAGATGGTAGTTTCGAATGTATGTATGCATCATAGAGGAAGGTTGTACATACAAGTAGCATTCTACTCAAGTCAAGTGATCCCATTTTAGGTACTTGTGTAGCATGAACATGTGGCTTAGGTACAAACATATGCAAGATTTTGTGGCTTAGAGAGATATATGAAGCAACTATCAAGAATGTTGATTCCATGAGATATGGATATCAAGGTACAATTATCTTCCAATTATGTCATTTTAATGTTCATTCTTATGCATTTAGGAAGAAATTTATTTCTTTATGCAAACCTATGAGAATATATGAGAATCACTTTAGGCAGGTGCTCTTGAATCAATAATAAATGATAGTTGTTACAATACCCTATTATGTTGCGCAACGCTTTTTGGTTGCAACAACACCCTTATAACATCAGTGTAATCCCCGAGGTACCTTGGTGTTTCTATTCTCATTGTTGCAAAACAATTGAAGAGTAGGTGCTGTGGAAAAATGGCCAAACCAGCATCTAATATGATGGACCACCTAGGTATGTTTCACCCAGATTCATGAAGGCGTGAAACTAGTTGAGGCTGTAGGTGAAACCACTGATGGTATTAGTCATGCCATAAGATTAACTACACATTAATGGTGTAGGAATCGTCAAGTTAATTACTTTTGTAGTCCATGTGTGTTACCTTTCATGCCTTGATTAAGGTATATTAAAGCAGAATGTATGGGTTATTTTGCTCATTATGTTTAGGAAGGAAAGCAAGGGAAAGGGTAGAAACTCCTAGTTTATATGGACAAATAGGAAAGCATTAATTAAAAGTATTTAAGCCTCACCATACTCCTCTTTCCATAATAATCTCTATTAACATTTGCATAGTAAGAGGGGAATGATTTGAAAGAAAGTTCTTAACAAAAATAATGTGTCAAAATCGATAATTGATAAAGATAAAGACCTTTCAACCCTAGCGTGATTGGTAAAAGCCCAAACAACCTTCATTTTGAAGTTTGGAAATTCAGTGAACATTCTGTCTTGTTCCATATATGGGAAAGCAAGCTCCCTCAAGCTGTGATTTCCCAAACCTTTCCTTTCCCTGAATTATTGCATTTATGTGTTGAATTTTACAACCCTGATCAAATGGCTTTTAAAGATAGTCAGGGGTTATAGGTGGTCCTTTCCGTCATAGAGAAAAAGTTAATCAATATGATTGTTTTTCTAGTTAGTTGTAAACTCATCGAAAAAGATGATGTTGATCATCACTTCAAAACCCTTGTTGATACCCAGAAAATCAAGTTTCTAAGGAAATTGGTAAACGAGCAGGGAAACATTACAGAGGTTACACTTCCTTTAAAGAGGGAAGTGTTCAATGGAACTATAAGAGACCTAATATCCATGATCAATGTGGTTTTCGGATATTATGACGATTTGAGTGTTGATTATGTTGGGTGTGGAGCCTAATTATCTTCTGTATTCAAAGGCATTGCCGCATTGGACCCCAGTTTGTAATAGGGTGGCAACGCCGCCCGTAAAATATTCACTGCAGGGGGGGTCTAGGGGCGGGCGACTGCGACCTTTTGGGAGCCCCCCCCTGGCGGGGGGATCAGGGGCACCGCCCCCAAAGCTAAGAACATATGTAAAATTTCCTTGTAAAATGTTGTAATTTCGTAGTCAATCTGGGCCATTCATTAGGCAGAGATATGACGGTAGAAGTTATGTTTAATTTAGGGATTTTTTCCCTAGAAGGCAACCCCTCATTATATATGAGGGAATTTTATTGCGTCTGTGTAGATCTGTATTCTGAGTTCGGAAGAGAGAGGAGATTGAGAGCGAAGAGGGAGTTACAATGGATCTGTTGTAGGTTGTATCTCTTCAGTTTACTGGATAATATAAAAGGAAGGACTGGTTGTTTCTCTGTGGACATAGCCCAAACTGGGTGAACCATGTATATTTTTGTCTCTCTTGTTTTATGTGCTTTCTGTATTTATATTTCTGCAATATTTTATGTGTTCCATTGCTCTGTAATATATAATTTTCTAACAACTGATATCAGAGCCGAAGGTCTATTTGGCTGATAAACTTGTAGGAGAGAAGGGTTCCTAGTTCGAGTGGGAGTAATGGTGGAAGATAGGTTTAGGGTCGAAAAATTCAACGGCCAAAACTACCAGTTGTGGAAGATGCAGATGGAAGATTATCTGTATCAGAGAGATCTGTACCAACCATTGAGCGGAAAGACAAATAAGCTGACGAGTTTGACAGATACAGAATGGGATATTCTCGACAGAAAGGCACTTGGAACAATACGGCTGTGCCTAGTGGCGTCAGTAGCATTTAATATTTCAAAGGAAACGACAATAGAGGGTTTAATGTCGACATTGGCCAAACTATATGAAAAACCCTCAGCCTCAAATAAGGTATTTCTTATGAAGTGTTTTTTTAATACGAAGATGTCAGAAGGTGGATCTGTTGCTGATCATTTAAATGAATTTAATACAGTTACCAGTTAGTTAAGTTCTATAGGGGTAACTTTTGATGATGAAGTTAGGGCTCTGTTATTTCTGTGCTCATTGCTAGAAAGTTGGAATAGTTTAGTTCTGGCCATTAGTAACTCTGTCTTTGAATCTAGTACTTTAAAGTTTGATGATGTTGTCGGTGCAATCCTTAGTGATGAAATGTGACGGAAAAGCTCCAGTGAGACATCAGGTAATTCTTTGACTGCAGAGACTAGGGGAAGAAAAATGGAAAGAGGAAAGAGCCCTGGATATCGAAGTAAGTCAAGAAAAGGTAGATCCAAGTCCAGATTGGGGATAGTGCGTTGGAAATGCGAGAAGAAATGACACTTGAAGAAAGACTGCAAGTCTCGAAAGGGAAAATAAGGAGACGCACATCAAGAAACTAATCATGAAGCGAATGTAATATGTGATGTGTTGCAAGATTCTTTGATTCTTTCATTAGAAAATATTATTGATGCCTGGGTGGTAGATTCAGGGGTCTCATTCCATGCCACACCCAATAGGAAACATTTTTATGATTATGTTCAAGGAGATTTTGGATAGGTTCGATTGGGTGATGATAAACCCTGTAAAATCATTGGAATGGGTACAGTTTTCATAAAACAGAAAAATGGAAATCAGTGGCTATTGAAGGAGGTAAGGCATGTTCCAGATCTGAAGAAAAATCTGATTTCAATAGGGCAGTTGGGAGGTGAAGGTTGCGTAACTACTTTCACAGATAAAACCTGGAAGGTCACTAAAGGATCCTAGGTAATAGCGAAAGGAGGAAAGGTTGGTATATTGTATTTATGCAATGGTATTTCTAATTATGTTAATGCTTTAACCTCTACAGGAGAAGATACGGTATTGTGGCATCATAGGCTCGGGCGCATGAGTGAGAAGGGGATGTAGATTCTTCACTCAAGAAATTTGTTGCCAGGTTTGAAGCATGTTGATTTAAAATTCTGTGAGAATTGTGTTTGTGGAAAATAGAAAAGAGTCAAATTCCTTAGAGTTGGGAAAGAAAAGATAAGTGAAAAATTAGAGCTTGTACATACAGATGTATGGGGACCTACTCAGGTATCATCTCTTGGTGGCTCTCATTATTATGTTACTTTTATTGATGATGCAACTAGAAAAAAGTGAATTTATTTTATTCGAAATAAATATGATGTATTTGATAGTTTCAAGAAATGGAAAGCTTTGGTTGAAAATGAGACAGGAAAAAGGTTGAAGTGTCTCAGATCAGACAATGGAGGTGAATATTGTAGCAAAAAGTTTGATAGGTATTGTTCAGAGAATGGAATTTGTAAAGAGAAGACAGTTCAAGGAACACCAAGAAAATGGTATGTCAAAAAGGATGAACAGGAAAATCATGGAGCATGCAAGGTGCATGACATTGCATGCAGGATTGCCTTTACAATTTTGGACAGATGCTGTAGATACTGTTGTTTATCTAATAAACAGAGGGCCTTCAAGTCCCTTGGATGGTGGTATTCCAGAGGAGGCATGGACAGGTAAAAAGGTAAACTACTCTTTTTTGAACACTTTTGGTTGTGAAGCCTTTGTCCACATTAATAAAGAAAATAGAACAAAGCTTGAGGCAAAATCAAAGAAATGTACCTTTATTGGATATGGTGTTAATGATTTTGGTTATTACCTTTATGATTATGAAAAACACAAAATCATTAGGAGCAAAGATGTCATATTCAATGAAAAGGTTTTGTATAAGGATCAGCTACAGGAAAAGAAGCAGGAAAAAGAAAACAGAGAATACACAGTGCTTGACGAGATCACAGAAAAAGTGATGGTGCCTGAAAATCATAATGATCAACAGCTAGAACAACAACCACAACAGCAACAAGCACCTCAAACACTTGAAAGTGGTGTTAGAAGATCTACCAGGATAAGTAGACTCCCTAAACGATACTCTCCTTCATTATATTATGTATTGTTGACTGATTCTGGTGAACCATAATGTTATGAAGAAGCAGTGCAGGTAGAAAACAAGAAGAAGTGGGAGCAAGCCATGAAAGAAGAGATGGACTCCTTAGCACATAACTAGACATGGGACTTAGTCAAGTTTCTTGCAGGTAAAACAACATTGCAAAATAAATGGGTTTACAAGTTCAAGGAAGAAGATGGAGGTAGAAGAAGGTATAAAGCTAGACTTGTGGTGAAAGGGTTTGCACAGAAAAAGGGTATAGACTTTGATGAGATATTTTCTCCCATTGTTAAAATGACTTTAATCAAAACTATTTTAAGTCTAGTAGCAGCTGAAGATTTGCATCTTGAGCAATTAGATGTAAAGACAACATTTCTCCATGGCGATTTGGAGGAAGAGATATATATGCAACAACCACAAGGATATGAGGTAAAAGGGAAGGAGAAACTAGTGTGCATGTTGAAGAAGAGCTTATATGGCTTAAAACAAGCTCCAAGGCAGTGGTATCTAAATTTTGATAGGTTTATGTCTGAAAAAGGTTATACTAGATGTCACTCCAATCATTGTGTTTATCTCAAAACGGCAAAGTATTGTTGCACTCTCAATAACAGAAGCAGAGTATGTCGCTACTACAGAGGCTAGTAAAGAAATGATTTGGTTACAAAGGTTTCTAGATGAATTGGGTAAGAAGGAGAAGTTGGGCAGGTTATACAGTGACAGCCAGAGTGCCATACATCTTGCAAAGAACTCTGCATTTCATTCCAAGACTAAGCATATACAGCTCAAGTACCATTTCATACGGTCAGCATTGGAAGATGGACAATTGAAGCTGGAAAAGATACACAATAGTCAGAATACTGTAGATATGTTAACAAAAGTTGTAGCCAGGGAGAAATTGAGAATATGCTCAGTTTCAATCGGTCTTCAAGTATGATGTTGAAGATGAGAAACAACTAGGTCCAAAGTGGAGTCATTTTCTAGCAAATGAAGCAGTGGTCAAGTTGCTATAATCAGTCTCCAAGTGGGAGATTGTTGGGTGTGGAGCCTGATTATCTTATGTATTCAAAGGTATCGCCGCATTGGACCCTAGTTCGTAATGGGGCAGCAACGCCGCCCATAAAATATTCGTTGCAGGGGGGGTCTAAGGGAGAGTGGCTGTGACCTTTTGGAAGCACCCCCCCCCGGCGGGGGGATCGGGGGCAACGCCCCCGAAGCTAAGAATAGATGTAAAATTGCCTTGTAAAATGTTGTAATTTCGTAGTCAATCTGGGCCATTCATTAGGCAGAGATTTGACGGTAGAAGTTATGTTTAATTTAGGGTTTTTTTCCCTAGAAGGCAACCCCTCACTATATATGACGGAATTGTATTGTGTCTATGTAGATCTGTATTCTGAGTGAGGAAGAGAGAGAAGATTGAGAGCGAAGAGGGAGTTACAGCGGATCTGTTGTAGGTTGTATCTCTTCAGTTTACTGGATAATATAAAAAGAAGGACTGGCTATTTCTCTGTGGACGTAGCCCAAACTGGGTTAACCACATATATCTGTGTCTCACTTGTTTTATGCATTTTCTGTGTTTATATTTCTACAATATTTTATGTGTTCCATTGCTATGTAATATATAATTTTCTAACAAATTCAATAAACATGGGCTTTATACATAAGATTTCATTATTTACCAAGTTTAATTTTCCTTTATTTATTGCTAGTGGGATTCATGACTAGCTTACATTGTTGTCAGAAGAAACGACTTTCAAATTTAATTATTACCTTGTTTATTTTCTCTTAGCTTTGTAGTCCTCCCATTTTGAGTACTTAGTGTTACAATATAGAAATTAGTTGGGAGAGGAGGAATTTCCCTTTGAATGGACACATGTTGTGGTATTCATCAACCAACCTTATGGTTATTAGATATTCATTGACAAATTCATGTCCATATTTTATAGTCTAGCCTTTGGTCATCCTCCTCTAAGAATCCATAATTAATGCAAGTTTCACAATGTGCATATGAATGAAAAATTAGTGTGGATATTGGTACATTGAATAGAACTACACAATTTTTAGAATCTATGGTCTTGAGATTAAGCTATATAGATTCCTTGTGTATTTAACCCCTCAAGGTTTTCCTCTAGAGTATATCTGATAAATAATTCATTGTAATGGCTTACATTTTACATGTAAGGGAAAGAAATATACTTTCAATATCCCCCTTGAGTTGTTTTATTTTACTATTAATTCACATACAATTGCCCCAATTATTGAAAACATGTTAAAGGCTTTTGTGTTTGAAGAAGATGAAGAATAGAAATATGACCCTTGTTAATTTATTTCCAATATGAGGATATCAATAAAATTTTCTTGTTATTTTCACTCTCCCATAAAAGATAAAGTAAAAAAGGCTAACAAAGACATACAGACTCAAATTTCTACAACAAACCTTAGCCAAATCGCTAGTACAAAATATGAGGTAAATAGCCTAAAACATCCTAGTAATGTTAGAAAATCTATAGAAGATATGATAGATGTTGAGATCCCCCTCCCTCCAAGAAAAAGACTAAAAACAACATTTCATTATGATAAAATGATGTTAATTATTCATTGTACTTCTAATGAATAGGATGATGTTCTTTCATAAATGTTATTGCAAGAGAAATGTTTCAAGGAGATGCTTAACGAAAATATGTATTCTTAAGCACAAACTGCAATATAAATAAGTATGGCTTGTGGCCTATGGGCTGCTACATTTCACAAACCCTTTGTGTGTGATCTATCTCCTATCTCTCTCATATATTCTTGCTCATTTACCGAACAAATGCACTCGAAAAGAATGGAACCTCCTTTCCTTCTAGTGGCCTAGTTATACTACAACCCGATGGCCTACTAGTGGTTAGGTTTGACTACCTCAACCCTTAACCAAAGTTACAATCTCGACTATTCTAGAGTTTTATTCATCGTAATCATGTGGCCATCCCATTTTCCATGAGTTATGGGCCTAATGTGGCATCCTCTTAAGCTATGGATGTGAAAATAGGAAGGTCAACTTCCATGTTGCATAAATTTTGCACAAAGTGTTGAGAGCGAGATCCCCCAATGAAAGTTTTGGGGCTCAAAGCCCATGTTAAGTCAATTTTTTCAACGCGAAGGTGTTATGTGTAAAAAAGGTTAGTCTGCCATTAGTTTTGTAAAGTAAAGTCGGCTGTAAGAGACCTATCCATGGTCCGCGGACCATGGAATTGTATAAAAAGAGCTAAGATCTAAGTAGTTTAGGGGCAGGAATCAACAAATAGAATGGAAGATCATGGAATAGAGTGACAGCTCTGAGAAATAATTCTAAGTATTGGGTTTTAGAGTAGATAGAGGCTCTGCAGCTGAGTACGCAGAGGCCTAGGGTAGAAGTCCGCAGCTAAGTGCACAGACCCCTACAGCTGTGTGTGCAGGGTGGACAAAGTCTGTAACACCTGGGGGATATTAATAAAAAGAGTTATTCTACAATTTGTGTGTATTTGTTCTATTGATGGGTTTGGATATATTATGCATGAATTTCCTTTATTACGCTTATATGATGCGCAAATGAATGTAATTACATTGAATAATTAAACGCAATCATGAATATCTGCTTACGCGGTGATAACTTTAAGTATTTGACAAGATAAGCAAATCACTTAGGATAATTAAGGAATTTGCATGACACACTGCCATAGCAACATGAAAGTACCTAAGCCACGGAGTGTTGGATGAAGTCTCACCAGAAGCAGTATGAGGGGATACTGGAACCAATTTTCCGCACCCTGAGATGGTTCTGATGTCATTTGATTTCTTCTATCCCTGCCTTCATGCAGGTGGTTTCGCTCTAGGGCTTGTAAGACAAACCCTCTATTCCGACCTTTAATACCATTGCAAAAGCATATGATTGGCCTTCATGTAGCCCTAACTTGTGGCTCAAGTTCGTTTGGATATAGTGTATTGATGAGGCGAAACTTTGGCCCATTGTTGTGTCTCCACGCATAGAGTGAAGAAACCCTATAGGCTCAGGTTTGGCAAGGTTATTCTAAGGGAGATCCAAAGTTTCCATATTGTGATGGAGATGATTGTCAAGTGTTTGATAAAATGCCTAATCAGCAGTTGACAATGACAGTGAAGGCAACTAGGAAGTCCTCCCTGGAAACAGATGGAGTGAAGAGCCCCATAGGCTCAGATCTGAAATGATTGTTCTACGTGAGGTCCGAAAGTTTCCATATTTTGATGAAAATGATTGCCAAGACAAAAGGGCTGAAGGATAAGAATCTGATGAATTATCAGACTGCTAAGTCTTTAATGCCCGGTAATTGTTTGAAATAATGTATCTGAAGTGTTTCGAGAAATTCTTGTTCAACAATTATTTGGGTAGATCCTAATGACAAGTAATGATTTCAGTCTATGATAAAGGTGATATACATAAATCCTTGTGCATGTGGGTAATTTAACATTATATGGTTGATTTATGACAGAATTTTAAGTTTTTCTATTAATTTATAATATAATTTGGTGTGGAATTCTGAAGTAAAGTTTTCTTTATAAGGTTAAATAATGGGAGGATATATTTTGGTTGTATGATTATTATATAAGTATAATTTTGAATTTGGTGATACAATTTTGGGTAAGAATGTGATTTTTCATTTAAAATGTGTTTTTGAATGAATAATTTTTTTATTTAAAATGTGTTTTTGAATGCATAACAGATTCAACGTCATGAAAAGTCCATGGAGCATAAAGATTCTGTAAATTGCAACTCAACTTTATGAGTCTAAGAAATCTTTTCCAAAATATAGACTACACTTTATCATATAGATAAAAAATCAACTCTTATATTAGTGTAGTGATGTGATGGGCATTGGGGTATCTTTTAGGGATGAAGTGGCTCATGCTTTGAAACCTTCACTTATTTCTAGTGTGTATATGGTAAACCAAATTGAAGAGGTGCTAATGATGGAGGTTATAGAACTAGAGGTTACTTATCCAAATTCTTTATATAAGAGAATATTTGTTATTTAATGAGTTTTGGCTTCTCAATTCTATGTTATATAAGTGGATTCATTCAACTTGGAGAAAGATTTATGAAAATTTTTCTTTCTTCCAAAAGTTTTTTTGTTTTTGTTTTTTTATCATGTTGATTATTAGAGAGATTTTTTAAAATGGCCCTTGGTTTTGGGGAATCACTAGGCGTTTTATATCTCAGTTTCTAAATTTAGATCCTCTATGTTAATAACTACAATTCTAGTTTGGGTTCATCTTTCTACTTTGCCATTGCATTTATGACATTTATCCATGTTTGAACATATTGTGAATTCCTTGGGCACTTAAAATTAAAATCAGATTAGATATTGAGAGAACTTTGTTGGGACTATGTACATATGTTTACATTTATTTGAAGATAGACATTGAAAAGGGTCTTTAATATAGAATGCTTCTCATATTATGATTATGAGAACACAACGTTGCGTTATTGAATATGTCATCCCCTAGGCCCTCTACAAGCTACATGTCCCCAAGCTCAAGCTCATGATCTTAGAAAAGAATGACAAAAATTGAAATGGAAGAATTTTTTTAAAATTTGAGGAAATCACAAGTGTCAATTAGGGGATCTGGAAGACCAATGAAATAGATAGAATTTTTAGATAATGAAGGTGATTATAATAAAGATAAACAACCACAAATGGCAATTAGGGAATACATTGCTCTCACAAGGCCAACATTAAAGACATTAATACTAATCTTTCTTCCTCAGAGGAATTAAGTGTTCTTAAAACCTTTTTTTAGCAGAATAAGGAAACTCCATGGCATTGATGTCTTCCTTTCTAACAAAGAATCAATCCCCTTTATAAATCTTGATATACCACTTAACTTATAAGTAGTTTATATATATATATATATATATATATATATATATATATATATATATATAGATAAATAGATATATATATTTTTAATCGGATTGCCAAATGATAAAACAAAAAACAAAAAATGATTATTTCTTTAAGAATAAGAAATGATTTATGCACTAGCTATGTTTTTTTTTCTATTACCATTGTAAGTATACTTTTGCATATCTAGATTTGGCCTTATTTATTGGTAACCTTAGTTTCTTGTTTCCACAATTTCACAAACTTTAATTTACCCAATTGAGTGGCCCTAGATTTAGAGTAAATTTTTCTATTTTAACAATTTGTTTTAATATATTTCTTTATATATATATATATATATATAAAAGATTAATATTAAATTAACACAATGTCATGTTTCCATTTAAAAAAAAAAAACATTTTAATATTTTTGATTTTATAAAATAACAAATTTTAATATTTTTGTATTACTAATGGTATATAGGACACACTTATCTTTTAAATTCACCATTTTTTAATTTATTTAATATGATGTTAATTCATAAATTTTACATGAGATGAATTTGGAAATTCAAAATAAATCTTAAAAAAAAATAAGTTATCAACGTCAATTTTACAATAACCAATCACATTTTAAAAAATATCATCATTATATATAATAAATTAACATTGATTAATTTAAAAATATTTATTGATCCTATTATAAATAGTGGTAAAAATATATAATTAACTATAATAATAATTCAAACAAATACAAAAATAAATCATAAAATAAAAATATTTTACTTTTAAATATTCATATCCATTCAAAATTCGAATAATAAATATAATATATTTTATTTTAATTTACTTCAAATCAAAATTTAAAAACTAAACGTAATATATTTATAAAAATTGAAATAATTTAATCTTCAATTCGAATTCAAATACTAAATATAATATATTTATAAAAATTGACATAATTAAATCTTTAATTAATATACTAAATGTATTACGAAGAATGGTTAAATGATATATTAAGTCTTTTTGTTTCCATATACCATAACACATCACATATACATTAAGTTAGGTGTATAATATGTATAATATATATGATATAAATAGCACTTCAATCACGACTATAACATATATAATATAACACAACATTTCTCTTTATGTTATTTTTTATATTAAGTCAAAGATTTTCTATTTTAATTTTATCAGCCAAAGGCTTTCTATTTCAATTTTAGGTGGAGGTAAGGTAGTTGATTTTTTTAAAGATAATTAAATGGCAAAGATTAACTCTGAGGTGAATATGCCCAAAATAACCTTCGTCTTAGTCCCATATCTACGACTAAGCTGTGAGGGAGCATGGATTGACGATATAAAAATATTTTAAAGGTATAAAAATTAATGGAAACACCAGAGATAAAGTGTTTCCATTCTCTTGCATCATGGAAATCGTGTGAAGCATTTCGATTATTGTTTGGGCCCAACGATTATTATTTATCATTTCGATTATTGTTTGGGCCCAACGATTATTATTTATCATTTCGATTATCAAAATGGAATTAGTTAACCACCCTCTTGTCCGAAAGATGTTACAGGAGGTAGAAAAGGAATTGTTTTGACTTCATGGGTCCTCTCACTCTGCCCTATGAGGTTAATTTTTTTTTTGCAAGATTATGGAAAACTTGAATACCGATTATTGTGGTGACAATTCTCCGAACGAGTGAGGGTCATTACTATGTAGGGCATTGTGGTGACAATTCTCTGAGTGAGTGAGGCCAACACAAGGACTGTGTGGGGCTTCTTAGTAAGAGGTCTCTAAAATTAGTGTCTCTTCATTAATTTTTGTGTAAATTTTAGCATAGATAGATTAGTTGGACTGGTTTAGTGATGGATGTCACAACCCAAGTTTGTTTTCTCCCATTTATTTTTTCATTTTCAAGGAGTACGTGATAATTTGTGATTTAGTTTTGTAGGGAAATTATTGCGGTGTTAACAACTCATTTGCAAATGGAGAAGGGGAATCAGATAAAATTTTGGGTGTCGGATGATGTTTCAAAATATGTAATGAAGTTAGCGGAAAAAGTTGTCCATGACAAACTTTGCATTACGTCGATGAAAGCCTTCCCAGTTGGTAGTGTTATTTGTGAATTAGTTTTTCCCTTAGATGTCCTGGTATGTTTCTCAATGCTATTTTTGGAGGTTATTCAACCCTTTCGTTTTCTGGATTTGTTTTGTTGTGACTTGGAAATATTTTGTTTGTTATGCAACACAATAGGTACAAATTGTATTGAAACTCCATCACGTTGAACTAGAACCATTTTCTTGCATTTCAACTATGCTAAGAGAAGTGGTAAGTTCTTTGGTCCCATTACAATTTCTAATTCAAGATCAAACCTTTTGAATTTAGCTTTTAGACTTTTTACCCATAAAATCATTGTACATCTATTGTGTGAATGAAATCGTTGTAAAAAATTCTTGTAATTTGTTGTTGATGCAGGTTGCAGATGCCAGTAAAATGTATTTTGATCATAATACTCTGGTCGCCCATCATGGTCAATCATGCTCAACTATTAGATCCCTATAATACTAGTGTATTCCCTCATTGTTATTATTAGTGTAGCCTCCTTATTGTTATTGTTGTGCCCATGCAGTCCCCATATTGTTATTATTTTGCCCCATAGAAGCCCACTATTGTTATTATTGTGCCATTACATTACTATTGTTATCTTGACTCTGATTATATTGTGACCCCTTAGACTCCTATATATAGAAAGGAGTTTTTGTCATTTGAATAATCCAAGAATTGTTAGTTTATGTAATGTAAAGGATGTTTCCCCCTTGAAGACGATAATTTTTAAGTTGTTGATCTATCTATTTGTGATTTGGTTGCATAACATTTGGTATGTGAGCTTTGGATTCTAGGGTTTCGCACCTTCAAACAAGCCATCATGGTATTTTCAATATAGCTTTGTTTCTATGAAGCTTCAGAAGCTGAAATTAAAACCACGTGGATTTGAAATATTGCTGAACCTTGTGTACAAATTTCAAATCTTTTCTCGCTATATTTTTAGAGATATGATCTGAGAAAGTTAGGGTTTTTGCAGGCTCCATAATTCCATCTCAAACAGGTTCGCTTGGGGAAATCATCATAACGTTCTCTCTAAGTGTCAAATTTAAATTTCTTGAAAAGTGACAGAAAGAGGACAAACTTTAGTTTGTTCAGGCTCATTTTCAGAGCAGAAGGTCAAAACAATGACACATGGAACTCTGCTCAAGTTCACTCTACTGAACCCGTATATAATCAGGTCATCGTGGGAAATTGGGCATAACTATTTCCTGAAGACTCCAATCTCAATCAGACCTGTGGGGTTGGAAAGAGAACTTAGAGGGATACCACAAGATGAAATTTTAGACCTTCGAAATCTGTAATTACGGAGATGTAATAGATTCAATATTGATCTCCTACAAAGCGAAAAAAAAAGTGTGTAGTTTTTAAATTTTGCGTAAGTTTTGTTTGAAGTGATTCAAAGGGCATAGTGAAGCATAATTATCATTAATTGATGACCCGAAGAAATAAAATGGAAACACCTAGTAAGCAACCCAAAATATCTATAATGACACATGAAGATGAGGAAGAAACACAACATGATATATCAAAATTCTGAGGCTATGTGAAACAAATTTGACTCTCACAAAAGGTAACAGAAGCTAAGATGGATGGTTTGAAGAATGGAATGGAAGCTAAGATGGATGGTTTGAAGAATGACATGGAAGCTAAGATCGATGGTGTAAAACAATAACTGAAAGGAAACATGGAAGATTTGAAGAAAGACTTGACCAAGTTGCTACAATAAATGCTTCCTAACGGCAAAAAGGTAGTAGAGGAAACTCACGCTTCCAGATTTGGATCGTCTATGTTAATTACTACTACTGTTATTATGTACATATGTTTACATTTGTGTGAATATAGATCTTGAAAAACTCCTTTTATATATAGTGCTTCTCAAATTATGTTAATGATAACACAACATTGCATTATTGAATATGTCATCTCCTAGGGCCTTCTACAAGCTACATGCCCCCAAGATCGAGCTCAACATCTTATAAAAGAATGATAAAAAACGAAATGGTTGAAATTTTCTAAAAATTGAAGTAATCACAAATGTCAATTAGGGGATCCGGATAACCAAAAATGAAATAAATAGAATTTTCTAGCGAATGAAGGTGATTAGAGTAAGGATCCAAAACCACAAATGTCAACTGGGGAATCCATTACTCTGGCAAGGCCAACATTAAATACATTGATACTAATATTTCTTCCTGAAAGGCGTTCAGTGTTCTTAAAACCTTTTTTTAGTGGAACAAAGAAACTTCATGGCATTGATCTCTTCCATTCTAGCAAATAATCAACCCTCTTTATAAATCTTGATATACCACTTAACTTATAAGTAGTTTATATAGACTTTTTTAATGGGACAACCAAATGATAAAACAAAAAGAAAAGAAAAAATGATTATTTATTTAATAATAAGAAATTATTATTGCATTAGGTATGTTTTTTTCTTTTGTTACATTGTAAGTATATTTTTTCATATTTAAATTTGGCCTTATTTATTGGTAACCTTGGTTACCGTGTTTCCACAATTTCACAAACTTCGATTTAACCAATTGAGTTGGCCCTAGATTTAGAATAATTTTTTTTATTACTAATTTTATTTTAATAAACTTTTTTAATATATTTCTTTATTTATTAAGTTATATAATTTTTTTAAGGTAGATTATCATTAAATTAACACACATTAACACAATGTCATCTTTCCATTCTTTCCAAACAAAACATTTTACTATTTTTGGTTTCCTTTATTTTGTATAAAGTATCAATTTTTTTATATTTTTGGCTTTCTTTATTTTAATATTTTTGTATTACTAATGGTGTATGAGACACATTTATCTTTTAAATTCACCACTTTTTAATTTATTTGATATGATGATAATTCATAAATTTTGCATGACGTGAATTTTGAAATTCAAAATAAATTTTAAAATTAAAAAATGTATTTTCAAAATCAATTTTACAAGAACCAATCACATTTTAATAAATGTCATCATCATATATAATAAATTAACATTTATTAATTTAAAAATATTTATTTATCATATTAGATGTAGTGGGTAAAAATCCATAATTAACTATAATAATAATTAAAAAAAATATTAAAAAAAATCATAACATAAAAATATTTTACTTTTAAATATTCATATCAATTCAAAATTCAAATAATAAATATAATATGTTTATAAAAATTGACATAATTAAATCTTTAATTAATATATTTCATGTATTACAGAAAGAGGTTAAATGATATATTAAGTCTTTTTATTTCGATACGCCATAACACCCCACATATGGATTAAGTGTATAACATATATGATATAAATAGCATTTCAATCACGACTATAAAATATATAATATAACACCACTTATTTTCATGTTATTTTTTATATTTAGCTGAAGGTTTTCTATTTCAATTTTATTAGTTGAAGGCTTTCTATTTCAACTTTAGGTGGAGGTAAGGTAGTTAACTTTTGTTTTTAAAGATAATTATATGGCTAATATTAACTCTGAGGTGAATATGCGCAGAATATCCTTCATCTTAGTCTCATATCTACGACATTATTGGGAGGGAGAATGGAGCTGCAACATAAAAATATTTTAAAGGTCTAAAAATTAATGGAAACACCAGAGGTGAAGTGTTTCCATTCTCGTGCATCATGGCGATTGTGTGAAGCGTTTCGATTATCATTTGGGCATAACAATTATTATTTATCATTTCAATTATCAAAATGGAATTAGTTAACCACCCTCTTGTCCGAAAGTTATTACAGGAGGTGGAAAAGGAATTGTTTCAACTTCATGGGTCCTCTCACTATGCCTTGTGAGATCTTTGTTTTTCACGGGATTATGGACACCTTGAATACCAATTATTGTGGTGAAAATTCCCTGAACGAGTGAGTTCCATTTTTGTGTGGGGTATTGTGGTGACAATTCTCTGAATGAGCGAGGCTGAGACAATGACTATGTGGGGCTTCTCAGTAGCATGGCTCTAAAATTAGTGTGTCTCTTCATTAATTTTTGTGTAAATTTTAGCACAGAGAGATTAGTTGGCTTGGTTTAGTGATCGATGGCACAACCAAAGTTTTTTTTCTCTCAGTTATTCTTTCATTTTCAAGGAGTAGGTGACATTTTGTGATTTCGTTTTGCAGGGAAATTATTACGGTGTTAGCAACCAATTCGCGGATGGAGAAGGTGAATCGGATAAAATTTTGGTTTTCTGATGATGTTTCAAAATATGATACGAGGTCACTGGAAAACGCTAGCCATGACAAACTATGCATTTCTCTAATGAAAGCCTTCCTAGTTCGTAGTGTTATTTCTAAATTAGTTCTGCCCTTAGATGTCTTGGTATGTTTCCACATGCTATTTTTGGAGGCTATTCAACCCTTCATTTTTCTGGATTTGTTTTGTTGTGACTTTGAAATAATTTGTTTGTTATACAACATAATAGGTACATATTGTATTGAAACTCCATCACGTTGAACAAGAACCATTGTCTCACATTTCAACTACGCTAAGAGAAGTGGTAAGTTCTTTGTCCCATTACAATTTCTAATTCAAGATCAAATATTTTGAATTTAGCTTTTAGATTTTTCACCAATAAAATAATTGTACATCTATTGTGTGAACGAAATGGTTGTAATATATTTCTTGTAATTTTCAGTTGGTGTAGGTTTCAAATGCCACAAAAATGTATTTTGATCATAGTACTCTAGTCGTCAATCATGGTCAATTTTTAGATCCTTATAATACTAGTGTACTCCCTCATTGTTATTGTAGTGTAACCCCCTTATTGTTATTGTTGTGCTCTTACATTACTATTGTTATGTCGGCTCTGATTATATTGTGACCCCTTAAGCTCTTATATATAGAAATGAGGTTTTGTCATTTGAATCATCCAAAAATTGTTCATTTATGTAATGTAAAGGAGGTTTCCCCCTTGAAGAGGATAATTTTTAAGTCATTTATCTATCTATTTGTTAGTTGGTAGCATAACATTTGGTATTAGAGCTTTCGATTCTATGGTTTCCATATTCAAAGAGGCCATCGTGGCATTTTCGCTATAACGTTTTTCTATGAATATTCAAAAGATGAAATTAAAACCATGTGGATCTGAAATCTTGGTGAACTTTGGGTAAAAATTTTAGATATTTTCTCTCCATATTTTCGGAGATATGATCCGAGGTAGTTAGGGTTTTGCAGGCTCCAAAATTCCATCTCAAACAGGCGACCTTGGGAGAATAATCATAACTTTCTATCTGAGAATTTGATTTAAATTTCATAAAATGTGATAGAAATAGGACATACTTTAGTTTGTTGGGTATTAGGTTTAGAGTCAAATGTCGAAACAGTGAGACATGGCACTCTGTACAAGTTCATGCTACTGAACCAGTGTATAATCAGGCCATTGTGGGATATTGGGCATAACTATTTCTTGAAGACTTCAATCTCGAATAGACTTATGAGCTTGGAAATAGGAATAAGAGGGCTACCATAGGACAAAATTTTAGACCTTGTAGATCCAAAATTACAGAGATACAACAGATTCAATATCGAACTCCTACAAAGTGAAAAAAAAGTGTGTAGTTTTTAAAATTTGCATAAGTTTTGTTTGAAAAAATAGTTTGAAGTGATTCAAAGGGTATATTGAAGCATAATTATCATTAATTAATGAACCTAAAAAATAAAATTGAAACACCTCGTAAGAAACCTGAAATCTATGCTATGACACATGAAGAAGAGGAAGAAACACGACATGATATATCAAAATTATGAGACCAAGTGCAACAAATTTCGCTCTCACAAAAAGTAACAGAAGCTAATATGGATAGTTTGAAGAATGGAATGGAAGCTAAGATGGATTGTTTGGAGAATGGCATGGAAGATTAGATCAATGATATAGAATCAAAACTGAAAAGCAACATGGAAGATTTGAAGAAAGACTTGACAAAGTTGCTACAAGAAATGCTTCCTAATGGCAAAAAGGTAATAGAGGAAACTCATGTTGAGAAAAAAAGAAATGCTAATCAAGATTTCATAGACTCTAATGTTGGATTGAAAACCCACCATATTCCAAAGATTGATATGAGGAAGTTTGATGGAAATGATTTTGTAACATGGATACTACAGTTTGAGCAACATTTTGATCTCTATAATGTGAAAAACACACAAAAGGTACGCATTTTAACTTTATATTTAGAACCCAATCATTTTGTATGGTATCGATGGATTTTCTCTCGTAAACAAACTGTCACTTGTTCAAATTTTATGGAGGAAATGATAGCACATTATGAGGATACAAAGAGACACACCTTATTAAACCAATTAATAAATCTCAAACAAAAGGGTTCAATGGTGGAGCACATTGGGAACCTGATTCATTGGAGAAGGCATTCAAGTTGGCAAGAAAAATTGAAAGCAAAATTATGGCAACAAGGAAGCCTAGCACTCACAATTGTAAAGATGGAAGTTTTGTTGCTCCTAGCCTTCCATAACCTACAATTTTGACACCACAACAATTGGAAGAAAAAAGAGAAAAAGGGATTTGTTATAGTTGTGATAGCAAATGCACTAAAGGTCATACATAGATTGCTGAGAAGAAATTATTTTACATGGATTGTGAAGAGGAGGAAGAAAAGGAACAACAAATGTCAAAAGAAGAGGATATACACCAGGAACCAACCCCAGAGAAAGAAGGATTGAATCTGACCGTATCTTGTAATGCATTGGCAGGAATTACTACTCCTTAAACTCTTAAGATAGAAGGACATATCAAGAAGAAAAAGTAATAGTGTTGACTAATTCAGGTAGTACCCATAATTTTATTCATTGTAAGATAGCCAAGGAATGGAATTGCTTCCTATATCGAGCACCAGAGGGTCAAGTGATGGTTGAAAATGGAGAAGCCATAAATTTCCCTGGAAAGTGCCATAATATCAAGCTAGCCATGGGAGAATATGTATTGAATAGTTGAATGTTTTCCATTCCAATGGGTGGCGTTGATGTTGTGCTAGGAGTCAAATGGTTATAATATTTGTGTACAATAGCTTTTAATTTTCAAGAACGTTACTTGAATTTTTTGGGATAGAAAATAAGTTGAATTAAGGAGTATCACAAGGAAACTAGGAAAGATAATTAGCTCTAATGGCATGAAAAACCTTCTAAAGAAAGGAAAATTGGGCGTAATTACAAAATTATGTTCACTAGAGGTTCAAACATTGAAATAATCTATTTCTCCAGATCCCGAAAAAGTCTTGGACAATCATCCCAAGGTATTTGAGACTCCTAATGTCCTTCCACCTGTTCATCATCATGATCGTGCTGTTCATTTGATTCCAGGAAGTGTTCCTCCAAACATTAGGCCTTACAAATATCACTATCCCCAAAAGAGTGAAATTGAACATATGGTTGCAGAAATTCTAGAGGTTGGTATAATTCAACCTAGTCAAAGCACTTTATATGCTCCAGTAGTATTAGTGCACAAGAAGGATGGATCATGGTGCATGTGTCCCGATTATAGGGAGCTCAACAAGATCACTATTAAAGATAAATTTCCCATTCATGTCATTCATGAATTATTTGATGAATTACATGAAGCAATTTAATTCACCAAGTTGGATCTTCGTTCAGGATATCATCAAATAAGAATGAAGACTCAAGATATTCTGAAAACAACATTTTGAATTCATGAGGGTCATTTTGAATTTTTGGCCATGCCTTTTGGGCTTACCAATGCACCTTCTACATTTCAAGGTTTGATGAATTCCATTTTCAAACCATTTCTTAGAAAATTTGTGCTAGTATTTTTTGATGATATAGTAATCTACAGAAAGTCTTGGAAGGGTCATGTGCAACATGTTGACAATGTGCTCAAACTATTGGAGGTGAAACAATTATATGCAAAAACCTCCAAATGTTTCTTTGGAGTACACGAGGTGGAATATTTGGGTCATATTTTATCTCATGAGGGTGTTAAGGTAGACCCTAATAAAATTAAAGCCATTAAAGAATGGAATTCCTCACATCTATAAAACTTCTGCAAGGATTTCTTGGGTTGACATGGTATTATCAAAAGTTTGTTAAGAATTATGGGAGAATAAAAACACCTCTAACAACATTACTGAAGAAAGATGTCTTTTCTTGGATTCCTGAAGCAATTGAGGCCTTTGAACATCTTAAAGAGGAAATGTGCCAAGCACCAGTCTTAGCTACGTTAAACTTCACAAAAACCTTTATTTTGGAATGTGATGCCTCAGGAAATAGAATTGGTGTTGTTTTAATGCAAGAGGGAAGACCCATTGATTTTGAAAGGAAATTATTTACACAAAGCTATTTATGAGAAGGAAATGTGGGAAATACTACATGCACTTAAGAAATGATGACCCTACATAATGAGAAGACACTTCAAGGTAAAAATAAATCATGGTAGTCTTAAATACATTCTAGAACAAAGATTTTCTTCAAAAGAGCAACAAAAATGAGGAACAAAGATGTTGGGTTATGACTGAAATCATCTACAAATAAAGAAAGCAAAATGTTGTTGCAAATGCACTCTCAAGAGAGGATGAGGATGTGGAAGCATTGTTTTGTGCCATTTCTATTATCCAACTAGATTGGATAACCAAAGCAAGGGATGAATGGAAAAATGATGAAGAAGTGTAGGAACTCATTCAAAAGTTGTAACAAGATCTGAGCACATCTGATAAATTTAGCTGGAAAAATGATTCATTATGGTAAAAATATTGCTTATACATTTGTAAGAATTCCTGACTCAAACAAAAAATTCTTCTAGAATTTCACACCCCTCCCTTAGGAGGGCACTCAGTATTTTTAAAAACTTGCCACATGGTTAAGAAGGAATTTGTTTGGGATGACCTTAAATCTGACATTCAAAAGTTTGTGGGGCAATGTTTGGTTTGCCAACAAAATAAAATTGAGACAATTAAGACCTTGGGTTTGTTACAACCTTTATCCATTCCAAGTCAACATTGGGAGGCCGTTTCAATGGATTTTATCATAGGTTTACGCAAGTCCGAAGGAAAGAGTGTCATCATGGTGGTAGTTGATAGACTTACCAAGTATGCACACTTTTGTGCATTATCTCATCCATTTAAAGCCAATACAATAGATGTTGCATTTATGGAAACAATTCAAAAGCTACTATAAAAAATCAATATGTTGCTCATATATAAAAAATAATAATAACTACCTAATTCCTTGTTTCCTAATTTGTGAATATTTGTGTGCACCATATTCCATAACATACTTTATTTTCAACCAGAACACTAAAATTATAAAATGGCTAAATGGACACTTATGTGAGTCTTGTAGTTTAAACATCATAAGTTGTAATACCATTTTTTTTGGTAAGATCGTGACTTTAAATTGTTGAAAATACATTTTTGAGTATATAAATTTAAGTTGTCTAAAATGGTAAGATCATGAATTTAAGTTGTTTAAAATATATTTTTATAAGCAGAGTATATTGTAATCACTTTGGGTCGAAATTCTTTGACTTTTAATTAATTTGCAATTTTTTAGAAACTATTTCCAAAATTTATTAAAGTTTTGGTAAAATTAAATATTAAACTTATTGTTTTAGAAATTGAAAATATTTTTAAAATTTTTAAATTTTGAATTTCTAATTTTTTATTGTTGGATGACTAATTTTATTTGGTTTAAAATCAAATTTTGAGAATTAATCCCAAGTGTCCTTATAAATTAATTATCAATTTTTTTTCCTCCAAATTTATGGATTTTTTCTATAATTAATATTTTCTTTAAAAAAAAAGAGAGTTGTCATTACTTTTGGAGCTTTAACTAACCATAGAAACTTATTCACTAATAAAACAAATGCAAGAACCCTCCAAATTGATTGTAATCACTTTGGGTCTAAATGATTTGAGTTTTAATTAATTTGCAAATTTTTAGAAATCATTTCCAAAATTTATTAGAGTTTTGGTAAAATTAAATATTAAGCTTATTGTTTTAGAAATTGAAAATTATTTTTAAAATTTTTAAAATTTGAATTTCTCATTTTTGGTTGGTGGATGACTAATTTTATGTGGTTTAAAATCAGATTTTGATAATTAATCCCGAATGTCCTTATTAATTAATTATCAAAAATTTTCCCTCCAAATTTATGTATCTTTTCATAATAAATATTTTATTTGCCAAGAAAAATGAGTTGTCATTACTTTTGGAGCTTTTACTAACCATAGAAACTAACTGACTGAAAAAACAAATGCAACAACCCTCCATATTGATTTTCTTCATATTTTTCCCTGGTTGATTTTTATTATTGAATGGACTTGATTGAATCATTTTCCTCAATAAACCTTTATATATTTTCATAGTTCAATTTTAAATCATTATGCAATATAAAAAGTAAAATATAAGTAATAAATAAGATTGTTTCTTTTCTGCTCACAATTTTAATCATAACTTAAAAAAAAATAGGAATCTTTGGTGCTTACACTTTCTTTGTGTAACTAAATATTTTATTTAATATATTAAACATTCTCATTTTTTATATTATATATTTTATTACATATGATTGCAATTAAGAGAACAATAGATAGTTTGTATTAATTTGATTTTTTTTGACATAGAAATTCTACCATAGATTATTTATTTGCTCATGAATTATGATGAATATAAATTTAAAATTAAAGAAATAGTTTGTTACAATAATTAGCTTTAAAATCTATCTCTCTCTCTCTCTCTCTCTCTCTCTCTCTCTCTCTCTATATATATATATATATATATATATATATAGAAAAATTACAATGTCTAGTGTGTGTGCGTATATATATATATATATATATATATATATATATATATATATATATATATATACACACACACTAGACATTGTAATTTTTCTTCCTTGTTTGGTCACATACACTTAAGATTGACTAAAATGTATACAAACACATTTCAATAAATTCTTAACTTTTGAACGCTGATGCTAGAGTTAATATTTCACTTAATATTTCATTCAAAGTTATATGTGCACTTATCTCTATTTTACTCCAAATTTATCTAGTCCGTTAATTATTTTTATTACTTCCCTTCTTTATATTCAAATGTGTTTCATTATTAGATTTATTAATTTGATTAAACATTTAAGAATTGCTATCATTACATTTTACATAAATAAACAAGCACTAAACAACAATAATACATATTCCACTTATTAAATATATAAATTTAAATTAATTTAAAATAAACATGTATTAAACAACAATAATTCATATTACACTAATTGAATATATAAATTTGAGTTAGTTTAAAATATATTCTCTAATGTATAAATAGATTTATATCATAAAAACTTGTGGAGCACAAAAGTAGATGATAATTCAAAAAATTCTCCTTCACATTTTAGCCAAAATTAAGAGAATAATTACCAAAGGGGTTGAAATCTTCTCCACGGCATATTTTTAAAATGTCGTACCAAATATTCTGGCTCCAGCTTGTACCACTGCGCAGCTGATGTAGAGCACTCAATAGAGACCTTTAGTCCAAGATCAGGGAGTGAAGTTTTCACCGCTTACATTGAAAACTCAAACATATAATGAATTTCCGTCGGAGTTAAATTTTTGTCGAGATTCGTCACGGAAATTTTTCTAAAAAAGGGTCAATGACGCCTACCTATTATTCTACTGTATGAAGGAGCATCATAATGTCATATGTAAATTTGCCAATTTACATCTGCATTTGAATCACATGATACACTATTATATAAAGGGGGATTTTAAGACAATATTTAAGACAATTTTTGGGTGAATTGTCTTAACTTGAGACAAAAAAAACTTGTGTATTGTTTTAAATATTGTCTTTAAGCAGATGTCTCAAAAATTATTGTCTTAAAAATTTGTCTCTATAAAAACAATATATAACACAAACATTATTGTCTCTTAGTAGACAATTCCATGTTTTTCTCTCTGGAGACAATTTCACTTTTGTCTCTCTTGAGACAACACTCAGGATTAGAGATAATATGTCTTTAATACTAGCTATTGTCTCTCTAGAGACAATAAATAAATTATTTAAAGATCACTTGTCTCTCTAGAGACAATATAAAACAATGAATCTAGAAATATCTCACCATTGAAATAAATTGATATAAAAAACATTTAATTAAAAATAAACTACAAAATCGTTGATTAATTCATGTTAGGGCACAGTGGAATCAAACCACTAACCTCCTTCTTGTAAGGTAGGTGCTCTTCCATTGAGCTAGCACACTTTAAAGAATTATGTGAAGAGTTGTGGAAATCCCTAAAATTACATTTATATGCATTGATTTAAAAAAAATTGCTTGACACATGATCTATAATCTTTATAAAAACTATAATCACACGGACCTATTTTTAACTTACTAAACTAGCTCAAGGGAGTTACACGAATGTCACACCCTGCAGCATGACCCACACAGCTTGTAAAGTCCATTCATTGTATTGTTGCGATGCCACATTATCAACACAAGAATGAATATGAGCACACAACGACCAATAATATCAATCATCCACAAAACCTGCTAACAACCTTGTTTCCATATTGCCAACATACTATATGTTGCAGGTGAATGAAATTTTCCTAATCACCTAAGATATTGATTTAAATTTCCCATCTTACATAATAATTGCAACTTGAATTTCAACCCATTTAAAATGAAGTATCTGTACAAAAACAGAGCTAACATAGTCCATCTAGACATTGATTTAAAATGCCCATTTCACATAATAATTCAAAGTAAAAAATGCATTGGCCTAAAGTAAGTGGAAGAGTTACCAAGGAGAGAATGGAAAACCTTCATAAGTACCCTTAGGGTTAAAATTTGTTAAAAGACTTTGTAACATTTGAAGTCTCATCGAAAATAATATTAAACTATGCTATTAATTTGACAACATAAACTATCATTACAAATTGCACAAATAAAATTTGTAGCAGAGATCTAACTCAAAGTGAAAAAAAGTGGATATCAACTTGGAATATTAAACCAATATCTCAAAATCGAGGCATCATAAATGAAGAACAGCTCAAGAGAACCAATCCTCCCAAAATAACCCATAAAGTAGTGATATTAGCAAGTGGATCTATAGTGAAAAGATGCATGCATTATCATTCATTGGCCTCGAAAGGTAAATAGGGCCTCTCAAGCTCACAAAGAGATATATATTGGAAAGGTACAAACATTGTTGAAATATTCATGGAATATTAGTGAAACAAAAAATTTATAGATTCCAAACACTTTGGAATCTAGTATTTCAGTACAGTCACTTCCAGTTTTTGGTGGTTCTACATTGTGGCGAGGGGTGAATAGTTTTTGTTGTCCTTTTGATACAAAGTGAGGTCTCTAAACTCCATAAAGGTTGTTAATGCCCTGTGTACATTAAGAATGTGTTTTTCATCCTATGCTAGACCAAAAAAGGCAATTTTATTTATTTATTTACTTATTTTTTTCAGGGGGCCGGGGGTGGGATTTTTAGTCCTATAACTGCCTGCAAGATAAAATAATTATATTAATGCCCAAAAAATGACCACAAAACTTGCTCTATCTTTTTGTAGTTTTCAAGAGAATAATTTCTTCCCTTGAAAACTACAAAAAATAGAGCATGTTGTGGGCAACCACACAAATCTGGCAAGTGAAAACAACCCATAATTTAAATAAAAAAAGTCAATGTCTTCAAGCAACTATTGCATTCCATTCTCCTACGCAAATGTGAGCCAACCAACAAATAACTAGCTATCAGGACCCAATAAGATGCAGAAGTTTTAGCTACCCTTGGAGTATTATTTTGTGCATTGAAATGGAGAGAAGAGTCAAGACATCGTCATTTATTTATTTACTTTTTTAAAATGTCATTTTACTTCATGAAACAAAGAGTTACATCATGAAGCAAGAGTTACATCTAACAACAAGATTACAAGGAAATTCCCTAACTACAAAAGCAGAAAATGCTAACATATGAGTCTCTTCCACAATAAGCAGGAAGGTGTTCAACATCTTTATGAAAAACTTAGAATTTGGCATTTACAAGCAAGGCCAATTCTTGCTAAAAAAGCCTCAATTCCCCTAATAGCTATGGGAGGAAGGTTCATCATGAAAAGAAGTCATACACCTAGATTTCTACAAAGCCATTAGCCACCAACTAAACTGTGTGCCATAAAACATTGCAGTTGTTTGTAATTATCCGAGTGTCCCTAAGGAGAGGGTCTTTCCAAGGAAGCAAGACTGAGAAAACAATTAGATTCGACCTGAAATCATGCTCAAAAAGTCTTGGTGGACATGAATCTCCACTAGACATGCTCAGCTGGAGATGCACCTCTGCTGCAAAACTTGCATGCAGTATTTGTAATGCCAACATTATGAAATGACTTATTTATTTATCATTTTAAGTTTTTTATTCTTCATGCAATGAAATATATTATATAACACAACAATTGTTCACAATATGAACCTTTAAACTTCTGATTGCAATGGATATCATAAAAATTGTGAACAGGATAAGATGTTTGTATACTAAATTACTTACCGCTACAGCTTGAAATTCATCAAAATGGGTTGCTATGGTTTCCCACTGGTAGGTAACCACTGGCAATGACAAACGACCTTTACCCTTAGTCTTATTTTTTACCTCAATCTTCTGAATCTCCATGTATAAATGGTGACCAATAATGGAATCATCCTCATACCTTAAAATCAATCCAACATATAAGTATTAGAATCAATTTATCACAGCTTCCTAAACAAATCAGATAAAGAATACAACATGATGAACACATCAATTATAACAATAGTAAATACTCGAATAAAAAGACCTGGAATGAACCAAAAATAAGCAAAAAGACAGGTTTGGTACAACAAGCCCTAGAGTTGTGGCTCTTTAATACCACTTGTCATGATCCTACCTATGGTCCCACTCAACAAAGCAGGCACCCACATACTTAAAATTTTGTTTCTTTTGTGCAATCTATTTCTAGAATCTCCACCTTATAACAATTAAGGCTTTGGGTACAAGTTCTAAAATTGTAACAAATGAACTCATAATAAGGCTAAGATGGCCTTCAAATCATGAGAATCGCAATAGTATATAAACAAGAATGAAACATTAAAGACTCCATAATATCTACAACTTTACCAGTAGGAAGTTCCATGTGAATCCCTCCTGATCCGCTCATTATGAAATGTTGAGATCTGAACTCCATGCTTAAGAGAACTATAGATATGGGGTTGAATGTCCTCTTGTTGTCATGTATGAAAGGCCAAAAGATAATGGTCACATTAATTAGTTGTTCTCAGAAAGATTAAATGTAAGAAAAATATGCAACTAAAGAGAATCTGAAAAAACACGGATATAGATGTAATGGTTTGCAAGTATTGGCACCACCAAACAGGCACCCAATGATTTTTTTGACTGCAAAAACAAAGATCTTGTTATCTATGAACTATTTTGGAAGCACTACAATAGAACTGAGATGTTTATAATGAGGTAACCAAGAACAATTTTACTTAGGAAAAATGCAATTTAATTTAAAATGTATATTACCGCCAAAAGTACACTAAAGGTAAAATACCAGCAAATTCATGCCTTTCTTTAAACTTGGTCACAACGTATGAAGAATGGAATCATTGCATTTTCATGATACCACCAAAATAGAAATGCAAATATGTTTTATACCTCAACCCGAATCTCACATAGCGCTTTCAAAATCAATACCCAGGAACCAAGATCAAGTTCCTTGTATGCTATGTTCTCCTCTCTACATAACAAGGAAAGCTTCAGATCACAGAGAAATAAAATCTATAGAGGCACAAAAATATTTGAGGCTAAAACACTCACCCATAGGTAGCAATAATTGGAAATTCCCCTTCAGCTACCTATATATGAAAGTAAATAAGCTACTTGAGTCACAACACATTTAAAAATTTGATTGCATTCAAAGTGGAATAACAAATTCTAGAACTACGATGTTGAACTACAACGATCATGTCCTATTGTTATAACCTACCTGGTACCAACGATCCTTAAGCTTCTTACATAATACAGACACCCATGTGTCACGCCTGAGAGCACCTCTAATTCCAGGAGGAATCACCTGCAAGACAAATAACTAGAGGTTGAGATGTATTTCAATTGATATGTTCAAATGATCTTATTTAAATCTACATTAATAACAAATAATTGATAAAAAACAACATTTGATAAATGATGTGAGGATGAGAAGAATGCACAAAAAGTGATGCAATATTTGTTTCTGACTGAACTGACAAAACCAAATGCAATTATGATTATGAAAAATGCACTAACAAAGCAGCAAAACAGAATTTACAGCAAGCAGTAATTTCTCCTGAGGCCGAAAACGAAATGGAAACATATGCAAATATTAATTTAAGGCTAATCATGTAACCCAATGCAACTATATGATGGAAAAACTATTGATTTAAATGCAAAAACATAAATTACAGTGATCATTTATGGATGTCCTAATAAATATAATGTTGTTGTTTTTGGTATTTTTGAATGTTTTCTTATGTTTAAATGCACAGAAACCGAGAAAAATGTAATAAAGGTGAAATTATAGCAAGCTAATCTTGCTGAATTTGATCTAAAACAGTACTAAAATGACCTAGACGCCTACTTAGATATGCTGAAGATGTACGGTGTTCAATGTTTGATGCAAAAATTCATTTTAAATGAGAGATCAAGAACATAAGATTCAGTAAACCAGTGCCTTTTATGGAGTCAAAAGAAAATGAAAAGATAAAAAGTGAATAGGGTGGAAGACAATCAGAAGCACATCACTAAAATCTTATTAAGAACAAAGAATAAGCACAGATGAAAGCCTAAGAAAATATTGGTCGCAAATGAAAATGTGTCTTTATTATCAAAAGTAGTTGGTAGAACAAAGTCCTAACAAGTTTGGACAACACACGCCATGGTACAAATCAACTCTGCTCAATGGAACATTACTAGTAATAATACAACACAACCAATCCACCATCACAGATACTCCATGCTAGTACCTTATCTCAATCTCTCTATGAGGAATAAGCACAAAAGAAGGGAAAGATGAAAACATGAAGATCTCACACAAGAAAATCAAACCATTCTCTTTGCTTGTTACAATATATAGAACTAGAATGACAAAAGAATGAGGATGAAGATTTTACACAAGAAAATCAAACCCTTCTCTTTGCTTGTTACAATATATAGAACTAGAATGACAAAAGAATGAGGATGAGAGAGGAACCAAATAAGTTTAACTAATGATGTTTAACATCTTTTTTGTACTTCTATGTTTTGGTGTGACTCACTCTTTGGAATGATCTCCACAACAGTCAATATTTTTCCTTCCACTGCCTTCCTTATAAGAACAAGCTTCTGCACTTTTGGCAGCTCTGAAAGATTGTAATCAACTTATTAGATAACACAGTAACTATCAAAGGGTAGAAGTAAAAGGAATCCTACAAAACAGGATTATAATCAGTTAGAAATTTTAAAAGAACATATTCTTGATAACCATTTGTAGTAAAAGTGAAAAATATTAAATTAAAATATATCACTGCTCATTTCAACAAATTTCAACAATTTTTTCATGACATTAGATGTGCTCTCGTCCACATTAATTATGTTGTCAACAGAATTAATGTGGATGAAAGCACATCTAGTGTCATGAAAAAATTGTTGAGACATGAGGAAAATCTTTGTGACTCCTTGTATCTCCCTAAGGAAGTGAAACCACTGAGGTGCTATGTGGAATTGATATTCTAGTTGATCAATAAAGGAAAGGGCGATGAAGAACTAACCAAGGTCTGGGGTGAAATCAGGAAAAGAGAGGGTGATGGTGATCAATGGCAATGTCAATTGGTTCATATACTGGGGGTTCATGTTTGTCATCTCTTTCTTGATTTTACCCCATACCTTGGTCAGTTTTTCATCGGTGCCAAAGTGATTGATGATTATACCACTATCTCTCAGCACTTCAACTCCCTCATTTTTATTGATCAATTAGAATACATAGCACCTCAACGATTTCACTTCCTTGGGGAGATACAACGAGTCACAAAGGTTTTCATCATGTTTCAACAAATTTTCCATGACACTATATGTGCTTTCATCCACATCAATTCTGGGCAAGTGAAACATGTAGGTTCTCCTGTCAAACCAAATTTCATTGAGCTTCCCTCTGTGTGCAGTGAATTTCACTCATCTCTCTCTAGTGAGCTCTACCACATTCTGGGGTTTGGTAGATGTAATTATAGGTTGTCTAGTTATTAATGTAGACAAATAACTAGAGGTTGAGATGTATTTCAATTGATATGTTCAAATAATCTTATTAAAATCTACATTAATAACAAAGAAATGCCCAAAACATATTGATTCTCTACCCTTCCAACATATTGATTCTCTACCTAAAATTGCATCACAATGGGGAACTGAAATGTACTTAATAACAATCACACTGTTATTTACTAAAATAAAAATGTCCTTGATAACATATGCCACTTCAATAATCACTAAAAAAATGTGTATTCAATGAGACAGACAGTCAAAACATCTGGCTTCATCTATTAAGCCCTCTGAGTATCAGTTTTTGAGCTTTGGCAAGGACATAATAATCACATTATCCCGCATCAAAAACCCAAAAATGGTATTGTAACCCCACCACTAATCTTGAAGTAACAAATTGAGGAATCAATTAACCTAACTCTTTCTTAACCTCAATCCCCATAGTCGTGGTTGTACTAATTATCGACTTGCAGATTGATTCCAGCGGCATATACTCACAATAAGCATCAAATTGTTTGACCTTTGCAATTTCATAGATGTGTTTGAGGCTTAGTGTGGCTACAACCTGGTGACCGGGCTTACCGCTTCCTGACTCAATTCCTGCATCCTTTTTCAAATACCATGTGACCGAGGGGATCTTGACTATGAATTGAAAGGTATTTTCTTTGTAAGCAGTGAGGAGTACGGGGTGTCTCGGGCTTGTAGTGTTGACTGCGGGCATTAAACTCTTTGTAGAATGTCATAAGGTTTGTGTGGTACTGAACTAGCATAAGCCTAATAAGGAGCACCATTCTAGCTTTGCCTCGCTAGGTATTAGAGCTAAGGTGAGGGATAGCCCAAGCAAGGAAGAAAGCAATCACAAGAAGTTTTCTAACAATTCTGGCCTCCTTCCTTTTCAAAGATCAGTCATCGTGAAGCACTGAAACTCCTACTTCAAAATTATAGGTTGTAGATCCCAGAAAGGAAATGAGATCAAGGCCTCATCAATAAAGCATCTCTAGGATAGAGCTCTCTGTCAAATTGTTTGTCAAATGATCTACATCTAGGGCATTTTGTCATGACTACAGCCAGGAAGCTTTGGTTGCTTTAGGGTCAAAGCTTCTATTATGGAATCACCCTTGAATTGAATTTGGTTTGGAGATAGTGTCTCACTCGGAATTCCTTCTCTGTTGCAAGTTTATATAAAATCATATCTGAAGCTATAAAGTTCCTAGCATCTAAGCTCATATATATATAGTATTGTTCTTGAGCTCATTGACTTGCCTTCACCCTTGTATTAGGGCTTTGGCTATCTCATAGAGAAGTATAAAAGGCTACAAAAGGTGAAGTCTCCTCGGCCCTTGTGTCATCAATCAAGAGGGTCTAAAATAGAGTAGTGTTCAGGGTTTTCCATTGGGTAGATTCTTATTGAAGGCAAAGGATCAACCTTTGTGCGTCTCTGAGATTCTAGTATCAAAGGAAAGGGGGTTCATGACAAATAAAGATCATTTCAAGGATCTTAAAATCCGAAACACCACATTCTAAAATCTCATTTAAATAGGTATGACTATTATTGGTATCTAAGAAAAATGGAATCAAAGCTAGATGCAAGGCCAATATGGTTCAGGCTCCTGAACCCCCCCCCCCCCCCCCCCTCAACGTTGGATGGAAGATGTCTTTCGGTGTATAGGGGATGACCTTAGGACTTATGTTAACTTTGACAGGACATAGTTGGAGATGGGGGAAATGCCTTATCCTAGGGTCCTTGTGAGAGCCAAGGTGAGGGCAAGGTATTAGAGCTAAGGTGAGGACAAGCCGAAGCAAGGAAGAAATCAATCACAATAAGTTTTGTGACAATTCTGACCTCCTTCCTCTTCAAATATCAGTGATCGTGAAGCACTGGAACTCCTACTCCAAAATTCTAGGTTGCAGATCCCAGAAAGGAAATGAGATCAAGGCCTCATCAATCAAGCATCTCTAGGACAAAGCTCTCTATCAAATTGTTGGTCAAATGATCTATATCTAAGGCCTTTTTTCATGACTACAGCCAGGAAGCTTTGGTTTCTTTAGGGTCAAATCTTCTATTATGAAATTACCCTTGAATTGAATTTGGTTTGGAGATAGTGTCTCACTCCGAATTCCTTCTCTGTTGTAGGTTTATATAAAATCATATATGAAGCTATAAAGTTCCTAGCATCTAAGCTCATATATATAATATTATTTTTGAGCTCATTGACTTGCCTCCGCCCTTGTATTAGGGCTTTTTCTGTCTCACAGAGAAGTATAAAAGGCTACAAAAGGTGAAGTCTCCTCGGCCCTTGTGGCATCAATCAAGAGGGTTTGAAAAGGAGTAATGTTTAGGGTTTTCCATTGGCCAAATGCTTATTGAAGGTAAAGGATCAACCTTTGTGTGTATCTGAGATTCTGGTATCAAAGGAAAGGGGATTCATGAAAAATAAAGATCATTTCAAGGATCTTGAAATATGAAACACAATGTTCTAAAATCTCATTTAAATAGGTATGACTGTTATCGGTATCTAAGCCAAATGGAATTAGAGCTAGATGTAGGGCCAATATGGTTTAGGCTCCCGAGCCTCCCCCTTCAATGTTGGATGCAAGATGTCTTTCAGTGTATAGGGGATGACCTCTGGACTTATCTTGACTTCGACAGGTCATACTTGGAGACGGGGGAAATGTATTATGCTAGGGTCCTTGTGAGAGCTAAGGTGAGGGCAAGGTATCAGAGCTAAGGTGAGGGCAAGACCAAGCAAGGAAGAAAGCAATGACAAGAAGTTTTGTGACAATTTTGACCTCCTTCCTCTTCAAAGATCGGTCATTGTGAAGCACTGAAACTCCTACTACAAAATTCTAGGTTGCAAATCCCAGAAAGGAAATGAGATCAAGGCCTCATCAATCAAGTATGTCAAATGAGATCAAGGGCTCATCAATCAAGCATCTCAAATGAGATCAAGGCCTCATCAATCAAGCATCTCTAGGACATAGCTCTCTGTCAAATTGTTGGTCAAATGATCTATATCTAAGACCTTTTGTCATGACTACAGCAAGGAAGATTTGGTTGCTTTAAGGGAAAATATTTTATGAAATCATCCTTGAATTGAATTTTGTTTGGAGATAGTGTCTCACTCGGAATTCCTTCTATGTTGAAGGTTTATATAAAATCATATCTAAAGCTATAAAGCTCCTATCATATAAGCTCATATATATAATATTATTCTTGATCTCA
Organism: Pinus tabuliformis; assembly: GCA_031772625.1. Lineage (NCBI taxonomy): Eukaryota > Viridiplantae > Streptophyta > Pinopsida > Pinales > Pinaceae > Pinus > Pinus tabuliformis. The sequence goes on along the minus strand of CM062817.1, from coordinate 1,807,153,938 downwards.
TTGACATGCCTTCGGCCTTGTATTAGGGCTTTGTCCATCTCACAGAGAAGTATAAAAGGCTGCAAAAGGTGAAGTCTCCTCGATCTTTGTGGCAATCAAGAGGGTTTGAAGAAGAGTAGGGTTTGGGATTTGCCATTGGGCAGATGCTTATTGAAGGTAAAGGATCAACTTTTGTGCGTCTCTGAGATTCTGGTATCAAAGGAAAGGGGGTTCATGAAAAATAAATATCATTTCAAGGATCTTGAAATCTGAAACACAACATTTTAAAATCTCATTTAAATAGGTGTGGTTGTTATTGGTATCAACACCAAACCGATTTACACTAGGTGCCATCTGCAAAATACAAGGAAGTTCTCAGAGGTTTCCCTGCATGGTTTGAGTGGAGTGCCTTGAAGTACACTGGTAAGTAAACACTGGAACTTGAATAAAAGTGTATGCATTTAGTCTCGCAAAATTCAATGCCCAGGTGAAGGCCTTATGCTAGCCTAAAATTGGTTACTTCATGTTAATCGACAATGCTTCCTTGTTTTAGAGGTCAGACTACATTGATGTCTCCTTCAAGGTTATTTTTGGCAAAAGCATCCAATTTAGAATCAGAAAATTCAAGATATACCACATACCACAAGCCAGAGAGATGGAATTGTTATTGATTGCAACAAAACATTTCAGCAAAAGCTTTCATTTTATTATATAATGTTTCAAGATAAAGATTTCTCTTGTACCAAAACCAAACAGGTGGTTGAGGTGATATATTTGTAACAACTTAGGCTTTAAATGAACTAGAATTTTAATTGTGATAACATTGCTTACAGTCAAATATCTACAAGGGCATGAAACTTGACACCATCAAATTCCTATGAGTGATATTTATTATCTCATAAATATACACACTCTAGAATCCACTGCAATGTGATGGTGACTTCAAATAGTTTAGCTTTATGAAGGAGGTGCCCAAGATAATATATATCAAGATTAGCAATGCAAATACCCATTTAGCCATCTCTCCTAAAAAAAATCCATTTTACCATGAATATTTCAGTTAGCCTGGTAGGCTAGTTTGAGTGGAGTGCCTTGAGCTTCATGCAGGCATCTCTAGGTTGATATCGTACACCAGCTATCTCTGTTGTGTGCCTCACACAATGTCCCTACTGGGTTGGGCACTGTAATCAGCACCAACAGGTTTACACTGGGTGCCAGATGCAAAATACAAGGAAGATATTAGAGGTTTCCTTGCAAGGATTTCCTCAAAAAATAGAAGGAGAGTGTATTTCAACAGCAGTTGGAGGAGAATGATTTGTGGATGTAAGGTTATTCAACCCAACAACTACATCAGCATCAGAATTGAGAAAACAATTAGTAGTGGCAATGGTAACCTAGTGATCACCAATGCCACATTGCACAAGTTTTCCCTCTTATTGCATACTCCACACATTTTAAATGCCACCACAAGAAGAGTATAGTTGTCAAGGAAAAAAAATTACCCTTCGAGAGCTTCATGTTGCCACAAAGAGCAGCTTGCTGTGATACTTCAAGATTTGTTAATACAAGTAAAGTACCTCATCTCATTGAGTCCTCTTGAGGCTTAGAAAGACTATATTTTTCTGGTTTTTAACCGTGAAGAGACATCAGCTTGGGTTTTGCTACTATTTGGAACTTGGATGATTGCAAGGGCTACAACTTATGTTCTATCATGGCATAATGAATTCTCACCAGATTACATGTCTTAGCACTAATATCTACTTTGAATCTAGTATCCAAGAATTTTGGAACATCAAGCATGTATTCACAATATCATTAAACCATTGATCGAGTGATAGTGGGGAAAAAACAGAAGCAATATTGCAAGGTAAACTTATCACCTTTGTGTTGAAGTTAATCTGACATGGAATCTCTATGAAATTTGCTAGCAACTCTTGGGACAGATCCATATTCTAAAGGAATCTATCTTAACTTACTGATGCTTTCTCCACTTTCCTTTCACCAAATCATTTATCCAAGTAAACTGCTTCTATGGAAGCAAATAAAGGAAAAATGAGAATCTCATGCAAATCTTCCCAGAATCCATGAATTATGCCCACATATACAAGAAAAACCAATATCCTCAAATTACCAATTGCCAAGACATTGCTCATGTTTGTATGGCAGGCATGTCTTCCCCATTTCCCTTACTAGGTGTTTCCATGGGAGATGAGATCAAGAGAAGTGACAATTTTAAACTCCATGAGGTGATGACTTCCCATCTTATATCGTAATTCATCTTATGTGTTGTAATGTTGAAGGCACCCCAAAAAATTGAATTCAAGATCTCAATAAACGTTGGGTCAAATATTCTTCTTTTGCAGGAAATCTAAGTGATGGGATTCTCAATGCAGAATGACAAGGACATAGATCATGTGCAGTATCCCCTTTGTTGGCGTCTTTCATTCTAGATAGTGGGTAAGGCCCACTTGCTAGATGTTCTTAAATGATAGCTTTGATTGCTAGAACAGTATGTGGTTTTTGTTGTGTACACTTCAAATGACTTGTTGGCATAACACATTTGTGGGATTGGATGTACCAGTCCTTACCAATAGCTCAGTGAATCATTGGTGATGATTTAAATATTTGTTCACTGGACTGATCACTAAACTGAGGATAGAGCCGGAACTCTCAAGGCCATGAAAAGGAAAAATAGGAAACATTTGAATTCTATGTTGGAGATTTCATACATCGGACATTTTAGAAATCAATCTCAAGAAAAATTATTGTAAATAGTGGGTTTCCATGGATGGTCCAGTCAACAAAGAATAATAGCTAGACTGTAAGCATAGATGGATAGGCCTTATGTCATCTTCACTAGTAGATCTAGACAATCTATCTTAGTGCAGGATTTCGTTAGTGTCCAGCCAGTTATTTTTACCACAATGGTTATTTGAAATCCCAAGTGTATTGACAACTCAAGTTTCACTTTCAATTTTAAGAGTTATAATGTCAAAGGGACTAAAATCAGGCAAAGTTGCTACCAAGGACAATGACACTACAAAAGAATGTTTTCAACGTTTAAGAAAAAAACAAGTTTTTGAGAGAACCATATACGATAACCCTTGAAGCCTATTCATAGCTAGTTACCTATGTCTTCATTAATTCAAGGCAACTAGATCCCACCCTTAATTAGAGCAGTTAATTTAGCTATTATTTTAATATATTTTAATTGACCAAAGAAAACCCAACTGAAATCAATATGGAAATCGCTGTTGTTTTTCATATTATATTAGCTATCCTAACTAGCCTGATTATAGAGGACAGAGACATAAGATAGTTAATAAAGAATCCATAGATAGTTTGAACAAACCAAGGATGTCATACTCATGAAACATGAACAATTCCGAAGGGTATACAAAGCATAGATAATAGACTCTGCACAAATATCTCCATATTCAACTTATGAAGCACAAAGAACAAACACACAAAATTAACAAAGCACAAAGAACAAACACACAAGCCACTGTTCAAGCAAAAAGAGCTAGACATATTCATGACCAAAAGAAAATACACAAAAGCAAATTTTAAGTATAAATTTTTCAAATAAATGTGTACCTTAAAAAACATAGAGTTTGCACTAACAGCAACAAAGTCCACTCTAGCAGAAAAAAAGTATTTTTTTTTTATTTGAGATTTAAAAATCCGATCAATACAACACTTTTTTCTTAAAAAGGAAGGGTGTTTAGTAAATTCAGATAAGTTTAACAAATTAAATGTTTGTATGTGGAAAGTAAAACTCCAACTACATTTAATGAACATGAATGTATAGTGTTGTAAGCGGGACAGGAAGCAAACCTACAAAACATTTTAAATTAGTTCAATGAACATTAAAATATGAGACAACAAAAGTCATTATTGGTTTATGAATGCCAACTACTCAATATACCTCTGAGATCTATGTAATGACTAAGGAAATCTGGGAACTTAAATAAATGATTTCGATTGAAAGCTCACAATGCAAAGTTCATTTTAAAGAAGCAATTTTTTTTACTTGACATGAGAAAAGGAGAAACTATGTTGAGTCATGTTGATAAATTAAAGGTACTAATACAACAACTAGCAAAAGAAATTACAAGGAAGTGTGAGTCGCAATTTTGCTTGGAATTCAAATAAAGACGAATTGGATGAGGAAGACGATGATTGTTTTGAAACTTAAAATAATAACTCCCTTTTAATCATCAGTGCAGTCATGTCTGAGAAAAAAAAGGTACATTAGTTGGAAATGTTCCACTTGTCAAGGTGAATCTAACTAAAATGTTGTCTTCACAGAAAATCAATTGACTGCTTAGATAGACTTAGTAAAACCTCACTTTCAAAAATAATGAGATCCCAATCTATTGAGTTGATTGATTAGGTGTATTTAGTGGAATTCTACCTTCAAAAATGAAGGATACAATGGTCTAATGGAGCATCAATGAAGTCTTAGGTTATGGAGATAAATCAGAGGAAAAAATGTAATATGTAGTCTTCTAGAAATTTGTAGCCATTTTTGCAAGGAATTTTGAGTGTTTGAATTAAGGTGGGGTTGATAGTTGAAAAATAGTATTTTCATGTTATGGGGATTTTTGGAGAATTAACAATTTGATACTAGAAGTCAAAATATAATAAAGAAACTTTAATATGTAATAAAGGTGACAATATGTTAAATGACCAACTATAGATTAAGGAGAAACTGAAGTAATGTATAGAGTGCCTTTTTTCCATTCTGTGTCTCTATCTTTCCTTGTGTGTGTTCTTATCATTAGTAGTCATCTTAATCTCATGCAAGTCTTTCCAAAATCTATGAATTCTTCCCACGTATACAAGAAAAACCAATATCCTAAAATAATTTAGCTATTATTTTAATATATTTTAATTGACCAAAGAAAATCCAACTGAAACCAATATGGAAATCATTGTTGTTTTTTATATTATATTAGCCCTCTCTGAGAATCTAAAGTAATGAATAGAGTGCTTTCTTTCCATTTTGTGTCTCTATCATTCCTTGTGTGTGTTCCTATCTCTAGTAATCATCCTATTCTCATGCAAATCTTCCTAGAATCCATCAATTCTACCCACGTATACAAGAAAAACAATTATCCTAAAATTACCAATTGCCAAGACATTGCTCATTTATGTATGGCAGGCATGTCTTCCGCATTTCCCTTACTAGGTGTTTCCATGGGAGATGAGATCAAGAGAAGCAACAATTTTAAACTCCATGAGGTGATGACTTCCCATCTTATATCGTAATTCATCTTATGTGTTGTAATGTTGAAGGCACCCCAAAAAATTGAATTCAAGCTCTCAATAAATGTTGGGTCAAATATTCTTCTTTTGTAGGAAATCTAAGTGATGGGATTCTCAATGCAAAATGACAAGGACAGACAGCATGTGCAGTATCCCCTTCATTGGCATCTTTCATTCTAGATAGTGGGTAAGGCCCGCTTGCCAGATGTTCTTAAATGACAACTTTGATTGCTAGAACAGTATGTGGTTTTTGTTGTGTACACTTGAAATGGATTGTTGGTATAACACATTTTTGGTATTAGATGTACTAGTCCTTACCAATAGCTCAGTGAATTGTTGGTGATGATTTCAATATTTGTTCACTGGACTGATCACTAAACTGAAGATAGAGTCGGAACTCTCAAGGCCATGAAAAGGAAAAATAGGAAAAATTTGAATTCTATGTTGGAGATTTCAGACATCAGACATTTTAGAAATCAATCTCAAGAAAAAAATATTGGAAATAGTGGGTTGCCATGGATGGTCTAGTCAACAAAGAACAACAACTAGACTATAAGCGCAGATGGATAGGCCTTATGTCATCTTCACCAGTAGATCTAGAAAATCTATCTTAGTGCAGGATTTCGCTAGTGTCTAGTCAGTTATTTTTACCACAATGGTTATTTGAAATCCCAATTGTATTGACAACTCAAGTTTCATTTTTAGTTTTAAGAGTTATAATGTCAAAGGGACTAAAATCAAGCACAGCTTCTACCAAGGACAATGACACTACAAAAAAATGTTTTCGACATTTAAGATGAAAACAAGTTTTTGAGAGAACTATGTATGATGACCCTTGAAGCCTATTCATAGCTAGTTACCTAGGCCTTCAATAATTCAAGGCAACTAGATCCCACCCTTAATTAGAGTAGTTGATTTAGCTATTATTTTAATATATTTTAATTGACCAAAGAAAACCCAACTAAAACCAATATGGAAATTACTGTTGTTTTTTATAGTATATTAGCCCTCTCTGAGAGTCCGAAGTAATTAATAGAGTGCTTTCTTTCCATTATGTGTCTCTATCTTGCATTGTGTGTGTTATTATCACTAATAATCATCGGTAAGGAGATCTTGGATCATCATCATCATAGATAAAGATCTAAGGAGGATAGTAGTGTGATGAAAAAATTTAGGAATAGAATAAAGGACATTTTTAAGTGCTAATACAAAGAATCTTTACTTAGGAGTGATGCTAATAGAAATGAATCCAAAGAGCATGAACTGTTGTAAGCTCTAAGAAGAATGGCTAAAAGACTATTAGTCACGTTTAGATGCATTACCTTGTGAATTCTACTTGATCCCTTGGTTTTTTCTTGATGAGGAACTCTTAAGCATGTGCCAAGGGGCCTTGGAAACAGAGTACAATAGGAGACCAATTACTTTGCTTAATGTATCCTATAAGGAATCAGCTAAAGTCCTATCCAACAAAATCAAATATATGGATACAATACTTGTTCAACATGAGGAAATAGGTTTTTTAAAGGTTGATTCATCTTACAAATAGGCTTATTATAGCCGTGAAACACGCTGAATGAGGAAGAAAATTGAATTAAAAATTTTTTATTTTTTTTTTTTTTGGCTGAAGATTCACTTGATTAACTTTAGTAGAGCTTATGACTTCAGTTTAAATCATTGATACACGCTCATGGAAGTATTTTTACTCAAACAATAAAAAATCGTTTATCAAAGCCCTTAACCAAGGTTTGTGTTAAAGACTATCTACCAATGGAAATTCAGTTGCAAATATCCATGAGTGAAAGATGTGCTCTAAATCCCTATTTACATGTGAAAGATGCATCAAGGTACCTTCTTAAAGTTCCTCTAGTGCAAGGACAGAGCCTAGGTGTTCTTATTACTAGCGGTGAGAAGTTTTTGAATATTCATTTTTCTCTGATACCTTGCCCTCACCTTAGCTCTGACAAGGACCCTGGCATAAGACATTTCCCCCGTGTATTTGAAAAGGTGGAATCCCCTCTTTGACCCTAAAAAATGGTGGCTCTACATTCGGGCATTAAATCAGAAAGGGGTTTTGACTTTTGGCTTGCATCAACTACACGATCTTGAATGCCCTAGCTTCTATACCATAACCTGTTATTTCTCTACAAAGTATGCCATAGTAAACACACTGTTATTTTTCAAACTTAATGAAATATATTACTATGTAGTTTCCAACAAAGAAACAAAGATCTTCCACGAAATATTTTGACTTCCAACCTGATTTAAAATGAAGCTCTTCCCTTGACACACCCTGCCGCAGACAGAAACAACACTAATAGGCCTTTCATGAGCTGGAGAGTGGTGACATCCTCGGGGTTCATTCTAAACTTTCCCTTATCATCACATTAGAGTACTCTCAGGGGCCTAATTGGGCTAGTTGGAGCCACGACTGTGGGAGTTAAAGGACTTGCTGGAGAGAGATCAGCTTCTTTCTGCTTAACCAACCTCGTCGGAGTTCGAAACCCTAACATCTGCATCATCTTTGATGGATATAACATAGAGGAAGGTGCACCCACTCTACTCCGCTCATCCAGATTCAAATGCAATACCGGTTGAGAATGGTATGAATACAAAAGGTTCAGTGGGAGCCGCATGTTTCAGATGTTTCAGTTGCTAAGATTAGATGAAATTGATTGCATGAATTGGAGTTTTCATAGAGTGGAGGGCGCACGCCAACAAATTAATTGCAGAAGCTAAGGGTTTCCATGGAGGGGATGGGAGGGAAACGATGTCATGACTTTGGTGCTCAGAGGAAGAAAAAGATAAATAGATGCTTTTTCCCTGCGAGTGGGTATATAAATTTTAAGAGGTTTGGACTTTTTCCGGATTCGAATTTTATTTTTATTTTTTGTACATTAAAAATATAAAGTTTATTAGTTTATTATAATATTTTTAATAGTAAAGAATATATATATATATATATATATATATATATATATATATATATATAGATATATATATATATATTTATTAAAAATAAAATTAGAAATAATGAAGTTTTTAATATTTTCAAGAGATATTGTATTATTATTAAAGAGAAAAAAATAAGAGAGTTGTAATAAAAAAGAGTATATGTTTAAAGATTTAAATGGAAAAGTTGTATACTTAATTTATATTTATTTTAAAGTTAAATTTATTAGATATTTAAAGTGATATTTGTAAACGTATAAATTATTTGCTGAGTGTAAAATTTGAGAAAATATTTTGACAAGAGATTCGATTCTTTTGCAACTTTCATATATCAAGGATTAAAATGGATCTAAGTTAATTTCTAAACCAACAAAGATCCATTTTAATTATAAATAAACCAAGTATCAAAAGAAATCAAATCACTAAAGATGTAAACCTCTTCTTGAGTATATAACTTAAGAAATGTTTACACGTAGAAATTTGATCCCCTCTTTTTTAGTATATCACTTGAGAAATGTTACACATTTATAAATTTGACCCCTCAACACTTTGTGGATTTAGAATTAAAATAGATATATGATAAATCTTTGTAATATTATTTATATTACATATAAATTTAACATCTCACTATATCTATATATATATATATATACACACACACACACACACTTTTTATTTTATTAAAACATTTATAATCCATATAGTTATATAGATATAATAAAAATGATATTTTCTTTGATATGTTTTATAATTTGTTTTAATTTAATTTTTTTATGTGATATAAATAGCAGAAAATTATATATACAAACTCTATTGTGGATATATATATCCACGGTCCATTATGTTGACTTGGAGGAACTGTAAGGTTGGTATGGAACACATTGCAACAAGGTTGGACCGATTTTTAGTTCATCCAAATCTCTTGGATACGATGGGGCATATATGATCATGGGTCTCTCTGACAGCTCTCTTTGACCACGCTTTGATCATTTTACACTGAGAGAATTGATTTGTCTGTATTCAGGATAGTGGAGAAAGTGGATACACACAGTAGACTGAATGTTGCCTCCACTTTTGGAGTCCATAGCCATGATCAACATTGTTTCCAATTGAGGGTTGAGACGTGGTGTGATAGTGATTAACACCATTCTCTTCCCAAAACTCTAATTCATATAATGGAGAATTCTGCTTGAGAAATAATATCAGGGCAAACCCTCCCCGTGCTTTTGTTTAGGATTTATATAACAACATTTAGAAGTTGGATTAAAGTGAGAGATTGCATAAAATTAAATGAAAGTCTGGTTGGTTGACTCTCTGCAATTATGGATTGAAAATATTACACAACTGAGATCCATATTTAAAAGAGAATTAATCATGCCCAGCTCACTGAGAGAAATGAAGATTGGGAGGACTAGAGTTGCTTTAGCTGGAGTCATCCTTGTGGGCTTTTTGGTGGTGCTAGCTGTCTTCTTGAGTAGCCCAGGTACATGATTGACTCTGCCTTTTAATCATGCTCTTGAAAAGTAAAGAAGAATGTTCCTTTTTGGGCCATGAGCTTTCACGCTTTCACTTCTTGAAGGTACAACATGACAGAGGAAAACACAATGTCCTTCATGGCTCCTTTGCTTTGCTTGATGGGGAGGAAGGAATAGGATTGATGAGAAATGAACGTGCTCAAACAAAAACCTTGGTACAATGAGCCTATGCCACTGTGAAATTATTGCTCTTGTAGATATTTATGCCCAGAGATCCAATAATTATGAAAATATGTATTACCTGTGTCACTTTTCTTTCATCATGGTCAAACGATTCCATAAGATGAAATATATATGATATCTTCATAATCTAGGTGACAAAAACACAGATGTCATAACTTCACTAAAATCACACAAGTTTCTATGAAAACAGCTACTACTGCAGGAGAGGATTCCATTCTCTGATTTGGTTACGGATGTAGAGGGTTTCACAATTGTGCCAAGGTTGAATTTTGAGCATCATCAGAGAATGTCCTACTCCTCTCCTTTACTTAGTTACATCATTCAATACTCAGTACTGCTATGTTTCTCTATGATATTGCTAATGGTAGTTGAGTTGGAGATGTAGCTACCTTGTTCCATGAGACATGTTTCAATGAAGAAGAGCTCTATGATGAGCCAACAGAAGAAGACAAAGAGCAGTAGAGTGCAAGACAGAGAGTTGTTCAAGGTGTAGAGAAACAATAACAAGCAAAAGGAGCACAAGTTACTGTTGTTTACATGCTAGGATGGCATGAGCATAGAGGGAGCAACAATGAGGTTTGGTGATGGCATGCAGTTTTGGCACAAGGTCATGCTTTTAAAATTTAACTAGGTAATATGATACAGGATCATCTCCTGAAAAGGAATAGCTATATGTGAATCATGAAAAGGAAAAGCTTAAAAAGAATCCTTAAAAGGAAAATATCTGTGCAAAATTACTGAGGGATAAGTGTGCGAAGGGATCACAACCACAACCTATATAATAGTGAAAAGAGAACCTAACCCCTCGACCAATAAAATCTTAAAAGGTGTATTAAAGATAACATAAAATATATAAAACTAGTGTATAAATTGATTATTGTTTTTTTAATTATTTAATGGGTATAAAACTAGTGTATAAATCCCCTAACTATATGGATGCTACTTGTTATGGCCTAAATCTACCTCAGGCTGAAGGAAGGTAGGTCTAGGGTAACATCAAACCACGCTTAACCTGGTAGCTAGCCCTACCAGGTTGGGAAAGAGCTCTCTCCTTGTCAATCTTAGGAAAATATAGCAATGACGCTTGAGATGACTGATGTAAAGACTAATTTTAGGCTAGGTATATTCTCAGAGGAGTTTGATTGAGTTTTATGGTTGATTTGCTGGATCAAATGTGAAAGGCAGATTTGGGTCCGGGGAATGAACTTAGTCTTGCAGAGGTTTCTGTGGGGTGAGGTAGGCAAGTGCTTTAATACCTTGGATTAAGTGAAATGGAGAGTCTTAAGACTGGTGAGGAGTTGGAGAGGGCATGAAAGTGTCATGAATCCTCTTCAAACAGTAGAAAACATGTAAAGCTAAACAAACCCTAAGGTAGAGCACTGCAACATCAATGATTTCCACCTTTATACTCGATTCATTTAGTTAAGCTGAAAAGAGAGAGATAATGGCACACATAAACATATGATAACTTGATTCACAGAAGGAAAAATCAAAACGTAAACTTTGAAGTGGGAACTGATACTATTACCCGTTTCGTAGAGATAGCAAAAAAGTGACCTGATTTTGAAAAGGGGTGATGCAGAACACATATTTTTTTTAAAGCATAGTTTTTGGCACTTTAATTTTATTTTTTATGTACATTACGTTTTAGAATGGTAGTGATTTTCATGCTGATTTAAAAAAGTGAGTATTCTGCATCACACCCTTTTTTTAAAAGACCTATTTTTTGGCTTTAAATTTTCTAATGTATAAAATGTAAATAATTATTTTGTAAATTTGATAATTTTTGAAGTGGTCGTTTTCTTCATATTTTCTTGTTTTTTATTTTAATTTTAACCTTTTTTTTAGTGAGGTTTTTATTGTTTTGCATTTTTAAATTAGAAAGTCGATATTTAGAATTTTCGATATTCTACATATTTATACATCCTTAATTAATTTTTCAATCCACATGAAATAATTGTCTCTAAAAAACAAATATAAAAAAGACAAAAATAAAAAATAAGAAATGTAAAAAAAAAATTATCTCATAAACCATAAAAGAATTTGGAAAAAAAACAAAATTAAATTGAGAAATAAAAAAAAAAAACATTAGCAAAAACTAGGAAAAAAAAATTAAAAACAAACTAGTTTAAAAAAAAATAGAAAATTAACGAAAAAAATTAAAAAAATAGTAAAATTAATATTAAAAAAAAAAACAAAAATTGTTAAAAAAAAAACTATCTCACAAAACATAAAAAAATAAATAAATAAAAATAAATAAATAAATAAATAAATAAAATTTATATATATATATATATATATATATATATATATATATATATATATATAAGTAAGTAAAAATAAAGAAATTAAAAGAAAACATTAGCAAAAACTGGGAAAACAAAAATTAAAAACAAACTAGTTTAAAAGAAAAAATAGAAAATTAACGAAAAAAAATTAAAAAATTGGTAAAATTAATATTTAAAAAAAAAAAAAAAAAACGTATTTTTTATTAAAAAAAGAAAAAATGTAATTATTTTTTATTAAACATACATATTTTATTTAAAAAAAAACAATCTTTTTTTAAATTAAAAAAAAATTATAATTTTTTTTAAACAATTATTATTGTTATTATTATTATTAATAATTTAAGAATACAAATTATTAAACCTACATTTTATATTTAAAAGAAAAAAAAAAAAAAAAAAATTATACCTACATTCTATATTTGAAAAAAAGAAAGATTTACATTTTTTTTTAAACAATTTTTTTTTTATTTTAAAAAATATAATTTTTATTTTTTTTTGAATACAAATCATACAAAGTATTTTAATTTTTTTAAAACAAATTTAAGAAATTATTAAAAAAAATAAAAAAATTAATGTTAGGTTATATATATATATATATATATATATATCTATATATATTTGGTGGCCCTTTATAATTTTTAATTATAAATATGTTTTTTAAAATTGTTTTTATTAAATATTTAAAAAAATTATTAAACAATTTTAATTTATTTTATTTTTATATAAAAAAGAAAATAAAAAATAAAAATTGGCTCACGGTCGTGCTACCACCGGGCAGCGGGCATAGCCTCGTGGCCCACAGCCACGCCACCACTGGGCGGCGGACGGGCCGTTGGGCGATTCCCGCCACCCAATGGTGGCACGGCCGTGGGCTGAGGGTTCCGTCCAGCCCCACCGCCCACGGGCGCGCCACCACCGAGTGGCGGGCAGGCCGTTGGACGATTCTGTGAATAGACCAAAGGCTCGCCTACCACCCAGTGGTGACGCGACCGTGAGCCGAAATATATATATATATATATATATATATATATATATATATATAAAATATTAAAATTGTTTAATAATTTTTTATTTTATTTTTTAATAAATATTTAATAAAAACAATTTTAAAAAACATATTTATAATTAAAAATTAAAATTGTTTAATCCAATTTTTTATTTATTTATTTTTTTAAATAATAAAAAAAAAATTGTTTAATAATTTTTTTTTTTTAATTATTAAATATGCTAATTAAATATTTACTTATAAATATGTTTTTCAAAATTTATTAAATACATTTTGTTTATTTTAATAATTTTTATTTTTTTTCAAATAAAAAAAGCAAAATTTCATTTTAAAAACAAAATTATATTTAAAATTTATTTTTTGGTTTGTTTTTAAATAAATAAAGAAAATTTAATAAATTATTATTATCATTATTATTTTTTCAATCAAAAACACATTTGTTTTGTAAGTTTAAAATGTTTTTTAATTTTTAGTTTTTAATAATTTTATTTAATTTTTATTTTTTTTTAATTGGAAAAAACATATATTTTTTAAAATTTTGAATTTTTTTTTTAGTATTTTTTTTTTTTTTTAATAATTTGAGCTCATTTTTGTCTTTTTAGATTTTTCTAAATGTTTTTAATATTAATTTTACTATTTTTTTTTTGTTAATTTTCTATTTTTGTTTAATCTAGTTTGTTTTTAATTTTTATTTTTATTTTCCTAGTTTTTGTTAATGATTTTTTAAATCTTTCTATTTTTTCTTTCTTTTATATATATATATATATTTTAATTTTGTTAATCTTTTTTCCCAAATTCTTTTATGGTTTACCAAACAATTTTTTTTAAAACACTTTTTATTTATTTTTTGTCTTATATATATATATATGTATGTATATATCTATATATATATTTACATTTATTTTTTTAAGTAATCATCATTTTAATCTTAATTTCACTAGTTTTTAATTTCTTTTTGTTAATTTTCCATTTTTTTTAAAATCTAGTTTGTTTTTAATTTTCAATTTTTTTTTTTAGTTTTTTGTTAATGTTTTTTTAATTTTTCTATTTTTACCTACTTAATTTTATAGTTTTTTTTAATGTCTATATATATATATATATATATAGTCTTTTTCCAAAAAAAATTATGGTTTAAATATTTTTTTTTCATCTTTTTTTAAATATGTTTTTTTTACTATTTATTTGTTTATAATTTGTAATTTTTTTCTAGTTTTTTAATTCTTATCTTTTATAGGTTAATTTTGTTTTTTGTTTTTTTTTTTACATTTTTATGATTGATTTTTATTTTTGATGTTTGATTTTTTTTGTTTTTTATTTTTATTTTATGTTTTGTTTTTAGTATATATTTTTATTTATGTTTTGTTATTTTTTGTTTTGTTTTGTGTTTTGTGTTTTTCATTGTTTTAAATTTTATTTTTATTTATTTATTTATTTTATGTTTTCATTATTTTTTTGAAATTTTAATGTTTTTCGAGATCATGATAAAATATTTTATGCTATTATTTCAAAATGTTGAAATTTTATCCTTGGAGAAAAAAATTGTTATTTGAGCATCAACGCTTTTCGTTTTGATGGTGTTTTTTGCACAAAATTTACCATTGAAAAAAAAAATGTTATTCGAACATCAACACTTCGTTTTGAGGGTGTTTTTTGGACATTCTTTCCACAAAAAATTGGTTTTCACCACCATTTTTAAAACATGTTAAAAATTTACCTTAGAAAAAAAGGTGTTATTCCAGCATCAACACTTTTCATTTTTAGCACTGTTTTTGAGGTTTTTTCGAAGTTTTTTGGCCAAAGTTCCCATTTTGAGTTTATAGTTCCCATTTCAAAGTTTACATAGTTAAAAACAATACTAAGTCACCTTGTCACAAGAATCCCACAAAATGCTGTAAACCCTGGTCTATTTCCTTGCCAAACTGCAGAGATGATGTACAATAGTCCTCAAAGCATTCACAAGAGTCCAACCTTTACAAATGACTGAAAAAACACATGATGTCCAAACCACCTGTGCTATCCATCAAGGGTCGAATCCATGAGAAGAGGGGTGGTTTCAACCATATCTAAACTAGGAACACAAAAATAGGCAGTGGAACAGCTTGCCTCTAAAACCCAGGAAACTGATTCATTCAACTCAAAACTAATTACAAACTGATGTATCTACCTTATCAAGTCAATTTTTATCATTTTTACATAATAGTATATCAATTTACATCATGTCACATCATGAATTTTATCATAAGAGAGAAAAAGTCAAACTAGAAGAAAACTAGGCGAAAAATAGAGTTTTTTGAGCAAAATTGGCACTTTTTCATCTTGTGCGTAGCACTTTTTCCAAGCTACTTTTGGAGGGCTTCCCAAGGTCTAAATAAGGTGCAGGATAGCTCGTTGTAAAGCCCTATGAATCTACTTTTTGGAACAATTTCAATTTTTTGATTTGGTGTTCATTTGCCCCTCCAAAATTGCAATCTCCCAAGATTGCTTCCTGTGTGGCCAAAAAGTGGCAGAAAGGGCATTTTTTTTGGGTGTTTTTGGCCCTTTTGGATGTCCAAAACTTGTCAAAATTTCCTAGTAATTGCTAAGAATGCATAACTTTTCATAAGAAATCCAAAAATGCCAAGTTTTCTTCAAATGGAGCTTCCCATCAAAAGTGAGCGACAGGTGGCGCTACGCACTTGCCGAAAAAACCTGTTTTTTTCCATGAAAAAATAAAAAATGTAAAAAAGTTTACCAAATTTCTTGAAATTTGGCATGAGTGATCTATGTTAGGTGCTATGCTGGGCCAATGAAGCTTCAGCCAAGATCTTAAGTTTTTCTTACTCTTTCTTGCTCCTCAAAACTCTTCTTAGCTTGCCCTTTAGCCTTTTTGTTATACTGTCAACATACTGTCCTTTATTCCACTGTTCACCAACATTTGGAATGCCTGTTGTTTCTGAGATAGTGGTAGGTGACAAGGTGAAGGAGACACCAGCAAGGTTCACTTGGCCATTATGTAGATGAGTGACAAACAACCGGGCAAGCTCATAGCAAGAATGATGTCTAAAACAAGATATAGCAAGAGGACAAGCAAGCAACTCTTGAAACTGATAGTGTCCTCCCGGATGATCTTTCCCCCTTTGTGTGGCTTTTTTGGTACATGAGCTTCTCTGGAAGAATCACTGAGAGTTTCCTCTTCCCTCTCATAGTCTGAATCTGTCTCCATGCTTATGAATTTGAAGTGAAAGCAGATGAGTATGAAGAGATTTTGAAATATGAGGTGAGTGGTGTGTATAAGGAAGTGAATGCTAGGAGGAAGGGTTTCTTTTGGGAATGAGGGTAGTGGATGGTATTATGAATGTGGAATGAGGGATTTGATAATGAAGTGGATGTAGTGAAGGAATAGGAAGTGGGAGTTAGGGTTTGGGAATAAAGTATAGGGCTAGGGTTTGGTAAATGGGAGTGGGGTTTAGGGAGTGAATGTTGATGATGTTAGGGAAAGGGCATGGGATTTTCCAAGCTGAAAATGGATGAAGTGAAAAAGAAGAGCAATGCCCTTTAAAAACTTGCAAAAGAGGATTTAAGAATTAGCTAGGGTTTATGTTAGCAATTTAGCTAGGGTTTTTCTTAAAGGAAACCACAAACATCCAAGGCACCAAACACAACTTCCCTGAACAAGGAGGAATGTTTTACTTACTTGGAACAAGCTTTAATTTGATTTTTAGGAAGTTTGGAAGAGTTTTGAAGTGTTTTTGGCTTTTGGAACAGGTGCATAGTGCCTTTTTGCAGACCAGTTTTGGAGGCCTTCCCGATGTCCAAATTGGGCGTGGGATAGCTCGTTGGAAATCGTATTGAGTCTAATTTCCAACACAACTTGAATGTTGCAATTTGGAGTTCATTTTCCCTATCAAAAGTCAAATCTCCCAAGACTGGTCAAAATGTGAAAAATGAGGCTGCCTAAAGGTAGAGTGTTGTTGCAGTCAACTTTTGAAGGTCTTCCTCAACTCCAAATTGAGCTCATGATAGCTCATTGGAAATTTATTTGTGTCTAGTTATAATTTTACTCATCAAACAAGTCATTTTGCTAACCAAGCTAGGAGAAATATTTATTTTCCCAAGGCCACTCCAGAGGTGCAGTAACCCTCCTGAGGCAACTTTATTTTTTACATTTCTCTACAACCATGACACCTATGTAAACAATGAAAGAGGGTTTTATTCCTTGGCCTATTTTGGACAAAAAACTCTCTCACTTTTTCCAACTTCATATTTTCTTGTTTAGAAACATTATTTGAGTAAAACCTATCCTGATGTGTGGAAGAGGGGATTTGTCAAAATGAAGTGAAATGAAAGGGATAAGGGGCTTCTAAATTCTTGAGAAAGTTTTTGGAAGTAGGGAGGGATGTTAGGAAGTAGGGGAAAGTGGAATTTCAAAGATTGAGTGAGGGGAAGTGGTCCAAAAGGGAAAAACACAGGCCTAGCCTAGAAAATTGTCAAATTGTAGTAAGAAACTAGGGTTTGTGCGAAAATGAGGAATTTGAGGGATATCAGTGATGGGAAGTGTTTAATAATGTACATTAAGGATAGGTGAAGGTGTATGAACATTAGGATACAAGTTGTGTTGATGATTTGACCATCCAAGAGAAATTACCTTCAAAACCCTAGGAGAGATAAATGAACCTTACTTAGGCACAACTGAAGCATGAAAAAGGTGTAAAATGACCCATTGGAACCTGACATGATGATGAAAACCCTCTAAATGATGGTACACTCAGCTGAATGGTGACATGGACCGACATTTGGACAACTTTGAAAGGAGTGAAAACAAACCCTAGACCTAATACCTAGTGACCAAATTTTACTTGAAGATTCTCTGAAATGACAAAATTTGACCTTGACACCTTAAAATCACTTTGTAAGAGCATGTCTGATCACTGGAGAAAGGTTTCAAAGATTGACACTAACACTACTCATATTTTCTCTTGCTACTTTAGCTAAAAACCAATTTAAGTGGAGTCCTTTATGCTCTCAGAGTTTGCATATAATTTCTTAATATTCTTGATCTTGCAGGGGGAGGAGAAAGGAAAGTTATCTACTAATGAGTTTCAATTCCATTAAATTGACAAGAATCTATGCATTACATGCCATTAAGGCATCTAACATTGATTCACACACAATGGAAACGTTGATCCTGATATTACCCAAACAATTGTCTAAAATTGAAGGAGTTTGTTGTGATCAAGATTCACCTCTGAGACTATTTGAGGAAAGATTACTCTTACACATTATTTTGACGATATCAAGATGAAGTTGGGGAGACAAATCATAAATATTAGTGCAATTCAACATTATGATTCAACTAGCAGTCTATTATTGGGTATGCATTTTATCTCTTATGTACTACCAACAACAATTTTAGAAGATATAATTATTTTCAACATCAAGAAAAAAGTTGTTAGTCTAAAAAGACTAACATTATCATATTTTGAAATTAAGGGAAAAATAATTAATCAAAACAAAAGGAGTTCATCAAGAGATACTGAAAATGCTTCCATAGATCATCCCGGAGGGCCTTGTCAGTTCAGTGTATCCAGGGAATTCAAGTCATCTTCAGCTTTGCCAGTGTTCTTCAGTTCTTTCGGTGATGGTTTCGTCGTTAGCTCTTCATGGTGGAAATGTCACAATGTGACAATTGTTGTATATGGTTTATTTCATTAAAGGTAATTGCCCTAAATGGGAATCTAACTCATTGTATTTAACCTATGCTACAAACCTATGGTGAAAAACCTAATGCTAAACCTAATACCTAAACCCTAAGTGCATTAAAACATCAAACCCTAAGATAAATGACCCTCTCAGACTTTGTATTACGATTAAAAAACATTACAAAACAATAAAAATAGATAACCACAATCCTAACTGCGGAGGAGACCGCAGCGAAACCCCAGCTCATGTGAGTAGAGATAGAGTTAACCGTAGCATCAAGTCTTAAACGCCAGTCTTCAAACCGCGCGGGAAGTCAACAGGAATGTGACAAGGTTCACCACAAAGTTTTATGTAACTGTGTTGGAGGTTGTGAATGGTGGAATGACGCCAGGTGTAACCAAAATGGCCGAGGTAAGTGGACACATGCAAAACCATCAAAGTGATGGTAGTCGTAACCACCGGGCGAATAAGCCACTAGGTGGTAGTCAGACAGTCGACTGCCGAGAGAACCCAATTGTTCACATGGAAACAGTTAGCCAGCGCACAGTCAACCTAATCACCAGGGGTTCTATTTTCAATATATGGTTATATTTGGGTTTTTGCGAAGTTTGTTAAAACAAATTAATTCAATGAACATGGCTTAATGACCCTAGGTGTCATTGAGTGACAAGACCGACTACCTACCTATCCAAATCAAGCCATTCATGTCTATATGAGCCTAAGGGCCTCGAATGAACCTAGAAGGTTATAAATTCACCTTTTTGTGATGGAGAAAGACATTAGAGTGATTTTGGTTTTTGTATGCAGATTCTGGAGGTTATAGGCAGTTTTGTTTTCAGTGTAACAGGAGCATCCAGAGTTGGAATTGGGAACCGTGATAAGCGTTGAAAAGATGGTTCATAGAGCTATACATTGACAAAGAATAGAAGTTCCTGTGTACATAGTCATTTTGGTCAAGCCTCTATGTAATTGACCTCTTCCGTTTCAATCCTAATAAAGCGGTCGCCCATCTTGAAAGCGGACCTGGAGACATAGTTCATCAGGGACGAACTCCGTAATCAATCTTGTTGTCTGGTATCATTGTGTTTTTGTTGTTTTCACTTCTTTTATGAATCTTACTTATGTTTAATCAGTTGTTGTAAAGTATTTCTTCTCAAGTAGTTATCTCGATTTCTAAACTCTCAGTTAACAATCAATTTAATAATGGCTAATCAATTCTAAATCAGTTTTAACTTATGATCATTTTAGATCATATAATTTGGTATCAGAGCAGGTTGCGTTTGTAGAATTTTCCATTGAATGTTAACCAAGTGAAAGTCGCAACGAGGAGAAGGAATCCTTGAGCATATTGATCCAGATATTGGAAAGCGATGAGTTGTTCATAAGTCGACCATGATAGGATCTGATGCAGGTAAAAACATTGAAACTAAGATGAGTGATGAAAATTTTTAGCAAGCATTCTTGACTATGCAACGGATGTTGGGAGAACTGTATGAAGACAAGAAGGCGAGAAATTTAGCTTCTTCTTCAAAGAAATCGAGGAAGGAAAAAGGTAAAGGCAAGGCTGATAAACCACCTTCACGTCCATCATCTCCATCATCATCTTCTTTTTCTTCTACTTCCAATGCAGAATTTGAAACAGAAAATAAACCTAAGAAAACATCTCTTTTGAAACTTGATGTAAAATTTAAATTACTTATTTATGATGGCGAAATGAATCCTGAAAAGTTAGATAAATTGATTAAGCAGTTAGAAGTGTATTGTCATATTCAGGACATTTCTGATGATAAAATGAAAACTCAGTTAGCTACACTTAGAATGGGAGGAAAAACTTAATTTGGTGGGAAAGTAAAACTCAGATAGATGTAAAGCGGAAAGGAAAAGTCATCTCTTCATGGTCTAAGTTTTTAAAATCTCTTAGGAAACAATTCTATCCTTTAGGATACATGGAGCAAGTTGTTATTGATTGGCAGCATCTGAGGCAAGGTAAAGGGGCAAGTGTTTAGGAGTGTACTCAGGAGTTCAGAAAGAAGGCATTGGCATTTAGTATTCCACTGGATACACGTGAAACTTTGTTAAAATACATTGGCAGTTTACATTCGTATTTGCAGCATACATTATTGAATCAGGTGGCAGAACATTCAAGTTTTCATCGTAGTCATACAAAGAGTTGGAAATCAAATATTCCAATGACAGTAAGGGGAAGAATAATTCGAAGAGAAAGAAATCAGTGATAACTCAGAAGGAAAGACTTACTTGTTCTCATTGCCAGCGAATCAGTCATGATGAATCTAAGTGTTGGAAACTTCATCCAGAACTTAAGATGAAAAAGTTCCTTAAGGAGAAGGATGAAAAGAAGGCAATTGCAGCAGTCCAGCAAGATCTAGGTTCATATTCAGGTGATGAAAGGAGGATAACTGCTATGGTTATGACAGGTAAAACTTCTGACACTAGTTCAAGTTCGAAAACTATTACATCTTCATCAAACATAATTCCTTCAAATGAGGATAAAAGAGTTGAATTATTTAACATAAGGATAACCTCTAATCATAAAAAGGTAGATACAATGTTTGACAGTGGATCACAAGTAAACTTAATATCTGAATATTTAGTTAAGAGTTTAGGTTTGGAAACATGGAATCATCCAAGACCTTACCCATTAGGATGGCTAAATAAATCAACTCAGATAAAATTCACAAAACAATGTCGATTAAGATTTTCAATTACAGCGAATTACATTGATGAAGCGAAATTATATTTGGTTCCAATAGACATATGTGGAGTTGTCTTAGGAAGTCATTATCTTTATGATCATGATGTAGTCTTTTATAGGAGAGAACATAAATATCACCTTAAGAAATATGGGTTTGAATTTATTGTTAGGGAACATCAAAGTAAAAATCATTTGAATTTGGTTGTTTCTAATCAGATGAAGCGATTAATAAGTTCAAATAAAAGATTTATAATCATATGTGTAAAGGAACAACATAAGAGTCAATGGGATGTTTGTTCAAGTTATGAGTCCCAGTTTAAAGATAGTTTGATCAAAGAGATAGAAACTATTCTAGTTCTATGTAAAACCAAACATCTTACTCATAAGTAGGGAATGCAACATGAATTACAGTTTGTGCCTAAAGTTCCTCTTCCTAATGTTAAAATGAATCAATTCAGTCCAAGTTTGGAAATTAATAGTTACAGGGATACTAGTCAGTATTGGGGAAAGTTAGTGTTAAATTTCTCTTATATTGTGTCACTATTTCATGTTTCGAACAGTTTGGAAACCTCTTTTTAAGTGGAGAGGAAGCCTATTTGGTTTCATCTCAAAGCCTTTTCTAAAGCAGCGTCAAAGTGTCTAAGGGAAACTTATGCATAAGGGCAAAGTGATAATCAATGGAAACATCATTTAATAAATAAGGGAAAAGTGATTCAAACAAATCAATAGCTAACTCAATACTTTCAAAAACAAACTAAGTTGCAGCAGTTTTCACCTTACAGTTTGATGGCTTTATGGCAGCAAGTTCACTTAGTAATCAGGAAGCAGGAAAGTATGTCAAATCAAGTAGCTGGTTTGATGTTAAAAACATCTTTGATTTTCTTTGTTATTCCACAAAATAGATTGTTAATACATGTCAATAGTATTGAACAAAATGGAGTAGAGACTATTTTCAAAGATGATTATGAATCACTAACTCATGGTTCTTCATGGAAAGAAATCAATTGCCATGTTCCTAACAAGTTGTTTGACCATTGTCACAATTTGTTCATACTGCAAATGGATGGAACAGGTCATAGATCCAAAATGTGCCACAGTCAGCGTCATCAGGTTCATCACTTTTAGGTTATTGATTAAATTTATTGGTACATCATCAGGGCAAGGCGGAAAGTGAGGGAGCACTACCCTCATCAACTATTTGTTTAATCAAAATTTTCTAGTCCAAAAACTTTCAAGTGGAGAGGATTGATCCAGGAGGATCTTGTAAGTCCAGTGTATCCAGAGAGTTCAGGTCATCTTCAACTTCATCAACTTCGCCTATGTTCTTCAGTTCTCCCGGTGATGGTTTTATCGTTAGTTCTTCATGGTGAAAATGTCACAATGTGACAATTGTTGTATATGGTTTATTTCATTAAAGGTAACCACCCTAAATGGGAACCTAACTCATTGTATTTAACCTATGCTACAAACCTATGGTGAAAAACCTAATGCCAAACCTAATACCTAAACCCTAAGTGCATTAAAACACCAAACCCTAAGATCAATGACCCTCTTGGACTTTGTATTACAATAAAAATACATAACGACAGTCCTAACTGTGAAGGAGACTGCAGTGGAACCGCGGTTCATGTGAGCGAAGACAAAAATGTGAGTCTTCAAACTGTGCGGGAAGTCAGCCGGCATGTGACAGGGTTCACTGAAGATTTTTATGTAGCTGTGTTGGAGGTTATGAATGGTGGAAAGCTGCCAGGTGTAACCGCAATGGCAGAGGTAAGTGGACACATGAAAAATCGTCAGAGTGATGGTAGCTGTAACCGCCAGGCGGATAAGCCACTAGGTGGCAGTCAGACAGTCGACCATTGAGAGAACCCAGCTATTCACATGGAAATAATTAGCCAGCAAGTAGTCAACCTAACCACCAACGGTTCTATTTTTAATATATGGTTATATTTGGGTGTTTGCAAAGTTTGTTAAAACAAATTAATTCGATGACCATGGCCTAATGACCCTAGGCGTCATTGAGTGACAAGACCAAGTATCTACCTATCCAAACCAAACCATTCATGCCTATATGAGCCTAAGGAGCCTAGAATGAACCTAGAAGGTTATAAATTCACCTTTTTGTCATGGAGAAAGGCATTAGAGTGATTTTTCATTTTTGTATGCAGATTCTAGAGGTTATAGGCAGTTTTGTTTTCAATGTAACAGGAGCATCTGGAGTCAGAATTGGGAGCCGTGATAGGCATTAGAAAGCTAGTTCCGAGAGCTATCCATTAAAATTGACTAGAAGTGCTTGTGTGTACATTAAGTTTGGTCAAAACTTTGTGTAATCGACTCTTCTGTTTCAATCCTAATAAATCAGTCGCCCATCTTGAAAGCGGACTCGGAGATGTAGTCCATCAGGGATGAACTCTGTAATCAATCTTGTTGTCTGGTATCATTGTGTTTTTTCTATTTTCACTTCTGTTATTCATCTTACTTATGTTTAATTAGCGGTCGTAAAGTCTTTCTTCTCAAGCAGTTATCTCGATTTTCGCACTTTCAATTAACAATCAGTTCAATAATGGCTAATCAATTCTACATCAGTTTTAACTTATGATCATTTCAGATCAATAGATTGGAAAGAAGTTTTACAAAAATATGAAGAGTCACTCATAGAAATAAAGCTTTAAAAGATGAATCTTGGTCTGTTGAATAAAAAGAAGTATATAATGAATTAAACAAATTATGTTCAAACAATCCTCAATAATTTTGGGATACAACAAGCCCACAACAAGAAATCGAGACTTTACATGATAATGGAGTTAAAGGAAAACTCATACCTTATACACCTCAATATGAACATGAGATTAAAAATCAGGTGAAAGAATTAATAGATCTAAACTTGATATCTGAATCCAAATCTCATTATTGTTGTTCTGCATTTGTGGTTAGAAATCATGTAGAAATGGTAAGGGGAAAAGTAAGAATGGTGATAAATTACAAGCCATTAAATGCTATCACAAAAGATTTTAATTATCCATTACCCAGGCAAGAAGTCATTATGAAAAAGATTCATAATAGTCAAATCTTCTCAAAGTTTGATATGAAATTAGGCTATTATCAAATTCAAATTAAACCAGAAGATAGACACAAGACTGCATTCACTTGTCCAGCCAAACCAATACCAATTCCAAACACTTCATAGGAAACCTCAATACCAATGCCTTCAGCTATGCAAGGAAAATACCTCTAGAAAATACATCAAATTGAAAGGAAAATACTTCTGGAAAATAAACCCTTTGCTGTGTTCCTTGAAACATCTAGCTCAGCTTCCAGTGCCTTTGCAAAATAACAATGAAAGCCCCAAAATATAAAAAATAAAACAATTTGGTGCCAAAATAATTTTCGGCCTCTACACGAAAAAAAAATCAGTTGTTTCAACCGGCTTGTTTCCATTTTCAGCCGGCCTGTTTCCATTTTCAGTCGGCCTAGCCCATTGTTTCCTATTGTTTCCCACTCAGTCAGTGCCCCTGTCTCCCACTTTTCCTATGAATTAGGGTCTCTTAATATCTATCTCCCGCCACCCACCAATAAAGGATTATGTGCTCTGCTTCCCTAAATGCTCATAAGGGGTATAACCGTTGGGCCTACTGCCCTGAATGCTCGTTAGAGAAACCCTCGTCTCATGGCTCTCAAACCCTAAGCGGCTCTCAAACCCTCGTCTCGTGGCTCTCAAACATTGGTGTTGGTCTCTCCATTTTCTCGACAAACCCTCCATTGCAATGGGGCAAATGAGGCCCTCCTTCTGTGCATAAATTCTGATACTCCTCTAGCACTGATGCTGTAATCCTTAGTTTAATAGACCAAGAAAACTTACGACATTAGCTGTGGGCAACCTCTCCATGGTTCCAAATTCCATTGTGATAAACGCCATGGTTCACAAGAGATGGATCAGTATGATGACTTGTTGTCGAGATATGATGTCGTAGAAAGATAATGGAAATGTCCCTAACATTCGATGGTTATCATTGGGATCTATTAGTATCAGGTTATTCTCATTGGTATTTGTTATACCATGTCCTAATCTCTGATACCAAATACTTTGGTAAACTATATGTTGGCCAATTGATACACTATGTTGGAGTTCGCTTGTAATAGAGGTATTCATTATGTCGTTAGCCCAATACCTGACAAATGATATTATGTCCTTTGGTTCTTAATACCCGTTTTGGATAGCTCTTGGTCATAGCCCCCTTATTGGACATATTACCAAGCATTGAGGCTAGGACCCCCAAACACCAAATTTCCAAATAGTCCAAAAATCTAAAGGGGAACCAATCTCTAAATTTCTCCAAGGCAAATAGCCATATAGAATGGATTTCCTCAATTTGTCTCCAAAGATGGAAGATATTTTTAGAGGGCATGGGTCTACCAAAATGACTTCTAAAACTACAAAGTTCCTTGTTATCCTTGAATGTATCCATACTCCTTCATCTCACTACCATATTCTAGGCCTTTCCTTTAGTTTCTTTAGTATACTTTACCAACTCGAGAGTTCTTTACTGAAATCTTTAATACTTTCAGCCAAATGTTCTGAGAATACTATTTCCCTTAAGTATCATTTTATGATATCAAGGATTATAATTTTGTCTCAAAGTACATACCATCCATAAGACTCTTTGATCAATTCAATAAACTTAGATAGTTTTTGGCCCCTCTACGAATTGACTATGAACACTATTAATAATTGTGACTAGTAGTCCATTAATCACATGCTTAAGTGAACCATTACATCCCTATTCATAGTCATGAAAAGAACATCATAAATGCACATTAAAGATTGATTAAAATGCATATGAATAATATACAACCATTGCATCCAACTCTATTATTCACATTATAAATAGACATCACATATGCCATAATATCCATTTAGCATATTAGTGCATACATATACTCATTTCATCAATCATCATTTGTTTTTTATTAACATGGTTTACATTCCAAAGTTGAATTCCACAAGGGTACTTATGTAATGAATATTCTGTGTTGTCTACAACTCATGAAGGGTGAGCCATGTTCTACCTCACCATAGTCTTAGCTACACTGCATTCATTCTTGAATCTGGCCACCCCCACGCTAAACCATGAAGCCATGAGGGAATTTTTCACTCAACATTATAAGGCAGGATCAGGAAGGTCATTCCCCTTCATGAAGTTAACTCATTAGTTCCATTAAAGTCTCGTTAAACCTAGAGTATGCCCAATCATTATGGGTGATGTCTCAACTATGATACATAACAAGCAACCAGAAAAGGGAAAATATCTTATAGGATATCAATGGTGTAGGTATGAAGGCCAATATCCTTCATCCACATAGAATTTAATATCATATATTTCATACCATTGATCCAAGGATGGTTCTCATCAAAAGTGTGGCCACAATGGACCCACACAACACAAAGAGAGGCATTCTCAATGCTTCCTTTCTACATTTCTCATGTGTGGTTTCAATAATATTTCTAAAAAGATGGGCAATCTAGGAATGTGCAACTAAAATGGATTCTTTCACTCATTGAGTTTTCCTTTGATGCTTCACCGAATGCTTTTATGCATATGTTTTAGCTGCTACAACCACCCTCCAAATTTTTAATTCATATAATTTTTGGAGCCCTTATTGATAATATTCTTGATATGCCTAAGTGGTCAAGGTCACTCTGAACTTGTTTGAAATCCCCTCAATGTTTGAATTCATTCGAGTTTTCTTTGAAAATCCCTAAGTGTAAACACACTTTTCCCTCACAAGCTTTGTGCTCTTTCCCTTTGTAGTGCACCTTTGTTTGGAAATCTAGTTCACTTCTCAAAACCAACGCCAATCATGATCAGTGCAAGCAGATATCTAAACATTAGTCGACCCCCTTGCTGTAATAATATGTGTTGAGTGCACTTCAAAAGGTTAACGAGCTCACAGATGTGAGCTAGTTATAAATATAAGCCCTCCCCAATAGTTCATTTTACAGTTTGTTTTGTTGCTTGGAGGTTCACACACTTTCTGAGTATATAGCAAGGCTTCCATTTGTGATTGCATTGCATGCTCCTTATGGGTAAGCTATCCTTTTTTGCACTAAAAAAATGCACTTACGACTTTGTCATATCAGTCCCTTGTTTTTTTCATATGTGCCTCTTCGTGTACCTTGAATTTTCGCTTTCCTTGAATAGTTGAATGCATATATTTGTATGTGTGTGTCAATTGTTGAATTTTTGTTTTGATTGGTTTGCTATGTGCTTGCATTTTTTTGTGTCTATACTTAGTTAAATATTTTCATTCTTGGTTTACGTGTCCATCTCTTGCTATTAGAAACAAGACTCCCTATGAAATGTGGTATGGCCACATTCCTTTGGTGAGGCATCTCAGGGTTTTTGGTTCCTCCTGTTATGCCTTCATACCTAAGGAATAGATTAAAAAACTCAATGCAAGGAGTAACAAATGTATCTTCTTTGGGTACTCATACCTCTAAATCATACCATCTCTATCATGAAGTGAATAATAATTTTACAATATCTAGAGATGTGATCTTTCTTGAGTCTTCCAAGATTGACAATGTTGTTGAGTGGTAGCTTAGTGTTTGGATAGATTCAAACATGCAAAGTATTTTCAAGATTTTGATAGTGATATTCCACATCTCCTTATCTTAGCTCTATAATTTCTATGAAGAGCCTTGAAGAAATCAAGTTGAAGGAAATTCCTTCCCCTGCTTCGTTAGGAAAGAGCTAAGAGACTACTGGCAGCAAGTAGCCAAATCTGATAAGCAGTGAGGGTACATGCAAGATACAAAGCAAGGATTAATGCAAAGGAGTAATGAAAAGGAGTGTAATGACTATATACATATCATCAAACATATTTCATCCCACATAGGATGCCTTGCATCATGCCTGGTTAGTCATAAGATCATGTTGGTCACAACCTCCGTAGCTTAAATAAACAAGTGTTATGTCTCTTCATCTTCTAAGCTATGTAATAAACAAGTGAAAGGGAGCAAGACACATAGAGGAAACACATGGAATGACTTTCAGTTCTTGCAACCATGCATGTCATTGAAGACAGAATGATACGACAATGATAATCAAACTTTTAATCTAAAGTAAGAGGTGTATTTCAAAAGATGTGCTTTGTTTTCCATACCTAGCCTCCAAAGGGTTATGCATCATATGGAGACTTCATGTGGTCCTGACATTCTATCATACCTTGGGTTTCTTGGTCTGCTTATTTTTCTCTTCAGCTCCTTGAGAGTAATCTATCATGTCATCTTTATTCGTGGCCCTTGAGAGACATAATTGTGTAGTTTCAGTGAGTAGTAACTATTATGGGATGAGGCCATGGGAGGACACATTTACACAGTTTTACCTGGATGAAAGGAACTTCTATGGGATGAGGCCCTAGGAGGACACATCTACGCAATTTCAGGATGCAAGGGAGACTCGGTAGTCAAGGGACAAAACTGCATAGTTTCTGTAGACATTGGGTTTCGGCTGAGGGAAGTACATTGGAGGAAACCACTGCATAGTTTTGAATGCTAAGGGAGGTTGGGATTTCTTTGCATTGCACAGTTCTAATAGTAAAGGGAAAAGCTTGAGGGTTACATATGTGAAGTGCACAGTTAAGGAAAATCGGAGGTTGATAAGGAAACTCCAAAATTTGGCTGTGTGTGGGATCAATGGAACTTATGTGAACAATGATAAAACTTGACTACGATCACACACTTGAAAAATTAGCGATACAACATAGACCATCAAGAACAAATAACACATACTTCGCTTAATGCAACAACGTTTGTGGAAGCTTACGATAAGTGCGACTCCGATGATAGACTTTGGGAGGATAAAGGAAATACTTCTGTAAGAGTGTGTGAAATGAGTGTGAAACATTTATATGTGGTGAGGAAAACCCATTCTCATAAAGATTTCCCCTTGAAGCAAAACAAACCTCCCTTTGCATGACAAGCGATAACCCCCATTCCCAAATAGGATGTTGATTTGGGGTAGCATCGGATGTGCTCTAGCCATGAAAATTGGTGGAGAGGCTAAAGTACATGAGATCTCCAATACACAGAAATGGTTTGGGTAGATTCTAAACAGTTTTGGAGATATTAAATAATTAATATTTTTAATGGAGTCCCTAAGTATAAACTTAGGGAAAATAAAATATTGATGTGAATTAATATAAAACTATGTTAGAAGGGTCCAAAAGTCATGGATCAAGCCACAGTTAATATTAGCCATTGATTAGGGACTTAATCTCGGCCGTTGAATTGTCAATGAGAAAAGTATAAGAGGAGGCTTGAGGGTCACTTCGAGAACACATTGAGTTGATCAAGAATTCGATTTTTTGGGACAGGGCTTGCTAAGCAAATCAGAGTGATCGAAGTTGCAGCTGAGGGGCAGTGAATATAGAAGGAGAGAGGCAGAGAGGATACCGGGATCATCAGCACAAAAGCCAAACGAGAGGGACACAGAACCAGCTAGAGGCCACACAGAGTGAGTCAGGGCCCATGCAGAGCCAACTAGAGGCCACGTAGAGCGAGTTAGAGCCCATGCAGAGGTAGCCAGGAGTTGCACAGTGCGAGAGAGAGCCAGCGTGGGTGACGCATATACTCTAGAGGCTGACACATTACCTCTAGAGGTTGATGTAGGGCAAGTTGGGGTGACGATGGGTTGACACTGGGACAGAGAGGTTGAGGTAGTCCCTAGAGGCAGACGCTGGAGATTTTGTGGGGCAGATTGGAGCTGAGAGCTGTGGGATTATTCATCTAGGGTTTTAGCTGGAATATCTGTCTCTGAATGAGAGGTACTACTACTGAGATCATTCTCTATTGGGTGAGCTGGTTTGGCACCCAGATTGTATTCAGAAACTCTTTAATAACTAAACCCTCAGATAGTTGCACCGGCTTTCCCGCATTGGGTTTTTCTGGGACACTAGTCCAAAAACAATGGTGTCACTTGTGTGCTTGTTTTTCCTTCAGTTGATGATCTGTAATGTGTTGAGCATGTACTTGTATTTATTTTCAGTATTTACATGGTAAATAACTTGTTAATTAAACAAAACAAATAGGCAAAAATAAATCAGAAAGTACATGAAGGATTCCTGACAGTTAGACTTAGAAATTCCAACATGGTATCGAAGTGTGGTTCCACATCACTAGAGAACTGAGGGCATCAGGCTATCAGAGAAGCAGCAGCAGAAGAAGTTGTCCCAAGTGGCAGAATTTGTTCCTAGCGGAGAAGAAGCAAGTAAGGGGTGATGTAATGCCTACATCATCAAGTTTCAGCCAAGAGGAGGATAAGCACAGTGGCAGAAGGGAGCAGACCTGACCTACATAATTCCAAGTCATCTTTCTCAGTCAAGAACGATTAACGCCCATGGCTAGGAGGTGTGGATTTTGCTATTGTCGGGATTGTGGAGAGCTTAGAAGCTCTAACCTTTAGTTTGCTAAGGCATAGGAGGTTGTGGGTAAGTTGTGGAGTGAAGCTAGTGGGGTATTATGGTCAGAACAATACCTAATAGGGAAAGACCAAGGAGGAGGGAGCTACTGCTGAGGATTTCTAGCTAAGAAATCTGATCAATGGTGTACCTGCACTAATGATCGGAGTGGGGGCATCTCGACATTGGCAGAGGGGTTTTCAAGAGGGAAATTGAGGCTCAGAGGTATTCACACAGAGAAATTCTAGGAGGGAAGTAGACGAGCAGCGAAATGACAGTGAATGGGGTAAGACACTAGGACAGACTAGATGGAGCCTCAAACTTTGTAGTTTGGAAGGCCCGAATCTTATCTGTTCTAGACATGAATCGTCTCAAGCGCTTTGCCTTGAAGATGATAGAGATCCCAACAGACCGAACTGAGAACGATAAGTACGAGGAGGCAATGGCGACAGCCAAAAGCATCATCCTTGATGGGGTCAAGGACCATGTAGTACCACATATTGCCAAAAAGGACACGACAAATGCGATGTGGGAGGCCATGATAAAATTGTATCAACATACTTCTGTGTAGAGGAAGATGCTCCTAGAAAATCAGTTGCGCTCATACCAAAGGTAGAAGAGAGAATAGATCGACACCTTCCTCGGTCAACTGAAGGAGATCCGAGATCAACTGACTTCCATAGGGGCCACGCCAGATCAAGAATTAATGGTGAGGACAGCCCTAAATGCAATCTCAGAAGACTGGGAGGTGTTTGTCTAGAGCATACTAGGTAGGTCGACCCTTCCATATTGGGAGGAACTCTGGGTGGCTCTTTGTCAAGAAGAGATCAGAAGGCTGACCAAGGTGGGAAGCAACAACAAGGGGGTCAAAATCAAGAAGGAGGAAGAGGATGATTCTGCCCTAGCATCTGAGGGAAGGCAGGAGAAACGAAAGAAGAAGGACCTCTCCAAGGTCAAATGCTTCCACTGTGGGGAATTGGGTCACTATGTGAACAAGTGTCTAGGGAAGAAGGGTAAGGGAAAGGCTTCTGAGACCAAGGCTGTGCCAACAAGGGTGAAGAAGGAAGTGGAGACAAATGATGATTATGCCATGAGTGCTCACACACCACTTGAGAGGAAGTGGGGAGGCATCGAGCTGCAGTTAGATGGACTACAGGCGATGAGGGGAAGGATCCTTGAGGAACTTAGCCTCTTGGATTATACCTTGCTACAAGAGACCCAAACAGGAGTAGTAGTACTAGCGGATGTCAGTAGAGACGGATGCAGATGGAGTGACATAGGGAACTATAGTGCAGGATTCCCAGGATAGCATGAAGCAGCAGTGCGAGATGCATGGAGTTGTTACAGCAGTGCAAAGGTCAGAGAAGGGGCACTTGTCAATGACAGAGGGAGTTTCAGTATCATGGGTGTCTCTAACCTGATAGAGATGTCAGAGTTGGGAGATCAATTACTTACCTCTCAGTAACTGAGTTGCAGTGTGACAGCTAATAGTGGTAGTGCTATGGGCAGCACGATGCAACATGATGAGAAGCGATGTTGTACGGATGAAATAGTAGTAGTGGCAAGGCCATGAGATGTAGTACATGACGCATAAGTGCAGAGGATGTTGTGCAGTAGGCATAGCAACAACACAAGTACCAATGTCGGATGATCAAGGTGATGCTCAGCGAGGAGTATTATTAGAGCACAGTCTTCGCTAAGAGGGATTTTTTATTTGGGGTAGTATTTGGATGTGATCTAGCCATGAAAATTCGTGGAGAGGTTAAAGCACATGAGATCTCCAATACCCATAAATGGTTTGGCCATATTCTAAACAATTTGGGAGATATTAAAATAATTAATATTTTTAATGGAGAATGTGAATTAATATAAAGTTGTGTTAGAAGGGTCCAAAAGTCATAGGTCAAGCCAGATTTAATCTTAATCATTGATTAGGGACTTAATCTCGGCCATTGAATTGTCAACGAGAAGAGTATAAGAAGAGGCTTGAGGGTCACTTGGAGAATACACTGAGTTTATCAAGAATTCGATTTGCTAGGGAAGGGCTTGCTGAGGAAATCAGAGTGATTAGAGTTACAGCTGAGGGGAAGTGAACACAGAAGCAGAGAGGGAGAGGGTGTACAGGGAGCATCAACACAGAAGTCGGGAGAGAGGGACGTAGAGCCATTTCGAGGCCACGCAGAGGCAACCAAGAGTTGTGCAGTGTAAGAGAGAGCTAGCGTGGGTGACGCAGAGGCTCTAGAGGCTGGCGCAATGCCTCCAGAGGCTGACGTAGGGTGAGTTGGGGTGACGCTAGGCCAAAGAGGCTAATGCAATCCCTAGAGGCAGATGCTAGAGATTTCGTGGGGCAGATTGGAGCTGAGAGCTATGGGATTGTTCATCCAGAATATCTATCTTCGACTGAGAGGTACTACTGCCGAGATCATTCTCTATTAGGTGAGCCAGTTTGGCACCCAGATTGTATTCTAAAACCACTTAATAATAAAACCCTTAGATAGCCGCATCGATTTTCCTTAATTGGGTTTTTCTAGGGATATTAGTCCAAAAACAATGGTGTCACTTGTGTGCTTGTTTTTCCTTCAGTTGATGATCTGTAATGTGTTGAGCATGTACTTGAATTTATTTTTCAGCGTTTACATGGTAAATAACTTGTTAATTAAACAAAACAAGTCAGAAGAAATAAATCAGAAAGTACATGAAGGAATTTTAACAGTTAGACTTAGAAATTCCAACAGATGACACATTCTATGTAAAGATAAAAGCATGAACGACTCTTCAGATCGAAAAGGGGATCTTGAGATCATCAACTTACTAATAAGTGGCTAAGGAACGATCGATCACAATATCCATAGTAGGATCCGAAATTTAAGTGCAGGCCAAAATTTTGGAGGGTGTTGCAACCGCTACAACAAATCTTTCACCTTCTTTCTAGCTTCTTTTTCAACCAGTATCTCGAATTCTACGAACTGGGAGAATGTCTCATCTTTCTTCCACATGAAGAAGATCCATCACTTCCATGAGAAGTCGTCAATAGAAATCACAAAAGATTTGTGTCTGACAGTGTAAGTTGTCGT
The DNA here is from genome assembly GCA_031772625.1 of Pinus tabuliformis. Lineage (NCBI taxonomy): Eukaryota > Viridiplantae > Streptophyta > Pinopsida > Pinales > Pinaceae > Pinus > Pinus tabuliformis. The sequence goes on along the minus strand of CM062817.1, from coordinate 1,807,119,802 downwards.
GAAAGGTCCATAAACATCATAGTGGATCATTTCTAGGACTGCATGTGCTTTGTTGTCCCGATCATGCAATTTGGATTTTATGTACTTCCACAACGTACATCCTTTGCATACATCCCACTACTTAAGTGATCCTTTAGGGAGGCCATTGGTTATTTTTTGTATAATATTAGAGGTACCATGATGCAAATGAACAAGTATTTTGTGCCAAATTTCATCGACATCACGACCTACACTTTCTACGCCTTAGTGCTTAATGCAGCACAGTCTTCCACATCTAGCTTATACAGGTTTTTCACACAAACCCCGATCTGCTTCACCTATCCCATGGATATGTGTCTCAGGAACACTTTTCCTTTGTTGAATATCACTTCACAACCATGGTAAACCAACCACTTGGTGAATGTTAGTAGACAGACCCCTAATCCTTTACCTTTACCTCTTTTTACTAACGCCTCATATTGAAAATTTGAAGACAAAATATTTCTTTTCTCTTAAAAAATTGTCTTAAAATCCCCCTCTGTCTAGCAGTGCCGAATGCAACAATAGACAAGTTGTCTCTAATCGTATCAGTAGATATGAAAGGGACAAAAGAGGAATTGATGTCTAAGAAATCTTGTCAGTAAAAGTTGTCGCGTTCTTCTTAGTTGACTACCCACACAAAACAAAGATCCCAATAGATCGTTGTCTTTATATAAGATAACATGAATGGTAAGTATGATAACAAACTCGATATAGGCGCAAGATAGTAGTTGCCTGCAAGATGACAAACTTAGGGTGCATTGTGAGAGTCAATTTCGCAGTTGTTAGATAATATTGCCTTAAATTGATATGTTTGTGTCTTAATTGTTAATTGTATTAATTAGGTTTCATCTGAAGTGGCTGTTATCTTAAATATAAAGTTTTGTCTTAAAATATTTTTGTCTGAAACTATTTTTGTCTTAAATATAAAATTTTGTCTTAAAATGAATTTTCTTAAATTGTTTTTACCTTAAAATAATTTTGTCTTAAATATAAAGTTTTGTCTTTAAATGTTTGTCTCAAACTACTTTTGTCTTAAATATAAAGTTTTGTCTCAAAATATTTTTGTCTTAAATTATTTCTGTCTTAAAAATAAAGTTTTCTCTTAAAATATATTTGTCTCAAACTGCTTTTGTCTTAAACTATTTTTGTCTTAAATGTGAAGTTTTGTCTTAAATGTGAAGTTTAGTCTTAAAATATTTTTGTGTCTAACTATTTTTGTCTTAAAGTTTATATTTAAAACAATTCAATTGATATTAAATTTTAATGTAAATTAACTAAAATAAAAAGTTATTTTTTAAGACAAAAGATCTCTTTTGTCTTAAAAAAATGTCTTAAAAGTGCCCTTGGTGTAGTAGTGATATGAATGGATAAATAAAGTAAAGAGCGAGTATTTAAATTTTATTTTTGATAATAGAAATAGGTTAGCAACATAAAAAACACTCAAAATCTTGAAATTTAACTGTGCTAAGCTAGATTTCCCAAAATTTATACCAAATTTTATCAAAATTTTACCAAATATTATTTTAAATACAAATTTAAACATTATTAGATTATGCCAAACACTACACTTCTTTTATCTTATTCAATGAATACATAATACTGTTTAATAATTGCTTAAATATAAATAAATGTGATCATTGACCAAATCACTCTAATCGCAAGTGCATAAATGTCTAAATAAGTCGAATATTTAAATAAATACATGATTTAGATGTGCACAAAGGCCAAGATAAAAAGATATATATTATGTTTATGTTTATAAGGCATTAATTACAAGTTACCCTTATAAGGTATTGGTTGCAGATGGACTCCTTAAATGACTAAAGTCTAGGAGCCTGTTAACCTCCGCTCGTAGAAATTTATTCACACATTTCATATCACTTCGCCTCATCCGATAACAACTATTCTCTTTGCTTTTTTTCATGTCACTTCGTTCCATCTGTCCACCATCTATCCACTTACTTTTTAATTACTTAAATTACTTTTTAATTAAAAACTGAAACATTGTTCGCTGTCATTATCAAATATTCAAATTTTAATTTGTTTTACTCGGAACCAGCTCACTTACTTTTGTGATTACTTTTGTTAAAAGGATTGAAGTTATTTCTCGTGTGATTTTTGTGATGTTAAAATTATTTTTAAAAATTTGATATGAAATTTTGGTTTATGTTATATAAATTGGTTTTTTAATTGTATATATGGATTCAGAATCTTGAAAAATTTCTAGGACACTTGGTCTAGGAGTTACCTATCAAACTTGTGATTTCAATAAATTCCTACCAAATTTACAAAAAATTAAACTAGAAAACTCCACCGGAAAAATTTCCAAAAAATCACACTTAAAAACATGTAAAAAAAATAACTCGAACTTAAATACTTCTCCTGCATTGACGAACAAACTCTAAACCAACCGTTCCATCAAATATGAGAGCCTAACCATGTTCACTGACAACCACCATGTTGAATTTCAAATACCTATCAACTAATACCATGGTTGCTAGTTCAAGGTAGTAATCTAGATTCACTATTATAGAACAATCATGACGGTCAATTCCCTCCCTCTCTCCTTGATGGTGTCAGTAAGAAGCAGTCTTTTTGTATGTATAGTCCAAGAGATTATATCCCACTACTATGGATTAGTCATATCATGTATTTACATAATCAACAATTAGACACTATCTCTATATGGTATTTCATTTTTTCTAAATAAAATATTTAAACATGCTTATATCTAATTTAAAATATCTTCAAATAAAATATTTAAACATGTTTTTTAATTTAAAATATCTTCAAATAAAATATTTAAACATATTTTTTGATTTAAAATATCTTCAAATAAAATTGATATATATCTAGATATGCTCAATATTTAAAATAAATTCATTTTATTTGTTTAAAATCATCATTTATCTGTCAAAAAACTTTGGCTCACACAATTTTTAGCAAACATAAATCCACACTTCTATATATGTTGTAGAAGGTATATCAAAGACATCTATGTGAGCAGGAAGTGACACATTCCATTCCATTCCACACTTCAAACAATACAAACAATCTAATATTCAAAATGTACTGTGTGAGCTAGAAGTGACACATCCTATTATTAGTAGATATGTCTTTTTAAATGGTAGAATTACATTCCCATTAATACATTTATGTATATATGTTTTTATTAATCTATATATATATTTTTTGTTAGATTTACACATTGTTGTAAATTTGTTTGTATTATTATAATTATTAGATGTTAATAGAGAAATAAATAAAAATTTTAATATTTTTTTTTTAAATTTAAATTTAATGTAACATGTTTTAATAAGTAATATACATTTATATCTTTACATAATATACTATTAATTTTTTAGATAAATTTTAATTTATGATATATAATCATTATTAAACATATTTTAAAATATTATATAGAGATTAAACTTTTATTATCTACTTAATAATTATTATTCACTTAAACTTAATAACTCATACCATACATCCAGCATTTAATGTTACTATAATATATTAGAAACTATCCTATTCGGGAAAAAGTGTGAATAATTGAAAATAAAAAACAAAATTCTTTTCCATATGTAATTTTGATTTAATAGTTTTACTAGGAATGGCTGAAATTTGGTCCATTCATTATTATTAGTAGTTAAAATTTTATAAATAATTTAACTAGTAATTTAATATATATATGTATATATAAAAGTTCCTGTCGTTACTTCATCGTGCTGTCGCCTGTCATTCCTTAATAAGACGAGCTAAGCACGTGAACTTTGAGGCTGATGGATCAACCGTTCATGTCAATGGCAGCACCACGCCAAACAATCTTCAATCTGCACCATTTGGACACTTGTTTCAACTTTTGACTCATTCAATCAGTAGATAGAATATGCTTGGAAAATATATTTATTCTTAATGGATGTTGAATTTTTTGGGGATAAAATTCACTCTATTAGTAAATTGTTTATTATTTAACGCTAAAATGCTTAAAAGATTCCACAACATGGGTGTTAGGTATTTTTTTTATTCAAGATTTAAAGTTTTTATAGGAATTTTTAACACAAATTTTCATATAAAAATAGAATTTGAATTTGATATAAAGTAATCAACCATATATATATATATATAATATGCTTAAAAGATTCACAACATAGGTGTTAAGATTTTTTCTCAAGATTCAAAAGTTTAATATGATTTTTTAACACAAATTTTCATATAAAAATGTTTAATATGATTTTTTAACACAAATTTTTATATAAAAATGGAGTTGATATATATTAATCAACCACATATATATAATGTGGTTGATATACATCAATACACATATATCATATTAATAATTATATATGTCATATTAATAATTTGAAGATGTATGGTAAAAATTTAATATTAATTAATATATAATTATAATAATTAGGTTATAATATTATTATATTATATTATATTAATATATTATAATTAATATTATAAACTCTAATATTAAATCTATTATAAACTTAATATTAAAAACAATCATATTAAACCCAATATTGTTAAGCATGGGAGTTGGGACATTTTTTTTTTTTTGCAAAGTGGCATGGCTTGAACTTTATTATTTCGCTTTTAGTTTTGATTAAGCATTAACCTTGATCTTATTAACTATGAACGTTTCTATGACATATGATAATTCAACCATGAGCAAAATATGATGAATGCTCATGGAAGTGATAGGGAAAATGGCAAGGAGTAAAAGATGGTTGAGGATAATGGACACATTACACCTTCCTAGGTCTTTAGTATTATAATTTTCTCAAAAGTGGCGATACTTATTTAGAGGAAGAATATGATCCACTATTGTATAACAAGGAAAATAATAAAAAATTAGCATGTTATGATCGATTGTCATATTTCACCAATGGCGACATTCCTGAAAAAACATATAAGCAAATATAACCATACATGAGAAAAAATGAAATATATTGTAATATCAATACATGAAGCCTCATCACCATAATCATCATGGATAATAAAGCTTTAAGGTGCTCCCATTTTGTGTAAACTCTGATCTCCATATCAAGACAACTAAACCATACTAACATCATCATGTAATCATCAAGGGTGGGCATATCCAATATGCATAAAACCATCATGTAGCAAGATCTTTGGCATAAAACCCATTATGAATTTTTTTTGAAAGTACTTAATTTCAAGTGTGAACTAGAACATCATGCCATTGGAAGAGTGGTGCTCATGTTGAAATCTCTCTCATGTGATGGAAATCGCATGGTTATCACTCATACAATAGGAGGCATAAAAGATGGTAGTTTCGAATGTAGGTATGCATCATAAAGGAAGGTTGTGCATATGAGTAGTATTCTACTCAATTCAAGTGAACCCATTTTAGGTTCTTGTGTAGTATGATCATGTGGCTCATGTATGAACATATGCAAGATTTTGTGTGTTAGAGAGATATGTGAAGCAACTATCAAGAATGTTGATTCCATGAGATATGGATATCAAGGTACACTTATCCTTCAATAATATCATTTTAATGTTCATTCTTATGCATTTAGGAAGGATTTTACTTTTCTATGCAAACCTATGAGAATATATGAGAATCAATTTAGGCAAGTTCTCTTGAAGCAACAATAAAAGATAGTTGTTACAACACAATGAACATTCTGGCTTGTTCCATATATGGGAAAGCAAGCTCCCTCAAGCTATGTTTTCCTAAAGCTTTCCTTTCCCTAAATTAGTGCATTTATGTGTTGAATTTTACAACCCTGCTCAAATGGATTTTAAAGATAGACATAGGTTATAGGTGGTCCTTTCGGTCGTAGAGAAAGACTTAATCAAAATGCTTATTTATCCTGTTAGTTCTAAACTCATTGATTAAGATGATGTTGAGTGTCACTTCAAAACCGTCTTGATACCCATAAAACCACGTATCTAAGGAAATTGATAAACAAGCAGGGAAACATTATAGAGATTAGACTTCCTTTGAAGAGGGAAGTGTTCAATGGAACTACTAGAGACCTAATATCCATGATCAATGTGGTTTTAGGTTATTGTGATGATTTGAGTGTTGATTAAATCAACTTGGGCTTTATACATAAGATTTCATTATTTATCAAGTTTAATTTTCCTTGATTTATTGCTAGTGGGATTCACGACTAGCTTACATTTTTGTGAGAAGAAAGGACTTTCAAATATAATTCTTATATTGTTTATCTTCTATTAGCTCTGAAGTCCTCCCATTTTGAGTACTTAGTGTTACAATATAGAAATTAGTTAGGAGAGGAGAAATTTCCCTTTGAATGGACACATGTTGTAGTATTCATCAATCAACCTTATGGTTATAAGATATTCATTGACAAATTCACGTCCACATTTTATAGTCTAGTCTAAATTGGTCATCCTCCTCTGAAAATCCCTAATTAATGCAAGTTTCGCTTGCATATGAATGAAAAATTATAGTGTTGATATTGGTGCATTGAATAGAACTACACAAATTTTAGAATATATGGTGTTGAGATTAAGCTATATAGGCTCCTTATGTATGTAATGCCTCAAGTTTTTTCTCTAGAGTATATGCGATAAATAATTCATTCTAATGGCTTACATTTTACATCTAAGGGAAAGAAATATACTTTCAATATTCCCCTTGAATTGTTTTATTTTACTATTAATTCACATACAACTCTCCCAATTATTGAAAACATGTTAAAGGCTTTTGTGTTTGAAGAAGATAAATAATGGAAATATGACCCTTGTTTGGTTATTTCCAATATGAGGATGTTAATAAAATTTTCTCCTTATTTTCAATCTCCCATAAAGGATAAAGTAAAAAATGCTAACAAAGATATATGGAATCAAAGTTCTACAACAAACCCTAGCCAAATCACTATTACAAAATCTGACGTAAATAGCCTAAAACATCCCAGTATTGTTAGAAAATCTGCAGAAGATATTTTGGATGTTGATATCCCCCTCCATCCAAGCAAAAGACTAAAAATAATAATTCTTTCTGATAAATCATTGCTAATTATTCATTGTACTTCTAATGAATAGGATAACGTTCTTTTAGAAATGTTATCGCAAGAGAAATGTTTCAAGGAGATGGTCAAGGGAACAATGTATTCTTAAGCCAAAAATGCAATTATAAAAAAGTATGGCTTGTGGCCTGAGGGCTACTACATTACACAAATCCTTTGTGTGTGCTATATCTCCTATCTCTCTCATATATATTTTCTCATCTATGGAACAAATGCAGTCGAAAAGAATGGAACCTTTTTTCCTTCCAGTGGCCCAATTATACCACAACCTGGTAACCTGCTAGTGGTTAGGTTTGACTACCTCAACTCTTAACCAAAGTTACAATGTCGACTATTCTAGAGTCTTCTTCATTGTAATCATGTGCCCAACCCATCCATGACTTGTGGGTCTGGTGTGGCATCCTCTCAAGTTATGGTGGTGAAAATAGGAAGGTCAAATTCTATGTCGCATAAATTTTGCACACAAGCTCCAATTGAGGTGATTTTTTGCACCATTGGATAGGTTTGTATGTGTAGAAGATGAAAAAGTGGTGTTGCACTATAGCAGTTTAACCCTCCAAAATTATCGTTTAAATCTCCAAATGCTCCCTGAAATTTTTAGACTGTAATTTGCCAAACTAGGCCCCACTAGTAAAAATGGTCATGTGGGCTTATTCCTCCACTTTTCCCACTTTGAAAGCATTGATATGGATGAAAAATAATATAATGATCCAATCTAGATAAATAAGGCACATATATCACAAGCAGTACAACAAGAAATTGAGTATATTGAGTAGAAGGTGGTAAATGAGTGTGAAGTTATATCATACAAAGAGGTGCTTAAATCCATCTCTCATTGCATATCTGGTTTGGGTTGAGAAAGAGGGAGGTGCAACCAATATCTACTCACTATGGAGTTGTATTGGCAACTCAAAGAAATGTTGGAGAGAGTTTTATTTGATCGGAATGAAAATCGAGATGAGTTCCTCCTCAGGATGGAGGAACAACATTTACTCCGTGAAATTATGGATTAGCGCCTACAACAAATTCAGTGAGTCCTCTTCGACGACAGTAAATGCATGGGAACTAATAATTCATGTCTCATCGTTTCCATAACTTATCTAGTTGATGTCAATTAGTTGGTTTTTCTTGCTACAACCTACATGCATATGTTTTTGGTTTTATGTTAAGTTAGTCCATAGGGCCATTTAGCGCACTTTTTAGTCTTGTTTTAGCAAACATATCATAAATACTTTATCAATTTTGATGAACTATTACTCAAGCCTCGGATTCTACCTTTGATCTAGTTTCCAGATAAACAAACCATGACAACAATGTGAACCTTTTTGATCATATATAACGTAAATAATTATATTAAAAAAAATTAAGATTAAAATTTATCCTAATATAAATAAAAAATAAATTACTAAAATTTATTATATATCATAATTTTTTTATAAATAAATCCGGTGAAAAATAATATAGCATATTATTTTTTTAATTATTTTCCTAACTTATAAACCAATTGTATTTTTGTTTTAAATAAAATATTAAAAAAAAAATAGCATGCTCCAACGTAAATTATTTAATGTAATTGTTGTTTCCAATCTTGCAATATTTGTGTGAACTATATCCTATCACATATTTTTTTATTTATTGTAATTTAATTATCATATTTTTTAATTAAAATTTGATGGCTAAATCATGAATTTTCTCTTTTAAAATGGGTTGTGTAATACATAAATAAATTTGAGAACCTTGAAAACCTTAGGAATCATTGAAATTCGCAAATTACAAAAATCCCCACAAAATTTCAGAGAAAAACAACCAAAACCCAAACAATAAAAACAAAAAACATCCGATAGTTGGACCACGCGATGTATTTTCCCCAGTACAATAATAGGCAAAGAACTCATTTCCCAGTACAATAATTGGCAAAGATCCTTTTCCAAGAATTTTTTTAACTGAATGTGGAAGGATGGATTTTATTTAAAGGTCTGATTTAGCTGCACTGTGCTGCATATCAAGCTCCCTCGCACACCTGCTGCAGAAATTGGACACCAAAATCATTTGTACGGCTTCCTGCTTCCTTTAATGATGTGGTGCAGAAGATTTCAGCCTCTTCCATAACTTCTCCACTTGAAGAGGGGAGCCAAAGAGACCAGAAGTAAATTGAGAACGCTTCTGATTTCTCCTCCTCCTTTTCGAATGGAAGAACAGGGCAACTGCCTCTTCTGGTCTTTGAAGTGTTCCAACACCTGTGGTATTAATGTATAATGTATTGACCAGCACTGTCCGCACAAAGATGGCAGTTGGCAGCTGTCTGGAAGAAATTTCAAAGCTTGGAGTTTGGAGGGGCAGCATTGTTGCTGATCCGAACTCAACTGTCTTAGGGTTTCGAACTCTTCAACGACATGGATACCAGGGGTTTTCAGGTATAGAACCACATCTTATTAACAAGTCACTACCTGTAGATATTGATTGTTAATATTTAATATCGGAGGTGTTGGAATACTTCAAAAACCAGAAGGTGCAGTTTCCCCGATTTTCCATTCAAAGAGTTGGGGAGAGTCCCCAATTTATTTCGGACGTCCTTCGTTCAAGTGAGGAAGTTATGGAAGAGGCTGAAATCCTCTCCACCACATATTTAAAAGAAGCCGTCCAAAAGATTCCGCCTCCAGTTTTATAGCACAGGTGAGGCAGAGGGCTTGATATGAAGCACTTAAAACAGATCTTTAAATCAAATCCGTCCAAGTTCAGGTACCCTCTGTTATTTTACATCTGCATCTAAAGTTTTTAATGATTTCTTTAAAGAACTCTCAAACATTGAAAATTTTCACTAAAGGGTTTTGGATTTACAGAAATGGCCGTGACCCCTAAGCAGCCGTTGATAATGACAATGAAGGCAGGTCAGAAGTCCGCCCCAGCAACGGATGGTTTGAAGAACCCCATAGGCTCAGATCTGACATGATTGTTCTGCGTGAGGTCCGAACGTTTCCATATTGTGATGGAAATGATTGGCAAGACAAAAGGGCTGAAGCGTAAGAATTTGATGAAATATCTGACTGCCAAGTCTTTGATGGCTGGTAATTGTTTGAAATAATGCATTTGAAGTGTTTCAAGAAATTCTTGTTCAGCAATTATTTTAGCAGATCCTGATGCCAAGGATTTCAGTCTATGATAAAGATGATATCCGGAAATCCTTATGCATGTAGGGGAATTTGACATTATGTAGTTGATTTATGACCAGGATTTCAGTCTATGATAAAGATGATATCCGGAAATCATTATGCATGAGTGGGAATTTAACATTATGTGGTTGATTTATGACAAAATTTTAAGTTATTCTATTAATTTATAATATTTGTGGATCATCTCGGCATTGTAAGTAAAGTTTTCTTTATAAGGTTAAATAGTGGAAGGATATAAGTGGAAGGATATATTTTGGTTATATGATTATTACATAAATATAATCTGGAATTTGGAGGTACAATTTTCGGTAAGAATGTGATTTCTTTATTTAAAATATTTATGTGAATGAATTATTTAAAATATTATTTGAATGAATAATTGTTTAATTTAAAATGTGGTTTTGAATGTATAATGGATTCAACTTTATGAAAAATCCATGAAACAAAAAGATTTTGCAAATTCTAACTCAACTTTATGATTCTAAGAAATCTTCGCCAAAATATAGAATACACTTTGTCATATAGATAAAAATTCAACTCTTATATTGACATCATGATGTCATGGCCATTGGGTATCTTTTAAGATGGAGTGGGTCATGCATTGAAACCTTCACTTATTTTCTGGTGTCTATATGTGTTGAGGGCCCTGAAATCGGGTCAACAACAAGGGGGATACCCACCCGGTCGGGAACCTGGTTGGCGGCTCCGTGTCCTTTTGGTATAGCGGGTCCGACTGGGGATAACGGGACCAGCTTCCCGTTCTAAGGGTGTGTGTGTGTGTGTAGAGTTCGGTGATGTATGTGTGTAAGATTAGATAATGAAAATATGGAATTATTTCTAAGCTAATCTAGTTCTAAACTCTGAGACTAAACTTTATACTACTTTAATCTATCAAGAACAACACATCTAATCTACGCTAACCCGGAATAGAACTTTTTCCATTATGCGATCTAGAAGGATTTCACACAATAACTGGTAATGAAGATTATTCAGCTATTATGAGAATATAAATCAATTAAGATGAACCATCCTGCATAAAAAGTTAAACAAAACGGTTGTGAACAACATATCGCATAATCAGTTATTCATGTATTAAGCATAAATCAATGACTCCACCGTACAGAAGTGCCAAATGGTAGTCCACTTATTCATACGTTAACATATAAACAACATCAGCTGTATATTACTCTAAGAATGCAAGCAGAAACTCGTCAAGAGATAAAAGTACCATTTATGACTGACTTTATACTCACAGACCTGAAGCAATAATGATCTATTTCTACTTACTTCTAATGCCTACTAAGAGTACAGAAGTGCAACATTAGTAGCAGGTATTAAAATGCAAACATAAATAAATCTTGATCCGTCCATTCATCAAAAACCCCCTCCGAGGGTGCAGAAGTGCATGTTCTGAGGACAAGTTTTTTGACAAATTTCCAGACCCTTCTCCAATGCAACGAGAAGGGTTAAATACTACTAACCGGCTAATTTTAATTACACAAATTTAGGGAACGGCTTCAAATGACCGCCCTTTTACTAAAACAAATTTATTTCTAAAAACTAAATCTAATTTCTAACCATTTCTATATCTGCTCCTTAGTGCTGTAAGCGATGCGCTCTTCGCCGTGAAAGAGTCGGCTGCTTGTCCTTTCCTTTTGTTCAAGCTTGAAAATTAGAAATAACAAGAGCTGGCACCTCTTTCTGACAAACTAGAAGATATTTTTGAAAGTGTTCTTCTGGAGGAGTGTCTTCACGGCGTGTACTCTTAGTACAATTCAGATTTCTTTCAAACTGATTGTGCTGTTGCTATTTCGGTTTCTAGCCGTGCGAATGACTCAATGAGCTGGGGATTTTGTTGCTTGAACGATTTTCTCAATTGAAACTTGTTTCCATTCTTTGTTCCAGGCTTTTCTGAGACGTCTTTCCCCTTAAGCGTTTTTCTTTTTGCTTTACCCAATTTGGGACTCAGGATCTTTCATAAACGCTTTGCTTTTGTGCGCCTTTGACTCTGAGTCCTAGATAGCCTATTTCCATCAGCATTTGTTGAGTGATACTCTGGGATCCGCGGTCCTGCTATATGCGGTATCCATCTGCGATGTCATCTCCTCTCTTTTCTTCTAGTTCTGGCGCTTTTCCTTGGATGTTTCCTGCATATAGATTTATATCAGTTGCTGACTTATAGTTCACGTAAATGAAAAGAGACAGAAGAAAAGATTGACATGAAAGCAATTAAGTTCTAATGAATGCATAATCATGTCACCCATTATGACTTGACTCTTCGAAAAACGCAACATAATCATCTTTGGATACACAGGCGTACAATCATTAATTTCCCGTAAGGTGCGCGCCTAACTTTAAGTTCCCAGATCATGCCGAGGAATGCCTGCGACGGTTGGCTTCTGCGATTTGCATCGCAGCATCGAAGATTGCGAGGTAAATAGGTGGCATCGCAGCGATTGATAGTCTCATTTGTCGCACACCATAGATCGCAGGTCGCAGCTTTGCATGGTCGCAGATCGCATATCGCAATATCGCAAGGTCGCAAGGTTTTTCGCTTTGTCACTTTGTGCTGCTCATGCGACATTGCGACGTGCGACGTCGCATATCGGCCGTCGGCTGCTCTTTAGGTTCTCCTCTTTTGAGCGCCTTTAATGCACGCGATGCGATGAGTTCTCGCGTCGCTCTTCCTTGGTGTGTTTGTGTGCTTTGGGAAAGCGCTCCTTTTTCCTTTGCGACGCGATATAGCTCTTAGGGAGTTGATACAAAAGATTTTTTTCAAACAAAAATATTTTTTGGATTTTTTGGTTAAGGGTCCCCCTTTGCTTGATGTTATTACTAATATCAAACAAAGAGGGGGGTTGTTGGTGACCACAACAATGGAGATTCACTGTGAAGAACCAGTTATCTCTGCATTTCTAATGACCGTTCACTTCCGAAACAGTAAAAATTTTTATATGTCTAAATTTTGTTATGGACAGATAGAGTAGATTGCCCCTCACCTTGTCGACGATATTTTGTTTCAACCTGTTTTATATCTCAATTTCTTGCTTCCTCAGGGTTCTTCTTGCATTTGCATCAGACATTACTTGGTCTTGATAAAAGATAAAATAAGGTCTTCTCTGCGTACTGGCTTAAAAGTATGCTCATTTGCCGTAGGTAGAGCCTCTGCTGCCCGCAAGCGTCCATAGCCTCGACAGGGTTACCATATTATACAGCAATGATCCTTTTTCCTGCTTGAGGTTACTCGCAACATTCCAGAGAAAAATCCTTTTTAACACACTTTTCCTTTTTTAATTCTCTAAAGAACAATGTCTTGGTTTGGTGGCCAAATTATGACACAGTCATTCACCCGATTTACACTTGTGCTGAACAAGCCGGCTCGTGATGAGACCTCTTGTTTTTGGATTGCAACAATCTTAAGTCGTTGTCCTGTTTTGATAGACAGTATTGGCAAAGTCAGCAAGTTATAATATCTGTGATCATGATAAGCCGGCTCGTGATGAGACCTCTTATTCTTTGAGATATAGTGTTTTGCTTGGATTGTTTCTCTGGATGCTGTAGTTTCCTTTTTGCAGGGAGGAAGTCATTTTTTTTCCTTAAGAAAGCTCTGGACGACAATAATAGAGTTTTTGAAAACAACAGCTTTGCAGAGAATGCTTATTTTATTATTGATGATACCCTTCATGGCGCTGATACAAAACAATTCTTTTACCAGAGGTTGCTTTTGTCAAAGCTTTTTAGAGGTTGAAACGAGTATCGTAATCAAAGTGAAGTTAACTCTATTTGTCAATAATAAAATTCAGATTTTCACAAATTTTGCTATTTGTACAAGCGAAATCAAAATCTGATAGAGAATTGGCGTGCTCTTTCATGAATCCTTTTTAAATGATCATCTACAACGGGTTCTATTCAAAAGAGAAAAGCAAAACAAAATAAAAACTAAAAACTAAATCTATCCTACAAAAATTAGAAGATTTCTCTTCTATGGAAAATATAATTTAAGAATCAGTCCATTGACAGGTAAAGAATCTCTCCTTCCTGCCAGATCTTGCAACTCGAATGTAGATGGGCCTACGACTTCCACAATCTGAAAAGGGCCAAGCCACAGCTTCTGAAATTTCGTATGTTTTCCCTTTTCTTCTTGAGCCTTATCCCATTTCAAAACTAAATCACCCATCTGAAAGTTGTTTTCTGGTTATGATGGCTGAGTCAAAAGAAGATTTTATTAGCGCTTGGTGATGAGCATGGGTTTTCCTAGCTTGTTCTCTTTGTTCTTCTAGTTTGATTATTTCCATTTGTCTTAATTGTAAAGAGGAAGTAGATACTTCATCGATATATTGCACTAAAGACAAAGAGGGAATGACTAGGTGAGTCAGAAGAACCACTTCTCTCCCATAAACTAAATTAAAGGGAGAAGTGCCGATTGAAGCTTTCTTTGTGATTCTATCAGCCCATAAAGCATTTACCAGCGCTTTGTGCCAATTCCTTTGGTTTTGGTCGACTGTTCTTTTGATAATTCTGATTAGGTTCTTGTTTGTTGATTCAGCCAATCCATTACCTTGCGGATAGTAGTTGGCAGAATATTTCAGTTTGAAACCTTTTTTAAGCGCAAACTCAGTCATAGTATTTCCAGAAAAATATGAAGCGTTATTGAACATTAATGCTGTTGGCAATCCAAACCTAGTGATGATAAATTGATCTATGAATTCAATAATATTTTCAGAATGAACTGTCTTGAGAGGAACTGCTTCTACCCATTTGGTAAAATAATCAGTTGCCGTAAGGATATACTTATGTTGCTTAGAAGAGTGAGGAACGATCTCACCTATTATGTCCAAGCCCCATTGACTGAATGGTTGGTCGATGATGACTGGTTGTAGCGGCATGGCAGGTTTCCTTTGTTTTCCTGCAGCAGTCTGGCAGACTTGGCATCTCCTCACATGATTGTATGAGTCTTTGAACAGCGTGGGCCAATAATATCCTGCACGCAAGATTTTATGTGCAGTCGCATCTCCGGCATAGTGTCCGCCTGCTGGTCCATCATGGAGTTCCTGCAAAACCTTTTCGGCTTCAGTTTTCTCAAGACACCTAAGAAGCACAGAATCGTAATTCCTTTTAAACAAGACATCATTTATGAGCTGGTATTGTTTAGCTTTTAATCTCAGAGCTCTTTTCTTGGTATGATCCAGACGTGATGGAGCATACCCGTTCTTAAGAAAATAAATGGTGTCAACATATGATGATTCTGCATCGTTTAGGCTTACCTCGTACGCTTGTACCTCTTCAGATGAGTTCTCCGGGATTTGTGATGCTCCGGCTAACATCTTGCAGAAGCCTTGACCTCTTACGATGTTTGCTGGTTTGATCTCAAGATCATATTCTTGTAAAGCGGTACTCCAATTAGCTCTCTTTTCGCCCACGTCTTTCTGCACTAAAAGGTTTCTTACCGCCGGAAACGGTACTACGACCTTAGTGTGGGCTTTAAGCAAGAAAGGTCTGAAATATTTGATTGCTTTGAAAACATCGTATGCTTGTTTCTCTACGTCTGAGTAATTAAGTTCAGCACCTTGTAAGTTCGAGCTAAAGAATGCGATTGGAGCTTCCGCTTTCTCTTGATTTGTTTGGGTCAAAATCGCGGCATAGGATTTCTCTGAGGCAAAAGTGTATAAGGTAAAAGATTCTGAAAAATTTGGGGTGGCCAAAGATGGAGCATTGATGATAGCTTGTTTGATTAAGTTGAACGCTTCGTGCTCATCTAGGCCCCATTTGAAATTTGAATTCTTTTTTATCATATTTTGTAAGGGAGAAATAATACGTGAAAAATCCGGGACAAATCTTTTGACAAAATTGATCTGTCCAAGGAAGGATTGCATGGCTTTCTTGTTATGAGGTATGGATATTTCGGAAATTTCCTTGATTCTGTCGGGTTCTATGTGAATACCAGATTTCGACACTATGAATCCGAGCAATTTCCCTTCGCTTAATGCAAAGAAAGATTTCTTTGGGTTGAGTGAAATCCCATACCTCAAGCATCTTTGAAAGATTTGCTTCAAATCTTTGAGGTGGTTATTTCGTTTTTTGGAGTACACTGTTATATCATCCAAATAAATCACTACTGATTTATGGACTAACCCTTTAAACGCGATGTCCATGGCTCTCTGAAAGGTAGCTCTGGCATTGATCAGACCAAATGGCATTTTCCGATATGCATAGGTGCCCCATTTGGTTCGGAACGCAGTCTTTAACTGATCATCGGGATGCACCAGTACTTGATTGTATCCTGAAAATCCATCCAGGAATGAAATTAATTCTGAGCCTGCTACCGCCTGTAATATTTGCTCCATAGCTGGGAGGGGAAAGTTATCTTTCTGACAGGCTTTGTTGAGATTTCGGAAATCGATACAGATTCTAATGTCTCCGTTTTTCTTCCTAACGGGCACCATATTGGATACCCATTTAGAATGCCTTACGGGGAAAATTATTCTGGCTCTCAACAACTTATTAAGCTCAGTTTTTATCTGATTTTCTAGGTTAGGGTGTATTTTTTTGAGCTTCTGCTGGACAGGTTTTTCATTGTCAATCATAGGGATAACATGTTGAATGATAGACGTGTTGTATGTTTTTAGCTCATCGTAATTCCAGGCAAAAACGTTTTTGTATTGTCTCAGAAGACGGATATATGCTGATTTCTCCTCAGGGGCTAGGCCATGACCTAGGTTAACGTTTTGTGGCTTCTGATCGGTCCCTAGGTTTACCAATTCATAGTTCAGGGTAGAACTGCAAAGTTTAGCATTGGCGGACCTTTTGAACCGACTTTTCAAATCATATAAATCTTCTAACTTGACCACCGATTTCGATATAGCATTGTCAGAGCCATTTTGTTGTCTTTGATGATCATGATGGTCTTCGTCGATTATCTGATTTGAGTAGGATCCTTCAGAAGTAAGGAAATTTACGATGTCAGGATCGTCATTGAACACTCTCCAATTGGTGATATTGTCAGGGATGGATGGTCTAAAGATTAATTCTATTGAAAACCTATCAGAACTAAAATCTTCAGAAGGGATGAGTCTAGAGGCTACGTTAGCTAACAGGTCTGCGCTCGCGTTTTGAATTCTTGGAATTGACGAGATGTTGAATGCTACGAAATGTGCAGTGAGATCTTGAACTAATGATTGATAATGCTTTAAATGACTTGACAGGCAATGTATGGTGTTACGTACATGTTTTACGACGATCTCCGAATCTCCAAAGACTTGAAGATACTTAACGTTCAATCTGATTGCTTTGTATAGGCCTTGAACCAAGGCTTCGTACTCCGCTGTGTTGTTCGTGCAATCGAACTCAAGTCTGCATGTGAGCATAGTCTTATTCCCGTCTGGGTTAATCAGAACGCATCCTGCTCCCGCCCCCTCATTGGATTTTGATCCGTCAAAATATAATTTCCAAAATAAAGATGTATTTACAGAATTATCTAAAAAACTAAACATTTTGAGTCATCAGTTTGGGAGAAATTTTCAACTTGGGATAAAATTGAATTCTCTAAGTATGGTGAAATATGAGCATTGAAATTACCTAGGAAAGAATCTATTGTGTAATTGCCTACAATGCTGCTATTGTACGTTATGGCCTCATTTTCTCCTTCCAGTTTTGTCACTATGTATTTTTGGTGCAATTCTCGTTCAACCTTTATCTGATTTGGTTTACCATTGTATGGTAACCACATGTGCGACCAATCGGTTGAAAAATATCCGTGGAGTTTTTCCGACCAATCCCTGCTAAGAATCAAACCATAGAATTCAGGGATATCAGCTACTAGAATGTCGATAACCTGACACACTTTTGGGTTAGACGACAATCTTATGGTCACCTGATTGAGTTCACCAATCACTTCGACTTGGGATCGATCAAGTTGAACTATACGTACTGTGGATTTTTGAGGTTGCACATTCAATTTGGCACATATTGACCTGGGTAAAATGTTCGTTGAAGCACCAGAATCGACCAAGCAATTGTGCACGTTTTTGTTGAAGATTTCATATGTGAGAAGAAAAGGAGGAGTATGAGATCTTGATCTTCCTCCAATCAAGGCGATGTCATTTGGATCAATTTTATTGATCGCGTTGGTTGGAGGCCTCCCCAGATTGTGGGAAGCTACAGCTGTAGGTAAAGATGTAGTAGGCACAGCATGTAATTCTTTCATCATTATTTTCTGCTGGTGTTTCAATTTAATCAATTCATACAGAGTGATATTAGCCCTAGTCTTCTTCATGTCATCAATGATGTTATACTCCATTTCATCCGACACTATTAGTGTTCTTGATGGAGGCGTTTGATCAGATTGGACTGGGCTAATCTGGGTCGCTTTAGCAGTTGTCTTTTTTGTCGCGACCTTTTCTTTTGCAGGGCTTGCGCCCTTTTGTTTTGGGGTAGTTAGGGGAGGATCAAGTTGATTTCTGCTTCTCGTGCTAACAGGAAATGCTTCTTGATCTTCTTCTTGTGGGAGGATGAAGTCCCACATTCCTTGTAGTTCTACGACCTCTTCCTCGTCGGTCTGCCCTTCAGTGGTATTCTCTTCTTCTTCGTCTTCCTCAGATTCAACGTTCGAGACAACACTAGGTGGTCTTACCTCCATGGGAGGATTTCTTTTAAAAGTCCTAAAAGGCCTTTTCGAAGAAGTCTCTGCTACTTGTTTCTTAATATCAATCATCTCATTTGACATGGCTTTCAACACTTTTTGTAATCCTTCCAAATCGAAAGAATCTTTCGTTTGCTTCTTCTTGGTGTCTTCTTTGAAAGAGATCTTCTTAGATTTGCGTTCTTCTATAGCGGATCTCTTTTCTAGGGCTACCACGCGTTTTTCCACTGCTAACGCTTCTGTCAAGTTGTCGACTAATGTGATCTTGTTTGCCCTATCTACAAAGATAGCCAAGTTTGGAGGTAAAGCCGTGATGTACCATTCACATCTTACTTCCTCACTGGGTTGTGAGGCAGCGGGGATTTTGTTGAGGATCTTATTGAACCTTAAGTTAAAATCTTTAATGGGTTCTCTAGCCTCAGCCTTAATATTAGATAGGTCATTGATCAATGTCGCCGTGGATCTGTCATCACCAAACTTGGTGAGGAACTGGCTTTGAAAAATGTCCCAACTTATGATGGATCCGGAAGGTAACGAAAAGTACCATGACCCGGCTGTTCCTTGCATTGTATAAGGGAAAAACCGGACAACAGCGTCTTCGTTAGTGACTCGGTTAAGATTAACAGAAAGCATGAAATTATTGATATGTTCCTCGGCTAGCATTCCTGCTTCCGGATTGAATTTAGGCAGCCATTTCTCAGGATGGGCCGGTATAGGGCTCAGGGGTGGAGGCATTAAAACCGCCCCAAGATTGTTCCATGGAGACTGAGCCATCGTTGAGCTGCTAGTTAATGGAAGCGCAGAAGATGATCTCTGATGTTGAGAAGATGAAGATATTAAGATCTTTGATGTTTGAAGAGGAAGGTTTGTAGAAGATGGGAGAGTGAGTTGGAATGAAAGAGTGGGTGGTTGACTTCGCGGTGAGGGAGTTGATATGGACGAAGTGGATGAAGGAGTCTGACTGTCAGACTCTGGTGGTGTTTTCCTTGCTCTTTTCCTGGTGGGGAGAGGGAGTTCACTTGGTTGTATGCCAAATTTTTCACTCTTTGATCTGGTAAGGGGATGAGCAGGGTTGTACTGCGAAGTCACGCTGCTTTTAGATTTATCAGACTTTTGGTTAAAAATAGAGAATCCCTGGAGTTTACGAATCAAAGTTCGAATTTCAGGGGGATCAATGATGGATTGGTCTGATATGTTCGAATATGTAGCAGTGGTAGGTACTCGAGCGACTTCAAATTCCGGGTTTAACCGTGTTGGAGAAGTCGAGGGAGTTGATGAGGGTGTATTACTCTCAGAATGGTATTTTGATATTTCTTTATGTGCCATTCATAGTTCATGCCCTCCTTCTAGCGCCAAATATGTTGAGGGCCCTGAAATCGGGTCAACAACAAGGGGGATACCCACCCGGTCGGGAACCTGGTTGGCGGCTCCGTGTCCGTTTGGTATAGCGGGTCCGACTGGGGATAACGGGACCAGCTTCTCGTTCTAAGGGGGTGTGTGTGTGTGTGTAGAGTTCGGTGATGTATGTGTGTAAGATTAGATAATGAAAATATGGAATTATTTCTAAGCTAATCTAGTTCTAAACTCTGAGACTAAACTTTATACTACTTTAATATATCAAGAACAACACATCTAATCTACGCTAACCCAGGATAGAACTTTTTCTATTATGCGATCTAGAAGGATTTCACACAATAACTGGTAATGAAGATTATTCAGCTATTATGAGAATATAAATCAATTAAGATGAACCATCCTGCATAAAAAGTTAAACAAAACGGTTGTGAACAGCATATCGCATAATCAGTTATTCATGTATTAAGCATAAATCAATGACTCCACCGTACAGAAGTGCCAAATGGTAGTCCACTTATTCATACGTTAACATATAAACAACATCAGCTGTATATTACTCTAAGAATGCAAGCAGAAACTCGTCAAGAGATAAAAGTACCATTTATGACTGACTTTATACTCACAGACCTGAAGCAATAATGATCTATTTCTACTTACTTCTAATGCCTACTAAGAGTACAGAAGTGCAACATCAGTAGCAGGTATTAAAATGCAAACATAAATAAATCTTGATCCGTCCATTCATCAAAAACCCCCTCCGAGGGTGCAGAAGTGCATGTTCTGAGGACAAGTTTTTTGACAAATTTCCGGACCCTTCTCCAATGCAACGAGAAGGGTTAAATACTACTAACCGGCTAATTTTAATTACACAAATTTAGGGAACGGCTTCAAATGACCGTCCTTTTACTAAAACAAATTTATTTCTAAAAACTGAATCTAATTTCTAACCATTTCTGTATCTGCTCCTTAGTGCTGTAAGCGATGCGCTGTTCGCCGTGAAAGAGTCAGTTGCTTGTCCTTTCCTTTTGTTCAAGCTTGAAAATTAGAAATAACAAGAGCTGGCACCTCTTTCTGACAAACTAGAAGATATTTTTGAAAGTGTTCTTCTGGAGGAGTGTCTTCACGGCGTGTACTCTTAGTACAACTCAGATTTCTTTCAAACTGATTGTGCTGTTGCTATTTCGGTTTCCGGCCGTGCGAATGACTCAATGAGCTGGGGATTTTGTTGCCTGAACGATTTTCTCAATTGAAACTTGTTTCCATTCTTTGTTCCAGGCTTTTCTGAGACGTCTTTCCCCTTAAGCGTTTTTCTTTTTGCTTTACCCAATTTGGGACTCAGGATCTTTCATAAACGCTTTGCTTTTGTGCGCCTTTGACTCTGAGTCCTAGATAGCCTATTTCCATCAGCATTTGTTGAGTGATACTCTGGGATCCGCGGTCCTGCTGTATGCGGTATCCATCTGCGACGTCATCTCCTCTCTTTTCTTCTAGTTCTGGCACTTTTCCTTGGATGTTTCCTGCATATAGATTTATATCAGTTGCTGACTTATAGTTCACGTAAATGAAAAGAGACAGAAGAAAAGATTGACATGAAAGCAATTAAGTTCTAATGAATGCATAATCATGTCACCCATTATGACTTGACTCTTTGAAAAACGCAACATAATCATCTTTGGATACACAGGCGTACAATCATTAATTTCCCGTGAGGTGCGCGCCTAACTTTAAGTTCCCAGATCATGCCGAGGAATGCCTGCGACAGTTGGCTTATGTGATTTGCATCGCAGCATCGAAGATTGCGAGGTAAATAGGTGGCATCGCAGCGATTGATAGTCTCATTTGTCGCACACCATAGATCGCAGGTCGCAGCTTTGCATGGTCGCAGATCGCATATCGCAAGGTCGCAAGGTTTTTCGCTTTGTCACTTTGTGCTGCTCATGCGACATTGCGACGTGCGACCTCGCATATCGGCCGTCAGCTGCTCTTTAGGTTCTCCTCTTTTGAGCGCCTTTAATGCACGCGATGCGTTGAGTTCTCGCGTCGCTCTTCCTTGGTGTGTTTGTGTGCTTTGGGAAAGCGCTCCTTTTTCCTTTGCGACGCGATATAGCTCTTAGGGAGTTGATACAAAAGATTTTTTTCAAACAAAAATATTTTTTGGATTTTTTGGTTAAGGGTCCCCCTTTGCTTGATGTTATTACTAATATCAAACAAAGAGGGGGGTTGTTGGTGACCACAACAATATGGTAAAGCAAAATGAAGAGGTGCTAATGATGGAGATCATAGCATTAGAGGTTACTTATCCACATTATTTATATAACAAAATTGCTGCTATTTAATGAGTTGTGGCTTCTCAATTCTATGTCATATAATTGGATTCATTCATCTTGGACAAAGATTTATGAAAATTTTCTTTCTTCCAAAAGTTTTATTTTTTTTGTTTATGGTTTTTAATCATGTTGATTATTAGATAGTTTTTTAGAATGGTCCTCAATTTTGGGGAAATACTATGCCTTTCATATTTTCCAGATTTATATCCTCTATGTTAATTACTACAATCCTAGTTTGGGTTCATCTTTCTACTCTACCATCACATTTATGACATTTATTCATGTTTAAAGATATTGTAAACTCCTTGGGCACTTAAAAGCAAATCAGATCTTGAGAGAACTTTGGTGGGACTATGTACATATGTTTCCATTTGTGTGAAGCTAGACCTTGAAAGGTCCTTTTATATATAGTGTTTCTCAAATTATGATTATGAGAACACAACATTGCATTATTGAATATGTCATCTCCTAGGCCCTATACAACCTACATGCCCCCAAGCTCGAGCTCATTATTTTAGAAAATAATGATAGAAACTGAAATGGTAGGAATTTTCTAAAAATTGAATTAATCACAAATGTCAATTAGGGGATCCGTATAACCAAAAATGATATAGATAGAATTTTCTAGCAAATGAAGGTGATTAGATTAAGAATCAAAAACCACAAATGTCAATTGGGGAATCCATTACTCACGCAAGGTCAACATTGAAGACATTGATACTAATCTTTCTTCCTCAAAGGCATCAATTGTTCTTAAAATCTTTTTAAGTGGAACAAACAAGCTTCACGATATTGATCTCTTCCATTCTAAGAAAGAATCAATCCCCTTTATAAATCTTGTTATACCATTTAACTTATAAGTAGTTTATATAGATTTTTTTAATGAGAAGGCCAAATGATAAAAAAAAAACAAAAATTAATTATTTCTTTAAGAATAAGAAATGATTTATGGACTAGCTATGTTTTGTTTTTGGTTACCATTGTAAGTACATTTTTGCATATCTAAATTTGGCCTTATTTATTGGTAACCTTGGTTGCATTGTTTCCACAATTTCACAAACGTTGATTTAACTAGTTGAATTGGCCCTAGATCTAGAGTAAATTTTTTTATTACTAATTTTATTTTAATAATGTATTTAATATATTTCTTTATTTATTAAGTTATATAGATGTTTTTCAAGGTAGATTGTCATTAAATTAACACACATTAACACAATGCCATCTTTCATTTTTTTCAAAAAATCATTTTAATATTTTTGGTTTCCTTTATTTTGTATAAAGTATCAAATTTTAATATTTTTGTATTATTAACCACATTTATTTTTTAAATTCACCATTTTTTAATTTATTTAATATGTTTTTTTTTTTTAGGTAAGCACCCACGGGGGATTTGAACCAATGACCTATCGCAAGGAGTGCCTTAACAGTTCACCCATTCACCGTCAATCCAAAGCCCCATGAGCTTTATTTAATATGATTTTAATTCATGAGTTTTTATTTAATATAATGTTAATTCATAAATTTTGCATGAGGTGAATTTTCAAATTCAAATTAAATCTTAAAATAAAAAAATTTATTATAAAATATCAATTTATAACAACCAATCACATTTTCAAAAATGTCAAATTAACATTGATTAACTTAAAAATATTTATTTATCATATTATAAGTAGGGTAAAAACCCATAATTAACTATAATAATAATTGAAAAAAATACTAAAAAATCATAAAATAAAAATATTTTACTTTTAAATATTCATACCAATTCAAAATTTAAATAATAAATATAATATATTTATAAAAATTGAAATAATTAAATTTTCAATTCAGAATTCAAATACTAAATATACTATATTTATAAAAATTGACATAATTAAATCTTTAATTAATATATTTCATGTATTACAGGGAAACGTTAAATGATATATTAACTCTTTTTATTTCCATATTCCATAATACCTCACATATACATTAAGTGTATATATATATATATATATATATATATATATATATATATATATATATATATATATATATATATATATATAACACTTCAATCACGACTATAACATATATAATATTACACAACACTTCTCTTTATGTTATTTTTTATATTTAGCTGAAGGTTTTTTATTTCAATTTTATTAGCAGAAGGCTTTCTATTTCAACTTTAGGTGGAGGTAAGGTAGTTGAAATTTTTTAAAGATAATTAGATGGATTAGATTAACTCTGAGGTGAATATGCCTAGAATATCCTTCGTATTAGTCCCATATTGATGACTCTGCCGAGAGGGAGCATGGAGTGACGACATAAAAATATTTTAAAGGTATAAGAATTAATGGAAACACTAGAGGTGGACTGTTTCCATTCTCGTGCATCATGGCGATTGTGCGAAGTGTTTCGATTATCATTTGGGACCGACGATTATTGTTTATCGTTTCGAAAATCAAAATGGAATTAGTTAACCACCCTCTTGTCTGAAATTTATTACAGGAGGTGGAAAAGGAATTGTTTCGACTTCATGGGTCCTCTCACTCTACCCTGTGAGGTCTCTATTTTTCGCAGGATTATGGACACCTTGAATACCGATTATTTTGGTGATAATTCTCCGAACAAGTGAGGGCCATTACTGTGTGGGGCATTGTGGTGGCAATTCTCTGAATGAGCAAGGCCAAGACAAT
The DNA here is from genome assembly GCA_031772625.1 of Pinus tabuliformis. Taxonomy (NCBI): domain Eukaryota; kingdom Viridiplantae; phylum Streptophyta; class Pinopsida; order Pinales; family Pinaceae; genus Pinus; species Pinus tabuliformis. The sequence continues at coordinate 1,807,094,575 of CM062817.1, read as the reverse complement.
GACTATGTGGGGCTTCTGAGTAGTAGGGCTCTAAAATTAGTGTCTCTTCATTAATTTTTGTGTAAATTTTAACACATAGAGATTAGTTGGCCCAGTTTAGTTATGGATGGGACAACCCAAGTTTTTTTTCTCTCATTTATTCTTTCACTTTCAAGGAGTAGGTGACATTTTGTGATTTAGTTTTGTAGGGAAATTATTGAGGTGTTAACGACCGATTCGCGGATGGTGAAGGGGAATCAAATAAAATTATGGGTGTCGGATGATGTTTCAAAATATGATATGAATTCACTGGAAAAAGCTATCCACAACGAACTCTACATTGCTCCGACAAAATGCTTTCGAGTTGGTAGTGTTATTTCTGAATTAGTTTTTCCCTTGTCTTGGTATGTTTCCATATGCTATTTTTGGAGGATATTCAACCCTTCAGTTTTTTGGATTTGTTTTGTTGTGACATGGAAATAATTTGTTTGTTATACAACACAATAGGTACAAATTGTATTGAAACTCCATCAAGTTGAACTAGAACCATTGTCTCACATTTCAACTATGCTAAGAGAAGTGGTAAGGTCTTTGGTCCCATTACAATTTCTAATTGAAGATCAAACATTTTGAATTTAGCTTTTAGATTTTTGACACATAAAATCATTGTACATCTATTGTGTGAACGCAACTATTGTAATAAATTTCTTGTAATTTTGTGTTGGTGCAGGTTGCAGATGCTAGGAAAATGTATTTTGATCATAGCACTCTGGTCTTCCATCATGGTCAATCATGATCAACTGTTAGATCCCTATAATACTAGTGTATTCCCTCATTGTTATTGTGAGTAGGTCTGTTATTTTTATTGTTTTGTCCATGTAGTCCCCATATTGTTATTATTGTGCCCCATATAAGCCCACTATTATTATTGTTGTGCCCTTATGTTATTATTTTTATGTCAGCTCTGATTATATTATGACCCCTTAGACTCCTATATATAAAAAGGAGGTTTTCTCATTTGTATCATCCAAGAATTGTTCATTTATGTAATGTAAAGGAGGTTTCTCCCTTGAAGAGAATAAGTTTTAAGTTGTTGATCTATTCATTTGTGAGTTGGTTTCATAACATTTGGTATCAGAGCTTTGGATTCTATGGTTTCGCAGCTTCAATCATGTCATCATCACCTTTTCGATATAACTTTTTTTCTGCAAAGATTTAAAAGCTGAAATTAAAACCACATGGATTTGAAATGTTGATGAACCTCGTGTACAAATTTCATATCTTTTCTCACCATATTTTCAGAGATATGATTGAAGGAAGTTAGGGTTTTTGTAGGCTCCATAATTCCATCTCAAACAAGTGACATTGGGGAAATCGTCATAACTTTCTCTCTGAGAGTTGGATTTAAATTTTGTAAAAAGTGACATAAATAAGAAGAAATTTGGTTTGTTGGGGCTCATTTGCAAAGCCGAAGGTAAAAGAAATCACACATGGCACTCCGTACAAGTTCTCTCTATTGAACTAGTATATAATTAGGTCATCCTAGGAGATTGGGAATAACTATTTCTTGAAGACTCCAATCTCGATCAGACTTATGGGGTTGGAAAGAGGATTCAAGGGGATACTAACAGTCGAAATTTTAGACTTTGGAAATATGCAATTATAGTGATACAACAGATTCAATATTGTGCTCCTACAAAGCGAAAAAAAGCGTAGTTTTTAAAATTTGCGTAAGTTTTGTTTGAAATATGAGTTTGAAGTGATTCAAAGGGCATAGTGAAGCATAATTATCATTAATTGATGGCCCAAAGAAATAAAATGGAAACACCTAGTAAGCAACCCAAAATATCTACTATGACACATGAAGAAGAGGAAGAAACACAACATGATATATCAAAATTGTGAGACCAAGTACAACAAATTTCACTCTCACAAAAAGTAACAAAAGCCAAGATGGATGGTTTGAAGAATGGAATGGAAGCTAAGATGGATGGTTTAAAGAATGGCATAGAAGCTAAGATCAATGGTATAGAATCAAAACTGAAATGTAACATGGAAGATTTGAAGAAAGACTTAACAAAGTTGCTACAAGAAATGTTTCCTAATGGTGAAAAGGTAGTAGAGGAAACTCATGCTTCCAAAATTGGATCCTCCATGTTAATTGCTACAATCCTGGTTTGGGTTCATCTTTCTACTTTTCAATCACATTTGTTACATTTATCCATGTTTGAAGATATTATGAACTCCTTGGGCACTTAAAATCAAATCAGATATTGAGAGAATTTTGGTGGGACTATGTACATATGTTTACATTTGTGTGGAGATAGACCTTGAAAAGGTCCTTTTATATATAGTTCTTCTCACATTATGATTATGAGCACACAACATTTCATTATTGAATACGTCATCTCCTAGGCCCTCTACAAGCTACATGCCCCCAAGCTCGATCTAATCATCTTAGAAAAGAATGATAACAAATGAAATGGATGGAATTTTCTAAAAATTGAAGTAATCGTAAATGTTGATTAGGGGATCCAGATAACCAAAAATGAAATAGATAGAATTTTTTAGAAAATGAAGGTGATTAGAGTAAGGATCAAAAACCACAAATGTCAATTGGGAAATCCATTACTCTAGCAAGGCCAACATTGAAGACATTGATACTAATCTTTCTTCCCCAAATGCATTAAGTATTCTTAAAACCTTTTTTAGTGGAACAAAGAAACTTCATGGCATTGATCTCTTACATTCTAACAAAGAGTCAATCCCCTTTATAAATCGTGATATAACACTTAACTTATAAGCAGTTTATATATATATATATATAATGGGATGGCCAAATGATAAAACAAGAAAAACAAAAATTGATTATTTCTTTAAGAATAAGAAATGATTTATGCACTAGCTATGTTTTTTATTTTTTGGTTATCATTTAAAGTATATTTTTGCATATCTACATTTGGCCTTGTTTATTGGTAACCTTGGTTGCCTTCTTTCCACAATTTCACAAACTTCGGTTTAACCAATTGAGTTGGGCCTAGATTTAGAGTAATTTTTTTTCTTACTAATTTTTTTTTAATATATTTCTTTACTTATTAAGTTATATATATATATATATATATATATATATATATATATATATATATATATATATATATAATATGATTAAATTAACACACATTAACGCAATGTCATCTTTCCATTTTTTCCAAAAAAACCATTTTAATATTTTTGGTTTCCTTTATTTTGTATAAATTATCGAATTTTAATATCTTATATTATTAATGGTGTATGAGACACATTTATCTTTTAATTTTACCATTTTTTAATTTATTTGATATAGTGTTAATTCATAAATTTTTCATGAGGTGAATTTTGAAATTCAAAATAAATCTTAAAATAAAAAAAATGTATTATCAAAATCAATTTTACAAGAACCAATCACATTTTAAAAAATTTCATCATCATATATAATAAATTAACATTGATTAATTTAAAAATATATATATTTTTTTATAAGTAGTGGGTAAAAATCCATAATTAACTATAATAATAATTGAAAAAAAATATCATAAAATTATCATAAAATAAAAATATTTTACTTTTAAATATTGATATCACTTCAAAATTCAAATAATAAATATAATATATTCTATTTTAATTCACTCCCAATCAAAATTTAAATAATAAATATAATATATTTATAAAAATTAAAATAATTAAATCTTCAATTTAGAATTCAAATACTATATATAATATATTTATAAAATTTGACATAATTAAATCTTTAATTAATATATTTCATGTATTACAAAGAAAGGTTAAATGATATATTAAGTCTTTTTATTTCCATATAGCATAACACCTCACATATCAATTAGGTGTATAAAATATATGATATAAATAACACTTCAATCATGACTATAACATATATAATATAATATAATACTTTTCTTCATGTTAGATTTTATATTTAGCCGAAGGTTTTTTATTTCAATTTTATTAGCAGAAGGCCTTTTATTTCCACTTTAGGTGGAGGTAAGGTAGTTGACCTTTTTTTTAAGATAATTGGATGACTAAGATTAACTCTAAGGTGAAAATGGCCAGAATATCCTTCGTCTTAGACCCATATCTAAGACTCTGCTACGAGGGAGCATGGAGTGATGACATAAAAATATTTTAAAGGTATAAAAATAAATGGAAACACCAGAGGTGAAGTGTTTCCATTCTCGTGCATCATGGCGATTGTGCGAAGCGTTTTGATTATCATTTGGGCATAATGATTATTGTTTATCGTTTTGATTATCAAAAATGGAATTAGTTAACCACCCTCTTCTCTTAAAGTTGTTATAGGAGGTGGAAAAGGAATTGTTTCGACTTCATGGGTCCTCTCACTCTACCCTGTGAGGTCTCTATTTTTCGCAAGATTATGGACACCTTGAATAGCGATTATTGTGGTGACAATTATCTGAATGAGTGAGTGCCATTACTGTGTGGGGCATTGTGATGACAATTCTATGAAAGAGCAAGGCCAAGAAAATGACTATGTGGGGCTTCTCAATAGCAAGGCTCTAAAATTAGCGTGTCTCTTCATTAATTTTTGTGTAAATGTAGCATACAGAGATCAATTGGCCTGGTTTACTAATGGATGGCACAACCCAAGTTTGTTTTCTCTCATTTATTTTTTCAGTTTCAAGGAATAGGTGACATTTTGTGATTTAGTTTTGCAGGGAAATTATTGCAGTGTTAACGACGGATTCACGAATGGAGAAGGCGAATCAGAGAAAATTTTGGGTGTTGGATGATGTTTCAAAATATGATACGAAGTCACTGGAAAAAGTTGTCCACGACAAACTTTACATTGCTTCGATCCAAGACTTCCCAGTTTGTAGTGTTATTTCTGAATTAGTTCTACCCTTAGATGTCTTGGTATGCTTCCGCATGCTATTTTTGGAGGCTATTCAACCCTTCATTTTTCTCGATTTGTTTTCTTGTGGCTTGGAAATAATTTGTTTGTTATACAACATAATAGGTACAGATTGTATTGAAACTCCATCACGTTGAACTAGAACCATTTTCTCACATTTCAACTACATTAAGAGAAGTGGTAAGTTCTTTGGTCCCATTACAATTTCTAATTCAAGATCAAACATTTTGAATTTAGCTTTTAGATTTTTGACCCATAAAATAATTGTACATCTATTTGTGAACGAAACTATTGTAATAAATTTCTTGTAATTTGCGGTTGGTGCAGGTTGCAGATGCCAGGAAAATGTATTTTGATCATAGTACTTTGGTCACCCATCATGGTAAATCATGGTAAACTATTAGATCCATATAATACTAGTGTATTCCCTCATTGTTATTGCAATGTAACCCCCTTATTGTTATTGATGTGCCCTTACATTACTATTGTTATGTCGGCTTTGATTATATTGTTACCCCTTAGACACCTATATATAGAACGGAGGTTTTGTCATTTGAATAATCCAATAAAATTTTCATTTATGTAATGTAAAGGAGGTTTCCCCTTCGAAGAGGATAATTTTTAATTCATTGATCTATATATTTGTGAGTTGGTTGCATAACATTTGGTATCAAAGCTTTGGATTCTAGGGTTTCATAGCTTCAAACAAGCCGTCATGGCATTTTCTCTATAGCATTTTTCTATCAAGCTTCAGAAGCTGAAATTAAAACCACGTGGATCTGAAATATTAGTGAACCTCATGTACAAGTTTCAGATATTTTCTCGCTATATTTTCGGAGATATGACATGAGGAAGTTATGGTTTTTGCAGGTTCCAAAATTCCATCTCAAACATGTGACCTAGGGAAAATCATCCTAACTTTATCTCTGAGCATCAAATTTAAATTTCATAAAAAGTGATAGAAAGAGGTCAAAATTTAGTTTGTTGGGTATCATTTTCATAGCCGAAGGTCGAAACAATGACACATGGCACTATGTACAAGTTCGCGTTACTGAACAAGTCTATAATTAGGTTATCGTGGGAGATTGGGCATAACTATTCCTTGAAGACTCCAATCTCGATCAAACTTGTGGGGTTGGAAAGAGGACTCAGAGGGCTACCATAAGATGAAATTTTAGATCTTGGAGATCCACAATTACAGATATACATTAGATTCAATATCGAGCTCCTACAAAGAGAAAACAAATGTGTGTAGTTTTTAAAATTTGCATAAGTTTTGTTTGAAAAATTATTTTGAAGTGATTCAAAGGGCATAGTGAAGCATAATTATCATTAATTAATGACCCTAAGAAATAAAGTGGAAACACCTAGTAAGTAGCCCCAAATATCTACTATTATACATGAAGAAGAGGAAGAAACACAACATGATATATCAAAATTGTGAGACCAAGTGGAATTAATTTTGCTCTCACAAAAAGTAACAGAAGCCTAGATGGATGGTTTGAAGAATGGCATGGAAGCTAAGAGCGATGGTATAGAATCAAAACTGAAAGGCAACATGGAAGATTTGAAGAAAGACTTGACAAAGTTACTACAAGAAATGCTTCCTAATGGCGAAAAGGTAGTATATGATCTGAGTTGACTCAACTCCTGGATTTAACCAAGATCTTTTGCTTTCGTGATGTGATTAAAATTGCAATTAAAATATCATAAAGGAACATAAATGCATGATGTAAAGAAGAATGAACATTATAATCATCAACAACATAAAATAACAAGATGTTGATAACAGAATTCGTCCAGGAGGGACTACGTCTCCAGGCCCCAGTGTCAAGATGGTGTAGGCTGCTGCATTAAGTGTTGTCAATAGTGATGATTTACATAAGAGGTGACATCGCTATCATACAAGGAAAACACCCTCACGAAGGAGTGGCTCCAAGAGATGTTCCGTTACAGGAACGCTCAGTCAAAAAGGACTCCTATCAGTATGACATAAACTCAAGCATGATGATAATGAACATCCCGCCAACATGGCATAAAAGGGATCTCAATTCAATCATACATGGCGACACATGAGTATCCCATCAACATAACAACAAGGGATCTCAAACAAAACATGACGAATCATGACAACAAGTACATCCCACAAATTATTCCGCATCACATCATGCAGGAATCATGATACAAGTAAGAAACAAGATCCCACATCAAACATCAAGTAGGGATCTCTGCAGCACAATGAATCTCATAGCAAAAGGAAGTACATGAGCACACTGCATATACCTCACATCCTGGGACCACCTGAAGAAAAGGATGTCAAATTGCTAAAGTGATCTTACCATCAATCTCACGGCGTCGAATCACATGGAAATGACTGCTCACACATGAAAGCTGACACCTACACTCCACTTTGAAAAATGGCCGAACAATGAAATGGGAAAATGGAGAATCTGAATGCACCATTAAAGTTGTGGTGTCGAATAGTGCAAAATTGATTGTCAAATTTCTGAATTTTGAGAAAGTGAAAATCTAGGGCTTAAGGAATCTTTTAGATTCCCCCTAGATTCCTCAAAGATTCCCTCCTCTAGGTCCTCTGAAAATATTCTACTCAGATCAGGAAACTGTCTGTGCCATCAGGTTCGTGTCGCTAAGAGGTGTAAGATCGACATAAAATATGTCCAATTTGGACACTGCAAAAATTTCACGCTCTTGAGAATTTCGCCCAATCATGGTTCCGCCTGTGTTATTCCCAGGTTCATGGTTCCACCCTTCATTAAAAATTATTTAAAAAAATGCCTCGATCTGCATGCATGCTCTTAGCTCCTCCATGCTGGGCGCATTGACAAAAAGATGGGCCTTGTATAAATTTCAGGTGGACCTTTCAAAAAGGCCCCATTGGCCCATTGGTAAAAGGAGGTAATTAGTTAAGGGGAGGTCGGGGGATCAAATCCTGCCTCCCCAAAAATCCACGTGTACACATCTTTTGCTAATCATGATTTCATAGAATCTAACATTAGATTGTAGATGCACCATATTCCAAAGATTGATATGAGGAAGTTTGATGGAAATGATCTCGTAACATGGATACTACAGATGGAACAATATTTTGATCTCCATAATGTAAAAAACACACAAAAGGTACGCATTGAAACTTTATATTTAGAACCCAATCAGTTCGTATGGTATTGATGGCTTTTCTCTTGTAAACAAATTATCACTTGGTCAATTCTTACGGAGGAAATGATAGCACATTATGAGGATACAAAGAGCAACACCTTCTTTAGCCAATTGATAAATCTTAAACAAAATGGTTCAATGGTGGAGCACATTCAAGATATTCCATATGATCATAGGATTGACATTTGCATAGGGACGTTAAAGGATAAAATTAAACATGAGGTTTGCCTTTGGGAACCTTATTCATTAGAGAAGGCATTGAAGTGTTGTTTCTCTTAGTCTTCCACAACCTACAAGGTTGACACTACAACAATTGGAAGAAAAAAGAGAAAAAGGGATTTGTTACAATTGTGATAACAAATACACTAATGTTCATAAGTGTGTAGAGAATAAATTATTCTACATAGATTGTGAAAAGGAGGAAGAAAGGGAGCAACAAATGTCAAAAGAAGAGGATATACACCAGGAACCAACCTCGAAGAAAGAAGAAATGAATCCGACCATATCTTGTAATGCATTGGCAGGAATTACCACTCCTCAAACTCTTTAGATAGAAGGACATATCAAGAAGAAAAAGGCAATAATTGATCCGGAACTTGGGGGGATACCCCCAAGATCTAAAAGATTGAAATGGATCTTGGGGAAAGACCCCCAAGGTCTGAAAAAATTGAAATGCGAGAAGAAAAAGAGGAGAATGCCCAATAAAAAAAACCACAAAGAATTTTTTTTATTAAAATGGAAAATAATTGTAAGAGCTACATCGTGGTGGACAAACTGTCCTTTTACAAAATGTGACTTGTTACTTATAGTATTTTTCAGTTACAATACCATAGATCAATTCCATGGATGAATGAATAACATGGGTGGATGTCACAATACCACGGGTCAATTCCATGGGTGAATGAATACCATGGGTGGATAAATACCATGGGTGGATGCCACTTATAATTCCATGGGTAAATTCCATGGGTGGATGAATACCATTGGTTGATGCCATTTTCCATTCGGATCATTCCTCCCTCCTTAAGAAGCAATGGCTCCCATTGCGTAAAGTTCCCTCCTGTGAAGCCTTTGTTGAATATGAAGAGCCACTGAAGATAAGGGTTTTATGTGGTTAACCCATAACCATGATGAACGAAGATCTGAGGATAGATATACCCTATAATGCTTGTGACTAATTGTGATTCTGACAGTGTGTGGCCTAGCAAATGGACTTCGATGAAGTGTGGGTTTGTGGATGCCCCATAACCATGATGAACGAAGATCCGAGGATAGAGATACCCTATAATGCTTGTGACCAACTGTGATACTGACAGTGTGCGGCCTAGCAAATGGACTTCGATGAATTGTGGGTTTGTGGATGACCCATAACCATGAAGATCTGAGGATATAGATACCCTATAATGCTTGTGACCAACTGTGATACTAACATTGTGTGGCCTAGCAAATGGACTTCGATGACAAGGATTTTGTGCGGTTGACCCATAACCGTGATGTTGGTTGTTGATGAAGTAGCAGGTACCTACATAGCCTGAGGTGGGAGGGCACATCTCCAAAGAACCCAAGCCGAATGCTGTTATGATGAAACTGATGAATGTGAACCAGGTGACTACTAAAGCGGGGTGGGAGGGCATGTCTCCAAAGGGAACCCGCTCTGAATGCTGCTCCAAATTAAAATGGACATAACTCAATCAATATAACTCAAAATATTTATTATAACCTGTTTTTGGAAACAGAAGGATCATTTTTCATCTTCCCATGTGTTGGAAATCCTTATCTGGACACTTTGAAATCTCAGATTCACACTACAACTATTCCGCCGTCACAAAAGTTCTAAAAAAATAGCTGATTTTAAATCAGCGATATCTCCCACATCCGAACTCCGATTCGACCCATTTTTTTTTTGAAATTGGGTGATTTTTCGAGAGGATCTCAGATCTACAATCCTTCTTCTAAAATTTTGCACAAAAGCTTGAAAATATGATAGGAGAATCTCCGTCCACCAGTTGTCGTCAGAAACAATTTCTAGAACATAGCTGATTTTAAATCAGCGATATCTCCCTCATCCGGACTCTGATTCGGCCGATTTTTTTTTTTTTTGAATTTTGGTATTTTTTCGCAAGGAATCCAGATCTGGTATTTGTTTTTGTAAATATTGTACCAAATGTTTCAGATCTGATCTACAAAGTCACCACCCAAGAACATTCCTACAAAAAAATTGAAAAAAGAAAAATTCTTCCCGCTTGGCCCAAGAAAATGCTCTGTGGAGGACGTATCACATGCCTGAAGTTTGTTGAATATTATTGCAAAATTTGAAACTGAAATATGCATCAAACCCTCATTTCCATGGAATCATAACTTGCTCTGATACCACTCATCGAGATCATGGGGAGGACCCTAGATCTAGAAGATTGAAATGGATCTTGGGGGAAAGACCCCCAAGATCTGAAAAAAATTGAAATGCGAGAAGGAAAAGAGGAGAATGCCTAATAAACAAAACCACAAAGAATTTTTTTTATTAAAATGGAAAATAATTGTAAGAGCTACATCGTGGCGGACAAACTGTCCTTTTACAAAATGTGACTTGTTACTTATAGTATTTTTCAGTTACAATACAACGGATCAATTCCATGGGTGAATGAATACCATGGGTGGATGTCACAATACCATGGGCAAATACCATTGGTGAATTAATACCATGGGTGGATAAATACCATGGGTGGATGCCACTTATAATTCCATGGGTAAATTCCATGGGTGGATGAATAATATGGGTGGATGAATACCATGGTTTGATGCCATTTTCCATTCGGATCAATAATAATAGTACCCATAATTTTATTCATTGTAAGATAGCCAAGGAATTGAATTACTTCCTATATCTAGCACGATAGTGTCAAGTGGTGGTTGCAAATGGAGGAACCATAAATTTCTATGGAAAGTGCCATAATATCAAGCTATTCATTTGAGAATATGTATTGAATGGTCCAATGCTTTCCATTCCAATGGGTGGCACTAATGTTGTACTAAGAGTCCAATGGTTATAATATTTGGGTATGATGGCTTTTAATTTTCAAGAACTTTTCATGATTTTTTTTTGGGAAGAAAAGGAAGTTGAATTAACAGGTATCGTAGGGAAAGCAAGAAAGATAATCAATTCTAATGGCATGAAAAAGCTTCTAAAGAAAGAACAACGGGGCGTAATTGAAAATTTATTTTCACTAGAGATTCAAACATTGAAATCATCTATTTCTCCATATCTCCAAAAAGTCTTAGACAATCATTCCAAGGTATTTGATACTCCTAAGGTCCTCCCACCTATTTGTGATCATGATCATGCTATTCATTTGATTCCACGAAGTGTTCCTCCAAACATCAGGCCTTACATATATCCCTATGCCCAAAAGAGTGAAATTGAACGTATGGCTACATAAATGCTAGAGGCTAGTATAAGTCAACCTAGTCAAAGCTCTTTCTCTACTCTAGTAGTATTGGTGCATAAGAATGATGGATCATGGTGCATGTTTCCGGATTATAGGGAGATCAAAAACCTCACTATTAAAGATGAATTTCCCATTCCTGTCATTGATGAATTATTGGATGAATTACATGGAGCAATTTACTTCATCAAGCTGGATCTTTGTTTAGGACATCATCAAACAAGAATGAAGACTGAAGATATTCTGAAAATAACATTTACAATTCATGAGGGTCATTATGAATTTTTGGTCATGCCTTTTGGCCTTACAAATGCACCTTCTACATTTCAAGGTTTGGTGGATTCCATTTTAAAACCATTCCTTAAAAAAATTGTGTTAGTAGTTTTTGATGATACACTAATCTACAACAAGTCTTGGAAGGGTCATGTTCAACATGTTGACATGGTGCTCAAACTATTGGAGGAGAAACAATTATATGCAAAAACCTCCAAATGTTTCTTTTGAGTACAGGAGGTGGAATATTTGGTTCATATTGTATCTCATGAGGGTGTTGACGTAGACCCTAATAAAACTAAAGCCATTAAAGAATGGAAAATATCCACACCCATAAAGCATCTGTGATGATTTCTTGGGTTGACGAGGTATTACCGCAAGTCTGTTAAGAATTATGTGAGAATAGTAGCACCTCTAACAACATTACTTAAGAAAGATGAATTTTCTTGTACTCCAAAAGCAACTAAGGCCTTTGAACATCCTAAAGAGGAAATGTGCCAAGCACTGTTCTTAGCTATGCCAAACTCCACAAAACCTTTATTGTGGAATGTGATGCCTTAAGAAATGGAATTGGTGTTGTTTTAATGCAAGAGGGAAGACACATTGCTTTTGACAGTCGTCCAATCAAAGGAAAGTATTTAAACAAAGCTATTTATGACAAGTTGTTGATGGTGTTAGACCCACCAACATTCAGGGGATCTCCCCGGTATGAAGTCCCATCTAGACCTCAAACCATTTGGTGTAGGAGTTCCATCCGATATGGTGGTTTGGTTGCCATTATCTTAAAGATATGCCTTAGCTCTTTCTTATCATCACATAAGAGTGGTATACTTAGTCTTCAAACAACGAGGTTTGTGTGCCTGGTGAGTGCTTAGTGTCGCTTGTGTCAAAGTTCTTTCACTGCAGAGGGAGAGGGTGAGAGTGAGTATCAAGTCAAAAGGGAATACTCTCAGCTCAGTTAGAGAGACACCACACAGTAGGATTGTGCAGCTTCTAGGGGAGTAGTCCACACAGATGCGATAGTCACAAACACAAAGGAGAACAACTAGCATGTACAACACGTAGCGGAGAAGTCCACATGAGTGCAATGGTCATTATAACAAGTTTACAAGAATGAATCCGTCAAATGTCTGGTAAAATAGTCCACACAGGCGAGACAATGTTAACAACTAATACAACACATTTCCAACAACATATGCACTAAAACAACTGAAAGAGTTCAACTATCTTAGTACAGGTTAAAACCACATGCATTACAAGCATTCAAAGAATAGTCTTACAAATGAATACAATACATGTGTGAAAATGTGTCGGCCTGTTAACAAGATTTTGAATTAAGCGAAATTTCCAAGACACATCCATACACCATACATCACTAACCCTGATAGCGGGGTGTTGGAGCCATTGCTCACTTCTCAAAGTAAAGGCTACATATTCTCAAGGCTATGTGGGAGGAGCCAAGGTGAAAAGTCTGTTACATCTACAAATGAGGGGTACATATAGCCAAGGGTGAAACTGACCCTTGTGACTCTTCAAATTCCCTCATGACTATTCGATTTACATCACTCTTTGACTTACATGATTAATTAATTTCATTTGTACATGTTTTTGCAATCACTCATGACAATACAACATCAAATCCAGAAATCCTCTAATCTACCTTGATGCATTGTCTTTCATTTCCGGGTGCAGGTGAATAGGAGAGAGGACAAGGCTTTGAAACAACGCAGAGCACATGTCAAGCCAGGATGCAAGGCTCCAGGACAATGTCAGTAAACACTATGCAGAGGTCACTAAGAGGCTGGGTTGAGTAGTCCTAGAAAACAGTGACATTTGCAGCAGATGAATCAGATGGGGGGCAAAATTGTATAGTTTTTCTGGGGAGGCAGTGGGCAACAGGAAGCACTAGCAGTGAAAATTGCACAGATTCTCAAACGAGGCCGGGATCGGGATGCAGGAGCTTGCTAGCCAAAACTACGTAGGTCTAGGAGGAAATCATGCAGGAGATGTCTGTGCAGTTTCCCAGCTAAGCGAGATGCTAGGCAGTAGGTGGACTGACCATGAAAGCTACACAATTTTTAGGAGGAGTGGCAAGCAGGCTGGCAAGGGGACTAACTGACAAAACTGTGCAATTTCTAGAGACAGTGGAGTGACGGGAAGCAGGTTCCTATCCCTTACATCTAAGCAATTTCTTCAATCAGTGTAAGTAGGCACGTTGATAGCTTCTTCGCAATTTTTCAGATGAGTGCAGCCATGGGTCACTGCCCAATTAAAATTCTTTAGTTGACCAACGGGAGGCTTGGGGAATAAGTTTGCGAGAAGTGCAGATTGAGATAGATTCTTGGGAAACTTCTGCATTGTTCTAGGTAGTAGTCATCTAGGCTGATTCCAGGATTGCGTAGTACAGATTACTTGGAAGGCAGCCTCAAGCTCTGCGTAGTCCTAGGCAATAGTGCTTGGTTATTGGGGGCTGAGACTGCACAATGCAACTGAGTGGAGGGTGGCCCAGTCGACAGATATTCAGAAAAATGGCTAAGTGTGTGAGCGAGTGAACTCATGTATACATGACCTTGCGAACACACAATCAACATGAATTAACGAAAATACATCTCAAACCACAAGACAACATATGCTCAGTGTGACTGACTACAGGACTGTCTATTGGTGAAAGCGACAAGTGCGACACTTCGGATAGGCCTTCAGATGACTGTGATGACACTTGCGCGACAGTGCTTACAACATTGTGTGTGAGTGCGATGGGTGTTTACATAGTCAAAATATATCATGATAGTCTTAAATACTTTTTAGAACAAATATTATCTTAAGAAGAGCACCAAAAATGAGTCACAAAGATGATGGGCTATGACTTTGAAATCATCTACAAAAAATGGGAGAAAAATGTGGTTGCACATGCACTCTTAAGAAAGGATGAGGATGTGGAAGCATTGCTTTGTGTCATTTCTATTATCCAACTAGATTGGATAACCGAATCAAGGGATGAATGGAAGAATGACGAAGAAGTGTGGGCACTCATTCAAAAGTTGCAACAAGATCCTAGTACATTTGATACATTTAGCTGGAAAAATGATTCATTATGGTACAAATATCACTTATACCTTTGTAAGAATTCCCGACTCAAACAAAAGATTCTTCTGGAATTGCACACCTCCCTTAGGAGGCCACTCCGAATTTTTAAAGTCTTACCACAGGGTTAAGAAGGAATTTTTTGGGATGGCCTTAAATCTGATATTTAAAAATTTGTGGTAGAATATTTGGATTGCCAGTAAAATAAAGTTGAGACAATTAAAACCTTGGGTCTATTACAACCTTTATCTATTCCAAGTCAATGTTGGGAGAAGGTTTCAATGGATTTTATCACAAGTTTACCCAAGTCCGAAGGAAAGAGTGTCATCATGGTGGTAGTTGATAGACTTACCAAGTATGCACACTTTTGTGCATTATCTCATCTATTTAAAGCCAGTACAGTTGCTACTGCATTTATCGAAACAATTCAAAAGCTACTATAAAAAATCAATATATTGTGTATATATTAAAAAATATAATAACTACCTAATTCATTGTTTCCTAATATGCGAATATTTGTGTGCACCATATTCCATAATGTACTTTATTTTCAACCAAAAAACTGAAATTATAAAAACACAAAATGGATGCTTATGGGAGTCTTGCAGTTTAAACGTCATAAGTTGTAATACATTTTTTTTTGTAAGATCGTGACTTTAAATTATTTAAAATATATTTTTGAGTATATAAACTTAAGTTGTTTAAAATGGTAAGATCGTGAATTTAAGTTGTTTAAAATATATTTTTATACATACAGTATATTGTAATCACGTTGGGTCAAAATGCTTTGACTTTTAATTAATTTGCAAATTTTTAGAAACTATTTCCAAAATAATTAAAGCGTTTGTAAAATTAAATATTAAACTTATTGTTTTAGAAATTGAAAAATATCTTTTTAATTTTTAAAATTTCAATTTCTAATTTTTTATTGTTGGATGACTAATTTTATTGTGGTTTAAAATTGAGAATTAATCACAAGTTTCTTTATAAATTAATTGTAAATTTTTTTCCTCCAAATTTATGGATTTTTCATAATCAATATTTTATTTTCCAAAAAAAGGAGTTGTATTAATTTTGGAGCTTTAACTAACCATAGAAACTGACTCACTAAAAAATCAAATGCAACAACCCTCTATATTGATTGTCACCACTTTGGATCAAAATGCTTTGACTTTTAATTAATTTGCAAATTTTTAGAAACTATTTTTAAAATTTATTAAAGTTTTGGTAAAATTAAATATTAAACTTATTGTTTTATAGATTGAAAATTATTTTTTTAATTTTTAAAATTTGAATTTCTCATTTTTTATGTGGTTTAAAATCAAATTTTGAGAATTAATCCCAAGTGTCCTTATAAATTAATTATCATTTTTTCCCCTCCAAATTTATGGATCTTTCCATAATTAATATTTTATTTTCCAGAAAAAAGAGTTGTCATTATTTTTATTAGTGAATGGAATTGGTTCAATCATTTTCTCAATAAACATTCATATGTTTTCACAATTCAATTTTAAATCATGATGCAATATAAAAAATAAAATATAAGTAATAAATAAGATTTTTTCTTTTCTCCTCACAATTTTAATCATATCTTAAAAATATTAAAAGAAAATTAGGATCTTTTGTACGACAATAGATATTTCTTATTAATTTGATTTTTTCAACAAAGAAATTGTACCATAGATTATTTATATGCTCCTCAATTAAGATGAGTATATTTTTAAAGTTAAATAAATAATTTGTTACAATAATTAGTTTTTTAAAAAACTATATATATATATATATATATATATATATATATATATATATATATATATATATATATATATATAATATGAAGATACTAGACATTGACATTGTAATTTTTCTCCTCTATATCGTAGATATCATGTGAATGGATAAATATTAAAAATAATGTTAGCTTGAATCTTGTTTTTGATAGTAGAAATGGGTTCAACATCATAAAAGAACACCCAAAATCTTAAAATTTAACTCATAACCAGATTTCCTAAAATTTCTACCAAATTTTACCAAATTTTATTTTAAATACAAATTTAAACTATGACAAACACTGCACTTGTTTTATTGAATACATAATAGTGTTTAATACTTGCTTAAATATAAATAAATGTGATCATTGGGTTCAACATCATAAAAAACACTCAAGATCTTAAAATTTAAATGGGTAACCCAGATTTCCCAAAATTTCTACCAAATTTTACCAAATATTATTTTAAGTACAAATTTAAACTATGCCAAACAGTGCACTTGTTTTATTGAATACATAATAGTCTTTAATATTTGCTTAAATATAAATAAATGTGATCTTTAACCAAATTGGGTTTAGCATCATAAAAAAATATCCAAAATCTTAAAATTTAACTCGGGTAACCTAGATTTCCCAAAATTTCTACCAAATTATATCAAAATCTTACCAAATATTATTTTAAGTAAAAATATAAACCTTTACACTATGCCAAACACTTCACTTGTTTTATGTTATTCATTGAATACATAATAGCGTTTAATATTTGCTTAAATATAAATAAATGTAATAATTGGACAAATGGGAAGCCCACACCATTGCCTTTTTTGGAGATTGTCCCATGTTAAATTCTTGTTGTAGAAAACAAGCCAAGAAAAAATGATAATCTTTAGGGGGCAACCAATTTTCCAGAAGGCAAATGGGAAGATATTATGCAATTGATCATATTCTGAAAAAAGTAGTTGGATATAGATGTGCTTAACTTCAACAGGTGATCTACCACTGAACCCCTTCCAAATTAGTTTGTCCTCGGCTTCAGATCGAAAAAATCCTCTATTCTTCATGTGTGAAATGATATGATCCCATTGGAGGGCCAGTTCATCATTAAGGACCAGCTCCATCGCCGACTTCCATACAGGGATGGATCCATCCCATCTGTGAATAGCCCTTTCCCAGAATATGATCCCTCTATGTTGCAAAGCCCAAAGAAGCTGTTGTGAAATGATTATAGACTCATCTCCCCCTGCTATGGCATCCAAACCAATAATAATCCCGTTCCCTGACTGAAACTTCCATATCAGGTTTTGAAGGAAAAAATGCTCTATTTTTTTAAAACTCCTCCAAATAGCAGAGCCCTGAGAGGTACCAATTGAGCCTTGTCTATACCATAATGTTATATCTCTGTTATCCAAATACTTAGATTTGATGGCCCTGCTCCATAGAGAATCTCCCAATACAGCTTTCCATAATGATTTGCAAAGAAGGGCTTTGCGAAACAGATTTAGGTCCATAATGCCCCAACCTCCCATCTTTTTTGGACGAGCCAACATAGAAAGTTTTGTTAGGTGGAATTTCTTTTTTTCTTTATTACCACCCCAGATAAAATTAGCAGTCAATCTGTTAAGTTTATGAATAATGGATGGAGGAATGAAGAAAAGGTGAGCCCAGTAGACCATAATTTGAACCAGAACAGCTTGAGTAAGAATCACTCTGCCAGCTATAGACAAACATTTGAATTCCCATCCAGCAATTCTATTGTAAAAACGCTCGTGGATCCACATCCAATCAGCAATGGAGTAGCCCACAGGCTTTAGATGGAAGCCCGGGTATTTCAGGCCCGCATTTAGAGGAAAAGCTTTGATATTGAAAAGTTGGGAGAGGAAGGAAATGAGATCACCATGAATGTTCTCCAGATGGAAGGATGATTTGCCATCATTGATACACATCCCCGTCGCCTTTTGGAACTTTCCCAGAATTTCATGTAAACAAATCCATGATACTTTACAAAGCATTGCTAATAGAAGGATGTCGTCAACAAATAAATTGTGTGATATGGATATGTTCTTGCTGATAGCCAAAGGTCTACATCTCTTATCGCGAACTGCCCTTTTAATGTGGAGAGTCAATGAGTCCATGACAAGGATGAAAAGGAGTGGAGACAAAGAACAACCCTGCCGCAGGCCTCTAGATGCCGAGAAAAGTAGGTAAGGGATACCATTTATGAGGACTGCATAGTTCACATCCACCACACAGGCCATAATCCAATTGGAACTTTTGCCATTTAGGCCAATTTTGGACAGTAGGCACCTAAGGAATCCCCAATCAACACAATCGTATGCTTTTTTAAGATCTATTTTTAATAATGCAGCATCAATCTTCCTGGTATGAATAGAATGGAGACATTCTTGTGTGAGAGCAACAGCCTCCAATATGTTGTGATCCTTAAGGAAACCATGTTGTTCAGGGGACAAATGAATAGATAAAATATTCTGCATCCTAACAACAATAATTTTGGAGATAATCTTATATAGAATGTTACACAGGGATATGGGCCGGAAGTCCATAAATGTAAGGGATTTCTGCTTTTTGGGGATTAAAGCAATATATGTGGAAGAGACATTACGGCATATAGTTCCATTGATCCTGGAATCCTCAACCATTTTAAGAAGATCAGTCTTAAATAGATCGAAAAAGTGTATGAAAAAATCTATGGACCACCCATCCGGACCAGGACATTTGTCCTTTTGGAAAGATTTCATGGTAGCCAACAGCTCCTCTTCAGAAACCACAGAATAAAGAAGATCATTTTGTACTCCATCGAACATGGTTGGATATGGCTCAATACCCCATAGGATGTCCTCAAAATCACTGCCCCCGTTCCTGCTATATGCTTTTTGAAAATATTTAACAGCTTCCTTAGAGATCTCATCCTGTGTCAAGAGCGAGATTCCTTCCTCATTCTTTATCTCCCATATAGAATTTGCCTCCCGACGCTTATTTGCAAATCTGTGAAAGAATTTCGTATTTTTGTCACCCTCTTGGAGCCATATGGCTCTGCTTTTTAATCGCCAGGAGGCCTCTTCGATTGCAAGGATTTTTTGTTTTTTTTTCTCCAATTCCCATATTTGAGATCTCATAGCCAGCGACATATGGGAGGCATTAAAATGAATAGATAATCTTTCCAATTTTTTGTTAATATCCTTCAGAGCATTTCTGTTGGAAATCATTTTTTGGCGCTGCCATCTTTTAACTCCTCTCCGAAGGGCCAACAGACGATCCAAGAATGAATCCAGACTATCTTCAGAGGATTGCCATGAATCTCGGATCATTTTATTGAATTGATCATCTTCAAGCCACACCCGATTGAATTTAAAAGGATACCCATACCTGTGACCTAAAAGGTTCCATTGGATGGATATGGGCCTGTGGTCCGAAATGTAACTGGGAATAATTTTCACCGATGGGATGCCAAAACGATCAATCAATCGATCATGGATGAGAAATCGATCGAGTCTCTTTGCAAGGAAGGCATCAAAAAGTCTCCCATTGTCCCAGGTGGGACCCATTTTTTCAGGTTGAACATCCACAAAATTGTGTTGAAGAATGGCTTCTCTTAACAAACCACCCACATGATCATTTTTTCTGCCATTCCCCCATATTTCGTCATTAGACAGAGTACAATTTAGATCCCCCCCGATCAAAAGAGAGTCAATTTCAAAAAATTCAGAAGATAGAAAGCGATTCCAGAAGGGAATTCTCTCTTTGTATGGAGCATAGACATTTAGGATATGTACTGGCCCCGGAGAACCCCTAATGTATGCAAGTAGGAGAATGCCAACAAAGCAATTGAAAGAAACCGTCGAGATCCAAGTTGGGTCCCACATAACCACCAGACCACCAGAAAGGCCAGCAGCACTCGTTGCAGCCATATGCCATGAGGGGAACATTTGCCTGAAATAGGATATAGATACTTGACAGTCATGCATAGTCTATTGGATCAGGAGGATCTTTGAATTAGAGGATCGGAGAATATCCTTGAGAGCTAAAAATTTTGGGCCTGCCCCAAGCCCCCGAATATTCATCGAGAGAATACTAATCATTTTGACACATCCTCGGGCATGCATGCTCTAAGCAGCCCCTTGTCAGTGATTTCCTTTATAGCAATTTCAAAAATAGGGATGTCAAGTAGGGAAAGGTCTCGTATATTTAGATCCCACCCACCCTTCCTGCCTCGGAAGTGCCTGCTTCCCCTGTTCTATCTACGTCTAACAGTTATATTTCCAGCTGAGGTTGGGCTAATAACAGGGGAAGGAGACCGAATAGGCTTATGAATCGTCAGAGGCTAAAGTTTCAAGGATTCTCGTTTGAGAAGGAGATCCAAATCACATTCAAAAGAGTTAACGGGCGATGATTCAGGAGAATTAAGAGGAGTAATAGAGGTACAAGGAGCTTTACCTTTAATGTCAGCTATGGATTTCAAAGGCAAGGGGATGGATGGCATGGGTGGGGGGGATGAGATTCTGAGAGATGGAGGTGGCTGATTAGATGGAGATTGAGGAGATGAAGAAATGTATGTAATATGAGAGGTAGAAGGGTAGTCTCGTGAGGGATGAGGGATAGAAGGGGGAAGATGAATAACATTATCATGATCAGGTTTAGGGGCATGGGGATGACGGAGAATATAGGCTTCCTTGCCGATGGGGAAATATGAGATGGACCCAGGGACAAATTCTTGGATGAGGTTCGATTACAGCTGCACTCCTCCATATTGGGATTGTGATAATTATGTATGAATTCAACCGATTGAGATCTCTTCAGGGATAGACTTGAAGAACGTCTCGGGGAAAAGACTCAAGGAGAAGAGCGATGGCCTATCCCAAATCCAGGATCACGATCAACATCATGGATAGTGTGGCATTTATGATCCACTGCGACATCTCTTGAGGGACTTACAGGAATATTTTCAGAATGAGTCTTTCCCTTATGAAAACTACTTGGACGAGGAGGGCAACGAAATTTTAGATGGCCGGTTTTGTGACATACTGCACACCTGAAAGGAACACCCCAATAATCCAGCCTCTGCTAGATATTGGAACAATCCCATGAGAGGTCTATATGTTCAGGGAAACCCCCTCTGAATTCTTTTTTGATAAGAACCCAAGCAACTCGCTTGTCCTTAGCTTCGAGGCACTTAGGGTCTACATAGACGAATCACCCAATCGCATTTCCAATATCCGCAAGGGTCTTCCTTGTCCATAGTTCGATAGGAATACCTAGCAGTTTAAGCCAGATAAAACTATTTTGATGGGTACAACAGATGGGGTTGAAACCAATGAACCATTTATGCAAAGCGAGGAAGCTTCTCTCATATACCCACGGATAAGCCAGGATAATCTCCAAATCATGATCACGGAGGAAATGGAAGTTGTACCAGTTATTCATGAGTTGGACGATGGTCGGGATATAACCCAATAGAGAATTCCATTTAGAACCAATCCAGGTTCTCATTTGGGCATCCTCCATGGCCGGGACATGCCAATGACCAACCAGGGTCCTCTTTTGTAGACTAGCAATTTTGTCGGATCAAAAGGAGCAGTCCAGGGAAATAGCTGTAGGTGGTGGGGATAGTTTCACAGGTCTATGTTTCTTTCGACGCGGCGGAATACCAGGGTCAACACCATATGGAAACTGGTTAGAATTAGAAGGAAGGGGAAATAATTCATTTTCCAAAGTGGATTTCCAATTAGTGTTGATGTCCGATTTGGCAAAAGATTTCTCTGCAGCCATGGTGGCCCGCACCATGGCTGACACGTCAGAAAAAGTTTCCATTTAATAAGGACGGACACCAATACTAAATGAGGAAAAGACAATTATCCCAAAAGAGATAGAGGGAAAGGATATGGAACCACCAGAATAAATAGAAATAGGATCGTTCCGATGTCCGGAAGACGATAAGTCAATAGTTAATAAAGGAATGACAGGGAAGACAACAGTACAATAGGTACGAGAGATAAAACTCCAGGCAATATGTGAGAATAGTGGCCTACGGAGATATCAGAATATGGATACCGAATCCCACGAAGCTTCATAATCTGACAATAATTATGAAGAGAGAACAAAACAACCCAGAAAAGGTGTATGGAAATATTCAAAGACGACGGCCCACATTCAATGGAGAGTGGAAAAATATCCCGTTCCATCTTATGTCATGGCCATCAGACTACCGTGAAATATATCGGCCAGAAATTCGAGCTAGAGAAACTATGTGAGACCGAGGGCAAGGGAAGAAGCAAACCAGGATTAGTTAAGGGTAGCACGGGCAAATGATGCAACAGCAAAAGCAGTATTTGCATATACACCACCATGGACCAATCTTAATGTGGAAGTCAGAGCATGGTTTAGAAATAAAAATATATTGCTTGAGTATAGTAAAGGGAACCCATAACCAGTTAAGGAAATATGACCAGAACATAAGAGCTCAGGTATATGCGGTCACATGAAAGCGATATCAATAACAGATTCCTTGTTCCCCATGGAAGGATAAAACGTCGAAATTAATACCACCCTAAGGCCTTATAGGATATTAGAAATATCCCTATATGAACCGACTAAGCTTTTATCTCAGAGAAAAAACTATATTCAAGAACATAACAGTTCCACTATAAGACAAAAGATAGCAAATCATTTATATCGAATTATAGAATGAAACAGAGATATAGCTAAACACCCTAAAATTGACATGAAATCTGCAGACGATGGAAACCCTGAAAGCAACCTGCACATCTTCCTTCAATGTCCTCAATCTCTTTTGATATGGCAAAAATTGGCTACCCATTACGGCTTCGGCAGATCCACATTCCCATCCATCATGGAAGCTTTTGTATGGTGGGGTAATATGAAGATAGAATGGAGACCTATCCCCTTGCTGACCATATGGGCCATATGGAAATGGCGGAACATGACCCTCTTTCATTCAAAGATGGACAACTATGATTTTGTATATGAATCCATTCTCACTCAATACAATTCTTGTCATATCTCCAAAAAATCCATGAGAATGAGTGGAAGAATGGCTATCTCCCTGGCCCCTCCAGGGTCCCTCAGGCCTATTTTGATGGGGCAGCCCAAAACGGTTGCTGTGCTTGCGGAGTCCATATTATTCATATTATTCCTATGGAGGGTCAGTATATTGAAATATTCTGGAACGGAGGCAAAGGATCGAATAACAAAGCTGAGGTTATGGCGTTAGCAGGTCTACTCACTTTCTGTGATTTTCTCAACATGCAAGGCCTACAAATATTTGGGGACTCAAAGGTTATAATCGATCATGTTCGCTCTATTCACGTCATAAAAAATATCAACCTTCAGGGCTGGTTGGACAGAATCGAATCATTAAGGAACCACAGAAAGGACTATACTATCGCCCACATTGATCGGGGAAAATACCAAGTTGCTGACATGCTATCAAAAAAAAGGCATGTTTTCTCAAAATGGAGTCTAGATGATGAGTATAACAGTGGGGGATATAACTCATCATATTCAAGAATTTACTATGCCGGGTACAGAACTCTCTCTCTCATCTCCAACAATTTGATATGTAACATGTCCCCTATTGTTGAGATTTTCTGTTTTAGTCAAATAGGCAAAAATCTCTGAAGGATGACAAGAATAGGGATTCAGCTCCTAGATTAGCTCCAGGTTGTTGGGAGGGAGTTAATGCCTCCTATATTTGATGTGAGGGAGTTATGAGGCTGTTAGATTCTCTATGCTATATAACAGGCAGTCATTCGGATGATTTGCTATGTGAGTGTGAGGATTTCATGATGTAATCTCCTAATTTGATTAATATATTCCTGATGCCTATGTTTGGTGGACGTAGCCCAGATTGGTTGGGTGAACCACGTTAATTCTTGTGTTTATGTGCTTGTAAATTGCTGTGTGTATTTATGTTTGCTGTGCACCTGATCCAACAATTGGTATCAGAGCATGTTGGAGGTGCTGCCTGGAGCGCTGGCTGTGCTGGAGCACTGAAGGAGCTGTATATTGCTGAAGTGGCTAGTGTTGTGAGACTGCAGCAGAGGTTCAAGCGTGCTGTTGCGCTGAGGGAAGAACCCGCGTGTGTGCTGGAGCTGGAGCGGGTGCGTATCTGTTACTGCTGCGCGGAAGAGACCTCAAGAAAGGCTGCGTGGAGCTGTTTTTTAAACTGTTGGTGCGTGGAGCGGATCGGAACAGTGGAGGTATGAATGGTTTGCACATTAGATTCACTGTTTGGTTACAACTTGCACATGATTGCAGCATGGAGCCTGTTCTTTAAATTGTTGGTGCGCTGTTCTTTAATGCATGTTGGTAAAAATTCAAAACGGCGTTGATTTCCATTGAAAATTGCGTGGGAATATTTTTTCAATCAGTGTGAATGTATGGTAAAACGGTGATCTCCAACACTCGGGGGTATATATATATTTAAAAACAACATGCATCTATTTTGGAAACGGCATGGACATAAACAGCGTGGGTATTTGTTTTAAAACCAGCGTTGTGTGTTTTTTTTTTAAAAGCAGCATGGGTATTTGTTTTAAAAACAGCGTGGATATTGCAAAGGTAACCTGCGTTGATATATAATCAAACACGGCATTGATATATATTTAAAGCTGAGTGGATATGGTTTTTTAAAAACAAATATATTTAAAGCTGAGTGGATATATATTTAAAGCTGAGTGGATGTGGATATATGGTTTTTTAAAAACAACGTGGGTATATATGGGGCGTAGTTATATTTGTTAAAAACTACGTATGCGCTGTGTTTTTTATATTTATGTTGCTTGGCACGAATTTTATCATAACAGTCGCTCAGGGCAATTTAAAAAAAAACAAAAAAAAAGGGCACAGGTACAAAAGGCATAGGCAGTTTTTCTTTGTTGTAACAAAGGCATAGGAAATTTTGTTTTTTAAATTGCTGGTATTTCAAATTGAAATTGGAGATTCTTTAACAAGATGGCCAAAACACAAAGTGCCCGTTTTGAAATTGAAAAGTTTAATGGCAAGAATAATTTTGAGATCTGGAAGGTGAAGATGCACGATCTGCTGGTTCAACAAGGTGTGGCGAAAGCACTGTTGGGGAAAAACAAAAGGCCTCCTTCCATGACGGAGGATGATTGGGATGAGATGGACGATAGAGCTTTGAGTGCAATTCGGTTATGTCTGGCGGACGATGTTCTGTTCAACATTGTGTCAGAGAAAACCGCCGCAGGCTTATGGTCGAAGCTTGAGAAGCTCTATATGACGAAATCTTTGACAAATCGGATTCTCCTGAAGCGGCAGCTTTACGGTTTGCGGATGAAAGAAGGTACCTCAATTGCTGATCACCTGAATGTTTTTAATACCTTATTGGTGCAATTAGACAGTCTAGATGTGAAATTTGATTCAGAGGATAAGGCGATAACTTTATTATGTTCATTGCCCGAATCCTGGGATCACTTTGTTACTTCCATAAGTTTTAGTACATCAGATATCCTTGAGTTTGACGATGTTGTTGGAGCCTTGTTGGCTGAGGAGACGAGGAAGAGGTCGAATGCAGACACCTCTACATCAGAGGTAATGATGGCCAGAGGTCGCTCACGAGAGAGACACTCCGGGGGAAAGCATAGCGACTCTCGTTCGAAGTCCAAAGGAAAGAAGCCAAAGGTGAAGTGCTGGCATTGTGGCAAGGCTGGACATCTGAAAAAGGATTGCTGGAAGCGAAAGCAGGCTGCTAAAGAAGGCTCTTCGACAGAAAAGAAGGAAGCCAACACCACAGATACAGGTTCAGTATCTGGTTCAGGTATGAGTGATGAGGTATTGTCAGTTAATATTTCAAAACATGATCAACATTGGTTGTTAGATTCCGGGGCATCTAACCACATGTGTATTCATAAAGATTGGCTTAAAACATATAAATCAATTGATGATGGTGTTGTGTACATGGGTAATGATGTAACATGTAATATTGTGGGAATTGGGAGCATACAACTGCAAATGTTTGATGGCACAACCAAAATATTAACTGATGTGAGACATGTACCAGATCTAAGAAAAAATCTAATTTCATTAGGAGCACTGGATACGAATGGATATAAAACTGTAATTCAAGGTGGAGTTATGAAAATTTATAAAGGTATCTTACTAGTGATGAAGGCTAAGAAAGTAGGAAATCTATTTCAGTTAGAAGGTAGAACTGGGTCAGATCATGTGTCTGTGTCTGAACATGACAGTAGTTCCATTCACTTATGGCATCAAAGGTTGGGGCATATGAGTGAAAGAGGATTGAAAATTTTGGCTGACCGAAAGTTACTTCCTCATCTAAGATCTGGAAAATTGGATTTCTGTAAACATTGTCTGTTTGGTAAACAAAGTAAACAAAAGTTTAAAACAGGCAAACATACTAGTAAAGGCATACTTGATTATATCCATTCAGATGTTTGGGGTCCAGCTCCTACATCGTCATATGGTGGTTCGTCTTATTTTGTATCATTCATTGATGACTTTTCTCGGAAAGTTTGGGTCTTCATGTTGAAAAAGAAGTCTGATGTTTTTACAGTTTTCAAGCAGTTTAGAGCATTGGTAGAAAACAGCACTGGTAGAACTATAAAATGTTTAAGAACTGACAATGGTGGTGAGTTTTCCTCCAAGGAGTTTGACAGCTATTGCAAGGATGCAGGGATCGAAAGACATAAGACCACGGTTTATACTCCTCAGCAGAATGGAGTTGTTGAACGCATGAACATGACTCTTCTAGAGAGAGCAAGGTGTATGCTGAGTAACGCCGGGTTGCCGAAGGAGTTGTGGATGGAAGCAGTGGCAACTGCTTGTTATGTGATAAACCGATCTCCATCAACGGCAATAGACTGCAAGGTTCCGCAAGAGGTATGGACAGGACACCCTTGTGACTATTCTAAACTCAGAGTGTTTGGTTGTGATGCATATGCTCTAGTGCCTAAACATCAGCGAACTAAATTAGATCCGAAATCGAAAAGGTATGTCTTTGTTGGGTATGGTGATGGAACAAAGGGATTTAGATTGTGGGATCCTACTACCCGCAAAATCATCATCAACAGAGATGTAAGGTTTAATGAATCCTCTCTTGTACAGTTAGATGTAGATAGAAGATTGAAACAGGATGATGTATCTGATTTCCAGCATATTCAGTTTGACAGCATTTCTAATGATAGTCATAACGACCATAGTTCAGATTCTAGTCATGAACAGGTTTCAGAGTCAGATTATGAACAGGGTTCAGATGGAGGACATGAACAGGTCTCAGATGGCGATCATGAAGAAATTCCTACAGTTGATAGACAGCCAATTGTGGAAGCACCAGAAACATTCTTAAGGAGGTCTACAAGGATCAAACGCCTTCCGAGAAGGTATGATGATCATGTTACTTCAGTTGCTTTGATCGCTAATGATGATGAACCTTTGTGTTATCAGGAAGCTGTAGAAGGTTCAAATAGTGACAAATGGAAAGCAGCCATGAAGGAAGAAATGATGGCCTTAGGTAAGAATGGCACGTGGGATCTGGTTGAACTTCCCAAAGGCAGGAAAACTGTGGGATGCAAGTGGGTGTTCAAGCTGAAACGGGGTGTGAATGATACGGAAGACAGGTACAAAGTGAGGCTGGTTGCAAAAGGGTTTTCTCAGAAAGCTGACATAGACTTTCATGAGATATTTTCACCAGTGGTTAAAATTGTTTCAATTAGAATTGTGTTAGCATTAGTGGCTTTGTTTGATTTGGAGTTGCAGCAGTTAGATGTTAAGACTGCATTTCTACATGGTGATTTAGATGAGGAAATATATATGGAACAACCGGAAGGGTTTGTTCATCATCGCAATGAGAAATTTGTCTGCAGGCTCAAGAAGTCATTATATGGCCTGAAGCAGTCGCCTCGGCAGTGGTATAAGAAGTTTGATTCTTTCATGTTGAGTCAGAAATATGTAAGAAGTGAATATGATCATTGTGTTTACTTTAAGCAGTTAAATAATGGCATGTTCATTATCTTAGTGTTGTATGTTGATGATATGCTTTTAGCAAGCAAAAGCATTGAAGAAATCAACAGGTTGAAGACTCAGATGGCAAGGACGTTTGATATGAAAGATCTAGGAGCCGCAAGACAGATTTTGGGCATGGAGATTTTCAGAGACAGGAGTAATGGTAAGCTGTGGCTATCACAACAGAAGTATGTTGAGAAAATACTTTTGAGGTTTGGTATGAATAATGTGAAGCCTGTGTCGATCCCTTTAGCTTCCCATTTTAAGCTTTCTTCGAGTTTATGTCCTAATACAGATGAAGAAAAGGATTATATGTCTCGAATTCCTTATGCCAATGTAGTAGGATGTTTGATGTATGCGATGGTGTGTACGCGACCAGATATTTCTCATGCAGTTGGGGTTGTCAGCAGGTACATGGCAAATCCGGGTAAAGAACACTGGTCAGCAGTGAAATGGGTGCTTCGATACTTGAGAGGCACAAGTAGTTATTGTATTTCTTACAATAAGAGTAGTGAATTTGTTTGTGGATATGTTGATTCCGATTTTGCAGGTGATTTGGATAAGAGAAGGTCAACTTCAGGGTACGTCTTTACTCTTGCAGGTGGAGCTATAAGCTGGATGTCAAAGCTACAGAACATTGTTGCTTTGTCTACTACTGAAGCAGAATACATTGCTGCTTCTCATGCTTGCAAAGAAGCGGTTTGGTTGAAAGGTTTGCTTGGTGAGTTTGGTAGGTTACAAGATAACATCAGGTTACTTTATGACAGTCAAAGTGCAATACATTTGGCTAAGAATCCGGCCTATCATAGTAAGTCAAAGCATATTCCAATCAAATATCATTTTGTAAGACAGGTTATCACTGAAAGGGGAGTTTCTCTTGAAAAGGTGCATACAAAGGAGAACTGTGCAGACATGTTCACGAAACCAGTTTTGTTGGAGAAGCTACGCTGGTGTTTGGCTTCTCTTGGCTTGCAGAAAAGATAAAATAATAATAACAGGGCATCAGGCGAATTGTTGTCAAGGTGGAGATTGTTGAGATTTTCTGTTTTAGTCAAATAGGCAAAAATCTCTGAAGGATGACAACAATAGGGATTCAGCTCCTAGATTAGCTCCAGGTTGTTGGGAGGGAGTTAATGCCTCCTATATTTGATGTGAGGGAGTTATGAGGCTGTTAGATTCTCTATGCTATATAACAGGCAGTCATTCAGATGATTTGCTATGTGAGTGTGAGGATTTCATGATGTAATCTCCTAATTTGATTAATATATTCCTGATGCCTATGTTTGGTGGACGTAGCCCAGATTGGTTGGGTGAACCACGTTAATTCTTGTGTTTATGTGCTTATAAATTGCTGTGTGTATTTATGTTTGCTGTGCACCTGATCCAACACCTATTCCAGGATTTTTTGTTTTATTTTGGTATTACAATTTTCTAGTCCTATTTTCATCTATGTTATATTATATTATGAATTAATATAATATTTTAAACTATTAAATAGAGATTAAATTTTTTTTAAATATATTTTGTTTTATAATATAATATTTTAAACTATTAAATAGAGATTAAATTTTTTACTTCCACCTAACAATTAGGATTCACTTAAACTTAATATTTCCCACCATGCATCTTACATTTAATGTTATCGTAGTGTATTGAGACTATCATATCTTCTCTTTATACAAAAAGAATGTGAATAGTGGAAAGAAAAAAAACAAAATTCTTTTTAATGTTATCGTAGTGTATTGAGACTATCATATCTTCTCTTTATACAAAAAGAATGTGAATAGTTGAAAGAAAAAAAACAAAATTCTTTTTCATCTATAATTTTGATTTAATAGTTTTAATAGGGATGGCCGAAATTTGGTCCATTCATTATTATTGGTTCAAATCTTATAAATAGCTTAACCAGTAATTTGGTATATATATATATATATATATAAGTTCCTGTCGTTACTTTATTGTGCTGTGGCCTGTCATTCCTTAATAAGACGAGCTAACCACGTGAACTTTGAGGCTGATGGATCAGCCGTTCATGTCAATGGCAGCACCACGCCAAACAATCTGTTATCTGCATATGCCTTTAAAATATGACACTTGTTTCAACTTTTGACTCATTCAATCAGTAAATAAAATATCCTTGGAAAATATATTATTCTTAATTGATGTTGAATCTTTTTGGGATAAAATTTACTTTATTAGTAAATTGTTTATTATTTAAAACTAAAATGTTTAAAAGATTCATGTTGGTGTTAAGTTTTTTTCTCAAGATTCAAAGGGTTAATATGATTTTTTAATATAAATTTTCATATAAAAATGGAGTTGTTTTACACTATTCAACCATATATATATTGCTTAAAAGATTCACAACATAGGTGTTAAGATTTTTTCTCAACATTCAAAGGTTTAATATGACATTTTAACACAATTTTTCATATAAAAATGGAGTTAATATACATTAATTAACCATATATAAATAATGTAGTTAATATATGTATGAATAAACAAATATCATATTAATAATTATAAAGTATATGGTAATGATTTAATATTAATTAATATATAATTATAATAATTAGATTATAATATTATTATATTATAATTATAATATATTAATACATAAGTCCTAATATCAAATCTAATATTAAAATTAGAGTTTTTAATATTATTATATTATGATTATAATATATTAATACATTATAATATATTAATATATTATAATTAATATTACAAATCCAATATTATAAATCTTAATATTAAACCCAATATTATAAACCTAATATTAAAAACCCTCATATTAAACCCAATATTGTTAAGCAGAGGAGTCGGGACACTTTTTTTTTTTTACAAAGTGGAATGGCTTGAACTTCATTATTTCGCTTTTAGTTTTGATTAAGAATTAACCTTGATCTTATTAACTATGAACGTTTCTATGACATATGATAATTCAACCATGAGCAAAATATGATGAATTCTCATGGAAGTGATAAGGAAAATGACAACGAGTAAAAGATGGTTGAGGATAATGGACACACTACACCTTCCTAGGTCTTTAGTATTATAATTTTCTCAAGAGCGGCGATACTTAGTTAGAGGAAGAATATGATCCACTATTGTATAACAAGGAAAATAATAAAAATTTAGCATGTTATGAGCCATTGTCATATTTCACCGATCACATTCCTGAAAAATATATGAGCAATTATAGCCATGCATGAGAAAAAATGAAAGATATTGTAATATCTAATACATCAAGCCTCAACATCATAATCATCATGGATAATAAAGCTTTAACGTGCTCCCATTTTGTGTAAAATCTAATGTCCATGCCAAAACAACTAAACCATACTAACAACATCATGTAATCATCAAGGGTGGGCATATCCACTATGCATAAAACCATCATGTAGCAAGATCTTTGGCATAAAACCTATCGATGACAAAATTTTGAAAGTACTTAAATTCAAGTGTGAACTAGAACATCATGCCATTGGAAGAGTGGTGCTCATGTTGAAATCTCTAGCATGTGATGGAAATCACATGGTTACCACTCATACAATATAGGAGGGGTAGAATATGGTAGTTTTGAATGTATGTATGCATCATAAAGGAAGGTTGTACATACGAGTAGCATTCTACTCAAGTCAAGTGAGCCCATTTTAGGTGTTTGTGTAGTATGATCATGTGGCTAATGTATGAACATATGCAAGATTTTGTGTGTTAGAGAGATATATGAAGAAACTATCAAGAATGTTGATTCCATGAGATATGGATATCAAAGTACACTTATCTTCCAATTATTTCATTTTAATGTTCATTCTTACGCATTTAGGAAGGATTTTACTTTTTTATGCAAACCTATGAGAATATATGGGAATCACTTTAGGCAGGTGCTCTTGGGGCAACAATAAAAGATAGTTGTTACAACACCCTATTATGTTGTTGAAACACTTTTTGGTTGCAACAACACCCTTTTATCATGAGTGTAACACCCAAGGTACCTTGGTGTTTCTATTCTCGTTGCTGCAAGACAGTTGAAGAGCAGGTGTTGCAACTCCCACTATGGAAAAATGGCCAAACCAGCATCCAATATGATAGGCCACCTAGGTGTGTTTCACGCATATTTCTGAAGGCGTGAAACCGCCCGAGGCCGCGGGTGAAACCACTGATGGTATTACTCGTTCCATGTGATTAAATGCACATTAATGGTGCAAGTATCGTCGAGTTAATTCCTTTGTATTACATGTGTGTTACGTTTAATGCGTTGATTAAGGTATATTAAAGAAGATTGTATGGGTTATTTTTCTCATTATCTTTAGGAAGGAAAGCAAGCAAAAGGGTAAAAACTCCTAGTTTATAGGGACAAATAGGAAAGCATTAATTAAAAGTATTTAAGCCTCACCATACTCCATTTCCATAATAATCTTTATTAAAATGTGCCTAGGAAGAGGGGAAGGCTTTCAAAGAAAGTTCTTTACAAAAGGATGTGTCAAAATTGATAATTGATAAAGATAAAGACCTTTCAACCCTGGCTTGATTGGTGAAATCCCGGACAACCTTCATTCTGAAGTTTATAAATTAAATGAGCATTCTTACGTGTTCCATATATGGGAAAGCAAGCTCCCTCAAGCTATGTTTTCCTAAAGCTTTCCTTTCCCTGAATTAGTGCATTTATGTGTTGAATTTTACAACCATGCTCAAATGGATTTTAAAGATAGTCAGGGGTTATAGGTGGTCCTTTCAATCGTAGAGAAAGATTTAACCAGAATTATTATTTTTCTTGTTAGTTATAAACTCATTGAAGAAGATAATGTTGAGCGTCGCTTCAAAACCCTCGTTGATACCCACAAAACCAAGCATCTAAGGAAATTGATAAATGAGCAGGGAAACATTACAGAGATTAGACTTCCTTTGAAGAGGGAAGTGTTCAATGGAAATACTAGAGACCTAATATCCATGATCAATTTGGTTTTACATTTTTGTGATGATTTGAGTGTTGATTCAATCAACTTGGGCTTTATACATAAGATTTAATTATTTACTAGGCTTAATTTTCTTTTATTTATTGCTAGCGGGATTCATGACTAGCTTACATTGTTGTAAGAAGAAAGGAATTTCAAATATAATTCTTACATTGTTCATCTTCTATTAGCTCTGTAGCCCTCCCATTTTGAGTACTTAGTGCTAGAATATAGAAATTAGTTAGGAGAGGACAAATTTCCCTTTGAATGGACACATGTTGTAGTATTCATCAATCAACCTTATGGTTATAAGATATTCATTTACAAATTCATGTCCACATTTTATAGTCTAGTCTAAATTGGTCATCCTCCTCTAAGAGTCCCAAATTAATGCAAGTTTCACTGGCATATGAATCAAAAGTTAAAGTGTGGATTTTGGTACATTGAACAAAACTACACAATTTTTAGAATCTACGGTGTTGAGATTTAGCTATATAGGTTCCTTATGTATTTAACCCCTCAAGTTTTTGCTCTGGAGTATATCTGATAAATAATTCATTCTAATGGCTTACATTTTACATCTAGGGGAAAGAAATATACTTTCAATATCCCCCTTGAATTGTTTTATTTTACTATTAATTCACATACAACTCTCCCAATTATTGAAAACTTGTTAAAGGCTTTTGTGTTTGAAGAAGATAAAGAATGGAAATATGACCCATGTTAGGTTATTTCCAATATGAGGATGTCAATAAAATTTTCTCCTTATTTTCACTCTCCCATAAAGGATAAAGTAAAAATGTCTAACAAAGATATATGGACTCAAAGTTCTACAACAAAGCCTAGCCAAATTGCTATTACAAAATCTCAGGTAAATAGTCTAAAACATCCCAATATTGTTAGAAAAATTGCAGAAGATATTTTGGATGTTGATATCCCCCTCCCTCCAAGCAAAGGACTAAAAACACCAATTCTTTTTGGTAAAACATTGTTAATTATTCATTGTACTTCTAATGAATAGTATGACGTTCTTTTAGAAATGTTATGGCAAGAGAAATGTTTCAAGGAGATGGTCAAGGGAACGATGTATTCTTAAGCCAAAACTGCAATTATAAAGAAGTATGGCTTGTGGCCCGAGGGCTACTACATTGTACAAATCCTCTTTTTGTGCTCTATCTCCTATCTCTCTCATATATTTTTGCTCATATAGGGAACAAATGCAGTAAAAAAGAATGGAACCTCTTTTCCTTCGAGTGGCCGAGTTATACCACAACTCGATAAGCTACTAGTGGTTAGGTTTGACTACCTTACCTCTTAACCAAAGTTACAATGTCGACTATTCTAGAGTCTTCTTAATCATAATCATGTGCCCAACCCATTTTTCATGAGTTATGGGACTGACGTGGCATCCTATTAAGTTATGGTGGTGAAAATGGGAAGGTCAAATTCCATGTCGCATAACTTTTGCACACAAGCTCCAATTGAGGTGATTTTTGCACCATTGGAAAGGTATGTATCTGTAGAATATGAAAAAATTATGTTTCACTAGAGAAGGTTAACCCCCTAAAATTATCGTTTAATACCTCAAAATGCTACCCAAAATTTTTAGACTACAATTTGCCAAACTAGGCCCCAGTGGTAAAAATGGTCTTGTGAGCTTATTCCTCCACTTTTTCCACTTTGAAAGCATCAACATGGATGAAACATAATGCAATGATCCAATCTAGATAAATAAGGCACATATATCACAAGAAGTACAACAAGAAATTGAGAATATTGAGTAGAAGGTGGTAAATGAGCGTGAAGATATATCATATAGAGAGATGCCTGAATCCATCTCTCATTGCATATCTGGTTTGGGCTTAGAACGAGGGAGGCACAACCAATATCTACTCACTATGGAGTTGTACTGGCAACTCAAAGAAATGTTGGGGAGAGTTTTATTTGACCGAAATGCAAATGAGGATGAGTTTCTCCTGAGGATGGAGGAACAACATTTACTCTATGAAATTATGGATTAGCGCCTAAAACAAATTGAGTGAGTCCTCTTGCATGACAGTAAGTACATGGGAACTGATAATTCAAGTCTCATTGTTTCCATAACCTATTTAGTTGATGTCAGTTAGTTGGTTTTTCTTGCTACAACCTACATGCATATGTTTTTGGTTTTATGTTAAGCTAGTCTGTAGGGCCATGTAGTGCACTTTTTGGTCTTGTTTTAGCAGACATATCATAAATACTTTGTCAATTTTGATGAACTCTTGCTCAAGCCTCATATTCGACCTTTGGTCTAGTTTCCACACAAACAAATCATGATAACAATGTGCATAACTTTTTGATCATATGTAACGTAAATAATTATATTAAAAATATTTTAAGATTTAAATTATTAATAATATAGATCTACAAAGGACAATATAACTTTATTTCCTCTCAACACATTTACACGGAACATAATGAGGGTGCTAACAAGCTTTCCAAGGAGGCCACGATACTACCTCGAGGCCTGTGGATGATCGAGGAGCAGAACGACGCTGAACAGTAACAATATTACCATCATCCCTATATTGATCGAGCATATCCATATTGATCGAGCATATCCAAGGTTGGACAGGCCCTAAAATTTTCTTATGATATCTATGAGTTGTTTCCTACTTTATAGGAATTTATGTAAATATATATGTATTTACTTTATCTATGCATATCAGACTTGTTGAACATCGTGAGAGGTGAACATGTACAATTTTTTTGGAATGGCTCTGGCCATAACTTATATTTTTTGACACCTATCTAACTTTGGCCATGGGCCAACAGTTGTGCATATGCTTGGGCATCGATGATATGTAATTTTTCAAATTAATAAAAGATTATGATTTTTCCTTGGGAAAAAAATAATATAAAAAAAAAGAGAAAAATTATCCTAATATATATAAAATATAAGTTACTAAATTTCATTATATGATGTAATTTTCTTATAAATAAATCTAGTGAAAAATAATATAAACATATTATTTTTAAAATTATTTTTATAAATTATATTTTTGTTTTAAATAAAACAGTTAATTTAAATTTGATGCTCCCATGTAAATTATATGATGTAATTGTTTCTTTTCAATAGTTGTGTGAACCATATCCTCTCACAATTTTTTTTTTTCTTTAATGTAATTTAATTATTTTATTTTTTTATTAAAATTTCATGCTAAATCATGAATTTTCTCTTTTAAAATGTGTTGTGTAATACATAAATAAATTTGAGAACCAAAACATTGAAATTATAAAAGGTTTAAAACGCAGTAACAAATGATAGAAAATAGCGCTGTATTTTTACCGTACAATAATGGGCAAAGAAGTCATTTCCCAGTACAATAATTGGCAAAGATCCTTTTCTAACAGAATTTGGAAGGAATTTATTTAAAGGTATTTTATTTTAAGATTTAAAGTATTAATAATATAGAAAAAAATAAAGAAAATTTATCCTAATATAAATAAAGGATAGGTTACTAAATTTTATTACCTGCACCGTGCTCCATATCAAGCTCCCTCGCACACCTGCTGTAGAAATTGGACACCAAAATCATTTGTACGGCTTTCTTTAAGGATGTGGTGCAGAAGATTTCAGCCTCTTCCATAATTTCCCCACTTGAAGAGGAGCCAAAGAGACCAGAAGTAAATTGAGAATGCTTCTGATCTCTCCTCCTTTTTGAATGGAAGAATAGGGGAACTGCCCCTTCCGGTCTTTGAAGTGTTCCAACACCTTGGTATTAATGTATAATGTATTGACCAGCAATGTCTGGAAGAAATTTCAAAGCTTGGAGGTTGGAGGGGCAGCATTGTTGCTGATCCGAACTCAACTGTCGTAGGGTTTCGAACTCTTCAACGACATGGATACCAGGTGTTTCAGGTATAGAACCACATCTTATTAACAAGTCACTACCTGTAGATATTGATTGTTAATATTTAATATCAGAGGTGTTGGAATACTTCAAAAACCAGAAAGTGCAGTTTCCCCGATTTTCCATTCAAAGAGTTGGGGAGAGTCCCCAATTTATTTCAGACGTCCTTCGTTCAAGTGAGGAAGTTATGGAAGAGGCTGAAATCCTCTCCACCACATATTTAAAAGAAGCCGTCCAAAAGATGCCGCCTCCAGTTTTACAGCACAGGCGAGGCAGAGGGCTTGGTATGAAGCACTTAAAACGGATCTTTTAAATAAAATCCGTCCAAGTTCAGGTACCCTCTGTTATTTTACATCTGTTTACATCTGCATCTAAAGTTTTTAATGATTTCTTTAAAGAACCCTCAAACATTGAAAATTTTCACTAAAGGGTTTTGGATTTACAGAAATGGCCGTGACCCCTAGAGCCTTCTGCCTCGCCTTGTTATCTTTTGAACAGCAGCAACCAGATTGCCGTGTGTAGCAAAGGTTCTCGGATATAGGGTATTGACGATCCGGAACTTTAGCCAGATGCTGTGCTCAGGTTTGGCGGGGTTGTTCTGCGGGAGATCCGAAAGTTTCCAGATTGTGGTGGAGACGATTGCCAAGTGTCTGATAAAATGCCTATCAGCAGTTGACAATGACAATGAAGGCAGCTCGGAAGTCCGCCCTGGAAACGGATGGATGAAGAACCCCATAGGCTCAGATCTGACCTGATTGTTCTGCGCGAGGTCCGAAAACTTTCATATTGTGATGGAAATGATTGTCAAGACAAAAGGGCTGAAGCGTAAGAATTTGATGAATTATCTGACTGGAAGTCTTTGATGGCTGGTAATTGTTTGAAATAATGCATTTGAAGTGTTTCAAGAAATTCTTGTTCAGCAATTATTTGAGCCGATCGTGATGCCAAGTAAGGATTTCAGTCTTTAAGATAAAGATGCTATACGGAAATCCTTCTGCATAGGATTTCAGGCTATGATAATTATACGGACATCCTTATGCATGCGGGGGAATTTAACATGATGTGGTTGATTTATGATTTTTTTTTCAAGTTATTTTATTAATTTATAATAGAATTTATTAAGTTATTTTATTAAGTTTGATTGTATAATTATTTTATAGGTATAATCTAGAATTTGGTGATATAATTTTGGGTAAGAATGTGATTCTTTTATTTAAAATGTGTTTTTAGTGAATAATTTTTTTATTTAAAATGTGTTTTTCAATGTATGATAAGTTCTTTTACAAGGTTAAATAATGGGAGGATATATTTTGGTTTTATGAATATTATAGGCGCATAATCTGGAATTTGGTGATATAATATTGGGCAAGAATGTGATTTCTTTATTTAAAATGTATTTTTGAATGAATAATTATTTTATTTAAAATGTGTGTTTGAATGCATAATGGATTCAATGTCATGAAAAGTTCATAGAGCATAATGATTTTGCAAATTCCAACTCAACACTATGATTTTAAGAAATCCTTGCCAAAATATAGACTACATTTTATGATATAGGTAAAAATTCAACTCTTATATTGGCATCCTATGTGGTGGGCATTGCCCTATCTTTTAGGATGCAATGGCTCATGCTTTGAAGCTTTCACTTATTTCTAGTGTCTATATGGTAAAACAAAATGAAGAGGTGCTAATGATGGAGAGACAATATGGTAAAACAAAATGAAGAGGTGCTAATGATGGAGATGAGAGCATTAGAGGTTACTTATCCACATTCTTTATATAACAAAATTGCTGCTATTTAATGGGTTTTGGCTTTTCAATATTATGTTATATAAGTGGATTCATTCATCTTGGACAAAGATGTATGAAATTTTTCTTTCAATTTTTTTTTTTTGTTTGTTTTTTTATCATATTGATTATTAGAGTTTTTGAGAATGGTCCTTGGTTTTGGGGAAATACTAGGCTTTTTATATCTTACTTTCCAGATTTAGATCCTCTATGTTTGTTACTACAATCCTAGTTTGGGTTCATCTATCTACTTTACCATCACATTTATGACATTTATCTATGTTTAAGGATATCTTGAACTCCTTAGGCACTTAAAATCAAATCAGATCTTGAGAGAACTTTGATGCAACTATGTACATATCTTTATGTTTATATTTGTGTGAAGATAAACCTTGAAAAAGACCTTTTATATAAAATGCTTATGAAATTATGATTATGAGAACACAACATTGCATTATTGAATATGTCATTTCTTAGGCCTTCTACAAGCTACATGTCCCTAAGCAGCCGTTGATAATGACAATGAAGGCAGGTCAGAAGTCCGCCCCGGCAACGGATGGTTTGAAGAACCCCATAGGCTCAGATCTGACATGAGGTCCGAAAGTTTCCATATTGTGATGGAAATGATTGGCAAGACAAAAGGGCTGAAGCATAAGAATTTGATGAAATATCTGACTGCCAAGTCTTTGATGCGTGGTAATTGTTTGAAATAATGCATTTGAAGTGTTTCAAGAAATTCTTGTTCAGCAATTATTTTAGCAGATCCTGATGCCAAGGATTTCAGTCTATGATAAAGATGATATCCGGATCCTTATGCATGTAGGGGAATTTGACATTATGTAGTTGATTTATGACCAGGATTTGAGTCTATGATAAAGATGATATCCGGAAATCGTTATGCATGAGTGGGAATTTAACATTATGTGGTTGATTTATGACAAAATTTTAAGTTATTCTATTAATTTATAATACAGACTTTTGTGTATCATCCCGGCATTGTAAGTAAAGTTTTCTTTATAAGGTTAAATAGTGGAAGGATATATTTTGGTTATATGATTATTACATAAACATAATCTTGAATTTGGAGGTACAATTTTCCGTAAGAATGTGATTTCTTTATTTAAAATATTTATGTGAATGAATTATTTAAAATATTTATTTAAATGAATAATTTTTTAATTTAAAATGTGGTTTTGAATGTATAATGGATTCAACTTTATGAAAAATCCATGAAACAAAAAGATTTTGCAAATTCTAAAACTTTATGATTCTAAGAAATCTTTGCCAAAATATAGACTACACTTTGTCATATAGATAAAAATTCAACTCTTATATTGACATCATGACGTCATGGCCATTGGGTATCTTTTAAGATGGAGTGGGTCATGCATTGAAACCTTCACTTATTTTTTGGTGTTTATATGGTAAAGCAAAATGAAGAGGTGCTAATGATGGAGATCATAGCATTAGAGGTTACTTATCCACATTCTTTATATAACAAAATTGCTGCTATTTAATGAGTTGTGGCTTCTCAATTCTATGTCATATAATTGGATTCATTCATCTTGGACAAAGATTTATGAAAATTTTCTTTCTTTCAAAAGTTTTTTGTTTTTTGTTTATGGTTTTTTATCATGTTGATTATTAGATAGTTTTTTAGAATGGTCCTCAATTTTGGGGAAATACTATGCCTTTCATATTTTCCAAATTTATATCCTCTATGTTAATTACTACAATCCTAGTTTGGGTTCATCTTTCTACTTTGCCATCACATTTATGACATTTATTCATGTTTAAAGATATTGTAAACTCCTTGGGAACTTAAAAGCAAATCAGATCTTGAGAGAACTTTGGTGGGACTATGTACATATGTTTCCATTTGTGTGAAGCTAGACTTTGAAAGGTCCTTTTATATATAGTGTTTCTCAAATTATGATTATGAGAACACAACATTTCATTATTTAATATGTCATCTCCTAGGCCCTATACAACCTACATGCCCCCAAGCTAGAGCTCATTATTTTAGAAAATAATGATAGAAAGTGAAATGGTTGGAATTTTCTAAAAATTGAACTAATCACAAATGTCAATTAGGGGATCCATATAACCAAAAATGATATAGATAGAATTTTCTAGCAAATGAAGGTGATTATATTAAGGATCAAAAACCACAAATGTCAATTCCAGTACTCACGAAAGGTCAACATTGAAGACATTGATACTAATCTTTCTTCCTCAAAGGCATCAATTGTTCTTAAAACCTTTTCTATTGGAACAAAGAAGCTTCCCGGTATTGATCTCTTCCATTCTAACAAACAATCAATCCCCTTTATAAATCTTGTTATACCACTTAACTTATAAGTAGTTTATATAGATTTTTTTTAATGAGAAGGCCAAATGATAAAA
This sequence comes from Pinus tabuliformis, assembly GCA_031772625.1. Taxonomy (NCBI): domain Eukaryota; kingdom Viridiplantae; phylum Streptophyta; class Pinopsida; order Pinales; family Pinaceae; genus Pinus; species Pinus tabuliformis. Next base: position 1,807,052,864 of record CM062817.1, on the reverse strand, counting down.
ACAAAAAAACAAAAATTCATTATTTCTTTAAGAATAAGAAATGATTTATGGACTAGCTATGCTTTTTTTTTGGTTACCATTGTAAGTACATTTTTGCATATCTAAATTTGGCCTTATTTATTGGTAACCTTGGTTGCATTGTTTCCACAATTTCACAAACATTGATTTAACTAGTTGAATTGGCCCTAGATCTAGAGTAATTTTTTTATTACTAATTTTATTTTAATAATGTATTTAATATATTTCTTTATTTATTAAGTTATATACATGTTTTTCAAGGTATATTATCATTAAATTAACGCACATTAACACAATGCCATCTTTCATTTTTTTCAAAAAATCATTTTAATATTTTTGGTTTCCTTTATTTTGTATAAAGTATCAAATTTTAATATTTTTGTATTATTAACCACATTTATTTTTTAAATTCACCATTTTTTAATTTATTTAATATGATTTTTTTTTTTTAGGTAAGCACCCAGGAGGGATTTGAGCCAATGACCTATTGCAAGGAGTGCCTTAACAGTGCACCCATTCACTGTCAATCCAAAGCCCCTGAGCTTTATTTAATATGATTTTAATTCATGAGTTTTTATTTAATATAATGTTAATTCATAAATTGTGCATGAGGTGAATTTTGAAACTCAACATAAATCTTAAAATTAAAAAGAAAAATGTATTATAAAATATCAATTTATAACAACCAATCACATTTTCAAAAATGTCATTATATATAAGAAATTCACGTTGATTAACTTAAAAATATTTATTTATCATATTATAAGTAGGGGTAAAAACCCATAATTAACTATAATGGTAATTGAAAAAAATACAAAAAAATCATAAAATAAAAATATTTTACTTTTAAATATTCATACCAATTCAAAATTTAAATAATAAATATAATATATTCTATTTTAATTAAATAATAAATATAATATATTTATAAAAATGGAAATAATTGAATTGTCAATTCAGAATTTTATACTAAATATACTATATTTATAAAAATTGACATAATTAAATCTTTAGCTAATATATTTCATGTATTACAGGAAACGTTAAATGATATATTAAGTCTTTTTATTTCCATATTCCATAACACCTCACATATACATTAAGTGTATTATAATTATATATATCTATATATATATCACTTCAATCACGACTATAACATATATAATATTACATAACATTTCTCTTTATGTTATTTTTTATATTTAGTTGAAGGTTTTCTGTTTCAATTTTATTAGAAGAAGGCTTTCTATTTCAACTTTAGGTGGCTGTAAGGTAGTTGAATTTTTTTTAAAGATAATTAGATGGCTAAGATTAACTCTGAGGTGAATATGCCTAGAATATCCTTTGTATTAGTCCCATATTTATGACTCTGCCGAGAGGGAGCGGCAGAGGGAGCATGGAGTGATGACATAAAAATATTTTAAAGGTATAAGAATTAATGGAAATACCAGAGGTGGATTGTTTCCATTCTCGTGCATCATGGCGATCATGCGAAGTGTTTCGATTATCATTTGGGCCCAACGATTATTGTTTATTGTTTCAAAAATCAAAATGGAATTAGTTAACCACCCTCTTGTCTGAAATTTGTTACAGGAGGTGGAAAAGGAATTGTTTCGACTTCATGGGTCCTCTCACTCTGCCTTGAGAGGTCTCTATTTTTCACAGGATTATGGACTCCTTGAATACCGATTATTTTGGTGATAATTCTCCGAACGAGTGAGGGCCATTACTGTGTGGGACATTGTGGTGGCAATTATCTGAGTGAGCAAGGCCAAGACAATGACTGGGTGGGGCTTCTGAGTAGCAGGGCTCTAAAATTAATGTCTCTTCATTAATTTTTGTGTAAATTTTAACACATAGAGATGAGTTGGCCCGGTTTAGGTATGGATGGGACAACCCAAGTTTTGTTTTCTCTCATTTATTCTTTCATTTTCAAGGAGTAGGTGACATTTTGTGATTTAGTTTTGCAGGGAAATTATTGCGGTGTTAACGACCGGTTCACGGATGGTGAAGGGGAATCAGATAAAATTACAGGTGTCGAATGATGTTTCAAAATATGATACGAATTCACTGGAAAAAGCTATCCACAATGAACTCTACATTGCTCCGATGAAATCCTTTCGAGTTGGTAGTGTTATTTTTGAATTAGTTTTGCCCTTAGATGTCTTCGTATGTTTCCATATGCTATTTTTGGAGGCTATTCAACCCTTCAGTTTTTTGGATTTGTTTTTTTGTGACATGGAAATAATTTGTTTGTTATACAACACAATAGGTACAGATTGTATTGAAACTCCATCAATTTGAACTAGAACCATTGTCTCACATTTCAACTATGATAAGAGAAGTGGTAAGGTCTTTGGTCCCATTACAATTTCTAATTCAAGATCAAACATTTTGAATTTAGCTTTTAGATTTTTGACACATAAAATCATTGTACATCTATTGTGTGAATGCAACTATTGTAATAATTTTTTTGTAATTTTCTGTTGGTGCAGATTGCAGATGCTAGGAAAATGTATTTTGATCATAGCACTCTGGTTGTCCATCATGGTCAATCATGATCAACTGTTAGATCCCTATAATACTACTGTATTCCCTCATTGTTATTGTGACTAGGCCTGTTATTTTTATTGTTGTGTCCATGTAGTCTCCATATTGTTATTATTGTGCCCCATAGAAGCCCACTATTATTACTATTGTGCCCTTACGTTATTATTGTTATGTCAGCTCTCATTATATTGTGACCCCTTAGACTCCTATATATAAAAAGGAGGTTTTTTCATTTGTATCATCCAAGAATTGTTCATTTATGTAATGTAAAGGAGGTTTCTCCCTCAAAGAGGATAAGTTTTAAGTTTTTGATCTATTCATTTGTTAGTTGGTTTCATAACATTTGGTATTAGAGCTTTGGATTCTATGGTTTCACAACTTCATTCATGTCATCATCACCTTTTCGATATAACTTTTTTTCTACGAAGATTTAAACGCTGAAATTAAAACCACATGGATTCGAAATGTTGATGAACCTCGTGTACAAATTTCATATCTTTTCTCACCATATTTTCAGAGATATGATTGAAGGAAGTTAGGGTTTTTGTAGGCTCCATAATTCCATCTCAAACAAGTGACCTTGGGGAAATCGTCATAACTTTCTCTCTGAGAGTCGGATTTAAATTTTGTAAAAAGTTACATAAATAAGAAGAAATTTGGTCTGTTGGGGCTCATTTGCAAAGCCGAACGTAAAAACAATCACACATGGCACTCCATACAAGTTCTCTCTATTGAACTAGTATATAATTAGGTCATCCTAGGAGATTGGGAATAACTATTTCTTGAAGACTCCAATCTCGATCAGACTTACGGGGTTGGAAAGAGGATTTAGAGGGATACTAACGGTCGAAATTTTGGACCTTGGAAATCTACAATTATAGTGATACAATAGATTCAATATTGTGCTCCTATAAAGCGAAAAAAAGCATAGATTTTAAAATTTGTGTAAGCTTTTTTTGAAATATGAGTTTGAAGTGATTCAAAGGGCATAGTGAAGCATAGTTATCATTAATTGATGACCCAAAGAAATAAAATGGAAGCACCTAGTAAGTAACCCAAAATATCTACTATGACACATGAAGAAGAGGAAGAAACACAACATGATATATCAAAATTGTGAGACCAAGTACAACAAATTTCACTCTCACAAAAAGTAACAGAAGCTAAGATGGATGGTTTGAAGAATGGAATGGAAGCTAAGACAGATGGTTTAAAGAATGGCATAGAAGCTAAGATCATGGTATAGAATCAAAATTGAAATGTAACATGGAAGATTTGAAGAAAGACTTGATAAAGTTGCTACAAGAAATGTTTCCTAATGGTGAAAAGGTAGTAGAGGAAACTCATGCTTCCAAATTTGGATCCTCCATGTTAATTGCTACAATCCTGGTTTGGGTTCATATTTATACTTTTCCATCACATTTATTACATTTATCCATGTTTGAAGATATTATGAACTCCCTGGGCACTTAAAATCAAATCAGATATTGAGAGAACTTTGATGGGACTATGTACATATGTTTACATTTGTGTGAAGATAGACCTTGAAAAGGTCCTTTTATATATAGTTCTTCTCACATTATGATTATGAGCACACAAAATTTCATTATTGAATATGTCATCTCCTAGGCCCTCTACAAGCTGCATGCCCCCAAGCTTGATCTAATCATCTTAGAAAAGAATGATAACAAATGAAATGGATGGAATTTTCTAAAAATTGAAGTAATCATAAATGTTGATTAGGGGATCGAGATAACCAAAAATGAAGTAGATATAATTTTCTAGCAAATGAAGGTGATTAGAGCAAGGATCAAAAACCACAAATATCAATTGGGAAATCCATTACTCTAGCTAGGCCAACATTGAAGACATTGATACTAATCTTTCTTCCTCAAATGCATTAAGTATTCTTAAAACCTTTTTTAGTGGAACAAAGAAACTTCATGGCATTGATCTCTTACATTCTAACAAAGAATCAATCCCCTTTATAAATCTTGATATACCACTTAACTTATAAGCAGTTTATATATATATATATATATATATATATATATAAAATATGGGATGGCCAAATGATAAAACAAAAATACAAAAATTGATTATTTCTTTAAGAATAAGAAATGATTTATGCACTAGCTATGTTTTTTTTTTGTTATCATTTAAAGTATATTTTTGCATATCTACATTTGGCCTTGTTTATTGGTAACCTTGGTTGCCTTCTTTCCACAATTTCACAAACTTCGATTTAACCAATTGAGTTGGCCCTAGATTTAGAGTAATTTTTTTCTTACTAATTTTTTTTTAATATATTTCTTTATATATATATGTATATATATATATGTATATATATATATATATATATATATATATATATATATATATATATATATATATATATAATATCATTAAATTAACACACATTAACACAATGTCATCTTTCCATTTTTTCCAAAAAACCATTTTAATATTTTTGGTTTCCTTTATTTTGTATAACTTATCGAATTTTAATATCTTATATTATTAATGGTGTATGAGACACATTTATCTTTTAAATTCACCATTTTTTAATTTATTTGATATAGTGTTAATTCATAAATTTTGCATGAATTTTGAAATTCAAAATAAATCTTAAAATAAAAAACTGTATTATCAAAATCAATTTTACGAGAACCACTCACATTTTAAAAAATTTCATTATCATATATAATAAATTAACTAAAAATATTTTACTTTTAAATATTGATATCACTTCAAGATTCAAATAATAAATTATAATTCACTCCTAATCAAAATTTAAATAATAAATATAATATATTTATAAAAATTAAAATAATTAAATCTTCAACTCAAAATTCAAATGCCAAATATAATATATTTATAAAATTTGACATAATTAAATCTTTAATTAATATATTTCATGTATTACACAGAAAGGTCAAATGATATATTAAGTCTTTTTATTCCCATATAGCATAACACCTCACATATTAATTAGGTGTATAACATATATGATATAAATAATACTTCAATCATCACTATAACATATATAATACAATATAATACTTTTTTTCATGTTAGATTTTATATTTAGCTTAATGTTTTCTTTTTCAATTTTATTAGCGGAAGGCCTTTTATTTCAACTTTACGTGGAGGTAACGTAGTTGATTTTTTTTTTTAAGATAATTGGATGACTAAGATTAACTCTGAGGTGAAAATGGCCAGAATATCCTTCATCTTATACCCATATCTACAACTCTACTACGAGGGAGCATGGAGTGATGACATAAAAATATTTTAAAGGTATAAAAATTAATGGAAACACCAAAGGTGAAGTGTTTCCATTCTTGTGCATCATGGCGATTGTGGGAAGCGTTTTGATTATCATTTGGGCCTAATGACTATTGTTTATCGTTTCGATTATCAAAAATAGAATTAGTTAACCAACCTCTTCTCTTAAAGTTGTTACAGGAGGTGGAAAAGGAATTGTTTTGACTTCATGGGTCCTCTCACTCTGCCCTGTGAAGTCTCTATTTTTCGCAAGATTATGGAGACCTTGAATAGCAATTATTGTGATGACAATTATCTGAATGAGTGAGTGCCATTACTATGTGGGGCCATTACTATGTGGGGCATTGTGATGACAATTCTATGAAAGAGCAAGGTCAAGACAATGACTATGTGGGGCTTCTTAATAGCAGGGCTCTAAAATTAGTGTGTCTCTTCATTAGTTTTTGTATAAATGTTAGCATACAGAGATCAATTGGCCCGGTTTACTAATGGATGGCACAACCCAAGTTTGTTTACTCTCATTTATTTTTTCATTTTCAAGGAATATGTGATATTTTGTGATTTAGTTTTGCAAGGAATTATTGCGGTGTTAACGACCGATTCACGAATGGAGAAGGGGAATCACAGAAAATTTTTGGTGTTGGATGATGTTTCAAAATATGATACGAAGTCACTAGAAAAAGTTGTCCACAACAAACTTTACATTGCTTCGATGCAAGACTTCCTAGTTTGTAGTGTTATTTCTGAATTAGTTCTGCCCTTAGATGTCTTGGTATGTTTCCGCATGCTATTTTTGGAGGCTATTTAGCCCTTAATTTTTTTGGATTTATTTTCTTGTGGCTTGGAAATAATTTTTTTGTTATACAACACAATAGGTATAGATTGTATTGAAATTCCATCACGTTGAACTAGAACCATTTTCTCACATTTCAGCTACGTTAAGAGAAGTGATAAGTTCTTTGGTCTCATTACAATTTCTAATTCAAGATCAAACATTTTGAATTTAGCTTTTATATTTTTGACCCATAAAATAATTGTACATCTATTTGTGAACAAAACTGTTGTAATAAATTTCTTGTAATTTGCGGTTGGTGTAGGTTGCAAATGCCAAGAAAATGTATTTTGATCATAGTACTTTGGTCACCCATCATAGTCAATCATGGTTAACTATTAGATCATTATAATACTAGTGTATTCCCTCATTGTTATTGCAATGTAACCCCCTTATTGTTATTAATGTGCCCTTACATTACTATTGTTATGTCGGCTTTGATTCTATTGTTACCCCTTAGACTCCTATATATAAAAAGGAGGTTTCTTCATTTGAATAATCCAATAAAATTTTCATTTATGTAATGTAAAGGAGGTTTCCCCTTGGAAGAGGATAATTTTTAATTCATTGATCTATATATTTGTGAGTTGGTTGCATAACATTTGGTATCAAAGCTTTGGATTCTAGGGTTTCACAGCTTCAAATAAGTCGTCGTGGCATTTTCTCTATAGCATTTTTCTATCAAGCTTTAGAAGCTGAAATTAAAACCATGTGGATCTGAAATATTAGTGAACCTCATGTACAAGTTTCAAATATTTTCTTGCTATATTTTCAGAGATATGACATGAGGAAGTTATGGTTTTTGTAGGTTCCAAAATTCCATATCAAACACGTGACCTTGGGAAAATCATCCTAACTTTATCTCTGAGCATCAAATTTAAATTTCATAAAAAGTGATAGAAAGAGGTCAAAATTTAGTTTTTTGGGTATCATTTTCATAGCCGAAGGTCGAAAGAATGACACATGGCACTACGTACAAGTTCGCGCTACTGAACAAGTCTATAATCAGGTTATCGTGGGAGATTTCGTAACTATTCCTTGAAGACTCCAATCTCGATCAGACTTGTGGGGTTGGAAAGAGGACTTAGAGGGATACCATAAGACGAAATTTTAGATCTTGGAGATCCACAATTACAAATATACATTAGATTCAATATCGAGTTCCTACAAAGAGAAAACAAATGTGTGTAGTTTTTAAAATTTGTGTAAGTTTTGTTTGAAAAATTATTTTGAAGTGATTCAAAGGGCATAGTGAAGCATGATTTTCATTAATTAATGACCCTAAGAAATAAAGTGGAAACACCTAGTAAGTAACCCAAAATATCTACTATGACACATGAAGAAGATGAAGAAACACAACATGATATATCAAAATTGTGAGACCAAGTGGAATTAATTTCGCTCTCACAAAAAGTAACAGAAGCCTAGATGGATTGTTTGAAGAATGGTATGGAAGCTAATAGCGATGGTATAGAATCAAAATTGAAAGGAAACATGGAATATTTGAAGAAAGACTTGACAAAGTTGCTACAAGAAATGCTTCCTAATGGCGAAAAGGTAGTATATGATCTGAGTTAACTCAACTCCGGATTTAACCAAGATCTTTTGCTTTCATGATGTGATTAAAATTGCAATTAAAATATCATAAAGGAACATAAATGCGTGATGTAAAGAAGAATGAACATTATAATCATCAACAACATAAAATAAAAAGATGTTGATAACAGAATTCGTCCAGGAGGGACTACGTCTCCAAGCCCCGGTGTCAAGATGGTGTAGGCCGTTGCATTAAGTGCTATCAATAGTGATAATGTACATAAGAGGTGACGTCGCTATCATACAAGGAAAACACCCTCACACGGGAGTGGCTCCAAGAGATGTTCCGTTACAGGAACGCTCAGTAAAAAAGGACTCTTATCAGTATGACATAAACTCGTGCATGATTATAATGAACATCCCGCCAACATGGCATAAAAGGGATCTCAATTCAATAATACATGGCGACACATGAGTATCCCATCAAAATAACAACAAGGGATCTCAAACAAAACATGACGAATCATGACAACAAGTACATCCCACAAATGATTCCGCATCACATCAAGCAGGAATCATGAGACAAGTAAGAAACAAGATCCCACATCAAACATCAAGTAGGGATCTATGCAGCACACTGAATCTCATAGCAAAAAGAAGTACTTGAGCACACTGTATATGTTAGGGTCCCACCCTAACCCCCTTATTTATGTAATAGGATCAAGTCATAGTTATATTTATGTAAAGATTCAATAAAGTCCATATTAATAATTGTAAGTGGTTAACCCACATTTAATGATGGGACCACAGTTAGTTGCAAATGGGCCATGGTATTAGATAGTTGGTACTAATAAGAACCATGGTATTGCCCCATGGTATTGCATGTATGAATCCTATATAAAGGATAGAGACTCCCTGCAAGGAGCATCATGTCTTATTTTGTAATCGAGCTCTGCTCTATTGGAGGTTGCCCCTCGAAGAGGCAAGTGAACATTGCTTTCTGAATAATAAAATACTTGTTATTATTTCTGATTGTTCTATGTTCTGGGTATATTGCTTTACATATTTGGTATTCTAGTATTGTCTTATAGGTTAAGAGCATAACAAGTGGTATCATAGCTATAACAAGTGGCATCATAAGGCTTTCTAGGGTCAGTGGGATCTCCAATTTTAGAAAAAAAAAAATTGGCTAAAGATGTGTTTTGGCATCTTTAAACCACGGGATTTTTCATTGAGCGCATAAACTTGTGGATTTTGGGAGGCATGCACGCAGGAAATAAAAGAGGTGGTCACACTTATTGGACTCCGTTGTAACTCCTGTGGGTACCCCTTCGAGTAGTAGCGCATTAGATAGAACCACGCATGGACTGTCTTCGAAGTACCCTCTAGGTATATTGGAAGCCCCCTAGCTCCCTTGAAACCTCGCCATAGATAAACCGTCAGTCGTCTTGCTGCTACAGTACACCGAGAATAGCACTTGGAGAGATTACTTGCCCGTACGATAGGGTAGTCGGGTTGTATGGCTAAGGGTACGGTTGATCCTCCTTGGTTAGTGCCCTAAAAAATTGGGTCGAGTACTACAGTCAGACCCTTATGTATATTGTGATCTATAGCACCTGACACTCCTCGAGACCATAGTTCCCTTCTCTATTTCTGGATCACGCATAATCTCTAGCAGATTAGATCTCGCAAGTGGGGTTTTGCAGCAGCAACAACAATCAGTCCCATAGTTCAGATTTATCAGAACAACCATACATATCTATTAGATCCATTAGATCCACAATAGATCCGCAGCAACAATCTGTTCCGTTGTTCAGATCTATCAGATCAGCCATTCAGATCTCTCAGATCCATCAGATCTGCCATCCAGATCTTAGTAGTTGTGTGGGTTCCTATACCTAGGTGTGATTTTCGCAGGTCTTTTGGCAATAGTGACATTTTGGGGATTCGGCTACTGCAACATTACTAAGAAAGGAGTAAAAATCCATTAGGATTAAAAAAAAAAAGTCTGAGACCCCATGGGGCGCTTATTGGTGACTTAAACCATTAGAATCAGGACGACGAGCGGAGAAAGGTGGTACCATTCAATTGTTACAGCCAAAAAATTCAGGCGGTCCCAAAATTTCCATTACATCTGATTGGTGCATGGTAGAAACTAGAGCTCAAGCTATGACGAATGAGAATATCGACAAACTTGAAGCATCCTTGAAAGAAATCCAAGACCAGTTGAAGCAAATAACTACAACTCTCTTTATGGGCAAGGCACAAGCCCACAAGGAGGCATATATTAGCAATGAACATAGTGAGGGTGAGTCTAGCCACTCTCTTCACCTCTGGGGCACCCATCAACAATCCCATCTGTGACCAACCAAGCTAGACATGCATAAATTTGATGGCTCTCACCCGGCAGCATGGATAGCACAAATGGAGCAATATTTCAATCTGAATTACATCCTAGATAATGCCACTCAGCTTAGTGTGGGGAGCATGTACTTGGACAATGAAAGATGGCAATGGCATCAACGTTGCTATGGAAGGCCCTTGACTTGGGACACATTCAAAAAATTGTTTATGGATCGCTTTGACCACGAATCTACTTTTTTTGGTCATCTCACTAAGCTCCGATAGACTGGAACAGTGGATGAATATATTACAACGTTTGAAGCCTTAGCTTTCTGCACTTTACGTCTACAAGATGAGTTCTACACAGAATGTTTTATCAGTGGTCTTAAAGAGGCCATACAAGCTCACGTCCAGCTGCACCACCCTCCAACATGGTTGGAGGCTTGCAAGATAGCTCGTGAAGTAGAATGTGCTTTAGCGGTCTAGTCCAATCGCCCAAATTTCACTGCCAAGGGTAGCCCCCCACAGGCTCACAGCACTACCCAAACACTTGAGGTTCAAAAGGTGTCACCTGCAGAAATGGCATAAAGAGGAAAGTAGGGCTTATGTTACTACTGTGATGAAAAATACTCCCCAGGGCATAAATGCAAGGAGCCCAAATTTTTTAAAATTGATGCTACTGATCACATATCATTGGAGGAAGCCCAACCACTTGAGGAACTAGTGGAGGAAGAAGAGGAAAACCAGAAGGACAATGTACCTGAAGAACCAATTATTTCGTTGCATGCTTTGGCGGGGATTTCTTCGCCTCAAACTCTCAAAACGAGAGGTTTTATTAAGCATCGCCCAGTAGTAGTCTTGATTCATAGTGGCAGTACAAATAATTTTATCCATCAAAGAGTTGCGGAAGCAGTGCATTGTTTTGTACGAGCAGTTTCTAACTTCCAAGTCCAAATTGCTGATGGGGGAACAATGAAATGTGAAGGCCGTTGTGAAATTGTAAAACTTCAAATGGGGGATTATTAGTTAAAGACCCACATGTTTGCCATACACATGGGAGGGTGCGACATTGTCCTAGGTTCTCAATGGCTTCGCAAACTTGGCCTAATCAAAATGGATTTCTAGGAGTTATATATGAGCTTTAAACAGAAAAACCACACACATACCCTCTGCGGACTCCAGGCGGGAGCTCCCTCTATCATCAGCTCACATCAGATGGAAAAATTGTTAAAAAAGGGTCATCATGGAGTTATAGCTCAATTTAATGCAATCCAGACCTTCGAACCCAATTCTCTTTCGATTCATCCTGAGATGCAACAGATCTTAAATAACCATCTTCCAGTCTTTTACAAGCCTCATGAACTTCCACCCTCGAGAGGGGAACATGATCATAGCATCACTTTGGTCCCAAGGGCCCAACCACCAAATGTGCACCCATATAGATATCCATTCGCCCAAAAGAATGAAATAGAAAAAATAATCAAGGAAATTTTGGAAGCACGCGTCATTCGTCCCAACATTAGTCCTTATTCATCACCGACGGTCATGGTGCTCAAGAAAGATGGGGAATGGCATATGTGTCCAGACTTTTGGGCCCTCAATAAGTTGACAGTCAAAGATAAATTTCCCATCCTAGTTGTTGATGATTTGTTGGATGAACTAAATGGGGCGCAATTCCTCACTAAGCTTGATCTTCGCTCAGTCTACCACCAAATTCGCCAGAAAGAAGTTGACATTCCAAAGACTACTTTCAGAACTCATGAAGGCCATTATGAGTTCTTGGTCATGCCATTCGACCTTTGTAATGCCCCATCTACTTTTCAGAGCCTTATGAACCACCTGCTCAAACCATATCTCAGAAAATTTTTCCTTGTTTTCTTCGATGACATCCTCATTGAGAGTTGCACTTGGGCCGCACATCTTCAGCATGTAGATCTACTCTTGCAAGTGCTCCGCGAGCATAAATTATTTGTTAATATGTCCAAATGTTCTTTTGGCTTGGAAGAAGTTGAGTATTTGGGCCACATTGTGGCGCGTGAAGGTGTCAGGGTGGACCCCAAAAAGATCTAGTCAATGCAGGATTGGCCTCAACCTAAGACCTTGAAGAGCCTGAGAGGATTTTTTGGTCTCACAGGCTACTATCGCAAATTTGTCCACAATTATGGTCGCATTGCGAGGCCCCTCACTCATCTTCTCAAGAAAAATTCATTCCTATGGAATGATGAAGCACAATAGGCCTTTACATCTCTCAAAAACGCCATGTGTTCCACTCTAGTCTTAGCACTACTCGACTTCACCAAATATTTGTCATTGAATGTGATGCTTTGGGTACGGGTATTGAGGCGGTCTTAATGCAGGAAGGTTGACCCTTGGCCTTCACAAGCCAAAAACTAAGTGGGAAGAATCTGGGACAAACTACCTATGAGAAGGAGATGATGGCCATCCTACATGTAGTAGATACCTAGCGACCTTACTTATTCGGGAGACGCTTCCAAATCTGCACAGACCATCAAAGTCTTAAATATTTTTTGGAGCAACAACTATCCTCACCACAACAAAATAAATGGCTCACCAAAATGCTAGGATATGATTATGAGATAATTTACAAGAAAGGGAACAAAAATATTGTAGCAGATGCATTATCTCGCCAATTTGAGGAGGAAGGTACCCTGCTTGCAATTTCCCTTCCCATTCTAGAATGGATTGAAAAGGCTCACAGGGAATGGTTTTCACATCCTTGGCTCTCCCAACTCATTACTCAATTGCAATCGGATCCAAAATCCACCAAGGGCTACTTGTGGCAGGATGAGATTCTTTGCTACAAGGATAGAGTCATAATATCACCAACATCCACCCTCAAAAACTGAATTTTGGCGAAGTTGCACTCATCCCCCATTGCAGGACATTCAGTCTTTCAGAAGACGTATGCTCGCACTCGAAGATCATTTTTTTGGATAGGCTTGAAAAAGGACATTCTTACTTTTCTAGCAGAATGCAATGTCTGTCAGTGCCACAAGGAGAGATAGTTAAAGCACTAGGCACATTACAACCATTGCCCATCTTGGCATCAATATGGATGGAGGTTTCTATGGATTTCATTACAAGTCTTCCAAAGTCAGGAAGCAAGTCAATCATCATGGTGGTTGTGGACAGTCTTTCTAAGTATGCTCATTTTTGCACCCTACCCCACCCTTTTACATCGACTTTGGTCGCTCAATCTTTCATGGATCAGATCTTCAAATTGCATGGCATGCCCACTTCCATTGTGTCTGATCGTGACCTGGTCTTCACTAGTAATTTTTGGCAGGAAATCTTCAGGCTACAAGGTACCCAACTAAAACTCAGTACTTCCTATCATCCACAAACTGATGGCCAAACTGAAGTAGTCAACAAATGTCTAGAAACCTACCTTAGGTGTTTCACTTCAAAAAAGCAACATCTCTGGGTACAGTGGTTACCTCTAGTTGAATGGTGGTATAACACCAACTATCATGCTACCACCAAAATGACTCCATATGAAGCAGTTTATGGTCAACTCCCTCCTTCCCCTACTTCTTCTATCAAGGGGTGCTCAAAGGTCCAAGCAGTGGATCAACTCCTATAGAACCGCACAACCATGATCGCCCATCTTAGAGAGAATCTTCATCAAGCTCAAAACCACATGAAGCAACAAGTAGATCAGCATCGCTCAAAATGCCAATTTCAAGAAGGAGATCAGGTATTTTTGAGGTTGTAACCACATAAGAAAACATCGCTCAAAGAAAAGGTTGTCAGAAACTATCTCCAAAATTTTATGAACTGTATCAAGTACTTCAACGCATTGGAGAGGTGGCCTACAAGCTAGCTTTGCCACCCATCGCAAAAACCCATCCAGTTTTCCATGTCTCATGCCTCAAGAAAGTGATTGGGAATAATTACAGAATTCAAACTAGTCTACCTGAACTGGATGAAGAAGGGTCAATCTGGCTCCAACCTAAACAGGTCCTAGACACACGTGAGCGGCACCTGCATGGCTGCATGATCAAGGAAGTCCTCGTCAAGTGGAAAGACACCTCTCTGGAAGATGCAACCTGGGAACCAACCACTATTCTTCAGTAGTTTCCACAGCTTCAGCCTTGAGGACAAGGTTATTCTTATGGGGGAGGGCATGTTAGGGTCTCACCCTAACCCCCTTATTTATGTAATAGGATCGAGTCATAGTTATAGTTAAGTAAAGAGTCAATAAAGCCCATATTAATAATTGTAAGTGGTTAACCTACATTTAATGATGAGACCACAGTAGTTGCAAATGGGCCATGGTATTAGATAGTTGGTATTGATAAGAAACTTGGTATTGCCCCATGGTATTGCATGTATGAATCCTATATAAAGGATAGAGACTCCCTGCGAAGAGCATCATGTCTTATTTTGTAATCAAGATTTTCTCTATTGGAGGTTGCCCCCTCGAAGAGGCAAGTGAACATTTCTTTTTGAATAATAAAATATTTGCTATTATTTCTCACTGTTCTAAGTTTTGGGTATATTGCTTTACATATTTGGTATTCTGTTATCGTCATGTAGTTTAAGAGCATAACAGCATATACCTCACATCTTGGGACATCTGAAGAAAAGGATGTCAAATTGTTGAAGTGGTCGTACCATCAATCTCAAGCGTCGAATCGCATGGAAATGACTGCTCACACATGAAAGCTGAGAATTGCACTCCACTTTGAAAAATGGCCGAACAATGAAATGAGAAAATGGAGAATTTGAATGCACCATCAAATTTGTGGTGTCGAATAGTGCAATATTGATTGTCAAATTTCTGAATTATGAGAAAGTGAAAATATAGGGCTTAAGGAATCTTTTAGATTCCCCCTAGATTCCTCAAAGATTCCCTCCTTTGGGTCCTATGAAAATCTACTACTCAAATCAGGAAACTGACTGTGCCATCAGGTTCGTGTCGCTAAGAGATGTAAGATCAACATAAAATTTGTCCAATTTGGACACTGCAAAAATTTCACCCTCCTGAGAATTTCGCCCAATCATGGTTCTCCTTGTGTTATTCCTAGGTTCATGGTTCCACCCTGCATTAAAAATTAATTAAAAAAGTGCCTCGATCTACATGCATGCTCTTGGCTCTTCCATGCAGGGCACATTGACAAAAAGATGGGCGTTATATAAATTTCAGGCGGACCTTTCAAAAAGGCCCCATTGGCCCATTGGTAAAAGGAGGTAATTAGTTAAGGGGAGGTCGGGGGATCAAATCCCGCCTCCTCAAAAATCAGTGTGTACACATATTTTTCTAATGATGATTTCATATAATCTAACATTGGATTGTAGATGCACCATATTCCAAAGATCGATATGAGTAAGCTTGATGGAAATGATCCTGTAACATGGATACTACAGATGGAACAATATTTTGATCTCCATAATTAGAAAAACACACAAAAGGTACGCATTGAAACTTTATATTTAGAACCCAATCAGTTTGTATGGTATTGATGGATTTTCTCTTGTAAACAAATTATCACTTGTTAATTTCTTATGGAGGAAATGATATCACATTATGAGGATACAAAGAGCAACACCTTCTTTAGCCAATTGATAAATCTCAAACAAAATGGTTCAATGGTGGAGCACATTCCAGATATTCCAGATGAGCATAGGATTGACATTTGCATAGGTACGTTAAAGGATAAAATTCAACATGAGGTTCACCTTTTGGAACCTTATTCATTAGAGAAGGCATTGAAGTGTTGTTTCTCTTAGCCTTCCACACCGCAACAATTGGAAGAAAAAACAGAAAAATGGATTTGTTACAATTGTGATAACAAATACACTAATGTTCATAAGTGTGTTGAGAATAAATTATTTTACATAGATTGTGAAAAGGAGGAATAAAGGGAGCAACAAATGTTAAAATAAGAGGATATACACCAGGAACTGACCTTGGAGAAAGAAGAAATGAATCCGACCATATCTTGTAATGCATTGGCACGAATTACCACTCCTCAAACTCTTTAGATAGAAGGACATATCAAGAAGAAAAGGGAAATAATAATGATTGATTCAGGTAGTACCCATAACCCAAGGAATTGAATTACTTCCTATATCTAGCACGATAGTGTCAAGTGATAGTTGCAAATGGAGGAACCATAAATTGCTCTGGAAAGTGCCATAATATCAAGCTATTCATTGGAGAATATGTATTGAATGGTCCAATGCTTTCCATTCCAATGGGTGGCATTGATGTTGTACTAAGAGTCCAATGGTTATAATATTTGGGTACGATGGCTTTTAATTTTCAAGAACATTTCATGAATTTTTTTTGGGAAGAAAAGGAAGTTGAATTAACGGGTATCGTTGGGAAACCAAGAAAGAGAATCAATTCTAATGGC
Organism: Pinus tabuliformis; assembly: GCA_031772625.1. NCBI lineage: Eukaryota > Viridiplantae > Streptophyta > Pinopsida > Pinales > Pinaceae > Pinus > Pinus tabuliformis. The sequence continues at coordinate 1,807,035,914 of CM062817.1, read as the reverse complement.
ATGAAAAAGCTTCTAAAGAAAGAACAATGGGGCGTAATTGAAAAATTATTTTCACTAGAGATTCAAACATTGAAATCATCTATTTCTCCATATCTCCAAAAAGTCTTGGACAATCATTCCAAGGTATTTGATACTCCTAAGGTCCTCCCACCTATTCGTGATCATGATCATGCTATTCATTTGATTCCACCAAGTTTTCCTCCAAACATCGGGCCTTACATATATCCCTATGCCCAAAAGAGTGAAATTGAACGTATGGTTGCATAAATGCTAGAGGCTGGTATAAGTCAACCTAGTCAGAGATCTTTCTCTACTCTATTAGTATTGATTCATAAGAAGGATGGATCATGGTGCATGTGTTCAGATTATAGGGAGCTCAAAAACCTCACTATTAAAGATGAATTTACCATTCATGTCATTGTTGAATTATTGGATGAATTACATGGAGCAATTTACTTCATCAAGCTAGATCTTTGTTCATGATATCATCAAACAAGAATGAAGACTGAAGATACTCTGAAAACAACATTTAGAATCATGAGGGTCATTATGAATTTTGGTCATGCCTTTTGGCCTTACGAATGTACCTTCTACATTTCAAGGTTCGATGAATTCCATTTTAAAACCATTCCTTAAAAAAATTGTGTTAGTAGTTTTTGATGATACACTAATCTACAAAAAGTCTTGGAAGGGTCATTTTCAACATGTTGACATGGTGCTCAAACTATTGGAGGAGAAACAATTATATGAAAAAACCTCCAAATGTTTCTTTTGAGTACAGGAGGTGGAATATTTGGTTCATATTGTATCTCATGAGGGTGCTGACGTAGACCCTAATAAAATTAAAGCCATTAAAGAATGGAAAATACCCACACCCATAAAGCATCTGCGATGATTTATTAGGTTGACGGGGTATTACCACAAGTCTGTTAAGAATTATGTGAGAATAGCAGCACCTCTAACAACATTACTTAAGAAAGATGAATTTTCTTGTACAATTGTCCAATCAAAGGAAAGTATTTAAACAAAGCTATTTATGACAAGTTGTTGATTGTGCTAGACCCACCAATATTCAGGGGATCTCCCTGGTATGAAGTCCCATCTAGACCTTAAACCATTTGGTGTAGGAGTCCCATCCGGTATGGTGGTTTGGTTGCCATTATCTTAAAGATATGTTTTAGCTCTTTCTTATCATCACATAAGAGTGGTATACTTAGTCTTCAAACAATGAGGTTCGTGTGCCTAGTGAGTGCTTAGTTTCGCTTGTGTCAAAGTTCTTTCACTACAGAGGGAGAGGGTGAGAGTGAGTATCAAGTCGAAAGGGAATACTCTCAACTCAGTTAGAGAGACACCACACAGCAGGATCTGCGTAGCTTCTGGGGGAGTATTCTACACAGATGCGACAGTCACAAACACAAAGGTGAACAACTAGCATGTACAACACCTAGTGGAACTATAGTCCACAAGAGTGCAATGGTCATTATAACAAGTTTACAAGAATGAAGTTGTCGAATATCTAGTAAAATAGTCCACACAGGTGAGACAACTTTAACAACTGATACAACACATTTCCAACAATATATGCACTAAAACAACTGAAAGAGTTCAACTATCTTAGTACAAGTTAAAGCCACATGCGTTACAAGCATTCAAAGAATAGTCTTACAAATGAATACAATACATGTGTGAAAATGTGTTGGCATGTTAACAGGATTTTGAATTAAGCGAAAGTTCCAAGACATATCCGTACACCATACATCACTAAACTTGATAGCGAGGTGTTGGAGCCATTGCTCGCTTCTCAAAGTAAAGACTATAGATTCTCAAGGCTATGTGGGAAGAGCCAAGGTGAAAAGTCTATTACATGTACAAATGAGGGGTATATATAGCCAAGGGTGAAACTAACCCTTGTGACTCTTCAAATTCCCTCATGACTATTCAAATTACATCACTCTTCGACTTACATGATTAATTAATTTCATTTGTACATGTTTTTGTAATCACTCATGACGAGACAAAATCAAATCCAGAAATCCTCTAATCTACCTTGATGCATTGTCTTTCGTTTCCAGGTATAGGTGACTAGGAGAGAGGACAAGGCTTTGAAACAATGCAGAGCACATGTCACGATGGGATGCAAGGCTCCAGGACAATGTTGGGAAAAACTATGCAGAGGTCACTGAGAGCCTAGGTTGAGAAATCCTAGACAACAATGACATTTGCGGCAGATGACTCAAATGGGGGGGCAGAATTGTATAGTTTTTCTGGGGAGGCAGTAGGCAACAGGAAGCACTAGCAGTGAAAATTGCACAGATTCTCAAATGAGGCCTTGCTAGCCAAAACTACACAGGTCTAGGAGGAAATCATGCAGGAGATGTTTGCGCAGTTTCCCAGCTAAGCGAGATGCTAAGCAGTAGGTGGACTGACCATGAAAGCTGCATAATTTTTAGGAGGAGTGGCAAGCAGGCTGGCAAGGGGACTAACTAACAAAACTTTTCAATTTCTAGAGACAGTGAAGTGATGGGAAGCAGGTTCCTATCCCTTACATCTAAGAAATTCCTTCAATCAGTGTAGGGAGGCACACTGATAGCTTCTGCGCAATTTTTCAGATGAGTGTAGCCATGGGTCACTGCCCAAGTAAAATTCTTCGGTTGACCAACGGGAGGCTTGAGGAATAAGCTTGCGAGAAGCGCAGACTGAGATAGATTCTTGGGAAACTTCTGCATTGTTCTAGGTAATAGTCATCTAGGTTGATTCCAGGATTATGTAGTACAAATTACTTGGAAGGCAACCTCAAGCTCTGTGTAGTCCTAGGCAATACTGCTTGGTTAATGGGGGCTGAGATTGCTCAGTGCAGCTGAGTGGAGGGTGGCCCGGTCGACAGATTTTCGGAAAAATGGCTAAGTGTGTGAGCGAGTGAACTCATTTATACATGACCTTGCAAACACACAATGAACACGACTTAATGAAAATACACCTCAAACTGAAAGACAACATATGCTCAATGTGACTGACTGCAGGACTGTCTATAGGTGAAAGCGACAGGAGCGACACTTCGGATAGGCCTTCAGATGACTGTGATGACACTTGCGTGACAGTGCTTACAACATTATGTGTGAGTGCGATGGGTGTTTACATAGTCAAAATATATCATGATAGTCTTAAATACTTTTTAGAACAAATATTATCTTAAGAAGAGCACCAAAAATGAGTCACAAAGATGATGGGCTATGAATTTGAAATCATCTACAAAAAATGGGAGAAAAATGTGGTTGCACATGCACTCTTAAGAAAGGATGAGGATGGGGAAGCATTGCTTTGTGTCATTTCTATTATCCAACTAGATTGGATAACCGAATCAAGGGATGAACGGAAGAATGACAAAGAAGTGTGGGCACTCATTCAAAAGTTGCAACAAGATCCTAGTACTTCTGATACATTTAGCTGGAGAAATGATTCATTATGGTACAAATATCACTTATACCTTTGTAAGAATTCTCGACTCAAGCAAAAGATTATTCTAGAATTGCACACCTCCCTTAGGAGGCCACTCCAAATTTTTAAAGCCTTACCACAGGGTTAAGAAGGAATTTTTTTGGGATGGCCTTAAATATGATATTTAAAAATTTGTGGTAGAATATTTGGATTGCTAGTAAAATAAAGTTGAGACAATTAAAAACTTGGGTATATTACATCCTTTATCTATTCCAAGTCAACGTTGCGAGGAGGTTTCAAATGATTTTATCACAATTTTACCCATGTCTGAAGGAAAGAGTGTCATCATGGTGGTAGTTGATAGACTTACCAAGTATGCACACTTTTGTGCATTATCTCAACCATTTAAAGCCAATACAGTTGCTACTGCATTTATGGAAACAATTCGAAAGCTACTATAAAAAATCAATATATTGTGTATATATAAAAAAATATAATAACTACCTAGTTCCTTGTTTGCTAATATGGAATATTTGTGTGCACCATACTCCATAATGTACTTTGTTTTCAACCAAAAAACTGAAATTATAAAAAGACAAAATGGATGCTTATGGGAGTCTTGCAGTTTAAATGTCATAAGTTGCAATACATTTTTTTTGTAAGATCGTGACTTTAAATTATTTAAAATATATTTTTGAGTATATAAAGTGAAGTTGTTTAAAATAGTAAGATCATGAATTTAAGTTGTTTAAAATATATTTTTATACACACAGTATATTGTAATCGCGTTGGGTCAAAATGCTTTGACTTTTAATTAATTTGCAAATTTTTAGAAACTATTTCCAAAATTAATTAAAGTTTTGGTAAAATTAAATATTAAACTTATTGTTTTAGAAATTGAAAAATATCTTTTTAATTTTTAAAATTTCAATTCCTAATTTTTTATTGTTGGATGACTAATTTTATTGTGGTTTAAAACTGAGAATTAATCGCAAATGTCTTTATAAATTAATTGTCAAATTTTTTCCCTCCAAATTTATGGATTTTTCATAATAACTATTTTATTTTCCAAAAAAAAGAGTTGTATTAATTCTGGAGCTTTAACTAACCATAGAAACTGACTCACTAAAAAATCAAATGCAACAACCCTCTATATTGATTGTTATCTCTTTGGATCAAAATGCTTTGAATTTTAATTAATTTGGAAAATTTATAAACTATTTCTAAAATTTATTAAAGTTTTGGTAAAATTAAATATTAAACTTATTGTTTTATAGATTGAATTTTTTATTTTTTTTTTATTTTTTTTATTTTTAATTTTTTAATTTGAATTTGTCAATTTTTATTGATGGACGACTAATTTTATGTGGTTTAAAATCAAATTTTGAGAATTAATCCCAAGTGTCCTTATAAATTAATTATCATTTTTTCCCCTCCAAATTTATGGATCTTTCCATAATTAATATTTTATTTTCCAGAAAAAAGAGTTGTCATTATTTTTATTATTGAATGGACTTGGTTCAATCATTTTCTCAATAAACATTCATATATTTTCACAATTCAATTTTAAATCATGATGCAATATAAAAAATAAAATATAAGTAATAAATAAGATTTTTTCTTTTCTCCTCACAATTTTAATCATAACTTAAAAATATTAAAAAAAATTAGGATCTTTTGTACAACAATAGATATTTCTTATTAATTTTATTTTTTCAACAAAGAAATTGTTCCATAGATTATTTATATGCTCCTGAATTAAGATGAGTATATTTTTAAAGTTAAATAAATAATTTGTTACAATAATTAGTTTTTTAAAAATGATGTTAGCTTGAATCTTGTTTTTCATAATACAAATGGGTTCAAAATCATAAAAAAACACCCAAAATATTAAAATTTAACTCGTAACTAGATTTCCTAAAATTTCTACCAAATTTTACCAAATTTTATTTTAAGTACAAATTTAAACTATGCCAAACACTGCACTTGTTTTATTGAATACATAATAGTGTTTAATACTTTCTTAAATATAAATAAATGTGATCATTGGGTTCAACATCATAAAAAACACCCAAGATCTTAAAATTTAAATGGGTAACCTAGATTTCCCAAAATTTCTACCAAATTTTACCAAATATTATTTTAAGTATAAATTTAAACTATGCCAAATAGTGCACTTGTTTTATTGAATACATGATAGTCTTTAATACTTGCTTAAATATAAATAAATGTGATCATTAACCAAATTGGGTTTAGCATCATAAAAAAAAATACCCAAAATCTTAAAACTTAACTCGGGTAACCTAGATTTCCCAAAACTTCTACCAAATTATATCAAAATCTTACCAAATATTAATTTAAGTAAAAATATAAACCTTTACACTATGCCAAACACTTCACTTGTTTTATCTTATTCATTGAATACATACTAGCTTTTAATATGTGCTTAAATATAAATAAATGTGATAATTGGACAAATGGCAAGCCCACACCATTGCATTTTTTGGAGATTGTCCCACGTTAAATTCTTGTTGTAGAAAACAAGCCAAGCAAAAATGATAATCTTTAGGGGGCAACCAATTTTCCAAAAGGTAAATGGGAAGATATTATGCAGTTGACCATGTTCCGAAAAAAGTAGTTGGATATAGATGTGCTTAACTTTAACAGATGATCTACCATTGAACCCCTTCCAAATTAGTTTGTCCTCAGCGTCAGATCAGAAAAGCCCTCTATTCTTCATGTGTGAAATGATTTGATCCCATTGGAGGGCCAGTTCATCATTGAGGCCTAGCTCCATCGCCGACTTCCATATAGAGATGGATCCATTCCATCTGTGAATAGCCCTTTCCCAGAATATGATCCCTCTATGATGCAAAGCCCAAAGAAGCTGTTGTGCAATGATTATAGCCTCATCTCCCCCTGCTATGGCATCCAAAACAATAATAATCCTGTTCCCCAACTGAAACTTCCATATCAGGTTTCGAAGGAAAATATACTCAATTTTTTTAAAACTCCTCCAAATAGCAAAGTCCTGAGAGGTACCAATTAAGCCTTGCCTATACCAGAATGTTATATCTCTATTATCCAAATACATAGATTTGATGGCCCTACTTCATAGAGAATCTCTCAATACAAATTTCCATAATGATTTGCAAAGAAGGGCTTTGCGAAGCAAATTTAGGTCCATTATGCCCCAACCTCCCATCTTTTTTGGATGAGCCAGCATAAAAAGTTTTGTTAGGTGGAATTTCTTTTCTTCTTTATTACCACCCTAGATAAAATTAGCAGCTAATCTGTTATGTTTATGAATAATGGATGGAGGAATGAAGAAAAGGTGAGCCTAGTAGACCATAATTTGAACCAGAACAACTTTAGTAAGAATCGCTCTGCCAGCTATGGACAAACATTTGAATTCCCATCCAACAATTCTATTGTAAAAATGCTCGTGGATCCACATCCAATTAGCAATGGAGTAGCCCGCAGGCTTTAGATAGAAGCCCAGGTATTTCAGGCCCGCATTTAGGGGAAAAGATTTGATATTGAAAAGTTGGGATCGGAAGGAAATGAGATCACCATGAATGTTCTCCAGATGGAAGGATGATTTGCCATCATTGATACACATACCCGTCGCCTTTTGGAACTTTCCCAGAATCTCATATAAACAAATCCATGATACTTTACAAAGCATTGCAGATAGAAGGAAGTCGTCAACAAATAAATTGTGTGATATGGAGATGTTCTTGTTGATAGCTAAAGGTATACATCTCTTATCGCGAACTGCCCTTTTAATGTGGAGACTCAATGAATCCATGACAAGGATGAAAATGAGTGGAGACAAAGAACAACCCTGTTGCAGGCCTCTAGTTGTCGAGAAAAGTGGGGAAGGGCTACCATTTATGAGGACTGCATAGTTCCCATCCACCACACATGCCATAATCCAATTGGAACTTTTGTCGTTTAAGCCGATTTTGGACACTAGGCACCTAAGGAATCCCCAATCAACACAATTGTACGCTTTTTTAAGATCTATTTTAATAATGCAACATCAATCTTCCTGTTATGAATAGAATGGAGACATTCTTCTGTGAGAGTGACAGCCTCCAATATGTTGTGATCCTTAAGGAAACCATGATGTTCAGGGGACAAATGAATAGATAAAATATTCTGCATCCTAACAGCAATAATTTTGGAGATAATCTTATATAAAATGTTACATAGGGATATGGGTCGAAACTTCGTAAATGTTAGGGATTTCTGCTTTTTGGGGATTAAAGCAATATATGTGGAAGAGACATTACGGCTTATAGTTCCATTGATCTTGGAATCCTCCACCATTTTAAGAAGATCATTCTTAAATAGATCGAAAAAGTGTATGAAAAAATCTATCGACCACCCATTCGGAATAGGACATTTTTCCTTTCAGAAAGATTTAATGATAGCCAACAACTCCTCTTCAGGTACCACAGAATAAAGAAGATAATTTTGTACTCCATCAAACATGGTTGGATATGGCTCAATACCCTATAGGATGTCCTCAAAATCACTGCCCCTGTTCCTGCTGTATGCTTTTTGAAAATATTTAACGGCTTCCTTAGAGATCTCATCCTGTGTGAAGAGTGAGATTCCTTCCTCATCCTTTATCTCCCCTATAGAATTTGCCTCTCGATGCTTATTTGCAAATATGTGAAAGAATTTCGTATTTTTGTCACCCTCTTGGAGCTATATGGCTCTGCTTTTTAATCACCAAGAGGCCTCTCGATTGCAAGGAATTTTTATTTTTTTCTCCAATTCCCATATTTGAGATCTCACAGCCAGCGACATATGGGAGGCATTGAAATGAATAGATAATCTTTTCAATTTTTTGTTAATACCCTTCATAGCATTTCTGTTGGAAATCAGTTTTTTCGTGCTACCATCCTTTAACTCGTCTCCTAAGGGCCAACAGACGATCCAAGAATGAATCTAGACTATCTTCAGAGGATTGCCATGATTCTCAGATCATTTTATTGAATTGATCATCTTCAAGCCACACCTGATTGAATTTAAAAGGATACCCATACCTATGAACTAAAAGATTCCATTGGATGGAAATGGGCCTATGGTCCGAAATGAAAGTGGGAATAATTTTCACCGATGGGATGCCAAAACGATCAATCAATCAATCATGGATGAGAAATCGATTGAGTCTCTTTTCAAGGAAGGCATCAAAAAGTCTCCCACTGTCCTAGGTGGGACCCATTTTTTAGGTAGAACATCCACAAAATTGTGTTGAAGAATGGCTTCTCTTAACAAACCACCCACATGATCATTTTTTTTTTTCCATTCCCCCATATTTCGTCATTAGACAGAGTACACTTTAGATCCCCCCCAATAAAAAGAGAGTCACTTTCAAAAAATTCAGAAGATAGAAAGCGATTCCAAAAGGGAATTCTCTTTTTGTATGGGACGTAGACATTTAGGATATGTACTCGCCCCGGAGAACCTCTAATTTATGTAAGTTTTATAATGCCAGCAAAGCAATTGAAAGCAACTGCTGAGATCCATGTCGGGTCCCACATAACCGCCAGACCACTAGAAAGGCTAGTAGCTCTCGTTGCAACCATATGCCATGAGGGGAACATTTTCCTGAAATAGGATATAGATACTTGACAGTCACACATAGTCTCTTGGATTAGGAGGATCTTTGAATTAGAGGATCGAAGAATATTCTTGAGAGCCAAAAATTTTGGGTCTGCCCCAAGCCCTCGAATATTCATCGAGATAATACTAATCATTTTGACACATCCTCAGGCATACATGCTCTAAGCGACCCCTTGTCAGTGATTTCCTTTACAACAATTTCAGAAATAGGGATGTTAACCAAGGAAAGGTCTCGTATATCTAGATCTCACCCACCCTTCCTACCTCGGAAGTTCCTGCTTCCCCTATTCTATCTATGTCTTGCAGTTATATTTCCAGCCGAGGTTGGGCTGATAACAAGGGAAGGAGACCAGATATTCTTATGAATCGTCAGAGGCTGAAATTTCATGGATTCTCGTTTGAGAAGGAGATCCAAATCACATTCAAAAGAGTTAATGGGCGATGATTAAGGAGAATTAAGAGACTAATGGAGATACAAGGAGCTTTACCTTTAATGTTAGCCATGGATTTCAAAGGCAAGGGGATGGATGGCAAGGGTGGGGGGGATGAGATTCTGAGAGATGGAGGTGGCTGATTAGATGGAGATTGAGGAGATGAAGAAATGTATGTAATATGAGAGGCAGAAGGGTAGTCTTGTGAGGGATGAGGGATAGAAGGGGGAAGATGAATAACATTATCCTGATTAGGTTCAGGGGGCATGGGGATGATGGAGAATATAGGTTGCCTTGCCAATGGGGAAATAAGAGATGGACTCGGGGACAAATTCTTGGATGAGGTTCGATGACGGCTGCACTCCTCCATATTGGGACTGTGATAATTATGTATGAATTCAACCGATTGAGATCTCTTCAGGGATAGACTTGAAGAACGTCTCGGGGAAAAGACTCAATGAGAAGAGCGATGGGCTATCCCAAATCTAAGATCACGATCAACATCATGGATATTGTGGCATTTATGATCTACTGTGACATCTCTTGAGGGACTTATAGGAATATTTTCAGAATGAGTCTTTCCCTTATGAAATCTACCTAGACAACGAGGGCAACGAAATTTTAGATGGCCGGTTTTGTGACATACTGTGTGCCTAAAAGGAACACCCCAATAATACAGCCTCTGCTGGATATTGGAACAACCCCATGAGAGGTCTATATGTTCAGGGAAACCCCCTCAGAATTCTTTTTCTATAAGAACCCAAGCAACCCGCTTTTCCTTAGCTCTGAGGCACTTAGGGTCAACATAGATGAATCGCCCAATCACATTTCCAATATCCGCAAGGGTCTTCCTTGTCCATAGTTCGATAGGAAGAACCGGTAGTTTAAGCCAGATAAAATTATTCTAAGGGGTACAATGGAGGGGGTTGAAACCAATGAACCATTTATGCAAAGAGAGGAAGCTTCTCTCATATACACATGGACAAGCCAGGATAATCTCCAAATCATGGTCATTGAGTAAATGGAATATGTACTAGTTATTCATGAGTTGTACGATGCTCGAGATATACACCAATAGAGAATTCCATTTAGAACCAATTCAGGTTCTCATTTGGGCATCCTCCACGGTCGGGAAATTCCAACAACCCTCTTTTGCAGACTAGCAATTCTATTGGATAGAAAGGAGTAGTCCAGGGAAATAGCCGTAGGCGGTGGGGATAGTTTCATAGGTCTCTGATTCTTTCGATGCGGCGGAATACCATGGTCAACACCATATGGAAACTGGTTGGAATTAGAAGGGAGGGGACTAATTCATTTTCCAGAGTGGATTTCCAATCAGCGTTGATGTTCGATTTGGCAAAAGATTTCTCCGCAGCCATGGTGGCCCACATCATGGCTGATATCGCAAACGTGTCAGAAAAAATCTCCATTTAATGAGGATGGACACCAATACTAAATGAGGAAAAGGAAATTATTCCAAAAGAGATAGAGGGAAAGGATATGGAACCACCAGAATAAATAGAAATAGGACTGTTCCGATGTCCGGAAGACGATAAGTAAATAGCTAATAAAGGAATGACAGGGAAGACAATAGTACGATAGGTACGAGAGATAAAACTCCAGGCAATATGTGAGAATGGAGGCCTATGAAGATATCAGAATATGGATACCGAATCCTAGGAAGCTTCATAATCTGACAATAATTATGAAGAGAGAAAAAAACGACCCAGGAAGATGTATGGAAATATTCAAAGACGATGGCCCACATTTAATGGAGAGTGGAAAAATATCCCGTTCCATCTTACGTCATGGTCATCAGACTACTGGAAAAAATATTGGCCAAAAATTCAAGCTAGAGAAACCAGGTGAGGCCAAGGGAAAGGGAAGAAGCGAACCAGGATGAGTTAAGAGTAGCACGGGAAAATGATGCAACAACAGAAGCAGTATTTGCATATACGACACCATGGACCAATATTAATGCAGAAGTCATAGCATGGTTTAGAAATAAAAATATATTGCTTGAGTATAGTAAAGGGAACCCATAACCAGTTAAGGAAATATGACTAGAACATAAGAGCTCAGGTATATATGGTTACATGAAAGCGATATCAATAACAGATTCCTTGTTCCCCATGGAAGGATAAAACATCAAAATTAATGCCACCCTAAGGCCTTATAGGATATTAGAAATATCCCTGGATATGAACCGACTAAGCTTTTATCTTAGACAGTTCCACTATAAGATGAAAGACAACAAATCATTTATATTGAATTATAGAATGAAACAGAGATATAGCTAAATGCCCTAAAATTGACATGAAATTTGCAGATCATGGAAAACTTGAAAGCAACTTGCACATCTTCCTTCAATGTCCTCAATCTCTTTTGATATGGAAAAAATTGGCTGCCCATTTCGGCTTTGGCAGATCCACATTCCCATCCATCATGGAAGCTTTTGTATGGTGGGGTAATATGAAGATCTAATGGAGACATATCCCCTTGCTGACCATATGGGCCATATGGAAATGGAAGAACATGTCCCTCTTTCATTCAAAGATGAATAACTATGATTCTGTATTTGAATCCATTCACACTCAATACAATTCTTGTCATATCTCCAAAAAATCCATGAGAATGAGTGGAAGAATGGCTATCTCTGTGGGCCCCTTCAGGTTCCCTCGGGCCTATTTTGATGGGGGGGCCCAAAATGGTTGTTGTGCTTGCGGAGTCCATATTATTCCTATGGAGGGTCAACATATTGAAATATTTTGTAACGGAGGCAAAGGATTGAATAATAAAGTTGAGGTTAAGTCGTTAGCAGGTCTACTCACTTTCTGTGATTTTCTCAACATGCAAGGCCTACTAATATTTGGGGACTCAAAGGTTATAATCAATCATGTTCGCTCTATTCACGTCATAAAAAATATCAACCTTTAGGGATGGTTGGACAGAATCGAATCACTAAGGAACCACAAAAAGGACTATACTATCGCCCATATTGATCAGGGAAAAAACCAAGTTGTTGACATGCTTTCTCAAAATGGAGTCTAGTTGATGAGTATAACAGTGGGGGACATAACTCATCATATTCAAGAATTTACTATGCCGGGTACATAACTCTCTCTCTCTCATCTTCAACAATTTGGTATGTAACATGTCCCCTATTCTAGGATTTTCTGTTCTGTTTTGGTATTACAATTTCTAGTCCTATTTTCATCTATTGATGCTGCATATTTTGCCTCTTTTATTCTAGAACTTTTGATGGAAAATTGTAGTCATTTGACTATGTATTCGACGTTTCTAATTTCTGTCATATTTTGTCTAAAATCAACATACCTATGTGTTTATGAGTATAATATTATGATGTACTATTTCTTTATTATAATGAAATGACAACAATCTAACTTTTTCGTGCTGGAAAAAATAAATGTGATAATTGACCAAATCACTCTAATCGCAAGTGCATAAATGTCAAAATAAATTGAATATTTAAATAAATACACGATTTAGATGTGCTAACTTAAGCCCCAAAATAAAAAGATATATATTATGTTTATTAGGCATTAATCACAAGTTATGTTTATAAGGTATTGGTTGTAGATGGGCTCCTTAAATGACTACAGTCTGGGAGCTTATTATCCTTCAATGATGCCCTCGTAGAATGGCAAGAGCTAACCAGCCTGCCATAGGGCATTAAATTCCTGTCTGGAGGCGGCCCTTACCATGGATCTCCATACCCGATCCCATAATCGAATGCCGCATCCATCGTCATGCCATAAACAATCCGGTCGGACGTACCTATTGCGTCATTCTCTTTCCGGGAATGCGGGATCCACCACCTCCGAGCTGACATAGGGTCACTTTTCAAACCTGCCCTCGTGCCTAAATACAATTTCATTTTCACCATTCGGCGCCCACTCCAGTCGAACCTGCTCTGCAACCCGTCTTGAGAAAACCAGCCGGCGCTGTGCACCCACCTCGTAGGTCTGCTCTCATCAATCCTGGCATTCTGTGTGGTGTGAGGTAAAGTAACCTCCCTGCTTACAGAAAATTTAGGATCTATGCGAGTGTGGAAATAAAAAACGCTTCTGTTGTATATTTCCTTCTCCTCGCAGTTCAACACAGAACCTGTATTAACCCGCAATCGTGAGTGCACAGCACCACAGAACCTATTTGTGCATGATTGTTAACCCACAACCGTGAGTGCACAGCGCCACAAAATCTGTTTGTGCATGATTTGAGGAAAACATGATTGAACACATTGATCTTAATAATTTAAAGAAGGACGAATACCTCAATTGCCCACAATACTTAAAGAAGGACGAATGTTGGAGCATGAATGGTTTCTATAGTCTACTAGAATGCCAAGTATCTACTCAAGTAAGAGGATGGTTTCTTTTGTGATTTTCGTACCTTGTGTAGGACTGTTGAGCAAGGGTTTTGGAGGTATCCTCTGTCTAGTTTCTGCCCTAGTTTATAGCTTCTTTTATGCAAAAAAATTCACCATAAGTCCGTCACTATGCGGCCTAGTTTTTTGCATTAATCATGAGGAACGAGACCCTTAACAGGTGACATGCTACTATGATATGTCTCTACAATAAGGACACATGAATTAAGGATTTAGCACATGTATTTTAGTGAGGAACAAGGGCCAAGATATTGCTCAAATTGTGGCAGAACAAAGCATGTTGGGACTGTCTATTGGATTGTATTGAAGTGAAGGCTAGTGGGAAGAATCAAGGAGAAAGGAGTATTGAAGGCTGGTGGGTAAAGGTCTGTTTAATAGGTTGATTGGGTAGCGTGTGAATAAGCCCTAAGTTTCATGCAATTTGGGGAGAAAAATTGCGGATGTTTGGGTTGCTTCTTGATGCCTATGATCATCCTCTTTCGTGATGAAAGGGGTTGTGTTGGCATATTTATGGATTCCCTAAGTAAAATGAATGGGACAAAAGTCAATGATAGGTGAATTTGGTTCAGTCATTAATGGCCTGTGATGCTCAGGAAGTGCATTTTCACTACAACCATATCGATGTCTTAGTCAACAACATTTTGACACACACAAAAAAGTTGAATAGTAATATAGCAACAAATTAACAAGTCATATTAGTATAGTACCTTGCAGATGGAAGAACTCCCATTAACTGATTGAATGGCTTGAATGGAGTCCGAAGAATAAATGTAATCTTTAACTGACTGAGACCCATAAGATCAGAGGCAAAAGGAGCATAATGGTATGGATAATACCTGGCAAATAAATAAACCAGTCAACCAATATTGTCAACTCAATTAGAGTGCAAACTTACTTGTTTTTGCATCAATTCAGTTAGAAGCAAACATATCACGAAATAAATGTGCTGAGAAAAATATTATCCAACCCAATTAGGAAGGATACATCAACTCTTCATGTAAGTATATGCACGTGTCTGTAACAGTAAAAAACCCTTGGAAAAAGTAAATACAATGCCAACTCCTTGTGTGTTATTTCATATATATATATATATATATATATATATATATATATATATATATATATATATATATATAGCATAGATTGATCTTTATCCCATATCTGTTTTATGTTGAGGTATCAAATCTCTCAAGTTACTAAATCCAATGGTTACTGCACACGCGACTGATTAACATTTTGTTCCAAGCAGGACATTCTACATCCCAAGTAAAGGGGATCCTTCAAACTTTGCATGTATGTTTGTAATATGTATGTTGAGAGGTATCAAATTTCTCAAGGTACAAGTCCCAAGGTTTTTGCATTCACAACTAATTTACTGCTTGTTTAGTTGTTCCAAGAGGCACATAAATCTGCCAACACAACAGTGATAAGGCAACTACTTTATCACTATACTTAGGGTTGTAGAAATTCTGCCAACACAACCGCTTTCATCATGAAAGAGGATGATCATAGGCATCAAGAAACAACCCAAACATCCACAAATTTTCTCCCCAAATTGCATGAAACTTAGGGCTTATTCACACGCTACCCAATCAGCCTATTAAACAGACCTTTACCCACCAACCTTCAACACTCCTTTCTCCTAGATTCTTCCCACTAGCCTTCACTTCAATACAATCCAATAGACAGTCCCAACATGCTTTGTTCTGCCACAATTTGAGCAATATCTTGGCCCCTGTTCCTCACTAAAATACATGTGCTAAATCCTTAAGTCATGTTTCCTTATTGGAGAGACATATCACAGTAGCATGTCCCCTGTTAAGGGTCTCGTTCCTCATGATTAATGCAAAAACCTAGGCCGCATAGCGACGGAGTTATGATGAATTTTTTTGCATAAAAGAAGCTATAAACTAGGGCAGAAACTAGACAGAGGATACCTCCAAAACCCTCGCTCAACAGTCCTACACAAGGTACGAAAATCACAAAAGAAACCATCCTCTTACTTGAGTAGATACTTGGCATTCTAGTAGACTATAGAAACCATTCATGCTCCAACATTCGTCCTTCTTCCAAGTGGAATTTCTTGATTTTGCTAAATTTGAATTACTACAAGAATCTCATGCTTCCATTTTTTCCAGCAATTCGTTCATTTTAGTCCCGCTCTTATGCATTGACAATATCTATCCATTGCTTCAACCAGATGACATAACTCAATATCAACCAGCTACAGTTTGGTTGAATGTACATGTTTATATTTCTAATGTCAATATCTATTGTTTCATTTCACAATTGTTGGACTTTTAGTTATTTTTTTCTAGAAAGTAGAAATATGCTTTGTGGGTGTTGTTTCCAATGACTTCTCTCATGCTCTGTTTTGTTTGTTTTCATCATCTTGGATACTTACATTTTTCTTGATATGTATCAGTACACTGTTCTTTTTTTAAACTATAACTTAATCATGTCCTCTTCTGTGATATATGTATCTAAATCATTGACTTTGATCAACATTTCTTCCACTGAGATTTGGTTTTTACAAGACATTGTACAAAAATTTAGAAAAACAAAGACAAAGCTAATATTGTGGCTTCTTGGCAAATATGACGTAGATCCATCAACATTTGCAACATATGGTTCCCTCGTAAAAAGCTTAGCATTTGTGAGGAAATTTGTTGTTGGAATCATGGTTCCAAAGGACTACATTTGCTCGGTCGATACAAACTTGTATTTAGAAGCACCTACAAGTATTGCACAAGATGTACACACTGCAGGGCTGGAAATATTTGTTGCTAATTTTGCCAAACTATAGCTATGACCCAGTAAGGGAATATATTCAGTTTGTGGACAACAAGAATTTCACATTTAATGGCATCCTAACCGATTCCTCTATAACAACATCAAAGGCTATACGTATGAATATCTTTATACTTAACCTCCACCAATTTTTGAAATTCCTTATCCATGCCCTCTTGGCCAAAGAGGTATTAGTTTATTTCTTTAAACTTGCAGACAATGCAAACATCAATCATCATAATAGTTATATCAGTGCAATATTTAGCAGCCTGTGTCGAAGCCTTTTTTTTATGGTGCCAATCCATTTCTGCCATCAAAACAACGATTTAAACACTCCCACGGATTTCCCCAAAATTTTCTCACAAGATATTGTCCAGAAATTCATGGTATGGACAAAATTTTGGGGTCATTAGACAACACCCAAAAGTTTTGAATTGCAAATTCTACGAACATCTAGGGTGGACAGCAGCAAAGTCAAACAATTTATGTTTTGTACTGCAGATTCTGCGAACATCCAGAATGGACAGCAACCAAGCTAAACAATTTATGATTTGGATTGCAGATTCTGCTAGCACACATGATTTGACTTCATAGATTGGAAACTTTTAGCACACATGATTTGACTTCCTGGATATTGCCTCTTGTTGATGGTGATCTGGATAAGCATAGGAGTGTTCTCTCTATTTGGAACCCTCCACCCAATGCAATCCCTCTTTCAAGATGTGAGAAATAGCTCTGGAAAACACTAACAGTAAACTGCAATTGGAATCACTAGATATAGCAATGTTTTTGAAAATGGATATAGCAATGTTTTTTAAAATGTAACAGGAAAAACCATTTTCTAGGGTTTCTTTAGTAAATCTTACTAAAATATGATATTTTGAAGTCCTTAGAATCCTTGATAGCATGATAAAGTTTGTCTTAAATGATTCATTTCTTCTTGTCATGCTACATCCTCATTTTCGTGAACATGCATGCATTATTAACTCTTTATGCCCAAAGTGTTATCACTGATATTTGATTTTCTGTTATTTTTCAAGGATGTGCATTCAAACTTGAGGTAGCATAAAAATAATCAATTTCAATGAGGATATTTTGTCATATTAAAGTATTCTAACATGAATCTATTTTGTTGTTGTCACTATGCAGTGCTTCTAAGCTCACAGAATGGTGGAACAGTGGACACTGTGCATTGAAGTATCATGCCGCCCAAATCCGGGTCGAGCATCTTTAAAATTTGTCCTTCACAATGGGGCAAAAAATCATGTGATTTATAGAATATGGGAAGTGTAGGGAAAGACAACCAATAACGAAGCATACTACATTACACTTGTTGCGGGGTTAAAAGAGGCAAAACACAATGGGGTGAATAACATAACAGTGCTGACAAACTCAGATTTAATCTGTAATCACATGGAAGACATCTACAATGCTTGCACAGACGATTTGAGGCCCCTCTACAGAGAGGCAAAAATCTAGAGTGCTCGATTTAATTCTTTTTCGATAAAGCACCTTGCGGAGATCCATAAAATCTCTACTGATCTAATGGTTGGAGCAATCTCAAGTGTAGATGCAGGTGCCAGAGATGATTGAGGATCATCGTTCATTCCACTGGCAAGCATTGATCAGCATAAGTATAGGTCTCGACTATGTGTATACAACATGGTTGTCATTTTTCTTCGGATTCTCATACCGTGGTTCTTTCAGTAAAGAACTCGTTAATGTACTTTTTTTTGGTTTTGTAATATCATTCACCTTAGATGTCCAATCATGTTATAACTGAATTCATGTGTCCAATTATGTACATTATATTTGAGGTGAACTAATTATTCTTAACCTACTAGTGGTTCAGCGAATATTATTGTAGCTCCGTTTGAATTTAATTTTAATTTCAAGTTTCAGATGCTACCTCTTTAATAGTGTTGATTTCCACCTGGATGGATGCCATGGGAATAAATGAAAGTAACAAAATAAGGTTATTTACATCTGGTTTGTTGGTTTTCACAACATTTAAGAAGTATAAGTCATTTCTGATGCAAACCCTAGCTATATCCATATCTATATGATGACAAGCCGAAAATAGTTGATGCGTGATCTAATGTGAGATGAAGAATTTCATACCATGAAACCCTCCTAGGAACATTGATGCATAATAATGACAAACTCTAACCTAGTATGAAGTTAATTTTCTTAGGTACATGGTTTGCCCTAGAATGATGCAATGTACGCATATATCAATGAAGCCCTACATGCCCATGATGCCTTTGAAGATGCCATAATCTTAATAAATAAAGTTAAAAACCAAGCACACAAGTGAAGAAACGCTCATCTTTCAAAATTGCCTAAAAGATTAAAAATATGGAGTCCGTAAACTTTGTCAAAATCATAATGATAAATTCTGCTTCAAAAAGCTTAATCCCCCATTTTCTTGACATTTGTTTTTCTTGACATGTCCCGTGTTCGTCACACCCACACTAATATTCCAACTAGGACACCTTTCTTACAAGCACAAGAAATGCTCTAGAGTCTATTGTCCCATGTTTCCAGCACCGGAACCAAAAACTAAGGCTTTGGAATTTGCAAGAATGACACCAACAATAATAGCTAGAAATTTAAAGCGTAGTGCCCCATAATATTGGCCATCTTGTTACCACAGGTCTAACTCAGCTAATGGCCATAGCTCATCATCTAATCAAGAACACTCACTATTGACTTTACACCAGAATCAACGGTGATGTGCGACCATAAAAAGCATGCCATAAACCATAACAGGGAAGTACATCATCACCATCCATATTCATCAAAGTGTAACGAAGAAAGATGTAACAAAATACCATGCTTATTAACATATACACAACAACTACAAGAATCCTGATGGAACAGAGTAGGTTATCAAACATTTAGAACAATGCTCCATTCAATATCCACACAATATGGCAAGAACCCTTCAATAGCATGCCAAAACTAAACAATGTTACCACTTGTAACAACCCAAAACTAGCAACAACCCTAAATTGTTCAGAGCTCAAGTACTTGTACACCACTACCTTCTCAATGGCAATTTAGGTAACCTTTATAGCATTCCATCACCCTGATGTACATGCATCTTTCACATCCAAACTAGTAAGTAAAGCAGAGTCGTTTACAAAGAAACGTTACAATGAGTTCGAAGCTCTCTTAAAACTTCCAAGTTTAAAATGAATATCACTTTACATTTGACCAAGTCAAATAATATATCTAAAACGGGGATTAATAACTCCCCAACCAAGTCAAATAATATATCTAAAAGGAGGATTACTCGTTGTACCATATAATTCATCTTAGATCCTGTGGAATGCATAAAGAGGTGGAATACTATGTTATGGAGCCCATGTACTATTATCACAAGCATCACTTTCACTTATATCAAGGTGTCAAGGTTATTTCTATATTATATGTTAATTAGAGTCTAGCAGTGAGCAACTTGATTAATTCATATATCCTGAAGCCTTATGAATAATTGTATAGCTATGCTTTTATAGAGATGTAAAATTGGTTGTGTGAATGGCCTAGAGATGGCCTGTGCTCATGGTTTTTTGGAGCCAAGGCTAGTTTACATATGACATCACTATGTTTTCACAATCATAACAGATTATATCAGTTCATTTACTAAATGAACTAAATTATGGTGCATCCAGAAACCAGATTAGTGTGGTATTAGAAATTTTATTCATTAGATTTTAAATCCAGAATGTTTCAGTGTAATGCCTTGTGGACCTATTTTCACAATCATAACAGATTAAATCAATTCATTTACTAAATGAATTAAATTATGGTGCACCCAGAGACCAGATTAGTATGATATTATAGCTTTTTTTCATTAGATTTAAATCCAGTGTAATTCCTCTAGGACCCTCTTTGGTATATGGGTTGTTATCTATGTAATGTCCATAATAATTGCAACTTTTACAATAATACTGTCTTTCCTCCTCCTCACTGATTGAAGAACAAGGATCCATTAAGCTGCCAATATCCTCCATAGAAAAGATAACCGCTATACGGCTAGTTACACAGATCAAACTTTACAAAAAAAACTCATTGAAAAACCATGGTGCTTTACAGGCCTTATCTTCCCAAGCATATACTAAAAGAATACAATTTTGTATAAATATAGTGAAATATGCTACAAATTACAATGACATTTGAAAAACTCCATCACTAACTCTACTTTCCAAAGCAATGGGTGTCTCACCTGGAGGAGGCTCACAACTTAAATAGCCATGGAACTGTTATTATAGCTCTGTTATCAAGAATAGATAACTCTTGATACATAATATAGCCGAAAAGGTATAACAATAACCAGATCGTTCTGCAGGAAAGTGATATAAGGTTAGACTAAACATCTGAAAAGAAACCTAATATAGTCTTAGTGTGAACGGGACTTGATTAGTTATGACTTCCACCTGTTGCACCTTGTCACCATCCTATACGAACGAGCTGACTCCCTGATCAGAGAATATGTGGGATGGATTTCCAAACAAACATGGAAAGGCTGATTTTATTCACTTTCATGGACATCAAAAGACAACTATAACTGCAAGGAGATGATGATTCTGGATAAAAAATTAATAATCAGCTCAAGATTGCAGTCGATTGCCACGCAAACTGCTAGGTGATGCCTGGTGATTAAGTTCCTGGAAACATGAAGCACAAAACAATTTAGAGAACTGATATTGTAGCATGTACTCTTTGCTTGAGTTTAAGTGTTGTTTGAGAATTCTAGGGGGCAGCTGCAAACTTTCAAAATTTTGAGTGCATTCTTTAACTCAAAAATTCAAGAACAGAAAAAGCCCAAAGCAGAAAAATATCAAGGTCAAATGTCACAATTTGGAACGAGCTTGATTAGCATACCTCTGAAAAACGCAGGTGTCCAGGTTGTGTACAGGTTGACTTCACAATGGTTTCCCACAGTAAGCCAGTCTCTTCTGCTCTCACAAAATTCAATATCTTTCCAGCATAGCTCTTGAAATTAAATCCCTGCTATCTCTAATACTATACAATGAGACCCTGTCTATTTAATGAGCAGTTGATCATTTCATGCCAACATCACTATGCAAGCAATCCTCAGAGTTGTTATGGCCAAGCATGAATAAATTTCTATTTTATAGGACTTATGGATATTTATCTCTTGGTTCCGAGGAAGAGAAGCTAGTCCTTCAACAAATGCTTCAAGAAACTTTTTTTTCTTTAGGCTTGATGGCAGACACTTGCTTAGTAGAAAGCCATGTCTTTGATTGAAAAGATCGCCCTCTATATTTGGAATAGTTTGTTAGGATGTAGTTGACCTTTTAAGGTTCTCACTTCAATTGGCCTTGAATGCATTGTTCAAAGTGATGCCTAATATATTTTTAAAAAATGATTATATAGAGACTATTATATTAGTTGTTTTTATATTCCCTGTAGGCTATATTTACATATAAATGGTATGCGTTGTTCTTGGTTTCAATGTCAATTATGCCTACATACATCTTGGATGTTAGGGGAAATTAATTGTGCCAAATTCCAAGAAAGCATTTTCTTATCAATTTAAATAAGTGATGATGTCTCCAAATAAAATGATTTGGCAACAATAGTCGACATTGCATTCAAGAGGCTTCACTTGACATTCAATAACGCATGAGTCTTGGGCTCCGTTGGAAGGATCCTTGACCTAAAAATGAACAAATTTAACATTTTCGTAGTTGTGGACATGAAAGAGGTCACCCTTGGTGTCAAACACACAACAAGGGTAATAGTAGTAACCAAGACTAGAGGATCCATTCAATACACTTCAAACTTAGCAGCCCTTTCATCACAAATATCATATGTCTTTCATGCGATCATCCTAACTCCAACTGATAATGATTTCTAAATGAAAACCAAATATAAGTAATATAAGTTTACACATGATCACATGAAAATGATGATAATATTCACATTGTGGCAGTCAAAATATATGCACATTGTGGTCCTCTAACAAAAGTCTTGGTGACTTATAAAGATGTAAATATGAAGAAGATTAATTGTTTTTTAGTTTATTTATATATGTATCAAACAAATACCTATTAGATTGGTGCATCATATCATTTCAATCAACAATACATTGGATCTCATGCCAGGTAGGCTAGGCTAGGTTTTGTAATAAAAGCAAACATATTCAAAGTGGGCACAAACATTGCTACATATGAAGAGAAATCGCCTCTATTAAAAAATGACACACACAAATAAGTGAATGAGAGAGCACCTACGTTGTATAAAATATCATACTTGGACACTCACTTCTCTATTATTGGTAGAGCTTGTGAAGCATATACAAGAGAGTATTTGCAAGTGAATAGAAGGGTACGAATTGGAATCCAAACACAAATTAAAATTAGGTGACTCTTTGTTAGAAAATGAGTGCCAGTTAACCTATGATTGAATAAGGGTGGTTCAATGGTCATAGTGTACATGTCATCTCATGTAAAAAATTAAAATATTAATAATCAGCTCAAGATTGCAGTCGATTTCCATGCAAACTGTTGGGTGATACCTCGTGATTAAGTTCCTGGAAACATGAAGCACAAAAAAATTTAGAGAACTAATATTGTAGCATGTACTCATTGCTTGAGTTTAAGTGTTGTTTGAGAATTCTAGGGGGAAACTGCAAAATTTCAAACTTTTGAGTGCATTCTTTAACTCAAAAATTCAAGAACAGAAAAAGCCGAAAGCAAAAAAATATGAAGGTCAAATGTCACAATTTGGAACGAGCTTGATTAGCATACCTCTGAAAAACACAAGTGTCCAGGTTGTGTACAGGTTGACTTCACAATGGTTTCCCACAGTAATCCAGTCTCTTATGCTCTCACAAAATTCAATATCTTTCCAGCATAGCTCTTGAAATTAAATCCTTGTTGTCTCTAATACTATACAATGAGACCCTGTCTCTTTAATAGAGCAGCTGATCATTTCATGCCAACATCACTATGCAAGCAATCCTCAGAGGTGTTTTGTTGCAACTATAAAACCAACCAGACCTACTGAAGAATAGCCCAAAAGTCATATCATGAGGAAGCAAAGCAATAAAACCCCAAAATGAAACACTTTGAATACACTGACCAAAAGAAATGACAAAACCATAGCAAGAAACAGGTAATGGCAATTGTTTGATTCCTCCCCTGAAAGGAAGGCTACGAAGTATTTTAGTTGCAATAACAAACATGAAATCATAAATCATCTTTCAAAGCAGCACTATCCAATCCTAGCATGGCTCAAACAATTTGCAAGGCGAGATCAGTTTAAACTGTCACTGAATTTTGGGCAGTTGGGTTATTGGCCATAACACCATTAGGATCATCTAGGTTCTTTTCATTCCAATAAATATTTTGGCACAGCAACCCAACTGATCAGAAAACTTACTTGGCATAAATGAACCACCAACCCCTCCCCATGATGATGGCAATGATGTTCAACAGAATTAAATTGCAGTCAGAGAACACGGTGTTCTAAGCTAACTTAGAAGTTAGAACCACCATTCCCTATTTGATCTAATCCAAAATCTCCACATACACTAACAATTTACAGTTCCAAGGCCATCAAAAGTGCAGGGAAACTGAGCAAAAAGGGCAACTGCAAATGGGTAGAAATGGAAATGTAAACAGTAAGTCAGCAAGCATGGATCCTTGGGCCTGTTATCTGTAACTCCTAATGTTTAAGCAAGAAATATCATTATGGAGGCCTGGGAAGTGATGAAAGTTGGTCAAACTGAAAAAGAATTCAAAAGAAATATGGGGAAACTCACCTTGTGGTAACTGATAACGAGATGAACTGTGGTTTGAAGAGCATTTGGAAGGCTTGTGAGGCTGTTAAGATTTTTCTTTCCTAGAAGGATTAGTTTCTCAGATATGGCATGTCATTTCATGATCACCAGCTGTGGTGGTCCCCTCTTGTGAAGTTTGAGGGCAAGCTGTTGTTCGACTCTCCCTAGGTCTTAACTTTAAGGTTTTTCAAGAAAGGCATTAACTCAACCAATGAATTCTTTACCAGATGATAAAATCCCAACGTGTAGATTGCTAGCTCTAACACCCTTTGTTTCAGCCAAAATTTTTGGCCTCCTAGCCATTGCCAACCAAAAAATGGATAGGCTAGGAATTGGACTAAACTCTGTCTCCAAACAAAGTATTAGATGGTATACTATTTTGCAAGAAGAGAGATAATTTTTTTAGTATGGCCATTTTAAATTAGAGGATGCCAATAAGTTTAGAAGGGAAGTAACGGCTGAAGGGGTTTAGATTCCTTCTTCAGCATATGTGGACTGTCTCCTAATGGCAGAATTGGATCTCTCTAATTAAGATGGAAGAGACAATACACCTACCATGTGGCCATGGACGACCAAGGAAAATGTTGGATGATGAAATTTGGTGAAGTAGGAATACCTCTATAACTAAGCTACATGATATGGGGAAATGGAAACCTGAATTTGAAACATAAATGTGATGGAAATGTGACCCCTCAAATTAGTAAACAATGAAATTTTCAGTTTTAACATTATGGTTTAGAATATAGATTCATGATTTAAAAGATACCTTTTTATTTCAGATCCAAAATTCTGGTCACGCAGTTTTTTCACCAAAAGTAAGAAGCAATAAGATACTTTTTTCAGCCCCACTGAAATGTATTTTAGGTGTGTTTTAGCCGTGTTTTGGAGTTTTTGTACTGAAATGTGGTTGGTATGCAAAGGGTACATTTCCTGCAACATAGCTCTACAATAATTGTTTTTATCCTGCTAGGTCCATTCTTCCTTCATGAGTCATGACACATTGGACTTGAAAGACATAGCATTGAGTATGCATAGATGGGTTCCAACTCCACAATTTTTAATCATTTCCAGACACCAAAGGACTGACTTTGAGCATGTCAATAATTTTCACCAATTTTCATTGAAATTCATTTTGTATTGAAGCAACATGCCAAAATAACATCTACAATAATGAGGCAGCCTGATATATAAGAGTTCCAATTCTGCCTTTACGTACAATACACTATACTGTTATCCAAAAAGGATGTATCAAGCTTATAGTAGCAAAAAGGCAAATAACCTTTTCCTGGAGTTTGTTAGAGTTCAACCAACATTTACACAGATATTTTATATGCTTTGAGTTCAACAAAAAGATTTCAATAGCTCAATACGATAACCATACAAAACTGGAATTAGATAATGTTGTACATATCCAAAAACATTTTCAACCCATCATGCACACAAAATGTTCTTGGATTAGGAGATCCCTTTATAGGGTTATGCCCATATTATATCCATGAATACTCAACAACTCGAATATGTGTCATCTCGCCATTGATTGCTGGCACTTTGATTGTTCTCTTCACCTGCTATTTTCTGTATAGAGTGCAAGTGGCGATACAATCTGACTGGTTGTACAATAGGGGGTATCACCCTAGGGTGTGGAACCAAAATGTTATGGGTTGAAGTAGGCTGCCCAATGAATGAATTTGGTGCAATTGGTGGAAACAACCAGGGGGTTCGATGATCAAACGGAAGAGGTGGACGTGGTGAATCAAATGGAAAATGAATCAATAAACCCCCCATATTTGAATCCACATTGTTCTCATGAAATAAACGAACTTGGCAACTTGAAGTATTATGAGATGTGGAATCTTCAGTTGTAACAAAAAAAAAAAAACTCATTGTTATGTAATTGCATTGAAGGCAATGAAGATAATGATATTTTGAATTTCACATAAAATGATACATCAATTGATATTTCCAGACCAGTATTTTGCAAAATAGAACCTTGTACCCTTCTAGATGTGTGGTCCATATTGATTTCTTTTGTAGAATAATTTTCCAATTGTTCATTCATGCTTCTTTTCCTTCCATGACACCATCCAACCTTTAGAAAGTGTGGTCCATATTTTCTTGATTTCAATGCAGGAACACTTTGCCCCCCTTTTTTTGTTGGGCTCAAGAAACTATGTCGCCTCTTGGTAGTGACCTTGGATGGAGTTACAACATCAAATTTCTTATCATTGTACTCTTGGCTTACATTTTTTACCAATTTATTTAGTGCATATGCCTGCTCCAAAGTTGTGGGTGTTATTTCTAATAAACCCCTCAATCTCTTATGAGTTGATGACATCACAAGTTTAATTTCCTCATCGATTGTTAGGGCGCTATCTGGCCTTACAATGGTTGAATCAGTGGAAGGAGAAGCTGGAAGGTTCATTTCAATTTCTGGGCTCATTACAAACGATTCATTTAAATCAAGTAAATATCCAGGTATTTCTGTAATAGACCTAGAGACATTAGGCAATTCATTGCCCCTTGAAACATTGCTAGTCACTACCATCTCAACTTTTAGAATATGCTTACAAATATTGCCATTTAGGGTCCATTTGCAATTACAAAAGTTTAGGTTCAGCCCTTTACAGATGACATGATACCATGTATCACGAATTGCCATAGTTTGGCTACGAACCAAATGCTCACTTTCCTTGTTTCCATCAGCCATATAATCTTCATCTGGGATATTCTTTGCTTTGCACTTACTTAAATTTATTTTTTGCTCAATTTTTGAAGCTCGGACAAAACCAAAATTTTTTAGACATTGCATGTGAATGTAATACAACTCAACATTTTTTAATAATAGATGCAACAGCCAATCCACCCTTCTATGGGACGCATTATTCTTCTCATAGAGGTACCTTTGCTTTAGATACTGGTGATAAGATTCGATAGCATTATTAGTATCCTGGTTGGAATGTGGGAAGTCTCTATATGCTTTTGCCCACATATCTAGGAAAAAAACATATATTAGATGCGAATAAATAATAGAAAATGGTCAATTACAAAATAAACTGATAAAATGCAACTTTAAGAAACTTACATAATTTGTTATTGTTTAACTAGTTGGTTGCAAAATAATCCAAAAACACAGTTTCTTCTTTGAATTCATCAAAGAAACTTTGAATTTCATGTTGCACAGATGCATCATCTTCACATGAATGCATGATTAATCCTAGAGCACGGAAGATACGGACTTTATTTTCCTTTCCCCTGACTTTGGTTCCAACATTTTTCAACGACGCTCTACGGACATGCCATACACACAATAATAGTGTACAGTTTGTGCAAGTCCTGAAATAATATAACATTATAAGAGAATTTCCTTGAACATTATTGCTTTTTATCTCTTCTAAAAAGAAAAAACTAGTTCACCTTAATGCCTCGATTTCCGCTGCTACATCATCTATGATGACAGCTCGGACTAGCCAATCTGGGTTTTCGTTTTTCCCATTTGCAAATAATTGTGACATCCATTTACAAATATCAGGAGTACCATTCCGTGATGATATTACCCATGCCACTGGAATCCCATTGTGATGATCATCAAAAGCCATTATGGTGTACAATTGATACTGCATTACAATAAGAAAACAAGATTATAAGCATATAAGAGGACGACATTGAAATAAAGTTGAAAAAATGAGGTTTTGGTAAATATGTTTACCCCATATTTGTTTGTGCTAAAAGTGGAGTCCATTGATAACATGTTGTTGTGTGAGTATTTCACCATCATTGAAAGCATCCACTTAGTTTGTATGCCTATAATGAAAGGGATGCTTTTAACACCATCTTGTTGTTGGTAGAAGAAAAAGCTCTCTGGGCACTCACTAACCCAACAATCGACACTCATTGGATCACTTTCATGTTTCACATACTCTAGCCTCTTGATATTATTGTACATGTTTGACACATCCTTTCTTGTCATGAAAGAATCTCGAGGTGCCCCTGTGAACAACTCACCAGATCCATACCTTAAATCAAAGATAATTTTTTTCCAGATCATCGTAGCATTAAAACCATCACGAACCAAATCTTCAACAATAGTTTGTATATGCTCTGTTAAATGCGGCACAAAATTGAATTTCTTGGGCATGTCATTTGCCTCATTTCCATGACAAACCACATTTTTGTCATCAATATGTCTGCATGATGTATATATTAGAACGACATCATTTGGTCTAAGAGCAAGTCATCGCATAATAAAGTGACACTGACAACCAAATTTGATGTTGTGACGTGGAAGACGTTTTTTAGTTGTGGATCTAGGTTCAGCTACATTGCTGGATTGTACATGATTTGGACCATAGGCACACCAATATCTGTGATCAAGAATTTACCAAAAATTAAATAAAATATTTATGCATGTTTGACATAGTGAACTTAAAATCAAATATATATATATATATATATATATATATATATATATATAGAGAGAGAGAGAGAGAGAGAGAGAGAGAGAGAGACTCACACAACATATTCTAGATATGTTGAAGAATTTGTCCTCTTGATATCCTTCACATCTTTAATTCGTCAAGTTTTAGCAACAAATTGAGTAGGTGCACTTTCCCTCATTTGCTCTCCACTTATAAAATCCTCAAGTCGACAATATGGAATAATCACGACTTGGTCTCCTGCTACTTTTGTCCATGTCAAATCTTCTGCTGAAAACTATATCATTCCTTCTGGGTCCTCAACCTCCAAATCATTGATCAAGTCCCACTTCTTCATTCTTCAAATCCCTATACAAATGAGGGAACACAAATATTTACTAAACATATGAGCAACAGTTCATACTATAAATATTGAACACCACTTGAAATGCAATTTTTTGTAGTGTGTACAATTTACACTCAAGACCCCACCAGATATAAACACATTTAGAGCATAATTCCCTATCTCCCCTTCAATATTTCCTACCCATGCACAAAACAGTATTATAGACTTTCAAATGCTTCATCTTGGTATAATCAATACATTGCTGAAAGAAACATAATAACATGCAAAATCTGTTGCAAAGAAAATCCAACAACTCCTTGATAAATATGGATCATGACATGGGTTTATATTCTGAAGACCCAACCCTATTACTGAAACCTCTGTCTATGTATCTCAATTTAAAACAGAACCCTCAATCTCTTGGCTCCAAGTCGTCTGCAAAGATTCCCCACCTCATTGTTCTTTATCCAAATCCCTGAAACAAGAACTTCTTGCACAGAAGCTACTTAGTAGATGTTGCACAAACACTTTTCTAAGTTTTAAGTTTTACCAACATAATTGTTTGAACCCAATGAGTAGCTGGTCGCATTCGCTAAAGTCCTATGAAAATGGGAAATGTTTTCGTTCCCAAACCCATATCTGCTACCTTTTGAAGTGTATTGCTTATGAAGGTGTCAAAACAGCCCTAACTCCACATTATTAGTATGAAAAGTTAGTGTTGCTATAAGATGATGTTATAATGTCTGATTTCACAGTGGCTTTGACTGATTGCCATTTATCCTGCAGTTCCTGCAGTTCCATACCAGAGGGAAAAACAATTGGCTCCTGCAACATCTCCAATTGTGGATATAATGAAAGGTATATCCCTACCTTGTTTTCAGAAATTATTGTTCGAAAATGCCATTTTAAAATATTCTTCTAGGCACACATGACAAGGTTGTCTAGACTGAAATATTACTGTAATGATGCATCATTTATTATATGTTGTGTTAGTAGAGATGATCAGAGCATCTCAGGAGTATTGAGAAGAAAACACTAGGATAAACATAGCCATGGGTATGAGTAGAAGTAATGCAGAGGCTAACTTACAGTTGCCTCCTCGATTTAGATTCTTCCCTACAGATGAAGAGCTAGTTGTGCATTACTTGTGCAAGAAGGAAACCTCTCAGATGATCCATAACAGAAGTGGATCTCTACAAATATGATCCATGGCAACTTCCAGGTATATTTTTCATTTCTCCCCTCTAATCCTTGTACCCATATTTCTAAACAGATTATAGAAGGTGTGATCAGATGGATTTCAGGACTTGACGAAGAGCCTATTCTTTTCTTTTTTTTGTTTACAGAGAAGGCCCTGTTTGGAGAGAAGGAATGGTATTTTTTCACTCCAGGGATAGGAAGTACCGGAATGGATCAAGGCCCAATAGGGCTACTCGTTCTGGATACTGGAAAGCTACAGGTGCTGATAAGCCCATTACTACTAAGGTGGAAAGAAGCGAGTGGGAATCAAGAAGGCTCTTGTCTTCTATGCTGGGAAAGCACCCAAAGGCACAAATACAAATTGGATCATGCACAAATACCGTCTTGCTGATGTTAGCAGACCTGCAAGGAAGAAAGGCAGCTTAAGAGTAAGTTCTTTTGTCCACTTTGTAAGGTCTTGAGTCGGTAGTTTTGGAATTACAGTTCATTGGGTCAATTTGGCTTCTGGTTGTTATGTTCCATGCTTTCCCCCTTCTGTTTCTTCCCCTATTTGCTCATATGGGCATTAGCAATAAGGATATTGGTGTTGAATGCTTGATTCCTCAATTACAGATATTGGTTCTGTATTGGATTGGAATAGAAATAAAAGACACGGGACTTAAATGGTTGATTACTCAATTGAAGCTATTGTCAGTGGAATGTTTGGATTTGCATTTTTTATGGGAAGAATTATTGTATTTTTTTCTATCAGTTCTCTAAGGCCCAAAGGGTGGGAATTGTTTTTCCTTGTCTTGGATTTGGCCACTTGAAAATAGTTAGAGAATGAAATAAAAGTTAGGGACTGGATTCTATATTTTCTTGTCTGCTCTGCCATTTATTTTGTGTATACTAATTGAACATATTCTTCTAAATGTAGTTGGATGATTGTGTTCTCTGTATTACCATGCTCAGACTGGAGAATTTCTTGCAGGAATAGCCACAATCAACGTATAATTTCAGTATGGACGGTCTATGTGTTGATTTGTTCTTGATTTGGGTTATTTGTCATGCCACATGATTCTTAATCTGTATGAAGTCTTCTCTGATTCTTAATCTGTATGGAGTCTTCTATAAATTTTGAATGGCGGACCTAAGATGCTTTTGACCAAGCTGGTTTTGGGTTTAGGATTTTTTCTTAAGCAGATACAGGTTTCTGTATTCAGGCCGGACCCTAACTGTGTTATTGTGGACCCTAACTGTGTTATTGTGGTCAATGCAGGAAAATATCCCCATTGAGGAGGTTTTTGTAAACCTTCGATGCAAACGGGAAGGTTTGACATCTAATGAAATACAGCAGCGGTTGGAGCTCTTTGGACCCAACAAGCTTGAAGAGAAAAAGGTAAGCTTTCTTCCACAATGCTCCTCATTCCTTGGAATGATCTTTACCTGGTTCAAATACATTCATAATCTTCTTCCTCTGGTCTTTGGGATGTAGGAAAGGGCAGTCATTTAAGATTTTGGAATAGAAACACTCCCTTAATAGTATGAAACAATGAACTAGTTTCTCACACCCTGTTTCTATTTCTAATTACTTTCTTTGCAAGAAAGTAAATTCTTGAAATTTTTGGGCTTTATGTGGAATCCTTTATCATGGGTCATGGAAGCTGCAACAGTGATGTCCATTTCTTTGGCAAATGGAGGAGTAAGTACATTTTAAACAGTAGTGTCAAACTAGTGCTCAATAGAGGGCAGTGTCTGTATGGCCATGCCAATGATGCAGCTTTCGGAGCAGACAAGTGAATGAATGAATGTTGAGTGAATGAAGAGATGAATCCACTTGGGCAGTTTCAGTTCCATGCCAATAACAATTGTAATAAGCCTGATAAGTCTCGGGGAGACAGACATTTCATTACATGGTCTGAACAGGTATGTCTGGTCAACTTCTTTGTGCATCCCAACTAACGAGCTATGAGTTATTGTTAGTTTCAGTATTCTGTAATTATTGAACATGATTGATCTCTGAAGGTTTTGGGTTCATGGATGTCTGCATAGGAAGATAACATGCTTCGGGAGCAGGTTAGGATTCATGGAACTGAGAGGTGATGTGTTATATGAATCAGTGAATAATGTAATGTTGGGTTCTGCTGGGATTTGGTATTTAATTGAATCGAATCGATGAGGCCGATTGGGTTCATTTTTCACCAGTGGTTTAATAAGTTCATTTCGATTGAGCATTTGTTTCTGACCATTCATGGGTTGTTCAGATTATTAGTAGAGTTGTTTTCTGTAAGATTTTCTTTTTCGGCAATAGTCGATGTAGTGTGTGATTCCATTTTATTCGCTCTCTTGTCCTAATTGTTTCAGACGTGGCACTGAAAGAGTACATCCTCTGTCTTAAACTGCATTTTTTTTCTCGATTAATATGTGTGCTCTTTTTTGCTCGTTATGTTTTAAGTATGGTCTGTTGCCCTATTACTCATAAGAGGTCATGTAAAGGAATTTCTATCTTTCTGATGCTCGTTTCTTCTTTACATTTTTTGCAATGATTAATAAGACTTGTAGGTCTAGCGATTAAACTTGGAGATATTGTTCCTGCAGATGCTCGGCTTCTTGAAGGAGTCCCTTTAAAAATTGACCAGGTTCATCGCAAAATTGACTAGGTTCTTTCTGTCCGAACTACTTTTTGAATGGTTGTAACAATATGATATTTTTAATGTAATATAAGGCTGGAATTGAAGGATAGCAGCGATAACAAGCAAAGGATAGCAGATTATCGATTTTGCATAATTGGAATGTGAGAGCATGATTGTATTTTTACCTCGCGCCCGGGATTGCCTGCGAGGTGGGTGCAGATGATGCGCAGACTGTTGCAGAGGATGCGCAGAGGGCGAGAGCTAACCAGCGCAGAGGATGCATAGATGGTTGCAGAGGATGCGCAGACGGTTGTAGAGGATGCGCAGACGGTTGCAGAGGATGCGCAGAGCATGCGCAGACGGTTGCAGAGGATACGCAGAGCAGGTTCGAACCGGGAGAGAGTTTTCGAAAATGAAAATGGTATTTGGGCGCGAGGGGAGGTGGCTGTTTGAAAATGGGTCCCGGTGCCAGCGCGTGGATGGCGGGTCCCGCGTTCCCGGAAACGGTGGTTTGTTCTCGCCGGAATAATGATGCATGGAGGATGACCCCCCTCGACATCCATTCGACATCCATGCTATAACCGGCCTCCATACGGGCATTTAATGCCCTATGGCAGGCTGGTTAGCTCTTGCCGAAATTTATTCACACATTTCATATCACTTTGCTTCATCCGAGAACAACTATTGCCTTTGCCTTTTGTCATGTCACTTCGTTCCATCTGTCCGCCATCTATCCATTTATTTTTTAATTAAAAACTGAAACATTGTTCGCTTTTATTATCAAAAATTCAAATTTTAATTTGCTTTAAAGGCTTATTTTATTGGTTGGGATGGGATAAGAACTGGTTCACTCACTCACTTGATTATTAAGTACTTTGTCTGATTTTTGGATTTTTTGGTGTTTGAATTTGGCAAAAAAATTTGAAGTAAAATTTTGATTTGTGTTATTTAAATTGGTCTTTTAATTATATATATGGATTCAGCCCTCTGAAAAATTCATAGGGAACTTGGATTATGTATGAGTTACCCATCAAACTTGTGATTTCAATAAATTCATGCCAAATTTACAAAAAAATAAACGCCAAAAACCCACTAAAAAAACTTCCAAAAAAATCAAAACGAAAACAACTCTAAAAAAAATAAATCAACCTTAAATACTTCCCCTACTTCATTCCATCAAATATAAGAACCTAACCTAACCATTTGACTAACAACCACCCTGTTGACTTTCAAAGACCTATCAACTAAGACCCTTCACTATTATAACACAATCATGGCTCTCAATTGCCTCCCTCTCTCCGGATGGTTAGAAGTATTCTATATGGTATTTCATCTTTTCTGGTTAAAATATTTAAACGGGTTTATATCTAATTGAAAATATCTTCAAATAAAATATTTAGTTGTGTTTTCTAATTTAAAATATCTTCAAATAAATTATTTAAACATGTTTTCTAATTTAAAATATCTTTCAATAAAATTGATATATGTATATAATAGTTAGAATAATCTCATTCTATTGGTATAAAAACATCATTTATCTATCAAGAAACTTTGGTTCGCACAATTTTCAGAAAACATAAATCCACACTTCAAACAATCTAATACTCAAAATATATATTGCAGAAGGTATATCAATGCTCTAGCAAAGACATCTATGTGAGCAAGAAGTTACACATTTTATTATTAGTAGATATGTTTTTTTAATAGTAGAATTATGTATACATGGTTTTATTAATCTATATTTACGGGTTTAGATTCGCACATTGTTGTAAATTTGTTTCTATTATTATAATTATTAGATGTCAATATAGACACAAATAAGAATTTAAATATTTATTAATATAAATATAAATTTAATATAACATGTTTTGATAAGTGATATACATTTAAATCTTTATATAATATACTATTAAATTTTCAGATAAATTTTAATTTATAATATGTATCTATTACTAAAAATATTTTAAAATATTAAATAAAGATTAAATTTTTACTATCCACTTAATAATTATTATTCACTTAAACTTAATATATTTTACCATGCATCTTACCTTTAATATTATAGTATTATCTCTTTATACAAAAAGAATGTAAATAGTTGAAAAAAATAAAATTCTCTTTCATCTATAATTTTGATTTAATAGTTTTAATAGAGATGGCTGCAATTTGGTCCATTCATTATTATTGGTTCAAATCTTATAAATAGAACTAATTTGGTATATATATATATATATATACAAGTTCCTGTCGTTACTTTATCGTGCTGTGGCCTGTCATTCCTTAATAAGACGAGCTAACCACGTGAACTTTGAGGCTGATGGATCAACCGTTGAAATCGATGGCAGCACCACGCCAAACAATCTTCAATCTCTTATCTGCATATGCCTTTCAAATATGGACACTTGTGTCAACTTTTGACTCATTCAATCATTAAATAGAATATGCTTGGAAAATATATTTATTCTTGATGGATGTTGAATTTTTTGGGGATAAAATTTACTCTATTAGTAAATTGTTTATTATTTAACACTAAAATGCTTAAAAGATTCCACAACATGGGTGTTAATTATTTTTTATTTATTCAAGATTTAAAGTTTTGATAGGAATTTTTAACGCAAATTTTCATATAAAAATAGAATTTGAATTTGATATACAGTAATCAACCCCATATATATATAATGCTTAAAAGATTCACAACATAGGTGATAAGAATTTTTCTCAAGATTCAAAAGTTTAATATGATTTTTTAACACAAATTTTCATATAAAAATGGAGTTTGATATATATTAATCAACCACATATATATATAATGTGGTTGATATACATCAATACACATATATCATATTAATAATTATATATGTTATATTAAATCATATTAATAATTATATATGTTATATTAATAATTTAAAGATGTATGGTAAAAATTTAATATTAATTAATATATAATTATAATAATTAGGTTATAATATTATTATATTATATTACCTTATATTATATTATATTAATATATTATAATTAATATTATAAATTCTAATATTAAATTTATTATAAACTTAATATTTAAAACATTCATATTAAACCCAATATTGTTTTTTTTCCAAAGAAAAAAACGGTAACCTTTTATTAAGAAATTAATGAAAAGTTACACTAGCAGATGCAATTAAGCATTCCATGAACTGCCGCAAGGGCACGAGTGCTTTCGCACCCCACGCAACGTTAGAAGACTAACGTGCACCAAAAAATAAGAGAAAGAAAGAGAGAAGAGGGGAAGAAAAGGGAAGAGAAAAACTGAGTTCCTTCAAGTTTTCCTTCCCTTTTTCTTTTCGACCTTGCGCCATTCTCCTTGAGAAGGCTCGATCGAAGCAATGACTATCTGTGTTTCTGCATTCTGTGGACCTGTTTCTTTGTCTGAGTCTGAGGTATCTGAGAGGTGGTGCCTCTTTATGCCTCCCATACTTGGATCCACGCTCATCATCTCTCCCTGATTCTTCTCTGCCTGATTTTCGTGATGCTGTGGGTCCTTTGTGACTGAAGTAGTTCCCTTCTGAGTCTCTTTCTCTTGGGAAAGCTCTACTTTCTCTGTAGGAGGCTCTTCCTCCTCTGCTTCTGATTCTTCGTCCTCTGAGTCTGGTGCAGGGAATTGCCATCCTTTCCTCTGCTTCCCTTTCTGTTTCTTCTTACTGTTTGTTTTTTTTGCTTCTGGACATGTGCCTTGCAGGTGTCCTGTCTGCCGACAGATCCTGCATCTGAAAGCGGTGTTTTCATAGTCTAGTACTTGCAGCCAGTTTTGTTGTTTATAGATCAGCCTGATATTATCTGGCAGCCCTTTGCTGAGATCTACTTCCACGCATATGCGTGCGAAGGTGTATATCCTTTCGTCAGTCCTTTCCAGATCTGTTTTGATATACTTCCCTATGCTGTTCCCAATACCTTCCAATACTTTTTCACTCCAGAAATGTAGAGGAAGGTTGTGAAGACGAACCCACACCGGCATTGTGGATACTGTCATTTTGTTTGGATCGAAGTCCGAAAACCATGGGGTCATAAAGAGCCCCGCTGTTCCCCAAAACCAAGGCCCGGCACTGATGACTGAATCTCTAACTTCCTTGGATATAAATCTGACTATAAAAAAACCCTTGGAACATAGATGTATATCACATTCCATGGTCCAGTTGGTAAAGATCCAATGGAATAGATCCATTGGCTTAGGCCAAAAACTGTTAAAACGGCATATAATGGCCTGCGTTTCATAGGACTTAACGTAATCATCAAGTCCTGTGGAGTCAAGATTCAGGACTAGGGAATGCCCCAGTTGGTCTACTATGTATGGCCTGGGTTTGATTCCGCCGTGATCTGGAGAGGACTCTGAATTCCTGTTGCCTTGTAATATATTTTTGTAGGATTTGCCTCCCTTAGGTTGATGTTGGGGTGCTGTTCCTTTCCCCTTGTCTCCCCCTGTAGAGCTTGACTGTCCCTGTGGCTGAGCCCCTCCTCTCAGCCTCAGATTTAAGACAATGTGTGTTCCTGGGCTGATCGCATAGCTTCCCAACGTTCTAGGGTCCTGAAGGGCCCATCTACCGCTGACCAAATGTTGGATCTGAACTGGGTAACCCAGCTCAGTCCAAATTTGCTGTTTCAGCTGCAGGATGGTGCCACCTGCATGCACCCACACTAATCAAGATTCCCCTTCAGGGGATTTAATGAAAATCTGAAAGCGAATTGCTTTTATCTGCTCTGACTGCAAGTTGCTCAAATCCCATTTTTCAGTCTTGTTTGCTGGGTCTGGCGAGATAACATTTTGTTTCTGCCTATCTCTGTCCACTGCTGCTAATTGCGACGCAAAGGCGGTTAGATCCAGCCCCAAGCTGCTGTCTTTTTTAACAAAGAAAGGCCGATCTATACCATGCAGCCTCGGTATGCCAAGCTGGGCCAGAGGAAAAGGGAATCGCCTCTGTTTCCCGGTAGCGCAGACATGCCAAGCTTTCCAGGGAAGGGCACCCGCGACAGATAGCGAGGCATCCTGTGACTGTGTGGGAGTCGATAGATTGAAAGTAGAAAAACTCTGGCAATCAACCGTTCATGTCAATGGCAGCACCACGCCAAACAATCTGTCATCTGCATATGCCTTTACAATATGGACACTTGTTTCAACTTTTGACTCATTCAATCACTAAATAAAATATTGGAAAATATATTATTCTTAATTGATGTTGAATTTTTTTTGGATAAAATTTACTTTATTAGTAAATTGTTTATTATTTAAAACTAAAATGTTTAAAAGATTCACGTTGGTGTTAAGTTTTTTTCTCAAGATTCAAAGGGTTAATATGATTTTTTAATATAAATTTTCATATAAAATGGAGTTGTTTTATACTATTCAACCATATATACAGTGCTTAAAAGATTTACAACATGGGTATTAAGATTTTTTTCCAAGATTCAAAAATTTAATATGATTTTTAGAAATTTTCATATAAAAATACATTAATCAACCATATATATATACATAATGTGATTGATATATACATCAATAAACATATATCATATTAATAATTATAAAGTGTAGGTAAGGATTTAATATTAATTAATATATAATTATAATAATTAAGTTATGATATTATTATATTATAATTATAATATATTAATACATAATTTTTAATATTAAAATTATGTTTTTAATATTATTATATTATGATTATAATATATTATAATTAATATTCAAAATCTAATATTATAAACCCTAATATTAAACCCAATATTGTTAAGCATGAGAGTTGGGGCAATTTTTTTTGGCTTGAACTTTATTATTTATCTTTTAGTTTTGATTAAGAATTAACCTTGTTCTTCTTAACTATGAACGTTTCTATGACATATGATAATTCAACCATGAGGAAAATATGATGAATGTTCATGGAAGTGATAGGGAAAATGACAAAGAGTAAAAGATGGTTTATGATGCTCACTTACATGATGAAT
Organism: Pinus tabuliformis; assembly: GCA_031772625.1. Taxonomy (NCBI): domain Eukaryota; kingdom Viridiplantae; phylum Streptophyta; class Pinopsida; order Pinales; family Pinaceae; genus Pinus; species Pinus tabuliformis. The sequence continues at coordinate 1,806,996,848 of CM062817.1, read as the reverse complement.
GTATGTATGCGTCATAAAGGAAGGTTATAGATATGAGTAGCATCCTACTCAAGTCAAGTGAGCCCATTTTAGGTGCTTGTGTAGTATGATCATGTGGCTGATGTATGAACATATGCAAGATTTTGTGTGTTAGAGAGATATATGAAGCATCTATCAAGAATGTTGATTCCATGAGATATGGATATCAAGGTACACTTATCTTCCAATTATGTCATTTAATGTTCATTCTTATGCAATTAGGAAGGATTTTACTTTTTTTATGCATACCTATGAGAATATATGAGAATCACTTTAGGCAGGTGCTCTTGGAGCAACAATAAAAGATAGTTGTTACAACATCCTATTATGTTGTTGCAACACTTTTTGGTTGCAACAAATCCGTTATATCATGAGTGTAACACCCAAGGTACCTTGGTGTTGCTATTCTCGTTGCTACAAGACAGTTGAAGAGCACGTGTTGCAACTCCCACTATGGAGAAAGCACCAAACCACCATTCGATATGATGGGCCACCTCAGTGTATTTCACTCATATTTCTGAAGGCGTGAAACCACCCAAGGCCGCGGGTGAACCACTGATGGTATTACTCATTCGATGCGATTAACTGCACATTAATGGTGCACGTACCGTCGAGTTAATTCCTTTGCAGTCCATGTGTGTTACCTTTAATGCCTTTATTAAGGTATATTAAAGCAAATTGTATGGGTTATTTTTCTCATTATCTTTAGGAAGGAAAGCAAGAAAAATGGTAAAAACTCCTAGTTTATAGGGACAAATAGGAAAGCATTAATTAAAAGTATTTAATTCTCACCATACTCCATTTTCCATAATAAGCTTTATTAAAATGTGCCTAGGAAGCGAGGAAGGCTTTCAAAGAAACTTCTTTACAAAAAGGATGTGTCAAAATCGATAATTGATAAAGATAAAGACATTTCAACCCTAGCTTGATTAGTAAAATCCCGGACAACCTTCATTCTAAAGTTTAGGAATTCAATGAACATTCTAACATGTCCCATATATGGGAAAACAAGCTCCCTCAAGCTATGTTTTCCCAAAGCTTTCCTTTCCCTGAATTAGTGCATTTATGTGTTGAATTTTACAACCATGCTCAAATGGCTTTTAAAGATAGTTAAGGGTTATAGGTGGTCCTTTCGATCGTAGAGAAATACTTAATCAAAATTCTTATTTTTCCTGTTAGTTATAAACTCATTAAAGAAGATGAGGTTGAGTATCACTTCAAACCCTCGTTGATACCCAAAAAACCAAGTATCTAAGGAAATCGATAAATGAGCAAGGAAACATTAAAGAGTTTAGACTTCCTTTGAAGAGGGAAGTGTTCAATGGAAATACTAGAGAACTAATATCCATGATCAATGTGGTTTTACGTTGTTGTGATTATTTGTGTGTTGATTCAATCAACTTAGGAATTATACATAAGATTTCATTATTTTTACCACGTTTAATTTTCCTTTATTTATTGCTAGTGGGATTCATGACTAGCTTACATTGTTGTAAGAAGAAAGGACTTTCAAATATAATTCTTACATTGTTTATCTTCTATTATCTCTGTAGCCCTCCCATTTTGAGTACTTAGTTCTAAAATATAGAAATTAGTTAGGGGAGGAGAAATTTCCCTTTGAATGGATACATGTTGTAGTATTCATCAATCAACCTTATGGTTATAAGATATTCGTTTACAAATTCATGTCCACATTTTATAGTCTATTCTAAATTAGTCATCCTCCTCTAAGAATCCCTAATTAATGCAAGTTTCACTTGCATATGAATCAAAAGTTAAAGTGTGGATTTTGGTACATTGAACAAAGCTACACAATTTTTAGAATCTACGGTGTTGAGATTAAGCTATATAGGCTCCTTATGTATTTAACCCCTCAAGTTTTTGCTCTAGATTATATTTGATAAATAATTCATTCTAATGGCTTACATTTAACATCTAAGGGAAAGAAATATACTTCCATTATCCCCCTTGAATTGTTTTCTTTTACTATTAATTCACATACAACTCTCCCAATTACTAAAAACATGTTAAAGGCTTTTTTGTTTTAAGAAGATAAAGAATGGAAATATGACCCATGTTAGGTTATTTCCAATATGAGGATATTAATAAAATTTTGTCCTTATTTTCACTCTCTCATAAAGGATAAAGTAAAAAAGGCTAACAAAGATATATGGACTCAAAGTTTTACAATAAACCCTAGCCAAATTTCTATTACAAAATCTCAAGGAAATAGCCTAAAACATCCCAATATTGTTAGAAAATATGTAGAAGATATTTTGGATGTTGATATCCCCTTCCCTCCAAGAAAAAGACTAAAAACAACAATTATTTATGATAGAACACTATTAATTATTCATTGTACTTCTAATGAATAGTATGACATTATTTTAGAAATGTTATCACAAGAGAAATGTTTCAAGGAGATGGGAAAGGGAATGATGTATTCTTAAGCCAAAACTGCAATTATAAAGAAGTATGGCTTGTGGCATGAGGGCTACGACATTGCACAAATCCTCTCTGTGTGCTCTATCTCCTATCTCTCTCATATATTTTTGCTCATATGCAGAACAAATGCAGTCGAAAGGAATGGAACCTCTTTTCCTTCAAGTGGCCGAGTTATACCACAACCCAATAACCTACTAGTGGCTAGGTTCGACTACCTCACCTCTTAACCAAAGTTACAATGTCGACTATTCTAGAGTATTCTTCATCATAATCATGTGCCCAACCCATTTTCCATGAGTTGTGGGGTTGACGTGGCATCCTCTCAAGTTATGGTGGTGAAAATAGGAAGGTCAAATTCCATGTCGCATAACTTTTGCACACAAGCTCCAATTAAGGCGATTTTTGCACCGTTGGAAAAGTATGTATCTGTAGAATATGAAAAAATGGTTTTGCACTAGAGAAGGTTAACCCCCCAAAATTATCGTTTAATACCTCAAAATGCTCCCTGAAACTTTTAGACTACAATTTTCCAAACTAGGCCCCAGTGGTAAAAATGGTCTTGTGAGTTTATTCCTCCACTTTTTCCACTTTGAAATCATTGATATGGATGAAAAATAATATAATGATCCAATCTAGATAAATAAGGAACATATATCACAAGAAGTACAACAAGAAATTGAGGATATTGAGTAGGTGGTAAATAAGCGTGAAGATATATCACACAGAGAGGTGCTTGAATCCATCCCTCATTGCATATCTAGTTTGGGCTTAGAAAGATGGAGGTGCAACGAGTATCTACTCACTATGGAGTTGTATTGGTAGCTCAAAGAAATGTTGGGGAAATTCTCATTTGACCGGAATGCAAATCGAGATGAGCTCCTCCTCAGCATGGAGGAACAACATTTACTTTATGAAATTATGGATTAGTGACCTCTTGCATGACCATATGTGCACGGGAACTGATAATTCAAGTCTCATCATTTCGATAACCTATTTTGTTGATGATGTTTAGTTGGTTTTTCTTGCTACAACCTATAGGCATATGTTTTTGGTTTTATGTTAAGCTAGTCCATAGGACCATGTAGCGCACTTTTTGGTCTTGTTTTAGCAGAAATATCATAAATACTTTGTCAATTTTGATGAACTCTTGCTCAAGCCTCATATTCAACCTTTGGTCTAGTTTCCACACAAACAAGTCATGATAACAATGTGCATAAATTTTTTATCATATGTAACGTAAATAATTATATTAAAAATATTTTAAGATTTAAAGTATTAATAATATAGATCTACAAAGGACAATATAACTTTATTTCCTGTCAACAAATTTACATGGAACATAATGAGGGTGCTAACAAGCTTTCCTAGGAGGCCACGATACTACCTCGAGACCTATGGATGATCGAGGAGCAAAACGGCGCTGAACAATACCAATATTACCATCATCCCTACATCGATCGAGCACATCCAAGGGTGGATAGGCCCTAAAATTTTCTTATGATATCTATAAATTGTTTCCTATATTATAGCAATTTATGTAAATATATATGTATTTACTTTATCTATGCATATCATACTTGTTGAACACCCTGAGAAGTGAACATGTACAACTTTTTTAAAATAGCTCTGGCCATGACTTATATTTTTTGACATTAATAAAAGATTATAATTTTTCCTTGGAAAAAAGATAATATAAAAAAAAGAAAATTTATACTAATATAAATAAAAAATAAATTACTAAATTTTATTATATTATGTAATTTTCTTATAAATAAATCTCGTAAAAAATAATATAAACATATTATTTTTAAATTATTTTTATAAATTATAAACCAATTACATTTTTGTTTTAAATAAAACATTTAATTTAAATTTGATGTTGCCATGTAAATTATATAATGTAATTGTTTCTTTCCAATCTTCCAATACTTGTGTGAACCATATCCTCTCACATATTTTTATTTCTTGAGAGTAATTTAATTATTATATTCTTTTATTAAAATTTCATGCTAAATCATGAATTTTCTCTTTTAAAATGTGTTGTGTAATACAGAAATAAATTTTAGAACCAAAACATTGAAATTATAAAAGGTTTAAAACGCAGTAACAAATGATAGAAAATAGCGCTGTATTTTTACCGTACAATAATGGGCAAAGAAGTCATTTCCCAGTACAATAATTGGCAAAGATCCTTTTCTAACAGAATTTGGAAGGAATTTATTTAAAGGTATTTTATTTTAAGATTTAAAGTATTAATAATATAGAAAAAAATAAAGAAAATTTATCCTAATATAAATAAAGGATAGGTTACTAAATTTTATTACCTGCACCGTGCTCCATATCAAGCTCCCTCGCACACCTGCTGTAGAAATTGGACACCAAAATCATTTGTACGGCTTTCTTTAAGGATGTGGTGCAGAAGATTTCAGCCTCTTCCATAATTTCCCCACTTGAAGAGGGAGCCAAAGAGACCAGAAGTAAATTGAGAATGCTTCTGATCTCTCCTCCTTTTTGAATGGAAGAACAGGGAAACTGCCCCTTCCGGTCTTTAAAATGTTCCAACACCTCTGGTATTAATGTATAATGTATTGACCAGCAATGTCTGGAAGAAATTTCAAAGCTTGGAGGTTGGAGGGGCAGCATTGTTGCTGATGCGAACTCAACTGTCTTAAGGTTTCGAGCTCTTCAGCGACATGGATACGAGGTGTTTCAGGTATAGAACCACATCTTATTAACAAGTCACTACCTGTAGATATTGATTGTTAATATTTAATATCATAGGTGTTGGAATACTTCAAAAACCAGAAGGTGCAGTTTCCCCGATTTTCCCCATTTAGTTCGGACGTCGTTCGTTCAAGTGAGGAAGTTATGGAAGAGGCTGAAATCCTCTCCACCACATATTTAAAAGAAGCCGTCCAAAAGATTCCGCCTCCAGTTTTACAGCACAGGTGAGGCAGAGGGCTTGATATGAAGCACTTAAAACAGATCTTTAAATAAAATCCGTCCAAGTTCAGGTACCCTCTGTTATTTTACATCTGCAAGTTTTTAATGATTTCTTTAAAGAACCCTCAAACATTGAAAATTTTCACTAAAGGGTTTTGGATTTACAGAAATGGCCGTGACCCCTAGAGCCTTTTGCCTCCCCTTGTTATCTTTTGAACAGCAGTAACCAGATTGCCGTGTGTAGCAAAGGTTCTCGGATATAGGGTATTGACGAGCCGGAACTTTAGCCAGATGCTGTGCTCAGGTTTGGCAGGGTTGTTCTGCCGGAGATCCGAAAGTTTCCAGATTGTGATGGAGACGATTGCCAAGTGTCTGATAAAATGCCTAATCAGCAGTTGACAATGACAATGAAGGGCAGTTCGGAAGTCCGCCCCGGCAACGGATGGATGAAGAATCCCATAGGCTCAGATCTGACATGATTGTTCTGCGTGAGGTCAGAAAGCTTTCATATTGTGATGGAAATGATTGCCAAGACAAAAGGGCTGAAGCGTAAGAATTTGATGAATTATCTGACTGCTAAGTCTTTGATGGCTGGTAATTGTTTGTAATAATGCATTTGAAGTGTTTCAAGAAATTCTTGTTCAGCAATTATTTGAGCAGATCCTGATGCCAAGTAAGGATTTCAGTCTTTAAGATAAAGATGATATACGGAAATCCTTCTGCATAGGATTTCAGGCTATGATAATGATGATATACGGACATCCTTATGCATGCGGGGGAATTTAACATGATGTGGTTGATTTATGATATTTTTTTTCAAGTTATTTTATTAATTTATAATAGAATTGGTGTATCATTTTAGGATACACTTTGATTGTAAATGGAATGAGCCTCATTAACAGTTTTCACCTCTTTGGATGGCTAAGCCTAATCATGTTTTTTAGGAGCTCAATGAACCAGATATCTTTTCAGCATATCCCCCGTTCCAGAATGTGACTCCTCTTCATAGTAAGGCAAGCGAGTTCTCTGAGTTTCAGTTCTATACGAATGTGACTTATCAAGTTTTCCTTAGTGTCCTTTTACTTCTGCTGCTGAATGTACTGAATCTAATATGTTAAGAAGATATGGGTAAGGTTTTTGCTTCAGGTTCGGTGAATTGGATAAATCTGTTCCACTATATAGTATCTGGTTTTGGGCATCTCATAGCCCCCAAAAAAATGTAATGTATTGCAGATATTTATATTTCCTTAATATAAATACATGATGTTTTTTTTCTCTGAAAAATATGGAATTTGGTGATATAATTTTGGGTAAGAATGTGATTCTTTTATTTAAAATGTGTTGTTAGTGAATAATTTCTTTATTTAAAATGTGTTTTTGAATGTATGATAAGTTTTTTTTAAGGTTAAATAATGGGAGGATATACTTTGGTTCTATGATTATTATATAAGCATAATCTGGAATTTGGTGATATAATATTGGGCAAGAATGTGATTTGTTTATTTAAAATGTGTTTTTGAATGAATAATTTTTTTTATTTAAAATATGTGTTTGAATCCACGCCATGAAAAGTCCATAGAGTATAAAGATTTTGCAAACAACTCAACATTATGATTTTAAGAAATCCTTGCCAAAATATAGACTACACTTTATCATATAGGTAAAAATTCAACTCTTATATTGGCATCTTGATGTGGTGGGCATTGCGGTATCTTTTAGGATGCAATGGCTCATGCTTTGAAGCTTTCATTTATTTCTAGTGTCTATATGGTAAAACAAAATGAAGAGGTGCTAATGATGGAGATCATAACATTAGAGGTTACTTATCCACATTCTTTATATAACAAAATTGATGCTATTTAATGGGTTTTGGCTTTTCAATATTATGTTATATAAGTGGATTCATTCATCTCGGACAAAGATTTATGAAATTTTTCTTTCTTCAATCTTTTTTTTTATTAGAGTTTTTGAGAATGGTCCTTGGTTTTGGGGAAACACTAGGCTTTTTATATCTCAGTTTCCAGATTTAGATCCTCTATGCTTGTTACTACAATCCTAGTTTAGGTTCATCTTTCTACTTTACCATCACATTTATGACATTTATCCATGTTTAAGGATATTGTGAACTCCTTAGGCACTTAAAATCAAATCAGATCTTGAGAGAACTTTGATGCAACTATGTACATATGTTTATGTTTATATTTGTGTGAAGATAAACCTTGAAAAGGTCTTCTATATAGAATGCTTATGAAATTATGATTATGAGAACACAACATTGCATTATTGAATATGTCATTTCTTAGGCCTTCTACAAGCTACATGTCCCTAAGCTCAAGTTCATCATCTTGGAAAAGAATGATAAAAAATGAAATGGATGGAATTTTCTAAAAATTGAAGAAATCACGGGTATCAATTAAGAGATTCAGATGAAAAAAAATGAAATAGATAGAATTTTCTAATAAATGAAGGTGATTAGGGTAAAGATCAAAAACCCCAAATGTCAATTGGGGAATCCATTGCATTGTTAAGGCCAATATTGAAGACATTGATACTAATCTTTCTTCCTCAAAGGAATTAAGTGCTCTTAAAACATTTTTTAGTGGAATAAAGAAATTTCATGATATTGATCTCTTCCATTCTAACAAAGAATCAAATATCATTTATAAATCTTGATATACCACTTAACTTATAGTTAGTTTATATAGACTTTTTTAATGGGAATGCCAAATGATAAAACAAAAAAGGAAAAAATTTTATTTTTTTTAAGAATAAGAAAATATTTATGCACTAGCTATGTTTTTTTGTTACCATTGTAAGTGTATTTTTAGATATTTAAATTTGGCCTTATTTATTGATATCGTTAGTTTCCACAATTTCACAAACTTCGATTCAACTAATTAAGTTGCCCCTAGACTTAGAGTAGATTTTTTTTAGTAATAAATTTATTTTAATATATTTCTTTATTTATTAAGTTATATGATTTTTTTTTAAGGTGGATTATCATTAAATGAACACACATTAATACAATGTCATATTTCCATTTTTGTATTATTAATGGTGTATCATACACATTTACCTTTTAAATTCACCATTTTCTAATTTATTTTATGTAATATTAATTCATAAATTTTGCGTGAGGTGAATTTTGAAATTTAAAGTAAGTCTCAAAAAAAATTTATTATCAAAATCAACTTTACAAGAATTAAATATATAATAAACTAATATTGATTAATTTAAAAATATTTATTTATCATATTATAAGTAGTAGGTAAAAATCCATAATTAACTATATTAATAATTAAAAAATATACTAAAAAATATGTTACTTTTAAATATTCATATCAATTCAAAATTCAAATAATAAATATAGTATATTCTATTTTAATTCATTTCAAATTAAAATTTAAATAATGAATATAATATATTTATAAAAAATCTTCAATTCAAAATTTAAATAATAAATATAATATATTTGTCCACGGGGTCTTGGATAGATGGTGATTGGGTGCTTTGTTAAGGCACTTTTGATGTGAAGTCACTGGTTCAATTCCTCGCTCCAATCAAAGTGAGATATTGAACATGATGAAGATGTAGTCCTCCCAAGCTTAGAAAAAAAATATAACACATTTATAAAATTTGACATAATTAAATGTTTAATTAATATATTTCTTGTATTACAGAGAAAGGTTGAATGATATATTAATTTTTTACATTTCCATTTACCATAACACCTCACATATACATTAAGTGTATAACATATATGATATAAGTATCACTTCAATCGCGACTATAACATATATAGTATAACATTACACTTTTCTTCATGTTAGTTTTTATAATTAGTAGAAGGCTTTCTATTTAAAATTTCGGTGGAGGTAAGGTAGTTGAATTTTGTTTTAAAGATAATTGGATGGCTAAGATTAACTCTGAGGCGAACATGCCTAGTATATCCTTCATCTTAGTCCTATATCTATGAATGCACCGCGAGGGAGCATGGAGTGACGACATAAAAATATTTTAAAGGTATAAAAATTAATGGAAACACGAGAGGTGAAGCATTTCCATTCTCCTGCATCATGGTGATTGTGTGAAAAATTTTGATTATCATTTGCGCCTAACGATTATAGAATTTTGGTTAGAGGAGGTGGAAAAGGAATTGTTTCAACTTCATGGGTCCTCTCACTCTGCCATGTGAGGTCACTATTTTTCGCAAATTATGAACACCTTGATCATTGATTATTGTGGTGACAATTCTCTAAATGAGTGATCATGATTATGTGGGGCACTGTGGTTACAATTCTTTGAACAAGCGAGGCCAGGACAATGACTGTGTGGGGCTTCTGAGGGGTAGGGCTCTAAAATTAGTGTGTCTCTTCATTAATTTTTGTGTAAATATTAGCACAGACACATCAGTTGGCCCGATTTAGTGATGGATGATGCAACCCAAGTTTGTTTTCTCTCATTTATTCTTTCATTTTCAAGGAGTAGGTGACATTTTGTGATTTAGTTTTGCAGGGAATTTATTGTGATGTTAACGATCAATTCACAGATGGAGAAGGGGAATCAAATAAAATTTTGGGTGTCGGATGATGTTTCAAAATCTGATACAAAGTCACCAGGAAAAGTTGTCCATGAGGAACTCTGCATTTCTCCAATGAAAGCCTTCCCAGTTGGTAGTGTTAGCTCTAAATTAGTTATGCCCTTAGATGTCTTAGTATGTTTTTGCATGTTATTTTTGGAGGCTATTCATCCCTTTAGTTTTCTGGATTTCTTTTATTGTGACTAGAAAATAATTTGTTTGTTATATAACACAACATGTACAAATTGTATTGAATCTCTGTCATGTTGAACTAGAATCACTGTTTCGTGTTTCAATTATGCTCAAAGAAGCGGTAAGTTCTTTGGTCCCATTACAATTTCTAAAATCATTGTACATATATTGTTTCAACGCAATTGTTGTACTATATTTTTTGTAATTTGTGGTTCGTGCAAGTTACAGATGCAAGGAAAATATATTTTGATCATTGTACTTCGGTTGCCCATCATGGTTAATCAAGGACAACCATGGTCCAATATCGCATTGTGACAAAGATTGTCTCAATATGAAAATTAACCATGATCAACCATGGTCCAATACCTTTATCATATTTATCTTAGAGTTTATATACCTTAGGTTTAATATAATTCCCTTGGGTTATTAATATTAATCCCTTGGGTTTATAATACCTGTAGGGGTTTTATAATTAATCCCTTGGGTTTATCAATCCCTTTGTGTAACATCACATTATGACAACCATGGTCAACCATGGTCCAACATCGCATTGTGAAAAAGATTGTCTCAATATGAAAATCAACCATGGTCAACCATGTTTATTATAGGGTTTATGGTCACATTGTGAAAAACATTGTCTCATGGTCCAACGTTGCATTGTGACAACCATGGTCAGTCATGGTCAATCATAGTCCAATGTCGTATTGTGACAAAAATTGTCTCAATATAAAAATCAACCATGGTCAACCATGACTAACCATTGTCCAATGCTGCATTGTGTCAAATGTTGTCTCAATATGAAAGTCAAGCATGGTCAGCGATAGTCCAACGTCGTATTGTGACAAATATTTTGTCAATATGAAAATCATTCGTGGTCAACCATGTTTATTTTGTGGTTTATGATATTTATCTTAGGGTTTATATACCTTGGATTTATAATAGGTTTTTCTCAATATTAAAATCAATCATGTTGGACCATGATCAATCATGGTCTAATGTCGCATTGTGACAAAGGTTGTCTCAATATGAAAATTAACCATGGTCCAACATCGCATTGTGACAAAGGTTGTCTAAATATTACAATCAATCATAGTTAGTCAACCATGGTCACATTGTGAAAAATATTGTCTCTTGGTCCAACATCACATTGTGGCAACCATGGTCAAGGCTCAACCATGGTCTAACATCGCATTGTGACAAATATTGTCCTAATATGAAAATCAACCATGGTCACCATGGCGAACCATTGTTCAATGTCGCGTTGTGACAAATATTGTGTCTTAGGGTTTATAAACCTTGGGTTTATAATATTTATCCCTTGGGTTTTTAATATTAATCTCTTGAGTTTATTATTCCTTTGGGTTTATAATATTTATCTTAGGGTTTATATACCTTGGGTTTATATTGTCAATCCCTTGGTCCAATGTCACATTGTGACAACAATGGTCATCCATGCTCAACAATGGTCCGACGTCGCATTGTGAGAAAGATTTTCTCAGTATGAAAATCAACTGTGTATTATAAGGTTTATAATATTCATTATTTATTATTAATATTTTTAGTAACAATATTATTGTTAGTATTATTATTTAATTATTCAATATTATTTAATTATTTCATAATTTTAGATTATTTGATTTAATTAGTAATTAATTAATACTTATTAGTAATAATTATGAGATTGTTTTTTGGATTAATCATATTTTTAAGTTATGGTCCACGTTTCAAACCATTTAATGTGGTTCATCCATTGTCCTTAGGATAAACCACATTAGATGGTTCGAAACGTAGACCATAACTTAATGATGTGATTAATCCAAAAGACAGTCTCATAATCAATATGGATCACAAAATTTAAGATCAAGGATTAATAATTATTATTACTGATTAATTAATTATTAATAGTAATTAGTGGTTATTACTTATTTTTATTGATTAATAATTATTAAATATAATAATAATAATAATAATTAATTAATACACATAATTTTTATTTTTTTTGTCACGTGTGGTTCACGGATACCCATGGTCACTGGGTAGCCGCTACATCCACAGTAATAACTAGGTAGATCGACCCCGAAGGGGATCACAACCCTCGGCCTATATCTAGACCTAACCCCAAGAGCTTTCAGGAATTGACCCTGTGACCTCCCGATTGGCTTGGCACTGATTTGACTAGTTGAGCTAACTCTTGGGGTTCATATAATTATAATAATAATAATTATTATTATTATTAATTAATATTATTATAAACATAATAATTAGTAATTAATAGTAATAATAGTTATTATTATTTCCTATTATTAATAATTAATAATTAATAACTAAATAATAATAATAATTAATAATTAAATAATACATATTATTTTTATTATTATATATTTATTAATAACTAAATAATAATAATAATTAATAATTAAATAATACATATTATTTTTATTATTATATATTTATTAATGATTTGTGTAGTAGATACAAATGAAATTTTCATTGTATATCAATTATATTTAATTAATTAAATGTGGCTGTGATAATATATAATATAATATATTTTAAAATGTTATATAAATATTTTCATATATATATATATATATATATATATATATATATATATATATATATATATATATCATGCATGTTTATTGTATTTGATTATATATTATTATATGCTTTTTAATTATATAAAATATAAGGGGGAGTTTATCAGAAGCGTTCTCAATTTATTTGGGGACTTCGTTGTTCCTCTTTCCAAGTGAGTGTTCAAATATGTAATTCCTACTTCTCTCAATTGTGATTATTTCTAACTAGAGGAGTCTGTTCCTAGCTATGTTGCTAGATTTGTGTGTTGTTGAGATGTTCTCTCAACCAACAGATTGTGTGTCCAATTGATGCAACCCTAAGTTTACACAATCAATATACCTTATTGGGATTCATTTTCCCCTTTAATGGCCCTCTAAATATCCATGCCACATATATGCATCAGAAGTGTTTTTTAGGCATCTAGCCTTAAAACCTCCAACTAATCGAAAATGATCCATTCAATCACCCCGCCGAACACCCCTATACCATTTACTTAACATAATATCACTATCGCAGACCATCGCAGGCCCATATATATCAGAATATATGAATATGTGGAAACACAATGAAATCACACAAAAATGTTGAAAAACCTTGTAAACATTGATTCTTTACCTTTTTCTTTTGGCGCGCTTATCGTACGCCGAAGTCAACACACCCACCATTTGTGACCATTGATCTGGAGCGATAAGATCTAACAGTCCAGATCAAATCACTGTATCGGCGATTGGATTCCAATAGTCCCATATATCAGTGCTAGTCTTCGCAAAGGCCCGATGTGATATGTCGCAATAGACAATCGCAAGAGGTTGGGTCTAAGCCTTTGACATAACTCTGCTTTGAAATCCCGATGCGATGTAAGTGCCCAGACCCAATATGACTCAAAGCTCTCGATTATAAAATTTCAAATCAGCGTCCTTGAATCCGCTAAGAGTTAGCGTGATTTCCCTTTATAATTGGATTTCGGCGATGCAACAAATAAATACAAAGGGCGATGTGATTTGGGGTTCTACATACCCGATATCATTCAAAACCTCCATTTAAAAGCTTTGAGGTCCAGATTCTTAGTTTAAATGCAGTTTGAGCCAATACTTAGTGTATTTGGGTTTTTTCCACCTGCGAAGCCAAAACACTAAAATGCATTCACCAATTGATCCCTTAACACCAGATCTCCACTAAAACATATGAAAACATAGACCGACATCGAATTCATCCGAATGGAGGAGAAATAAAAAACACTCCAGGCCTCCACGGGCCGGTTATATAACTATGCATGCAACACTGGTTGTTCACAGTAAATGATAACAGAGTTTTGGTCATAGGCCTAATCACATAGAAAAACCCTCTATCTCAAAGGAACACATCAATTACACAGTTCCATGCTCAAAGCAATTATCTGTACAAACATAATACAACTACATTTGAGGCTCTCTCCCTCCTCTAGCCTGATTCTCTTAATTAATGACCTCTTTCTTCTACACAGCCCATAGGCTTATAGGGCTCTCGGGTCTTCTCCTTCTCTGTCTCTCCTCTCGCATCTCCCCTTTAGAAAACAAAGGAAACACATCTATGGTAAGCTAACCATATCCTCCATAATTGAAGGAATAAATTACACATTTAGAATCCTAATCCTATCCTAGGCTAACAAACTAGACTACTTGGCTTGATCTCCACGCAGGGAGGATCATTTGCCATTTTTTATTCTCAATTCTATTTAGAATTAGGCCATTCTTAACTACTTACATTTATCTGAAATTAATACAAACTTAACAACCAAGTCTTCCTCCAAACTTGCATTAGCCACAAAATGTGACCACTCCATCACATTGCTGGCTAGGTCTAGATGCTCTTGCATGAGACTCCCAAAGTTTAAATTAATCATGATTTCTTGATCATGCACTTCTGATCTGTGTTCTCCTGGATCCCATACTTGGTTTCGTAGTCTGTCCTTGGTTACTGTTGTTGTTGTTTGTCCCTCAAGTCTCCATCCTTTATGTTGTAATGCCCCATTTGCTATGTTGTCACTGTATGATGCTATCCTTTTCACATATTTTGCTGTTGTTTTGCTCACTCTAATTAACAGTTTCCCATTCCCTTCACTTGTACCATTGCTTCCAGCCAATCTTCCTTTCTTCTTTTGTCCTGTATTTATTTTATTGGAATGTTGTTGTATGAGTTTCCACAACTCATCCATTTCTTTGTCCACTTCACTTCTCATATGTTGAATATTATTCCCCTGCAACTAATTGTGTTCTTGAAATAGAACATCATAATCCCTGTGCCAATAGCCTTCCATATACATTTATGAAATATACAAATTCCTTCTCCATTGATTCTCTGTAATAATCCTAGGTCCTTCTTCTGGTTTCTCATTCATGACTTCATTATTCTTTACTTCAAATTCTAGCATACCTGTAACTCCACAAATTTCTTGAAATCTCAGAATTTTTCCTGCTTGTTTAGCTACTTGGAATATTTATTCTTCCAGTAACTTCATTTCTACACTCTTAAGGATTATGGCATTATACTTGTCTACCCCTGAAATGTCACTTCCAACCTTTTCTTCGTCAATAAATTTTTGTGATATAATAGTAATTATGTTACCATTATTTCTTGTACTCATCTTCAGTTCAACAGTTTCATACTATAGATTCACCACCATTTCATCATTCTGAGACTTTCTGATCTCACCCTTCATTAATTCGATCCATTCTTCAGAATTAACTTCTTGGTTCAGATCAACTTCACATTGCCTTTTTCCTGCATATAAATATTCATCAGATTCAAGCAATTCATTAAATGCAAATACTTTACCTTGCTTCCTCTTCAAAAGACTTAAATTATGCCACAATTTTGTCATCTCATTTGGAATTTATTCCAAGAGTTCTACACAATCTTCATTGTCTGCATCATCTATCTTTAATCTTTCTTTACTCTAGCTTTCTTCGAGGTCAATGATCCTCAATGACTGTTTAATATCTACAAAGTCTTCTATATTAATCTTCAATAGCTGTCCTCTTTTGGCTTCAGTTTTAAATAGTTGTCTAATATCTACATAATTTACTACATCTATGTTTAACAGCCTTTCTTCCCTCTGCATCACATAATTATGTGAGTTTCCTTCACTTATGACAACACTAAATAGTTGCCTTACCTCAGTGTATCCTTTGATTTCAATAATTATTTTTCCATCCTCCTTTTGACTTATCAATTGGATGTCATCTGACTGGACATCTTCCTACACTCGGTTGTAACTTCCCTCCTTATTTTGCATATGACTATGAGTAGTCATCTCTTTACTTGTTAATATAACAGTTTCCAATAACTGCTTGTCTTTCCTCAAGTTTATATGACCTGCAAACACACAACAACTTTCAATTTTCAAAATACAATACCCTTCATTTTCTTTTGATGCTTCAAGCACCAATCCTCCATCATATATCTTTTGGATTTCAGTAGATTCTTCTTGTTGTGACTCTATTTCTTTGAGTCCTTCCTCATTTAACAAATCAATATGAATTTGTTCAAGTTCTTTGAACTCGTTTATCAACTTTCCATTCCACCTCTGTGGCAATAGCTTCCACTTGACTCTTTTCTTCATTCTCCATATGTATCCTTGGTCTTCACTTGTTTTTCTTTGTACTGCCAGACTAATCTCTAGTTCTTCATTCAGCTGCCAGTTGCTATACTTCTGCAATCTAATGCCTTCCTCAAATTCACTCTCATGTAGCTGATTGATCCAAATTGGATCCATGAAGAATTGTCAGAAGGACCATGACTGTATCAGGTCGGGGAAGACATCAAATAATTAAGAAAACAATGGTCAAAAACACCTCTGAACAGTGGCAATTAGCAACCATCGTGGAGCGACGAGGACCTCGGTCAAAGTTCATTGACCGAGGCCAATGGAGACTGCGCATGAGGCAAAACTAGCCCCTGGGAAACCCAAATCGAGAAACAGAGGCAGATTTTGATGCACGATTAGCATTGGGAAAAACCCATCGAAATGGGAAGGCCTCGAGCACTCGGTCACATGGAGATCCAGGAAAAACTGGGGGGAAAAGGCTAAAGGTCAAGGCAGGGCCCACACTCCGAAAACCAGCAGTATTGATTGGGGGCACCCTCAAGCGGTAAGCGCAATTGGCGAGAACAAAGCGATTCCACTCAACGGCCGATGCATGGCAAGTAGAGGAGAGAGAAAACCGCCACTGGTAATGCGCTAAGAGTCGAGCAAGTCAACCATGCAAAACGTGTGAATGGCGTCAGATCTGGAGGCCCCAGATCTAACAGCTGAGATCGCGCCCGATGGGAAAGCAGAATTGATGGGGGATTAAGCCATGATTTATAAGAATTTGATGTTCAATTTGACTGCCAAGGTGGAAGAAGACTAATTCCATGACATAACAGAAAAACTGAATCGATGAAGCGAGTTAGTGCAGCTGCAGGAGGACATGTGGCCACTGCCTGCGAGCCTGATGATGGCATCGAATAGGGAACTCCAAGTGAAGATGTAGCAGGGAATTTGACGGGAAGTGGAAGAGGAATCGAATAGCCATGGGAATGAATGGCCTTAAAGCTGTGCACAGGTAAAGTAGAATGACATGGGAACCTCGAGAGTAAGACAGGAAGGAGGAAAAATAAGACAGAGAAAACAAAGAAAATACAGTGAAGCAAAGCAGAACGGAAGATAGAGGATCGAGTTGACCAAAGGCAGTATCGAGCACTAGAGAGCTTAAGAGATTCAAGCCATCCCAGAGAGGATCTGTCCATACTGAGCACCACATTGGGCTCTCTCCATTAAAGACCCAAAAGGTCACAGAGCTGGTAAGGAAAAGTGTCAATGTACTCTAGTGGCTTGGGGCATCCAAGAACCACCCTGCCAAGCAAATTCTGTTCAGGAGACTCACATTGAGCTCCTTCATTGTAATTATCTGCTTTAAGAAATAATAAAAGAAGGCCACTACTGAGAGCTGGACCGGAGACGTAGCCCTGGAAGATAGGGTGAACTTCTTGTTAAATTCTTGTATTCTTATATTGCTTACTATATTTCTCTGCTGTTTTCCATTTCAAGTGTCTGTTTATTTGTAATCTGATCAATTCGTTGCCTAAATAACATAGACACACACCAGCACATGAGTCTGTAATACCTTCATGTAATAAATCTTTAACTGAAGTCACTCATAGGGTGATTATTAGATCAAGTGGTATCAGAGCCCTAGGCTGTGAAGGTTAGACAAACTTGTGTTGGTTTAGCTATTGAACGCTCTCTAGATCAAAGCTCAAATTAGGAGAAGGAGAGTTGGTGGAAACTAATCCTGAAATTGGGAGAGTCTATCCTTGGAAGACAATGTTAGAAGAAGGTTCTGTAGGGCCAAACCCTCAATTCATAGAAATCTTCCTAGCTATAAATTCCATGGTAGATGAAATGTATAGGGACTTTAGGAAACATAAGGCTGAATATTCATCAGGTTCTAAACAAGAAAAAGAAGATGATGAATCTCACTTCCATGACCACTCCAAGGGAAAAGGAAAAGAGGAAAGCTTTCTCACACCTCCTAATAGCCATGTGCACAAAAATAAGGCATCTTCGATCAAGCTAGATGTTAAATTTGATTTTCCTATATATGATGGAGAGTTAAATGCTGAAAAGTTGGACAATTGGATTAGACAAATTGATGTTTATTGCAGAGTATAGAACATCGAATTAGACAAGAGCAAGATTCAGCTGGCTAGCCTACGCCTAAGAGGAACTGCCTTGGTTTGGTGGGAAGGGAGGACCTAAGTTGATATGAAAAGGCATGGTAAGATTATCTCTGTCTGGAATGAATTTGTTTCTGCAATCAAAAAGTTGTTCTACCCATTGGCCTACATGCAACAAGCCATGATGAGTTGGCAAACTCTTTGGTGGTTGAAAGGGAAAAGTGTACAAGGGTACACTCAAGAATTTAGAAAGAGAGCATTGATTCTAGGAATTTCATTAGACTCACCAGAAACTCTGTTGAAGTACATTGGTGGTCTACATAGCTACATGAGGCATACTATACTCATGTTCAATCCCACTAGTATAAATGAGGTATCTGTACAAGCTACTCATCTAGAAGCTAGAGGAAAGAATGGAACAGAAGTTGGGGGACCATCCCAACCCACTGCAAGGAAGAGGAAGGAGAAAAGAAAGTAGAAGTGGAAAGCAAGGAAGGCTAACACTGCAAAAAAAGCAAAGCTTCATGCACTCACTGTATAAAGGATGGGCATGATGATGAGCATTGTTGGATTCTGCATCGAGAGCTAAGACCTAAGAAGTTTGAGGGCAAGAAGAAGAAGACTGCTGCAACTATTCATAAAGATTTGGGGTCAAACTCGGGAGATGAAATAGCCATTGTAGCCATAGGTATCAAAGGTAAGAATTCTGAAGCATCTACTAGTAATTCTACTCAATCTGTTATTGATGAGGAAAATGAGAGAAAAAGACATGAGCTTTTCCATATTCGAATTATTTCCAAACATCAAAAGATTGATACTTTGTTTGATAGTGGCTCACAAGTAAATTTAATTTCTGAAGCAATTGTAAAGAAATTAGGATTGGAAACCACACCTCACAAGAAACCATACCCATTAGGATGGCTAAATGATAAATCACAACTACAAGTTACTAGACCATGCAAACTCAAATTTTCTTTTGGGTCAACATTTGTAGGTGAGGTGGAGTTAGACATAATTCATTTGGATAATGTGGAATTGTTTTAGAAGGTCCTTAATTGTATAATAGAAAGGTTATTTTCTACAGATCTGAGAACAAGTATCTACTTGTTAAAGATGGAATTGAATACTTTGTAAGGGATCATAGGCTAAAGAATAATTATACTCTCATAAACTTAGGATAGATGAAAAGAATGATAAATTCACGCAAACAATTCTTATTGATGGTTGTAAAGGAAAAGAAACTTGATAAAACCAATGTATTTGAGGGTTGTAATGTTAAACAACAAGTTGATATAGAAAAGGTTGTTTCAAAATATGATATCTTGTTTCAGGAACCTAAAGGTTTGCCACCCAAAAAGGAAATAGTACATGATATTATTTTGTAGCGAGATGCTCCATTGCCTAACATTAGGATGTACAGGTTGTCAGCTTTGGAGAATGCTGAAATCAAGAAGTAGGTGCAGGAGTTGCTTGAGAAGGGGTTCATTAGGCCTAGCAAATCACCATGTGGGTCACTAATCGTTTTGGTGAGAAAGAAAGATGGCTCGTGGAGAACGTGCATTGATTACCGAGCACTGAATAAGATAACAATCAAGAATTGTTACCCCGTTCCTCGCATAGATGATCTTTTAGATCAATTGAAGGAAGTTGTTTATTTCACCAAGCTGGACTTGCATAGTGGATACCATCAGGTTAGGGTTGCAGAGCAAGATGTATGGAAGACTACTTTCAAAACAAAGCAGGAATTGAGTGGCTGGTTATGCCTTTTGGCTTGACCAATGCTCCTGCTACTTTCATGAGATTAATGAATGATGTACTCAAACCTTTTCTTGATGATTTTGTTATTGTGTATCTAGATGACATTCTGTTTTTTAGTAAAACGTGGGAAGAACACTTAAATCATGTTAAGCAGACACTATATGTTTTGAAAAGAGAAAAACTTTATGTTAAACTCTCAAAATGTGAATCTGGCAAAACATCTCTAAATTATTTGGGTCATATAGTAGGGGGTGGTGAATTGAAAATATAGCCCCCTAAAGTGGCAGTCATTGTAAACTAGCCTAAACCCAAGTCTGCTACAAAAGTGAGAAGCTTCTTAGGAGCAGCACAATATTGGAGGAAGTTCATTTCTAACTTTTCCTCAATTGCAGCTCCCTTACATGCTTTAACGGGATTGAACAAGGTGTTTCAGTGGGGAGGAAAACATCAGAAAGCCTTCGACCCATTGAAAGAAAAGATTAGTACAACACCTGTACTAGCACTGCCTGATCTGCAAAGACCATTTGAAATCCAAACTGATGCCATTGACTATTCCATGGGAGCAGTGTTGACACAACACGGTAAACCCATACGTTATCATTCTGAGACTTTTAATCCTGCAGTAGTTAACTATCCTACATATGATAAAGAATTGTATGCATTAGTTCAGAGTGTGAAAAAGTGGAAACATTACTTAATGGGCAAAGAGACAGTAATGCATACTGATTATCAACCACTTCAGTATTTACACTCCCAAACTATGTTGCAGCAATCAAGACATTACAGATGGATGGGTTTTCTACAACAGTTTCATTTAGTCATCAGATATAAAAGGACATACATAACAAAGTTGTAGACATGTTATCTAGACCTATTATAAATGCATCTACTATACTTAAGCATAATTTTGTGCTACATGAAAGCTACATTGAACAATATGCTCAAGATATAGACTTTAAATATGTATATGCAACTCTGAGTCAAGGCAAAAGAGTAGAAGAACTGGATTATCATGTGAAGGGCTGACTCTTATACCATTGTCGGAAACTCTACATTCCACAAACTAAGAGAGTAAAGATAATTAGGGAAGCACATACTTCTCTGATATCATGTCACTTTGGGGTAAGTAAAACAGTTGCACAGATGCAAAGATTTTGTTATTGGCAGAAAATGAATGAGACAGTTTCTAGATATGTAAGAGGATTGACTATGTGTGCTAAAAGCAAGCCCAACAATAGAAAACTAGGCTTGTACACTCCTTTACCAGTACCTTCTCACCCTTGGGAAAGTGTTTCCATGGATTTCGTTGGAGGACTGCCTAAATCTAGGAAAGGTCATGATTATCTATATTTTTTTGCGGATAGGTTCAACAAAATGTTTATTTTGATACCTTATAATTTTTATATTCCTAATTAGCCATGGCTAATTGAAATATTCGATTTTGCCCAATTTTTGCCTTCTATAGTTATATATAAATAAAAAAGTGAGGAAGGGGGACATAACTCACTTTAAGAATAAAAAGTCACTTCCTAGTAGCACAACGTTGTGACTTAAGGAGTAGCCAAGGGGGCCAAAGGGGGATGCAGAAATGGGGCCCACACAGACACATGGAGGGACTGCGCAGGAGGGAAGAACACATGGTAAGAGGGGAATCATGCAGGAGGAGGCGAGCCTAGGGATTGTGAGAGGCAGAGGCTATAAAATAGAGAGGAGCCCCCTAATTTTGGATCATTCTGGTTATGAGAATTTGTGATAGTCATTTCGACTTAAAGAACACTGGTTGTTTAGCTAGTCTGCAACACTGTTTAGTGCATTGAGTGTCTTCATTCGAAGATCTCACCCTTAGCCCCGGGGGACTTCGAGTGCCTGCTTGGGCAAGGTATTTCCATTGGCATTCTAGTAGTAGATTCATCAAACTTTCAATAGTAGTTTCATTAGCATTTTAGCAGCAGTTTCATCAGCGTCTTTGAGGAACTACGCAGAACCCCAAGGGGGTGATTTTTTGGGGTCGGCCATTTCAGAAAAGCTTTCTGGGTTTTTCTGGGTTTCTTGAGTAGAGTATGATTCCAAAGTTTCAGCCTTTTCTGAGGAGGGGAGCAGCCCCAAATCCTCATTCGATTTCTAGCAGCAACAACAACACGATAGTTTCCCAGCAGCTGGGATGCAGATCAGTGTGAGGCCATTCTAGGAAAGCTTTCTTTGTTTTTCTAGGTTTCTTGAGTAGAGCCTAAATCCAGAGTTTCGGCTTTCTCCGAGGAGGGGAGCAGCCCCAAATCATCATTTGTTTTCTAACAGCAACAACAGCATAATAGTAGCATCCACACAGAGAGGCCATTTTTGTCATTCTGAGAGTATTTCTTCACTTGCCTTGTACAAGTCGAGGTTCCATTTGCCTGATCACCTTTTGTACTCATTTATTGCTCAATATAATAAAATGTCTTAGCATTTCTTGCTGCATTTCTTATGTATCTATTTATGGTTTATTTGATATATATAGTATCATTGTCACTTGCATCTCTGTCAGCATTCTCGGCTATTATACCACTTGTGTGTTTCTATTATACTCTTAGACAGAGTCTGGAAAGGGCCGGGTAGCCTTCGGATATTGTCCTCCTTTTAGAGGCAACATATCTGGTAAATGCCCTCCCAATCCATCTCTGGTTGGAGTTTGCTTGTGTTTGGGGTATATTCCTGAAAGGGATATTGCAGTAATAAACAGATTACAGCTGAACAAAATGCAAAATTATTCTTTGAACATGTATGTGTTCATTTTGGGTTACCCACTTCTATTGTATCTGATCGAGACATCTGATTTGTGGGGAATTTTTGGTCAAGTCTGTGGGAACTGATGGACAACAAATTAAAGAAAAGCACAACTTTTCATCAACAAGCTAATGGCCAGACAGAAGTAGTTGACAGGACAGTGATCTAGTTACTGAGAGGATATTGCAACAAACATCCTAAGCATTGGGATGAACATTTGTCTTCTGTGCAGCATGCTTACAACAGAGCAAAACATTCTTCTACATAGAGATCTCCTTTTGAGACCTATTTTGGTTTCACACCAAGGTCTCCTTTGGATTTTTTCTTTGGTAAAGATACCATGGTTGAGGGACACAGTGATATGGACAGGGCAACTAGGTTCATTGAACAAATCCAGGAGATCCACCAGGCAGTACAAGAACAGCTGGAAAAGAGCCAATCCAAATACAAGGCTAGGCATGACAAGCATCGGATGGAGCATAGTTTTCAAGTTGGTGACCAGGTCTGGTTGTATATCAGCAGGGATAGGATGCAAGGTGAAGGTAAGAAGCTAAAGCCTATCAGGTATGGACCTTTCAAAATACTTGAGAAGATTGGTGAGAATGCTTTTTGCCTTGATCTACGAGCTTACATGCACATCTACTCAGTTGTAAATGAAGATTGCTTGAGGTTGTTTGAACCCTCAATGATTGAGGATCGTGAAGAGCAGAGTCAATTGCCTTCTATTAATGACCTGCTACATGAATATATTAATGAATTTCAGGAAGACACAGTGCTGGATAGGAAGGTGAGGATGACATGCACAGGAGATGTTGAGTACTTTAAAGTAGGGTTCAAAGGTTCAAAGCCAAGCGGTGCAAAGTGGATTGAGATTGGGCAAGTGAGAAAACAACACCCTCACTTATTCGATGCTTGAAAACCAACTTTTGGTGGTCCAAAAGATTTTCAGTGGGAAGGTCGTGATCCGAATTGGATCCATGAATAATTCTCAGAAGAACCATAACTGTATCAGGTCGGGGCAGACATCAAAGAATTAAGGAAATAGCGGTCAAAAACACCTCTGAACAGTGGCAGTTAGCAGCTAGCGTGGAGCGACGAGGACCTCAGTCAAAGCACGCTAACTAAGGCCCATGGAGATTGCACAGGAGGCGAAACTAGCCCCTGGGAAACCCTAATTGGGAAACAAAGGCAGATTTTTTAGCGCTAATCGCGCATCGTTAGGCAAAACCCCTCGAAATGGGAAGGCCCTAAGCGCTCGATCACATGGAGAGTCGGGAAAAATCGTGGGGAAAAGGTTAAAGGTCAAGGTAGGACCCGCGCTTCGAAAACCAACAGTATTGATCGGGGCCACCCTCAAGTGGTAAGCGGAATTGGTGAAAATGGAGCGATTCCACTCAGCGGACAATGCATGGCAAGCGGAGGAGAGAGAAAACCACTGCTGATCATGCACTAATGGTCAAGCAAGTCAATTACGTTAAACGTGCGAATGACATCGGATCTGAAGGCCCCAGATCTAACGGCTGAGATCGTGCCCGATGGGAAAGCGGAATCGATGGGGGATTAAGCCACAATTTGTAAGAATTTGACATCCAATTTGACTGCCAAGGTGGAAGAAGACTCATTCCACGACGTAACGGAAAAATCAAACTGATGAAGCAATTTGGCGCAGCTATAGGAGGACATGTGGCCACTCCTTGTGAGCCTGATGATGGCGCCAAACAGGGAACTTCAAGAAAAGTTGTAGCAGGTGATCCGATGGGAAGTGGAAGAGGAATCGAATGGCCATGGGAATGAATGGCCTTAAAGCCGTGCACAGGTAAAGCAAAAGGACATGGGAATCCCGAGAGGAAGAGGGGAAGGAAAAAAAAAAGACAGAGAAAACAAAGAAAAGACAGTGAAGCAAAGCAAAACGGAAGATAGAGGGCCGAGCTAACCAAAGGCAGTATCGAGCTCCAGAGAGCTTGAGAGATTCGAGCCATCCTAGAGAGGATCTGTCTAGACTTAGCACCACATTGGGCTCTCTGCATTAAAGACCCAAAGGTCACAGAGCTGGTAAGGAAAGGAGTCGGTGTACTCTAGTGGCTTGGGGCATCCAAGAACCACCCTGCCAAGCAAATTCTGTTCAGGAGACTCACATTGACCTCCTTCATTGTAATTCTCTGCTTTAAGACACAACAAAAGAAGGCCACCACTGGGAGCTGGACCGGAGACGTAGCCCTGGAGGATAGGGTGAACTCCTTATTAAATTCCTGTGTTCTTATATTTCTTATTGTACTTCTCTGTTGTTTTCCATTTCAAGTGTCTGTGTATTTGCAATCTGATCGATCCGTTGCCTAAATAACATAGACACATACCCACACATGAGTCTGTAATACCTTCATGTAATAAATCTTTAACTAAAGTCACTCATAGGGTGATTATTAGATCATTGATAATCCCTTTCAAATTGCTGGTTCTTTCCATCTTTATCTTGTTGAATTAATACTTCTGTCTCCTTCACGTATTTGAGGACATAACATCCTTGCTGCTCCTGATCTTTCATCTCACCTTCAAATAATCTCTGCTCAATTTCTCTGATTTCAGCATCATATTTATTAGTGCGGTCTTCCACACTTTTTTCTCCATCAGGTTCTGCAAGCTTCATTTCTCCTTCAAGTTCCTTGATCAATCTCTCCAAGAATTTTATTTCCTTGTGAAATCTCTCCAGCAGTTCATCACAATTTCCATTCTCAGCTTCATTCTTTTCTTGGCAATTCTCCTGAGTTGTCCTATTTTCGACACTATCATATTGCAAGCATCTTTCATCAATTCCATTAAACAAATTCATTGGTTTACCTTCTTGTATCACCACTATGGCATTGTCATTAGACTTACGGTCTATATCAACCTCATCTGACTATTTCACACCAAATAGAATTTCATCTATGAACTCCTTCTGCTGCAATAGATCAACACCTTCTTCCTCTAAAAGGGATTCTTGTTAAGTTATGATATGTTCTATGCTTATAACAGTTTACTTCTTTTTCTTATTATATTCCACCGATTAGCAATCACATGTACATAAAGTAAAGTGCAGATAGAACATCAAACGATCGACAGAAAATAAGCCAAGACAAGAGACACAAGATGTGGCGGCTAGCCAGGGACAACCCCACAATGTGTGGGGAAACCCTTTGATCAAATCTTCTTTTATCTTCAATAATTCATCAGAGAGAAATAGTACAATAAATCTGATTCATATCAGGAGTAGCAAACCCTAGATCAGCGGCTTCATTATCAAACTAGGGCAGACCATATCTCACAAACCGATCGTCGGATTGACTTCATTCCAACACCAAAAGTTTCGGCTTCCAGAGAAGGTTCAGATGAACCTACATCGTAGTTCAGATGAGGAGATCTTCTATGCCACGCAAGTCAATCTTTACTTCTGCAGTTGCAGCTTCAGTTTCAGCAGTTTCCGGCTTCAAACTAGGGCAGCCGATATCTTGCAAACCGTTCGTCGGATTGACTTCATTCCACCACCAAAAGTTGCAGCTTTCAAAGGAGGTTTAGATGAACCTACAACGCAGTTCCAAAGAGGAGATCTTCTAGGCCACGCAAGTCAATCTTTACTTCTGCAGTTGCAGCTTCAATTTCAACAGCTTCCGACTTCACATGTGAGAGAGAGAGAGACCCATTTCACCGCAATAGAGAAGAGACTCATATCTGCGTAGTAGAGAGAGAGAGATGTGATGAGATGAGTGAGTCCAAATGAGGAAAATTCCTCTTATATTTATACACAACGTTGGTGGGTGAATAGATGCGACTGTTGGGCTTCTGAGCCTACATGAGTTGTAGGTCGGTTTGATAATAATAACATAATCAAAATAAATTCATATCTCCATGAATACTTATCGAAATTGGATGATATTAATATCAATCTTACACCTATCGATGAGAGGAATCTAATAAAAATATTATCAGCCATGAATAAGATGACCCATATGAAGTTTTTCCCTGGTTGCCAATTTTAACACTCCCTCTCAACCATGGAGAACTTCATCTGCAATCTGTCTGTCGGTCGTTACTATTCATCCATCAAATGCACTGCCCTGTACAGCCTGACCCTTGCCTTGCTCTGCTCTATTATGCCTGTTCTGCTTTGTCTTGTTCTGCCCTGCACTGATCTGCACTGTTTCGCTCTGTTCTGCTCTGCTCTTGCATTGTTCTGTTCTGCTCTGCTTTTTTCCAAATTATGAAGAAGAATAAATGATCGAGGATGTATCATACTGACTCAAAGTCAGTCTTAGAGTATTGTAATATCCAATACATCAAGCCTCATCATCATAATCATCATCGATAATAAAGTTTTGAGGTGCTCCCATTGTGTGTAAAATATAATCTCCATGTCAAAACAACTAAGCCATATTAGCATCATCATGTAATCATCAAGGGTGGAAAATCCAATATGCATAAAACCATCATGTAGAAAGATCTTTGGCATAAAACCCATGGATGAAAAAAATTTGAAATTACTTAAATTCAAGTGTGAACTAGAACATCATGCCATTGGAAGAGTGGTGCTCATGTTGAAATCTCTAGCATGTGATGTAAATCACATGGTTACCACTCATACAATAGGAGGGGTAAAAGATGGTAGTTTCGAATGTATGTATGCATCATAGAGGAAGGTTGTACATACAAGTAGCATTCTACTCAAGTCAAGTGAGCCCATTTTAGGTACTTGTGTAGCATGAACATGTGGCTTAGGTATGAACATATGCAAGAATCTATGGCTTAGAGAGATATATGAATCAACTATCAAGAATGTTAATTCCATGAGAAATGGATATCAAGGTACAATTATCTTCCAATTATGTCATTTTAATGTTCATTCTTATGCATTTAGGAAGGAATTTATTCTTTTTATGCAAACCTATGAGAATATATGAGAATCTCTTTAGGCAGGTGCTCTTGAAGCAAAAATAAAAGATAGTTGTTACAATACCCTATTATGTTGTTGCAACACTTTTTGGTTGCAACAACACCCTTATATCATCAATGTAACACCCAAGGTACCTTGTTGTTTCTATTCTCATTGTTGCAAAACAATTGAAGAGTAGGTGTTACAACTTCCACTGTGGAAAAATGGCCAAACCACCATCTAATATGATGGACCACCTAGGTATGTTTCACCCAGATTTCTAAAGGCGTGAAACCAGTTGACGCTGCAGGTGAAACCACCGATGGTATGAGTAACGCCATAACATTAAATACACATTAATGGTGCAGGAATCATCAAGTTAATTACTTTTGTAGTCCATGTGTGTTACCTTTAATGCCTTGATTAAGGTATATTAAAGCAGATTGTATGGGTGATTTTTCTCATTATGTTTAGGAAGGAAAGCAAGCGAAAGGGTAGAAACCCCTAGTTTATAGGGACAAATAGGAAAGCATTAATTAAAAGTATTTAAGCCTCACTATACTCCGCTTTCCATAATAATATCTATTAACATGTTCCTAGGAATAGGGGAATGATTTGAAAGAAAGTTCTTAACAAAACGGATGTGTCAAAATCGATAATTGATAAAGATAAAGACCTTTCAACCCTAGCGTGATTGGTAAAAGCCCGAACAACCTTTGATTCTAGGGTTTCCATCTTCGAAGAGGCCATTGTGGCATTTAAGCTGAAATTAAAACTATGTGGATCTGAAATCTTGGTGAACCTTGGGTAAAAATTTCAGATACTTTCTCTCTATATTTTCAGAGATATGATCCGAGGTAGTTAGGGTTTTGCATGCTCCAAAATTCCATCTCAAACAGGTGACCTTGGTAAAATAATCATAACCTTCTATCTGAGAATCTGATTTAAATTTCATTAAAAGTGATAGAAAGAGGACATAATTTAGTTGGTTGGGTATTAGGTTTAGAGTCGAATGTCGAAACAGTGACACATGGTACTCCGTACAAGTTCATGCTACTGAACTAGTCTATAATCAGGCCATTGTGGGAGATTGGGCATAACTATTTCTTGAAGACTCCAATCTCGATTAGACTTATGGGCTTGGAAATAGGACTAAGAGGGCTACCATAGGACAAAATTTTAGACCTTGGATATCCACAGTTATAGAGATACAATAGATTCAATATCGAACTCCTACAAAGCGAAAAAAAAAAGTGTGTAGTTTTTAAATTTTGCAAAGTTTTGTTTGAAAAATTAGTTTGAAGTGATTCAAAGGGCATAATGAAGCATAATTATCATTAATTGACGAACCTAAAAAAGAAAATTGAAACACCTCGTAAGAAACCTAAAATCTATGCTATGACACATGAAGAAGAGGAAGAAACACAACATGATATATCAAAATTGTGAGATGAAGTGCAACAAATTTCGCTCTCACAAAATGTAACAGAAGCTAAGATGGATAGTTTGAAGAATGGAATGGAAGCTAAGATGGATTGTTTTGAGAATGGCATGGAAGATAAAATTGATGATATAGAATCAAAACTAAAAGGCAACATGGAAGATTTGAAGAAAGACTTGACAAAGTTGCTACAAGAAATGCTTCCTAATGGCGAAAAGCTAGTAGAGGAAACTCGTGTTGAGAGAAAAAGAAATGCTAATCATTCATAGACTCTAATGTTGGATTGAAAACCCACCATATTCCAAAGATCGATATGACGAAGTTTGATGGAAATGATTTTGTAACATGGATACTATAGGTTGAGCAATATTTTTATCTCCATAATGTGAAAAACACGCAAAAGGTACCCATTTCAACTTTATATTTATAGCCCAATCAGTTTGTATGATCGATGGATTTTCTCTCGTAAAAAAATTGTACTTGTTCAATTTTTATGGAGGAAATGATAGCACATTATGAGGATACAAAGAGACACACCTTCTTAAACCAATTAATAAATCTCAAACAAAAGGGTTCAATGGTGGAGCGCATTGAGGACTTCAAAAAATTGAATATAAGGGCAAATAATATTCCAGATGAGCATAGAATTTGTGTTTTCATAGGGAATTTAAAGCATAACATCCAACATGAAGTTCGCCTTTGGGAACTTGATTCATTGGAAAAGGCATTCGAGTTGGCAAGAAAATTTGAAAGAGAAATTATGGCAACAAGGAAGCCTAGCACTCACAATTGTAAAGATGGAAGTGTTGTTGCTTCTAGCCTTCCATAACCTACAAGTTTGACACCACAACAATTGGAAGAAAAAAGAGAAAAAGGGATTTGTTATAGTTGTGATAGAAAATACACGAAAGGTCATACATAGATTGTTGAGAAGAAATTATTTTACATGGATTGTGAAGAGGAGGAAGAAAAGGAACAACAAATGTCGAAAGAAGAGGATATACACCAAGAACCAACCCCAGAGAAAGAAGGATTGAATCTGACCGTATCTTGTAATGCATTGGCAGGAATTACGACTCCTCAAACTCTCAAGATAGAAGGACATATCAAGAAGAAAAAAGTAATAGTGTTGATTGATTCAGGTAGTACCCATAATTTTATTCATTGTAAGATAGCCAAGGAGTGGAATTGCATCCTATATCTAGCACGACAATGTCAAGTGATGGTTGCAAATGGAGGAGCCATAAATTGCTCTGGAAAGTGCCATAATATCAAGCTACCCATGGGAGAATATGTATTGAATAGTCGAGTGTTTTCCATTCCAATGGGTGGCATTGATGTTGTGCTAGGAGTCCAATGGTTATAATATTTTGGTACAATAGCTTTTAATTTTCAAGAACTTTACTTGATTTTTTTTTGGGAAAGAAAAGAAGTTGAATTAAGGAGTATCACAGGGAAACCAGGAAAGATAATTAGCTCTAATGGCATGGCAAAGCTTCTAAAGAAAGGAAAACGGGGCGTAATTACAAAATTATGTTCACTAGAAGTTCAAACATCGAAATCATCTATTTCTCTAGATCCCGAAAAAGTATTGGAAAATCATCCCAAGGTATTTGAGACTCCTAATGTCCTTCCACCTATTCATGATCATGATCATGTTATTCATTTGATTCCAGGAATTGTTCCTCCAAACATCAGGCCTTACAGATATCGCTATGCCCAAAAGA
Source organism: Pinus tabuliformis (assembly GCA_031772625.1). Taxonomy (NCBI): domain Eukaryota; kingdom Viridiplantae; phylum Streptophyta; class Pinopsida; order Pinales; family Pinaceae; genus Pinus; species Pinus tabuliformis. The sequence goes on along the minus strand of CM062817.1, from coordinate 1,806,965,799 downwards.
GTGAAATTGAACATATGGTTGCAGAAATTCTAGAGGCTGGTATAATTCAACGTAGTCAAAGCTCTTTATATGCTCCAGTAGTATTGGTGCACAAGAAGGATGGATCATGGTGCATTTTTACTGATTATAGGGAGCTGAGAAAGTTCACTATTAAAGATAAATTTCCCATTCCTGTCATTGATGAATTATTTTATGAATTACACGAAGCAATTTACTTCACCAAGTTGGATCTTCATTCAGGATATCGTCAAATAAGAATGAAGACTCAAGATATTTTGAAAACAACATTTTGAATTCATGAGGGTCATTATGAATTTTTGGTCATGCCTTTTGGGCTTACCAATGCACCTTCTACATTTCAAGGTTTGATGAATTCCATTTTCAAACCATTCCTTAGAAAATTTGTGTTAGTATTTTTTGATGATATAGTAATCTATAGAAAGTCTTGGAAGGGTCATGTTCAACATGTTGACAATGTGCTCAAACTATATGAGGTGAAACAATTATATGCAAAAACCTCCAAATGTTTCTTTGGAGTACACGAGGTGGAATATTTGGGTCGTATTTTATCTCATGAGGGTGTTAAGGTAGACCCTAATAAAATTAAAGCCATTAAAGAATGGAGAATCCTCACATCTATAAAACATCTGCAAGGATTTCTCGGGTTGACATGGTATTATCGAAAGTTTGTTAAAAATTATGGGAGAATAACAACACCTCTAACAACATTACTAAAGAAAGATTCCTTTTCTTGGACTCCAAAAGCAACTAAGGCCTTTGAACATCTTAAAGAGGCAATGTGCCAAGTACTGGTCTTAGCTACGCTAAACTTCACAAAAACCTTTATTATGGAATGTGATGCCTCTGGAAATAGAATTGGTGTTGTTTTAATGCAAGAGGGAAGACCCATTTATTTTGAAAGGAAAGTACTGACACAAAGCTATTTATGAGAAGGAAATGTGGGCAATACTACATGCACTTAAGAAATGACGACCCTACATAATGGGAAGACACTTCAAGGTAAAAATAAATCATGATATTCTTAAATACATTTTAGAACAAAGATTATCTTCAAAAGAGCAACAAAAATGAGGAACAAAGATGTTGGGTTATGACTGAAATCATCTACAAAACAAGAAAGCAAAATGTTGTTGCAAATGCACTCTCAAGAGAGGATGAGGATGTGGAAGCATTGTTTTGTGCCATTTATATTATCCAACTAGATTGGATAACCGAAGCAAGGGGTGAATGGAAAAATGACAAAGAAGTGTGGGAACTCATTCAAAAGTTGTAACAAGATCCCAGCACATCTGATAAATTTAGCTAGAAAAATGATTCATTATGGTAAAAATATCACTTATACATTTGTAAGAATTCCTAACTCAAACAAAAAATTCTTCTAGAATTGCACACCCCTCCCTTAGGAGGGCACTCAGGATTTTCAAAAACTTACCACATGGTTAAGAAGGAATTTTTTTGGGATGGCCTTAAATCTAACATTCAAAATTTTTTGGGGAAATGTTTGGTTTGCCAACAAAATAAAATTGAGACAATTAAGACCTCAGGTCTGTTACAACCTTTATCCATTCCAAGTCTTTTTTTTTTTTTATCGATAATACTACTCTAGGAAATTATATTATGTACATAGAGAAATTACATGCAGTGAAACAAGTTTTCCAGGCCAGCGATGGCACTATGACATTGCAGCCAACAGAGGCGTGCATTGAGCACTGGATACCCCAAAACCTCAACAAAAAGCCCTTGTTTTAACATAGACAGTGCCCATGCAGGGGCTGAGACACTGAAACACTACCCACGCAGGGGCTGAGATCCAAAAACACTACCCACGCAGGGGCGACCCTGTAAGTTACCAGACTTCCATAATAAACTAGATGATGAAATTTAAAACAGAGCAGGATCAAAATTGAAAACAGAGCAGGACCATACATAATAAGCGTCCAGAACGAGACCAAGCTACCATGCGACCAAGACAGAAGACCAAGTGACCAAGACAGAAGACCAAACATGATCAGACGACCAAGACCGGGTACATCAAAATAGGACCTGAAAGGCGGGCAGATGATGGAGTTATTCGTCTGGCTCCAAGTCGGCCGGGTCCATCTCCACGATCGGGTACCCAAAGCCTTCAAAGGGGTCATCCTGGTCCTCGTTCGCGCCCGCTCTGGACGATGACGCCTCCTGCGTCTGAGTCTGGATAGGCGCCTTCCCTCTTGCATCTTCTGCTTGAGCCACGCCTTGGTCCAGCGGATTCGCGGAAGGTAATTCATGATTGCTTGCCCCCTCGAGGTCCGGCGCTGCATCTCTGACAAAGAGGATGGAAACATGGGCATTGAAGTTGCCCAGCTTGAATACCGCAGTGCCGAATGCTGGGATTTCAGGCTGCCTTGGCGGTCTCTCATTCGGGTCGGAGGTATCCATGAATTGAGATACTTGCAGGTGGGGGATTCCAGCCCGACGTAAACTACAACAGCAACAGCACTGGTGATACCCTTCTGCCATTGCTTGAGGGCGAGAAGGTGCCCCACGACCAGGCCCTCTTCGACATGGCTGTCTTTCTCTAGTTCTTGCCATATGAACAGAGAAGCTGCCCAGAATGTCCGCTCTACAAAACAAATGCCAAATCTCCAGAAGCGTCCAAGTGCAGAGAATGTTCTCACTCGTCTGCAGAACCAGAACTCGCCAAGAATGTCGCTGCAACATTCTTGCTCCATCCTTAACCTCCGCGGCCTTCCCTCGGAACCAGAGCGCCATGAATGCGCTTCTCCCTCTCCGTCAGCCAGCATTAATGCGCATTAAGGTGTTTTGGAGCGGAGGCTTATGGTATTAAAGCCTTCGTCCTCTTCACGTGGCATCGTCCTCTTGGCATGTGGCACCATGCCATCTACCACCTCTTCACCCGCATCCGGGGACTGAGCCTCTGCAAAGATGAGGTTTTGATATTCCTGTAATTGCTGATTGTTAATTAAGATGCTTATATCCCCTGAAAGGAGCGGTTTCCTCGTTTCAGTTCCTATGTTGGCCAGGAGATCCGCAACTTTGTTGCCCTCCCTTTTAGTATGAGTGAAGGAGATGGCTCTAAAATTGTTGATACGCTGCGCTACCTCATTCATTCTTGCCTCCAGCCTCCAGCTTGGCGCTACACTTCTCGCATTTGAGCCGTTCTGTAACCTGGTAGCTAAGTTGATCAGAATCTGGGAGTCCCCTTCGACGATCAAGGATTGAATATTGAGGGTCTCTGCTTGCATCAATCCTTGCAGTAGACCTTCCAGCTCTGCAGAATTGTTGGTGTCCCACCCTAGATTTCCATAATAGATCCTGATGGCTTGGCCTGAAGAATCTCGAATGAGACCACCATATCCTGCCTCCCCTGGGTTGCCTTTGGAGGCCCCATCGAAGTTAATTTTGAAGGTGTTTTTGGGGGGAGCTTTCCATTGGCAGTCGTTCCTTATGGATTGGGAGGGAGAGTTGCTGAGGACAGAGTTGGGGGAGAGTTGTAGCTGCCAGTTGCCTAATATGATACGCTCAACCTCAGTGGATGGGAAGTCTTCCTTGGACCAATTTTGAAGAGCCATAGTTTCCTGAATGTTCTTGTGAATTCTTCTCCAGGTTACTTCTAATGGTGAGTGTTTATCCCTGAAGATTCGTTGGTTGCGTTCCTTCCATATGTTCCAGAGAACTATGCCCGGTATAATGCACCAAAGGTGGTTGAGGATTTGGCATTCGAAGGGTTGCATTGGCCAGAGTCTTAAAGAGTTGACTATATCATTTTCTCCCATGCATCTTTTTTGGCATCGGAAGCTGGCCTTGTCCCATATACTTTTGGCGAAATGACAAGTATCCAGGAGGTGGTTGAGAGTTTCTTCATCCTGTGCACAATTCATACATATTGAAGGGCCACTGTAACGCCGTTTCCGGAGCTTATCCCAAGTGAGAATTTTTTTATGGCTTACCAACCACAGGAAGTATGCAATCTTTGGCCAAGGTCCCAATTTCCAGATTTTGCTCCACAACGGGTCAGGGGGAGAGGGGAAGTTATTCAGCAATCTGTAAGCTTCTGAGGTGGAGTAAGCCCCTTTTGGCAAGTAACCCCATCTAAGGATATCACTACCGTCATCATTTCTTATCCTTCTTTTATTAAGTTCATTGGTGAGCTCCTCTTGCCTTTGAGTGCCTATGTGTTGGAGGATCCGGTCACTTCCCTTCCATTTTCGAAAGTTGTGCTCCAATTCGGTTAACCAAAACTGATGAACCGTTTTGTGCAGTTGGTTTGGTTCATCAGGGATGATATCCGAGTGAAGATTGTCTTGAAGTTTGGGCTGCTGGTTCCAAGCATCGGTCCAAAAACGAGCTGTGCGACCATTTCTGATTTCCCAAAAGCTGTGCTTTTGAATGAGCTGATAATGCTGTTTAGCCGCGTTCCATATAGTAGAACCCTTTATAGTGGGGACAAAGCGAATGAGCTCCTCTTGAGGCCGGTCTTCTGCGTATTTGGTTGTCCACACTTTCCCGCAAGGCTTTTCTGGGCAAGTGATCCATTGCCACCATATCTTGGCGTTCATTATGGAATTGCTGTATTCAGGGTCCCTCAATCCTATTCCCCCCTTTTCCTTGGGCAGACATGCTGTTGACCATTTGACTAATGCCCATTTGCGATTAGTGGCTGCGCTGCTCCAGAGAAAATTACATTGTAGATTTCTTATACTTTTTAGCACCCATTTAGGCGCTGCCAAAATGGAGAATAAGTACAGAGGCATGGCCTGCAAAACAGATTTAATAAGGACAATACGTCCGGCCAAGTTGAGGGATCTATATGTCCATTGAGAGAGCCGATTTTCCATCTTCTCTAGCAGGAATCGCCAAGCTGGAAGTTTGAGAGCAGAAACCGAGAGGGGGGCACCTAAATATTTGGTGGGCAGAGTAGCCCCGGGGAATCCTAAGATTCGGGATACAGCCGTTTTGACAGATGGAGGAGTGTGGAAGAAGAAAATTTGAGATTTGGCATTATTAATACACATTCCAGAGGCTTCCGAGAAGGTTTGAAGGAGGGATTTGAGGCGTCGGGCTTCTTGTACCGAGGGGTATCCAAAAAGCATTGTGTCGTCCACAAACTGATGATGGGAATTGGCTGGGGAATTATGAATTGAGATGCCTTTAATCTGATGCGAGTGGAGAGCATGCTTGATGAGCCTTCCTAATCCTTCCGCCATTAAAACGAAAAGGAAGGGGGATAGGGGATCGCCTTGGCGAATGCCTCGAGAAGGGTTGAAGGGGTGTGAGGGGAAGCCATTGACTAGAATGGAGAAGTGGGCTGAGGTGATCATATTCATAATCCATCGAATCCAGGGAGCACAGAAACCAAAGGCTTTTAGCATCTCCTGTATGTAATTCCAATCTAATTTGTCAAATGCCTTGGATAGATCGAGTTTGAGAAGCATACCTGATTGCTTTGAGTGCTTGAGGGAGTGAATAATTTCGTGAGAAAGAAGAATGCCATCCATAATATTCCGCCCTTCCACATACCCTGACTGTTCCGGGGAGATGAGCCCGGGGAGGAGAGGTTTCAGACGGTTAGCTATCACTTTTGAAATTACTTTGTAGATAACATTACAGAGCGCAATGGGCCTGAATTTGTCCGGTGTGAGGGAGTCCTCCTCCTTGGGAATGAGCGCTATGAAAGTGGCGTTGAGAGCGGGCAAGAGCCAGCGCATTGCTCTAGATTCTTCCACTATTTGCCAGACCTCCTCCCTTATCATGTCCCAGAAGGCGTGAAAGAAAGTAGTGGAGAAGCCGTCTGGTCCTGGGGCTTTGCCTTCCTTTAGCTGCCTCATGGCATCATCTACTTCTTGTGGTAGAATGGGTCGCATGAGTTGCTCGTTTTGTTCCTCTGAGATAATTTTTGGTATTTTGTCCGTGATTTTACGGATGGCTCTCCTCCTGTCTTCTATTCCCTCCTTGTGAATCTGCTTGAAGTGATTTAGGAGAACCTCTTCAATCTCTTCATGCGTTTCCACTTTTTCTCCTGGCGATTTTTGTAAAAACGGGATTTTGTTGTAGATTCTTCTTTGCACAGTGGTGTTGTGAAAAAATTTTGTGTTGCGCTCTCCCTCCTTTAACCATCTAATCCTTGACTTTTGTTTCCAATAAATCTCCTCTTGCTTTCTTCTGTTGTCCAGCTGACTGTGAAGATGGCGTTCCTGTTCCAAGCTTGCTTCAGTATGCCCTTCCTTGATGACCTGTTGATGAAGAGTCTCCAGGTCCTGAGTGAGCTTCTGTTGATCCTGGAAGATGTTGCCGAATACATCCTTATTCCAGCGTTTGAGGTGGTCTTTGAGAAAGCGAAGCTTTTGCTGAAATTGATACATTTTAGAGCCTTCGGGGGGAATGAAGGCGTTCCAGATGGATTTCACAAAATCTTTGAAGGAGGGATGTGTAAGCCAGAAGCCTTCAAAACGAAAAGGACGTTTGAGTGTGTTACCTGGCCGCTGCCATTGGAGGGCAATTGGCCAATGGTCCGAACCCGAGTGTGCGAGGATTGCTGCCGAGAAGTCTCCTCCTAGGTGTACTGCATTATCCGAGAGGAGGAAGCGGTCCAGCTTTGAGGCGATTTGATGTTTACCTGATCTCCGATTATTCCATGTGAAGGTGCCGTTGCAAAAAGGCATATCGATGAGAGAGGAGGATTGAATGAAGCTTCGGAAGTGGGAGTCTTCTGGCTCCAATCTACTCCTACCTCCTAACTTGTCATTCGTCTGCGTTATCATGTTGAAGTCCCCTGCTATCATCCAAAGCGGGTATTTTCTGTTATTGCTGAGGTCTTCTATTGTGTCAAGAAGCGCTATCTTGCTGCCTGGTTCTTGAGGGAAGTAAACATTTGACAGATTGCCGTAGACATTGGTACCCAAGATGTGAAACGTAGCCTGGATGAGGTGATGCGAGGCATGGAAATCTGAGAGGGAAACTGCCTGCGGGTTCCAAGCAATCGCCAAGCCTCCAGAGGCACCTGAGGCATCAACCGCAACCGACCTACATCCGTGCCAAGCTTTTGAGAGAATGCTTCCTAGCGTTTCACTGTTGCATTTTGTTTCTTGGAGAAAGCACATCTGTGGTTTTTCCATTCTAATCATATGTTTGATCATCCTAAGTTTTCCGGGGCTATTTAGCCCTCTTACATTCCATGAAACTAGCTTCATCATCATCAATTGATGGTGGGTTTGAAGTACTTTGTGAGCTGAGCACATCTCCCTGAATCTACCAGGATCTTACCAATCTCTATTGTTCTTTGCAGATCTGTTTTCCTGCCTCTTTTCTTAGGATTCTTCAAGTGCTGATTTCCATCCCATTGGCTGTCAGGTTGTATTCCCAGCTGACTTTGGTGGTATGCTCGAGAGATGACCATTTCGAGCTTGTTGAGTGTGAATTCTGGTATCTTGTCAAAAGCTTGTTTTTGACAAGCTATCTCCAGCTCTATGATATCGAGTCCATGTAAATCGAAACTTTCTGGTTCCTCATCCATTTTTTGCACCTGTTCTCCTTCTCCCTCAGGGTTTTCAGGGTTCTGAGGGCGCTCCCTCTCCTCTTCGTCTTCCATGACTTTACCGATGGCTGGGGATTCTGTTCTTCTCCGCTGATGCGAGGGTGGGGATGAGACATTCGAGGGGGGAATAGGGGGGGTAGATCCGGGAGGAGGAGACGAGGAGGACGGGATATTTGGCATGGCCGTGGAATCATGCAAAGGATTCTCTGGGTCATCACCCAAAATGTCAAAACTGTTCTTGGTCACTGGGCCATGGGTTTTGGAGACATGGGTTTGAGACCCATTGGGGGGTTTTTTGTGAGAGCGCCTTCTGCTGGTGACTTTTGTGAAGCCATCCTGAGTAGGGGAGTCTGAGGAGCTAGGTTTATTGGATTGGGCATTTTGGGGACAATCTCTGAATAAATGCCCGAGAGAGTGGCATTTACGACATCTGAAAGGTACATGTTCGTAATCAAGAGGCTGGATATACTCCTCATCCCAATGGGAGAGAGTAACAGAGTCAGGAAGGGCTTCGTTGAGTCGAATAAACACACAGATACGGGCATAAGAAACATACTTACTACTCTTGGTTTCATCGGAGGATCTGATGTATTCTCCCACTCCGTCGCCTATCCTTTTAAGAGAGTCCTCCTCCCAGTATTCAGCTGGGAGGGAGTATAACCTGATCCAAACAGGTGCCAGGGTTAGGTCTTCTTTGTCTGGGTTGAATCTAGGGATCCAGTCCCTCAGATAAAGCCCAGCTACATTGAAGAAGTAAGGGCCTCCCACTAGTATACGGTGCTTGTCCTCCAGACAGTAGAAGATGGCCGTGAAGAAACCTTTTGGTCCCAGTTGAAGCGTAACATCCCCTTTCGGTTTCCATTTCGCCTTTATCCATCCGTATAGAGCTTTCTCCGTGGGCCAAAACCCGATGAACTTCCCTATGAGGGCATGGTCCTGCATAAACTGTATTCTTGCTTCTATTTTTTCTCCTGGTAACTCTATACGTGGTCTCTCCTTAGCCACTGGTCTGCAAGTGGACGATGTTACCTTTGGCCTTTTTTCAGGCTCGTCTGAACCATTCTGATCCTTGCTTTCCCCTTTTTCATCATTTTCGTTGCCCATGGTGTCCTTGCTGGGATGATGTCGTGTGTGCAGAATCTCATTGTCCACAGTTCCGAAGACAACCCCGTGCTCCGGATCGAGATGTGACGGGGAGGGCCCTGACGCCCCCCCCAATGGATGCGCCATGTTACAGGCCTGGTACAGCGCAGTTTCTCACTGCCGGTATGCGTCTGTTACTGTTCAGTAGAGCTGTGCGGAAGCGTGGTCGGCGCCGTTGCCTTATCCATTCCAAGTCAACGTTGGGAGGACGTTTCAATGAATTTTGTCACAGGTTTACGCAAGTCCAAAGGAAAGAGTGTCATCATGGTGGTAGTTGATAGACTTACCAAGTATGCACACTTTTGTGCATTATCTCATCCATTTATAGCCAATACAATAGATGTTGCATTTATGGAAACAATTCAAAAGCTACTATAAAGAATCAATATGTTGCTCATATATAAAAAATAGTAATAACTACCTAATTCCTTGTTTCCTAATTTGTGAATATTTGTGCACCCCATATTCCATAACGTAATTTATTTTCAACCAGAACACTGAAATTATAAAATGGCTAAATGGACACTTATGGGAGTCTTGCAATTTAAACATCATAAGTTGTAATACAATTTTTTTTGGTAAGATCGTGACTTTAAATTGTTGAAAATATATTTTTGAGTATATAAATTTAAGTTGTCTAAAATGGTAAGATCATGAATTTAAGTTGTTTAAAATATATTTTTATAAGTAGAGTATATTGTAATCACTTTGGGTCAAAATTCTTTGACTTTTAATTAATTTGCAAATTTTTAGAAACTATTTCAAAAATTTATTAAACTTTTGGTAAAATTAAATATTAAACTTATTGTTTTAGAAATTGAAAATATTTTTTAAATTTTTAAATTTTGAATTTCTAATTTTTTATTGTTGGATGACTAATTTTATTTGGTTTAAAATTAAATTTAGAGAATTAATCCCAAGTGTCCTTATAAATTAATTATCAAATTTTTTTCCTCCAAATTTATGCATTTTTCTATAATTAATATTTTCTTTTCAAAAAAATGATAGTTGTCATCACTTTTGGAGCTTTAACTAACCATAGAAACGTATTGACTAAAAAAACAAATGCAAGAACCCTCCAAATTGATTGTAGTCACTTTGGGTCTAAATGCTTTGAATTTTAATTAATTTGCAAATTTTTAGAAACTATTTCCAAAATTTATTAGAGTTTTGGTAAAATTAAATATTAAACTTATTGTTTTAGAAACTGAAAATTATTATTAAAATTTTTTAAATTTGAATTTCTCATTTTTGGTTGGTGGATGACTAATTTTATGTGGTTTAAAATCAGATTTTGAGAATTAATCCCGAGTGTCCTTATTAATTAATTATCAAATTTTTTCCCTCCAAATTTATGGATCTTTCCATTATAAATATTTTCTTTTCCAAAAAAAATGAGTTGTCATTACTTTTGGAACTTTTACTAACTATTGAAACTAACTCACTAAAAAAACAAATGCAGCGACCCTCCATATTGATTTTCTTCATATTTTCCCTAGTTGATTTTTATTATTGAATGGACTTGATTGAATCATTTTCCTCAATAAACCTTTATACATTTTCATAATTCAATTTTAAATCATTATGCAATATAAAAAATAAAATATAAGTAATAAATAAGATTGTTTCTTTTCTGCTCACAATTCTAATCATAACTTAAAAAAAAAAGGAAACTTTTGTGCTTACACTTTCTTTGTGTAACTAAATATTTTATTTAATATACTAAACATTCTCATTTTTTATATTAGATATTTTAATACATATGAATTATTTGTCTTGCAATTAAGAGAACACTAGATAGTTTGTATTAATTTGATTTTTTCAACATAGAAATTCTACCATAGATTATTTATTTGCTCATGAATTATGATGATTATAAATTTAAAATTAAAGAAATAGTTTGTTACAATAATTAGCTTTAATATATATATACTAGACATTGTAATTTTGCTTCCTTGTTTGGTCACATACACTTAAGATTGACTAAAATGTACACAAACACATTTCAATAAATTCTTAACTTTTGAACGATGATGCTGGAGTTAATATTTCACTTAATATTTCATTCAAAGTTTTTTTTTTTTTGTTTTTGCATGGTTCATGGACACCTTCGGTCAATGGGTGGCACTACGTCCACTAGAAAAATCTGGGCATATGCCCCTCGACCTACTGCAATACTTGACTCTAAGAGATTTCGGGAATTGATCCTGTGACCTCCCATCTAGCGAGGCCTCGACTTGACCAATTGAGCTAACCCTTGGGGCTAATATTTCATTCAAATTTATATATGCACTTATCTCTATTTTACTCCAAATTTTTCTAGTCCATTAATTATTTTTATTACTTCCCTTCTTTGTATTCAAATGTGTTTCATTATTAGATTTATTAATTTGTTTAAAAATTTAAGAATTGCTATCATTACATTTTGCATTAAAAAACAAGTACTAAACAATGATAATACATATTCCACTTATTAAATATATAAATTTAAATTAATTTAAAATAAACAAGTAATAAACAATAGTAATTCATATTACACTTATTGAATATATAAATTTGAGTTAGTTTAAAATATATTATCTAATGTAAAAATAGATTTATATCATGAAAACTTGTGGAGCACAAAAGTAGATGATAATTCAAAAAATTCTCCTTCACATTTTAGCCAAAATTAAGACAATAATTATCAAAAGGGCTGAAATCTTCTCCACAACATATTTTTAAAATGTCGTACCAAATATTCTAGCTCCATCTTGTACCGCTATGCAGCTGATGTGGAGCACTCAATGGAGACCTTTAGTCCAAGATCAGGGAGCGAATTTTTCACCGCTTACATTGAAAACTCAAACATAATGAATCTGTGTCAAAGTTAAATTTTTGTTGTGATTCGTCACGGAAATTTTTCCAGGAAAAAGGGTCGATGACGTCTACCGATTATTCTACTGTATGAAGGAGCATCATAATATCGTATGTAAATATACCAATTTACATCTGCATCTAAATCACATGATACACTACTACATAAAGGGGGGTTTTAAGACAATACTTAAGACAATTTTTGGGTGAATTGTCTTAACTTGAGACAAAAGAAAATTGCGTATTGTCTTTAAGCGGGTGTCTTAAAAATTGTTGTCTTAAATATTATTTTCTTAAAAATTTGTCTCTATAAAGACAATATATAACACAAACATTATTGTCTCTTAGGAAACAATTCCATTTTTGTCTCTCTTTAGACAATTTCATTTTTGTCTCTCTTGAATGGTCTCAAGATGTCATCCATTAGCCTCATAAAGGTTGCAGGAGCATTCATCAATATGAAAGGCATAACCAACCATTTGAAAAGGCCCTCCTTGGCTTTGAAGGTAGTCTTCCACACATTAAAGGGTTCGATTGGTACCTGGTGACATCCTGACTTCAGATCGATCTTGCTGAAATATTTTGCCCCCTTTAGTTGGTCCAGGAGGTCATCAATTCATGGGATCGGGCACCTATTATGGACAGTGATCTTGTTCAGTGCCCGATAGTCAATACAGAGTCTCCAAGTCCCATCCTTCTTCTATACCAACATGATGAGGCTCCCACAAGGTGATGAACTTGGACGGATGTGACCTTTCTGTAGTAGCTCCTGAATCTGCCTCTTGATTTCATCGTTCTCCAGAATGGAGCACCGATAGATTGGTCCATTGGGCAGCAACGCACTTATAGTGAGATCAATGGAGTGCTTGACTTAACAGTATAGAGGAACCCTTGCGGGGGAGGTGAAGATGTCTTCGTACTCCTCCACGACCTTGTCCATATGTAGTTGTCATGTGGAGGAGCCCTGTCTGGAGGTTTTGGCCACCGTCTTCTTCTTTCCTTGAGGGCATATCATCAGGAAAACAAATTTCCTGGTTTTGGAAATGAGCTTACTGCATTTTTTTGCAGTAACCAAAGAGATGGTGGTAGGCAGTGCTACCTTTGGTATCCTGTACAACTTATTTCCCAATGTAACAATAACAACACGGGGCCTTGATTCATACACAACATGTTGCTTCCACAAGTATGGTTGTCCTAATAATACATCACAAACTTCAAGGGGAGCAATTTCACACAATACCTCATTCGTGAATTGCTTGATGTTGTATGGAAGGCAACACTGCTGGCTCACGTGAAGATCCCATCCTTGGTGAAGCTATCCGATGGTGTACAGTTGTGGATGTGCCATGGTCAGTAAGCCTAACCGCTTCACGATCTCTACCGAAATGAGGTTCTTTTGGCTTCCACTGTCAACAATGAACTGTAGTGGGGAGCCCTTCACCCACATCTAGGAGTGGAAGAGACGCTCCTCCTCCTCTGGATCTTTGGGTTCCTCCTTCTGTATCTTCGTGGTGGCAACGATGGCATTGGGCTCTACATCAATAATCTGATTCGCTTTTTCATTCCCCTTGTCGGGTTCTGACTCAGAGTCGGAACATGCATCTAATTCTGAAACCTTTAGCTCAGCCACTAGTGATTTCTTGGCCCGACATTCACTTGTGTTGTGAGTGGAGCTCTTATGGAACTCACACCACTTTTCAGTGTCCTTTTTCGACTTCACAACACTGTTCTTTGTTTGCAGCTTTGGCCGGTTGTCTTGGGCCGTCCTGCCTTGGCTTTATCCTTTGTTCTGTGGTTTGGGGGCACCTTTCCCTTGCTTCGAATTTGAAGATCCAAAGTCTCGCTTCTTCTGTTTAAACTTTTGCTCGAACTTCACGGCATATCGGTATGCCATGCTAAGCTAGGGGATGTTCAGGAATTCCATCTCTTCCTGGATGTACTAATGTAGGAAGCCATGGTATTTGAATACCAAATGCTGCTCCAAATATTTGATACCCAACTTTGTGCGAAGGGTATGGAAAAGATTGGTAAACTCTGGTACGTCTTGGTCCCTTCCCTGCCGCAACGTGGTCCACTTTATGTATTGATCCTCATATCTTCTGACAGGGTAGTACCTTGATGGCATCCCCAAATGAATCCCAAGTGAGTGCGGCTGAAAATAGTGAGCCTGTACTTTCATAGTTCAACTCGCAGTAGGTTTCCCACCAGTCCTTGACATGGGAGGCTGCTTTGAGAAGAGCGAAAATAATCTTTTCTTGACTGGAAAAATCATGAACAAAAAAATAACCCTCTAGCAGATTTAACCATTTGTCTATGACATCTGCATCTATTTGACCCTTGAAGATGGGGATTTCCAAATTAACTTGTACCTTGAAGGGTGTGGTGTTTCCAGAGGAGTTGTTGGAAGTCGATGCGTCACCTCTGGGTAGCTGCTGAAAGATCTAGGCAAAATTGTCTATCATTGCGTTCCTTTGTCGCTCGAGGGCTTCTTCGAGCAAGATTTTGATAGGATCTCCTACCCCCTCGTCTTTCTTTTCATCCACCATGGGAGGCCGTTGGGATTTGTGGGGCTATTCTTGCAAAGGGTTGACGAGTTCAATCCCTAACTCCTTATATCCCGACCTCGTTGGGGACATGCAAAGAAAAATAGAGAAGAAAAGCAGACCGCTTTGATACTAATGTTCCAGATTTAAACAGGAAGGCAACAAATTACAGAGATAACCATAAACACAGAGATGTAGCGGAAATAATACTTTATTTCATTAATGTAAAATACTGAAATATGATTAGAAACAAAATGGAAATAAACCAGCTAGGGCAATGGTAGCTTATCTTTGAGAAGAGATGTGGCAGCTACATGCCTCTGAACTGTGTTACAATGAGGCTCAAATGCCTATTTATTGTTGAGAAACAATGGAAAGCCCCAAACATCCAAAAACCTAACCCTAGAAGATGAAACGCCAAAGTGTCGGCCCCATTTGGGTAAATTGGTACATCAACTTCCCGGGGTCGTAACTTTGGCATATGATATCTGTTTGACGTGCACAATATCTCGTTAGAAAGATCTATCCGAGAGCTACAACTTTGGGAAGAGAAACATCATCCATGGATGAATGTTGCTCCCAGTTTTCCCAAAAAATGTTGTTTAGGGCCTCAAAACGGCTCCGCAAGTTCAAGACCTAAAAAACTACTAAAAATAGTAAGTTGTTCTACAATTAAGGAAACTAAAAAAGCTAAGAGAAACAATGGTGGGGGTCTAAGTGGATTTGGCAAGTGGCCACCAATATCCACCTTGATCATGTGGTCAAAACAATACCTAACAGGGAAAGACCAAGGAGGAGGGAGCTACCGCCGAGGATTTCTAGCCAAGAAATTTGGATCAATGGTGCACTTGGACTAATGATTGGAGTGGGGGCATATCGACATTGGCAGAGGGGTTTCCAAGAGGGAAATCGAGGCTCAGAGGGATTCACACCAAGAAATTCTAGGAGGGAAGTAGAGGAGCAGCAAAATGACAGTGAATGAGGTAAGAGACCAGGACAGACTGGATGGAGTCTCAAACTTCATAGTCTGGAAGGCTAGAATCTTGTCTGTTCTAGACATGAATAGTCTCAAGCACTTTGCCTTGAAGACGATAGCGATCCCAGTAGACCCAGCTGAGAACGATAAGTATGGGGAGGCAATGGCGAGGGCCAAAAGCATCATCCTTGATGGGGTCAAGGACCATGTAGTACCACATATTGCCAAAAAGGACACGACAAATGTGAAGTGGGAGGCCTTGAAAAAATTGTATCAGCATACTTCTGTGTAGAGGAAGATGCTCCTAGAAAATCAGTTGCGGACATACCAGAGGCAGAAGGGAGAACAGATCGAAACCTTCCTCAGTCGATTGAAGGAGATCCAAGATTAGATGACTTCCATAGGGGCCAAGCCGGATCAAGAATTGATGGTGAAGATAGCCCTGAACTTATCTCAGAAGACTGGGAGGTGTTTGTCCAGAGCATACAAGGCAGGTCGACCCTTCCATATTGGGAGGAATTGTGGGTGGATCTTTGTCAAGAAGAGATCAGAAGGCTGACCAAGGTGAGAAGTAGTGGCAAGGGGCTCAAAATCAAGAAGGAGGAAGAGGATGAGTATGCCCTAGCATCTGAGGGAAAGTAGGAGAAACAAAAGAAGAAGGACCTCTCTAAGGTCAAATGCTTCCACTGTGGGGAATTGGGTCACTATGCGAATAAGTGCCCAGGGAAGAAGGGTAAGGGAAAGGCTTCCAAGACCAAGGCTGTGCCAACAAGGGCGAAGAAGGAAGTGGAGACAGATGATGATTGTGCCATGAGTGCTCACACACCACTTGAGACGAAGTGGGGAGGCATCCAGCTGTAGTTAGATGGACTATAGGCGATAAGGGGAAGGATCCTTGAGGTACTCAGCCTCTTGGATTATACCTTACTACGAGAGACCCAAACAGGAGTAGTAGTACTGGTGGATGTGAGTAGAGATAGATGTGGATGGACCGACATAGGGAGCTACAGTGTAGGATTCCCAGGATAGCATGAAGCAACAGTGCGAGATGCATGGAGTTGTTACAGCAGTGAAAAGGTTAGAGAAGGGGCACTTGTCAATGACAGAGGGAGTTTCAGTATCATGGTTGTCTCTAGCCCGATAGAGATGTCAGAGTTGGGAGATCAGTTACTTACCTATCAATAACTGAGTTGTAGTGCAACAACTAATAATGGTAGTGCTATGGGCAACACAATGCAACATGGTGAGAGGGGATGTTGTATGGATGAAACAGTAGGAATGGCAGGGGCATGGGATGTAGTACATGATACAGAAGTGTAGAGGATGTGGGGTAGTAGGCCTAGCATCAACACAAGGACCAATGCCAGATGATAGGGTGATGCTCAGTGAGGAGTATTACTAGAGCGCAGTCCTTGCTAAGAGGGATTTTTGATTTGGGGTAGTATTTGGATGTGATCTAGCCATGAAAATTGGTGGAGAGGTTAAAGCACATGAGATATCCAATACCCATAAATGGTTTGGGCATATTCTAAACAATTTGGGAGATATTAAAATAATTAATATTTTTAATGGAGTCCCTAAGTCTAAACTTAGGGAAAATAAAATATTAATGTGAATTAATATAAAGTTGTGTGAGAAGGGTCCAAAATTCATGGATCGAGTGAGATTTAATCTTAATTGTTGATTAGGGACTTAATATTGGCCGTTGAATTGTCAACGAAAAGAGTATAAGAGGAGGCTTGAGGGTCACTTGGAGAACACACTGAGTTTATCAAGAATTCAATTTTTTGGGGCAAGGCTTGTTGAGGAAATCGAAGGAGTGATCAGAGTTGCAACTAAGGGGAAGTGAATAGAGAAGCAGAGAGGGAGAGGGTCTACAAGGAGCATCAGCATAAAATTCGGGAGAGAGGGACGTAGATCCAGCTAGAGGCCATGCAGAGGCAGCCAGGAGTTGTGTAGTGCAAGAGAGAGCCAGCGTGGGTGACTCAGAGGCTCTAGAGGCTGGTGCAGTGCCTCCAGAGGCTGACGTAGGGTGATTTGGGGTGACGCTGGGCTAGAGAGGGTGATGCAGTCCCTAGAGGTAGACGCTGGAGATTTCGTGGGGAAGATTGGAGCTAAGAGCTTTGGGATTGTTCATCTAGAATATCTGTCTCCGACTGAGAGGTACTACTGCTAAGATCATTCTCTATTAGGTGAGCCAATTTGGCACCCAAATTGTATTCTAAAACTACTTAATAATAAAACCCTTAGATAGCTGCATCGGTTTTCTTGCATTGGGTTTTTCTAGGGACACTAGTAAAAAAACAATGGTGTCACTTGTGTGCTTGTTTTTGCTTCAGTTGATGATCTGTAATGTGTTGAGCATGTACTTGTATTTATTTTCAGTATTTACATGGTAATAACTTGTTAATTAAACAGAACAAGTAGGTAGAAATAAATCAGAAAGTACATGAAGGATTTTTAATAGTTGGACTTATAAATTCCAACAAATGACACATTCTTTGTAAAGATAAAAGCATGAATGACTCTTCGGATCGAAAATGGGAGCTTGAGATCATCAACGTACCAATAAGTGACTAAGGAATGATCGATCACAATATCCATAGTAGGATTTGAAATTTAAGTGCAGGGCAAAATTTTGGAGGGTGTTGCAACTGCTACAACAAAGCCTTCACTTTCTTGCTAGCTTCTTTTTTAACCAGTGTCTTGAATTCTATGAACTTGGAGAATGTCTCATCTTTCTTCCACATCAAGAAGATCCACCACTTCTGTGAGAAGTCGTCAATAGAAAGGACAAAATATTTGTGTCTGACAGTGTAGGTTGACGTGAAAGGTCCATAAACATCATAGTGGATCCTTTCTAGGACTGCATGTGCTTTGTTGTGCTAATCATGCAATGTGGATTTTATGTACTTCCGCAACGTACATCTTTTGCATACATCCTACTACTTAAGTGATCCTTTAGGGAGGCTAGTGGTTATTTTTTGTATAATATTCGAGGTACCATGATGCAAATGAACAAGTATTTTGTGCCAAATTTCATCAACATTGCGACCTGCACTTTCTATGCCTTAGTGCTTAATGCAGCACAGTCTTCCACATCTAGCTTATACTGGTTCTTCACACAAACCCCTATTTGCTTCACCTATCCCATGGCTATGTGTATCACGAACACTTTTCCTTTGTTGAATATCACTTCACAACCATGGTAAACTAACGACTTGGTGAATGTTAGTAGAAAGACCCCTAATCCTTTACCTTTACCTTTTTTTACTAGTGCCTCATATTGAAAATTTGAAGACAAAATATTTATTTTCTCTTAAATATTTTTCTTAAAATCCCCCACTGTGTGGCAGGGCTGAATGCAACGATAGACAAGTTGTCTCTAATCGTATCAGTAGATATGAAAGGGACAAAAGAGGAAATGATGTCCGAGAGATCTTGTTAGTAAAAGTTGTCGCGTTCTTCTCAGTCGACTACCCTCACAAAACAAACATCCCAACAGATCGTTGTCTTTATATAAGATAACGGGAATGGTAAGTATAATAACAAACTCGGTATAGGCGCATCACAGTAGTTGCTTGCAAGATGGCAAACTTAGGGCACATTGTGAGAGTCAATTTTGTAGTTGTTAGATAATATTGCCTTAAATCGATATGTTTGCGTCTTAATTGTTAATTGTATTAAATAGGTTTCTCTAAAGTGGTCGTTATCTTAAATATAAAGTTTTGTCTTAAAATATTTTTCTCTCAAACTATTTTTGGCTTAAATATAAAATTGTCTTAAAATAAATTTTCTTAAATTATTTTTACCTTAAAATAATTTTGTCTTAAATATAAAGTTTTGTCATTAAATGTTTGTCTCAAACTACTTTTGTCTTAAATATAAAGTTTTGTCTCAAAATATTTTTGTCTTTAATTATTTTTGTCTTAAAAATAAATTTTTCTCTTAAAATATATTTGTCTCAAACTGCTTTTGTCTTAAACTATTTTTGTCTTAAATGTGAAGTTTTGTTTTAAAATATTTTTGTCTCTAACTATTTTTGCCTTAAAGTTTATATTTAAAACAATTCAATTGATATTAAGTTTTAATGTAAAATAACTAAAATAAAAAGTTATTTTTAAAGACAAAAGATCTATTTTGTCTTTAAAAAATGTCTTAAAAGTGCCCTTTGTGTAGTAGTGATATGAATGGATAAATAAAGTAAAGAGTGAGTATCTGAATTTTATTTTTGATAATAAGAATAGGTTAGCATCATGAAAAAACACTCAAAATCTTGAAATTTAACTTTGCTAAGCTAGATTTCCCAAAATTTATATCAAATTTTATCAAAACTTTACCAAATATTATTTTAAATACAAATTTAAACATTATTAGATTATCCCCAACACTCCAACTTCTTTTATCTTATTCAATGAATAAGATAATACTGTTTAATTTTTGCTTAAATATAAATAAATGTGATAATTGACCAAATCACTCTAATCGCAAGTGCATAAATGTCAAAATAAGTCGAATATTTAAATAAATACATGATTTAGATGTGCATAAAGGCCAACTTAAAAAGATATATATTATGTTTATGTTTATAAGGCATTAATTACAAGTTACCCTTATACGGTATTGGTTGCAGATGGGCTCCTTAAATGACTAAAGTCTACGAGCCTGTTAACCTCCGCTCGTAGAAATTTATTCACACATTTCATATCACTTCGCCTCATCCGATAACAACTATTCTCTTTGCTTTTTTGTCATGTCACTTCGTTCCATCTGTCCACCATCTATCCATTTACTTTTTAATTGAAAACTTAAATTACTTTTTAATTAAAAAATGAAACATTGTTCGCTGTCATTATCAAATATTCAAATTTTAATTTGTTTTACTCGGAACAGCTCACTTACTTTTGTGATTACTTTTGTCAAAAGGATTGAAGTTATTTGTAGTGTGATTTTTTAGGTTAGAGTTACCTTAAAAAATTTGATATGAAATTTGGATTTATGTTATATAAATTGGTTTTTTAATTGTATATATGAATTTAAAGTTTTGAAAAATTTCTAGGACACTTGGTCTAGGAGTTATCCATCAAACTTGTGATTTCAATAAATTCTTATCAAATTTACAAAAAATTAAACTAAAAAACCCCACCAGAAAAACTTCCAAAAAGTCACACTTAAAAACATGTAAAAAAAATAACTCGAACTTAAATACTTCTCCTGCATTCACAAACAAACTCTAAACCAACTATTCTATCAAATATGAGAGCCTAACCATGTTGACTGACAACCACCATGTTGAATTTCAAATACCTATCAACTAATACCATGGTTGCTAGTTCAAGGTAGTAATCTAAATTCACTATTATAGAACAATCATGACCGTCAATTCCCTCCCTCTCTCCTTGATGGTGTCAGTAAGAAGTAGTCTTTTTGTATGTATAGTACAAGAGATTATATCCCACTACTATGGATTAGTCATATCATGTATTTACATAATCAACAGATTAGACACTATCTCTATATGGTATTTCATTTTTTCTAAGTAAAATATTTAAACATGCTTATATCTAATTTAAAATATCTTCAAATAAAATATTTAAACATGTTTTTTAATATAAACATATTTTTTGATTTAAAATATCTTCAAATAAAATTGATATATATCTCGGTATGTTCAATATTTAAAATAAATTCATTTTATTGGTTTAAAATCATCTTCAAAAAGCTTTGGCTCACACAATTTTTAGCAAACATAAATCCACACTTCTATATATATTGTAGAAGGTATATCAAAGCTGTAGCAAAGACATCTATGTGAGCAGGAAGTGACACATTCCATTCCACACTTCAAACAATACAAACAATCTAATATTCAAAATATACTGCAGGAAGTGACACATTGTATTATTAGTAGATATGACACATTGTATTATTAGTAGATATGTTTTTTTTAATGGTAGAATTACATTCACATTAATACATTTATGTGTATATGTTTTATTAATATATATTTCTTTGGTTAGATTTACACATTGTTGTAATTTGTTTGTATTATTATAATTATTAGATGTTAATATAGACATAAATAGGAATTTTAATATTTTTTTAATAAATTTAAATTTAAAAAAACATGTTTTGACAAGTGATATACATTTAAATCTTTACATAATATACTATTAATTTTTTAAATAAATTTTAATTTATGATATGTAACCATTACTAAAAATATTTTAAAATATTATATAAAGATTAAACTTTTACTATCTACTTAATAATTATTATTCACTTAAACTTAATAACTCACACCATACATCCAGCATTTAATGTTACTATAATATATTAGAAACTATCCTATCCTCTCTTTATAAAAAAAAAAAGGAAAAAGTGTGAATAATTGAAAATAAAAAACAAAATTCATTTCGATATGTAATTTTGATTTAATAGTTTTAATAGGAATGGCTGAAATTTGGTCCATTCATTATTATTAGTTAAAATTTAACCAGTAATTTGATATATATATATATATAAGTTCCGGTCGTTACTTTATCGTGCTGTCGCCTGTCATTCCTTAATAAGACGAGCTAACCACGTGAACTTTGAGGCTGATGGATCAACCGTTGAAATCGATGGCAGCACCACGCCAAACAATCTTCAATCTCTTATCTGCATATGCCTTTCAAATATGGACACTTGTGTCAACTTTTGACTCATTCAATCATTAAATAGAATATGCTTGGAAAATATATTTATTCTTGATGGATGTTGAATTTTTTGGGGATAAAATTTACTCTATTAGTAAATTGTTTATTATTTAACACTAAAATGCTTAAAAGATTCCACAACATGGGTGTTAATTATTTTTTATTTATTCAAGATTTAAAGTTTTGATAGGAATTTTTAACGCAAATTTTCATATAAAAATAGAATTTGAATTTGATATACAGTAATCAACCCCATATATATATAATGCTTAAAAGATTCACAACATAGGTGATAAGAATTTTTCTCAAGATTCAAAAGTTTAATATGATTTTTTAACACAAATTTTCATATAAAAATGGAGTTTGATATATATTAATCAACCACATATATATATAATGTGGTTGATATACATCAATACACATATATCATATTAATAATTATATATGTTATATTAAATCATATTAATAATTATATATGTTATATTAATAATTTAAAGATGTATGGTAAAAATTTAATATTAATTAATATATAATTATAATAATTAGGTTATAATATTATTATATTATATTACCTTATATTATATTATATTAATATATTATAATTAATATTATAAATTCTAATATTAAATTTATTATAAACTTAATATTTAAAACATTCATATTAAACCCAATATTGTTTTTTTTCCAAAGAAAAAAACGGTAACCTTTTATTAAAAAATTAATGAAAAGTTACACTAGCAGATGCAATTAAGCATTCCATGAACTGCCGCAAGGGCACGAGTGCTTTCGCACCCCACGCAACGTTAGAAGACTAACGTGCACCAAAAAATAAGAGAAAGAAAGAGAGAAGAGGGGAAGAAAAGGGAAGAGAAGAACTGAGTTCCTTCAAGTTTTCCTTCCCTTTTTCTTTTCGACCTTGCGCCATTCTCCTTGAGAAGGCTCGATCGAAGCAATGACTATCTGTGTTTCTGCATTCTGTGGACCTGTTTCTTTGTCTGAGTCTGAGGTATCTGAGAGGTGGTGCCTCTTTATGCCTCCCATACTTGGATCCACGCTCATCATCTCTCCCTGATTCTTCTTTGCCTGATTTTCGTGATGCTGTGGGTCCTTTGTGACTGAAGTAGTTCCCTTCTGAGTCTCTTTCTCTTGGGAAAGCTCTACTTTCTCTGTAGGAGGCTCTTCCTCCTCTGCTTCTGATTCTTCGTCCTCTGAGTCTGGTGCAGGGAATTGCCATCCTTTCCTCTGCTTCCCTTTCTGTTTCTTCTTACTGTTTGTTTTTTTTGCTTCTGGACATGTGCCTTGCAGGTGTCCTGTCTGCCGACAGATCCTGCATCTGAAAGCGGTGTTTTCATAGTCTAGTACTTGCAGCCAGTTTTGTTGTTTATAGATCAGCCTGATATTATCTGGCAGCCCTTTGCTGAGATCTACTTCCACGCATATGCGTGCGAAGGTGTATATCCTTTCGTCAGTCCTTTCCAGATCTTTTTTGATATACTTCCCTATGCTGTTCCCAATACCTTCCAATACTTTTTCACTCCAGAAATGTAGAGGAAGGTTGTGAAGACGAACCCACACCGGCATTGTGGATACTGTCATTTTGTTTGGATCGAAGTCCGAAAACCATGGGGTCATAAAGAGCCCCGCTGTTCCCCAAAACCAAGGCCCGGCACTGATGACTGAATCTCTAACTTCCTTGGATATAAATCTGACTATAAAAAAACCCTTGGAACATAGATGTATATCACATTCCATGGTCCAGTTGGTAAAGATCCAATGGAATAGATCCATTGGCTTAGGCCAAAAACTGTTAAAACGGCATATAATGGCCTGCGTTTCATAGGACTTAACGTAATCATCAAGTCCTGTGGAGTCAAGATTCAGGACTAGGGAATGCCCCAGTTGGTCTACTATGTATGGCCTGGGTTTGATTCCGCCGTGATCTGGAGAGGACTCTGAATTCCTGTTGCCTTGTAATATATTTTTGTAGGATTTGCCTCCCTTAGGTTGATGTTGGGGTGCTGTTCCTTTCCCCTTGTCTCCCCCTGCAGAGCTTGACTGTCCCTGTGGCTGAGCCCCTCCTCTCAGCCTCAGATTTAAGACAATGTGTGTTCCTGGGCTGATCGCATAGCTTCCCAACGTTCTAGGGTCCTGAAGGGCCCATCTACCGCTGACCAAATGTTGGATCTGAACTGGGTAACCCAGCTCAGTCCAAATTTGCTGTTTCAGCTGCAGGATGGTGCCTCCTGCATGCACCCACACTAATCGAGATTCCCCTTCAGGGGATTTAATGAAAATCTGAAAGCGAATTGCTTTTATCTGCTCTGACTGCAAGTTGCTCAAATCCCATTTTTCAGTCTTGTTTGCTGGGTCTGGCGAGATAACATTTTGTTTCTGCCTATCTCTGTCCACTGCTGCTAATTGCGACGCAAAGGCGGTTAGATCCAGCCCCAAGCTGCTGTCTTTTTTAACAAAGAAAGGCCGATCTATACCATGCAGCCTCGGTATGCCAAGCTGGGCCAGAGGAAAAGGGAATCGCCTCTGTTTCCCGGTAGCGCAGACAGGCCAAGCTTTCCAGGGAAGGGCACCCGCGACAGATAGCGAGGCATCCTGTGACTGTGTGGGAGTCGATAGATTGAAAGTAGAAAAACTCTGGCAATGAAAAGGGGAAACCAGATACGCCCTGAGTACACCGAAATATGCCAAAGAAGGGGAAAATACCTCGGATACCTGCTTGTTTGGATTCAATACCAGTGGCTTCTTCCCGTTGATGAAATCGGTCCAGATCCAAGGGGTTTCGTCGTGCGCTGTAGATCCCGCATACAGACTCCAGCATTTTCCAACAGCGACAAGAACTAGTGGCTCCTTTCTGTTGATGGATCCAGTCCAGATCCACGGGATTTCATCGCGCACTGTAGATCCCATTGACGGACTCCTGCACATTCCATCATCGACCAACACTG
Organism: Pinus tabuliformis; assembly: GCA_031772625.1. Classification (NCBI taxonomy): domain Eukaryota; kingdom Viridiplantae; phylum Streptophyta; class Pinopsida; order Pinales; family Pinaceae; genus Pinus; species Pinus tabuliformis. The sequence continues at coordinate 1,806,941,068 of CM062817.1, read as the reverse complement.
TGAAGGCGGCAATAGCATCGCATGGACCTGCAACGTCAAACCAGTCTGTGGAGGCGGCGGCGGCAGCAAGAGGACCTGAAAAAACCCTAAGCACGCACCCTCCGGTCATTTTTTCCTTTTTCTTAAGGATGGAAGATTATCTTGAAGTTTTAAACCCAATATTGTTAAGCATGGGAGTTGGGACATTTTTTTTTTGCAAAGTGGCATGGCTTGAACTTTATTATTTCGCTTTTAGTTTTGATTAAGCATTAACCTTGATCTTATTAACTATGAACGTTTCTATGACATATGATAATTCAACCATTAGCAAAACATGATGAATGCTGATGGAAGTCATAGGGAAAATGGCAAGGAGTAAAAGATGGTCGAGGATAATGGACACATTACACCTTCCTAGGTCTTTAGTATTATAATTTTCTCAAAAGTGGCGATACTTATTTAGAGGAAGAATATGATCCACTATTGTATAACAAGGAAAACAATAAAAAATTAGCATGTTATGATCGATTGTCATATTTCACCAATGGCGACATTCCTGAAAAAACATATAAGCAAATATAACCATACATGAGAAAAAATGAAATATATTGTAATATCAATACATGAAGCCTCATCACCATAATCATCATGGATAATAAAGCTTTAAGGTGCTCCCATTTTGTGTAAACTCTGATCTCCATATCAAAACAACTAAACCATACTAACATCATCATGTAATCATCAAGGGTGGGCATATCCAATATGCATAAAACCATCATCTAGCAAGATCTTTGGCATAAAACCCATTATGAATTTTTTTTGAAAGTACTTAATTTCAAGTGTGAACTAGAACATCATGCCATTGGAAGAGTGGTGCTCATGTTGAAATCTCTCTCATGTGATGGAAATCGCATGGTTATCACTCATACAATAGGAGGCATAACAGATGGTAGTTTCGAATGTAGGTATGCATCATAAAGGAAGGTTGTGCATATGAGTAGTATTCTACTCAATTCAAGTGAACCCATTTTAGGTTCTTGTGTAGTATGATCATGTGGCTCATGTATGAACATATGCAAGATTTTGGATATCAACGTACACTTATCCTTCAATAATATCATTTTAATGTTCATTCTTATGCATTTAGGAAGGATTTTACTTTTCTATCCAAACCTATCAGAATATATGAGAATCAATTTAGGCAAGTTCTCTTGAATCAACAATAAAAGATAGTTGTTACAACACCCTATTATGTTGTTGCAACACTTTTTGGTTGCAACGACACCCTTATACTATCAATGTAACACCCAAGGTACCTTGGATGTTGATATCCCCCTCCATCCAAGCAAAAGACTAAAAATAATAATTCTTTCTGATAAACCATTGCTAATTATTCATTGTACTTCTAATGAATAGGATAACGTTCTTTTAGAATTGTTATCGCAAGAGAAATGTTTCAAGGAGATGGTCAAGGGAACAATGCATTCTTAAGCCAAAAATGCAATTATAAAAAAGTATGGCTCATGGCCTGAGGGCTACTACATTACACAAATCCTTTGTTTTTGCTATATCTCCTATCTCTCTCATATATATTTTCTCATCTATAGAACAAATGCAGTCGAAAAGAATGGAACCTTTTTTCCTTCCAGTGGCCCAATTATACCACAACCCGGTAACCTGCTAGTGGTTAGGTTTGTCTACCTCAACTCTTAACCAAAGTTACAATGTCGACTATTCTAGAGTCTTCTTCATTGTAATCATGTGCCCAACCCATTTTCCATGACTTGTGGGTCTGACGTGGCATCCTCTCAAGTTATGGTGGTGAAAATAGGAAGGTCAAATTCTATGTCGCATAAATTTTGCACACAAGCTCCAATTGAGGTGATTTTTTGCACCATTGGATAGGTCTGTATGTGTAGAATATGAAAAAGTGGTGTTGCACTATAGCAGTTTAACCCTCCAAAATTATCGTTTAAATCTCCAAATGCTCCGTGAAAGTTTTAGACTGTAATTTGCCAAACTAGGCCCCACTAGTAAAAATGGTCCTATGGGCTTATTCCTCGACTATTCTACAGTTTTCTTCATTGTAATCATGTGCCCAACCCATTTTCCATGACTTGTGGGTCTGACGTGGCATCCTCTCAAGTTATGGTGGTGAAAATAGGAAGGTCAAATTCTATGTCGCATAAATTTTGCACACAAGCTCCAATTGAGGTGATTTTTTGCACCATTGGACAAGTCTGTATGTGTAGAATATGAAAAAGTGGTGTTGCACTATAGCAGTTTAACCCTCCAAAATTATCATTTAAATCTCCAAATGCTCCCTGAAATTTTTAGAATGTAATTTGCCAAACTAGGCCCCACTAGTAAAAATGGTCCTGTGGGCTTATTCCTCCACTTTTCCCACTTTGAAAGCATTGATATGGATGAAAAATAATATAATGATTCAATCTAGATAAATAAGGCACATTTATCACAAGCAGTACAACAAGAAATTGAGTATATTGAGTAGAAGGTGGTAAATGAGTGTGAAGTTATATCATACAAAGAGGTGCTTAAATCCATCTCTCATTGCATATCTGGTTTGGGTTGAGAAAGAGGGGGGTGCAACCAATATCTACTCACTATGGAGTTGTATTGGCAACTCAAAGAAATGTTGGAGAGAGTTTTATTTGATCGGAATGAAAATCGAGATGAGTTCCTCCTCACGATGGAGGAACAACATTTACTCTATGAAATTATGGATTAGCGCCTACAACAAATTGAGTGAGTCCTCTTCGACGACAGCAAACGCATGGGAACTAATAATTCATGTCTCATCGTTTCCATAACTTATCTAGTTGATGTCAATTAGTTGTTTTTTCTTGCTACATCCTACATGCATATGTTTTTGGTTTTATGTTAAGTTAGTCCATAGGGCCATGTAGCGCACTTTTTAGTCTTGTTTTAGCAAACATATCATAAATACTTCATCAATTTTGATGAACTATTACTCAAGCCTGAGATTCTACCTTTGATCTAGTTTCGAGATAAACAAACCATGACAACAATGTGAACTTTTTGATCATATGTAACTTAAATAATTATATTAAAAAAATTAAATTAAAATTTATACTAATATAAATAAAAAATAAATTACTAAAATTTATTATATATCATTATTCTTTTATAAATAAGTCCGGTGAAAAATAATATAGCATATTATTTTCCTAATTATTTTCCTAACATATAAACCAATTGTATTTTTGTTTTAAATAAAATATTAAAAAAAAATAGCATGCTCCAACGTAAATTATTTAATGTAATTGTTGTTTCCAATCTTCCAATATTTGTGTGAACTATATCCTATCACATATTTTTTTATTTATTGTAATTTAATTATCATATTTTTTAATTAAAATTTGATGGCTAAATCATGAATTTTCTCTTTTAAAATGGGTTGTGTAATACATAAATAAGTTTGAGAACCTTGAAAACCTTAGGAATCATTGAAATTCGCAAATTACAAAAATCCCCACAAAACTTCAGAGAAAAACAACCAAAACCCAAACAATAAAAACAAAAAACATCCGATAGTTGGACCACGCGATGTATTTTCCCCAGTACAATAATAGGTAAAGAACTCATTTCCCAGTACAATAATTGGCAAAGATCCTTTTCCAAGAATTTTTTTAACTGAATGTGGAAGGATGGATTTTATTTAAAGGTCTGATTTAGCTGCACTGTGCTGCATATCAAGCTCCCTCGCACACCTGCTGCAGAAATTGGACACCAAAATCATTTGTACGGCTTCCTGCTTCCTTTAATGATGTGGTGCAGAAGATTTCAACCTCTTCCATAACTTCTCCACTTGAAGAGGGAAGCCAAAGATACCAGAAGTAAATTGAGAACGCTTCTGATTTCTCCTCCTCCTTTTCGAATGGAAGAACAGGGCAACTGCCTCTTCTGGTCTTTGAAGTGTTCCAACACCTGTGGTATTAATGTATAATGTATTGACCAGCAATGTCCGCACAAAGATGGCAGTTGGCAGCTGTCTGTAAGAAATTTCAAAGCTTGGAGTTTGGAGGGCCAGCATTGTTGCTGATCCGAACTCAACTGTCTTAGGGTTTCGAACACTTCAACGACATGGATACCAGGTGTTTTCAGGTATAGAACCACATCTTATTAACAAGTCACTACCTGTAGATATTGATTGTTAATATTTAATATCGGAGGTGTTGGAATACTTCAAAAACCAGAAGGTGCAGTTTCCCCGATTTTCCATTCAAAGAGTTGGGGAGAGTCCCCAATTTATTTCGGACGTCCTTCGTTCAAGTGAGGAAGTTATGGAAGAGGCTGAAATCCTCTCCACCACATATTTTAAAGAAGCCGTCCAAAAGATTCCGCCTCCAGTTTTATAGCACAGGTGAGGCAGAGGGCTTGATATGAAGCACTTAAAACAGATCTTTAAATAAAATCCGTCCAAGTTCAGGTACCCTCTGTTATTTTACATCTGTTTACATCTGCATCTAAAGTTTTTAATGATTTCTTTAAAGAACCCTCAAACATTGAAAATTTTCACTAAAGGGTTTTGGATTTACAGAAATGGCCGTGACCCCTAAGCAGCCGTTGATAATGACAATGAAGGCAGGTCAGAAGTCCGCCCCGGCAACGGATGGTTTGAAGAACCCCATAGGCTCAGATCTGACATGATTGTTCTGCGTGAGGTCCGAACGTTTCCATATTGTGATGGAAATGATTGGCAAGACAAAAGGGCTGAAGCGTAAGAATTTGATGAAATATCTGACTGCCAAGTCTTTGATGGCTGGTAATTGTTTGAAATAATGCATTTGAAGTGTTTCAAGAAATTCTTGTTCAGCAATTATTTTAGCAGATCCTGATGCCAAGGATTTCAGTCTATGATAAAGATGATATCCGGAAATCATTATTCATGAGTGGGAATTTAACATTATGTGGTTGATTTGTGACAAAATTTTAAGCTATTCTATTAATTTATAATAGACTTTTGTGTAGACTTTGGTGTATCATCTAGGCATTGTAAGTAAAGTTTTCTTTATAAGGTTAAATAGTGGGAGGATATATTTTGGTTATATGATTATTACATAAACATAATCTGGAATTTGGAGGTACAATTTTTGGTAAGAATGTGATTTCTTTATTTAAAGTATTTATTTGAATGAATTATTTAAAATATTTATTTGAATGAATAATTTTTAATTTAAAATGTGGTTTTGAATGTATAATGGATTCAGTCCATGAAATAAAAAGACTTTGCAAATTCTAACTCAACTTGATGATTCTTAGAAATCTTTGTCAAAATATAGACTACACTTTGTCATATAGATAAAAATTCAACTCTTATATTGACATCATGATGTCGTGTGGCTATTGGGTATCTTTTAGGATGGAGTGGGTCATGCATTGAAACCTTCACTTATTTTCTAGTGTCTATATGGTAAAGCAAAATGAAGAGGTGTTAATGATGGAGATCATAGCATTAGAGGTTACTTATCCACATTCTTTATATAACAAAATTGCTGCTATTTAATGAGTTGTGGCTTCTAAATTCTATGTCATATAATTGGATTCATTCATCTTGGACAAAGATTTATGAAAATTTTCGTTCTTTTAAAAGTTTTTTGTTTATGGTTTTTTATCATGTTGATTATTAGATAGTTTTTTAGATGGTCCTTGATTATGGGGAAATACTATGCCTTTTATATTTTCCAGATTTATATCCTCTATGTTAATTACTACAATCTTGGTTTGGGTTCATCTTTCTACTTTGCCATCACATTTATGACATTTATTCATGTTTGAAGATATTGTAAACTCCTTGGGCACTTAAAAGCAAATCAGAACTTGGGAGAACTTTGGTGGGACTATGTACATATTTTTACATTTGTGTGAAGCTAGACCTTGAAAGGTCCTTTTATATATAGTGTTTCTCAAATTATGATTATGAGAACACAATATTTCATTATTAAATATGTCATCTCCTAGGCCCTATACAACCTACATGCCCCCAAGCTCGAGCTCATTATTTTAGAAAATAATGATAGAAACTAAAATGGTTGGAATTTTCTAAAAATTGAACTAATCACAAATGTCAATTAGGGGATCCATATAACCAAAAATGATATAGATAGAATTTTCTAGCAAATGAAGGTGATAAGATTAAGGATCAAAAACCACAAATGTCAATTGGGGAATCCATTACTCAGGCAAGGTCAACATTGAAGACATTGATACTAATCTTTGTTCCTCAAAGGCATCAATTGTTCTTAAAACCTTTTTTAGTGGAACAAAGAAGCTTCACTTTTTTCCTCAAAGGCATCAATTGTTCTTAAAACCTTTTTTAGTGGAACAAAGAAGCTTCACGGTATTGATCTCTTCCATTCTAACAAAGAATCAACCCCCTTTATAAATCTTGTTATACCACTTAACTTATAAGTAGTTTATATAGATTTTTTTAATGAGAAGGCCAAATGATAAAAACAAAAATTCATTATTTCTCTAAGAATAAGAAATGATTTATGGACTAGCTATGCTTTTTTTTTTGTTACCATTGTAAGTACATTTTTTCATATCTAAATTTGGCCTTATTTATTGGTAACCTTGGTTGCATTGTTTCCACAATTTCACAAATGTTGATTTAACTAGTTGAATTGGCCCTAGATCTAGAGTAGTTTTTTTATTACTATTTTTTTATTACTAATTTTATTTTAATAATGTATTTAATATATTTCTTTATTTATTAAGTTATATACATGTTTTTCAAGGTAGATTATCATTAAATTAACACACATTAACACAATGCCATCTTTCATTTTTTTTCAAAAAATCATTTTAATATTTTTGGTTTCCTTTATTTTGTATGAAGTATCAAATTTTAATATTTTTGTATTATTAATCACATATATTTTTTAAATTCACCATTTTTTAATTTATTAATATGATTTTTTTTTTGTAGGTAAGCACCCACGAGGGATTTGAGCCAATGACCTATTGCAAGGAGTGTCTTAAAAGTGCACCCATTCACTGTCAATCCAAAGCCCCTGAGCTTTATTTAATATGATTTTAATTCATGAGTTTTTATTTAATATAATGTTAATTCATAAATTTTGCATGAGGTGAATTTTGAAACTCAAAATAAATCTTACAATTAAAAAGAAAAATGTCTTATAAAATATCAATTTATAACAACCAATCACATTTTCAAAAATGTCATTATATATAAGAAATTCACATTGATTAAAAATATTTATTTATCATATTATAAGTAGGGGTAAAAACCCATAATTAACTATAATGATAATTGAAAAAAATACTAAAAAATCATAAAATAAAAATATTTTATTTTTAAATATTCACACCAATTCAAAATTTAAATAATAAATATAATATATTCTATTTTAATTCACTTCAAATCAAAATTTAAATAAATAAATATAATATATTTATAAAAATTGAAATAATTGAATTGTCAATTCAGAATTTTATACTAAATATACTATATTTATAAAAATTGACATAATTAAACCTTTAACTAATATATTTCATGTATTAGAGGGAAACGTTAAATGATATATTAAGTCTTTTTATTTCCATATTCCATAACACCTCACATATACATTAAGTGTATTTTATATATATCACTTCAATCATGACTATAACATATATAATATTATACAACATTTCTCTTTATGTTATTTTTTATATTTAGTTGAAGGTTTTCTGTTTCAATTTTATTAGCAGAAGGCTTTCTATTTCAACTTTAGGTGGAGGTAAGGTAGTTGAAATTTTTTAAAGATAATTAGATGGCTAAGATTAACTCTGAGGTGAATATGCCTAGAATATCCTTTGTATTAGTCCCATATTTATGACTCTGCCGAGAGGGAGCATGGAGTGATGACATAAAAATATTTTAAAGGTATAAGAATTAGTGGAAACACCAGAGGTGGACCGTTTCCATTCTCGTGCATCATGGCGCTCATGCGAAGTGTTTCGATTATCATTTGGGCCCAACGATTATTGTTTATTGTTTCAAAAATCAAAATGGAATTAGTTGACCACCCTCTTGTCTGAAATTTGTTACAAGAGGTGGAAAAGGAATTGTTTCGACTTCATGGGTCCTATCACTCGGCCTTGTGAGGTCTCTATTTTTCACAGGATTATGGACTCCTTGAATACCGATTATTTTGGTGATAATTCTCTGAACGAGTAAGGGTCATTACTGTGTGGGACATTGTGGTGGCAATTATCTGAGTGAGCAAGGCCAAGACAATGACTGTGTGGGGCTTCTGAGTAGCAGGGCTCTAAAATTAGTGTCTCTTCATTAAATTTTGTGTAAATTTTAACACATAGAGACCAGTTGGCCCGGTTTAGTTATGGATGGGACAACCCAAGTTTTTTTTCTCTCATTTATTCTTCATTTTCAAGGAGTAGGTGACATTTTGTGATTTAGTTTTGCAGGGAAATTATTGCAGTGTTAACAACCGGTTCGTGGATGGTGAAGGGGAATCAGATAAAATTACGGGTGTCGAATGATGTTTCAAAATATGATACAAATTCACTGGAAAAAGCTATCCACAATGAACTCTACATTGCTCCGATGAAATCCTTTCGAGTTGGTAGTGTTATTTTTGAATTAGTTTTGCCCATGTCTTCGTATGTTTCCATATGCTATTTTTGGAGGCTATTCAACCCTTCAGTTTTTTGGATTTGTTTTTTTGTGACATGGAAATAATTGGTTTGTTATACAACACAATAGGTACAGATTGTATTGAAACTCCATCAAGTTGAACTAGAACCATTGTCTCACATTTCAACTATGATAAGAGAAGTGGTAAGGTCTTTGGTCCGATTACAATTTCTAATTCAAGATCAAACATTTTGAATTTAGCTTTTAGATTTTTGACACGTAAAATCATTGTACATCTATTGTGTGAACGCAACTATTGTAATAAATTTCTTGTAATTTTTTGTTGGTGCAGATTGCAGATGCTAGGAAAATGTATTTTGATCATAGCACTCTGGTTGTCCATCATGGTAAATCATGATCAACTGTTAGATCCCTATAATACTAGTGTATTCCCTCATTGTTATTGTGACTAGGCCCGTTATTTTTATTGTTGTGTCCATGTAGTCCCCATATTGTTATTATTGTGCCCCATAGAAGCCCACTATTATTACTGTTGTGCCCTTACGTTATTATTGTTATGTCAGCTCTGATTATATTGTGACCCCTTAGACTCCTATATATAAAAAGAAGGTTTTTTCATTTGTATCATCCAAGAATTGTTCATTTATGTAATGTAAAGGAGGTTTCTCCCTCAAAGAGGATAAGTTTTAAGTTTTTGATCTATTCATTTGTGAGTTGGTTTCATAACATTTGGTATCAGAGCTTTGGATTCTATGGTTTCACAGCTTCATCCATGTCATCATCACCTTTTCGATATAACTTTTTTTCTACGAAGATTTAAAAGCTGAAATTAAAACCACATGGATTCGAAATGTTGATGAACCTCGTGTACAAATTTCATATCTTTTCTCACCATATTTTTAGAGATATGATTGAAGGAAGTTAGGGTTTTTGTAGGCTCCATAATTTCATCTCAAACAGGTGACCTTGGGGAAATCGTCATAACTTTCTCTCTGAGAGTCAGATTTAAATTTTGTAAAAAGTTACATAAATAAGAAGAAATTTGGTCTGTTGGGGCTCATTTGCAAAGCCGAAGGTAAAAACAATCACACATGGCACTCCATACAAGTTCTCTCTATTGAACTAGTATATAATTAGGTCATCCTAGGAGATTGGGAATAACTATTTCTTGAAGACTCCAATCTCGATCAGACTTACGTTGGAAAGAGGACTCATAGGGATACTAACATTCGAAATTTTAGACCTTGGAAATCTGCAATTATAGTGATACAACAGATTCAATATCGTGCTCCTACAAAGCGAAAAAAAGCATAGATTTTAAAATTTGTGTAAGTTTTTTTTGAAATATGAGTTTGAAGTGATTCAAAGGGCATAGTGAAGCATAGTTATCATTAATTGATGATCCAAAGAAATAAAATGGAAGCACCTAGTAAGTAACCCAAAATATCTACTATGACACATGAAGAAGAGGAAGAAACACAACATGATATATCAAAATTGTGAGACCAAGTACAACAAATTTTACTCTCACAAAAAGTAACAGAAGCTAAGATGGATGGTTTGAAGAATGGAATGGAAGCTAAGACGGATGGTTTAAAGAATGGCATAGAAGCTAAGATCATGGTATAGAATCAAAATTGAAATGTAACATGGAAGATTTGAAGAAAGACTTGATAAAGTTGCCACAAGAAATGTTTCCTAATGGTGAAAAGGTAGTAGAGGAAACTCATGCTTCAAAATTTGGATCCTCCATGTTAATTGCTACAATCCTGGTTTGGGTTCATATTTATACTTTTCCATCACATTTATTACATTTATCCATGTTTGAAGATATTATGAACTCCCTGGGCACTTAAAATCAAATCAGATATTGAGAGAACTTTGATGGGACTATGTACATATGTTTACATTTGTGTGAAGATAGACCTTGAAAAGGTCCTTTTATATATAGTTCTTCTCACATTATGATTATGAGCACACAACATCTCATTATTGAATATGTCATCTCCTAGGCCCTCTACAAGCTGCATGCCCCCAAGCTCGATCTAATCATCTTAGAAAAGAATGATAACAAATGAAATGGATGGAATTTTCTAAAAATTGAAGTAATCGTAAATGTTGATTAGGGGATCCAGATAACCAAAAATGAAGTAGATATAATTTTCTAGCAAATGAAGGTGATTAGAGTAAGGATCAAAAACCACAAATATCAATTGGGAAATCCATTACTCTAGCAAGGCCAACATTGAAGACATTGATACTAATCTTTCTTCCTCAAATGCATTAAGTATTCTTAAAACCTTTTTTAGTGGAACAAAGAAACTTCATGGCATTGATCTCTTACATTCTAACAAAGAATCAATCCCCTTTATAAATCTTGATATACCACTTAACTTATAAGCAGTATATATATATATATATATATATATATATATATATAATGGGATGGCCAAATGATAAAACAAAAATACAAAAATTGATTATTTCTTTAAGAATAAGAAATGATTTATGCACTAGCTATGTTTTTTTTTGTTATCATTTAAAGTGTATTTTTGCATATCTACATTTGGCCTTGTTTATTGGTAACCTTGGTTGCCTTCTTTCCACAATTTCACAAACTTCGATTTAACCAATTGAGTTGACCCTAGATTTAGAGTAATTTTTTTTCTCATTTTTATATATATATATATATATATATTATATATATATATATATATATATATATATATATATATATATATATATATATATATATATATATATATATATTAACACACATTAACACAATGTCATCTTTCCATTTTTTCCAAAAAAACCATTTTAATATTTTTGGTTTCCTTTATTTTGTATAACTTATCGAATTTTAATATCTTATATTATTAATGGTGTGTGAGACACATTTATCTTTTGAATTCACCATTTTTTAATTTATTTGATATAGTGTTAATTCATAAATTTTGCATGAGGTGAATTTTGAAATTCAAAATAAATCTTAAAATAAAAAATTGTATTATCAAAATCAATTTTACAAGAACCACTCACATTTTTAAAAATCTCATTATCATATATAATAAATTAACCTTGATTAATTTAAAAATATTTTTTTTATTATAAGTAATGGGTAACCATCCATAATTAACTATAATAATAATGGGAAAAATATTAAAAAATTATCATAAAATAAAAATATTTTACTTTTAAATATTGATATCACTTCAAAATTCAAATAATAAATATAATGTATTCTATTTTAATTCACTCCTAATCAAAATTTAAATAATAAATATAATATATTTATAAAAATTAAAATAATTAAATCTTCAACTCAGAATTCAAATGCTAAATATAATATATTTATAAAATTTGACATAATTAAATATTTAATTAATATATTTCATGTATTACACAGAAAGGTCAAATGATATATTAAGTATTTTTATTCCCATATAGCATAACACCTCACATATCAATTAGGTGTATAACATATATGATATAAATAACACTTCAATCAGGACTATAACATATATAATATAATACTATACTTTTCTTCATGTTAGATTTTATATTTAGCTTAAGGTTTTCTTTTTCAATTTTAATAGCGGAAGGCCTTTTATTTCAACTTTACGTGGAGGTAAGGTAGTTGACTTTTTTTTTAAGATAATTGGATGACTAAGATTAATTCTGAGGTGAGAATGGCCAGAATATCCTTCATCTTATACCCATATCTACGACTCTACTGCGAGGGAGCATGGAGAGATGACATAAAAATATTTTAAAGGTATAAAAATTAATGGAAACAACAGAGGTGAAGTGTTTCCATTCTTGTGCATCATGGCGATTGTGCGAAGCGTTTTGATTATCATTTGGGCCTAATGATTATTGTTTATCGTTTCGATTATCAAAAATAGAATTAGTTAACCAACCTCTTCTCTTAAAGTTGTTACAGGAGGTGGAAAAGGAATTGTTTCGACTTCATGGGTCCTCTCACTCTGTCCTATGAGGTTTTTATTTTTCGCAAGATTATGGAGACCTTGAATAGCAATTATTGTGATGACAATTATCTAAATGAGTGAGTGTCATTACTATGTGGGGCATTGTGATGACAATTCTATGAAAGAGCAAGGTCAAGACAATGACTATGTGGGGTGTGGGGTTTCTCAATAACAGGGCTCTAAAATTAGCGTGTCTCTTAATTAGTTTTTGTGTAAATGTTAGCATACAGAGATCAATTGGTCCGGTTTACTAATGGATGGCACAACCCAAGTTTGTTTTCTCTCATTTATTTTTTCATTTTCAAAGAATATGTGACATTTTGTGATTTAGTTTTACAAGGAATTATTGCGGTGTTAACGACCGATTCACGAATGGAGAAGGGGAATCACAGGAAATTTTGGGTGTTGGATGATGTTTCAAAATATGATACGAAGTCACTAGAAAAAGTTGTCCACGACAAACTTTACATTGCTTCGATGCAAGACTTCCTAGTTTGTAGTGTTATTTCTGAATTAGTTCTGCCCTTAGATGTCTTGGTATGTTTCCGCATGCTATTTTTGGAGGCTATTTAGCCCTTCATCTTTTTGGATTTATTTTCTTGTGGCTTGGAAATAATTTTTTTGTTATACAACACAATAGGTACAGATTGTATTGAAATTCCATCACGTTGAACTAGAACCATTTTCTCACATTTCAACTACGTTAAGAGAAGTGATAAGTTCTTTGGTCCCATTACAATTTCTAATTCAAGATCAAACATTTTGAATTTAGCTTTTAGATTTTTGACCCATAATATAGTTGTACATCTGTTTGTGAACAAAACTGTTGTATTAAATTTCTTGTAATTTGCGGTTGGTGTAGGTTGCAAATGCCAGGAAAATGTATTTTGATCATAGTACTTTGGTCACCCATCATGGTCAATCATGGTCAACTATTAGATCATTACAATACGAGTGTATTCCCTCATTGTTATTGCAATTTAACCCCCTTATTGTTATTAATGTGCCCTTACATTACTATTGTTATGTCGGCTTTGATTATATTGTTACCCCTTAGACTCCTATATATAGAAAGGAGGTTTTTTCATTTGAATAATCCAATAAAATTTTCATTTATGTAATGTAAAGGAGGTTTCCCCTTGGAAGAGGATAATTTTTAATTCATTGATCTATATATTTGTGAGTTGGTTGCATAACATTTGGTATCAAAGCTTTGGATTCTAGGGTTTCACAGCTTCAAATAAGTCGTCATGGCATTTTCTCTATAGCATTTTTCCATCAAGCTTTAGAAGCTGAAATTAAAACCACGTGGATCTGAAATATTAGTGAACCTCATGTACAAGTTTCAAATGTTTTCTTGCTATATTTTCGGAGATATGACATGAGGAAGTTATGGTTTTTGTAGGTTCCAAAATTCCATTTCAAACACGTGACCTTGGGAAAATCATCCTAATTTTATCTCTGAGCATCAAATTTAAATTTCATAAAAAGTGATAGAAAGAGGTCAAAATTTAGTTTTTTGGCTATCATTTTCATAGCCGAAGGTCGAACTAATGACACATGGCACTACGTACAAGTTCGCGCTACTGAACAAGTCTATAATCAGGTTATCGTGGGAGATTGCATAACTATTCCTTGAAGACTCCAATCTCGATCAGACTTGTGGGGTTGGAAAGAGGACTTAGAGGGCTACCATAAGACGAAATTTTAGATCTTAGAGATCCACAATTACAAATATACATTAGATTCAATATCGAGCTCCTACAAAGAGAAAACAAATGTGTGTAGTTTTTAAAATTTGCATAAGTTTTTTTTGAAAAATTATTTTGAAGTGATTCAAAGGGCATAGTGAAGCATGATTATCATTAATTAATGACCCTAAGAAATAAAGTGGAAACACCTAGTAAGTAACCCAAAATATCTGCTATGACACATGAAGAAGATGAAGAAACACAACATGATACATCAAAATTGTGAGACCAAGTGGAATTAATTTCGCTCTCACAAAAAGTAACAGAAGCCTAGATGGATGGTTTGAAGAATGGTATGGAAGCTAAGAGCGATGGTATAGAATCAAAATTGAAAGGGAACATGGAAGATTTGAAGAAAGACTTGACAAAGTTGCTACAAAAAATGCTTCCTAATGGCGAAAAGGTAGTATATGATCTAAGTTAACTCAACTCCAGATTTAACCAAGATCTTTTGCTTTCATGATGTGATTAAAATTGCAATTAAAATACCATAAAGGAACATAAATGCATGATGTAAAGAAGAATGAACATTATAATCATCAACAACATAAAATAACAAGATGTTGATAACAGAATTCGTCCAGGAGGGACTACGTCTCCAGGCCCTGGTGTCAAGATGGTGTAGGCCGTTGCATTAAGTGCTATCAATAGTGATGATGTACATAAGAGGTGACGTCACTATAATACAAGGAAAACACCCTCACGCAGGAGTGGCTCCAAGATATGTTCCGTTACAGGAACGCTCAGTCAAAAAGGACTCTTATCAGTATGACATAAACTCATGCATGATGATAATGAACATCCCGCCAACATGGCATAAAAGGGATCTCAATTCAATCATACATGGCAACACATGAGTATCCCATCAAAATAACAACAAGGGATCTCAAACAAAACATGACGAATCATGACAACAAGTACATCCCACAAATGATTCCACATCACATCAAGCAGGAATCATGAGACAAGTAAGAAATAAGATCCCACATCAAACATCAAGTAGGGATCTATGCAGCACACTGAATCTCATAGCAAAAAGAAGTACATGAGCACACTGTATATGTTAGGGTCCCACCCTAACCCCCTTATTTATGTAATAGGATCGAGTCATAGTTATAGTTAAGTAAAGAGTCAATAAAGCCCATATTAATAATTGTAAGTGGTTAACCCACATTTAATGATGGGACCACAGTTAGTTGCAAATGGGCCATGGTATTAGATAGTTGGTACTAATAAGAACCATGGTATTGCCCCATGGTATTGCATGTATGAATCCTATATAAAGGATAGAGACTCCCTGCGAAGAGCATCATGTCTTATTTTGTAATCGAGCTCTGCTCTATTGGAGGTTGCCCCCTCGAAGAGGCAAGTGAACATTGCTTTCTGAATAATAAAATACTTGTTATTATTTCTGATTGTTCTATGTTCTGGGTATATTGCTTTACATATTTGGTATTCTAGTATCGTCTTATAGGTTAAGAGCATAAAAAGTGGTATCAGAGCTATAAAAAGTGGCATCATTGGGCTTTCTAGGGCCGGTGGGATCTCCAATTTTAGCAAAAAAAAATTTTTGGCTAAAGACGTGTTTTGGCATCTTTAAACCACGGGATCTGTCATTGAGCGCATAAACCTGTCGATTTTGGGAGGCATGCACGCAGGAAATACAAGAGGTGGTCACGCTTGTTGGACTCCATTGTAACTCCTGTGGGTACCCCTTCGAGTAGTAGTGCATTAGATAGAACCACGCATGGACTGTCTTCCAAGTACCCTCTAGGTATATTGGAAGCCCCCTAGCTCCCTTGAAACCTCGCCATAGATAAACCGTCAACCGTCTTGCTGCTACAGTACACCGAGAATAGCACTCGGAGAGATTACTCGCCAGTACGATAGGGTAGTCCGGTTGTATGGCTAAGGGTACGGTTGATCCTCCTTGGTTAGTGCCCTAAAAAATTGGGTCGAGTACTACTGTCAGACCCTTATGTATATTGCGATCTGTAGCACCTGACACTCCTTGAGACCATAGTCCCTTCTCTATTTCTGGATCACGCATAATCTCTAGCAGATTAGATCTCGCAAGTGGGGTTTTGCAGCAGCAACAACAATCAGTCCTGTAGTTCAGATTTATCAGAACAGCCATACAGATCTATTAGATCCATCAGATCCATAGCAGATCCACAGCAGCAATCTGTTTCGTTGTTCAAATCTATCCGATCAGCCATTCAGATCTCTCAGATCCATCATATTCGCCATCCAGATCTTAGTAGTTGTGTGGGTTCCTATACCTGGGTGTGATTTTCGCAGGTCTTTTGGCAGTAGTGACATTTTGGGGATTTGGCTACTGCAATATTACTAAGAAAGGAGTAAAACTCCGTTATGAGTTTTCAAAAAAATAAAAAGTCCGAGACCCCCCGGGGCGCTTATTGGTGACTTAAACCATCAGAATCAGGACAACGAGCGGAGCAAGGTGGTACCATTCAATTGTTATAGCCAAAAAATTCGGGCGGTCCCAAAATTTCCAGTACATCGGATTGGTGCATGGTAGAAACTAGAACTCAAGCTATGGCGAATGAGAAGATCGACAAACTTGAAGCATCCTTGAAATAAATCCAAGACCAATTGAAGCAAATAACTACAACTCTCTCTATGGGCAAGGCAGAAGCCCACGAGGAGGCATATATTAGCAATGAACACAGTGAGGGTGAGTCTAGCCACTCTCTTCACCTCTGGGGCACCCATCGACAATCCCGTCTGCGACCACCCAAGCTGGACATGCATAAATTTGATGGCTCTCACCTGGCAGCATGGATAGCACAAATGGAGCAATATTTCAATTTGAATTACATCCTGGATAATGCCACTCAGATTAGTGTGGGGAGCATGTACTTGGACAATGAAAGATGGCAATGGCATCAACATTGCTATGGAAGGCCCTTGACTTGGGACACATTCAAAAAAGCGTTTATGGATCGCTTTGACCATGAATCTACTTTTTTGGGTCATCTCACTAAGCTCCGATAGACTGGAACAATGGATGAATATATTACAGCCTTTGAAGCCTTAACTTTCTGCACTTTACGTCTACAAGATGATTTCTACACAGAATGTTTTATCAGTGGTCTTAAAGAGGCCATACAAGCTCACGTCCAGCTGCACCACCCTCCAACATGGTTGGAGGCTTGCAAGATAGCTCGTGAAGTAGAACGTGTGTTAGCGGCCTAGTCCAATTGCCCAAATTTCACTGCCAAGGGTAGCCCCCCACAGGCTCACAGCACTACCCAAACACTTAAGGTTCAAAAGGTGTCACCTGTAGAAATGGCGAAAAGAAGAAAGTAGGGCTTATGTTACTACTATGATGAAAAATACTCCCCAGGGCATAAATGCAAGGAGCCCAAATTTTTTAAAATTGATGCTACTGATCACAGCTCATCGGAGGAAGCCCAACCACTTGAGGAACTAGTGGAGGAAGAAGAGGACAACCAGAAGGACAATGTACCTAAAGAACCAATTATTTCGTTGCATGCTTTGGCAGGGATTTCTTCGCCTCAAACTCTCAAAATCAGAGGTTTTATTAAGCATCGCCCAGTAGTTGTCTTGATTGATAGTGGCAGTACACATAATTTTATCCATCAAAGAGTTGTGGAAGCAGTGCATTGTTTTGTATGAGCGGTTTCTAACTTCCAAGTCCAAATTGCTGATGGGGGAACAATGAAATGTGAAGGCCGCTATGAAAATGTCAAACTTCAAATGGGGGATTATTAGTTAAAGACCCACATGTTTGCCATACACATGGGAGGGTGTGACATTGTCCTAGGTGCTAAATGGCTTCGCAAAATTGGCCTAATCACAATGGATTTCTAGGAGTTATATATGAGCTTTAAACAAAAAAACCACACACATACCCTCTGCGGACTCCAGGCGGGAACTCCCTCTATCATCAACTCACATCAGATGGAAAAATTGTTAAAAAAGGGCCATCATGGAGTTATAGCTCAATTTAATGCAATCCAGGCCTTCGAACCCAATTCTCTTCCGATTCATCCTGAGATGCAACAGATCTTAAATAACCATCTGCCAGTCTTTGACAAGCCTCATGAACTTCCACCTTCGAGAGGGGAACATGATCATAGCATCACTTTGGTCCCAAGGGCCCAACCACCAAATGTGAACCCATATAGATATCCATTCACCCAAAAGAATGAAATGGAAAAAATAATCAAGGAACTTTTGGAAGCAGGCATCATCCGTCCCAACATTAGTCCTTATTCATCACCGGTGGTCATGGTGCTCAAGAAAGATGGGGAATGGCGTATGTGTCCAGACTTTAGGGCCCTTAATAAGTTGACAGTCAAAGACAAATTTCCTATCCTAGTTGTTGATGATTTGCTGGATGAACTAAATGGGGCGCAATTCTTCACTAAGCTTGATCTTCGCTTCGGCTACCACCAAATTTGCCTGAAAGAAGTTGACATTCCAAAGACTGCTTTCAGAACTCATGAAGGCCATTATGAGTTCTTGGTCATGCCATTCGGTCTTTGTAATGCCCCATCTACTTTTCAGAGCCTTATGAACCACCTGCTCAAACCATATCTTAGAAAATTTTTCCTTGTTTTCTTCGATGACATCCTCATCTAGAGTTGCACTTGGGCCGCACATCTTCAGCATGTAGATCTGCTCTTGCAACTGCTTCGCGAGCATAAATTATTTGTTAATATGTCCAAATGTTCTTTTGGCATGGAAGAAGTTGAGTATTTGGGCCACATTGTGGGGCGTGAAGGTGTCAGGGTGGACCCCAAAAAGATCCAGCCAATGCAGGATTGGCCTCAACCTAAGACCTTGAAGAGCCTGAGAGGATTTTTGGGTCTCACAGGCTACTATCGCAAATTTGTCCATAATTATGGTCGCATTGCGAGGCCCCTCACTCACCCTCTCAAGAAAAATTCATTCCTCTGGAATGATGAAGCAAAATAGGCCTTTAGAGCTCTCAAAAACGCCATGTGTTCCACTCTAGTCTTAGCACTACCTGACTTCACCAAATCTTTTGTCATTGAATGTGATGCTTCGGGTACGGGTATTGGGGCGGTCTTAATGCAGGAAGGTTGACCCTTGGCCTTCACAAGCCAAAAACTAATGGGAAGAATCTAGGACAATCTACCTATGAGAAGGAGATGATGGCCATATTACATGCAGTAGATACCTAGCGACCTTACTTATTGGGGAGACGCTTCCAAATCTACACAGACCATCAAAGTCTTAAATATTTTTTGGAGCAACACCTATCCTCACCACAACAAAATAAATGGTTCACCAAAATTACGGGATATGATTATGAGATAATTTACAAGAAAGGGCACAAAAATATTGTAGTAGATGCATTATCTCGCCAATTTGAGGAGGAAGGTACCCTGCTTGCAATTTCCCTTCCCATTCCAGAATGGATTGAAAAGGCTCACAGGGAACGGTTTTCACATCCTTGGCTCTCCCAACTCATTACTCAATTGCAAGTGGATCCAAATTCCACCAAGGGCTACTCGTGGCAGGATGAGATTCTTTGCTACAAGGATAGAGTCATAATATCACCAACATCCACCCTCAAAAGCTGCATTTGGGCAAAGTTGCACTCATCCCCCATTGCAGGACATTCAGTCTTTCAGAAGACGTATGCTCGCACTCGAAGATCATTTTTTTGGATAGGCTTGAAAAAGGACATTCTTACTTTTCTAGCGGAATGCAATGTCTGTCAGCGCCACAAAGGAGAGATAGTTAAAGCACTAGGCACATTACAACCATTGCCCATCCTGACATCAATATGGACGGAGGTTTCTATGGATTTCATTACAAGTCTTCCAAAGTCAGGAAACAAGTCAGTCATCATGGTGGTTGTGGACAGACTTTCTAAGTATGCTCATTTTTGCGCCCTACCCCACCCTTTTACATCGACTTTGGTCGCTCAATCTTTCATGGATCAGATCTTCAAATTACATGGCATGCCCACTTCCATTGTGTCTGATCGTGACGTGGTCTTCACCAGTAATTTTTGGCAGGAAATCTTCAGGCTACAAGGTACCCAACTAAAACTCAGTACTTCCTATCATCCACAAACTGATGGCCAAACTGAAGTAGTCAACAAATGTCTAGAAACCTACCTTAGGTGTTTCACTTCAGAAAAGCAACATCTCTGGGTACAGTGGTTACCTCTAGTTGAATGGTGGTATAACACCAACTATCATGCTACCACCAAAATGGATCCATATGAAGCAGTTTATGGTCAACTCCCTCCTTCCCCGACTTCTTCTATCAAGGGGTGCTCAAAGGTCCAAGCAGTGGATCAACTCCTATAGAACCGCACAACCATGATCACCCATCTTAGAGAGAATATTCACCAAGCTCAAAACCACATGAAGCAACAAGTAGATCAGCATCGCTCAAAATGCCAATTTCAAGAAGGGGATCAGGTATTTTTGAGGCTGTAACCATATAAGCAAACATCACTCAAAGACAAGGGTTGTCAGAAACTATCTCCAAAATTTTACGAACTATATCAAGTACTTCAACGCATTGGAGAGGTGGCCTACAAGCTAGCTTTGCCACACACCGCAAAAACCCATCCAGTTTTCCATGTCTCATGCCTCAAGAAAGTGATTGGGAATAATTGCAGAATTCAAACTAGTCTACCTGAACTGGATGAAGAAGGGTCAATCTGGCTCCAACCTAAATAGGTCCTAGACACACGTGAACGACACCTGCATGGCCGCATGATCAAGGAAGTCCTCGTCAAGTGGAAAGACACCTCTCGGGAAGATGCAACCTGGGAACCAACCACTATTCTTTAGTAGTTTCCACAGCTTCAGCCTTGAGGACAAGGCTATTCTTATGGGTGAGGGCATGTTAGGGTCCCACCCTAACCCCCTTATTTATGTAATAGGATCGAGTCATAGTTATAGTTAAGTAAAGAGTCAATAAAGCCCATATTAATAATTGTAAGTGGTTAACCTGCATTTAATGACGAGACCACATTAGTTGCAAATGGGCCATGGTATTAGATAGTTAACATTGATAAGAAACTTGGTATTTCCCCATGGTATTGCATGTATGAATCCTATATAAAGGATAGAGACTCCCTACGAAGAGCATCATGTCTTATTTTGTAATCAAGCTCTGCTCTATTGGAGGTTGCCCCCTCGAAGAGGCAAGTGAACATTTCTTTTTGAATAATAAAATACTTGCTATTATTTCTCACTGTTCTAAGTTCTGGGTATATTGCTTTGCATATTTGGTATTCTGTTATCGTCTTGTAGTTTAAGAGCATAACAGCATATACCTCACATCTTGGGACCATCTGAAGAAAAGGATGTCAAATTGTTGAAGTGGTCGTACCATCAATCTCAAGCGTCGAATCGCATGGAAATGACTGCTCACACATGAAAGCTGACACTTGCACTCCACTTTGAAAAATGGCCGAACAATGAAATGAGAAAATGGAGAATTTGAATGCACCATCAAATTTGTGGTGTCGAATAGTGCAATATTGATTGTCAAATTTCTGAATTCTGAGAAAGTGAAAATCTAGGGCTTAAGGAATCTTTTAGATTCCCCCTAGATTCCTCAAAGATTCCCTCCTCTGGGTCCTCTGAAAATCTACTACTCAAATCAGGAAACTGACTGTGCCATCAGGTTCGTGTCGCTAAGAGGTGTAAGATCAACATAAAATTTGTCCAATTTGGACACTGCAAAAATTTCACCCTCTTGAGAATTTCGCCCAATCATGGTTCTGCCTGTGTTATTCCTAGGTTCATGGTTCCACCCTGCATTAAAAATTAATTAAAAAAATGCCTCAATCTACATGCATGCTCTTGGCTCTTCCATGCAGGGCACATTGACAAAAAGATGGGCCTTATATAAATTTCAGGCGGACCTTTCAAAAAGGCCCCATTGGCCCATTGGTAAAAGGAGGTAATTAGTTAAGGGGAGGTTGGGGGATCAAATCCCACCTCCTCAAAAATCCGCGTGTACACATATTTTGCTAATGATGATTTCATAGAATCTAATATTGGATTGTAGATGCACCATATTCCAGAGATCGATATGAGGAAGTTTGATGGAAATGATCCTGTAACATGGATACTACAGATGGAACAATATTTTGATCTCCATAATGTGAAAAACACACAAAAGGTACGCATTGAAACTTTATATTTAGAACCCAATCAGTTCGTATGGTATTGATGGATTTTCTCTTGTAAACAAATTATCACTTGGTCAATTCTTATGGAGGAAATGATAGCACATTATGAGGATACAAAGAGCAACACCTTCTTTAGCCAATTGATAAATCTCAAACAAAATGGTTCAATGGTGGAGCACATTCCAGATATTCCAAATGAGCATAGGATTGACGTTTGCATAGGGACGTTAAAGGGTAAAATTCAACATGAGGTTCACCTTTGGGAACCTTATTCATTAGAGAAGGCATTGAAGTGTTGTTTCTCTTAGCCTTCCACAACCTACAAGGTTGACACCACAACAATTGGAAGAAAAAACAGAAAAAGGGATTTGTTACAATTGTGATAACAAATACACTAATGTTCATAAGTGTGTTGAGAATAAATTATTTTACATATATTGTGAAAAGGAGCAAGAAAGGGAGCAACAATTGTTAAAAGAAGAGGATATACACCAGGAACCGACCTCGGAGAAAGAAGAAATGAATCCGACCATATCTTGTAATGCATTGGCACGAATTACCACTCCTCAAACTCTTTAGATAGAAGGACATATCAAGAAGAAAAGGGAAATAATAATGATTGATTCAGGTAGTACCCATAATTTTATTCATTGTAAGATAGCCAAGGAATTGAATTACTTCCTATATCTAGCACGATAGTGTCAAGTGATGGTTGCAAATGGAGGAACCATAAATTGCTCTGGAAAGTGCCATAATATCAAGCTATTCATTGGAGAATATGTATTGAATGGTCTAATGCTTTCCATTCCAATGGGTGGCATTGATGTTGTACTAAGAGTCCAATGGTTATCATATTTGGGTACGATGGCTTTTAATTTTCAAGAACATTTCATGAATTTTTTTTGGGAAGAAAAGGAAGTTGAATTAACGGGTATCGTAGGGAAACCAAGAAAGAGAATCAATTCTAATGGCATGAAAAAGCTTCTAAAGAAAGAACAAAGGGGCGTAATTGAAAAATTATTTTCACTAGAGATTCAAACATTGAAATATCTATTTCTCCATATCTCCAAAAAGTCTTGGACAATCATTCCAAGGTATTTGATACTCCTAAGGTCCTCCCACCTATTCGTGATCATGATCATGCTATTCATTTGATTCCACGAAGTGTTCCTCCAAACATCGGGCCTTACATATATCCCTATGCCCAAAAGAGTGAAATTGAACGTATGGCTGCATAAATGCTAGAGGCTGGTATAAGTCAACCTAGTCAAAGCTCTTTCTCTACTCTAGTAGTATTGGTGCATAAGAAGGATGGATCATGGTGCATGTGTCCAGATTATAGGGAGCTCAAAAACCTCACTATTAAAGATGAATTTACCATTCCTGTCATTGTTGAATTATTGGATGAATTACATGGAGCAATTTACTTCATCAAGCTAGATCTTTGTTCAGGATATCATCAAACAAGAATGAAGACTGAAGATACTCTGAAAACAACATTTAGAATCATGAGGGTCATTATGAATTTTTGGTCATGCCTTTTGGCCTTACGAATGCACCTTCTACATTTCAAGGTTCGATGAATTCCATTTTAAAACCATTCCTTAAAAAAAATGTGTTAGTAGTTTTTGATGATACACTAATCTACAACAAGTCTTGGAAGGGTCATGTCCAACATGTTGACATGGTGCTCAAACTATTGGAGGAGAAACAATTATATGCAAAAACCTCCAAATGTTTCTTTTGAGTATGGGAGGTGGAATATTTGGTTCATATTGTATCTCATGAGGGTGTTGACGTAGACCCTAATAAAATTAAAGCCATTAAAGAATGGAAAATACCCACACCCATAAAGCATCTGCGATGATTTATTAGGTTGACGGGGTATTACCACAAGTCTGTTAAGAATTATGTGAGAATAGCAGCACCTCTAACAACATTACTTAAGAAAGATGAATTTTCTTGTACAGTTGTCCAATCAAAGGAAAGTATTTAAACAAAGCTATTTATGACAAGTTGTTGATTGTACTAGACCCACCAATATTCAGGGGATCTCCCTAGTATGAAGTCCCATCTAGACCTTAAACCATTTGGTGTAGGAGTCCCATCCGGTATGGTGGTTTGGTTGCCATTATCTTAAAGATATGCGTTAGCTCTTTCTTATCATCACATAAGAGTGGTATACTTAGTCTTCATACAATGAGGTTCGTGTGCCTAGTGAGTGCTTAGTGTTGCTTGTGTCAAAGTTCTTTCACTACAGAGGGAGAGGGTGAGAGTGAGTATCAAGTCGAAAGGGAATACTCTCAACTCAGTTAGAGAGACACCACACAGCAGGATCTGCGTAGCTTCTGGGGGAGTATTCTACACAGATGCGACAGTCACAAACACAAAGGTGAACAACTAGCATGTACAACACCTAGCGGAACTATAGTCCACATGAGTGCAATGGTCATTCTAACAAGTTTACAAGAATGAAGTTGTCGAATATCTAGTAAAATAGTCCACACAGGTGAGACAACGTTAACAACTGATACAACACATTTCCAACAATATATGCACTAAAACAACTGAAAGAGTTCAACTATCTTAGTACAGGTTAAAACCACATGCATTACAAGCGTTCAAAGAATAGTCTTACAAATGAATACAATACATGTGTGAAAATGTGTCGGCCTGTTAACAGGATTTTGAATTAAGCAAAAGTTCCAAGACATATCCGTACACCATACATCACTAACCTTGATAGCGAGGTGTTGGAGCCATTGCTCGCTTCTCAAAGTAAAGACTATAGATTCTCAAGGCTATGTGGGAGGAGCCAAGGTGAAAAGTCTATTACATGTACAAATGAGGGGTATATATAGCCAAGGGTGAAACTAACCCTTGTGACTCTTCAAATTCCCTCATGACTATTCGAATTACATCACTCATCGACTTACATGATTAATTAATTTCATTTGTACATGTTTTTGTAATCACTCATGACGAGACAACATCAAATCCAGAAATCCTCTAATCTACCTTGATGCATTGTCTTTCGTTTCCAGGTGTAGGTGACTAGGAGAGAGGACAAGGCTTTGAAACAACGCAGAGCACATGTCAGGACAGGATGCAAGGCTCCAGGAAAATGTTGGGAAAAACTATGCAGAGGTCACTAAGAAGCTGGGTTGAGCAATCCTAGACAACAATGACATTTGCGGCAGATGACTCAGATGGGGGGGGCAGAATTGTATAGTTTTTTTGGGGAGGCAGCGGGCAACAGGAAGCACTAGTAGTGAAAATTGCACAGATTCTCAAATGAGGCCTTGCTAGCCAAAACTACGTAGGTCTAGGAGGAAATTATGCAGGAGATGTTTGCGCAGTTTCCCAACTAAGCGAGATGCTAGGCAGGAGGTGGACTGACCATGAAAGCTGCACAATTTTTAGGAGGAGTGGCAAGCAGGCTGGCAAGGGTACTAACTAACAAAACTTTTCAATTTCTAGAGACAGTGAAGTGATGGGAAGCAGGTTCCTATCCCTTACATCTAAGAAATTTCTTCAATTAGTGTAGGGAGGCACACTGATAGCTTCTGCGCAATTTTTCGGATGAGTGTAGCCATGGGTCACTGCCCAAGTAAAATTCTTCGGTTGACCAACGGGAGGCTTGAGGAATAAGCTTGCGGGAAGCACAGACTGAGATAGATTCTTGGGAAACTTCTGCATTGTTCTAGGTAATAGTCATCTAGGCTGATTCCAGGATTATGTAGTACAGATTACTTGGAAGGCAACCTCAAGCTCTGTGTAGTCCTAGGCAATAGTGCTTTTAATGGGGGCTGAGACTGCACAATGCAGCTGAGTGGAGGGTGGCCCGGTCGACAGATTTTCGGAAAAATGGCTAAGTGTGTGAGCGAGTGAACTCATGTATACATGACCTTGCAAACACACAATGAACACGACTTAACGAAAATACACCTCAAACCGCAAGACAACATATGCTCAATGTGACTGACTGCAGGACTGTCTATTGGTGAAAGCGACAAGTGCGACACTTCGGATAGGCCTTCAGATGATTGTGATGACACTTGCGCGACAGTGCTTACAACATTATGTCTGAGTGCGATGGGTGTTTACATAGTCAAAATATATCATGATAGTCTTAAATACTTTTTAGATCAAATATTATCTTAAGAAGAGCACCAAAAATGAGTCACAAAGATGATGGGCTATGAATTTGAAATCATCTACAAAAAATGGGAGAAAAATGTGGTTGCACATGCACTCTTAAGAAAGGATGAGGATGGGGAAGCATTGCTTTGTGTCATTTCTATTATCCAACTAGATTGGATAACCGAATCAAGGGATGAATGGAAGAATGATGAAGAAGTGTGGGCACTCATTCAAAAGTTGCAACAAGATCCTAGTACTTCTGATACATTTAGCTGGAGAAATGATTCATTATGGTACAAATATCACTTATACCTTTGTAAGAATTCCCGACTCAAGAAAAAGATTATTCTGGAATTGCACACCTCCCTTAGGAGGCCACTCCAAATTTTTAAAGCCTTACCACAGGGTTAAGAAGGAATTTTTTTGGGATGGCCTTAAATCTGATATTTAAAAATTTGTGGTATAATATTTGGATTGCCAGTAAAATAAAGTTGAGACAATTAAAACCTTGGGTCTATTACATCCTTTATCTATTCCAAGTCAACGTTGGGAGGAGGTTTCAAATGATTTTATCACAGGTTTACCCATGTCCGAAGGAAAGAGTGTCATCATGGTGGTAGTTGATAGACTTACCAAGTATGCACACTTTTGTGCATTATCTCATCCATTTAAAGCCAGTACAGTTGCTACTGCATTTATGGAAACAATTCTACTGTAAAAAATCAATATATTGTGTATATATAAAAAAAAATATAATAACTACCTAATTCCTTGTTTCCTAATATGGAATATTTGTGTGCACCATATTCCATAATGTACTTTATTTTCAACGAAAAAACTGAAATTATAAAAAGACAAAATGGATGCTTATGGGAGTCTTGCAGTTTAAATGTCATAAGTTGTAATACATTTTTTTTATAAGATCGTGACTTTAAATTATTTAAAATATATTTTTGAGTATATAAACTGAAGTTGTTTAAAATGGTAAGATGGTGAATTTAAGTTGTTTAAAATATATTTTTATACACACAGTATATTGTAATCGCGTTGGGTCAAAATGCTTTGACTTTTAATTAATTTGCAAATTTTTAGAAACTATTTCCAAAATTAATTAAAGTTTTGGTAAAATTAAATATTAAACTTATTGTTTTAGAAATTGAAAAATATCTTTTTAATTTTTAAAATTTCAATTTCTAATTTTTTATTGCTGGATGACTAATTTTATTGTGGTTTAAAACTGAGAATTAATCGCAAGTGTCTTTATAAATTAATTGTCAATTTTTTTTCCTCCAAATTTATGGATTTTTCATAATCAATATTTTATTTTCCAAAAAAAAGAGTTGTATTAATTTTGGAGCTTTAACTAACCATAGAAACTGACTCACTAAAAAATCAAATGCAACAACCCTCTATATTGATTGTAATCTCTTTGGATCAAAATGCTTTGAATTTTAATTAATTTGCAAATTTTATAAACTATTTCTAAAATTTATTAAAGTTTTGGTAAAATTAAATATTACTTATTGTTTTATAGATTGAAAATTATTTTTTTTAATTTTTAAAATTTGAATTTCTCATTTTTTATTGGTGGACGACTAATTTTATGTGGTTTAAAATCAAATTTTGAGAATTAATCCCAAGTGTCCTTATAAATTAATTATCATTTTTTCCCCTCCAAATTTATGGATCTTTCCATAATTAATATTTTATTTTCCAAAAAAAAGAGTTGTCATTATTTTTATTATTGAATGGACTTGGTTCAATCATTTTCTCAATAAACATTCATATATTTTCACAATTCAATTTTAAATCATGATGCACTATAAAAAATAAAATATAAGTAATAAATAAGATTTTTCTTTTCTCCTCACAATTTTAATCATAGCTAAAAAATTAAAAAAAAAATTAGGATCTTTTGTACAACAATAGATATTTCTTATTAATTTTATTTTTTCAACAAAGAAATTGTTACATAGATTATTTATATGCTCCTGAATTAAGATGAGTATATTTTTAAAGTTAAATAAATAATTTGTTACAATAATTAGTTTTTTAAAAGACTATTTATTTTATTTATATCATATATATATATATATATATATATATATATATATATATATATATACACTAGACATTGACATTGTAATTTTTCTCCTTTATATTGTAGATATCATGTGAATGGATAAATATTAAAAACGATGTTAGCTTGAATCTTGTTTTTGATAGTAGAAATGGGTTCAACATCATAAAAAAACACCCAAAATCTTAAAATTTAACTTGTAACCAGATTTCCTAAAATTTCTACCAAATTTTACCAAATTTTATTTTAAATACAAATTTAAACTATGCCAAACACTGCACTTGTTTTATTGAATACATAATAGTGTTTAATACTTGCTTAAATATAAATAAATGTGATCATTGGGTTCAACATTATAAAAAACACCCAAGATCTTAAAATTTAAATGGGTAACCCAGATTTCCCAAAATTTCTACCAAATTTCTACCAAATATTATTTTAAGTATAAATTTAAACTATGCCAAATAGTGCACTTGTTTTATTGAATACATAATAGTCTTTAATACTTGCTTAAATATAAATAATGTGATCATTAACCAAATTGGGTTTAGCATCATAAAAAAATACCCAAAATCTTAAAATTTAACTCGGGTAACCTAGATTTCCCAAAATTTCTACCAAATTATATCAAAATCTTACCAAATATTATTTTAAGTAAAAATATAAACCTTTACACTATGCCAAACACTTCACTTGTTTTATCTTATTCATTGAATACATAATAGCTTTTAATATTTGCTTAAATATAAATAAATGTGATAATTGGACAAATGGCAAGCCCACACCATTGCATTTTTTGGAGATTGTCCCACGTTAAATTCTTGATGTAGAAAACAAGCCAAGCAAAAATGATAATCTTTAGGGGGCAACCAATTTTCCAAAAGGTAAATGGGAAGATATTATGCAGTTGATCATGTTCCGAAAAAAGTAGTTGGATATAGATGTGCTTAACTTCAAAAGATGATCTACCACCGAACCCCTTCCAAATTAGTTTGTCCTCGGCTTCAGATCGGAAAAAACCTCTATTCTTCATGTGTGAAACGATCTGATCCCATTAGAGGGCCAGTTCATCATTGAGGCCCAGCTCCATCACCGACTTCCATATAGAGATGGATCCATTCCATCTGTGAATAGCCCTTTCCCAGAATATGATCCCTCTATGCTGCAAAGCCCAAAGAAGCTGTTGTGAAATGATTATAGACTCATCTCCCCTTGCTATGGCATCCAAACCAATAATAATCCTGTTCCCCAACTGAAACTTCCATATCAGGTTTCGAAGGAAAATATACTCAATTTTTTTAAAACTCCTCCAAATAGCAAAGCCCTGAGAGGTACCAATTAAGCCTTGCCTATACCAGAATGTTATATCTCTATTATCCAAATACTTAGATTTGATGGCCCTACTCCATAGAGAATCTCTCAATACAAATTTCCATAATGATTTGCAAAGAAGGGCTTTGCGAAACAGATTTAGGTCCATTATGCCCCAACCTCCCATCTTTTTTGGACGAGCCAACATAAAAAGTTTTGTTAGGTGGAATTTCTTTTCTTCTTTATTACCACCCCAGATAAAATTAGCAGCTAATATGCTATGTTTATGAAAAATGGATGGAGAAATTAAGAAAAGGTGAGCCTAGTAGACCATAATTTGAACCAGAACAGCTTGAGTAAGAATCGCTCTGCCAGCTATGGACAAACATTTGAATTCCCATCCGACAATTCTATTGTAAAAATGCTCGTGGATCCACATCCAATCAGCAATGGAGTAGCCCACAGGGTTTAGATGGAAGCCCAGGTATTTCAGGCCCGCATTTAGGGGAAAAGATTTGATATTGAAAAGTTGGGATAGGAAGGAAATGAGATCACCATGAATGTTCTCCAGATGGAAGGATGATTTGCCATCATTGATACACATACCCGTCGCCTTTTGGAACTTTCCCAGAATTTCATGTAAACAAATCCATGATACTTTACAAAGCATTGCTGATAGAAGGAAGTCGTCAACAAATAAATTGTGTGATATGGAGATGTTCTTGCTGATAGCTAAAGGTCTACATCTCTTATCACGAACTGCCCTTTTAATGTGGAGACTCAATGAGTCCATGACAAGGATGAAAAGGAGTGGAGACAAAGAACAACCCTGCTGCAGGCCTCTGGTTGTCGAGAAAAGTGGGGAAGTGCTACCATTTATGAGGACTGCATAGTTCACATCCACCACACATGCCATAATCAAATTGGAACTTTTGTTGTTTAGGCCGATTTTGGATAGTAGGCACCTAAGGAATCCCCAATCAACACAATCGTATGCTTTTTTAAGATCTATTTTTAATAATGCAGCATCAATCTTCCTGTTATGAATAGAATGGAGACATTCTTGTGTGAGAGCGACGGCCTCCAATATGTTGCGATCCTTAAGGAAACCATGCTGTTCAGGGGACAAATGAATAGATAAAATATTCTGCATCCTAACAGCAATCATTTTGGAGATAATCTCATATAAAATGCTACATAGGGATATGGGTCGAAAGTCCGTAAATGTTAGGGATTTCTGATTTTTGGGGATTAAAGCAATATATGTGGAAGAGACATTACGGCTTATAGTTCCATTGATCCTGGAATCCTCCACCATTTTAAGAAGATCATTCTTAAATAGACCGAAAAAGTGTATGAAAAAAATCTATGGACCACCCATTCGGAATAGGACATTTGTCCTTTTGGAAAGATTTCATGATAGCCAACAACTCCTTTTTAGATACCACAGAATAAAGAAGATCATTTTGTACTCCATCAAACATGGTTGGATATGGCTCAATACCCCATAGGATGTCCTCAAAATCACTGCCCCCATTCCTGCTATATGCTTTTTGAAAATATTTAACAGCTTCCTTAGAGATCTCATCCTGTGTGAAGAGCGAGATTCCTTCCTCATCCTTTATCTCCCATATAGAATTTGCCTCTCGACGCTTATTTGCAAATATGTGAAAGAATTTCGTATTTTTGTTACTCTCTTGGAGCTATATGGCTCTGCTTTTTAATCGCCAGGAGGCCTCTCGATTGCAAGGATTTTTTATTTTTTTCCTCCAATTCCCATATTTGAGAACTCACAGCCAACGACATATGGGAGGCATTAAAATGAATAGATAATCTTTCCAATTTTTTGTTAATATCCTTCAGAGCATTTCTGTTGGAAATCAGTTTTTTCATGCTGCCATCCTTTAACTCCTCTCCTAAGGGCCAACAGACGATCCAAGAATGAATCCAGACTATCTTCAGAGGATTGCCATGATTCTCAGATCATTTTATTGAATTGATCATCTTCAAGCCACACTTGATTGAATTTAAAAGGATACCCATACCTATGACCTAAAAGATTCCATTAGATGGAAATGGGCCTATGGTCTGAAATGAAAGTGGGAATAATTTTCACCGATGGGATGCCAAAACGATCACTCAATCAATCATGGATGAGATATCGATTGAGTCTCTTTTCAAGGAAGGCATCAAAAAGTCTCCCATTGTCCTAGGTGGGATCCATTTTTCAGGTAGAACATCCACAAAATTGTGTTGAAGAATGGCTTCTCTTAACAAACCACCCAGATGATCATTTTTTTCTGCCATTCCCCCATATTTCATCATTAGATAGAGTACACTTTAGATCCCCCCCAATCAAAAGAGAGTTAATTTCAAAAAATTCAGAAGATAGAAAGCGATTCCAGAAGGGAATTCTCTTTTTGTATGGGGCGTAGACATTTAGGATATGTACTGGCCCCGGAGAACCTCTAATGTATGCAAGTAGGATAATGCCAGCAAAGCAATTGAAAGCAACCACTGAGATCCATGTCGGGTCCCACATAACCGCCAGACCACTAGAAAGGCCAATAGCTCTCGTTGCAACCATATGCCATGAGGGGAACATTTTCCTAAAATAGGATATAGATACTTGACAGTCACGCATAGTCTCTTGGATTAGGAGGATCTTTGAATTAGAGGATCGGAGAATATCCTTGAGAGCCAAAAATTTTGGGTCTGCCCCAAGCCCTTGAATATTCATCGAGATAATACTAATCATTTTGACACATCCTCAGGCATGCATGCTCTAAGCGACCCCTTGTCAGTGATTTCCTTTACAACAATTTCAGAAATAGGGATGTCAACCAAGGAAAGGTCTCGTATATTTAGATCCCACCCACCCTTCCTACCTCGGAAGTGCCTGCTTCCCCTGTTCTGTCTATGTCTTACAGTTATATTTCCAACCGAGGTTGGGCTGATAACAAGGGAAGGAGACCAGATATGCTTATGAATCGTTAGAGGCTGAAGTTTCAAGGATTCTCGTTTAAGAAGGAGATCCAAATCACATTCAAAAGAGTTAATGGGCGATGATTCAGGAGAATTAAGAGAGTAATGGAGATACAAGGAGCTTTACCTTTAATGTCAGCCATGGATTTCAAAGGCAAGGGGATGGATGGCAAGGGTGGGGGGGATGAGATTCTGAGAGATGGAGGTGGCTGATTAGATGGAGATTGAGGAGATGAAGAAATGTATGTAATATGAGAGGCAGAAGGGTAGTCCTGTGAGGGATGAGGGATAGAAGGGGGAAGATGAATAACATTATCCTGATTAGGTTCAAGGGGCACGGGGATGATGGAGAATATAGGTTACCTTGCCAATGGGGAAATAAGAGATGGACTCGGGGACAAATTCTTGGATGAGGTTCGATTACGGCTGCACTCCTCCATATTGGGACTGTGATAATTATGTATGAATTCAACCGATTGAGATCTCTTCAGGGATAGACTTGAAGAATGTCTCGGGGAAAAGACTCAAGGAGAAGAGCGATGGGCTATCCCAAATCTAAGATCACGATCAACATCATGGATATTGTGGCATTTATGATCTACTGTGACATCTCTTGAGGGACTTATAGGAATATTTTCAGAATGAGTCTTTCCCTTATGAAAGCTACCTAGACAACGAGGGCAACAAAATTTTAGATGGCCGGTTTTGTGACATACTACGCGCCTGAAAAGAACACCCCAATAATCCAGCCTCTGCTGGATATTGGAACAATCCCATGAGAGGTCTATATGTTCAGGGAAACCCCCTTTGAATTCATTTTTGATAAGAACCCAAGCAACCCGCTTTTCCTTAGCTCTGAGGCACTTAGGGTCAACATAGATGAATCGCCCAATCACATTTCCAATATCCGCAAGGGTCTTCCTCGTCCATAGTTCAATAGGAAGACCCGGTAGTTTAAGCCAGATAAAATTATTCTAAGGGGTACAACGGAGGGGGTTGAAACCAATGAACCATTTATGCAAAGAGAGGAAGCTTCTCTCATATACCCATGGACAAGCCAGGATAATCTCCAAATCACGGTCACAGAGTAAATGGAAGTTGTACTAGTTATTCATGAGTTGGATGATGCTCAGGATATACACCAATAGAGAATTCCATTTAGAACCAATTCAGGTTCTCATTTGGGCATCCTCCATGGCCGGGAAATTCCAACGACCAACTAGGGCCCTCTTTTGTAGACTAGCAATTCTGTTGGATAGAAAGGAGTAGTCCAGGGAAATAGCCATAGGCGGTGGGGATAGTTTCACAAGTCTCTGATTATTTCGACGCGGCGGAATACCAAGGTCAACACCATATGGAAACTGGTTGGAATTAGAAGGGAGGGGAATAATTCATTTTCCAGAGTGGATTTCCAATCAGCATTGATGTTCGATTTGGCAAAAGATTTCTCCGCAGCCATGGTGGCCCACATCATGGCTGACGTAGCAAACGTGTCAGAAAAAGTCTCCATTTAATGAGGACGGACACCAATACTAAATGAGTAAAAGACAATTATCCCAAAAGAGATAGAGGGAAAGGATATGGAACCAACAGAATAAATAGAAATAGGACTATTCCGATGTCCGGAAGACTATAAGTCAATAGTTAATAAAGGAATGACAGGGAAGACAATAGTACGATAGGTACGAGAGATAAAACTCCAGGCAATATGTGAGAATGACGGCCTATGAAGATATCAGAATATGGATACTGAATCCTAGGAAGCTTCATAATCTAACAATAATTATGAAGAGAGAAAAAAACGACCCAGGAAAGGTGTATGGAAATATTCAAAGACGACGGCCCACATTTAATGGAGAGTGGAAAAATATCCCGTTCCATCTTACGTCATGGTCATCAGACTACCGGAAAAAATATTGGCCAAAAATTCAAGCTAGAGAAACCAGGTGAGGCCGAGGGAAAGGGAAGAAGCGAGCCAAGATGAGTTAAGGGTAGCACGGGCAAATGATGCAACAACAGAAGCAGTATTTGCATATACACCACCATGGACCAATCTTAATGCAGAAGTCAGAGCATGGTTTAGAAATAAAAATATATTGCTTGAGTATAGTAAAGGGAACCCATAACCAGTTAAGGAAATATGACTAGAACATAAGAGCTCATGTATATACGGTTACATGAAAGCGATATCAATAACAGATTCCTTGTTCCCCATGGAAGGATAAAACATCGAAATTAATGCCACCCTAAGGCCTTATAGGATATTAGAAATATCCCTGGATATGAACCGACTAAGCTTTTATCTTAGAGAAAAAACTATATTCAAGAACATAACAGTTCCACTATAAGATGAAAGACAACAAATCATTTATATCGAATTATAGAATGAAACAGAGATATAGCTAAATGCCCTAAAATTGACATGAAATTTGTAGATGATGGAAAACTTGAAAGCAACCTGCACATCTTCCTTCAATGTCCTCAATCTCTTTTGATATGGAAAAAATTGGCTGCCCATTTTGGCTTTGGCAGATCCACATTCCCATCCATCATGGAAGCTTTTGTATGGTGGGGTAATATGAAGATCTAATGGAGGCCTAACCCCTTGCTGACCATATGGGCCATATGGAAATGGCAGAACATGTCCCTCTTTCATTCAAAGATGAATAACTATGATTCTGTATTTGAATCCATTCTCACTCAATACAATTCTTGTCATATCTCCAAAAAATCCATGACAATGAGTGGAAGAATGGCTATCTCTGTGGGACCCTTCGGGGTCCCTCGGGTCTATTTTGATGGGGCGGCCCAAAACGGTTGTTGTGCTTGCGGAGTCCATATTATTCCTATGGAGGGTCAACATATTGAAATACTTTGTAACGGAGGCAAAGGATTGAATAATAAAGCTGAGGTTAAGTCGTTAGCAGGTCTACTCACTTTCTATGATTTTCTCAACATGCAAGGCCTACAAATATTTGGAGACTCAAAGGTTATAATCAATCATGTTCCTATTCACGTCATAAAAATATCAACCTTTAGGGATAGCTGGACAGAATCGAACCACTAAGGAACCACAAAAAGGACTATACTATCGCCCATATTGATCGGGGAAAAAACCAAGTTGCTGACATGCTATCAAAAAAAGGCATGCTTTCTCAAAATGGAGTCTGGTTGATGAGTATAACAGTGGGGGACATAACTCATCATATTCAAGAATTTACTATGCCGGGTATATAACTCTCTCTCTCTCATCTTCAACAATTTGGTATGTAACATGTCCCCTATTCTAAGATTTTATGTTCTGTTTTGGTATTACAATTTTCTAGTCCTATTTTCATCTATTGATGCTGCATATTTTGCCTCTTTTATTCCAGAACTTTTGATGGAAAATTGTAGTCATTTGACTATGTATTCGACTTTTCTAGTCTAAAATCGACATACCTATGTGTTTATCGGTGTAATATTATGATGTGCTGTTTCTTTATTATAATGAAATGACAACACTCTAACTTTTTCGTGCTGGAAAAAATAAATGTGATAATTGACCAAATCACTCTAATCGCAAGTGCATAAATGTCAAAATAAATCGAATATTTAAATAAATACACGATTTAGATGTGCTACATAAAGGCCAAGATAAAAAGATATATATTATGTTTATTAGGCATTAATCACAAGTTATGTTTATAAGG
Organism: Pinus tabuliformis; assembly: GCA_031772625.1. Taxonomy (NCBI): domain Eukaryota; kingdom Viridiplantae; phylum Streptophyta; class Pinopsida; order Pinales; family Pinaceae; genus Pinus; species Pinus tabuliformis. Next base: position 1,806,904,288 of record CM062817.1, on the reverse strand, counting down.
TATTGGTTGCAGATGGGCTCCTTAAATGACTAGAGTCTGGGAGCCTGTTATCCTTCAATGATGCCCTCGTAGAAATTTATTCACACATTTCATATCACTTCGCTTCATCCGAGAACAACTATTGTCTTTGCCTTTTGTCATGTCACTTCGTTCCATCTGTCCGCCATCTATCCATTTACTTTTTAATTAAAAACTGAAACATTGTTCGCTTTTATTATCAAATATTCAAATGTTAATTTGCTTTAAAGGCTTATTTTATTGGTTGGGATGGGATAAGAACTGGCTCACTCACTCACTTCATTATTAAGTACTTTAGTCTGATTTTTTGGATTTTTTGGATTTTTTGGTGTTTGAATTTGGCAGAAAAATTTGAAGTAAAATTTTGATTTGTGTTATTTAAATTGGTCTTTTAATTATATATATGGATTCAGCCCTCTGAAAAATTCTTAGGGAACTTGGATTATGTATGAGTTACTCATCAAACTTGTGATTTCAATAAATTCATGCCAAATTTACAAAAAAATAAACCACAAAAACCAACTAGAAAAATTTCCAAAAAATCAAAATAAAAACAACTCTTAAAAAAATGAATCAACCTTAAATACTTCCCCTACTTCATTCCATCAAATATAAGAACCTAACCATTTGACTAACAACCACCTTGTTGACTTTCAAAGACCTATCAACTAAGACCCTTCACCATTATAAAACAATCATGGCTGTCAATTGACTCCCTCTCTCCGGATGGTTAGAAGTATTCTATATGGTATTTCATCTTTTCTGGTTAAAATATTTAAACATGTTTATATCTAATTTAAAATATCTTCAAATAAAATATTCAATCTGGTTTTCTAATTTAAAATATCTTCAAATAAAATATTTAAACATGTTTTCTAATTTAAAATATCTTTCAATAAAATTGATATATATAATAGTTAGAATAAATTCATTTTATTGGTAAAAAAACATCATTTATCTATCAAGAAACTTTGGTGCACTCAATTTTCAGCAAACATAAATCCAGGCTTCAAACATTACAAACAATCTAATACTCAAAATATATATTGCAGAAGGTATATCAAAGCTCTAGCAAAGACATCTATGTGAGCAGCAAGTGATATATTCTATTCCACATTTCAAACAATACAAACAATCTAATACTCAAAATATATATTGTAGAAGGTATATCAAAGTTCTAGCAAAGACATCTATGTGAGCAAGAAGTGACACATTCTATTATTAGTAGATATGTTTTTTTATAGTATAATTATGTATACATGGTTTTATTAATCTATATTTACGAGTTTAGATTCACACATTGTTGTAAATTTGTTTTTATTATTATAATTATTAGATGTCAATATAGAAATAAGTAAGAATTTGAATATTTATTAATATAAATATAAATTTAATATAACATGTTTTGATAAGTGATATACATTTAGATCTTTACATAATATACTATTAAATTTTTAAATAAATTTTAATTTATAATCTATTACTTAAAAATATTTTAAAATATTAGATAGAAATTAAATTTTTACTATCTACTTAATAATTATTATTCACTTAAACTTAATATCTCCCACCATGCACTTAATATCTCCCACCATGCATCTTACCTTTAATGTTATAGTATCTTCTCTTTATACAAAAAGAATGTAAATAGTTGAGAAAAAAACAAAATTCTTTTTCATCTATAATTTTGATTTAATAGTTTTAATAGAGATGGCTGCAATTTGGTCCATTCATTATTATTGGTTCAAATCTTATAAATAGCTTAACCAGTAATTCGGTATGTATATATTTCACTGTCGAAGTTCCTGTCGTTACTTTATCGTGCTGTGGCCTGTCATTCCTTAATAAGACGAGCTAACCACGTGAACTTTGAGGCTGATGGATCAACCGTTCATGTCAATGGCAGCACCACGCCAAACAATCTGTCATCTGCATATGCCTTTACAATATGGACACTTGTTTCAACTTTAGACTCATTCAATCAGTAAATAAAATATCCTTGGAAAATATATTTATTTTTGATTGATGCTTAATTTTTTGGGATAAAATTTACTTTATTAGTAAATTGTTTATTATTTAACAAAATGTTTAAAAGATTCATGTTGGTGTTAAGGTTTTTTCTCAAGATTCGAAGGTTTAATATGATTTTTTAATATAAATTTTCATATAAAAATGGAGTTGTTATACACTATTCAACCATATATATAATGCTTAAAAGATTTACAACATGGGTATTAAGATTTGTTTTACAAGATTCAAAAATTTAATATGATTTTTAACACAATTTTTCATATAAAAATGGAGTTAATATACATTAATCAACCATATATATACATAATGTGATTGATATATACATTAATAAACATATATCATATTAATAATTATAAAGTGTATGGTAAGGATTTAATATTAATTAATATATAATTATAATAATTAAGTTATAATATTATAATTATAATATATTAATACATAAGTTTTAATATTAAAATTATGTTTTTAATATTATTATATTATGATTATAATATATTATAATTAATATTAAAAATCCAATATTAAAAATTTTAATATTAAACTCAATATTATAAATCTAATATTAAAAACCCTCATATTAAACCCAATATTATTAAGCATGGGAGTTGGGGCAATTTTTTTTTTGGCTTGAACTTTATTATTTAGCTTTCAGTTTTGATTAAGAATTAATCTTCTTAACTATGAATGTTTCTATGACATATGATAATTCAACCATGAGAAAAATATGATGAATGCTCATAGAAGTGATAGGGAAAATGACAAAGAGTAAAAGATGGTTTATGATGCTCACTTACATGATGAATGTATGTATGCATCATAAAGGAAGGTTGTAGATACGAGTAGCATCCTACTCAAGTCAAGTGAGCCCATTTTAGGTGCTTGTGTAGTATGATCATGTGGCTCATGTATGAACATATGCAAGATTTTGTGTGTTAGAGAGATATATGAAGCAACTATCAAGAATGTTGATTCCATGAGATATGGATATCAAGGTACACTTAACTTCCAATTATGTCATTTTAATGTTCATTCTTATGCAATTAGGAATGATTTTACTTTTTTTATGCATACCTATGAGAATATATGAGAATCACTTTAGGCAGGTGCTCTTGGAGCAACAATAAAAGATAGTTGTTACAACACCCTATTATGTTGTTGCAACACTTTTTGGTTGCAACAAATCCGTTATATCATGAGTGTAACACCCAAGGTACCTTAGTGTTGCTATTCTCGTTGCTGCAAGACAGTTGAAGAGCACGTGTTGCAACTCCCACTATGGAGAAAGCACCAAACCACCATTCGATATGATGGGCCACCTCAGTGTATTTCACTCATATTTCTGAAGGCATGAAACTACCCGAGGCCGCGGGTGAACCACTGATGGTATTACTTGTTCCATGCGATTAACTGCACATTAATGGTGCACGTACCGTCGAGTTAATTCCTTTGTAGTCCATGTGTGTTACCTTTAATGCCTTGATTAAGGTATATTAAAGCAAATTGTATGGGTTATTTTTCTCATTATCTTTAGGAAGGAAAGCAAGCAAAAGAGTAAAAACTCATAGTTTATAGGGACAAATAGGAAAGCATTAATTAAAAGTATTTAAGCCTCACCATACTCCATTTTCCACAATAAGCTTTATTAAAATGTGCCTAGGAAGCGAGGAAGGCTTTCAAAGAAAGTTCTTTACAAAAAGGATGTGTCAAAATCGATAATTGATAAAGATAAAGACCTTTCAACCCTAGCTTGATTAGTAAAATCCCAGACAACCTTCATTCTAAAGTTGAGAAATTCAATGAGCATTCTGATATGTTCCATATATGGGAAAGCAAGCTCCCTCAAGCTATGTTTTCCCAAAGCTTTCCTTTCCCTGAATTAGTGCATTTATGTGTTGAATTTTACAACCGTGCTCAAATGGCTTTTAAAGATAGTTAGGGTTATAGGTGGTCCTTTCGGTCGTAGAGAAAGACTTAATCAAAATTCTTATTTTTCCTATTAGTTATAAACTCATTAAAGAAGATGATGTTGAGTATCACTTCAAAACCCTCGTTGATACCCAAAAAACCAAGTATCTAAGGAAATTGATAAATGAGCAAGGAAACATTAAAGAGTTTAGACTTCCTTTGAAGAGGGAAGTGTTCAATGGAACTACTAGAGAACTAATATCCATGATCAATGTGGTTTTACGTTGTTGTGATTATCTGTGTGTTGATTCAATCAACTTAGGCATTATACATAAGATTTCATTATTTACCAGGTTTAATTTTCCTTTATTTATTGCTAGTGGGATTCATGACTAGCTTACATTGTTGTAAGAAGAAAGGACTTTCAAATATAATTCTTACATTGTTTATCTTCTATTATCTCTGTAGCCCTCCCATTTTGAGTACTTAGTGCTACAATATAGAAATTAGTTAGGGGAGGAGAAATTTCCCTTTGAATGGATACATGTTGTAGTATTCATCAATCAACCTTATGGTTATAAGATATTCGTTTACAAATTCATGTCCACATTTTATAGTCTAGTCTAAATTAGTCATCCTCCTCTAAGAATCCCTAATTAATGCAAGTTTCACTTGCATATGAATCGAAAGTTAAAGTGTGGATTTTGGTACATTGAACAAAGCTACACAATTTTTAGAATCTACGGTGTTGAGATTAAGCTATATAGGCTCCTTATGTATTTAACCCCTCAAGTTTTTGCTCTAGATTATATTTGATAAATAATTCATTCTAATGGCTTACATTTTACATCTAAGGGAAAGAAATATACTTCCAATATCCCCCTTGAATTGTTTTATTTTACTATTAATTCACATACAACTCTCCCAATTACTGAAAACATGTTAAAGACTTTTGTGTTTTAAGAAGATAAAGAATGGAAATATGACCCATGTTAGGTTATTTCCAATATGAGGATATCAATAAAATTTTCTCCTTATTTTCACTCTCCCACAAAGGATAAAGTAAAAAAGGTTAACAAAGATATATGGACTCAAAGTTCTACAATAAACCCTAGCCAAATGTCTATTACAAAATCTCAAGGAAATAGCCTAAAACATCCCAATATTGTTAGAAAATATGCAGAAGATATTTTGGATGTTGATATCCCCCTCCCTCCAAGAAAAAGACTAAAAACAACAATTATTTATGATAGAACACTATTAATTATTCATTGTACTTCTAATGAATAGTATGACATTCTTTTAGAAATGTTATCACAAGAGAAATGTTTCAAGGAGATGGTCAAGGGAATGATGTATTCTTAAGCCAAAACTGCAATTATAAAGAAGTATGGCTTGTGGCATGAGGGCTACTACATTGCACAAATCCTGTCTGTGTGCTATATCTCCTATCTCTCTCATATATTTTTGCTCATATGCAGAACAAATGCAGTCGAAAAGAATGGAACCTCTTTTCCTTCAAGTGGCCCAATTATACCACAACCCAATAACCTACTAGTGGCTAGGTTTGACTACCTCACCTCTTAACCAAAGTTACAATGTCGACTATTCTAGAGTATTCTTCATCATAATCATGTGCCCAACCCATTTTCCATGAGTTGTGGGGTTGACGTGGCATCCTCTCAAGTTATGGTGGTGAAAATAGGAAGGTCAAATTCCATGTCGCATAACTTTTGCACACAAGCTCCAATTGAGGCGATTTTTGCACCATTGGAAAAGTATGTATCTGTAGAATATGAAAAAATGGTTTTGCAATAGAGAAGGTTAACCCCCCAAAATTATCATTTAATACCTCAAAATGCTCCCTGAAACTTTTAGAATACAATTTTCCAAACTAGGCCCCAGTGGTAAAAATGGTCTTGTGAGTTTATTCCTCCACTTTTTCCACTTTGAAATCATTGATATGGATGAAAAATAATATAATGATCCAATCTAGATAAGTAAGGAACATATATCACAAGAAGTACAACAAGAAATTGAGGATATTGAGTAGGTGGTAAATAAGCATGAAGATATATCATAAAGAGAGGTGCTTGAATCCATCTCTCATTGCATATCTAGTTTGGGCTCAGAAAGATGGAGGTGCAACGAATATCTACTCACTGTGGAGTTGTATTGGTAGCTCAAAGAAATGTTGGGGAAATTCTCATTTGACCAGAATGAAAATCGAGATGAGTTCCTCCTCAGCATGGAGGAACAACACTTACTCTATGAAATTATGGATTGGTGACCTCTTGCACAAACATATGTGCACGGGAACTCATAATTCATGTCTCATCATTTCGATAACCTATTTTGTTGATGCCGTTTAGTTGGTTTTTCTTGCTACAACGTATAGGCATATGTTTTTGGTTTTATGTTAAGCTAGTCCATAGGACCATGTAGCGCACTTTTTGGTCTTGTTTTAGCAGAAATATCATAAATACTTTGTCAATTTTGATGAACTCTTGCTCAAGCCTCATATTCAACCTTTGGTCTAGTTTCCACACAAACAAATCATGATAACAATGTGCATAGCTTTTTGATCATATGTAACGTAAATAATTATATTAAAAATATTTTAAGGTTTAAAGTATTAATAATATAGATCTACAAAGGACAATATAACTTTATTTCCTGTCAACACATTTACATGGAACATAACAAGTGTGCTAACAGGCTTTCCAAGGAGGCCACGATACTACCCCGAGGCCTATGGATGATCCAGGAGCAGAATGGGGCTGAATATTACCAATATTACCGTCGTCCCTACATCGATCGAGCATATCCAAGGTTGGACATGCCCTAAAATTTTCTTATGATATCTATCAGTTGTTTCCTACTTTATAGCAATTTATGTAAATATATATGTATTTACTTTATCTATGCATATCACACTTGTTGAACAGCCTGAGAGGTGAACATGTACAATTTTTTTGGAATGGCTCTGGCCATAACTTATATTTTTTGACACCTATCTAACTTTGGCCATAGGCCAACAGTTGTGCATATGCTTAGGCATCGACCATATGTAATTTTTCAAATTAATAAAAAATTACGATTTTTTCTTGAGAAAAAAATAATATAAATGAAATAAAAAAAATTATCCTAATATAAATAAAATATAAGTTACTAAATTTTATTATATGATGTAATTTTCTTATAAATAAATATGGTGAAAAATAATATAAACATATTATTTTTTAAATTATATTTTTGTTTTAAATAAAACATTTAATTTAAATTTGATGCTCCCATGTAAATTATATGATGTAATTGTTTGTTTCCAATCTTCCAATATTTGTGTGAACCATATCCTCACATATTTTTTTCTTTAGAGTAATTTAATTATTATATTGTTTTATTAAAATTTCATGCTAAATCATGAATTTTCTCTTTTAAAATGCGTTGTGTAATACATAAATAAATTTGAGAACCAAAACATTGAAATTATAAAAGGTTTAAAACGCAGTAACAAATGATAGAAAATAGAGCTGTATTTTTCCCGTACAATGATGGGCAAAGAACTCATTTCCCAGTACAATAATTGCAAAGATCCTTTTCTCACAATTTTAAAAAATTTACTCCTTATAATAATAAATCACGGGCTTCAAAAGAAACCGATGGAAGCTTTTCTGACAGAATTTGGAAGGATTTTATTTAAAGGTATTTTATTTTAAGATTTAAAGTATTAATAATATAGGAAAAAAATTTCTCCTAATATAAATAATAGGTTACTGAATTTTATTAGCTGCACCGTGCTCCATATCCATATCAAGCTCCCTCGCACACCTGCTGTAGAAATTGGACACCAAAATCATTTGTACGGTTTTCTTTAAGGATGTGGTGCAGAAGATTTCAGCGTCTTCCATAATTTCCCCACTTGAAGAGGGAGCCAAAGAGACCAGAAGTAAATTGAGAATGCTTCTGATCTCTCCTCCTTTTTGAATGGAAGAACAGGGAAACTGCCCCTTCCGGTCTTTAAAGTGTTCCAACACCTCTGGTATTAATGTATAATGTATTGACCAGCAATGTCTGGAAGAAATTTCAAAGCTTGGAGGTTGGAGGGGCAGCATTGTTGCTGATCCGAAGTCAACTGTCTTAGGGTTTCGAACTCTTCAACGACATGGATACCAGGTGTTTCAGGTATAGAACCACATCTTATTAACAAGTCACTACCTGTAGATATTGATTGTTAATATTTAATATCAGAGGTATTGGAATACTTCAAAAACCAGAAGGTGCAGTTTCCCCGATTTTCCATTCAAAGAGTTGGGGAGAGTCCCCAATTTAGTTGGGACGTCCTTCGTTCAAGTGAGGAAGTTATGGAAGAGGCTGAAATCCTCTCCACCACATATTTAAAAGCAGCCGTCCAAAAGATTCCGCCTCCAGTTTTACGGCACAGGTGAGGCAGAGGGCTTGATATGCAGCACTTCAAACAGATCTTTAAATAAAATCCGTCCAAGTTCAGGTACCCTCTGTTATTTTACATCTGTTTACATCTACATCTGAAGTTTTTAGTGATTTCTTTAAAGAACCCTCAAACATTGAAAATTTTCACTAAAGGGTTTTGGATTTACAGAAATGGCCGTGACCCCTAGAGCCTTCTGCCTCGCCTTGTTATCTTTGGAACAGCAGCAACCAGATTGCCGTGTGTAGCAAAGGGTATTGACGAGCCGGAACTTTAGCCAGATGCTGTGCTCAGGTTTGGCGGGGTTGTTCTGCGGGAGATCCGAAAGTTTCCAGATTGTGATGAAGACGATTGCCAAGTGTCTGATAAAATGCCTAATCAGCAGTTGACAATGACAATGAAGGCAGCTCGGAAGTCTGCCCCGGCAACGGCTGGATGAAGAACCCCATAGGCTCAGATCTGTCATGATTGTTCTGCGTGAGGTCCGAAAGCTTTCATATTGTGATGGAAATGATTGCCAAGACAAAAGGGCTGAAGCGTAAGAATTTGATGAATTATCTGACTGCTAAGTCTTTGATGGCTGGTAATTGTTTGAAATAATGCATTTGAAGTGTTTCAAGAAATTCTTGTTCAGCAATTATTTGAGCCGATCGTGATGCCAAGTAAGGATTTCAGTCTTTAAGATAAAGATGATATAAGGAAATCCTTCTGCATAGGATTTCAGGCTATGATAATGATGATATACGGACATCCTTATGCATGCGGGGGAATTTAACATGATGTAGTTGATTTATGAATTTTTTTTTAAAGTTATTTTATTAATTTATAATAGAATTGGTGTATCATTTTAGGATATATTTTGATTGTAAATGAAATGGGCCTGGTTAACCGTCTTCACCTCTTTGGATGGCTAAGCTGAATCATGTTTTTTCGGAGCTCAATGAACCAGATATCTTTTCAGCATATCCCCTGTTCCAGGAATGTCCAGGCTGATCTCCTCTCTAAGGATGGTCTTGGCATGCAGCCAGGTCTATGCTCTTTATCAGTGATGCCTGATGGAATCTCCTTTCTTATTCAGGATTTCAGTATCAACTGAATGTGACTCCTCTCCATAGTAAGGCAAGCTAGTTCTCTGAGCTTCAGTTCTATACGAATGTGACTTATCAAGTTTTCCTTAGTGTCTTTTTACTTCTGCTGCTGAATGTACTGAATCTAATCTGTTAAGAAGATATGGGTAAGGTTTTTGCTTCAGGGTTCTGTGAATTGGATAAATCTGTTCCACTATATAGTATATGGTTTTGGGCATCTCATAGCCCCAAAAAAATGTAATGTATTGCAGATCTTTATATTTCCTTAATATAAATCCATGATGTTTTTTTTTCTCTGAAAAAATCTGGAATTTGGTGATATAATTTTGGGTAAGAATGTGATTCTTTTATTTAAAATGTGTTTTTAGTGAATAATTTCTTTATTTAAAATGTGTTTCTGAATGTATAATAAGTGTTTTTTATAAGGTTAAATGATGGAAGGATATATTTTGGTTCTATGATTATTATATAGGCATAATCTGGAATTTGGTGATAAAGTTTGGGCAAGAATGTGATTTCTTTATTTAAAATGTGTTTTTGAATGAATAATTTTTTTTATTTAAAATGTGAGTTTGAATGCATAATGGATTCAATGCCATGAAAAGTCCATAGAGCATAAGGATTTTGCAAACAACTCAACATTATGATTTTAAGAAATCCTTGCCAAAATATAGACTACACTTTATCATATAGGTAAAAATCCAACTCTTATATTGACATCCTAATGTGGTGGGCATTGCAGTACCTTTTAGGATGCAATGGCTCATGCTTTGAAGCTTTCACTTATTTCTAGTGTCTATATCGTAAAACAAAATGAAGAGGTGCTAATGATGGAGATCACAGCATTATAGGTTACTTATCCACATTCTTTATATAACAAAATTGCTGCTATTTAATGGGTTTTGGCTTTTCAATATTATGTTATATAAGTGGATTCATTAATCTTGGACAAAGATTTATGAAATTTTTCTTTCTTCAATTTTTTTTATCATGTTGATTATTAGAGTTTTTGAGAATGGTCCTTGGTTTTGGGGAAACACTAGGTTTTTCATATCTCAGTTTCCAGATTTAGATCCTCTATGTTTGTTACTACAATCCTAGTTTAGGTTCATCTTTCTACTTTACCATCACATTTATGACATTTATCCATGTTTAAGGATATTGTGAACTCCTTAGGCACTTAAAATCAAATCAGATCTTGAGAGAACTTTGATGCAACTATGTACATATGTTTATGTTTATACTTGTGCGAAGATAAACCTTGAAAAGGCCTTTTATATAGAATGCTTATGAAATTATGATTATGAGAACACAACATTGCATTATTGAATATGTCATTTCTTAGGCCTTCTACAAGCTACATGTCCCTAAGCTCAAGTTCATCATCTTGGAAAAGAATGACAAAAAATGAAATGGATTGAATTTTCTAAAAATTGAAGAAATCATAGGTATCAATTAAGGGATTCAGATGAAAAAAAATGAAATAGATAGAATTTTCTAATAAATGAAGGTGATTAGGGTAAAGATCAAAAACCCCAAATGTCAATTGGGGAATCCATTGCATTGGTAAGGCCAATATTGAAGACATTGATACTAATCTTTCTTCCTCAAAGGAATTAAGTGTTCTTAAAACATTTTTTAGTGGAATAAAGAAATTTCATGATATTGATCTCTTCCATTCTAACAAAGAATCAAATATCATTTATAAATCTTGATATACCACTTAACTTATAGTTAGTTTATATAGACTTTTTTAATGGGAATGCCAAATGATAAAACAAAAAAGGAAAAATTTATATTTTTTTTAAGAATAAGAAAATATTTATGCACTAGCTATGTTTTTTTGTTACCATTGTAAGTGTATTTTTACATATTTAAATTTGGCCTTATTTATTGATATCGTTAGTTTCCACAATTTCACAAACTTCGATTCAACTAATTACACTGCCCCTAGACTTAGAGTAAATTTTTTTAGTAATAATTTTATTTTAATATATTTCTTTATTTATTAAGTTATATGATTTTTTTTAAGGTGGATTATCATTAAATGAACACACATTAATACAATGTCATATTTCCATTTTTGTATTATTAATGGTGTATCATACACATTTACCTTTTAAATTCACCATTTTCTAATTTATTTTATGTAATATTAATTCATAAATTTTGCGTGAGGTGAATTTTGAAATTTAAAATAAGTCTCAAAAAAAATTATTATCAAAATCAACTTTACAAGAATTAAATATATAATAAATTAATATTGATTAATTTAAAAATATTTATTTATCAAGTAGGTAAAAATCCATAATTAACTATAATAATAATTAAAAAATATACTAAAAAATATGTTACTTTTAAATATTCATATCAATTCAAAATTCAAATAATAAATATAGTATATTCTATTTTAATTCATTTCAAATTAAAATTAAAATAATAAATATAGTATATTTATAAAAAATCTTCAATTCAAAATTTAAATAATAAATATAATATATTTGTCCACGGGGTCTTGGATAGATGGTGATTGGGTGCTTTGTTAAGGCACTTTTGATGTGAAGTCACTGGTTCAATTCCTCGCGGGTGAGATATTGAACATGATGAAGATGTAGTCCTCCCAAGCTTACAAAAAAAAATATAACACATTTATAGAATTTGACATAATTAAATATTTAATTAATATATTTCTTGTATTATAGAGAAAGGTTAAATGATATATTAATTTTTTACATTTCCATTTACCATAACACCTCACATATACATTAAGTGTATAACATATATGATATAAATATCACTTCAATCACGACTATAACATATATAGTATAACATTACACTTTTCTTCATGTTAGTTTTTATATTTAGTAGAAGGATTTCTATTTAAAATTTCGGTGGAGGTAAGGTAGTTGAATTTTTTTTTAAAGATAATTGGATGGCTAAGATTAACTCTGAGGCGAACATGCCTAGTGTATCCTTCATCTTAGTCCTATATCTATGAATTTACCGCGAGGGAGCATGGAGTGACGACATAAAAATATTTTAAAGGTATAAAAATTAATGGAAACACGAGAGGTGAAGCATTTCCATTCTCCTGCATCATGGTGATTGTGTAAAAAATTTTGATTATCGTTTGCACCTAACGATTATAGAATTTTGGTTAGAGGAGGTGGAAAAGGAATTGTTTCAACTTCATGGGTCCTCTCACTCTGCCATGTGAGGTCTCTATTTTTCGCAAATTATGAACACCTTGATCACTGATTATTGTGGTGACAATTCTCTAAATGAGTGATCATGATTGTGTGGGGCACTGTGGTTACAATTCTTTGAACAAGCGAGGCCAGGACAATGACTGTGTGGGGCTTCTGAGGGGTAGGGCTCTAAAATTAGTGTGTCTCTTCATTAATTTTTGTGTAAATATTAGCACAGACAGATCAGTTGGCCCGATTTAGTGATGGATGATGCAACCCAAGTTTGTTTTCTCTCATTTATTCTTTCATTTTCAAGGAGTAGGTGACATTTTGTGATTTAGTTTTGCAGGGAATTTATTGTGATGTTAACGATCAATTCACAGATGGAGAAGGGGAATCAAATAAAATTTTGGGTGTCGGATGATGTTTCAAAATCTGATACAAAGTCACCAGAAAAAGTTGTCAATGAGGAACTCTACATTTCTCCAATGAAAGCCTTCCCAGTTGGTAGTGTTAGCTCTGAATTAGTTATGCCCTTAGATGTCTTAGTATGTTTTCGCATGTTATTTTTGGAGGCTGTTCATCCCTTTAGTTTTCTGGATTTCTTTTGTTGTGACTAGAAAATAATTTGTTTGTTATACAACACAACATGTACAAATTCTATTGAATCTCTGTCATGTTGAACTAGAACCACTGTTTCGTGTTTCAATTATGCTCAAAGAAGCGGTAAGTTCTTTGGTCCCATTACAATTTCTAAAATCATTGTACATATATTGTTTCAACGCAATTGTTGTAATATATTTTTTGTAATTTGTGGTTGGTGCAAGTTACAGATGCCAGGAAAATATATTTTGATCATAGTACTTCGGTTGCCCATCATGGTTAATCAAGGACAACCATGGTCCAATATCGCATTGTGACAAAGATTGTCTCAATATGAAAATTAACCATGATCAACCATGGTCCAATACCTTTATAATATTTATCTTAGAGTTTATATACCTTAGGTTTAATATTATTCCCTTGGGTTATTAATATTAATCCCTTAGGTTATTAATATTAATCCCTTGGGTTTATAATACCTGTAGGGGTTTTATAATTAATCCCTTGGGTTTATCAATCCCTTTGTGTAACATCACATTATGACAACCATGGTCAACCATGGTCCAACATCGCATTGTGAAAAAGATTGTCTCAATATGAAAATCAACCATGGTCAACCATGTTTATTATAGGGTTTATGGTCACATTGTGAAAAACATTGTCTCATGGTCCAACGTTGCATTGTGACAACCATGGTCAGTCATGGTCAATCATAGTCCAATGTCGTATTGTGACAAAAATTGTCTCAATATAAAAATCAACCATGGTCAACCATGACTAGCCATTGTCCAATGCCGCATTGTGTCAAAGGTTGTCTCAATATGAAAGTCAAGCATGGTCAGCGATAGTCCAACGTCGTATTGTGACAAAGATTTTGTCAATATGAAAATCATTCGTGGTCAACCATGTTTATTTTGTGGTTTATGATATTTATCTTAGGGTTTATATACCTTGGGTTTATAATAGGTTTTTCTCAATATTAAAATCAATCATGTTCGACCATGGTCAATCATGGTCTAATGTCGCATTGTGACAAAGGTTGTCTCAATATGAAAATTAACCATGGTCCAACATCGCATTGTGACAAAGGTTGTCTCAATATTACAATCAATCATAGTTAGTCAACCATGGTCACATTGTGAAAAATATTGTCTCTTGGTCCAACATCACATTGTGGCAACCATGGTCAAGGCTCAACCATGGTCTAACATCGCATTATGACAAAGATTGTCCTAATATGAAAATCAACCATGGTCAACCATGGCGAACCATTGTCCAATGTCGCATTGTGACAAATATTGTGTCTTAGGGTTTATAAACCTTGGGTTTATAATATTTATCCCTTGGGTTTTTAATATTAATCTCTTGAGTTTATTATTCCTTTGGGTTTATAATATTTATCTTAGGGTTTATATACCTTGGGTTTATATTGTCAATCCCTTGGTCCAATGTCACATTGTGACAACAATGGTCATCCATGCTCAACAATGGTCCGACGTCGCATTGTGAGAAAGATTTTCTCAGTATGAAAATCAACTGTGGTCAATCATGCTTATTATAAGGTTTATAATATTCATTATTAATTATTAATATTTTTAGTAACAATATTATTGTTAGTATTATTATTTAATTATTCAATATTATTTAATTATTTAATAATTTTAGATTATTTGATTTAATTAGTAATTAATTAATACTTATTAGTAATAATTATGAGATTGTTTTTTGGATTAATCATATCTTTATGTTATGGTCCACGTTTCAAACCATTTAATGTGGTTCATCCATTGTCCTTAGGATAAACCACATTAGATGGTTCGAAACGTAGACCATAACTTAATGATGTGATTAATCCAAAAGACAGTCTCATAATCAATATGGATCACAAAATTTAAGATCAAGGATTAATAATTATTATTACTGATTAATTAATTATTAATAGTAATTAGTGGTTATTACTTATTTTTAATGATTAATAATTATTAAATATTATAATAATAATAATTAATATATATATATATATATATATATATATTTTGTCACGTGTGGTTCACGGATACCCATGGTCACTGGGTAGCCGCTACGTCCACAGTAAGAACTGGGTAGATTGACCCCGAAGGGGATCACACCCCTCGGCCTATATCTAGACCTGACCCCAAGAGCTTTCAGGAATTGACCCTGTGACCTCCCGATTGGCGAGGCACTGATTTGACTAGTTGAGCTAACTCTTGGGGTTAATATAATTATAATAATAATAATAATTATTATTATTAATTAATATTATTATAAACATAATAATTAATAATTAATAGTAATAATAGTTATTATTATTTCTTATTATTAATAATTAATAATTAATAACTAAATAATAATAATAATTAATAATTAAATAATACATATTATTTTTATTATTATATATTTATTAATGATTTGTGTAGTAGATACAAATGAAATTTTCATTGTATATCAATTATATTTAATTAATTAAATGTGGCTGTGATAATATATAATATAATATATTTTAAAATGTTATATAAATATTTTCATATATATATATATATATATATATATATATATATATATATATATATATATATCATGCATGTTTATTGTATTTGATTATATATTATTATATGCTTTTCAATTATATAAAATATAAGGGGGAGTTTATCAGAAGCGTTCTCAATTTATTTGGGGACTTCGTCGTTCCTCTTTCCAAGTGAGTGTTCGAATATGTAATTCCTACTTCTCTCAATTGTGATTATTTCTAACTAGAGGAGTCTGTTCCTAGCTATGTTGCTAGATTTGTGTGTTGTTGAGATGTTCTCTCAACCAACAGATTGTGTGTCCAAGTGATGCAATCCTAAGGTTGCACAATCAATATACCTTATTGGGATTCATTTTCCCCTTTAATGGCCCTCTAAAGATCCATGCCACATATATGCATCGGAAGTGTTTTCTAGGCATCTAGCCTTAAAACTTCCAACTAATCGAAAATGATCCATTCAATCACCCCGCCGAACACCCCTATACCATTTACTTAACATAATATCACTATCGTAGAACATTGCAGGCCCATATATATCAGAATATATGAATATGTGGAA
This sequence comes from Pinus tabuliformis, assembly GCA_031772625.1. Classification (NCBI taxonomy): domain Eukaryota; kingdom Viridiplantae; phylum Streptophyta; class Pinopsida; order Pinales; family Pinaceae; genus Pinus; species Pinus tabuliformis. The sequence continues at coordinate 1,806,887,898 of CM062817.1, read as the reverse complement.
ACACAATGAAATCACACAAAAATGTTGAAAAACCTTGTAAACATCGATTCTTTACCTTTTTCTTTTGGCGCGCTTATCGTACACCGAAGTCAACACACCCAGCATTTGTGACCATTGATCTGGAGCGATAAGATCTAACAGTCCAGATCAAATCACCATATCGGTGATCGGATTCCAATAGTCCCATATATCAGTGCTAGTCTTCGCAAAGGCCCGATGTGATATGTCGCAATAGACAATCGCAAGAGGTTGGGTCTAAGCCTTTGACATAACTTTGCTTTGAAATATCGATGCGATGTAAGTGCCCAGACCCAATATGACTCAAAGCTCTCGATTATAAAATTTCAAATCAGCGTCCTTGAATCCGCTAAGAGTTAGCGTGATTTCCCTTTATAATTGGATTTCGGCGATGCAACAAATAAATACAAAGGGCGATGTGATTTGGGGTTCTACATACCCGATATCATTCAAAACCTCCATTTAAAAGCTTTGAGGTCCAGATTCTTAGTTTAAACGCAGTTTGAGCCAATACTTAGTGTATTTGGGTTTTTTCCACCTGCAAAGCCAGAACACTAAAATGCATTCAACAATTGATCCCTTAACACCAGATCTCCACTAAAACATATGAAAACATAGACTGACATCGAATTCATCTGAATGGAGGAAAAATAAAAAACACTCCAGGCCTCCACGGGCCGGTTATATAACTATGCATGCAACACTGGTTATTCACAGTAAATGATAACAGAGTTTTGGTCATAGGCCTAATCACATAGAAAAACCCTCTGTCTCAAAGGAACACATCAATTACACAGTTCCATGCTCAAAGAAATTCTCTGTACAAACATAATACAACTACATTCGAGGCTCTCTCCCTCCTCTAGCCTGATTCTCTTAATTAATGACCTCTTTCTTCTACACAGCCCATAGGCTTATAGGGCTCTCGGGTCTTCTCCTTCTCTGTCTCTCCTCTCGCATCTCCCCTTCAGAAAACAAAGGAAACACATCTATGGTAAGCTAACCATCTCCTCCACAATTGAAGGAATAAATTACACATTTAGAATCCTAATCCTATCCTAGGCTAACAAACTAGACTACTTGGCTTGATCTCCACGCAGGGAGGATCATTTTCCATTTTTTATTCTCAATTCTATTTAGAATTAGGCCATTCTTAACTACTTACATTTATCTGAAATTAATACAAACTTAACAACCAAGTCTTCCTCCAAAATTGCATTAGCCACAAAATGTGACCACTCCATCACATTGCTGGCTAGGTCTAGATGCTCTTGCATCAGACTCCCAAAGTTTAAATTAATCATGATCTCTTGATCATGCACTTTTGATCTGTGTTCTCCTGGATCCCATACTTGGTTTCGTAGTCTGTCCTTGGTTACTGTTGTTGTTGTTTGTCCCTCAAGTCTCAATCCTTTATGCTGTAATGCCCCATTTGCTATGCTCTCACTATATGATGCTATCCTTTTCACATATTTTGCTATTGTTTTGCTCACTCTAATTAACAGTTTTCCATTCCCTTCACTTGTACCATTGCTTCCAGCCAATCTTCCTTTCTTCTTTTGTCCTGTATTTGTTTTATTGGAATGTTGTTGTATGAGTTTCCACAACTCATCCAATTCTTTGTCCACTTCACTTCTCATATGTTGAATACTATTCCCCTGCAACTAATTGTGTTCTTGAAATAGAACATCATAATCCCTGTGCCAATAACCTTCCATATACATTTATGAAATATACAAATTCCTTCTCCATTGATTCTCTGTAATAATCCTAGGTCCTTCTTCTGGTTTCTCATTCATGACTTCATTATTCTTTACTTCAAATTCCAGCATACCTGTAACTCCACAAATTTCTTGAAATCTCAGAATTTTTCCTGCTTGTTTAGCTACTTGGAATATTTATTCTTCCAGTAACTTCATTTCTACACTCTTAAGGATTATGGCATTATACTTGTCTACCCCTGAAATGTCACTTCCAAACTTTTCTTCATCAATAAATTTTTGTGGTATAATAGTAATTATGTTACCATTATTTCTTGTACTCATCTCCAGTTCAACAGTTTCATACTATAGATTCACCACCATTTCATCATTCTGAGACTTTCTGATCTCACCCTTCATTAATTCGATCCGTTCTTCAGAATTAACTTCTTGGTTCAGATCAACTTCACATTGCCTTTTTCCTGCATATAAATCTTCATCAGATTCAAGCAATTCATTAATTGCAAATACTTTACCTTGCTTCCTCTTCAAAAGACTTAACTTATGCCACAATTCTGTCATCTCATTTGGAATTTCTTCCAAGAGTTCTACACAATCTTCATTGTCTGCATCATCTGTCTTTAATCCTTCTTTACTCTAGCTTTCTTCAAGGTCAATGATCCTCAATGACTGTTTAATATCTACAAAGTCTTCTATATCAATCTTCAATAGCTGTCCTCTTTTGGCTTCAGTTTTAAATAGTTGTCTAATATCTACGTAATTTACTACAGCTATGTTTAACAGCCGCTCTTCCCTCTGCATCACATAATTATGTGAGTTTCCTTCACTTATGACAACACTAAATAGTTGCCTTACCTCAGTGTATCCTTTGATTTCAATAATTATTTTTCCATCCTCCTTTTGACTTATCAATTGGATGTCATCTGACTGGACATCTTCCTACACTCGGTTGTAACTTCCCTCCTTATTTTGCATATGACTATGAGTAGTCATCTCTCCACTTGTTAATATAATAGTTTCCAATAACTGCTTGTCTTTCCTCAAGTTTATATGACCTGCAAACACACAACAACTTTCAATTTTCAAAATACAATACCCTTCATTTTCTTTTGATGCTTCAAGCACCAATCCTCCATCATAGATCTTTTGGATTTCAGTAGATTCTTCTTGTTGTGACTCTATTTCTTTGAGTCCTTCCTCATTTAACAAATCAATATGAATTTGTTCAAGTTCTTTGAACTCGTTTATCAACTTTCCATTCCACCTCTGTTGCAATAGCTTCCACTTGACTCTTTTCTTCATTCTCCATATGTATCTTTGGTCTTCACTTGTTTTTCTTTGTACTGCCAGACTAATCTCTAGTTCTTCATTTAGCTGCCAGTTGCTATACTTCTGCAATCTAATGCCTTCCTCAAATTCACTCTCATGTAGCTGATTGATCCGAATTGGATCCATGAAGAATCGTCAGAAGGACCATGACTGTATCAGGTCGGGGAAGACATCAAATAATTAAGAAAACAGTGGTCAAAAACACCTTTGAACAGTGGCAATTAGCAACCATCGTGTAGCGACGAGGACCTCGGTCAAGGTGCACTGACCGAGGCCAATGGAGACTACGCACGAGGAAAAACTAGCCCCTGAGAAACCCAGATCGAGAAACAGAGGCAGATTTTGATGCACGATTAGCGTTGGGAAAAACCCATCGAAATGGGAAGGCCTCGAGAACTTGGTCGCATGGAGAGCCAGGAAAAATCGGGGGGAAAAGGCTAAAGGTCAAGGCAGGACCCACACTCCGAAAACCAGTAGTATTGATCGGGGGCACCCTCAAGCGGTAAGCGGAATTGGCGAGAACAAAGCGATTCCACTCAACGGCCGATGCATGGCAAGTAGAGGAGAGAGAAAACCGCCACTGGTAACGTGCTAACAGTCGAGCAAGTCAACCATGCAAAACGTGTGAATGGCGTCAGATCTAGAGGCCCCAGATCTAACGGCTGAGATCGCGCCCGATGGGAAAGCATAATTGATGGGGGATTAAGCCATGATTTATAAGAATTTGATGTTCAATTTGACTGCCAAGGTGGAAGAAGACTAATTCCACGACATAACAGAAAAACTGAACCGATGAAGCGAGTTAGTGCAGCTGCAGGAGGACATGTGGCGACTCCCTGCGAGCCTAATGATGGCATCGAATAGGGAACTCCAAGCGAAGCTGTAGCAGGGAATTCGACGGGAAGTGGAAGAGGAATCGAATAGCCATGGGAATGAATGGTCTTAAAGCTGTGCACAGGTAAAGTAGAAGGACATGGGAACCTCGAGAGGAAGACAGGAAGGAAAAAAAAGAAGACAGAGAAAACAAAGAAAATACAGTGAAGCAAAGCAGAACGAAAGACAGAGGATCAAGCTGACTAAAGGCAGTATCGAGCACCAGAGAGCTTAAGAGATTCAAGCCATCCCAGAGAGGATCTGTCTAGACTGAGCACCACATTGGGCTCTCTCCATTAAAGACCTAAAAGGTCACAGAGTTGGTAAGGAAAAGTGTCAATGTACTCTAGTGGCTTGGGGCATCCAAGAACCACCCTGCCAAGCAAATTCTGTTCAGGAGACTCACATTGAGCTCCTTCATTGTAATTATCTGCTTTAAGACATAATAAAAGAAGGCCACTACTGAGAGCTGGACCAGAGACGTAGCCCTAGAAGATAGGGTGAACTTCTTGTTAAATTCCTGTATTCTTATATTGCTTACTATATTTCTCTGCTGTTTTCCATTTCAAGTGTCTGTTTATTTGTAATCTGATCAATTCGTTGCCTAAATAACATAGACACACACCAGCACATGAGTCTATAATACCTTCATGTAATAAATCTTTAACTGAAGTCACTCATAGGGTGATTATTAGATCAAGTGGTATCAGAGCCCTAGGCTGTGAAGGTTAGACAAACTTGTGTTGGTTTAGCTATTGAACGCTCTCTAGATCAAAGCTCAAATTAGGAGAAGGAGAGTTGGTGGAAACTAATCCTGAAATTGGGAGAGTCTATCCTCGAAAGACAATGTTAGAAGAAGGTTCTGTAGGGCCAAACCCTCAATTCATAGAAATCTTCTTAGCTATAAAGTCCATGGTAGAAGAAATGTATAGGGACTTTAGGAAACATAAGGCTGAATATTCATCAGGTTCTAAACAAGAAAAAGAAGATGATGAGTCTCACTTCCATGACCACTCCAAGGGAAAAGGAAAAGAGGAAAGCTTTCTCACACCTCCTAATAGCCCTGTGCACAACAAGAAGGCATCTTCGATCAAGCTAGATGTTAAATTTGATTTGCCTATATATGATGGAGAGTTAAATGCTGAAAAGTTGGACAATTGGATTAGACAAATTGATGTTTATTGCAGAGTATAGAACATTGAATTAGACAAGAGCAAGATTCAGCTGGCTAGCCTAAGCCTAGGAGGAACTGCCTTGGTTTGGTGGGAAGGCAGGACCTAAGTTGATATGAAAAGGCATGGTAAGATTATCTCTGTCTGGAATGAATTTGTTTCTGCAATCAAAAAGCAGTTCTACCCATTGGCCTACATGCAAAAAGCCATGATGAGTTGGAAAACTCTTCGGCGGTTGAAAGGGAAAAGTGTACAAGGGTACACTCAAGAATTTAGAAAGAGAGCATTGATTCTAGGAATTTCATTAGACTCACCAGAAACTCTGTTGAAGTACATTGGTGGTCTACATAGCTACATGAGGCATACTATCCTCATGTTCAATCCCACTAGTATAAATGAGGTATCTATACAAGCTACTCATCTAGAAGCTAGAGGAAAGAATGGAACAGAAGTTGGGGGACCATCCCAACCCACTGCAAGGAAGAGGAAGGAGAAAAGAAAGTAGAAGTGGAAAGGAAGGAAGGCTAACACTGCAAAAAAAGCAAAGCTTCATGCACTCACTGTATAAAGGATAGGCATGATGATGAGCATTGTTGGATTCTGCATCCAGAGCTAAGACCTAAGAAGTTTGAGGGCAAGAAGAAGAAAACTACTGCAACTATTCAGAAAGATTTGGGGTCAAACTCGGGAGATGAAATAGCCATTGTAGCCATAGGTATCAAAGGTAAGAATTCTGAAGCATCTACTAGTAATTCTACTCAATCTGTTATTGATGAGGAAAATGAGAGAAAAATACATGAGCTTTTCCATATTCGAATTATTTCCAAACATCAAAAGATTGATACTTTGTTTGATAGTGGCTCACAAGTAAATTTAATTTATGAAGCAATTGTAAAGAAAGTGGGATTGGCAACCACACCTCACAAGAAACCATACCCATTAGGATGGTTAAATGATAAAGCACAACTACAAGTGACTAGACAATGCAAACTCAAATTTTCTTTTGGGTCAACATTTGTAGATGAGGTGGAGTTAGACATAATTCATTTGGATAATGTGGAATTGTTTTAGGAAGTCCTTAATTGTATAATAGAAAGGCTATTTTCTACAGAGCTGAGAACAAGTATCTACTTGTTAAAGATGGAATTGAATACTTTGTAAGGGCTCATAGGCTAAAGAATAATTATACTCTCATAAACTTAGGACGGATGAAAAGAATGATAAATTCACGCAAACAATTCTTACTGATGGTTGTAAAGGAAAAGAAACTTGATAAAACCAATGTATTTGAGGGTTGTAATGTTAAACAACAAGTTGATATAGAAAAGGTTGTTTCAAAATATGATATCTTGTTTCAGGAACCTAAAGGTCTGCCACCCAAAAAGGAAATAGTACATGATATTATTTTGTAGCAAGATGCTCCATTGCCTAACATTGGGATGTACAAGTTGTCAACTTTGGAGAATGCTGAAATCAAGAAGCAGGTGCAGGAGTTGCTCGAGAAGGGGTTCATTAGGCCTAGCAAATCACCATGTGGGTCACCAATCGTTTTGGTGAGAAAGAAATATGGCTCATGGAGAACGTGCATTGATTACCGAGCACTGAATAAGATAACAATCAAGAATTGTTACCTCGTTCCTCGCATAGATGATCTTTTAGATCAATTGAAGGAAGTTGTTTATTTCACCAAGCTGGACTTGCATAGTGGATACCATCAGGTTAGGGTTGCAGAGCAAGATGTATGGAAGACTACTTTCAAAACAAAGCAGGAATTGAGTGGCTGGTTATGCCTTTTGGCTTGACCAATGCTCCTGCTACTTTCATGAGATTAATGAATGATGTACTCAAACCTTTTCTTGATGATTTTGTTATTGTGTATCTGGATGACATTCTGTTTTTTAGTAAAACGTGGGAAGAACACTTAAATCATGTTAAGCAGACACTGTATGTTTTGAAAAGAGAAAAACTTTATGTTAAACTCTCAAAATGTGAATTTGGCAAAACATCTCTGAATTATTTGGGTCATATAGTAGGGGGTGGTGAATTGAAAATATAGCCCCCTAAAGTGGCAGTCATTGTAAACTAGCCTAAACCCAAGTCTGCTACAAAAGTGAGAAGCTTCTTAGGAGCAGCACAATATTGGAGGAAGTTCATTTCTAACTTTTCCTCAATTGCAGCTCCCTTACATGCTTTAACGGGATTGAACAAGGTGTTTCAGTGGGGAGGAAAACATTAGAAAGCCTTCGACACCTTGAAAGAAAAGATTAGTACAACACCTATACTAGCACTGCCTGATCTGCAAAGACCATTTGAAATCCAAACTGATGCCATTGACTATGCCATGGGAGCAGTGTTGACACAACACGGTAAACCCATATGTTATCATTCTGAGACTTTTAATCCTGCAGTAGTTAACTATCCTACATATGATAAAGAATTGTATGCATTAGTTCAGAGTGTGAAAAAGTGGAAACATTACTTAATGGGCAAAGAGACAGTAATGCATACTGATTATCAACCACTTCAATATTTACACTCCCAAACTATGTTGCAGCAATCAAGACATTACAGATGGATGGGTTTTCTACAACAGTTTCATTTAGTCATCAGATATAAAAGGACATACATAACAAAGTTGTAGACATGTTATCTAGACCTATTATAAATGCATCTACTATACTTAAGCATAATTCTGTGCTACATGAAAGCTACATTGAACAATATGCTCAAGATATAGACTTTAAATATGTATACGCAACTTTGAGTCAAGGAAAAAGAGTAGAAGAACTGAATTATCATGTGAAGGACTGACTCTTATACCATTGTGGGAAACTCTGCATTCCACAAACTGAGAGAGTAAAGATAATTAGGGAAGCACATACTTCTCTGATATCAGGTCACTTTGGGGTAAGTAAAACAGTTGCACAGATGCAAAGATTTTGTTATTGGCAGAAAATGAATGAGACAATTTCTAGATATGTAAGAGGATGTACTATGTGTGCTAAAAGCAAGCCCAGCAATAGAAAACTAGGCTTGTACACTCCTTTACCAGTACCTTCTCACCCTTGGGAAAGTGTTTCCATGGATTTCGTTGGAGGACTGCCTAAATCTAGGAAAGGTCATGATTATCTATATTTTTTTGTGGATAGGTTCAACAAAATGTGTATTTTGATACCTTGTAATTGTAATATTCCTAATTAGCCACGGCTAATTGAAATATTCGATTTTGCCCAATTTTTGCCTTCTATAGTTATTTATAAATAAAAAAGTGAGGACGGGGTACATAACTCACTTTAAGAATAAAAAGTCACTTCTTAGTAGCACAACGTTGTGACTTAAGGAGGAGCCAAGGGGTCCAAAGGGGGAAGCAGAAATGGGGCCCACACAGACACATGGAGGGAAGAACACATGGTAAGAGGGGAATCATGCAGGAGGAGGTGAGCCTAGGGATTGTGAGAGGCAGAGACTATAAAATAGAGAGGAGCCCCCTCATTTTGGATCATTCTGGTTATGAGAATTTGTGATAGTCATTTCGACTTAAAGCACACTGGCTGTTTAGCTAGTTTGCAGCAATGTTTAGTGCATTGAGTGTCTTCATTCGGAGATCTCACCCTTAGCCCCGGGGGACTTCGAGTGCCTGCTCGGGCAAGGTATTTCCATTGGAATTCTAGTAGTAGATTCATCAAAATTTCAATAGTAGTTTCATTAGTATTTCAGCAGCAGTTTCATCAGCGTCTTTGAGGAACTACGTAGAACCCCAAGGGGGTGATTTTTGGGGGTTGGCCATTTCAGAAAATATTTCTGGGTTTTTCTGGGTTTTTTGGATAGAGTCTGATTCCAAAGTTTCAGCCTTTTCTGAGGAGGGGAGCAGCCCCAAATCCTCATTCAACTTCTAGCAGCAACAACAGCACGGCGGTTTCCCAGCAGCTGGGACGCAGATCAGTGTGAGGCCATTCTAGGAAAGCTTTCTTTGTTTTTCTAGGTTTCTTGAGTAGAGCCTGAATCCAAAGTTTCAGCTTTCTCCGAGGAGGGGAGCAGCCCCAAATCATCATTTGTTTTCTAACAGCAACAACAGCATAACAGTAGCATCCACACAGAGAGACCATTCTTGTCATTCTGAGAGTATTTCTTCACTTGCCTTGTGCAAGTCGAGGTGCCATCTGCCTGATCACCTTTTGTACTCATTTATTGCTCAATATAATAAAATGTCTTAGCATTTATTGTGTATCTATTTATGGTTTATTTGATATATATAGTATCATTGTCACTTGCATCTCTGTGAGCATTCTCGGCTCTTATACCACTTGTGTGTTTCTATTATACTCTTAGACAGAGTCTGGAAAGGGCCGGGCAGTCTCCGGATATTTTCCTCCTTTTAGAGGCAACATATCTGGTAAATGCCCTCCCAATCCATCTCTGGTTGGAGTTTGCTTGTGTTTGGGGTATATTCCTGAAATGGGATGTTACAGTAATAAACAGATTACAGCTGAACAAACTGCAAAATTATTCTTTGAACATGTATGGGTTCATTTTGGGTTACCCACTTCTATTGTATCTGATTGAGACATCTGATTTGTGGGGAAGTTTTGGTCAAGTCTGTGGGAACTGATGGACAACAAATTAAAGAAAATCACAGCTTTTCATCAACAAACTAATGGCCAGACAGAAGTAGTTAACATGACAGTGATCTAGTTACTGAGAGGATATTGCAACAAACATCCTAAGATTTGGGATGAACATTTGTGTTCTGTGCAACATGCTTACAACAGAGCAAAACATTCTTCTACATAGAGATCTCCTTTTGAGACCTGTTTTGGTTTCACACCAAGGTCTCCTTTGGATTTTTTCTTTGGTAAAGATACCATGGTTGAGGGACACAGTGATATGGACAGGGCAACTAGGTTCATTGAACAAATCCAGGAGATCCACCAAGCAGTACAAGAACAACTGGAAAAGAGCGAATCCAAATACAAGGCTAGGCATGACAAGCATCGGATGGAGCATAGTTTTCAAGTTGGTGACCAGGTCTGGTTGTATATCAGTAGGGATAAGATGCAAGGTGAAGGTAAGAAGCTAAAGCCTATTAGGTATGGACCTTTCAAAATACTTGAGAATATTGGTGAGAATGCTTTTTGCCTTGATCTACCAGCTTACATGCACATCTACTTAGTTGTAAATGCAGATTGCTTGAGGTTGTTTGAACCCTCAATGATTGAGGATCGTGAAGAGCAGAGTCAATTGCCTTCTATTAATGACCTGCTACATGAATATATTAATGAATTTCAGGAAGACACAGTGCTGGATAAGAAGGTGAGGATGACATGCACAGGAGATGTTGAGTACTTTAGAGTAGGGCTCAAAGGTTCAAAGCCAAGCGGTGCGAAGTGGATTGAGATTGGGCAAGTGAGAAAACAACACCCTCACTTAATCGATGCTTGAAAACCAACTTTTGGTGGTCCAAAATATTTTCAGTGGGAAGGTCGTGATCCGAATTGGATCCATGAATAATTCTCAGAAGAACCATAATTGTATCAGGTCAGGGCAGACATCAAAGAATTAAGAAAATAGCGGTCAAAAACACCTCTGAACAGTGGCAGTTAGCAGCTAGCGTGGAGCGACGAGGACCTCAGTCAAAGCGCGCTAACTGAGGCCCATGGAGATTGCACAGGAGGCGAAACTAGCCCCTGGGAAACCCTGATTGGGAAACAGAGGCAGATTTTTTAGCGCTAATCGCGCATCGTTAGGCAAAACCCCTCGAAATGGGAAGGCCCTAAGCGCTCGATCACATGGAGAGTCGGGAAAAATCGTGGGGAAAAGGCTAAAGGTCAAGGCAGGACTCGCGCTTCGAAAACCAACAATATTGATCGGGGGCACCCTCAAGCGGTAAGCGGAATTGGTGAAAATGGAGCGATTCCACTCAGCGGACAATGCATGGCAAGCAGAGGAGAGAGAAAACCACCGCTGATCATGCACTAATGGTCGAGCAAGTCAATTACGTTAAACGTGCGAATGACATCGGATCTGAAGGCCCCAGATCTAACGGCTGAGATCGTGCTCGATGGGAAAGCGGAATCGATGGGGGATTAAGCCATGATTTGTAAGAATTTGACGTCCAATTTGACTGCCAAGGTGGCAGAAGACTCATTCCATGACGTAACGGAAAAACCGAACCGATGAAGCAATTTGGCGCAGCTACACGAGGACATGTGGCCACTCCTTGTGAGCCTGATGATGGCGCCAAACAGGGAACTTCAAGCAAAGCTGTAGCAGGTGATCCGATGGGAAGTGGAAGAGGAATCGAATGGCCATGGGAACGAATGGCCTTAAAGCCGTGCACAGGTAAAGCAGAAGGACATGGGAATCCTGAGAGGAAGACGGGAAGGAAAAAAAAAGAAGACAGAGAAAACAAAGAAAAGACAATGAAGCAAAGCAAAACGGAAGACAGAGGGCTGAGCTGACCAAAGGCAGTATCGAGCACCAGAGAGCTTGAGAGATTCAAGCCATCCTAGAGAGGATCTGTCTAGACTGAGCACCACATTGGGCTCTCTGCATTAAAGACCCAAAGGTCACAGAGCTGGTAAGGAAAAGAGTCGGTGTACTCTAGTGGCTTGGGGCATCCAAGAACCACCCTGCCAAGCAAATTTTGTTCAGGAGACTCACATTGACCTCCTTCACTGTAATTCTCTGCTTTAGGACACAATAAAAGAAGGCCACCACTGAGAGCTAGACCGGAGACGTAGCCCTGGAGGATAGGGTGAACTCCTTATTAAATTCCTGTGTTCTTATATTGCTTATTGTATTTCTTTGCTGTTTTCCATTTCAAGTGTCTGTGTATTTGCAATCTGATCGATCCGTTGCCTAAATAACATAGACACATACCAGCACATGAGTCTGTAATACCTTCATGTAATAAATCTTTAACTGAAGTCACTCATAGGGTGATTATTAGATCGCTGATAATCCCTTTCAAATTGCTGGTTCTTTCCATCTTCATCTTGCTGAATTAATACTTCTGTCTCCTTCACGTCTTTGAGGACATAACATCCTTGCTGCTCCTGATCTTTCATCTCACCTTCAAATAATCTCTGCTCAATTTCTCTGATTTCAGCATCATATTTATTAGTGCGGTCTTCCACACTTTTTTCTCCATCAGGTTCTGCAAGCTTCATTTCTCTTCAAGTTCCTTGATCAATCTCTCCAAGAATTCTATTTCCTTGTGAAATCTCTCCAGCAGTTCATCACAATTTCCATTCTCAGCTTCATTCTTTTCTTGGCAATTCTCCTGAGTTGTCCTATTTTCGACACTATCATATTGCAAGCATCTTTCATCAATTCCATTAAACAAATTCATTGGTTTACCTTCTTGTAGCACCACTATGGCATTGTCATTAGACTTACGGTCTATATCAACCTCATCTGACTATTTCACACCAAATAGAATTTCATCTATGAACTACTTCTGCTGCAATAGATCAACACCTTCTTCCTCTAAAAGGGATTCTTGTTAAGTTATGGTATGTTCTATGCTTATAACAGTTTACTTCTTTTTCTTATTATATTCCATCGATTAGCAATCACATGTACATAAAGTAAAGTGCAGATAGAACATCAAACGATCGACAGAAAACAAGCCAAGACAAGAGACACAAGATGTGGCGGCTAGCCAGGGACAAACCCCACAATGTGTGGGGAAACCCTTTGATCAAATCTTCTTTTATCTTCAATAATTCAACAGAGAGAAATAGTACAATAAATCTGATTCATATCAGCAGGAGCAAACCCTAGATCAGCGGCTTCATTATCAAACTAGGGCAGACCATATCTCACAAACCGATCGTCGGATTGACTTCATTCCACCACCAAAAGTTTCGGCTTCCAGAGAAGGTTCAGATGAAACTACATCGCAGTTCAGATGAGGAGATCTTCTATGCCACACAAGTCAATCTTTACTTCTGCAGTTGCAGCTTCAGTTTCAACAGTTTTCGGCTTCAAACTAGGGCAGTCGATATCTTGCAAACCGTTCGTCAGATTGACTTCATTCCACCACCAAAAGTTGCAGCTTTCAAAGGAGGTTCAGATGAACCTACAACGCAGTTCCAAAGAGGAGATATTCTAGGCCACACAAGTCAATCTTTACTTCTGCAGTTGCAGCTTCAATTTCAACAGCTTTCGGCTTCACATGTGTGAGAGAGAGAGACCCATTTCAGCGCAGTAGAGAAGAGACTCATATCTGCGTAGTAGAGAGAGAGATGTGATGAGATGAGTGAGTCCAAATGAGGAAAATTCCTCTTATATTTATCCACAACGTTGGTGGGTGAATAGATGCGACTGTTGGGCTTCTGAGCCTACATTAGTTGTAGGTCGGTTTGATAATAATTCCATAATCAAAATAAATTCATATCTCCATGAATAATTATCAGAATCGGATGATATTTATATCAATCTTACACCTCTCGATGAGAGGAATCTAATAAAAATATTGTCATCCATGAATAAGATGACCCACATGAAGTTTTTCCCTGGTTGCCAATTTTAACACTCCCTCTCAACCATGGAGAACTTCATCTGCAACCTGTCTATCGGTCGTTACTATTCATCCATCAAATGCATTGCCCTGTACAGCCTGACCCTTGCCTTGCTCTGCTCTATTAATCCTGTTTTGCTTTGTATTGTTATGCCCTGCACTAATCTATACTTTTTGCTCTGTTCTGCTCTGCTCTTGCATTGTTCTGTTCTGCTCTGCTTTTGTCCGAATTATGAAGAAGAAGAAATGATCGAGGATGTATCACACTGACTCAAAGTCAGTCTCAGAGTATGTACCACTGGTCCCAGACCAGTCTCAACCAACCCAAAGTCAGCGTCATAGTGAGTACAACTCTAATGGTCCCAGACCAATATCATCATCCACTGACTCAAAGTCAGTCTCAGAGTATGTACCACTGATCCCAAACCAGTCTCAACCGACCCGAAGTCAGCGTCATAGTATGGTACAACTCCTACCACTGGTCCCAGACCAGTATCATTGATCCCAGATCAATGGAGGTCATCCTAGCGTAGGGAGTACGGTAGTTACAACGATGCGTCCATCGGTACTACTATGGTCCCTAACTTCATTTCCCTGCTCATTGATCAGATGAGAGGTACTTCCCATGAGTCCCAGACTGCATGGGTAGGATGCCTCGACAGGAGAACTAATCAATCCTGTCCTCACAGGAGAACACATCAATCCTACTACAATTGCCATGGAGAACACATCAATCCAGGCCTCACAGGAGAACACATCAATCCTGCTACAATTGCCATGGAGAACACATCAATCCAGGCCTCACAGGAGAACACATCAATCCTGCTACAATCGCCGTGGAGAACACATCAATCTAGGCTGCCATGGAGAACACATCAATCCAGGCCTCACAGGAGAACTAATCATCCTACTACGCAGGAGAGCGAATCATCCTGTTCCACAAGAGAGCGAATCATCTTGTCCCACAAGAGAGCGAATCATCTTGTTCCAGTGTGCACCACCAGGGGAGGGTGAGTCACCCTGTGGTCATATGTTGCTCCAGTAGGAACAGCAAGCCCTCAGAGCTCCCAGAGCTCAATGTATGCAACCTGTAGGACCCTTTTACAAAGGTTTCTTGCCGACTCCAAGTCGTTTGGGAAAATCACAGATTAGATCTTTTCCTTGGGGATTTGACAAGGTGTATCAACCTGTACATCATCTTAATGTGATGGAGCTTCCTTGCTCATCGACGTACCATATCCCAGATGATGTCTATCTGCTGGAGAAATTGACGAATACGGGATTCCTCAATAATCGAATCCCACCTCTGGTTGTTACAGAGAATCACAGTGGTATCCAATGTAAATCCAAACAGCTCACTGAAGAGCTTTCGCAACCAGACTGCCTCACACGAGGTTATGCTAGCAACAATATATCCTACTTCGGTGGTGCTCAAAGCCACCGACTTCTGCTTCCTGCTCATCCAGGATATCGAAGCAGATCCCAAGGTGAAACAGTACCCGAAAGTGCTCTTACGGTCCATCACATTGCCTGCCCAATCAACATCAGTATATCCAAGTAGTCTCACATCTCCAACAGTGTATCTTAATCCATGAGAGATTGTGTCCTGAAGACATCTCAGAAGATTCCTGGCATCAATCCAGTGAGGCTCAACCAAATATGAGCTCACAATGCTAACTGCAAAACATATGTTCGGACAGAGGTTCACCAAGAACATCAATGTGAATGAGTTTTTGAAACTCAGAGGCATTTCCCAAGTCTGGTCCGACATCACTACCATATATCTTCTAAAAGTTAAGATCCTCGAGGTAGTCACAGGCTTGCAGTCCATCATACCGAATCTTTCCAATATATTTACCACATATTTTCCTTGAGATAGGAAAATTTCCCTTGGCTTCTGCCACACTTCAAGTCCTTGGTCCTTCATTTCAAATTCATAAGCCATCTCCCTCTTACATTTGTGAATGAGAGGGTTTGCACCTGTTAGAAAGAGGTCATCCACATACAACACCAGTATGAGAGGCTTGTCATCTTCAACCTTAAAGTAAAGGTTAGGATCAGCTTCACTCCTAGTGAATCCCAGCTTCATCAAGTAGCTATCGATCCTCTCATACCATGCTCAGGGTGCTTGCTTCAGCCCATAGAGAGCCTTCTTCAACCTGCATACATGATATTTTCAATCATAAATCTCAAATCCTTCGGGTTGCTCCACGTAGACCTCTTCTTTGATCGAGCCATGCAAGAACGCAGTCTTGACATCCATCTGATGTAGGTTCCATCCTTGTGAAGCGGCAAGGGCTATGATCGAGCGGATGGTCGTATATCTGGCAACAGGTGCAAATATCTCATCATAGTCTATACCTTCCTTTTGGGAGAAACCTTGAGCAACAAAATGAGCCTTATACTTTTCCGTGCTTCCATCTGCTGCATACTTTATCTTGTAAAGCCATTTGGAAGTAACAACAGTCTTTTCCTGGGGTCTGGGAACTACTTCCCAAACGTCATTCTTTATGATAGACTCATATTCTTCGGTCATAGCATCCTTCCATTCTTGATGCTTGACGGCATTTGAGAATGATGAAGGCTCATTTTGTATGATCGTGCTTATGATGGTCAGGTATCCTTGATACCTATTAGGTTTCTTACTTTCACGAAAGGTTCCTCGGGGTGCAGCATGTCCTTCAGCATCATCAAGTAACCCCTTAAGCCATGAAGGCCTCTTCCTAGAAGAGGAAGGCTCATATGGAGGAGGATCAATCGGATCCATGGGTTCTTCTACATCAGGCATTGATTCATCATCCTTTTCTTTCGGTTCCCTGGTGTCGGCTTCTTGAGAGCTCCTCAAAGTCGGAAGATTGATCACCTTGCTGAGAGCCATATCTTCGTCAAAGGTGACATCATGACTAATTATGACTTCCCTTTGACCGGCTACATAGATTCTATAGCCTTTAGTATTTTCACCATAGCCCACAAAAATTCCCTTCTTTCCAGATGCTCCCAATTTATTTCTTTTCTCTTTCGGCACATGAAAGTATACAGGGCTTCCAAAAATTTTAAAATGAGAAACATCAGGTTTCTTACCAGTGAATTTTTCTTCAGGAGTCTTGGAACCCAATGCTTGATGAGGGCATCGATTTTGTACATATACGACAGTGTTTGTAGTTTCATCCCATAGAAACTTTGGAAGTCTTTGATCATGTAGCATGGCCCGGACAGCTTCCATCATCGTGTGGTTCTTCCTTCCCACCACACCATTCTGCTCAGGAGTATGTGGTGTAGTAGTCTCCCTCTTAATGCCAACCTCAGGTGTGCCTGAGTAAACCAATTGTAATATATCGAAGGTCTTGCTTTGGCTTGAGGGGAATGGTCCCCTTTTGAGCTTTCCTTAGGCACATCCCAGACATACACCTTCTTTCTCTACTTGGAATTCGGGCATCTCTATTACCATCTGTCTTACATCGGGTAGAGCTTTGTAATGAAGGTGGGAAAACCTCCGATGCCAAAGTTCGGACTAAATAGATGTGTCACAAGACATGACACCTAGCGGACTTCCATCGACCTAATATAATGAATCAATATTAAACCCAAGAGTAAAGGCATATTTAACATTATTTTTCCATATACATACCTTGCCATTGCTGAAGGTTACCTTGAAGCCTCTGTCTTCCATTGCCAAGATGGAAACCATGTTCCTTTTGAGGTCAGGTGCATTTAATACATCCTAGAATTTCTAGCCTTCTTGAATGCTTGTCCTCTTCCTTGATTCCCAACTCTCCTCTTACCTTTGCTGTTGAATTTGTCATTCCTTTGATTGCCATCAGAGGGATTTTGAGTTGCACCACTGCATACTGTACCATGCTTCTCTAATCATGATTATCATCATGCTGCCCATGTCCATGATTTTATCCATCATAATGCTGCTCAAACTAGTGTGCATCATCATCATGCTATCCTATATGTGCATGATCTCATGTTGCCCTTTATGTCCATGATCTCATTCATCATGATGCTCATGATCTCATACATAGTGACTTGCTTTATCGGAAATGTAACATCGTCATTTTCCGTAGGTCCAGCCTTTACTTTTGATTTAGTCTCGGAATTATTTCTTTTCTTTGCATGAGAAGAAAAGGCAATAGGAGGACCTTTAGGCATGGGCATTTCCTGCTCTTCTACCCTTGTTTGTTCTTGAATGCATCTAGCCATTAATTCCTCGAAACCAGGAATTACATTATAGTTGAAAAGAGTAGTCCTGAACACATACCATTCAAATGGCAATCCTCCAAGAGTTGTGAGTGCCATTTCTCTGTCAGTAATAGTTTCCCCAATAGATAGGAGATCGTTCTTGATCTTGGTGATTCTTAAGAAGTATGCTTGCATACTTTCATCTTTACCCTTCTTGATTTCCCTCATCTTATTTCTAAGAAACAAAACTTGATCCGCATCGTTAACTTTAAATAAACTCACCAGTCTATCGTAGATTTCCTTGGAGATGTCCAGCTTAGAGATGTAGGCCACCAAGTGCTTGTCGATAGAGTCCCAGATGATCTTCTATTGTTTTGACTTCTCCATTTTTTCATTTGTTCCAGGCAGCAGCTGTTGTGGGGAAAAATGCCTATGCAGGACGATCCTATCCACCTAAGGTGTGACAGTGCCTTAGCAACAAACAGAGACAACTATTCTAGTATTCTTCCTTTATGAATTAAGAATGAAGAGAGATGGATGGACTAACCAGTGTCTTCCGTTTGTCCCTCGATCCGGTTTCTCTTCTCTTTGGGAATTTCCAGCTACTTGCCTTCTCGCTCGCCCAGCTTCAAGAGGTTTCTGCAAGATCACAAGAAGAGAACACTACACAAAGACATAGATTCATATTCATAACTAGTTCAGGATTAGAAATAAACTAAACATACTAATGCAATCATACATCAAAGATACATCAGTATATAGGAGAAACCAAGATAGCTTTATTGATGAATAACAAGGTTCAGGAAGAGATACAACCAAGAAGGCTCCAATCCAGCATCTCCTTCCCAGCAAATGGAATTCCTATCTTCACCTTCCTTCAAAGCATTAAGCACCCAATGATTCCAATCTCAAACCAACAACAATTCTTTGCAATAACAAAATTCCAGCCTCTAGATCTCATGGAGGAGAGATCCATATATAGATGTTTGGAGAGAGGATGAGTCAGCTTGAGATCTGACTAGTGTGCTCTCCCTCTGTCAGTTCTTGCTTCCACTTGGAGGTTCTTGCTTCCACTTGGAGATTGAGAACCTCTTACTCATCACTAGTCGAATTCACTGAGGCAAGTGTCATTGAGGAAGATTCTGGAAGCTTCCAGGGTCTTGACACCTTGTTGAATGAACTTGCCATTTGTCAATTCCCGCTCAGCGCACCCTGGTAGTGCTTCTACCTGCATTGCAGTGCAGGTAGCCAGTGCAGACTTTGCATTTCAGCGTAGACATCTAGTGGAGCCTCTGAATTGATCCTGAATTGACTTGTTTTTGAGCAGTTTCTGGTGGAGAACTTCTGTGAATTGCTGTGGTTTGTTAGCCTTGTTCCTCTAGGGGTAGGAACAACATGTTTAGGGACTTTGGATCCCTTAGATTATGGACATTTCATGCTTATAGCTGTAAGGCACAAAAATGTCTATAACAATTGCCCCCTAAAGTATGAGGCCGTTTATCGGGTGAAATGCTTTATCAGGAGGATCCGAAGTTCATTCAATGCTGGGAGGAGACCTGTAATAAGATACAATACAATACATTATTTTTCATACTGCTTTCATGATCTAGCTGAGGTGGGCATTCCCATGCTCAGCTTTATAAATTCATTTTTCTGTACATAGAACAGACAATCGTCTGATGGTAGACTGATAATTTTGATGAAATTATCATCCTTTGGGTAGGATGATTATCTGCTGCAATGATGTACATGTTAATGTCTTTATCTTTCCTGAATATATATCGCAGCCCAGATGGATGAAACTAGATCCGGGGTCTTCAAACTCGTTCGATCTTCACTCTAAGTACAAGTCGATCCATGTGAGAAATGTTCTGAAGTCGAACACGGAAAGACATCGCTTGATTACCGGTCAATGAGGTAAACCGTTAACAAGCGCGAGAGGAATCACCGATAATGATAATGACCCTCAAGGTACTGCAGTACAATTCACGTGGTGTGAATAAAGGACTTGGCGTCGAACACCACGCAAAATCTTTCGGTCGAAGGTCATTGATGTATACCTGTCGCCGGAAGTGAGAAACTTGCCATTGAGGCATGCAGGCTTCAAAGTACTGAAGGGGTTGTTCCTAGATCAACTTCTTGGATAATGAGATGATGTTGACAAGAAGCTATCCGTCAAAGGAGGGCCTTAATGAATCCCACATCAGTGACATGGAACGGAGCAAATGATTTTGATGGAGGTGAAAACGATCTGATGACATATGATTCAGGGTGGCGGTCATGAAAGGATGAAGGATAATGTATGGCAGTGGATGGGACACGGTTGATTTCTCTGAACGACTTCTCTTGAACATATGGCGACACTTATGCGATGGATCGGTACCATTACCCCAAATATGGATGGTATGGCGAGACCATGGTGATGTGACCGGTGAATGAAACAACCCAACCCGACTGTGGTACGGAGGAAAAGTGTCATGTTCAAGAGCGACTTGCTACCACCAAAGTTTTCTTGAGTTTCTCCCAATTTTTCCCCAGTCATTGCTGACCAGTACCTCTTTATTTTTGTCAAGCTTGAGGAGGATAACATATGCTTGTTCTATAACTTGCCCTTCGGGCAAGCCCATCGCTATGTTTTAACGAGCCTAGCGATAGTGAAACTCGTTCTCGTCTAAAGACAAGTTTGTCGCTATTTAATGTATTTAACGAGTCTAATGACAAGGATAACTCGGTCCTTTTCATTTTTAGAGATTCTGAAAAGGTACGTAAAGTCAACTCCAGAAGTCCTTTTTCGTCATCTAATCCCTTAAGTCCGAAAAAGTATAAAACAATACAGAAGGGATGAGTTTTCGATAGTTTTAACGAGCCGAAAAAAACAAGCGCTCGATGTTTTTGTGCAATAATCCCTCAGGTCCAAAAAGATTAAAATCTAGAGGAGGGATAGCTCTTCCAGTCGCTTTAATGAGCTGGAAGGCCAAAACTCGGCAATCTTTTCATATTCTACGAGTCAGATGAAAAGAGCTTAAAGAAGACTCGTCTTTTGAGGAACGAGTGATAAAACAGGTTAGCAGCTGATTCCAGGTACGGGTTGGAATTTTCCAATCACGGCAGTGTCACAAGGATGACTAAGTGAAATCACTCTTCGCAGCTGTTCCTCAAAATGGGTAAACAATCAAATGGAGGTGAACGATCAGCCAATGGAAAAGTGGAGGTGATGGGCAAACACGACCAAGGCTTTAATGGCTGCTGATATTTCATTCACGGTGGTTATTTACCGGGTAGTTCATTTTTTAACGAGCTTAAATGCGGATTGAAACACTTGCTCGATCTTATGTTTATTTTTTAACGAGCATGAACTATATGATAAAACTGCTCGGATCTTGTGTTTATTTTTTAACGAGCATGAACTGTGCGCTAAAACTGCTCGATTATATGGTCAAATTTTGATTTTTTACCATGACTAGCTTTGCCCTTTTCAAAGATAGTACTGTATCCTCAATTGCTGCATCAAACTAGTTAGAAATGAATAACATTTGCTTGAAAATGAGACTAAACCCTAATATTTCGCTTTGAACTATGTAAAAAGCAATTAAAAAGTGTTTTTACCTCTCATTTTACCATTTCATTTGAACTTGGTTTGTTGGAGCTTTGGAGGTGCCTCTTTCCCCTTGATTTTCATCAGCTGATTCCGGGAGATTCTGCGGACGATTTTCGGCGCCGTCTGGACCAGGTAGGAGCTAAACTTGAGCTCTTTCATTTCATGGTTTCTTTTCTGCATTCTGTGCTTGTTTTCCTGTTTTCCTGAGCTCCTGGGGTTTTATTGGGTCGCTCTGCCATCAGCGCACCTAGTTCACTTGAACCCTGCGCTGAATGTCAAGCTGCATGAAGGCAGTTTGACTTTCAACGCAGGTGGAACACTGGCTAGTTGCGCTGGGCACAGAAAAATAGTTATGTTGCACAGTTTTTGATGAAAATTTTGCCAGCTTCTAATCAAATCCAGGATCTAACTCCTCTCATGCTTGTTTTTCAGAGATTATTGGAGCAAAATGACCTTTACATGGCGAGAACGAGAACATGAAGAAGAGGACATGATTGCCTTACATGACCCTGTCACGGTGAACGCGCTGCGGAACTGTGGTCTGCTGAAGTTCTTCCGTATCTCTAGTATGAGACAACAGATCTCCTTATTGCAGTATATGCTTGATGCTTGGGATCCTATCAACCAAGTATTTCAGATTAGGAGCAAATCTATCCCTTTGACCATGGTAGACATTTACTTCTTGACTGGCTTGTCGAGGCGGGGTGCCCCCATTCTTTTTCAGGTTCGGCCCGAGGGAGTGACTCTGTGAGAGATTATGTCCGCCAGTATTGCAGGGAAGGATCTCAGCCAAGCAGAAACGACAAGATAGTTTTCCGTGAGATTGCTGATAGGTCTCTCAGGTCCATTCTGTATACTATTGGTAGGATGGCCGGTAGTGCATCTCTTCATGTTGCCAATAGATCCTATGTGCAGCACGCCTTGGAGTGCCTCCAACCGAAAATATTCAACTGGTGTGATGCAGTACTTCTTCAGATGAAAAGTCAGTTGACCAAGGTAAAGGACGGGAAGTTGAAGAACTTTGGATTTGGTTCTATTTTGACCGCCTTTGCCTTGGAGAAGATACCACTGATGCAGCCTTAGTACATTGCACTCGACTTGCCTTCTCCTACCGAGCCATGCATGCAGAGATGGGTTGATCACATGTCTAGGCATGCTGGTCATTCTCAGATTTCTTTCACTGATACCTTCTTTAGGTGGTTCGAGCGTCAGGAGATGGTCTATTCCGAGTAACCATATGTTGGCATGGATTTCCGAGGTGATCCGGATTTGGTACTGCCGGATGGCGAACAGTGGGGTGCTATTGGTAAAATCTTCGACCATATCACTGTTTACTGTTTTTATTTATAATTTCCTTGTGCTTTATTCTATCAAGAACTTAATCAAACTCATGTATGCATGCAGATGTTGGTCCTGTTCGTCCAGCAGTTTGCCTGAGAGCGCCAGCCGCTGCCCCAGCAGGGGAGACTGCTGGGAGGGTTATTCTTCGTGACCTTGATGTGGCCGAGACCCTTACAGCTGTGCAGGAGCAGGTTGAGAGCCTTACTCTCGGCATTCCAGATGTGAGGATCGACGAGTTACCTTTATAGTTGCAGTGGCATACTACCGGTGTGGCTAGACGATGGACTCGTCTCTTACGCATGATTGCACAGGTCGTGACGTGCTATCATGAGCATCACTAGGCTGGGGTGCCCCCTAGCATTTTGAGTTTTTGGGTCACGCGACCGATTTTTGTCTTGGTTACAGAACATTATGTGTAAACGATAAACAACTATATATATATATATATTTTGATTTTTGGGGTTTATTCTGGTTGAGTTATATGATCCATATGTACCACATTGATGATGTGTTTCTTTTTATAAATGTCGCAAATGTCTGTCTAACACATAGTTTGCTAATGAGTCGGTTAATGTGTTTAAGTTTCTGGAAATATGTTGGTATTGAATTAAATCAAACCGTCTTTCCAAAATCTTAACCCTTAGGAACATACGATAAATAGCTGGGTTGCGGACGGAATATATACCATTGAGTTGTAGAATTACAAGTTGTGAGTCTAGCCTGACGATTAGTCGGCGTATACCATGGGTGATGGCATCAGAGAGTAGTTCTATCAACGTGCTATACTCAGCGATATTATTCGTTGATTGCCCAATACATACACCTCTGAAACTTACTAACTCACCGCTTGGATAAAAAATGTCCCAGGCTGCGGAGGACAGGTTCCGCGAACTACGACTCGCTCCGTCGGCATATCCAACACATATCTCCAAAAGGTTAGACATCTGCAATGAATGTAAAAAGGTGGATTACTCGACCAAAACAAACACTTTAGTGAAAACAAAATACAACAAAAGCATACAGGTTACTATTTAAGCATAGTAACGCTTGAGGTACAACCCATTACGGGGCTGCGCCAGTGGAATTCCGTCATAATCCATTAACTCGTAGGCTCCTTTTGCTAACACTCGTTTAACAATATAGGGACCCATCCATAAAGAATTAAATTTACCCGCTCCCAATTTATCGGATTCTTGGTCGTAAAGCAAGACCAAGTCACCTTCTGAGAAGACACGGGGTTTGACATTTTTGTCGAACTGCGCCTTGACTCGTTTCTTATGGTCTTCGTTAGCCAAAGCGGCATCACGACGGGTTTCATCCAATTGGATTAATTCCAAGAAACATGCCTCTTCTTCTGAAGTTCCTGGGAGGAGATCAATTGCAAGTTTAAGAGACGAGATTTCACACTGGACTGGCAAGACTGCCTCCAGGCCATACACCAGTTGGAAGGGTGTGAACCCGGTCGCATTCCTTACCGATGTTCGGTAAGCCCACAAGGCTGAGTACAGGATTAGGTGCCACCTGCTTTTGTGAACTACGATCATCCTTTGCAACATACGCTTCAGGACCTTGTTGATCGCTTCAACTTGTCTGTTGGCTTGTGGATAATACGGGGTAGAGCTGTCGTGAGATAGCCCTAGCTTGGCAGCTAATTCAACCATCATGTGATTGCGAAAATGCGATCCATGATCTGTAGCTATAGCCTGTGGTACGCCGAACCTGGCGACTGCATGATTGAAAAAGAAAAGGGCAGCTGTTTCACCAGTGTTATCTAATGTAGGCATCGCCTCGGCCCATTTGGTAAAATAGTCAACGACGACTATGATATACCCATGCCCCCCGGTCGAGGTGGGGCTACATGTCATGAAATCGATGCCCCATTTGGCGAAAGGCCCAACAACAACTATTGGCTGTAAAGGTGCGGGTGGTCTTCTGGTTTTGCTATCAAAAATTTAACAAGCATGGCAACTTCAGACTGCGGTTATGCAATCTTTGAACATGGTTGGCCAGAAGTATCCTGCTCGTAAGATTTTTTGTGCTGTTGCATATCCAGATTGATGCCCCCCACACGCGCCTGAATGACAATCATTCAGGGCTTTTTCGGCCTCTCTGGCAGTCAGACCAGGCAACGCATCTGTGCATCCGTTTTTCTTGAGTACACTGACATATCAGAGCTGCCCCTTTCTGCGCATGAATCCATGAATGTATCGGTTATGTTTTTGAGAGCTCCTTTGTGCGTTTCAGATGAGAACGATTGACCTTCTCACAGATTCGATTTGATGGTTCTCTCATGCCCTCAATGTTAGATGGGTTTCTTTTGACTACCACCGATGCGCTGCACCGTCCTTCATGTGGTCACATATCCGACAGATACTATTGTGCAATCCTTTTCTGCTTTTCAAATATTTTTCTTCCAATTTTATTGCAATTTGTTGGCATCCAGCCCCACTTTTCTACAACGATTTGACGCTGCTCCTCCCTCATGGTTCGTTAGAATTCACATTCACTACTTTTATACTGTTACTTAGTATAGATGACTGCCGCTCCATCCTCTGTATTTCGAATTTCTTAAAGAAATAACGGCTTTGGGGTTGCATTGAGCTCGCTGTAACGCATCGCGAAATTGGCGAGAGCTCGGTAATCAGTTAAATGGAATGTATGCAATGTGCTTCAAGGATTTCTAGGAAATCCGTTTTACCCTAAGAGATTCTGGAGCTGCCTGTACTCCCAACACCTGACCCTCTGCAGAAATCTCATCACATCCGATTGCTTCTTCTTCCATAACTCCTCTATGTACTTATACGCACCCATGGATGGATTGCTCTTGGATCTGGATGAGCGGGACTCTTAATGGGAGAAACATGGAGTGTCGAATTAGAACGGCGGAATTTCTTGGAAGTCGAAAATTCTGTATCTTATGTGACATGGAATTGCTATAACATGGTTGGTATATGAGCAGAGTATTGTCATCAGTGTATACAAATGGTTATACATAATGTCTGTTTGGTTGGTATATGAGCAGAGTATTGTCATCAGTATATGAAAGCGTTGTGTTTTTTATGAGTTGTTGACTGTTCTGTACAATCGTATTTACAATCTCTGCAGCTCTTGCACGAAGTGATGCATAAGGATTCTTAAGTTTTTTGCATTGATATATATTGTAGCAGTGATATATGTTGAAGAGATATCTTGAGCGCCCTCTTTTTTTTCAAAACATAATATTGTAGCAGTGATATATGTTGAATAGATATCTTGAGCGCCCTCTTTTTTTTTTTTCAAAACATAATATTGTAGCAGTGATATATGTTGAAGAGATACCTTGAGCGCCCTCTTTTTTTCTCAAAACATAATATTGTGGAAGTGATATAAAGAAATGGTGATATAAGAAATGCTGATGATATGCTGATGAAATGTTAGAAGAAAATAAAATGCATAAGGCTATGATATAAGGATTTTTTTTCTCAACAGAAGTTTTTTGGCAGAGATATTTTTTTTTACAGAATGCATTCAATCATTTCTATGGTAGGAATAGTTCTCACTGGCAAGGAGAACTATTCAGAATGGTCTCGGATGGTAAAACACACCCTCATCTACAATGAGCTGTGGAAAGGAGTGTGTGTCGGAGAATAAGACAAAGACCCTGTGCAGCCTACATCAGATAAAGAACTTGTTATTTGGGAAAACAAGAACAACAAAGCCTATGCATTGATCGCAGCATCTGTAAATGAGGAAGTAAGTCGTCATATTTCATCCTATTCCACTGCCTTTGAAGCTTTACAAAAGCTGAAAGAACTCTATGATACACATTCTGCACTTGAAGTTGTTCAGCTCATGATTAAACTCTTCACTCTTGAACTGAAAAATAATGATCCTCTTGCTCTTGCATCTGAAATAAAGTCTATAATGCATGATATTAAATCCACTAAGGTTGAGCTAGATATCTCTCTTATTGCCTTTCTCAAATCACTCTATCCTACCTACTCTAATTATCTTGAGTCTTTACAAGCAAATGGAAATCTTAAAGATATAACCTTTGACACTCTTGTGAAAAAGTTTGCTGAAAGAGAGAAAGCCTTTGGAAAGAAAACAGTCCCTGAATCTTCTGAAGAGGCTGTTTGCCTTACTCATAAAGAAAAGCATCCTGCTCAAGATTCTACAAGAGGAAGAGGTGGACGAAGAGGAAGAGGAAGATACTTCAGAGGCAGGGGGGCAGACATCCTCAAGCAGAAAAGGCAGATCTGCATTGCATTCACTGCAAACGAAATGGATCACATGATGCTTCTACATGCAAGCTACCATGGGACAAAGTTGAACAGAGAAGAAATCAGCAGAAAGGTAAAACTGATGACACAGACAAAGGTAAAGCACCTGAATCCGCTCACTATATTGAGGCACAATGTAACATTGGAGTAAATGAGGATTTGTTTAATGCTTCACTTGCTTCTTCGAAAAATGACTGGTTGCTTGATTCAGGAGCAACCTGTCATATGACTCATAGGAAATATTTCTTTGAAGATTTCACTGACAATGTTGATGGAGCAGTATACTTTGTAGATCAGTCAAAAATCAAGCCATCAGGGCTTGGCACAATCAGGCTTAAACTGCCTGGTCTTCCAGACTTTCTTCTGGATCATGTTCTATATCTCCCACAGCTCAAGAGAAACTTGCTGTCCCTGGTCCACATCTGCCAGCAAGGTCACTCCATTCACATGTTTGATGGCAAGCTTGAGGTAAGAAAGGCATCTGACCACTCACTTGTCATGAGGGGTATAGAAGAAGAAAGACTTCTTAAACTGCAAGGAACCTCTGCTCATGCACAACATTTCTCATATATTTCTCATCATGAAGAAGATGCACTACCATCAAGTTTATTATGGCATGCTAGATTTGGACATTTAAACTATGATAGTCTCCGCTTGTTGAAGAAAAATGGTGTTGCTAGTTTACTTACAATTCCTAGAAAACATAAACAATGTGATGCTTGCATTCTAGGAAAGCATAGCAAACAGTCTTTTCATGATTCACATTCAAGAGCACATAGGAAGCTTGAACTTATTCATTCAGATTTATGTGGTCCAATGTCTATTCCTTCTGCAAATGGAAATAAATATATCATGACATTTATTGATGATTACACCAGAATGTGTTGGGTTTATTTTTTGAAGAACAAATCTGATGCTTTTCAAACATTCAAGAATTTTCATAAATGGATTGAAAATGATGCACAATATCATATTGGGTCTATTCGCACTGATAATGGAAAAGAATATACATCAAATGAATTTGAACACTATCTTCGCCAACATGGGATTAAACATCAAACAACTGTGCCTTATAATCCTCAACAGAATGGTGTAGCTGAAAGAATGAACATAACAATTTTGAATATGGTACGATCCATGCTTTTCTTCAAAAATGTAAAGACAATGTTTTGGGATGATGCTGTTCTATGTGCTGCATATATAAAGAATAGATGTCCATCTAGTGCTATAAGAAACAAGACTCCTTATGAATTGTGGTATGGACATGTTCCTTCGGTAAAACATCTCAGGATATTTGGTTCCACCTGTTATGCTTTAATACCAAAGGTACATAGAAACAAACTTGGTGCTAGAAGTCGTAAGTGTATCTTCCTGGGGTATTCAAACACATCTAAAGCATACCGCCTTTATGATGAAGTAAATAAAAAGTTTGTTTTATCTAGAGATGTCATTTTTCTTGAATCATCCAAATCTGACAGTGTTGTTGAGTGGCAACTTGATCGCTTGGATAGATTCACAAAACCGAAATCATTCCAAGAGTTTGATAATCAGATTCCACATCTTGAAGGGGGGATTCCTATACTAGATCAACATGTGGAATATCCTTCTGAAGAACAATCTCCCCTGCATGACACTCCAACAACATATGATGCTTTAAGTGATGTAATTGATAGAATTGGGAGACTTAATCTTGATTCAGTCCCAACTCAATCAACAGAACAGCCTGGACCATCTCAGAAAGGTCCCCCAAAGTGGCTGACAAAGACACTTGAAAGTGTTCATCCTGATGAAATTGGAAAAACAGGAACCAGAAATACAAACCGACAAGATGGAGGTGATGTAGATAACTCTAATTCACCTGTTGATATGGATGTTACTTATGATTGTGAATTGAACTTGTCTACAGATTTTGAACCAACTTCCTTCAAAGAAGCTGCTTCTCATGATGAATGGAAAGAAGCGATGCAGAAGGAGTATGATGCCCTCATAAAGAATGGCACTTGGAAGCTGGTTGATCCTCCATTTGGAACCAAACCAATTGGCTGCAAGTGGGTCTACAAGAACAAGTACAAAGCTGATGGCTCACTTGACAAGCACAAAGCTAGGCTTGTGGCAAAAGGTTTTGCACAGAAGGAAGGGTTCAATTATGAGGAAACTTTTGCTCCCACAGCAAAATGGGCCACCATCCGGACACTCTTTGCACTAGCTGCTCAGAACGGTTGGAAAGTCCATCAAATGGATGTAAAAACTGCATTCTTGAATGGAGATCTAAAAGAGAATGTTTTTATGTCCCAGCCTGAAGGATTTGGTGTGAAAGGACATGAACACAAAGTATGCAAACTTGTGAAGTCCTTGTATGGCCTCAAACAAGAACCACGAGCCTGGTATGAAAAACTAACTAAGCATCTTCTGAAACTCAACTTCAATCATTTTGATCTTGATGATGCAACTTTATTTGTCAAGAAAGTTGGCAAAACAGTTGTATATCTTGTGGTATATGTAGATGATCTTTTAATGACAGGGAACAATGAAAGCTATATTGCATCCATAAAGAAAGAATTAGGAAAATTTTTTGAAATGACTGATTTGGGCTATGTTCATTACTATCTTGGCATTGAAGTAACCCAACATCCAAAGTCCATATTTCTTTCTCAAAAGAAATACATTGGAGATTTGTTAAACAGATTTGGCATGACAGAGTGCAATCCCCTTTCTACTCCAATGGAACAAAACTTGAAGCTCACATCTATTGAAGGAAAGGAATTTTAGGATGCAACAAAGTATAGACAGCTTGTAGGAAGTCTCATCTACCTCACTACTGCCAGACTAGACATTTCATTTGCTGTTGGAATCCTCTCCAGGTTTATGCAAAAGCCTTGTGAGGGACATTGGTCTGCTGCAAAAAGAGTTCTAAGGTACTTGAAGGGAACTCAAGACCTTGGAATCAAGTATACACAGGTGGACGACTTCAACTTGATTGGATACTCTGATTCAGACTTCGATGGAGACAAAGAAACTGGGGTATCTACTTCAGGATATGCTATGAGTCTTGGATCGGGAGCTGTCTCCTTGAGATCACGCAAACAATCAGTACCAACAGATTCCACAACAAAAGCAGAATATGTGGCAGCAGCTGAAGCAACGAAAGAAATTGTGTGTCTCAGGAAAATTCTTGAAGATTTGCAGGTAAAACAAATAAAATCAACTCCACTCATGATTGATAACACATCTGCAATAAAGTTGGCCAAGAACCCAAAGTTCCATGATCGTAATAAGCACATCAATACTAAATATCATCTGATCCGACATCATGTTGAGGCCAAAACAATCCATCTCCGTCATTGTTCCACAAACGAGCAAATTGCAGACATCTTCACCAAAGCGCTTGGAAGAGAAAAGCTTGAAAGATTCAGAACGATGCTTGGACTCACCAACATCTCTTCAGATTAAGGGGGGGAATGTTGACACCTAATCCGAAACGGATGGGTGAACTGGACAGTCATCTAGAAGATGAACTAATCCGTTTTTGTTTTTGTATATAAACATGAGTTACCTAATGAATAATATCACTCAGTTTTCTCTCTTGTTCAACGTGGAGTTACCCTGGCCTGACATCTTTTGCTTGGTATCTTATACGTTTTTGTTCTAAGTGAGAGGTGTCAGGCCTGAACTTTTGGGTTTGGAGATAAATTATTATATCTCCATACCACTCATTGCTTGTAGATATCAGAAACAAATTCTCTTCCACAATTGATTCTTCGGATGTTTCATCATTGGACGACGATGGGAGATCGCACAATAATTCTGCGAAAACTAGAGCTTTCTTTGATTTGGATTTTACGAATTCCAGATCAAACTCTTGAAGGATTGCTATCCATTTTGAATATTTGCCCCCCAGCAACTGTCGCGACAATATATAAGTCATGGGGTTGCAATCAGACAAAATGGTAGTTTTCCGAAAGAGGACATAGTGTCGAAACCTTTGTATCGCTTGAACAGCTGCAAGCGCTAGTTTTTCAACATAAGAATATTTACTTTCTGTATCATTTAAGTTTCTACTTAAATAATATATAGGGTGTTCGATTCCATTGACTTCTTGAACTAAAACCATCGCAATGGTCGTATCCGCTGCAGCCAGATACAGGTTAAAATCTTTTTGATAGTCCGGGGCATACATTAATGATGCTTTTACTAGAGAATCTTTCAGAGCGTCAAAGGAAGCTTGCGCCACCTGATCCCAGACAAAAGGTACATCCTTTTTCAAAAGACGAGTATAACCTTTAGCAAGTTCTGCATAATTCGGAATGAACCTCCTCAGAAAGTTTGCTTTCCCTTGGAGTTTCTGAATCTGAAGCAAATTTGAAGGTGGAGGCAAATTTATGATTGCCTGAACCTTACAGGGGTCGAGACGAATCCCGTCCTTGGAGACTACAAAGCCAAGTAGACGACCAGAGCTGACGCAAAATACACATTTGTGTGGATTGAGTCGTATCTTGTAGTGTCGGCAATGTAGAAATATCGCTCTTAAATGCTGTGGATGATCAGTTCGCTTTCGCGAATGAGCCGGAAGGTCGTCGAGGTATGGTTGAACGATGTTATTGATGTCATGGAAGGCATAATTCATTGCCCTCTGAAACGTCGCCCCAACGTTCTTTAAACCAAAGGGTAATTTTCGATATGCGAATGTGCCCCACGGACAAATGAATGCAATCTTTGACTGGTCCTGTGGGCGGATATTTATTTGATTATACCCGGAGAATCCATCCATAAATGAAAAGATTTCACATCCGGCGCATTCATCAATTATCTGGTCATTGAAGGGTGTAGGGTAGTTGTCTTTTGGACAAGCTTGATTTACATCCCTATAATCGACGCACACTCTGATTGTTCCTTGTTTTTTTCATAACAGGGACAATATTCGATACCCAATCGGTTAGAGGAACCGGGTAGATGAAACCAGCATGGAGAAGTTTTTCAACTTTTGCCTTAATTGCAGCGACTTTTTTGGGGTGCACCTGCCGAAGCCATTGTCTTACTGGTTTGACATCAGGATACATCTTAATTTCATGTTCAACGATACTCGAGTCGATGCCTGGCATTTCATCATATGACCAAGCAAAGACATCTCTGAATTCGCGGAAAAGAGCGTTATATATTTCAAGTTTTGAAGGAGAACAACATTTGCCAACATAAATATTCTCTACAACATTTGCTTTGGTTGAGATATTTATGGCTATAGTCTCTTCAATATTGGATAGGTTTCGCTCGGAATCCACCGTATTTACAGTATTTGATAGGAATTTAAAGACTGAAGGGTGATAATGGTCGTCTTGAGTATCTTCTTCACAATCCGGAAGAAAGGAATGATGGTGGCTATCATTCCATGGTGCCCCCTCAATCAACATTGATTGTAGAATTCCTTCGTCGGTTCCATGCACTCGCGACCAAGGATCTAAAGGGGTACCATATTCTCTAGACCTATCAGACTACCCAAACGCTTGATGAGCGTTGACTTGGGTTCGCCTCCCATGCCAGAAACATTGATTGCTACAAAATTTCTATTGGGCTTGGGGGCAAAACCATTGCATGATCCATGTCGATATCGTCTTCTGAGATCTTCGTGGAAGATATCATATTGCAGGCTCCTACCAACACTACTTCTCCTATATAGATTGGAGGTGGAAGTGCGAAAGTTCCCATTAACGTGGGGTCTTTCAGTAGGCCTACTTCAATATCTTGAAGCGAATGGTTGCTACCATGGATCATAGGAATGCTTCCTGTAACTTGTGAACCATTAGGGAGGAAGTTTTGTTGGTCGACGATCGTAATCCCTCCTTGAAAGGGGAATGCGATCTTTCTAAAATAGGTCGACACAACAACTGCCATGGCATAGATCCACGGTCTTCCTAGTAGGATGTTGTAATCAAGATTCCCATCGATGACTTCAACATCTATTTCTACCGATTTTCCCCCTAGTTCAACCTTCAAGTTATTTAGGATACCATACGGGGTATATGTCCTTCCGTCGAATGCTTTTAATGTTGTCAAAGATCGCGACAAGGTTGGAGATCCTAAAGTTTTCCAGCAACTCATCGACATAATACATGTAGATGCCCCCTCATCAATAATTGTTCAGTGAACAGTTTTGTTGAGGGCTTTCACTTGGATAAGGAAAGCTAGTTGAGCTGGTAACTGAGGATCGTATCCTTTGTGGTCAAAGGATACAAGATTGGAATCCTTAGGATCAAGCCCACCAATGGCTGATAACAAAGCCTGCCTTTGGGATGAGCAATTTTGTAGTACTTCAAGAGTCGACATAGAGGATGGCGATTGGGCCAAATCTTCCACTATGTTATAATGCTGTGCCGCTCTGGCGCGAGGATTAAATGTCGACTTGTGTACTACTCCCTTTGGCGGTTTTATTGTTAATTCAGGGATGATGGGTGGTACAACTTCTATCGAAGTTGTTGTCGAACTGCTTGGTTGATCTTTTCCCTTGCCGTTCGACAACTGCGGATTCCCATAATCTTTATTCCTTTTCGAAATCAAAGCATCGTTTTGCTGTTTTGAAACCGAGAACATAAGCACTTGTGACGGGGAAGCATTTCCACTATCAACTAGATTTTGACCTGGATTTCGAAACGGATCAGTTAACACAGCTGAGGTTTGCGAACTTTTGAAGAACCTTTTAAGCTCAGCTTTGTATGGACAATCGGCTGTCCAATGATCCTCGTCACATATAAAACATGGACTTTTTGGTTTCCCTTTCCCAGGAGGGTTTGAAGAATTTTTCCCGGGAGATGACTCACCCTCTTTCTTCTTCTTCCCTTTGTTTTGCTTCTTCTTGCTTCCTGGTTGATTGGTTTCTTTGCCTTTATCTGCCGATATGGCATTTACTTCCGAAGCAAGAATTTCTTCTTTTGCATTTTGATCTGAAATCTTACGGGCCTTCTTGGAGTTGGCCTTTGTCGATTTCGCGTTTGTCGTGCCAATCACGCCATCGCCGGCATGAGAGTCATTGTTTGATTTAGGAGGAGGAGGAATTGAGAATTCCGGTCTAGGGGCGTCAGGTATTTTGTCATAGAGGATGCCAGACTGAGTATAGACTAAGTCTAGATACTGCGCACGAGCGATAACTTGCTCTTCCATTACGACTCCCCCTTTTGCCACATCTTCCGTTATAGCAGGAAGTAACGACTTGATAAACCATTCAGCTAATAGCTGATCGGGAACGTACGTTTTTACCATCCTACGATGACGTCGCCACTCATGTATATGATCATATATGTGAGTGGCCGTTGTCTGTTTGAAGTTGGTTAAGATTTCCGTTCCCGTTTCATACCTTATTGGTAATTGAAAATGGGTTAAGAAAGTCGTGGCTAAGGTGCAGAAATTGTCGAACGAAGCTCTAGGAAATTCAATATACCATTTTGCCGCTGGACCCGTTAACGTCCTCTGAAAAAGGCGAAGCCTTATCGAATCATTGTTTAAGGTGTTTGATGAACACCATAGATGAAATGTCATCACGTGATTCGATGGGTCCTCACCTGGATTTCCATTAAATTTAGGAATGTCTGAAGGAAGTTTGTGAGGAATCGCTGGCCACCAAGGGGCGTAAGCAATTGGATCGTTTGTTAACCGGTGTAAATCGAGTAACTCTAAAGTTGCCACGAATGGTAACTGTTGATTCAGGTTAGGTGAAGCATACCCAGGATATGATGGGATCGCCTGAGCAGTTGGCCTTTGCATACCAGCATAATGTAACTGATGTTGGTATGACTGGTACGGTTGGTGGACATGACCACTGTAAAGTGGTTGATTTTGACCGTTTTGAATGTACGGTTGTCCACTGTTCGCAAAGATCTGCTGCTCAGAACCTTGGTATACTTGTTGGAATTGTGGTTGTTGGTATTGCACCAAACATGGTTGCGAATCCATGTTCTGTTGCGCTATACTAACCGTTGGACCAAGGTGTGGGGTAATTGTACCCGTTTGGACCTGTGTCGCCCCACCAGTAGGCGATTGTGGTTGAGTCACAGGGTCAAGGGGTTGTTGCATTACCACCTGAGAAATTTGAGGTTGACATACAACAGACAACGCTTGAACATGCGACACTGTCACAATAGCCGGTGTGGTCGGGATGTTCGACATAGGTACACATTGTTGCATAGAATACACAACTCTTGGTTGTTGAGGTAGCATAGGTACCCAACCACTTGATGTAACTCCAGTAT
Organism: Pinus tabuliformis; assembly: GCA_031772625.1. Taxonomy (NCBI): domain Eukaryota; kingdom Viridiplantae; phylum Streptophyta; class Pinopsida; order Pinales; family Pinaceae; genus Pinus; species Pinus tabuliformis. The sequence continues at coordinate 1,806,852,641 of CM062817.1, read as the reverse complement.
AACCTGAATACTGTTGTGAACTCCCGTATGGATATCCTCTCGGAGGGGGTAATGAAAGGACATACTGCCCCCCATACGGTGGCAATCCGGAACTCAAGGGGATTGTTTGTCCTTGGGGACTGGATTGCCCAAATTGACCTCCAAATGGATCAATCTGGCGAGTTTCAACATAAGAGTTTCCGGATATTATCCCAGAGGAACAAACTGGAACAGACCACACTGTCGAAATAGTCCCTGGGTGGACTCCTTCTAGCGGTTGTGAGCTAGTCGGGACAGATGGTATGCTGACAAACATTGTCGGAGTGATGGCAGGGAGTTCTGCTGTTGCTGTGTCATTCGACACAGTCCTAGATGTTGACGGTTGTTCAAACATTTTGAGTCTATCCAAGAGATTACCTAGCGATTCTACAGGAACTTCCACTGGTGGTAGACTAACTTCTGATGTCGAAGGAAATAGAGTGACCCCGACTCCAAAATGTGTTGGAGTGCTTGCTTGCGGATCTTCTACAATTTCCTCTATCGCAATCAAACCAGGTGGAAGGGGAAGACCGTTAGGTCCGTAAAATATCTCTGGTGCCGAAGAAGGGGTTGAATCAACAACGACAGATGTTTGAAGAACAAGACTCTCTGAACTGGTTACAGATGGAATTGGTTCAGTAACACAAGTGTTTGTTCTCAGACTAGGATCAGTATCACTGTCCCTCTGTGGTTGTTGAACTTCTTCTGTAGAGGCAGGGTTTCCAGAAATGTTTGGAGTGACCGGAATCTCAGATGTTGTTGGAACACTTGTTCTAACTTTGATAGGAGATTTCGAACCGGTTAGACGAGTTCGCTTTGTCCGTACTGTTTTTGATTCCGTAGACAAAGACGGTTGACTCGTAAGCCTCCGCGAACGACGAGGTTTCAATTGACTTTCTTCCATGATTGCGGATTACTCGATCAACCAAAATACAAAAGGGGAAAGTGTGTTTCCGAATTAAATGAATTTTTTAGACGCTTCTAGACACAACTTGCTTTTTCACTTTTAAAGAGTCGAGAAAAAGCTAAAGATGACTCTAGTCTCCTTCGATGTTTTAACGAGCCCGAAGTGACAAATGCTAGGATGGACTTTTTCCGTTATAGAGTCTGAAAAAGGCCAAAAGGAATTGCTCTGGAGTTCTAGGTAGAGGGTGTGCCAAACTTTTCACAAAACCGTAGAATACTTTTTAAGGTACGAGCGGTCGATCTTCCTGAATGCTGTGTTCAGTGCATTGTGATCAGTAGGGCGGCCGACACGGCTTCCTAAGGATAAAGGTTTTATGCCTATAGGGGTCTCCCAATATATACTCGACGGTACGTGGGAGCACAATCCGTACTGGCTCTATCGTCCCTCGGGAGGAATCACCCACCATCAGCGAGATCCACAGTCACCAGGCTTTACGACGCCGGAACACGTCTCTAGCCTAGACCTCTATGTTGTGCGTTAAGTTACAAAGCGTTGTTAAGTTCATTCAATTTATTTTAGGTTGATCTTTTTAGAAGTTTGCCTTTTGAGGTTCACCACGAGATGTATGATACAATTCCTAAATGCAGTCTAAAGATGATAAGCAAGCTTTTTATATCTTTTCAACCATGAAAATCCTAGCTACAAAGGGAAAAGAAAGACACCATCTTTTCTCAGAGAGATATCAGCACACTCTAATGTACTTTTCCTAAATCAAGCATGCAAACTATAAGATGAAAATGCACAATGCAGGTGTTTGTTTTCCGCTTTCTTAGTATTGATGCCTAAAAAGAAAGCTTTTTGTACAACTTTGAATTTGCTGTTAAATGACACATACAAACAAGTTTACTTTTTCGAAATCAGAAAGGGTAGAAGAGATTACAACACTTAACGATTTTCGAAATGAATACTTGTTTCGACACTTAAAAGGGACAAACTCAAACCAAAAGCAAAAATGAATGCATAACCAACTGTAAACAGCCAATGAACTCTCTCCTAAGATCACAATCAACAGATCTGAATCAAGGGCTACAGGATGACTATTTCACTCTTGCAAAGGAAAACTGTAAATGACGCCACAAACACATAAAAACACTCACAGTCTTTTTGTACAAAAGGAGGCGGAATTTAAGCAGAGAAAAGGAGTTATCAGATAGGTACCTATGCTGGTTACAGGCTGTAAAAAACAGAGATCAAAACAGGGCAAAACAGAGCAGAGAACCCCAGCTGCACAAGGCCTAACTGGATCAATGCACCCTCAACACAGGGGTTTTGACATTTAGCGCAGGTAGCCTTCACGGGACCTGCGTTGAAATGTAGAACCTCTTCACAGGGTCTGCGCTGAAGGAGAAACGAGAGTTTCTCACTGGGTTCTGGGTCACAGTTTGCTATTTAATCTACAGTTTCAGGCCAAATAAAAGCAACAAACAAGGTACAATCAAAGGGATGCTTTGAGGAAGGGCTAAGATCTATCACAAAGGATCATCAAATCATTTGTGAGTCCATTGTTCAGATCATAGACAAATCCAGTGATTGGATCAAAGCAGCAGTTGTCTACTTTGCATCTGAGAATAGCAGATGCAGTTCGATTTTTGCTGTTGAGTATATGAAACAAACAATGACGGAAACACAAATAAAATGACTAAACAGATCTCCCCAGCGGAGTCACCAATTTGTTGTGGGGAAAAATGCCTATGCAGGACGATCCTATCCACCTAAGGTGTGACAGTGCCTTAGCAACAAACAAAGACAACTATTCTAGTATTCTTCCTTTATGAATTAAGAATGAAGAGAGATGGATGGACTAACCGGTGTCTTCCGTTTGTCCCTCGATCCAGTTTCTCTTCTCTTTGGGAATTTCCAGCTACTTGCCTTCTCGCTCGCCCAGCTTCAAGAGGTTTCTGCAAGATCACAAGAAGAGAACACTACACAAAGACATAGATTCATATTCATAACTAGTTCAGGATTAGAAATAAACTAAACATACTAATGCAATCATACATCAAAGATACATCAGTATATAGGAGAAACCAAGATAGCTTTATTGATGAATAACAAGGTTCAGGAAGAGATACAACCAAGAAGGCTCCAATCCAGCATCTCCTTCCCAGCAAATGGAATTCCTATCTTCACCTTCCTTCAAAGCATTAAGCACCCAATGATTCCAATCTCAAACCAACAACAATTCTTTGCAATAACAAAATTCCAACCTCTAGATCTCATGGAGGAGAGATCCATATATAGATGTTTGGAGAGAGGATGAGTCAGCTTGAGATCTGACTAGTGTCCTCTCCCTCTGTCAGTTCTTGCTTCCACTTGGAGATTGAGAACCTCTTACTCATCACTAGTCGAATTCACTGAGGCAAGTGTCATTGAGGAAGATTCTGGAAGCTTCCAGGGTCTTGACACCTTGTTGAATGAACTTGCCATTTGTCAATTCCCGCTCAGCGCACCCTGGTAGTGCTTCTACCTGCGTTGCAGTGCAGGTAGCCAGTGCAGACTTTGCATTTCAGCGCAGACAGCTAGTGGAGTCTCTGAATTGATCCTGAATTGACTTGTTTTTGAGCAGTTTCTGGTGGAGAACTTCTGTGAATTGCTGTGGTTTGTTAGCCTTGTTCCTCTAGGGGTAGGAACAACATGTTTAGGGACTTTGGATCCCTTAGATTATGGACATTTCATGCTTATAGCTGTAAGGCACAAAAATGTCTATAACAACAGCGGATGCATTTGATGGAGGCTCAACAATATTGCCTCTCACATGATCCAACACTCCTTGATTCTCAAGGGTTAGATCGATAGACATCTTCCATCCGTGATAGTCAGCTTTCTCACGGAGCTTGTCTTCAGCAAGAAAGAGTGTTGAGGACCCCATAGTTCTTTTAGGATAGCCTTGCCAATATTCTCTTCAATGATTGCTCTTGCTCTTGCTCGGGCTTTGTCTTCACCTCAACTCTGATACCATGTTAAGTTATGGTATGTCTATGCTTATAAAAATTTACTTCTTTTTCTTATTATATTCCACCGATTAGCAATCACATGTACATAAAGTAAAGTGCAGATAGAACATTAAACGATCGACAGAAAACAAGCCAAGACAAGAGACACAAGATGTGGCGGCTAGCCAGGGAAAAACCCCACAATGTGTGGGGAAACCCTTTGATAAAATCTTCTTTTATCTTCAATAATTCAGCAGAGAGAAATAATACAATAAATCTGATTCATATCAGCAGTAGCAAACCCTAGATCAGCGGCTTCATTATCAAACTAGGGCAGACCATATCTCACAAACCGATCGTCGGATTGAGTTCATTCCACCACCAAAAGTTTCGGCTTCCAGAGGAGGTTCAGATGAACCTACAGTGCAGTTCAGATGAGGATATATTCTAGTCCACGCAAGTCAATATTTACTTCTGCAGTTGCAGCTTCAGTTTCAGCAGTTTCCGGCTTCAAACTAGGGCAGTCGATATGTTGCAAACCGTTCGTCGGATTGACTTCATTCCACCACCAAAAGTTGCGGCTTTCAAAGGAGGTTCAGATGAACCTACAACGCAGTTCCAAAGAGGAGATCTTCTAGGCCACACAAGTCAATCTTTACTTCTGCAGTTACAGCTTCAATTTCAATAGCTTCCGGCTTCACATGTGTGAGAGAGAGAGACACATTTCAGTGCAGTAGAGAAGAGACTCATATCTGCGCAGTAGAGAGAGAGAGAGATGTGATGAGATGAGTGAGTCCAAATGAGGAAAAGTCCTCTTATATTTATACACAACGTTGGTGGGTGAATAGATGCGACTGTTGGGCTTCTGAGCCTACATGAGTTGTAGGTCGGCTTGATAATAATTCCATAATCAAAATAAATTCATATCTCCATGAATACTTATCGGAATCGGATGATATTTATATCAATATTACACCTCTCGATGAGAGGAATCTAATAAAAATATTATCAGCCATGAATAAGATGACCCACATGAAGTTTTTCCCTGGTTGCCAATTTTAACAATTCTCCGTCATACTTCACCTTAGGAGCTTCATTCCTGCTCGTGACAGTTTCACCAGACTGTCCATCATCCTTTGCATATCTTTCAAACATACACAAACTATGAGAATTAAAATCACAAGGCTTCCTTGCCTCATCTGCTTCCATTGTCGTCATATCTTCGAATTGTTCTGAACTATGTCAATAGTCCATGAGATCTTCAGCTTATCTTTCATTATCCTCTTCACCCAACATTTCACCTTGTTCTGGTCTACAAATGGAAACTTCCATTTCTGCTTCTCCTTCTCTGAGTTCCTCTGATTCCTCTTGAGCACTCAATATTTTCTCAATCTTTCTCAATTCTTCTGCTATCTCTAACTTCACTTGTTGATTCTCTTCTCTTGTAGCCTCTGCCACTTTACTCTCTTTCTCATGGTCCAACCGTGCTTCTGGTATTCATCACTTCTCTACAGCATCTCCATTAGTATTCCAATCTGGAAAAATATCTCAACTTTCTCTCTGTCAAACTCTTCTTGACTCATCCTCATGCCATTTGCTTTGGCATCTTCCCTTCTATTGTGGCTTCTTTCTGAACCTCTGCTATGACTATCTATAGTCATTTTCTTCTCCTCTCTTTCCATGAGCTCCTCACTCCTCTGCAACAAACCTCTATAATAGCAAGTCCTCCTTACTACGATCTTACCTCACTAAGCTCTCCTCACTCAGTCTTTTGGTAAGCACGATCCTCTATGTAGAACCTTCCGTTCAGCAACACCTTTGCTCCCTCTAGGCTTCTGCAATATCTCACTCTCTCTTTCAAGAACACTTCAGCTGTCCTCTCTGTCCAATCTCTTGTTGGATTCTTTAGGTTCACTACCACTTCTGAGTGCTTTCCCTGCTCTGCTTTTAAGAACACATCTAGTTCTTCTCTCACAGCTTCTCTTGTCCTATTGTGTTGCAGTCTTCACACTTTCTTATGCTGTCACCTATGTTTTGAATGGATTTCCTCTGTCTCTTGCATCTGCAAGTTCTACTACAATCTCTAAGAACTTCCCAAAAGTTCTTCTACAGTCTCGCTGCTGTAATCTTAAATCTTCATAAGCAAACATCTCTTCACAAGAAATTTTTTCCTTTTCCTGCTCTGATACCAAAAATTTGATGCAACCCTAAGGTTGCATAATCAATATACCTTATTAGGATTCATTTTCCCCTTTAACGGCCCTCTAAAGATCCATGCCACATATATGCATTGGAAGCGTTTTACAGGAATCCAGCCTTAAAACCTCCAACTGGATCGAAAATGATCCATTCAATCACCCCACCGAAAACCCCTGTACCATTTACTTAACATAATATCACTATCATAGACCATCGCAGGCCCATATATATCAAAATATATGAATACGTGGAAACACAATGAAACCACACAAAAATATTGAAAAACCCTGTAAACATTGATTTTTTACCTTTTTCTTTCGGCACGCTTATCGTATGCCAAAGTAAACACACCCAACGTTTGTCACCGTTGATCTGGAGTGATAAGATCTAACGGTCTAGATCGAATTGCCTTATCGGCGATCAGATTCCAATAGTCCCATATATCGGTGCTAGTCTTCGTAAAGGCCCGATGCAATAAAGCTTTAATCGCTATCGGTGCTTTACAATATACCACTTGATAATATATTGCCTCTGCTCCAAACCCCCGATGTGATATGTCACAATTGGCAATCACAAGAGGTCAGTTCTAAGCCTTTGACATAACTCCACTCCAAAATGCCGAAGCGATCTAAGTGCTTGGACCCGATATGACTTAAAGCTCCTGATTATAAAATTTCAAATCCGCTTCCTTGAATCTGCTAAGAGTTAGCGTGATTTCCCTTTATAGTTGGATTTCGGCTATGCGACAAATAAACACAAAGGGTGATGTGGTTTGGGGTTCTATGGACCTAATATCATTCAAAACCTCCATTTAAAAGCTTTGAGGTCTGGATTCTCAGTTTAAACGCAATTTGAGCCAATACTTAGTGTATTTGGGTTTTTTCCACCTGCAAAGCCAAAACACTAAAAAGAATTCACCAATTGATCCCTTAACACTATATATCTGTTAAAACATATGAAAATACAGACAAATATTGAATTCATCTAAATGCAGGAAAAAAAAAAACATTCCGGGCCTCCACAAGCCGATTATATAACTATGCAAGCAACACTGGTTATTCATAGTAAACGATAATAGAGTTTTGGCTATAGGCCTGATCACATAGAAAAACCCTCTATCTCAAAGGAACACATCAATTACACAGTTACACACTCAAAGAAATTCTCCGTACAAACATAATACAACTACATTTGAGGCTCTCTCCCTCCTCTGGCTTTATTCTGTTAATGAATGACCTCTTTCTTCTACACAGCCCGTAGGCTTACAGAGCTCTCGAGTCTTCTCCTTCTTTGTCTCTCCTCTTGCATCTCCCCTTCAGAAAACAAAGGAAACACATATATGCTAAGCTAACCATCTCCTCCACAATTGGAGGAATAAATTACACATTTAGAATCCAAATCCTATCCTAAGCTAACAAACTAGACTATTTGCCATGATCTCAATGTAGGGAGGATCATTTGCCATTTTTTATTCCCAATTCTATTCAGAATTAGGCGACTCTTAACTACTTACATTCATTTGAAATTAATACAAATTTAACAACGAAGTCTTCCTCCAAACTTGCATTAGCCACAACATGTGACAACTCCATCACATTATTGGCTAGGTCTAGATGCTCCTACATCACCAAGATAGTTTCCCTATCTTGAGACAATACTCATGTATATATATAATATCATATTTGATCAATATGATATATATTTACTTATGGAAATTTAGCATGGTATTAGAGCCCTTAGGGCCTGACTTCTCCTTGGCTTGGCCTGTCTTGGGCAGAGGGAAATAAAATGTTTGATGTTGTTGTTTGTATTGTTTGTCCACCATTTTTTGGTTTGTTTAAGTCCATGTGCGATTGATTCAAAATATATCATGTTACACATGCTACTAGTCTGGATCGTGGATAATTTTGTTGTGAACCTGATGTGTTGAGCCGAGGGAAATATAACTTGACGTGGAAGGCCACAGTGAAAATGGTGCATGTTTATAGATTCCCACAGACCCCAATCTTAGAGGTTTTCTATGCAACACAAGTGTTATGCTTGGATCATGAGCCTAGGATAGGACGGCCTGCATATTCCATGTTCTGTGCTTTGGTTAATGATCATATTTTGTTGAATCGTGAGATTGGGCCATTCCTTGCACTGTTTAATGTTGTGGAGTTTGTATTTTCTGCGAACTTTTCGTGGTTTTTAGTTGAATGTTCCACAACGATCCCAGCATCAAGGTTAGTCAAATCCCAACTGACATTGGAAGGCACCATGCGTACACGAAGAGGTGTTTGGAGAAGCGACCTTCATGCCTAAATTTTGATGGGATCGTGAGTGGAATGATCTCAAAGTGATATGTTGGCAGCGTAGAAGCATGGAGCGACCTGTTCGTGCGTGCAACTGAAAATGAGCCAAGAAAGGGAGCTAAAGTGTGTTGTTCATGCCCATGTATGAGGGTGGTAGCATTGGTGTTGGTGCAGATCGAGAAATGTGGATATACATAGAGGATGTATGCCTGTGTTGTTGCTGTAGATATAAGTGTGTATGTTAAGGGTCATTGATCTGCGTGGGCTTTTGACCTCAGAACATGCTTTGAAGAGGCGTGAAGCTTGTAATTGATGCCAGATCTGAGTGATGTGTGTTCTTTTCACTGCATGGAGGAGCAACGTGGATTGCACTTCCAGATTTTGTAGATCTATGGAGATCTGTGTGCTTGAGGTAACATGGCTGTTAAGGCTCGTTGATGTGAAATGCTTTGTTTTGTGGTAGATGTCACCTGTTAAGTGTAGCGGAGCTGAGGAATATGGTCGAGGAGGGCTTTCAGCTATTGGGCAAGTTCAAAGAACCATCATTTATCGTGGCTTCGGCCTTTGGATCTATTTAAGAACCACTAGCAGTGTGCCAAACTCGTTCCGTGGGTGAGGTCGTTCATCAAGAGTATCATCAAGGAGCACTGCTATGGATGGAACAAGAAGAAGGAAAGCAACTCACCTAATGTTGATTATGTGGAGGTTCTTTTGTCACTACAAGAGGATTTAGATAAACTACAAGACGATGGCATGATTTTCTGGAACCTGCATTGTGTTCCGAAAATCCTCGATCCCTCTCATTGGGAGGTCACAGGATTCGACATATGCAGAGGGCAATGCAAAACAATGGGAGGTCTCATGATTCAACAGATCTAGAGGGAAATGAAAAATTCCAAGGGTGCGCATCAAGAAATAGAATCCATAGGTGCACATCAATCTAGCCATCGAGAGACTCTGGCTCCCTTCTTGCTCGTGGAGTTCTGTGTTGTTCTCTTACTTCCCCCAGTTCTAAATCTGTGATTTTTTGGCAATCTGAACTAGTTTAATTTGCTTCTTTCGACCTCTGTTTCGAAGTCTACATTGTAGTGAGATGACTTCTATTTATTGCAAGGATCAACAAGGCAATGTTGTGATCCATAGGACAACCCATAGTTTTAGAAGTAACTTATGAGAGTTGAAGGACCAAAGAGGAAAACTCATTCTACATGGGTGAAGATCGAGAAGCAAACTTTTCCACTATGCCACGAATTAGTGTGTGCTTGGTGAAATGAATTGTTTTCTTGAATTATTTTTGGGTTTTATAACTGAAACATGTTTATCTTGATTAAATTAACATGCCATTTGTTAGAATTGATCACTCTAACAATGACAAATTGAAGTTGGAAAGATTCAAGATGAAGAGAGCAAGGTTGAATATGATTTTAGAAGAAGTTGATTGTCGTCATGGATATTAGTTGGTTGAAGTAGAATTAGATGGAAAAACAAGGTAAAATATTATGTGTTGAAATAAAGAAGACTCATGGTATGTGTCACATCCATTAGTAAGCAAGTATAGGATTTTTTGTAGTGGTGTTTGCAATGTATGTACTTCGTAACACCAAGAGTTGGAGTGTGTAATGTAAGCCTAACGAGGCATGTGTACCCCATACAGTTCGTGGTAATCTAAAAACTACTTTGTATTTTTCATTGTCAATTTGTGGTAAGCCAGAAACCAGATGTGAGAGTGAAGTGGAAAGGGATTCCTATAGGCATGGTTTAGGGTCAGCCAACAAAACCCTTGGTATGGTTTAGGGTCAGCAGAGAAAACCCTGGGCCTGGTTGAGTTGGGTCTTTGGAGTGCCCTAGTGGCAGGTTTGTAGCCCAAAATGGTTGGAGTGCCCTAGTGGTAGTTTTGTGGCCCAAAGTAGCTGGAGTGCCTTAGTGGAAAATTTATGGCCAAGAGCAGATGTGTTGAGCCTTTGTGGCTTTGTTGAGCCTTCGTCACTGAGTTGAGCCATAGTGGCTAAGAGCCCTTGGTGGCATGGTTTAGGGTGATCCAATCATAATGCTTGACAGAACCATGTATGCGAAGGGCATCCTAGTACACTGGCAGTTGCAGCAGTTGGAACCCATGCATTCTGGTGGATGGTTTCTCCTTTATATGGACATCAAAATATTCTTTTATGTTTAACCACAACTAGTCTTTGCAAATTGATATTGATAAGTACTCATTAAGGGAGTGTGTTGGAATATGTAATTCCTACTTGTCTCAGTTGTGATTATTTCTAACTAGACGAGTCTATTCCTAACTATGTTCTAAATTTGTGTGTGGTTGCTCCTTTATATGGACATCAACATATTCTTTTATGTTTGAACACAACTAGTCTTTGTAGATTGATATCGAGATAAGTACTCATTAAGGGGTTGTGTTGGAATATGTAATTCCTACTTGTCTCATTTGTGATTATTTCTAACTAGAGGAGTCTATTCCTAACTATGTTCCTAGATTTGTGTGTGGTTGAGATATTCTCTCAACCAACAAATTGTGTGTCCAAGATAGTTTTCCTATCTTGAGACAATACTCCTGTATATATGTAACATCATATTTGATTAATGTGATGTAGATTTCCTTATCGAAATTGAATAGTGAGGAAGTAATGGAAGAGGTTTAAATCTTTTCCACCGCGTATTTAAAAGAAGCCATCCAAAATATTCTGCTCTAGCTTTATATGCAGGTGAGGTAGGGAGCTTGATATGAATCACTCAAAACAGAGATTTGAATAAAATTTTTTCAAGTTTAGCCACCAAAATTTTCATCGATTATAGAAGTACATCAAATTGAATCTATGTCGGAGCTAAATTTTTTGCCAGATTCCTCATGGGAATTTTCCAAGAAAAATGGTAGTTTCTATTGCCGTTTATTCTACTATCCAAAGGAGCATTTTAATATTGTATGTAAATCCGCTATTTTACATCTTCTATTTAGATCTACATTTGAATCATGTCATGTGAATGGATAAATATTAAACATTGCCCTTTTTTTTATCTTGTTCATTGAATACATAATCGTGTTTAGTATTTTCTTACATAATATAAATAAAATTATAAAATTCCTACTAACTAAATTTTAATCGAAAATTCTTATATGGCTTTTATTTTTGATTAGGCATTAACCTTGATCGTATATGTCTTAATATAAGGCTTTCTTACATGGGAATATTAAGTATGAACGTTTCTATGACATATGATAATTAAACAATGAGAAAAATATGATGAATGACCATGGAAGTGATGGGAAAATGACAAGGAGTAAAAGGTTGTCTAGGATAATGGACACACTAGTACAACTTCTTAGGTCTTTAGTATTAGAAATTTCTCAAGAGCAGTGATAATTATTTAGAGGGAGACTATGATCCACTAGTGTACAATAAGGAAAATAATAAAAATTTAGCATGTTATAATCTATTGCTTTATTCCACCAATGACCACATTCCTAACAAATATATGAGGAAATATCACCATACATGAGAAAAATAAAAGATATACTGTAATATCCAATATATCAAGCTTCATCAACATAATCATCATGGATAGTAAAGTTTTGAGGTTCTCCCATTGTGTGTAAAATCTAATCCCCATGCCAAAACAACTAAACCATACTAACATCATTATGTATTATCAAGGCTGGGCATACCCAATATGCACAAAACCGTCATGTAGCAAGATCTTTGGCATAAAACCCATGAATAACCAAATTTTTGAAGTACTTACATTCAAGTGTGAACTAGAACATCATGCCATTGGGAGAGTGGTGCTCATGTTGAAATCTTTAACATGTGATGGAAATCACACGATTACCACTCATACAAGAGGAGGGGTAAAGGATGGTAGTTTTGAATGTATGTATGCATCAAAGAGGAAGGTTGTAGATATGAGTAACATTTAACTCAAGTCAAGTGAGCCTAATTGAGGTTCTTGTGTAGCATGATCATGTGGCTCAGGAATGAATATATGAAATATTTTGTGTTAGAGAGATATATGAAGCAACTATCAAGAATATTGATTCCATGAGATATGGATAACAAGTTGTTGCATTAGTAGTGTTTCACCTTTAAGTGAATGAGGCTTTGGTTGAGATCAATAGCTGGAATGGAATGTGGGTTGACAGTAGTCTATTTCTCATGCCCATATAAATCAACATGGAGGCATGTCTATTATATTGATCATTTTCCAAATAAATTATATTTAACCTAGTGCATAACCACTATGCTAGAAAATTGTAAGAAATTTATCTACACTTGTTTGTTGGTTGTATGAGTTTGGAAAATTTTTAGCTCAAAACGCTATTATGTTTCTTGTGCATCAATTCAAGTTTTCCTCTGGGGATAAGTGATAGTTACCCAAATTTTCATGTTTTTAATACCTATTCAACACCTTTTTGACTACCCATTTTTTGCATTTTAATACCACCCTATTACCTATTTTTTCCATATTGATGCATTTTTTATCAAGGTACAATTATCCTCCAATTATGCCATTTTAATGTTCATTATTATGCACTTACGAAGGAATTTATTTTTTTATGCTAACTTGCGAGAATCCATGAGAATCACTTTACATAGATGCTCTTGAAGCAACAATAAAATATAGTTGTTACAATACCCTACTATGTTGTTGCAACACTTTTTGGTTGCAACAACACCAAGTACCTTAGTGTTGCTATTCTTGTTGTTGTAAAACAACTAAAGAGTAGGTGTTGAAACTACCACTATGGAAAAATGACCAAACCACTGTCCACTGTGATGGGCAACTCAGGTGTGTTTCGACCTGATGTCTTAAGGCGTGAAACCACCCGAGGCCGCGGGTGAACCACAGATGGTATTAATCGTGTCATGCAATTAGTTGCACATTAGTGGTGTAGGTACCATCAAGTTAATGCGTTGCACAATCCATGTGTGTTACCTTTAATTCCTTAGATTAAGGTTTATTAAAGCAGATTGTATAGGTTATTTCACTCAAAACCCTTAAGAAGGAAAGCAGGAAAAAGAGTAAAAACTCCCTAATTTATAGGTACAAATAAGAAAGCATTAATTATAGGTATTTAACCCTCACCATAGTCCCTTTTCCATAATAAACTCTTTTCAAATGTGCCTAGGAAGAGGGGAAGGCTTTCAGAGAAATTTCTTGACAAAAATGATGTGTCAAAATCGGTAATTGATAAAGGTAAATACCTTTTCAACCCTAGCTTGACTGGTAAAACCTTGGTCAACCTTCATTTTCAAGTTTGGAAATTCACTAAACATTTTGATTTGTTCCACGTATGGGAAACTAGGATCCCTCAAGCTATGTTTCCTTCCACCATTCCTTTCCCTGAATTAGTGCATTTATGTGCTGAATTTTACAACCCCGCTTGTTATAGACATATTTGGGCACTGCAACCCCAAAATCATATGTCCATAAACCAAGGGCTCTTTATCCCATAAAAGTGTTGTTTCATACCCTAAAGGATCATGGTCAACTGATTACATCATTTCCTAGAAGTTCCACCTGAAAAACCACTCAGAACTGGCGAAAACTGGACCATACTGACTGCTCCATGGTCAAGGTGCGATGCATACTAGCTGCCACACTAGCTAGGTGCGATGCATACTGAAATGGCCTTCAATAGGGTGCGATGAGTGAGAATAGACAAATGACAGAGAAAATTTTCTAAGTGGATGATCATGGAATCTTCGAGAAACTTCTCCTGTGACAGTTGCCTCTCTGAATTCGCCCAGGGATGAGTAAGAGATCAATGAAATCTCCAAGTGGAACCAAGAATTATCAGTGGAATGACACTAATCAAAAACACAGAGCTAACTCACACCCTTGCAAGACATCTATAAATGGATCCCTCATCTGAGAGATCTAGAGGCTAGCATTTTGTAATTTGTAAGGAAGTGCTGTTGGTTTATATGTGAGAAGAGACATTTTATTGTTGGGTGATCTTGCTTTTCATGAGGTGAAGAGGGTTGCTATGCTGGGAGGATGATGCTGGATCAGACAACTGGGTTGTAATCCTCTCTTCTATTATTAATAAAGTTCTTTGAGTTTTCATTTATATAATCATGTATTTGTGAATCTTATTGTTTATGAATGCAATTGTATGGTCAATGTGTTTCTGATTCTGCATCGTTTATGATGTTTTAGATAGAGATGCTTTGATGGTTTTATATTACTTTGACTCTACATGTACTCTTTGAAGCGGGACAAGTAGGAGAAGAGCAGCAAATTCTATAAAGGGAAAGAGAAATCAAGCAAGGATCAAAGCGAAAGATCTAGGTTGGTCCTCTTTTCTTCCCTCTTATCTATTACACCTAAACGAAATCTCGAATTACTTTGATTGTTTTTTTCTAAGATAGCTACCCATCTTAGTGGGACTAGCAGTTTGAATCGACACTAGTTTTCCCTGAAACAAAATGGCGACTCCACTGGGGATCGAATTGTTTGTTTTGTTTGTTTATTGTTTTCTTTATAAACTATAGACGGAGCCTGAAGTTAGCCAGCTAGCCTTTGAACCCCTTTGCTATGCAATTGTGAAGTAGATGAATACTACTTCAGTCAATCTCCAGGTTGGTTTATGAACTACTTACAAGCATTCTAAGTGCCCTTGTGGTAGCTCAATAACCTCATAAGATCATACCCCTATACTTTGTTTTTATTGTCCATCATAACTCAGCCTAAATCACTAAACTTAGCTGCAAATTTTGAGCAAAAACCAAACTTAGTTTCGCTCCCTGGTCCATCGCACTGTCTGTAACTGGGCAGCCTGTATGCATCGCACCTCCTGTGTGTTGTAGGTGAGATGCATCCCTATTTCCCTGTGTTGCAGGTGCGATGATTGAGTGATACTGTTTCTCTCCTTGAAAGTTGGTTTTCTCCTCCTAATTTTCAGCTTTATTTAGTAGTTTTGCTGTTCATGATCAGTATGCCATTGCTAGAGCCTCCTTCCTTTACATTATTCAACCTCCATTGAATAGGATTTGTAAATTTTTTTATGTATTTTTCCATCATTTACTGTCCTCCTTTGTCGAAAGTAGCTTAATCGAACTGTCGTTTTTGATGCAAAAAGTGTCCTAACTGTCGTTTTGAGTCAAAAAGAAGAGTGTCGTAAAGTCTTCCTCCTCTAGATAGTATATTGTACTTTTGTCATTTTATTTGATTTGAATTGTTAATACTTGATGTGTCGAAAGCAGTTTTCCATTCGAAATTGAAAGTGTTGTTTTAGTCTTCCTTTTGTTTTGAAAAGAAATTGTCGAAATGTTGCTTTGGAGAAAATACTTCAGATATTTACTTAGTTTTCCTTTTGAGCATTCTCACATTAAGGAAACCAAAAACAAATACATGCATTTGCATTTAGACTGTGTGCGAAAGATGATTTAGGAAAGGTGCATTTAGTGTGTGCTCTTTGCTCTATGCTAAAAGAATCATACTCTTCTTTCCTTAGTAGCTAGGATTTTCATTGATAAAACAAAATAATCGACTGTTTATCATTTTAGATTGCAAATTTAGGAATTTTACATCTACATCACATGGTGAACCTTGAAAGACAAACTTCTAAGCAAGATCAACTTTAAAATAAATCTCATTGAACATAAAAATTCTTTGGAACCTAACACAACACATCTAGAAGTCTAGGCTAGAGACATATTCTGGCGTCGTAAAACCTGGTAACTATCGTTTTCATCGAAGGTTGGGTGATTCCTCCTCTTTGATAGGACAAGTGCTAGTACGGACTTGTGCTCCCCGTACCGTCGAGTATATATTGGGAGAACAAAATAGGCTGATATCCTTTATGCTCAGGAAGCCGTGTTTGCCGCCCTATCGATTGCAATGCACTGAACACAACATTTGGGAAGATTGACTTCCGTACGTAAAATCCTTGGTAATTTCTCTTTAATTTACCACCAAGGTGTATATTGCAGTTTTGCGATTGGTTTGGTAATCCCTCTGTCTAGATTTCCAGAGTAGTCACTTTCATTCCTTTTCGACTCCTTAAAAGAAAAGGTCCATCTGAGAACTTGTCACTTCAGGCTCATTAAAAATCGAAGGCGACTAGAGTCACCTTTAGCTTTTTCTCGACTCTTAAAAATTGAAAAAGAAAAGTTGTGTCAAAGTGTCTTAAAATTGATTTAAATCGGAATAACACCCCTGTTCCTTCGTTGATATTAGGTTGAGATAATGGATTCCAATCAAGGAACCCCTCTTGGGGGGAATCTTAGTCCTTTCTCCTCTTGGGGAGATATTGGTGCTCCATACATGGCTACATTGTCCCTTCCAGGAATCACAATCGGCCTACCAGTATGGCTATTCTCGACCTCCGTCATTCAAAACACTGTAATTCCTCAGCAATCAAATCAACAACCAGATGATACTGAAGTTATCCCTTCACCTTCTACTTCATTTGTTTCTCCCTCCCCTTCTTCCTCTTCGCTTGGTGAAACTAGTGACACTAAAAGCCAAGTAGCTGAGAAGAAGAAGAAAGGGAAGGAGAAAAAGAAGAAGAACCCAATTAAGAAAAGGGGCAACAATGAATCATCTGGTGAAAATATGCACATTAAATCTCCTAGATATCCTTGTCTAATTTGCAAAGCAAACCATTTTCATCGAGATTTTCCTTGCATTTTGCGGATCTTGAGAGAGTGGTCTCGCCATTCGCACCATCCGGTGTCATCAACCTCTGGAAATCAGATTGATAACACACCGTCAACTAGTGAAAATGAAAGTCCTGGACAAGAAAGAAGGGTCAAACCTCCATGTATGTTATGTGAGGGAGACCATCACCTTCCCCGTTGTCCTTTTCTATATGAGGCCAAGAGAATCTTGCATAATCATCCTTCTTCACCGCAGCGATTTCTGCCTGGGTACAAGAAACTCTTACCGAGTCCATTGCTAGTTGAAATCCGACTGACATAACTCAGTCGTCGGTCGAAACGCCTACCATTGAAAGTGAACCTTTTGAGTCCATAGCGGACCAAAGTTAACAAGTTGAGATGGCAGTCGACCCAGTCTTGCCTTTAGAAGGACCACCTTCAGATGATACAATTTCCAAAGAGAATGAGAATGACACTATTCAAATTCTTTTTGTCAATACAGAGTCTAGTGAACTTGAGGGAAATCTACCCGTTCCTTTACAACAGGAGGAAAACCCCCTAGTTCACGAGGTTTATCCAGTCATTTATCCGGTACCTCCTACGAGCAATCTAGTTTTTTTCTTTGACTGGAATCAACTAGCAAGACCTCGCCTTCCATCTAGCGTACCATTTTGGATCATAGTACAAGTTACAAAATGATCTTGTCTAGCAGCATCATAGATGAAGGCGCTTCAGTGAGTATCCTTTCCTCAACTGATTGGAAAGCACTTGGTTCACCATCGCTTCTACCTGAAACACAAAATTTGTCAGGCTTCAACAAAGGAACTAGTTGACCGTTAGGGATCCTTCCAAAGTTGTCGATAACTTTGAAAAGGAAAACCATTCACTTGAACATGATGGTAGTCCAAGGGCCACTATATTACAATCTACTCCTTGGACATGACTATATATATAACATGGAAGCTATTGTTTCCACACTCTTTCGAGTGATGTGTTTTCCACATGAAGGCCAATTGGTGCAACTTGTCAACCAGCTTTCATTTCCTGGTTCAAACACAGCTATGAATCAACCATCATCCCTAAATGGTCTCTTCGCGTCAAAAATGTCTCTTCAACCTTCATTCCATCCACCTAATTACCGCGAGTAGTTCGGTGAATGTAACAAAGTTTAGGGGGCATGCACCCTGGTCTGCTTCGGCAGGTGAACCTAGAGGAAAAGAGAGATTTTCTTGAAGGTCATATGATTGGACTGAAAAACATTCCCATGTAGGTTATGTGATCAGTCTGAAATAGATATTTCCTTGAAAGGTTATATGATTGGATTGAAAAATAATTTCCTTGTTGGATATGTGATCAATATGAAGCAGGTATTCCCTTGTATGTTATGTGATTGGAAGCTCACCATTCACCTTCATCCATTTCGATGGACAAAGCCAAGGAAGAGATTTTTTGTATGCTGACAGAAACAATCCTGCCAAACGCAGGAACTTCCATATGGTAACCTAGAAACTATCCTTTTATGAAAGACCTGGGGGGCATGCAATTCTTTATATGTAAGCAAAAATGACCAATTTGTTTTTTTATCTTTTTAGCATTCTCAACCCTTTAGCTTTTTAGTTTTCTAGCTTTGTAGCTTGGTTGTTTCTAGCCTACATAAAGAGGAAATGAGCACATGTTATAGTAGAGTTCAAGCTCATTAAAAATAAAAAAATAAAAAAAATACCAATAGACTTCTTCAAATGATTGGTAAGAGCAATGTTCCCGCAAGGTTCAAGCTCGTTAAAAAATAAACCTGCCAGTGAGCATAGTTTCTCCTGGTTCAATCTCATTAAAAAATGAAACCACCTTTGGTAATAACCTTTGTGATCGCCTTGCTATCAGCCTTTTTGAACCTTGGTTGTGTTCCTACCATCACCTCCATTCATTTGGCCGATCAAGTACCTTGAGGGTCATTATCATTATTGGTGATTCCTCTCACGCTTGTTAACAACTTACATTATTGGCTGGTAATCAAGCAATGTCTTTCCATGTTCGACTTCAGAACATCTTTTCACATGGATCGACTTGTACAATCGGGCGAGGATTGAATGAGTTTGAAGACCCCAGATCTAGTTTCATCCATCCGGGCTGCGATATATTTAGGAACATAAAGACATCAAATGTGCACAGAATCTACATAGATAGCCATCTAAGCAAAAGAAGATGACACTTCATATGAAGAATTACTTTGTCCTATGTACATGAAAATGAATTTATGAAGCTGAGAATGGGAATGCCCACATTAGCTAGATCATGAAAATAATATGATTATGATGTATTATATTGTATCTTATATAGGTCACCTTCCAGTTTGAACACCTGGGATCCTCATGATAAAGCATTTCACCCAACATCAGAAGGTTTACGACCTCATGCTTTAGGGGGCAACTGTTATAGACATATTTGGGAACTACAACCCCAAACTCATATGTCCATAAACCAAGGGCTCTTTAGTCCCTAAAAGTTTTGTTTCATACCCTAAAGGATCATGGTCAACTGATTACATCATTTCCCAAAAGTTCCACCTGAAAAACCACTCAGAACTGGCCAAAACTGGACCATACTAATTGCTCCATGGTCAAGGTGTGATGCATATTGGCTGCCACACAAGCCAGGTGTGATGCATACTAAAATGGCCTTATGTAGGGTGCGATGAGTGAGAATAGACAAATGGAAAATACAGTTTGCTAAGTGGATGATCATGGAATCTTCTAGAACTTCTCCTGTGACACTTGCCTCTTGAATTCGCCCAGGGATGAGTAAGATATCAATGAAATATCCAAGTGGAAGCAAGAACTATTAGTGGAATGACACTAATCAAAAACTCAGAGCCAACTCACACCCTTGTAAGACATCTATAAATGGATCCCTCATCTGAGAGATCTAGAGGCTGGAATTTTGTAATTTGTAAGGAAGTGTTGTTGGCTTATCTGTGGGAAGAGACATTGTAATTTTGGGTGATCTTGATTTTCATGAGGTGAAGAGGGCTTCTATGCAGGGAGGATGATGCTGGATCAGACAGCTGGGTTGTAATCCTCTCTTCTACTATTAATAAATTTCTTTGAGTTTTCCTCTATATAATCATGTATTTGTGAATCTTATTGTTTATGAATGCAATTGTATGGTCAATGTGTTTTTGATTTTTCATTGCTTATGATGTTTTAGATAGAGATGATTTGATGGTTTTCTGTTACTTTTGACTCTATAGGTACTCTTTGAAGTGGGACAAGTAGGAGAAGAGTGGCAAATTCTATCAAGGGAAAGAGAAATCAAGTAAGGATCAAAGTGGAAGATCCAGGTTGGTCCTCTTTTCTTCCCTCTTATCTGTTACACCTAAAGGAAATCTCGAATTACTTTGATTGTTTGTTTCTAAGATAGCTAGCCATCTTATTGGTACTAGCAGTTTGAATTGACACTAGTTTTCCCTGAAACACTGCTCAAATGGATGTTAAAGATAGTTAGGTTTTATAGGTGGCCCTTTCAGCCAGGGATAAAATGCTTCATCAAAATTCTTATTTTTCCTTTGATTTCTAAACCAATAAAATAATATGACCTTGAACATCAATTCTAAACCCTCGTTGATACCTAGAAAACAAAGTTTATGAGGAAATTGATAAATGGGCAGGGAAACTTTATAGAGATTAGTCTCTCTTTGAAGAGGGAAGTTTTTAATGGATCTACTTGAGACCTAATATCCATGATTAGTGTGGTTTAAGGTTATGATGATTATTTGAGTGTTGATGTAATCAATTTGGGCTTTATACACAAGATTTCATTATTTACCATGTTGAATTTTCCTTTATTTATTGATAGCAGGATTCATGACTAGCTTACATTGCTGGCAAAAGAAAGGACTTTCAAATATCATTCTTACCTTGTTTATCTTATGTTAGCTCATCTGTTCTCCCACTTTGACTACTTAACCAAAGTTACAATATTGACTATTCTAGAGTCTTCTTAATCATAGTCATGTGGCTATCCCATTTTCCATGAGTTATGGGGCTGACATTGTATCTTCTCAAGTTATGGTGGTGAAAAGAGGAAGGTCAACTTCTATGTCACATAAATTTTGTATACAAATTCTGATTGAGGTGATTTTTGCTCCGTTTCAAATGTATCTATGTGTAGAATATGAAAAAATGGTGTGGCACTAGAGTGGCAAATATTTAACCCCCCCAAATTATCATTTAATGCCTCAAAATTCCTTTGGAAAATTTTAGCCCCAAATTGCCAAATTGGGTCCTGCTAGTAAAAATGGTCTTCTGTGCTTATTCCTCCACTTTTTCTACTTTGAAAGCATCGACATGGATGAAAAAAAATATAATGGTCCAATTTGGATCAATAAGGCACATACATCACAAGTAATACAACAATAAATTGAGTATATTGAGTAGAAGGTGGTGGATGAGCATGAAGATATATCTGACAAAAAGGTGCTTGGATCCATTTCTCATTGTCTATTTTATTTGATCTCAAAAAGAGGGAGGTGCAACCAATTTTTACTCACTATAGAGTTGTATTTTCAACTCAAAGAAATGTTTGGGAAAGTTTTATTTGAACAAAATGCAAATTGAGATGAGCTCCTCTTGAGGATGGAGGAACAATGATTACTCCATGTAATTATAGACTAGTTCCAACAATGAATTGAGTGAGTGTTGGAAATAATACTGAGAGGTGGGGCGGGGGGGGGGGGGGGGTGTGAATCAGTATTAGTCAACTAAATAATCTTTTTCTTTTCATACTAAAATTTGTATACGCTACTTCCATGTGGGTAACCAGTGTGTACGCACAACTGTGCTTAAGGAAACAAGCGTATATCTAGCAAACTAATGATTCAGTTAATTCATCATATGTTGATCTTTAATCTGTGCATTAGTACTTTATTAAACATTAAACAGTAACCATATGCAGTTAATAATAGAGTGAACCATCACACATAAGCAACACACATGAACACCAAGATTTAAGGTGGAAACCCAATGTGGGTGAAAACCACCTGCTGCTGTTGTCTCTGTATTCTTTTAATAATAAGAAAATTTGTTTACAACAATGTATTGGTGCAGACTCATGCTAGTATGCAAGCTTCTACCTGCAAAGGGCTACAACCTTCTCTCATTCTCCAGCTTCTACTAGAAGGGAGCTACAACCCCCTAGCTCTTGTACTAGCTGATATGTTTATTAGTATGTAGGTGCCGACCTACAGAAGGCTACAACCTTCTCCCTTCCTCCAGGGACCTCGTTTCATAAATTTTCAGACTGGATACTCCTGGAACACAACATCATAATCTGAAGGCCACATTTCATCCAATTTTCATATTGGATCTATCAACAACATTAAAGCTCAAAATTGATCACCACTGCAATACATCCATCAACTATATCTGCATCAACCAATCATTGAAACTCAATCTGAATCAACCAAACTCAATCAATCACTGACAACCTTTGAACCTTTGACACAAGTGAATCAATCATTCATTCATACTTTAACCAATCAACTGCAATAGATGGATCACTGTAACCAGTAGACAGATCATTCAGAATCAGTTGTCATCTTATAGCCATGTTTCAGATTGTATACGCTATTTGGCAGAAGCCAACCTGCGTGTATACAGAGCTTCCTTGAAGCAAACCAACGTGTAGATCTGCAAACACTTTGTTGCACTTCCAAACTTCAGACATAATCACATATAGAGGATAAAACATGTGTTAGTGATCAGATCTAGCCCATTCATTATCAGATCACATAATGATAAGTCATTATGATCTTGATCCATTATTAGATTTCATCCATCAAAACTAAAGCTAATCACAATCAACCAACCTGAATATGCAGAATACTGTCACCAGAAAACAGTCACCAGAACACAATGCAGAACCCTGAATACTACAACAGCAAACAGAACCCTTATGGATCATACTTCAGAAGATATACGCTACATCCATAAGCTGAACCAGCGTATATACGCCCTTTTGCCAAGGGAAGCCAACGTACAGATCTACAAATTCCATTCTGTGATGTATATGCTACTTCTGTATGCTGAATCAGTGTGTATACACTGTTTTACCAAAGCCAACCTATGTACAGATCTGGAAATGCTAACTTCAAGCATCACAAGTATTTCAGACTTCATTCATACCCAGATCATCACATTTACATATTAAAAACATACGTCAGTATTCAGATCTAGAATGTTTAAGATCAAACCACATAATGATAATACATTTAAGTCTTCATGATCTCGATCCATCAACCTTCATTAGCCCTATAGGTGCATCCTTAGTTCAAATCAGAAACCCATAACCTACATACTTGATCTCACATTTCATCAGATATTCAATACTTGCTTGACTTGGCCTAATGATCTTCTCCTCCTTATATAGTTTTAGGCCTTTCTCAATACCATGGACCAAAACCACTTAGGACTAATACCTTGGACTAAATACCTCGGACCAATACCACTGACCAAATACCTTGGGTTAGATACCTTGGACCAAAGAAATACCTTGGATCCAAAAACTTGTTTTCCCAAGATATATGCGCTTTTCCTTCTGTGAAAATGTCTGTGTACATATACGCTCCATTTTTTTAGAGAACCTGCGAGTATACACAGCTTGGTCAAGGTGAACCTGCGTATACCTTTCTTTCTTCATTTTGTGTAGTCTGAACTATAATTCAATACTGTTAACCTATAGTACTTTGATCTTTCATCTGAGTGAGTTGCCATCAAGGACAACACATGTATCATAATGCCAACAGTGAGTTCTCTTGCATGACCTTAACCCTCCTCCTCCCATTGAACTTGCTCCTCTATCACATAGGAATTGATTATTTAGGTCTCATCATTTCCATAGCCTTTTCTGTTGATGTGAGTTAGTTGGGTTTTCTTGCTACATCATATGGGTGTATGTTTTTGGTTTTATGTTAAGTTAGTCCATAAGGTCATGAAGTGCAGTTTTTAGTTTAGTTTTAGTAGAAATATCATAAAAAAGTTATCAATTTTGATGAAATCTTACTTAAGCCTCAGATTCTACCTTTGGTCTAGTTTCCAAACAGGCAAACCATGGCAATGTGCATAGATTTTTAATGATATGTGATGTAAATACAACTTTCATTTGATATAAAAATGAAACTTACAAAAAAATTAATAAATAATTATATTACAAATATTTTAAATTTTAAAATATAATAATATAAAAAAATAATAAAGAAATTTTAAATAAATTATTTTATAATCTATAAAACACTAAAATAAAAAAATAAAAAAATTGATGAATTAGATAATGTAATTCTTTGTTTTCCAATCTTTACATATTTATGTCCACCATATTCCATTTCTTATTTTATTTGGATTAGTTAACTACTATATATATTTTTTTAAATTTAATAATGAAAATGTTTGCATGTGTTTTCTAATACATAAATAAATTTGATACCCTAAAAACCCTCTAATCACTTAAATTATGAAAATCCCTAAATTTTTTTTAGATAAAATTAACCAAAACCTAAAAAAAACAAATCATTAGATCATGGGACCACACAATTTTCAACAACAAAAATGAAGTTATAAAAGGTTTAAAACGCATGTGTAGCAAATGCTAGAAATTGATACGAGTCAACAAATCAATCACTCTCCACTTTGTGATGTGCTCATGCGATGTGTCTGCCTGCTAGTTCACCTCCCCCCCTCTCCTTTCACCTTCCCCTCTGGCTTCTTTGCCTCCCTAATTTGTTGTGTCTCCTCCCAACATTTGGATGGTCATCCTGCCATAGCTCGGCAGTCCAATCCCTGGCCTTTGATACTAAAGTCGTTTCCTTCAAATCTCTGGTGGCTTCAGGTCCAAAATTTTAGAAATCCGTCGCTTCCAAATTTGTGAATAAATTTGAAGCTATCTCGAAGATCGAAATAAATACTGCTGAATCTCATTTCCATGCTCTTCAACTGGCTGAGCGAGGCCTCATTGGATATTTTATGGGCCTTTGGACCTTGCCTCGTTCTATGAGGACTTAGATTGAGAAGAACTAGAAGCCTCTCATCAATGGGGAAGTGATCATATCATTTTGCGGTAAGGGTTTCTATACCTTTTATTTTGAAAAAAAAAATTGGATAGAGACTTGGTCTTTCGAAGAAGCTTGTACTTCATGGGACCTCAGGGTCTCTACCTTGATATATGGAGCCCTAACTTCAACCCAGATTATGACATCCCCTCAACCATCCCAGTATGGGTGAAGTTTCCCCTCCCATTACATTTCTAGAACAGTGAAACCTTCAGTTTGATTGGAAACTCTTTAGGAAAATATATAGACAGTGTGGAGGCAAAGGATGGGCTCTTTGCCTGTGCCTGTATTTGTGTGAAGGTGGACCTTGAAAGAGGGCTCCTAGCAGAGGTCCAACTCTGCATGCATAACTGGTCCCATATCCTGGAGGTGGACTATGACCAACTCCCCTTCAAGTGCAAGCTCTTCCATGAATATGACCACTTTGGTAAAGGTTTTCCGAAATCGTAGTGTCCCCAAGAGCCTCAACAGAATGGAACAAATGAATAATTGTAGCAAGCCAATAAGAGAAGAGGAAATAATCGACATTAAAATCCCCCCCTTTCTAAACGCCTCTATCCCACCTCTAAAACTTGGAGCAATTCAGGGTAGCAATCTGCTTGCTAGTCCTTCTAGTCAAGAAAGAAGTGCCAAAGAAAACGATAATCGATATAATTCCCTTGTTGGGATTCTGTTTGAGGATTGCCTCAGCTCAACCCTTTGGAGAATTCATAATCCCAAGGAACGGTCCCCCTTGCAACCTCGTCACCTTAGAAGGAGCTAATCCCCTTGGAGAAAGTCTCCAGTAGTAGTTCAGAATAATTTTCGGATGGGGAAATGGAAGAATAAGGCTTCCCGTCCTTTAAAGAAATGATGAGACCTGCTACAAACACAAGCTCAGTGGATGAGAAGTCTGAGAAAAAATAGAAAAAGTAAGGAAAGGAAAGTTAGAATATTAGGCCTTAAATCTAATAAAGAGATCAAACTGGAACAAATAGAAAAGGACAAAGGACTATGGTATCAACATACAATCCCTAGGAAAATAGCAAAACATGGAAACATAGGAAAGAAAGGAAATCTGGTAGGTCCCAGGAAAGGGACATCCTCCTCCAAAAGAAAATAATGAATATTATCTCCTGGAACTATCAGGGACTTGGCTTAGAGAAAAGGACTATGGAAGAAAAATCCCTAATACAGAAGGAAAAACCCACAGTTGTCCTGTTCTAAGAGATCAAGCTAGGAGACTTTGACCTCTCCAACAAGCAACACAAAATTTGGAATGGAAGTAACATGGTAGCTGTCAGCTCAAGAGGAGCCTCAGGAGGACTCTGCATAATGTGGAACCCTAAGTATCTGCAACTGGTAAGCTCTCACAAAACTACTCATTAGATTGCAACAACTTTTAACATTTTGGACATTAAGCAGATGTGTACTATTGTCAATATATATATATATATATATATATATATATATATATATATATCCACTTCAGAGAAAAGCAGGAATGTTGGCAGTCCCTAATGGACCTGAAACACACCAATTATGGAAGAAATTGTATTATGGGAGGGGATTTCAATACCACCATCAATCAAAAAGAAAAGAACGGGGGGGGGGGGGGTAAATCGTTCGCAATGCCTCTTAAGAAGTAATGGAAGACATTATTCTCTCTCTCAGCCCATTTGATGTCAAACATTCATGCTTCCTCTACACCTAGAATAATAAGTGCTCTGGCCCTGGTCATATTGCATCCTGTCTAGACTGTTTCCTAGTTTCCAACTTCCTCCTCTAAACAGATATGGTCCTGCAATCCTTTATCCTCCCCTGGTGTGGCTCTGACCTTAGACCCACCCACATCCTTCTCTCACATTCTCGGAACCTTGGCCCCATTCCTTTTCGGTTCTCCCCTCTCTGGTTGGATTCTATGGGATTTGTTGCGCTGGTTGGGAAACCTTGATCTGTGTGGGTGGATGGAAACCCAATCTGCATTTGGGAAACCAAGATCAAAGGATGAAGAAGGACAACAAAACCTGGCTCATTGAAAACAATGTGGAAACACAATATCCTATAAAGGAGACCGAGCAACAACTCTCATCAATTCTAGAATATATCAAGGAAGCTCCTATCTCGTCAGAGGTAATGCACAAAGAAGCAAATGCTTTTAAGAAGCTCCACTCCCTTCTCAAAAAGGAGGAAGATTATTACAGAATTAAATTGAGAAGCATATGGCTTCAGGGCAATTCCCGCAACACAATGTTTTTCCATAAGAAAGCTCAATATAGTGAAAGAAAGAATTCCATCACACAGATTCATCATGGGGGCCAAACCATAACATAATTTGTAGAAATCAAAGAAGTCAATATTCAACACTTCCAGAATGTATATCAAAATGATGATCATAGGGATTGAGATTCAAAATACTTTATGTTAGGACATGTGCCCACGCTAATCCTTGAGGAAATGAATTCTCATCTCTCTGCACCTCCTTCCATTGAGGAGATTATGAAGGTGGTCTTTTCCTTTCTCCCAAATAAAGCCCCTGGTCTGGATGGATTTTCAGCCCTCTTTTACCATCTCTTTTGGGACTTAATAAAAAAGGATCTGCACAAAATGATAGGATACTCTCTCAAATGCCTTTGTATTAGGGGAGGAATAAATTCCTCCTTCCTTGCTTTTATCCCCAAAGAATCCAACCATTCCTCCTTCTCGAGGTTTCACCTAATCTCTCTCTACAACGTCTCCTATAAAATCATCTCGAAGATTTTGGTCTCCAGACTCAAATGAATCCTTCCCAATCTAATCTTGGCCAACCAATGAGGATTTGTTCTTGGTAGGCAAATCATTGACAATAGCATTCTGATCCAGGAAGCAATGGACTATAGCTCGAAAACAGGTGATTAGAGGATGATAATAAAGCTTGATATGGCTAATGCTTTTGATAGGGTAAGGCATGAATTTTTACTCAAGGAAATGCAAAAAATAGGATTTGTGACTCCTTTTATCCAATGGGTGGCCCTCTGCGTCTCTTCCCCTTGGATTGGTCCCTTGGTTAATGGAAGGGTTGCAGGTTTCTTCAAAGATTCTAGAGGATTGAGGCAGGCATGCCCCTTATCTCCCTTTCTCTATATAATAATGGTTGACTCCCTAAGTAGAATCTCTGAGTGGGAAAGAAAAATATCTAACCTCCCAAACATCATATTGATACCAGGGATAAATAGCATAAACCATGGGAAATTCACTGATGATACCATCCTCATTGGAGGAGCTTCAACATTAATCACTAGAAGATTCAAATATTCCTTTAGAAATTTCTTAAAAGCCTCTATGGGAGCAACAAATAATAACAAATATCACATCTTCACTTGGAACACTACTATACAAAAAGTTAAGAAGATTGAAGATATTTTGGGGTATAAACTTGTCAAGGATTGGAAGGAATTCAAGTATCTCAATATCCCTATTTTCTTAAAAATAAATTCCCCCAAAGTATGCAACAGATCTTGGATAAAATCAAAGTTAAACTTATGAATTGGGGAATATTTTTACTTAATAGTGCAGGAAGGACTATTCTGATGAAGTTCATTCTATCAACCATCCCCTTGTATTAGTTTTATGCTCTTCTGTTTCCAAAGTATGTCATGCATTAGTTAGGAATCTACATATGAAAATTATTCTAGAAGGTGGGAAACATTAAACCAAAAAATTTCACTTGGTTAATTGGAAGACTGTCCATGCCCCTAAGGGGGGGTTGAGGATAAGAGATCCCTACTCGGAAAATTTAGAAATGGGTGCTAAGCTTTATTGTAGATTTAAAATGCAGAACTAACATTAGTGGGTTCAATTTTTCTAGGCTAAATATCAGCAACAGAATACTCCAGTCGATGCTAATTCTTTATCCCCCATTTGGAAGCTCCTTCAGGCCCCCTACCTCCCTTATTCTGGCCAACCGCAATAGAATCCTAGGAAATGGTAGCTCTACAAACCTATTGTCTGAATCCATTTTGGGTTGCCCGCCTCTGGGGTTTGATATTTCCATCTCCCCTTTGAGGGATCATCTCCTTCAGATTGGAATTTCACTCTTGGATTAGATTTTAGATTGGGATGAAAAAGGAAAATGGAGTGTATGGAGGTTTGAGAATATTCTTGTTCATCTTTTGCAACTATTGGAAGCTTTGAAAAAACAATTAAATGGTTTTGCCTCGCTTCGATGGGAGACACCAGACTGCTGGGGGTGGCGATCCTCTTCCTACTGTGTGAAGGAAGGTTATTCCCTCCTCTTCTTTAACCATCCTGTTACACAGTAATTTGTCACCATTGGTCACCGTCCCTGTTACCGCTTTCCCGCACTTTGGAGGACTCATTCCGAGACTTGTGAGCAGTGACATAACTTAAAAACACTTGCATTATGTTCCCCTAAGTATGGAATTCATGTGCCTTGAAGACATCTCTTGCAAAATATCCCTAAAAAGTGCCCTTTTTCCATTAGCATAGGTCCACAATGTACTACCCGCGCCAATGAGGGAAATCCTCAAAAGAGGGCGCGCTAGTTGGCGCTCTGTCTTAGAGTTACACCCGCGCCAACCGAGTTTGGAAAAGATTTTTAACAAACGCGCGCTCGGATGTTTTTTCCCTTCAAATCATGAAGTTTTTGAGGATAATGCTAATCTCTTGGATGTCGAGATTCATCATCTATCCCTTACATCTATCCACAATGGCTTTTTGGGGATAATGCCAATCCATAATGGGTGTCTTGATTCATTGTATCTTCTTCCCCTCCTCCATCTATAAAAGCCTGTCCTCATGCATTTGACAAGCTAGTGATAGTGCTAGTTTTTGAGTGATGGTAAGAGTTTTGGAGCATAGGAAGATTATACTGTCAGAAGTCTGAGTTGTGCATTCATAATCAAAGAGAGAGAAAGGCTTATTGCAAGACATATGTAGCTGTTCGCCCAGCCAGACGAGGGATTCAACGTCAGAACTTTGGTTGTACTTTTCTCTGTTGATTACTCATTAATAAATGACTATCATTATGGTTCCGATCTTATTGTTCATTATGATAATGTTTGATCTATATCTTTTCTGACCGATATATGGTTGTATTTAGTGGATTTTATGCTTGTATTCGCTTCGTTATTTGCATGTGCAGGTATCCATTCACGGAGATCATGAGGATCGTGACCTGCTGGAGCAAGGGAATGGGAGTATCAACTCTTCCATAACACTAGAGTTGGACTTCAGGTTGGTTCTCATAATCCACTTTCAATTTGCAACTAGGAACTTGCATGGTAGCGTTGATTGATTGTTGCTAGACCCATTTTGGGTTAGTGGGATCGCCTCTGTCCGAAGAGGGGATTTACCTCTCCAACAATTTGGTGACTCCACTGGGGACGCTACTTTTTGTTTGATTCGTAAACTTTGGACGGAGCCTGAAGTACGGCCAGGTAGCCTTCGAAACGCTATTGCTCTGCATTAGCGAAGTAGATCAACGCCACTTCAGTCAATCTCCAGTTTGGTTTACGAACCGAACAGCTTGGAGTTTGTCTTGCACTTTGGTTTTCTCTTGTTTGCTTGCTTAAATAAGCTTTCTGGGTTAGATTTTTAAGTTGTTTCTTGCTGCTTGATCTGTCTGGATACTTGTCTAGTCAATTTAATGTCTTAAATTTCTCTACATAAATTATCAATCCTGGTATCGTAAACTGATGAAGTGTGGTGCACTATATGTGCTTAGTTAACCTTTCTCTTACTTCGTTGTTTTATAGTTTATGTTGTTTTTTGGGGTTTTATTCTTGTTGGTTTTCTATAGTGTTTAATGCAACTAGTTCAATCGAAATAAAATGCAATAATCAAATAATGGGAGAATGACTATGAGACCCAGTATCCTTGCTGCTTCAGCAAAAGGACAAGATGAATCTATCACGTCATTGGTTCATTAAAAGGCTATGTGCATCACTAATCTACAGTCAACTTGAAAGCAATTTATGTACAGCTAATATACATGGTGAAATAAAATGCAAAAATAAAATGACAACTATACAAGTCAGGGACCCCCTACTACCTATGAAATCAAATGCTTAAAGGAAAAATAAAGACATCAAATAAAGGACTAATGGCATCGGCCCAGTATCTCTGCTGCTGATTTAAAATGAAAATGAAATCTATATTAAATTCAATTAAAAGTGAGAACAACTATCTAACTCTTCAACTTAATCTAAGCAATGTGAAATCTAAGTGACACTACATAAAGGAGACAAATCACACTACTTTAACCTTTTCTTAACCTTTTTGCCTTTCAGCTAGATTTATCATGTGAGAATAGTTATGAACAAGTCAGCAATGTGAGTCTTAAAGCAAACTGAACCAAGCTGTACTAAGTGATATTTTGGCTCCAATAAAGTTATTTGATTATGGAAAAAAACCATCAATAGATGAACAACTTGATATCTAAGAGCAGAAAGTAAAGTGCAAGTTAAAGAAATGATACTAATGAAAATCAAACTGCAGAAAAATAAAGGTCAGCAACATAGACAAGATGATCACACATGTCACTAGTCATGAAATCAAAGCAAAATTGAACACACTTGCATGAATTAAAATTGCATGAATGAAAAATCTAATCTACCTTACATTCTACAAAGCAATATTTACAAAATGAAATCTACTCTACCTTACATCCTAATATGCTCCATGACATCTACTTCACATCTCCTTCCATGTTGAGAACATCAAAGCTTTATTCAATTTCTTCAAAAGTGCAAAGTACAACAAAGTTCTCCAAAGCTTTCAAAAGCCATCAAGGAAGAACTACCAACTTAAGAACTAGGGACTAAAAAGACTAAAAAGACTAACAAATGAAGGAGAGAGATCTCCTATTTATACAAAAAGATGAGAGCCATCTCATTAATGATAGTCCATGAATCTCTCCCTCTACCTCTAGAGTCCTAATCAAAATAGGAATTGATAAGACACATGTCTTCTTAGAGTTACAATACAATTAGGAGATGTGACACATATCCTCATGATCCCATGATTCTTTCCAACCAAATTCGAATTTGGTCTTAGAGTGCCACATAAGCGTCTTCTAGAAGTCTCCTTTCAACCTACACATGTCAACAAACTCAACCCATTTGTTAGGTATAAGCATATGCACATTATTTTCTAATTTTTAACCACAAATTCACTCAAAAGACTTAGAATTAATAAAGATTGGAAAAACATAAAGGTGGCCCAATGATAATGAAAGTGGGATGAATGTGGTGACATAGTAGTGAAATGGAGGTGATATAATGGACATAATAGTGAAAGTGTAAAGGAAATGAATGACATTTTCAAGACTCAACAATACTGTCGATCAGACCCTGGACTGCTTGATTTATTTTTAAGCCAGCAAACTTTATTAGCACGTTTTTCTACCTGAAAATCGCGCCAGTGGGCACAGGTTGCACAAAAGCAACTCGCGCTAATCCTTTAATAGCATGAGTTACAGACTGACAGTCGCGCCAGTCCTGTGAACTTTGCCAATTTGTTTGTTTGGAAGCCTTCTAAACTCAGATTTCTGTCTTTTCACATCTTTTTCAGCTACTGGAGTGTGTGAGAGCTTTGTTTGACTGGTTTTTGACCTTCATCCTTCGGGTGTTTGCCTCTTTCCATCGATCTCATATCCCAGCCCTAGAGCATCTAGTGGCTTTGTACATTGAGCCTTCCGTGGGAGTTTTTGGTTCTTTGATTGCCCAGTCGACTTCTTGGCTGTTTTTTGCACTTGTCTAGTGGTTGTCATAACTTTTTATTGTGTGCTTCGAGCAATCCACCTCTTGATCATTTGGATTTCACTTGGCTTCGTTTGGGCTTAGATCACATAGCTCATTGAGGTCTTTGTGATTCTCTTTGACTTGACAGATTGTCTTGGTGTTTTAGACTTGGTTCTATTTTTATTGAGTGAAATTTGTCTGTTTACTCTTTGTTATCATCTCTCAAAATTTGTTTAAGTGCATTATGCCATTTAAAAAAAAACAAACGATCTTTTTGCATTGCATTAGTTAGCATTCTTCATTGTTATTAGAAATTAGTCACTTTTTAAAAAGAAAAGAAAAGAAAAAGTTTCATTTATTGCTATTAGCTGCATTAGGATCTTTGTTGATTGTTTGATGATCATTTTGTTTGTTTGAAAGATCTCAACTCTTCTGTAGTTAGCATTCATTGAATGGAATGATATATTTTGGCATATAGCTTGCATTTAGGAAATTGTGAGAGATCACATATGGTAGGACCTGAAAACTGAAACCTAATCAAAGATCAACTGTAAAATGAACTGAATGAATCTAAAAACGCATTGGAACTTAACGCATACATTCTAGAGGTCTAGGCTAGAGACGTGTTCCGGCGTCGTTAAACCTAGTCACTGTTGTTTCACATTATGGTTGGGTGATTCCTCCTTTTGTGACTCGATAGTGGTCTAGCACGGATTTGTGCTCCCACATACCGTCGAGTATATGTGGAGACCCCACTAGGTTATCATCCTTTATCCACAGGAAGCCGTGTCTGCCACCTTACAAGCCGTAATGCACTGAACACAACATTCAGGAAGATTGACTGCCGTACGGGAAGTCCTTGGTTTTCATCTGATTGCCAAGGTGTATAAGCAGTTTTACGGATTGTTTGGTAAACCTTTTGCCTAGTTCTCCAGAGTAGTCACTTTTGACCCTTTTCAGACTCTCTAAAAGAAAAGGTTCACTTGAGCATTTGTCACTTCGGGCTCACTAAATATTCGAAGGAGACTAGAGTCATCTTTTTGTCCCTTTCTAGACTCTTAAAACATGAAAAGGTCAAGATCAGTTCCTTTGTCTTAAAATTTATTAGGCCATGATTCACATTTACCCGGTTAGATCTTGTTTGCGTTAGTTTGAGTAGGGTCCTGTCTCGTTAGATTCCCTAGGATTTTGTGAAGTTTTCATCCTGGCGGAATTACCAATTTCGTCTTCTTCCTTTGCCGAGATACCGGTTGTGAGTGAAACTCTTCCTGTTATTCCAAGTATACAACCAATTAATTCTCGTGCTCCAGGCGACGAGACTTACAAGTTTCACTGGAACCCTATTTGGGAACCTTCTGAGGATGGTATCCCTTTTTGGGAATACACTTCCCCTCGTGTTTCAGCCCCACTATTTTCTTCCGACATGGAGGACGTATCCCCTACTTCGACTGAAGAATCCGTTGCAACGAGCGGTGAAATTCCCACCGCAACGGAACTTATACTTGTTAGTAGTACCCCTACTACTGGGAGACTACCTCCCGGCTATAAGGCATTAAAGGATGTTATGTCCTCTGGAACTCCCTTCATGAGTTCTATTTGGTCACAACTCGCTTTTCCCACCATGGAGCCTTTTACTCCACAAAGTCGCAGTACGTCTATTACCTCAATCCCAACCGTTCCAACGGTATGTGTAGCTTCTTCGACTCCTATTTTCAGTCCTTCGGCCTCTTTATTCGGAGTCTTTGATCCTACATCAAACGTCCTAGCAGAGGGGCCATACGATCAGTATTTACCACATCTTGGTAGGCCTTTGTCGTCTCAACCGACTGTTGAGATTTCAGTTCCGCTGTCAATTGATTGGGGCCCCATCTCTTATCATGGTGGCCAAGTATCGTCTGCGCAATCTCAAAGACCACCTCATCAAGAACAACAAGGACAACCCTTCCAGGGACAACCTTTCATCTCTGGTGGTCCGTATTTCACCTCTTATACTCAACCTTCTGGTAACTCAGGTCAATCTTCTGTTCAACAAGCCCAACCTGGTATCCAGCAAGGTTATCCTACTGGACAAATTGGTCAATCGTATGTTCACCCAAACCAACCTAATGTGCAGTATGGTCCAATATCTGGACAAGCTGCTCAACCACATGGTCAGCCCATCGTCCAGTATAGTTAACCTTCTGGGCAAGTCGGCCAGCCTCAAATCCAATCAGGCCAACCAACTGCCCAGCCCATTCGGCCATCTGGTCTGTTAGGACAACCTTCAGTTGTGCAACAACAACTCCACCCCCAGCAAGTACAACCTTCTGGGCAGGTGGGCCAACCTCAATATCAACAAGGTCATCCTTCCGGCCAGATAGCCCAACCTACAGGACATCCTTCTGGCGCTGCTCAACCCGGTTTTTTGCCCCAGGCTGGACCCCAGGCCCCATCCGGTCTTCAAATGCAAGTTGGAATTCAATCCCAAACAGTCTATCAATCTCATCCAGTTTCTCAAACTCAGTTTGGAGTCCAGCCACCGTATGGTTACCGGTAACCTCAAGGGCAACCTTCGTTTGCCCCATATCAAAATTATCAACAACTGCAGGAAAATCCTTATTAGAATTATCCGAAACCGTATGGTAATCCTGCAGGACAGTTTGGTAACCCATGGAATGCTGGTGGGCAGAACCAAAATCCCTACGAACAAAACCCTATGGGGCCAAATCCGTCCGGACCAAGCCCATGGGGGCAACCGCCAGTTGGTTGGAACCTTGGTGCTCCGTCCTATCAGTAGCCCCAGATGTCTTTCAATCCTCAATTACCTTTCTTAGTGACTTTAGAATTACCGGATGTGTCCAAACTGACCAATGATCCTATTCTCCATAATCCGTATTGGCCTCCGGTTCCAATGAAAATTCCCGGTGACTGTCCAAAATTCGATGGTAAAGCTAATGAAGATCCTCAAGCTCATGTCATGACCTATCACTTGTGGTGTTCATCCAATTCGTGGCTTGATGATTCGATTCGGCTTCGCCTTTTTCAAAGGACTCTCACAGGCTCTGCAGCTAAGTGGTATATTGAGCTCACTCACGGATCCTTTCAGGATTTCAATTCGTTGGCTATGGCATTCCTCACTCATTTTCAGTTGCCCATTCGATATGAAATGGGTACACACCTCCTGACATCCTTAAGACAGACAACGGCTACGCATATCTCTGATCATATCCATGAATGGAGACGGCGTAGACGTATGTTTAAATTTTGGATTCCCGACCAACTTCTTACCGATTGGTTTACGACTTCGTTCGTTCCTCCAATATCTCGGGACATTGCCATAGGGGCGTGTGTCACTGAAGAGCAAGCCATCGCGCGCGCTTAGTACTTGACTTGGTTTATTCTCAGTCTGGTACATTGTATGATTATCTGCCTGATGCCCCGAGACCAGGAACATCCAAAGCCCCACTGACACCAACTGTTGACGGTATTATTGGTTCTGTTAATTCGTCCTCGAAGAAAAATTCCGCGAACCCTAGGAAGCAAAAATCAAATGCTTCTAATGAACACACTTCTCAGGTAACACCCACTTCGAATATTACTTCCGAGGTCAATGCTGTCCAGTCCACCACGACAGACAAAGCCTCGAAAGGAAAGAAGAAAGGGAAAGCGAAGAATAAGCCAGATCAACCTAAACAGGACTCCCCTAAACCTCCACCCGAGGAAGGTGCCAAGCGCAAACCCAAGTATCCTTGTCTTATCTGTGATGAAGATCACTATACCAAAGACTGCCCTAGGCGGTCCGAAGTTAGTCATTTGTTGAAAGGCGCTCCCGGGACTCCTGTGGTGCTCAAAGAACCCTTTCCCTCGCAACAAACTCAAATGGTGGCTGACCCCTCTCAACCTCCCTCTTCCTTTGGTTCTCAAGTATTTATGGCTAGAACGATACCTGTCCATATTAGTACTCGAACAAAAGATTATCCGTCATCTGTCGGGAAAGAGCCTGAGGTCCCCTCTAGTGCTCCTCCATTCAGTTCAGGCCCGCTCCACATCGAGAGACCTAGTACTGAGATGCCTATTCGACCCCCTCCAAAAGGAGCACTCCGGAAATATTCTTACAACCCAAATGCTCGTGCTGCACAGCACTACAATATCGTTGAGGACTTAGCTCAGACTCCATC
The DNA here is from genome assembly GCA_031772625.1 of Pinus tabuliformis. Classification (NCBI taxonomy): domain Eukaryota; kingdom Viridiplantae; phylum Streptophyta; class Pinopsida; order Pinales; family Pinaceae; genus Pinus; species Pinus tabuliformis. The sequence continues at coordinate 1,806,815,639 of CM062817.1, read as the reverse complement.
GGCTATGTCCACTTTAGAAGTTCTCTAGAGCTGCCCTTCTCAGAGGAAGTCCTTGCTATCCGCTATCAGTGGCATAGACCCGGCCGAATCGGATTTGATTACTTTTGACTTGGAACGCCATACGCAGAGACTGCCTCCCCAAATCGTATTCCTCATACAGGTTATTATTAATTCCAAAACGATTCATCGTACAGTCATTGATGAAGGTGCTTCAACTTGCATCATGTCTGTTGCCTGTTGGAAAGCTATTGGATCTCCGACGCTGAGCCAGTCTCCCACAACCTTGGAAGCTTTTGATGGAAGAGCATCCCGTCCTTATGGTATACTCCAACATTTTCCCATCTCTTTGGAAGGGAAGATGGTCGAAATGGAAGTTGAAGTTGTTAATGCTAGTCTTATGTACAACCTCCTTCTCGGACGTAGCTGGATATACGCGATGCAAGCTGTAGCTTCATCTTTGTTTCGTATCATCCGTTTCCCTCATCAAGGGAAGATTGTTACCGTAGACCAGCTGTCATTCTTCGCTTCCTCTTCTGAAGGCAACATCCCTTTTGTGGAGCATACCTCCAAATCATCTGAGAGTCTGGGAGCTGGGCTTTTCAAAGATCTCGCCCTCATGGGTGTTTTTCCGCTCCCACCTCCTAACGTCGCTTCCGTCAATATGATTACTACTTGTTCTGATTTGTGGATTCTCCCTCCCACCGACCAAGTAGATTCTTGGGGCGACCAGATGCCGTTGAGTCCTGCCGAGCTCAACTATGTCGAAATCATTGCTGCATCGGCTCCCTCTTCTGAACTTGCTCCTTCAAGTAAGATTCTCGACTCGTTCGCTCCATGTTCATGGCTTGTAGATGAGACTTCTTCGGACTCTTTAAAAGAAACATTCCCTTCCGACGAAGCCATTATTGAGACTATGTCTCTCGAGGAACCTCCTTGGCATGATTCTCACCATCGTTCCTCGTTTCTTCCTGCCCATCAGGATATGCTTACTTGTCTGGAGTGGTTTGCTCCTTGTTTCCCATTTCAAACCCTTCAAACGCCTATCCAAGTTTATCAAGTGTCCTTTGAAGGAAATATGGAAAACATTACGCAAACCCAGCCCATCGACATCTCTGTGAAACCAGGGATTGTCGAACATCTTCACATTGGAGTCACTTGTACTCCGGAGGAGATTCGACTTTATACCAATCTTTTTCGCGAATTTCGTGACGTCTTTGCATGGTCCTATGAAGAAATGCCCGGCATTGATCCTAGCATAGTGGTGCATGAGATAATCACGTACCCGGGTGCTAAGCCTGTTCGTCAACATTTATGCCCTATACACCCCCGAAAGGTTGCAGCTATTAAGGCGGAAGTAGAGAAGCTTCTTAAAGCCGGTTTTATTTATCCTATCCCACTCACAGATTGGGTCTCCAATATCGTACTTGTGAATAAAAAACAGGGTACCATCCGTGTTTGTGTCGATTATCGTGATATTAATCGGGCCTGTCCTAAAGATAATTTCCCCATACCATTCATTGATCAAATTATTGACGAGTGTGCCGGAAGCGAAATGTACTCTTTTATGGACGGTTTTTCTGGATATAACCAGATCAATATTGCTCCCACTGATCAACACAAGACCACTTTTATCTGTCCATGGGGCACTTTTGCCTATAAGAAGCTCCCTTTCGGTCTCAAAAATGCCGGTGCTACCTTCCAATGTGCAATGTCCTATGCTTTTCATGACATTCGACACATTGTACAACCATACCTGGATGATCTCCCAGCTCATTCAGCCAAACGTCAGGACCACCCTACTCACCTTCGCGATATCTTTCTTTGTTGTCGACACTACCGAATCAGACTCAATCCTCACAAATGTGTCTTCTGCGTTGAATCCGGCTGACTTCTCGGGTTTTTCGTTTCCCGAGAGGGCATCCGTTTGGATCCCCTTAAAGTCGAGGCTATAGTAAGTCTTCCTCCCCCTGCTTCTTTACAGCAATTGCAAAGCTTGCAGGGTAAAGCAAATTTTCTAAGACGATTCGTTCCAAACTATGCCGAGGTGGCTAAAGGTTTCACACGGTTACTAAAGCGAGATGTCCCTTTTCATTGGGATAGCATCGCTCAGGAATCTTTTGAGCGTCTCAAGGGTCTCCTTATTTCTGCTCCATTGCTCCGTCCTCCGAACTATCATCGTGACTACACTCTGCATTTGGCTGCCGCCGACACCACTATCGACATGGTTCTCATTCAAACTAACGATGATGACACTAAGCATGTTGTATATTATCTCAGCTGCAATCTTTTAGACATGGAAACTCGATATGCTTATGTCGAGAAGTTGGCTTTGTCCGTCGTTTGTGCTGTCTGACACTTCCGTCATTACATTCTGCTGCGCACTACCACCGTGATTTCTGATTGCAACCCCATGACGTATATTTTGTCACGCCAGTTGCTGGGGGGCAAGTACTCAAAGTGGATTGTCATCCTCCAAGAGTTCGACTTGGAATTTACCACTGCCAAGTCCCAGAAATCCCTTGTATTTGCTGAGTTACTTTGCTCTTTGCCATCTTCTTCCCCGCCCTCTCACTCAGAGGATCATATTCCAGATGAGACTTTATTTCTCATTAGCACCCTCGATCCCTGGTACGGGGATATCATTATATATCTGCAAACATCCTCCTTTCGCCCCGGCGTGTCCAAAGACGCTCGACGAAGGATTCGTCATCAGTCTCAACCATACCGTATCATTGGGGACACACTTTATCGCCTCGGCGCCGACTCTATTCTCCGCCGATGTCTAACTCTCGAGGAAGTTGAGCGTGTCTTGAATGACTGCCATTCTGGTGCCTGTGTTGGTCACATGTCCGGATATGCTACTGCCCAAAAAATCCTCCGTGTTGGCTACTTTTGGCCCTTATCTTTAAGGATTGCATTCTTGTCGTCCGCTCTTGTCATGAGTGCCAGATATACCAGCGGAAGATGTGAGCGCCTCCCGCTCCATTGCACCCTGTTGTCACCATCGACCCTTTTGCAAAATGGGGCATTGATTATACGACCTGTAACCCTCACTCAGCCTAGGGGCATGGGTTTATTATCGTTGCCGTCGATTACTTTACTAAATGGGCCGAGGCGATGCCTACATTAACTGAAGACGGTCACACAGCGGCGAAATTTTTATTCAACCATGTTATCTCGCGATTCGGCGTCCCTCAAGCCATCGTCACTGATCACGGGAAACATTTCCGTAATCATATGATGACAGAACTAACAACCCAGCTAGGCTTACAGCACGATAGTTCGACTCCATACTACTCTCAGTCCAATGGCCAAGTTGAAGCTATCAATAAGATTTTGATTACAATGCTTCAGCATACCATTGGCATGCATAAGTCTAACTGGCATTTGATGTTGTTCCCTGCCTTGTGGGCCTACCGAACCTCTGTGAAGGATGTCACTGGTTTCACTCCATTTCAACTAGTTTATGGACTAGAGGCTACCCTTCCAATCGAGTGCAAAATCCCTTCATTAAAATTCGCTGTCGAGCTACTTCCCAACACTACTCCATTAGAAGAATGCCTTCTTTACCTGGAACGGCTAGATGAGACTCGTCGCCTAGCCTCTTTGGCCATCGAAACACAAAAGAAGCGAGTCAAGACTCACTTCGATCAGACTGTCCATCCACGTTCTTTTGTTGAGGGAGATTTAGTCCTGCTATACGATCAGGCAAACGATAAGCTGGGAGCAGGAAAACTCGAGCCTATGTGGCTAGGCCCTTACATTGTCAAGAAAGTTTTGCAAAAAGGGGCCTACGAGCTAATTGATTATGAAGGGAACCCTCTCGGGAAGCCTCGAAACAGGCTGTACTTGAAAAAGTACTATGCATGATGCTTGTACACTTTATTTTGTACATACATGTACTTTAGCAGGTGTGTTGTATGTATGTGTGTCAGTTTAAAGGCGTGACTGCCGCTTATTGGATCTTTCGCTTCTTGTGCAGATGTCTGATACACCTTATGTTGGTTTTGCTGATGGTGCCTGCCGCAGTACTCGCAACTTGTCCTCTGCGGCATGGGTGATCTATGATCCTCATGGCGAGTTGATAGATTTTGAAGGTGTGTGTTTGGGTCGTACCACTAACAATGTCGCCGAATATTGTGCTATAATTGAGCTACTTGCTGAAGCAATTAATCTCGACATTCGTGCATTGGTAGTAAACCTAGACTCTCAACTTGTCGTCCACCAGCTCAACGGGCGATATTTCGTCAGAGACCATCGCATTCTAAGGTTGTATTTACGTGTGAGATTGTTAGAAAGGAACTTTAATTTTATCACATATCAGCATATTCCACGATGATTAAACACATTGTCTGATGCATTGGCTAATCATGTATTAGATAGACATTTGCGTAATTTATAATCAAAACATTATACAAGCAAGCACATAAAAGCACAATAATAAACCATAGGCATATGTATATATATATATATATATATATCTCTGTGTGTGTGTCATAATGTTTGCACCGTGTGCGTTACATAGTCCAAAAAATAATACATGTTCATCCTGATAGATCCTGGGACGACATGTCCCTTAAAAATATGCATGAAAGAAGCCTAGAAGTCTAGTCGTGGTGGTGTTCATGATAGCACGTCACCGCACGCACCAATCGTCTCAACAAACGATGGATACGAGTCGACACTCCCACTGTGTGCCTCTGGTATGCAAAGGGCACGTCCGCTAGCCTAGCGTAACCCAGAATCCCTTGGGTGAGTCCCTCGAGATTCTGCACCAGCTCCTCCCCCACGACACCCCTTGCCTGAGGGTCAGCTGCGGGTTGACCCCTACGCGCTATAGGAGACAAGTCGTCTGGTCGCTCTGGGCCTACATCTGCATGTACATATGACTGTTATTAGAACATGCATGTATTAACAAAAAAAAATGAAAATACATAAAACATCAAAAAATGAAGAAATCATACCCAGCTCCTCGTCCCATTCCTCTTCCTCTGGCAGTGGGAGGTCTGGGTCCCCCATGAAATTAGTCCCCGCGTATGGCCAATCCTCCACTACGATCAGCTGACGACGGAGCCATATAAAGAACTCGGGCCGCCAAGACATCTGCTGGCCCCCTCCTCCTCTGGGCATCAATTGTGCCCGGCGTGTCATCCTAGGCTCTCGTGGCGATGGATCAGCCACTACAACTCCCTACATCTGAAAGAGGGGTAATCGTTCCAAGAAGAACGACACCACAATTGAGCCATACCCGAACTGTTTCACTTCTCCGTGCTTACACTTTGTAAGATGCCTTTTGATGTTGGTAGTCACCACTGTAGCCTAGTCAAAGATGGTGGGGCTGAGGCATTCTTTAAAAAATAATGATGAAATTCAAGGTAAAAATTAGGTCGCGCGGTTGGCGCAACTGTTTCTAAAACAATCGCGCCAATGGCGCAGCACCTTTGGGTAAATCACTCCATTGGCGCGGACCCGTGCCGGATACCTACGCCAATGAGGCATGGCCCTAAATTTCAAATTCCTCCTTATAGAGGCTCAATCAGGGGACAAAATGCATAAAAAAGGAATGGAAATAAAGCCAAAGGAAGTGCCTCTTACCTGGAATCGACGAAATCTCGAATGGTTGCACGGATTGGCTGTAATCACCGCCTGAAGTTCGCCCCCCAAACGGACCACCACTACTATTCAAGAGGTAAAAAGTAATTCTATTTTTACATTTTCACCATATTTATAGACTTTTTGACTCATTTTTAGGTTTAAAAAGTTATTTTTTGAATATTTTAATATATTTGTGGTCGAAAATGGATTTTACGATTGCTTCTTGTACAGTGACAGGTCTTTTACGCAACTTCGATGGTGAAACGAGTTATATTTTATACTTTTTCAGACTCGGTAAATACACGAAAAAGTCACTATGGAGTCATCTTTTAGCTCTTTTCTGACTCGCTAAACATGAAAATATCACCGAGTTATCCCTGTTGACTCGTTAAACGTAAATAAGAGGCGGCTGTCTTTAAACTCTTTTCCGACTGTGTAAAAACGAAAAGATCGTCGGACCTTTGTCATTTCAGGTTCATTAACGGTTTCGAAACAACGTGGTTTCTATCGTTTTTTTACTTTTTCAGGTCGAAATCACTACTTATGAAAAGTACTCCTTGATCGTAATGGTCGAGTGGTTCTTTTGAGCATTGTTTTATACTTTTTCGGGCTTGAGAGACACAACTTTACGAAAAAGGACACCCTTGGAGTTTTCTTTTCCGCAATATTTTCAAACTCTCTAAACATGAAAAGACGCCGAGTTTTTCCTTTGTCAGACTCGTTAAAACTTAATGAAATTGGAGTCCGTCAAGATGACGTTACAAGCATATGCTATCCCCATCAAGCTTGTAAATAAAAATAATTGGGGTACTCGCCAGAAATGGTAGGGGAAAATGGAACCATAATTATTGTCGTGTCGGCAGTATGTCGCTCTTGAACATGGCACTTGTATGTTTTCGTGTCTGGGTGGGGATATCTCATCTCATTTTTCACTTGCCTCCATGGATTTGGGTAATCCTGTTTGACCTCTCATCTGCTCATTGCCTCGTCACCATGACCTCTGATCCATTGATGTCAAATACTGCCAATTCCACTGTCGTGCCGCCGATATGTTCAAGAGAAGTTGACCTCTGCAGAATAACAACCTCCTTCTGATAGCTCACATAATTTTGATCCACCACAATATTTTTCTCTGTCTCGTGTCGATGATGTGGGAAACACTATGGCCCACCTTCGATCAAGGTCACTTCCTGTCGACTTCAACTCATTATCCAGGAAGCTGATCTAGAGACTCCCTTCCGGTGCCTTGGAGCCTGCATGCCTCAATGGCAGGTTCTTCGTGTTCGACATGAGGTTTTCATCATTGGCCTCCGATCGAATGATTCTACGGGTGTTCGACGCCAGCTCACTAATTCGCACGCCGTAGATTGTACCTATAGTACCTTGAGGGCCATTGTCATTATTGGTGGTACCTCTCACGTCTGTTAACAGTTTTCATTATTGACTGGTAATCAGACGATGTTCATGCATGTTCGACTTCAGCTCATGTATTCGCATGCTTGAACTTGTACTTTTGTTCGGGTCGAGATGGAGCGCAAGACCCTGGATTTTTTCTGTTGGAATCCAGGCTGTGATTTTGTGGATTCTTGTTACACGACTCATTCACTGGATGGCTGCGACCATACATGAGTCTATTCATCGATCCTAACCGGATGGCTACGCCCATACCATGGATCTAGATTATTATGTACTCTGTTATGGATGGCTGCGACCATACCACATATATCATGTACTTGAGCTATCAGTTGTATCTCTCTATGCAGATTCTCCGGCGGCAGCTGCATGTGTTCTTGTAAAGAATTTCGCCCCTCTCTCTCTTGGGCCTCATTCTTTAGGGGGCATCTGTTACACAGTAATTTGTCACCATTGGTCACCGTCCCTGTTACCCCTTTCCTGCACTTTGGAGGACTCATTCCGGGACCTGTGAGCAGTGACATAACTTAAAAAAACTTGCATTATGTTCCCCTAAGTATGGACTTCATGTGCCTTGAAGACATCTCTTGCAAAATATCCCTGAAAAGTGCCCTTTTTCCATTAGCGCGGGTCCACACTGTACTACCCGCGTCAATGAAGGAAATCCTCAAAAGAGGGCGCGCCAGTTGGCGCTCTGTCTTAGAGTTACACCTGCGCCAACCGAGTTTGGAAAAGATTTTTAACTAACGCACGCCCAGATGTTTTTTCCCTTCAAATCATGAAGTTTTTGAGGATAATGCTAATCTCTTGGATGTCGAGATTCATCATCTATCCCTTACATCTATCCACAATGGCTTTTTGGGGATAATGCCAATCCATAATGGGTGTCTTGATTCATTGTATCTTCTTACCCTCCATCTATAAAAGCCTGTCCTCATGCATTTGACAAGCTAGTGATAGTGCTAGTTTTTGAGTGATGGTAAGAGTTTTGGAGCATAGGGAGATTATACTGTTAGAAGTCTGAGTTGTGCATTCATAATCAAAGAGAGAGAAAGGCTTATTGCAAGACATATGTAGCTGTTCGCCCAGCCAGAGGAGGGATTCAAGGTCAGAACTTTGGTTGTACTTTTCTCTGTTGATTACTCATTAATAAACGACTATCATTATGGTTCCGATCTTATTTTTCATTATGATAATGTTTGATCTATATCTTTTCTGACCGATATATGGTTGTATTTAGTGGATTTTATGCTTGTATTCGCTTCGTTCTTTGCATGTGTAGGTATCCATTCGCGGAGATCGTGAGGATCGTGACCTGCTGGAGCAAGGGAATGGGAGTATCAACTCTTCCACGACACTAGTGTTGGACTTCAGGTTGGTTCTCATAATCCACTTTCAATTTGCAACTAGGAACTTGCATGGTAGCGTTGATTGATTGTTGCTAGACCCATTTTGGGCTAGTGGGATCGCCTCTGTCCACAGAGGGGATTTGCCTCTCCAACACATCTAATTCCTCTGAAATCACCATATGGAGCAAGATTTGGATAAAATCCCCAAAGTGAACTTATTTTGCTGGTTACTCATGGATAAAAATATCCTCACTACTAAGAACATGAGGAAAAATGGAATTTCTAGCCCTTCTTGATGCTCTCTTTGTGATATTTCGGAAGAAAGCATCCCCCATCTCTTGCTCTTTTTGCCCTACACCAAATTTGTTTGGTCTCTCGCCTTGGGTCCTCTCTTCTCTAAAACTCGCTTGCCCCCAGACATAGCCCCGTTCTTTGCCTCCTGGAAGAATTTCTATTCGGGCTCCTTTCAGGCCAAAAAATCCTTCAAAGATTCCTCAGTGGCTCTCCCAAAACATATCTGTTGGCAAATCTAGCTGTCCAGAAATAAAACTATTTTCCAAGCCTCTTGTTTTCCTCCCAGGATCTCTACTCTTAGTGCTCTTTCGTTCTATTTTGAATTCAATCTCCCCTCTATGGATACCAACCTCGACCTGTTGGAGAAGTGTTGGTTGGAACCTTGGTCTATCATTCACCCCCACTCTCACAATCGTGTTCATCCCAAATCTCACCCTGACTAACCTCTTCATCTATCCCTTAACAAGTTTGTGGATTGGAAATTGGAAACCAAATATTGGATTCTTTAATTCAATGGTGCGTCAAAAATAAATCTAGGGGTGGCAGGAAGGGGAGGGATTCTTTTTAATCTCGATGGAATCATTGTTGAGAAGTATGCTTGGGGACTAGGAATCAAGACCAACAAATCAAGCAAAAGGTTACAACTTGTATATGGTACTCCTTCCAGCCAAGAAAAGGGATGTTAAAAGAATTATTATCCTAGGTGACTCCTATCTGATTATTAGACACCTCAAAATTCCACCCCTACGCAGGAAAATCACCTAATCCAAACTCTTCTTCGTGCTCAGAGCATCCTTTCCTCCTTTGAGGCCTATCAAGCTTGGCACAGCCTGTAGAACCATAATTCAAAAGCATATCTGATAGCTAATAAATCATGTCACCTATTGGGAGGAACATCAAAAGTTAAAAGGGGTCTTTAGTCCTTGCCCTATACCCTAACCACCCTATGTTTTCCCCCCTCTTCCATATGTGGTATAACAAGAATATAATTGCCTCCCTTGGCATCCCTGTCATACCCCTTTCATCATCGTCTTGATTATTCCATGTCCTTCCTCATAAGCCTATGTGGGGACAAATCTCCACTCTCCTCTACTGCACCACCACCTCTTTTTCCTCCACATGAAGCAGTTAGGGCCAAGTCTACAGATAAGCGTGAGACTTCTCACGTCAACTTCATTATCCAAGGCTCATTGCATGCGTTTGAAGCTGGTTTTCATGCGAGCCCTCTCTCCTTGCATGCGTCATTTACTCCACATGGCCCTGACGAGTCAACCCAACTGCTTGAACGTTTGTCTGCAAATAATGGCTTCTCTCTCTCCTCACAGGGTAATGATTAGGCCGTATTGGGATCTTGGTGGCTTGGGTTGGATTTTGTAGGGTCACGCTTATAAATATTAGAAGAGTCCTCTATCCCATCTCGTCCTGCTTGTGATTTTCATCCCTGGTTGGTTTCGTTTCTATTTTTCGAGTGAAGAGAATTTGGTTACGTATATGGGGTGCGAGATTTATGTCTCTCTCTAGGACTGGGTTTGCGCCCTCCCCTTTCAGTAAATCTCTAGTTTGATCGGGCTAGCTTAGGGTAGGATTTCTCTAGAAGGAAATTTCTGGGACATTGCTTCTTGGCCCTGTCCCACCTTTTAGAAGATGGACACAAACTCTTGGGGTAGTATACACCCTTGTTCTAGTTGGGTGTCGGAGAAGTAGGCATCGCGTCATGCTTTGGGTCATCTTTAGAGCTCACCATCCCCCACCCCAAATTCGTCCTTGTGCTTGCATTGCGCGAAGTAACTAAGTAAAATTAAAGAACTCTCTGACATAAAAGACCCGATGTATCATTAAAGGGTGGTGGCATATGAAAATTAGAGGTTGAGTCCAAAGGGAGTACGTCGATAAGATCGAGGATGAGGTTGTTGTGTTGTGTACCATGATTGAAGACATACAACGTATCAAAGACTGGATCTCCCAAGGAAGAGAAGAGCAAATCTGAAGTCCAGACGTCGGGCATTGATTTGAACTACCCAACTGACCCTATTGACTAACTACTCCTTGCTATGTTTGGTTTCTTGTGCGTAATTTTGTTGTCTCAAGTTTGCCAAATATATACTAGTAAGATAAATAAGAGTACTATGTTAGTAGCCCCAAGGGTTAGCTCAGTTGGTCAAAATCAGTGCCTCACCATCAGGATGTTACAGGGTCCAATCTCCTCGAAGCCCTTGGGGTGAGTTCTTGCTAGTGGGCCTTGGGACTAGATTCCCTTCGGGGTCAATCAACCCAAATTTTCCCGTGGACGTAGCGCCACCCGTTGACCAGGGTGTCCATCAATCACAGCCTAAAAAAAAAGAAAAAAAGAAAGAGTACTATGTTAGTTGTAAATTTTGTAATGGTCATAAATCTAGACTCTCTAATCAGAATGGAGTTGGAAAATAAAAGCCCAACGTCAAATTCAAATGTAATATTCACTCGTGTATCTTGCTTCGACCGAGCACAAAATTAATATATCAAATACTTAGCACGGTTTAAAAAAACTAAAAACTAATGCTAGAAATTAGCATTGTACTTTTCCCTGGTACAATTTTTCTACCTGAATTTGGAAGGATTTTATTTAAAGCTCTGTTTTTGCTGCTATGTACGGCTTCTTTTAAGGATGTGGTGTAGAGCATTTCAACCTCTTCCATAATTTCCCCATTTGAAGTGGGAAGCCAAGGACTTGATCCAGACTTAAACAGAAACACAACAAATTACATAGATAACCATAAACACAGATATGCAGCGGAAATAATACTTCATTTCATTAATGTAAAATATTGAAATATGCTTACAAATAGTAATGGAAATAAACTAGCTAGGGCGATGGTAGCTTATCTCTGAGAAGAGATGTGGTGGCTACATGCCTCTGAACTGTGTTACAATGAGGCTCGAAGGCCTATTTATTGTTGAGAAACAATGGAAAACCCTTAAAATTCCAAAACCTAAACCTAGAAGATGAAATGCCAAACTGTGGGCCCCATTTGGGTAAATTGGTACACCAACTTCCCAGGGTTGTAACTTTGGCATACGATCTCCATTTGACGCGTACAATAGCTTGTTAGAAAGATATATCCGAGCACTACCACTTTGGGAGGCAACATGGAATCATATTGCCCCAGATTTCCCAAAAACGTCGTTTAGGGCCTCAAAACGGCTCTGGAAGTTTAGGACCCGAAAAACTGCTAAAAATAGTAAACTGCGCCATAATTAAGGAAACTGAAAAGCTGAAAGAGACAGTTGTGGGGGTCCAAATGGGATAGGTGGGTGGCCACCAACATCCACTTGGATCATTCCTCCCCCCTTAGGAAGCAATGGTCCCCATTGCGTTGAGTTCCTCCCTGAGATGAGGAAGCTTCTGCTGAGCAGAATCTCTAGTGAGCTATTCTGCAATCTCTGATGTGTCCAGAAATGGTGGGAAGCATGGTTGACGATGGTCCACATTGATCACTTGGTGCAAGTGAAGGGATGGAGGAATGTTGTGCTTCAAAGCATTGTTGCCCATAGCCTTGGTATTGGTGTAAGGACCATGTCGGAGTGGTCTGAGCTTCTGATGGGTTCTGGTAAGGCATTCTTTCTTTCGATGCAACCAAACTTTGTTGCCCACCTGAGACTTGTGTGGTACCCCTGTGGGTGAGGAGAAGTTGTTCCTATGTTTTGTCATGACCGTATCCCTTTGCTGCTGCTGCGTGGAGGAACCCTTCACAGGGGTCATGGATGTAGCAATGATCTTCCCCTTACTTTGGGAGTGAATCAGACAGAAAATGAATTTCCTAGTCTGGGAGATGAGCTTGCTGCCTTTCTTGGTAGTGATCAAAGAGGTGGCGGTAGGTGGGGCTACCTCCGGTATCCTGTATAATGAATTATCCAAAGAAATAATGACAGTGCGAGGCCTTGACTCATACACAGCATGTCGCCTCCACAAGTACGGCTAGCCTAATAGTACATCGCAAACATCCAAAGGTGTAACATCACACAATACCTCGTCTCTGAAGGGCTTGATGCTGTAGGGAAGGCAACACTGTTGGCGAACTTTGAGATCTCGTCCTTCATGAAGCCACCCGATACTATACGGCTGTGAGTGTGGTTTAGTTGGTAGGCCCAACCGCTTCACGACCTCTGCTGAAATAAGGTTATTTTGGCTACCACTGTCGACAATGAATTGCAGTGGCGAACCCTTCACCCACATCTGTGAGTGGAAAAGATGCTCCCCATCCTCTGGGTCTTCGGGCTCATTCTTCTGGATCTTGGCAGTGGCAACAGTGGCACTAGGATCCGCATTAATGATTTGCTTCCCTTTGCCATTCCTCTTGTCATTAAATTTGGAAGTATTCTATTACAAGGCCTCCAACAACATTCATTTTTTTTGTAAATTTCCATATTAAATTGATTCAACATTAAAATAATTTGCAAGTAATTTCTAACCAATTAGAGATCATGAATAGGTCAAACATGGGGTTGTTATGTATAATAGTATCAATACACAATAGGAGTGCGAAATCAAACTCTTAGAAGAAATTGATTTAAGTTAAATCATATTAGTATGTCAAACATCCAATCAAGATATTATAGTTATGGATAACATGCTAGATTTATCGATGTTTAAATTTTATGTCTCGCAACTCTAACCCCCTTTCCCCCAACCTACAAGGGATTTGTTGATTGAATGATGGTTATGTGAGGATCTTCCTATAGATGACAAGGATAGGTGTCCCTTGCATTGCATTGAAACTAGTCTATTAAAACCTTAGTAAAATGTTCTTGTGCTCAATTTGCTACGGCCCCTTTGTGCATTTATGAAGCACTAATGAGGGGGTCATCATTCATCTTCATAGAATGCAGGCATCTACTATAAAGGTTATACATTGTTGATCTATGTATTTCAAGAAGGTTAGGAACCATTGGTCTATCTCCACTCAAATCCAAGTACATCAAATGAGAGTTCTTAAATTGGTATTCAAGTCATTCCATTATGATGGACAGTGTCACAAAATGAAGTAAACGAGAAACTTTAGTGCTGAATTCTTGTAAGTAGTGGAGCAGGGGTTTTAAACTATTAGCACAATTGATGGTCGTGTGGATATTGATCTCTCCTTGTAAACATTGTCAAAACCAATAATAGTCTCGATGTAAATTTAGTGTCAACCAATAGTATGGAAAACCATGATTGACCATTACTTTCACTAAGAAGAGAAAATGATAAGAATTTTTAAATGGGGAAGAAATAAATGTGAAACGTAACTCATGTATTTTAGTTGAAATTTATATAAGTCCCCGTGTTCTTTAATTATTAAATACTTCTAAATTATCATTAAGATATTGATTTTGAAGATTAAATGTGTATTAAAAGGCATTCATCTATGACATTGGATTTTTCATGTAGCATGAATAAACCACTTAAAGCTAATTATCAATTAATCTTAAATAGTTTTGTATAAGATATATCTTTACTTGCATTAATAGATTTATTTCAAAAATAAATTACATTTTTAAACTTGTATGAATACATATAACTAAATAAAATTCAATAAATAACTTCCGAGTCTTGTTGGATTCTATGAGATTATTTTAAGTACAAATAGTTTATTTAAGATTTGAAATTTACAAAATGTTAATATTGATGGTGAAAGCATGTCATATGGTGTAAAAAGTTCAAAGGCATCCATTTATGGCCCATCTCTTGAATGAGACTAAATAGTCTACTTAATGCTCATGGTGAATTCATTAATCCATGTATTATTAGAAAATTCATTTTCTTTACATGGTTTTTTATTCTAGAAATAACAATTTCACATTTGTACATTCATATTAAACCACATGATAGTTAAATAAAAATTAATTAATGCTTTCTTGACTTATTGACTTATATGACATGATTACATATAAGAATAACTGATTTAATAATGCATAGTTAGTCAAACTTTCAATTCAAAATAGAATAAACCAGTTAGAACTCATAAATAATTGGTTTTAAATTATTAATTTTCTAAAAATATATATTTTTTACTTACATTGAGATCTTTATTTCAAAAATAAATTCCATTTATACATACATACACTCTAAATATAATTTAATACATACTTGTCTTGTTGGTTTCTATGAGATTATTTCAATTACAAATAATTTATTTAAGAATTGAAATTTACCAAATGTTAATAAAGGTGGGAAAATCAAATGCCATATGTTGCATAAAGTTTAAATACATTTATTTATGACCTGTACCTTGAAATAACTTTAACAATCTACTTAACATTCTTTACCAATTAATTATTCCATGTGTTGTTAGGAAAAACATTTCATATTACATGAAGTTTTATTTAAAAAAAAAAGTGTCACATTTACACACTTAGATTAAACCTCATGATATGAAAATAAAAGTCAATAAATGGCTTTATATAAACCACTTAAAACTCATTATCAATTAATTATAATTTGTTTTGTGAAAGATATATATATATATATATATATATATATATATATATATATATATATATATATATATACATACTTACATTAAAAGTTACATTTAAAAATTGCATCACATTTATGAACTTCTATCAATGCATATAGCCAAATAGAATTCTTCAAGTCATATTGGATTCTATGAAATTATTTAAAGCATAAAGAAACTATTTATGAATTGAAAATGACAAAATGCTAATATGGATTGAAAAATCAATGTCTTATGGTGCAAAAAGTTTAAATACAACCATTTTTTACCCATCTGTTTAATGAGTCTAGATGGTCCACTTAACACATTGTTAATTAATTATTCCATGTTTTATTAAGAAGAGAATTTTGTTTTTCATAGAGTTTTGTATCAAAACAATACGATATGAGATTAATACAGTCTTAATAGATTGCGTGATAGACAAATAAAAGTCAATAAATGGATTCCTTATTAAATTAAATGAGATGAGATGATTGCATATACGAATAGTTGATTCAAGAATATATGAAGAAAAAAAATATGGGTTAAAAATTGAATACCCTGCAATTTAACGAGTAGTATTCACTTATGAGTCATAACTCGTTAGCCTAAATAGTCCACTTAATAATTATTATCAAGAAATTAAAAGACTTATTTTTCGAAAAAATGCATCATAGTATATGGCTATTATAATCACATTTATACACTCATATTAATGGACATAACTAAGTACAAGTCAATAATATAATTATAGCTCAAGTGATATAATTTCAGTTTATTTAAAAAGACAAATTTACAAAAAAAATGACTTTAAATAATGAAATTAGATGCCTTACGGTTCAAAATTTTCAATGACATAATTAATCCATGATATTATCTAATCAAACCTTGATAAGCCACTTATCAATCATTATCCTCATATATATGTTTTTTTAAGAAATGCAAAATTATTTACAATATATTTTTATCTAAAGAATTACATATCACATTTATGCACTTATATTAGTGCATTTTATATGTAAACAATGAATAACTAACTTTGTGCCTTATTGATTTTCAATATGATATGATTGCAGTTACAACCATTAATTGATTTAAGCATATAAATTTATGAAAACTATCAATTGAGAAATCACATATCTTATGATTCAAAAAGATCAAATCATTTACCTATGGCACATTTCTCATTAACCTTAATAGTGAATAATGCATTGTGAATAGTGAATAATGCACATAACATTTATCAAGTAAATTGTTATAATTTCTTTAGTAAGAATATCACCTTTGTTTGCAAGGAGTTCTATTTGAAAACTTATATTTCACATTTATATATGATTATTGATACATATAATTAAACATAAGTCATTAAAAAAAATCATTATAAGATGGTTCATATACGATAATTTGAATGGAAAACAATTCATTTAAGAACACGCGCGCGCACACACACATCTTAGAAAAAAACCGATACAACAGTCATTGCAAAAACATTTATAAATAATAAGAAATAAACATATTAATATAATTGGAAATTTCCATCTATTTCAAAAAATATAAAATCATACAAATTGATTCAACAAAAACTATGTCCAAAATGTATTGAAAATTTGGAATGTACTTTTCAACAAATTTATAAAAGAAATTATCTCCATGAACTACAATGAAGTACATGTTCTATTGAACATTCAAATGTACTCATGTTTTTGTTTGATACGATGAAGTGTCTTAAGAAAGGGGAATAAAACTTGCATAAGCCACGTATCTTGCTCTTTTCCTGTATACGATTTTATCAAGATGTGGTTTGATCGATATCCCATGAATTGAGAAGTATGCTTTTCTGTATCTATTAGCAATACATTTGATTCTTCATAATTATCTCCATATTGGCACCACACATCAATCAACTTTTTCTCATAAAATTGTCTTGTTCTCCCTGCTTCCAATTTTGTTTGCAAATGACAATGAGATCCGTCCCATGCAAATTTAAAGTCCTGTATATCAATATTTGATTTTTCAAGTACTTTTTGGATGTACTTGTCAGTGACATTTAATGTCCATATTGCGACATCATAATTTCTTAAGCAATATTTTAATACTTCTGAATGAAAAGGCCTTAAAAAATAGGACCTATCACCAAACTGCCAGTCTGGTTCTCTTTGAATATGAAAATCTTGTTCATCTTTGGTGTATGATTGGAAGAATACTCCTTCCATTTCGAATATCAACAACATCTTTTGACCTGTAGTAATTCCCATTCGCATTTGCACTGCAACCACATGTATGATATTAACATATCTCCACTTCAACACTTCATTGCTTAAGGACATAAAAACCTATCATTTTAAAAATGATGTTAATATTTATTATGAACAGTTTCCATTTGTATCCAAAGGTAATTTTACAATGAGTTCAAAGTATCACAAAATACAATGCCCCATTAAAATGAACAAACAAATAATATGTTTACTTTATACATACAACCTAATACCTTTATTTAATTTGTATGGAACAAAAGTATTATAAGAAAGCATTGACCCACCATTTAGATCATTAATTTTAAGACTTATAATGATTTATATAATTTCAATTGAAAAGTATAATTATAATGGTCTAGCGCAACTAAACAAACTAATTTTTTTTATTAATTTTCACATACAATATAACACAATTTTTAAATTTCAAACCTAATTAATTATATGTTAATTTATAGAGTTTCTACCTTAGTATTTTTTTGTGCTTCTTTTAGTGCAAATTGTATGTTTATTGTTGGTGTTACATACAACTTAATATAATTTTTCAACTTATATGGAATAAATAGGGTTATAAGAATGCAATGGGTCATCCTTCAAATTACTAATTTCTAAGAGGTATAACAATAACTTAAACCACGTTTAAAGCAAATAATTGTAATGATCTAATTAAAACAAATAGAAGAGTTACCTATTAATTTTACATACAATGTAATCCATTGTAAAACAAAAAATATAGCATGGGAAATTTTGATATGAAAACATTAAATGACCATTCATCTCACCAAAAATAAATAAAATAAAAATATTTGATTTTTAGAAATGACAAACCAAATCAACAATTCTTTTATTAGTGTTGTGAAATAAAAGTAATCAATCATGATGTCATACATATAACATCATGATATAGACATATGTAATCTTAAGGTACTTCTAATTATAATTGGACATCCTTCAAAATAACTCGCACATCCGTAGCCTTGTTGAGTTTATGCAATATTCTCCATAGCTCATGGATCAACCAATTATCCCCTTGATTTGCTCCAATGAATGGAGGGGCAAGAATCACATTTTCTTTTGGATTCTCTTTCACTCTCTCAATTAAACAATCAACTATAATAGTATTGGTTTCATCATATTTGGTATGCATTTCCCACACTTTTTTCAATGATTTAGTGTGTATAACTTTCATTGAATTGTCAATGACCTTATGTCCCTTTTGTGGCTTACAGTCTGAAGCAGTCCACTTAAACAGAAATTTATCTTGTAATGTTTCTGAAACCAACTTTTTTAGAAATCTTGTTGTGCTTTGTTTCAAAGCTGTCGTCCAAATTGCAATGTCAAGAGATTCATTTTTGAAACACATTTCAAAAAATGATTTTGCATGTGGATGAATCCAAAACAGTTTTTTCTCTATTGTGTAATCAGCATCAGCTCCCATTTTCTCAATATGCCCTTTGTTTGTTGCTTCATCATCAATGCTATGATAAAAAATGTCCTTTAGTTCAAAAATAACTAGTTTCTTTTCAGTTATTTTGGCTGAAAAACAATGAAAAATAATATAGTCAAACCATTTTATTCATGTTACAAAAATTACTAAAAAAATTGTTGAAACAATACACTTACATTGAGTGGTTTTTCAATATTTATAGATGAAACAATAAGTTCTTTTATCATCTGGACAGGACCTGGAGTAAACATATTAAACCTTCAATCAAATACCGATTGTACTTCTATTTAAACCTTCAATCAAATACCAATACCAAGAAAAACATTAGTAATGAAACCTTTAAAAAGGAACAAACACACACACACACCTTAAACATTATTTTGATTGTTAATTTTACCCTTTTTATTTGTTCCTATAATAAAAATATACAACATTATGGTAGTTACAAGTATTTGAGTTTGAAGAATAATAAGATAAACAAGAAGACAAGTTATAAGTATCTGATATGACATTATCTTCATATTTTTAACGTTGCACCTCATCATCATCTTGGTTAGCTTTATTTGTTTCCAAATTAAACATATAAAATATTTTGAATTGTGAAAATGAATAGAATCATTAAATAACAAGGAAAACAAGTGGACAAATTATAAGTACCTGATGTTATATTTGGTTCTTGGTTGTAGTTTTATGGGATAATACCTTGGTCATTATATTCATTCTCTTTATTTCGAACTATAATCAACATATGAAATGGATATGAATCACAATAAAAAAAATAAAAAAATTAGAATAATAATAAAATAAAAAAGGATAGAGATACAATGATTAATACCCATTTCTATCTCCATCGTTCCATGGTAATTGTCTTGATTAATTTCATTCATCTCATAATTCCCTATAATAGTCATCCAAAAATATTATGAATATGGAAATTAAATAAATTGAAAAATTATCAAGAGAAAAAACTAAACAAATTATGTACCTGTGCTGATAACTTCTTCCTCTCCTCCTTCTCCTCCTATTTCCATCTCCATACTTTTTTCAAAAATATAAGCACTATGTTGATTAATTTGTTTCTTCCCACTTTCATCATTCTCTGTTTTAGAATCTCCATCATTAGTCATTTTAGTAAACACTTTGACAATTAAGAAATATGAAAAAAATAGTATCCAATGTATTATAAGAAAATAAAGAAATGAATTGTAGTACCTGAATTTTCCAAGAAGCTAATGGGTACTGGATTTGATAGTTGAAAAGATTTGTAATTATTTAACATGATTGTCCTTTGCGACTCTGTTTGCACAACACATGAAATTCTTCTTCCATATGTACAACAGGCCTTGATAAAAATTTTCCCTGCATAAAGAGAAATAACCACTTTTGCATCACTACATTGTTGGTGCTTTTCCACTAAATCCATCCAAAAATCATATTCTCTCTTATTTTCATCAAATGTGTCTTCAAATGTGTGAGATTATTTTATAGCCTCCAAAATTTTTAATTCTGAAGTATAGAAATGTATAGTAAGAACTATATCATAACTATAATTGTTTTGCAATTATATTCATAAATGCCACTAGTAATTTTATAATTGAACTTGGAGTTCTTTATTGAAATTTCCAAAGACTGGCGTATATCATTACAAAACCAAAGTTCTACTAAGAGAACTGTAGTAACGTCATTGAACTCATTTTTTCGATAAGAAATCGAGAAAATTCAATGTAATACCCCTTGTTGAATTGTTCTTTTTTCAAAGCTAGTGTATCCAAAACAACAAGGTCAATGTGTAAATCTGGTTGCAACTGACATGGAAAAGAGTGCAAAAGTATTGACAAAAGATCAGGGCCTCCAAAATGACAACCAAATTCAAAATTTTTATCAACCTGTTGAACACTTGTTGATCCATTTATCATTCTGTCAAGGACTCCACATGCTCGCTGAGAAAGGGACTCTATCTTTGTATTACGTGTTCCTTTGACATAAGTAGACCCCTCCACCGTGTTGCAAAAATTGGTGAATATGATATCATTAATTTCATAATGCTCAAGAATGTTGAATGTGGTAAGAGTCATCTCATTCAAGTTCTGATAATGACTTTGACAATATGTAACCATTGCATCCAATATTGTTCTGTTGGTTTTCAATTTAGAACAATAATCTTTTATTTTTATGGCATTTGTTGGATGATTAATTGGAATAGAAAACCAAATGGTTCCATCAATAGCTTATCTGATACTAAAGCAATTTCTTCCATGGTTAATCCCTGAAGGGGCCGAAAAGTAGCTGCTGTCAAACTGTGTAGACTATTTTTCTTGTAGTTCTCAAAATCAGGTTGGCTTGGAGAACACTTTAATGTGCCTAGTTGGTAACAGTTAAAAACAGTGTCCCATTTATCCCAAATAGGTTCATCAAGATATAAGAGAATTTTTTTATCAGAAAAATTTGTAATTGGACAATCGAAGAATGAGCACAACATTTCATCATCAACCTGATAAAATAATAAATATAAACTAATAAGAATCCAATGTAAAAATGAAACTAAATAAGGTGTTATAATCTAATGTGAAATCATCATAAATATCAGAAAATATGACTTATATTATCGGCTTTAGTAATTTATCTACAATAAAATTAGATACAATAATAAAATGTTAAATGTAAAAATAATTAAAATTACATACCTTGTCTTCAGCTGTCTTAGAGCATCCAATCCTCCTTTTATTTAATTTGTCATTGGCAATTAAGAAATGCCTTGCCGAGCGCACACAATCAATAAATGGAGTTTTATAAAATACCTTATTTGCAAAATTTAATTGACAACAAATGCGGATCACCTTAGTGGGTTCAACTGATGGATGCAAGAATCGAGCATTACGTTTTTTTTATTTTTTTTCGCTTCTGTTGATACATTATATTTAGGATTTGTTAAAATTTCTTTCGCTGCTTGAATGGTATGTTGACCATCAACTATCCAAAAATTGATATTCTTAGAATTTAGATCTGTCTCATTTATAATTTTGATAGAGTTGACCAAAGGATCAGGCTCATTGATGTCAAATGGAATCAGAAGAGCATCAGGTAATGAGGTTTGAAATTTTTCTAGGAATGATTTCACTAATACTTGAACATTTAAATCATCTCGTGATCTTAATTTGAACACCTTAGGAGCTTCTTTACATCTTTCAACAGGCACTTTTCTATTAAAGGAGTTTGAAAATAGATAGCAATGCTTGAAAGCTTCATGAATCTCATCACATTGATTTGCAAGGTTAGTTGTCTCAAATTCAACTTTCCTAGTTTTTTGAAATTCTGTAGTGGGCTTGAAATCACTTTCTTTTATATTCTCCTCCAAATCAGATAAATATACTCTTCTCAAAGCAAGTAATTGAGAATCAATTTTATCATCTGGTATTTTATCAGAAAATTTACCCTTTTGTTGTAAATGAAGAAGTACAGATGATGTTTTTTTACTTCTTACATAACGATATCTCAGTATAGTGGTGATGCATTTTAAAAGATCTGCATAACTATTTAGTCCAGATTTAGAGACGCTCTCAAAGCTATCCAACTTGAACATTGAATTTTTTATCGTAATTGTTGAATCAGTACTTGAAGCTTCAATCAAATCTGTCTAACTTGACATGAAATTAATTTTACCTCATTTTCTTTAATCATTTCCACTTGAAAGTCAATGTCATTTTCATTGCAAGCATAGCAATTAGTTATTATTCCTAATATCTCTGGTTCGTTTCCGTCTATTGATCCAAATAGGTACATATCAGGAAACATATTCATGGGAGTTTCTATTTGGATGTACCAATCTTGCACGAACTCATATTTATTATTTGTATTGTATTTTTTAATCATTTCAAAAGTAGAAGTTGAAGGTGTTATTGATATTGCCTTTTGAGTTGAATAACTTTTCTTTTTCTTAAGTGATTGTTGTAACATTTCATTTGATTTTGGGCCAACCAATTCTGCAAATAATAGCAAAAAAAATATTTGCATTAATCAAAATGAAAATATAATTTCAAATATTGTCACATAATGTTCTTATAAATACTGAAAAACCACCTAATCTAACCATTTCCAAGATAGTGTACATAAAATATAAAACCACCATACCAGTTGAAGGAGGCAATGTTTGTACATCACTTTTTTTTGCCTTTTCTTCACTACTTTACTTTGAATTTCAGGCACACCAGATTCTGCAGTTTCTAGAAAAAAAATTATGGAATACATGAAATACTAAATATTATTAAACAACCTTATAATATATGATTTCCATTTACATGCACAATAATAAATGAGTACATATGCTATGCAAGTTTACTATATGACACCAAAAGTTATCACCTAGGTAAAACTGATAAGAAAAGAAGCCACATAATCCAACCATTTCAAAAAGAGTACATAAAATATAAAACCACCATACTAGTTGAAGGGGGCATCATTTGTAGATCACTTGTTTTTCTTTTTGTCTTCGCTACTTTACTTTGAATTTCAAGCCCACCAGTTTCCACGGTTTCTAGAAAGAAAAATTTAATGGAAGACATGAAATAACAAATAGTATTAAACAACCTTATAATACACGATTTTCATTTACACGCACAATAATAAATGAGTACATATGTTATGCAAGTTTAGTATATGACACCAAAAGTTATCACATATTTAAAATTTCTTGGAAAAAAAATACCCATGTTAGTATGGGTTGTCCTCATTAAAACCCCAATCCTAAGGCTATTTCCATGGGTTTTATTAATCAACAACCAGTTATTAACACAATGTCTAACAATTTTAACAAAGTATAAATTAAAATTGTCATACCAATTAAAGAATTTGGTGTCGTGTTTCTTGAAATTCCTTTTTCCTTGGATGCTTCCTTTGAATTCTCACTAGCTTCATAGTCCATGGTATTTGAAAATAAAGTAAAAAAATTGTTATCACAATTTCGAATTATTGAAGAAAATATGAATTTATAAATACTACAACTATTCGCATAATTATATGTGTAACAAAATGTACAAGAACAATAACAATTGTATAACTCACAATAATAGCTAATCAAGGTTAGAAAAAGGGCACCTCGAAATAATTTTTTATATTATTTTAATCGTGAATATAGGAAAGCAAATATCTACTAGGTTTCCTTCCAGCATAAGCATAAGAACATTTCCAAAAGACATTACATTGTGAATAAATAAAAAAAATTGTATAGACCAAAATAACAACATATATACACAAAATTTATCTCTTATAGTCATGTATATTCTTAGTTTGCTTTAGATAAAATAATAGAAAAACACAATGAAAGAACATTAACTATGGCAATCATTATATTTTCTTCTGGATCTTTGTCTAGCACAAAGACAAACACATGCCAACTTTGCAAGGTGAAATAAATATAGAATGTGATATAATTACTTCTAACATGAACAAAAGCATATTGCATTTGCATCCTAGATTTATTTCTATTACAAACACATGGATATTGTCAAAAAAAAACATTGTAAGGTGAAAGAAATCTAGCACGTGCTAGAATTATTTTTAGCACGAACACATTCATATTTCCAAGAAAAACATTGCAAAACAAAATAAATATAGCACAAGCTAGATTTCCTTCTACCACAAACCACAAACATATTGTCATTAAAATATTGCAACGGAAAGGAAATGAAACCCATGCTAGACTATATTCTATCGTATACAAGAAGATTGCCAACAACAACATTGTATTGTAAAGCAAAAACATAAACACAATGTCAATAAAGTCATTGGAATAATAATATTTCTTGGGACATTTGACCTTGCCTTTTAGAGACTATGAAGTTTTAGTCCATGCCTACATAGACTATTGTTACAATATAAAAAATTTTAAACCTTGAAACGATTAGAAGGCCCTTCATATGGAATATGTGGTCTAAGAATGGGATAGTGTACAAAGATTTCCTCCTATAAAAAATACAAGAATGTTGCAAATAACAACATTACAAGGTGAAAGAATTATAATTCATACTATAATTCCTTCTAATGCGAAATTAATCGCATAACAACATTGTAGTGTGAGAAAAATTTACTCAGAAATACATTTACTTATAACAAACATATAAATATCTCCAATGACAACACTACACGACAAAAAAAATCTAGCACAAGCTAGATTTTCTTTTAGCCTAAACAAAAACATGTTAGCATTAACAACATTGCAATGTAAAATAAAATCTAACATGTGTTAGATTTCATTTTAGTGCAAACTCGAGCACATAGAAACATTGTAGAGTGAGAAGTCTATCAAGTGCTAGATTTATGTCTACCACAAATACAAGCACGTTGCCAACAACAACGTGGTAGAGATAAGAATTCTAGATTGTGTTAAATTTTCTTCCAACACAAACACAAACACATTTTAATTTGAAAGAAATTTAACACATGTTATATTTCCTTTAAACGCAAACACAAGAACATAACAACATTGTAAGACTAAACAAGTTTATTGTGTGCTAGATTAACAACATTGCAATTTAAAATAAAATCTAACATGTGTTAGATTTTCTTTTAGCGCAAACTTGAGCACATAGAAACATTGTAGAGTGAGAAATCTAGCAAGTGCTAGATTTATGTCTACCACAAATAAAAGCACATTGCTGACAACAACATTGTAGAGTATAAGAAATCTAGCTTGTGTTAAATATTCTTCCAACACAAACACAAGGACATTAATTTGAAAGAAATCTAACACATTCTATATTTCCTTCTAGCACAAACACAAGAACATAACAACATTGTAGGACTAAATAAGTCTATAATGTGTGCTAGATTAACAACATTGCAATGTAAAATAAAATCTAACATGTGTTATATTTCCTTTTAGCACAAATTGGAGCACATAGAAACATTGTAGAGTGAGAAATCTAGCAAGTGCTAGATTTCTGTCTAGCACAAATACAAGCATGTTGCCAACAACAACATTGTAGAGTATAAGAAATCTAGCTTGTGTTAAATTTTCTTCCAACACAAACACAAGCACATTTAAATTTGAAAGAATTCTAACACATGCTATATTTACTTCTAGCAGAAACACAAGAACATAACAACATATTAGGACTAAATAAGTCTAATGTGTGCTAGATTAACAACATTGCAATGTAAAATAAAATCTAACATGTGTTATATTTCCTTTTAGCACAAATTGGAGCACATAGAAACATTGTAGAGTGAGAAATCTAGCAAGTGCTAGATTTCTGTCTAGCACAAATACAAGCATGTTGCCAACAACAACATTGTAGAGTATAAGAAATCTAGCTTGTGTTAAATTTTCTTCCAACACAAACACAAGCACATTTAAATTTGAAAGAATTCTAACACATGCTATATTTACTTCTAGCAGAAACACAAGAACATAACAACATATTAGGACTAAATAAGTCTAATGTGTGCTAGATTAACAACATTGCAATGTAAAAGAAAATCTAACATGTGTTAGATTTCCTTTTAGCACAAACTCAAGCACATAGAAACATTGTAGAGTGAGAAATATAGCAAGTGCTAAATTTATGTCTACCACAAATAAAAGCATGTTGCCAACAACAACCTTGTAGAGTATAAGAAATCTCGCTTGTGTTGAATTTTCTTCCAACACAAACACAAGAAAATTTAAATTTGAAAGAAATATAAAACATGTTATATTTCCTTCTAGCACAAACGCAAGAACATAACAACATTTTAGGACTAAATAAGTCTAACGTGTGCTAGATTAACAACATTGCAATGTATAAGAAAATCTAACATGTGTTAGATTTCCTTTTAGCACAAACTCAAGCACATAGAAATATTCTAGAGTGAGAAATCTAGCAACTGCTAGATTTATGTCTAACACAAATGCAAGCACGTTGCCAACAACAACATTGTAGAGCACGAAATCTAACATGTGCTACATTTATGTATACCACAAATAGAAGCACGTTGCCGACAACAACGTTGTAGAGTATAAGACTTCTAGATTGTGTTAAATTTTCTTCCAACACAAACCCAAGCACAATTTAATTTGAAAGAAATCTAACACATGTTATATTTCCTTCAAGCACAAACACAAGAACATAACAACATTGTAGGACTAAATAAGTCTAATGTGTGCTATATTAACAACGTTGCAATGTAAAAGAAAATCTAACATGTGTTAGATTTCCTTTTAGCGCAAATTCGCGCAGATAGAAACATTGTAGAGTGAGAAATCTAGCAAGTGCTAGATTTATGTATACCACAAATCTATCCTACCATCGAAAGCGGAAACAAAATCTATCCTACCATCTCAAGCTTTGGATAGAAAGCTTGGTAAAAGAGATGGATTTGGTTTGGGATAAGTCTCTCTATAAGGAAAAGAGGTCCTCTACATGGAGCTGGCAGAAGGGAGTTACCTAAAAATCTATCACGAGTTATCTAGAAACTCCATACGAAAACATCACATGTGTTTTCTTATCAAAGGATGGGCTTCCTCTCATAAACCAACAATTCATTGCTTCCCTGTATCCCTTGCAAAGGCTCTATCTTTTGACCCCGTTGTATAAAAGGCTCTTTCACCCACTGTTGATAATATCGGCGATATTCGAAAATATCGTGATATTTTTGGCAAAACGATATATAACCGAGAAAATATCGCGATATGTTTTGTTTTGAAAATATCGCGATATTTCCAAAATATCTGCAAATATTGGCAAAATATCGGCTATGTTTAAAATTTTGAAAAAAAAATATTTTTTATGCTTGCCGATATTTTGTTGATATTTTCGCCGATATTGCCAATAAGATGTTTTCTGGACCCTCGCCGATATTTTGCCAATACCAATATTTTCAACACTGCTTTCAGCTACCCTGTTGATCATATGCTCCAAATAGAAACTCAAAATAATATATGGAAGACACATGATCCTCACGCATGGGAGACATAACATATACGTTTTCTTGGAGAGTTTCTTTCCATGTCAGTCTTACATTCTTCCTCATGCTGAAAGAACATATCTCATTCTTACATTCTTCCTCATGCTAAAAGAACGCATGCCTCCATAGTTGGAATTCAATAAAACCAACCTAAGAAGCCAATGATCTTGAAATATGTGTGATTTTGTGCCAAGATAGAGGTGTCGTGGCATAAGTGGAAGGAAGGAATTTTTCTAAATTTGAAGACAGAGTATAGTAAAAAACATAAAATCTCATTACGCACTAGTTAAATCAATGTTCACTGCAAATAAGATAAGGTGTCCTTCAAATCATATTATAAACTAGTCTAAATCATCACTGCATTGAGCCACGGTATACGAATTGTAAGGATACCCAAAGAGTAGTAGTAGCTAAATTTTTTTATTCCAACACTATGGAACTAGAGGGAATGGATTCAATGGAGATAAAGACCTTGCGTTGTGTTTTTTTGAGTGGAAGAAGTCCCTAGAAATTAAAATTTTCCTGGAGATAGGGACAAGCAACTAATAACAAACATAAGCACTAACAATGTATCAAGGAGTCAGGTTCCTGAAGGACATTATGCAAAGGGATGTAGTTATTGTTGAAGACTCCAACATAATCACAAGATCACTGAAGCAGTTCCCTCCTCCTAATCCCTGGCATGCATCTATCATAAAATGGTCCTGCTACTCAATGCATTTAAATAAGTCCACTATTTTCAGGTTAGAAAAAGATTCAACTCCCAAGTCAATCAGATGGCTAAGCAAGCAATTTCAGTTGAGGACTCCAACACAATCATAAGATCATTGAAGTAGGAAAGAGCTCCTTCCTCTTAAGCCCTGGAATGCATCTATTATAAAATGATCCTGCTACTCAATGTATTTAAATAAGTCCACTATTTTCAGGTTAGAAAAAGATTCAACTCCCAAGTCAATCAAATGGCTAAGAAAGCAGTTTCAAAAGACAAAGGAACTCTCTGAGTATGTATCGAGGGGGAGGAAAATTCCTCTACACCTCAATAACATCATCAATAAAAAGTCCCAAGGAGAGGAAGCATGAAAGGTGGCACTCTCTACCCAAATTGTGATACATGGAAACAAAAGGAGTTTGGCTCACTAGATAAGAAGGCACAGGGATAGTTTGCTAACAGAGAGTTTGATAACCGGGATAGTTTGCTAACAGGGACAGTTTGATCATATGTTCCAAGTACAAACTCAAAATACTAATGGAAGACAGGTGATCCTCATGCATTGGAGACATAACATATACATTTTCTTGGAGAGGCCTGAGACTGAAGCATAGCTTGACATTCTTTTTTATTACAGATTTCCTTGACAACACGTTAGCATTATTTTTACTTGTAGATTTCCACAGGCTTGGGGTCCTCTAGAAATTCTTTTGGAGTACTAGCTTCTGGGTTATGATCTTCCAGTGATTTTTTTTCTTTTTTTAATTATTTGTGTTTATTATTATTATCTTCTCACTAAACGTCTTGGTAGGCTAAAATTTCACCTCATCCCACTCTAAAGTAGAATGATTTAAAGAAAATGATTTGTTGATATTCCTACCTGGGAACAAAACTGGCCGTTAAGTTCTCATATTTGGTTGCTCCTAGGATTAATCATTACATCATAGGTGTGCATAGGTTATACATTAGAAGATATATACAGTCATGTATATCCCTTATCACTGGGAAGTGCAAATGTCATAATTCAACGGAGCACATGCTGTACTACCGTTAAGGTGCATTACAAAACACGAAGTACAAGTTTGATACATCTTTGAAGTCAAGTCCACTAGGAACTAGGAAGTATGTCTGATCAATGAGATTTCTGTAGGTCTAACAAATCCACAGTTGTGAATAATTATTCCCTACAAATACATGCCCAGGTGGACAAAGTTGCAATGGATCTTGAGCATTTTGTTAGCTACTTGAGCATTGAAGAGCTGCCTTTTGCATAATGAGTAGGGTCCCAGCTTATGATCATCAACTTTGCTACTTGTGCCATCCCAATGCTCAAGACAAGGCTTTGAGTAGTGAAAAAGTACAAGTCAGTGAGTGTGAGAAATAAGGGAGAGGTGCTAAGTTTGGCTATGCCACTGCCACAACTACATCTAGTAGAGCATACTTTGGATGAAAAGGTACCTTGCATCCTCTTGGGGTTATCTAATATGTGGTGACCTCAGGATGATGGTAATGAAGGATGGAACTTCCAGTGATATTTATGTTTCCCAATGTTTTGGGATGGCCTTCAAAGCTAATCAATGATGACCCTCCCTGTTCTACTATGGTGCAGGTGTTCAGGTGCCATATCATTTATTGTTCATTGTTTTGTTGATGTGACTCACCCTTCAAGGTTTTAATTATATTGATGGTTGTACTGGACTTTGGGCCAAGGGTCTATTTTGTTCATAACTTCATATTTCAGTTGGATCTAGGCATTTAGTGCATAGGGCATTTTTAATGTTGCTCCTATGTTGACATTATGGTGGTGGTCCATCTATTCAAGTCACACATTCACATAATGGGTAGTGGATGATGGATCTAGTGGGCAGGTATGGGCTTGTTGGAGGGTTACATGTTTGAGGCGGCTTTTAACTGGAGGGAGGAAGATGGGTAAAATCAAAATCTGTGACCATGTTCCTGGTGCAGACAGGGAACCTTGGAGGGGCTGTTAAACCAATCTTTGTATGAGGAAGAAGGGAGGCAGCCATGTGCCCCGAACATGGCTGACATAGAGGGGATCAGAATATATGCAGAAAAGGCAGAAGTCAAAGGCCAAGGAGGAAGTAGATGAACCGAGTAGACTGCATCATATCTTTATAGGGGGTGCTCAGCACAAGCTACTGCACCTGTTCAAGTGAACCCAATCATATTAACTGCAAAAAAGGATTTGAATAAAAGAGAGAAGCATCTTTATGTTGTCTGCCTCCAGAAGCAACAAAATAAAATATTAGAGTGTGATAAGAGAGGGTATTTTCATTTGAGTTCAATGCTTAATAAAACTTAGACGACCATTTTTTTCCTGAAATGCAATAAAGAGAAGCATTAAAACTTACTACACTGGAATTTTGCACAAGAGACAAATAAGCTCGAATAGGATAATAGGATAGTGATTAAAACACAGTTAACAGACTTATAAACATTTATCAAATACCATCACACAATTGGCATGGTTAATATCAGCAAAAGGCACGGCTATTAGTGCAGCAACGATGAAGCATTTGGCACACGAAGAATACAACAATGCAACAGCTAGATATAGTATTTGAAAATGAAAAATAGAAGATACTAGAATGCTATAGTTGACATTGTAACATAGTGCTTGGCACAGTTAAGAAAGAAAATAAACATAGTTAGAAAAGGCTACTGATTGCAGCAAAGTAGGCACTTAGACATAGCGAATTCAGATGTCCCATTTGTGGTTTGATATTCCTTTTTTTTGCTCTGCATAATGAATTTCCGGGAGGAAACCCACTGGGTACTTCCCCTCTAAATGCAAATGAAAATCAAACCAATCAAACAGTCTAAATGCAAATGCACATGCATGTATTTTTTTTCGGCTTTCTTAGTATGTGAATGATAAAAATAAAGCTAATGTGCAAATCTGAATTACTTTTCAGGCGACAGTTACTAACAAGTTTCTTTTCAAAATAAAAAATGAAGACAATCACAACACTTTACGATTCGGAAATGAATACTTGCTTTAGACACTAGAAAAACTACAAATTCAAACCAAATACAATAGTAACAGGGTAATCGACTATCAAGAGCAACCAAACTCTCTCCTATGACTGAAAATGACACTTGCGACACTTTCAAATCAAGAAACGACAGTACAATTACGTTACTTTTTGCAAAGGGGAACTGAAAATGACTCAACAAATACACAAAAACATTTACAGTTCTTTTGCACAATGGAGGTAGAATATCAGCAAGGAAAGGGGTTTCAAACAGAGATATACTGATTACAAATAGCAAAACTCATGAATAGAACTGAAAAGAATGAACACAGAAACCAAAACTGAGGAACAATGCCTAGTCTGATCAGCGCACCTGTAACACAGTGAACTTGAAATGCAGCGCACCTACTACACTCGGGAAGTGCGCTAAATTTCAGATTCACAGAACAGAGCCCGCGCTGGGCCAAAGACGAGACTTTGCTTGGGTTCCAGGTCACAGTTTGTAGTTCAGTTCAGGGCTTCTGGCCGAGAAAATGGTAATCAGTAAACCAACAATCAGGGGTATATCTAAGGAGGTTACTGGAGCTACCACAGGGGCAATTGGAGAGTTTGTAAATTAGTTGTTTAATTCATAAACAAATCCCAGAGATTGACTGAAGCGGCATTTATCTATGCAAATGCAGTTCGAAAGCTAACTAGCTCGACTTCAGGCTCTATCTGTAAGTTTATAAAATAAACAATAAGGAAGATAAACAAACAACCTAGTCGCTCCCCAGCGGAGTCTCCATTTTTTACAGGGAAAAGTGTCTACACAGAACTGCTTATCCCACTAAGGTGTGGTAGCTAACTTAGAAACAAACAAAGTAAAGCTACTTTCATTTTTCGTTTATGAAATATAGATGAGAGAAGAACAAAGGAGACCAACCTCTGTCTTGCGCTTATCTCCTAATTCGGTTCCTCTCTCTCCTGATAGTCCTTCGCTACTTGATTCCTAGAGAAGGATACTAAGAGCAAGGCTTAATGTGCAAAGGTGGTGGTACGCAAAACAAAGAAAGGAAAAATAAGATCGAGGGGATAAATAGAAATTTCTCCTCTCGTTTATATATTTTGCTGATTTGAAAAAAAGCTTACTCATTTTCATTCTTCTTCCTCATCTGTTTGTTGTCCCATTTTCCGCTGCTGTTGACTTCTTTCTCTTTGAAACCAGCCCATTTCTTTAGCTCTTTATGTCCTCATCCATTCTCTTTCAAAATGTTTCGATTAAAGGTTTGCTCCATGAATTTCACATAAACTCGTCGTCGTATCTATTGATCTTCACCATTTGAGTCTCAGCAAGACCATTTTTGTCTCTGATACCTATTGCCATGATTCTTTCATACCTTCAAAGGAGAAGCAGCTTCAACATGCACAACCATGAGAAAAGCACTGGGAAAAGATGAAGAAGACAATGGAGATGTAGGACAGCAAAAATCTCTCTATTTCTAATTGATTAATTGCAAATAAATGATAGTCTCAAAGTGTGGTAATTAAGAGGGAAACTGCCTCCAGAGTAAGTTCATTTTTTCCCTTTTTGAATGTAACATGGCATATTAAGGTTTAGGAATCCCCTGATAAGAAAGTATCTTTGAATTTAACACAACATATTAAGGTTTATGAATTCCCTGATTGGAAAGTACTAATAACGAACACTTAAAAATGGAATTACCATACGCTGCGATATCCATGATGGTTGGATCACCAAGAAACTAGTACTGTTATGCAACATGGATGGACTGTTAAATTTGAAGACAGAGTATGGTTGGATCACCAAGAAACTAGTACTGTTATGCAACATGGATGGACTGTTAAATTTGAAGACAGAGTATAGTAAGAAACATGAAATCTCATTACGCACTAGTTTAAATCAATGTTCGCTGCAAATGAGATAAGGTGTCCTTCAAATCACATTATACACTTGTCTGAATCATCACTGCATTGAGCCATTGCTAACAGACAGTTTGATAACAGAGACAGTTTGCTAACAGGGATAGTTTGATCATATGTTCCAAGTACAAACTCAAAATACTAATGGAATACAGGTGATCCTCATGCATTGGAGACATAACATATACGTTTTCATAGACGTTATCTGTTCACAACTAAAACTTCATTCCCTATGGGCCTTTCCACTATACGTGATTAATTAGCTTTACAAAAAACCCCTTTTCCAATCTATCTACTACCTGAGGTTATATAACCTTATCTTCTTCAAAACAATCCTTACTTTATAACATAAGGGACATGATAGGAAGACTTCAAAAAGAAGTCTGTAGAATCTTTCATCACACAGTCAAGAACTTGTAAATATTTATGGAAACAGGGGAAAAAGTCAAAGTCCCCTTTGATAACTCATTCGCTGAAGTATTGAGTTCATGAAGAATGTCCCTGAAAGAATATTTGTCAAAGTCTGTTGAAGTGTTGATTTCGTGAAGAATGTTCATGAAACAATTTCGTTTAAAAGATATAATTGAGTTATAAAAGTCCACCAACAAATGACATAGATTTATATTTATTAATTGATGTTTTCCTATTGGCCTAATCAATACAAGGTTGGAATCACTCATGATCTATAACTTCTTAACACCTCTAAGCATAACAAACTCAATAAGTTTTCTTAGGGAAGTAAACTATGCTTGGTTAGTTGATCCTCTATCGAGAGAATATTGAATATGGAAATAGTGATCAGGAATGAGAAAAATAAAAACACATACCCCACAAATGGAGGGATGGTCTTAACTAACACCATAAATAAATAAACTCAAAATCAAAAGCTATCATTACTAATAGCTTAGGCTTCCTTTTGGGTATATCCTCCAACCTTTAATGAGCTAGATATAATAGAGCCAACAGTAATAGAAAGAAGAATGTTTTTGTCTTGAAAAATGCTAGAGTTCTTTGTTTACCAAATACCATATATGAATAACACTACAAGAGCTTCAAAGCATTTAAGAAAATTATTAAAGAACCAAACTTATGCACATTCCATCAAAATAACATAGGACCAAGGAACCTTTGGCTTGAGCTCAATGAAAAATTTAAATAGGATTTGAACAATATAACGACAAGAGATAAACAAATGATGAACATTTTCCTCATTGTTTTTGCACAACAGATATTGATGAGGCCCAACCTAACCTATTTTAATTCCACTTGCCCAAGTGAGAAGTTAATTTGATAAAGCTAACTACAATGTAATTATAATTTCCAAAGGAAAATGCAGTTATCATAATAAATCCCACCACCACTCACTTCTCTTGAAAATTGAGATTCCATAATTACCTTATACCTTGTTTAATAGTGAAATCACTTCTACTAACTTTTTGACACCAAATTGGAACATCTTTTATATCATCTTTAAGATTTCCTTGATCTTAGGCTTGACATTCTGGGTTATGATCTTCCAGTGATTTTTTTTTTTAATTATTT
This sequence comes from Pinus tabuliformis, assembly GCA_031772625.1. Classification (NCBI taxonomy): domain Eukaryota; kingdom Viridiplantae; phylum Streptophyta; class Pinopsida; order Pinales; family Pinaceae; genus Pinus; species Pinus tabuliformis. The sequence goes on along the minus strand of CM062817.1, from coordinate 1,806,780,724 downwards.
GTGTTTATTATTATTATCTTCTCACTGAAAGTCTTGGTAGGCTAAAATTTCACCTCATCCCACTTTGAAGTAAAATGATTTAAAGAAAATGATTTGTCAATATTCCTAAATGATAGTCCCAAAGTGTGGTAATTGAAAGGACAACTACCTTCAGAGTAAGTTCATTTTTTCCATTTTTGAATGTAACATGGCATATTAAGGTTTAGGAATCCCCTGATTTGAAAGTATCTTTGAATTTAACACAACATATTAAGGTTTAGGAATTCCCTGATTGGAAAGTACTACTAACGAACACTTAAAAATGGAATTGCCATAAGCTGCAATATCCATGATGGTTGGATCACCAAGAAACTAGTACTGTTATGCAGCATGGATGGATTGTTAAATTTGAAGACAGAGTATGGTTGGATCACCAAGAAACTGGTACTGTTATGCAATATGGATGGACTGTTAATTTGAAGACAGATTATAGTAAGAAACATGAAATCTCATTACGCACTAGTTTAAATCAATGTTCACTGCAAATGAGATAAGGTGTCCTTCAAATCACATTATACACTTGTCTGAATCATCACTGCATTGAGCCACGATATACGAATTGTAGGGATACCCAAAGAGCAGGTAGTAGCTAAAATTATTTATGCCAACACTATGGAACTAGAGGGAATGGATTCAATGGAGATCAAGACCTTACGTTGTGTTTTTCTAAGTGGAAGAGGTCCATAGAAATTAAAATTTTCCTGCAGATAGCGACAAGCAACTAATAACAAGCGGAAGCACTAACAAATGCATCAAGGAGTCAGGTTTCTGAAGGACACCTCGAATTGATGATCTATATCAGTGTATGTCAAACAAAAAATAAATTCAGACCGCTTATAAAATTCACATCTTATGATAAATAAATGTCTTATCAACCAAAACAGAGCTTATAAATGTAGAGCTTATAAAACAGAGCATTTATCAACCAAAATTAAGACATCACGTCTGTAAAATGCCAGTCATTGTACAATTGTTCTCTGCTTAAAAAAGTACCAAACGAGTATTCCAAACAAAAACTGTGGGGATTTTTGTTCTATATCAATAACATCGTCTAGTCCAATTGGCAAAAATACTAGTTGGTTTTGTCCTAAGCTATGTGGCCTCAACTAAACAGGTTATCAAGAGCAAAATGTTGGACTTATGGTTGAATCAACCTTCACAACAAAGCCACAGTGAATTATTTCATTCGACTTATGTCTCGATTTGTAGATGATAATGCAGTTTGTGTGGAGAACTAGTGTAGTAAGGGTATCTCAGATGCTAGGGATAGGTCACTAAAAGAACCACCAATTTGTATCTTTTCTGGACGTAATCTAGGTATCTCTCATCTCAAGCGTTCTTGTGGTAATATGCTATTGAAAATAAGAAGACTTGTGGTAATATGCCATTGAAAATACACCAATTTGTATCTGTTCTGGACGTAATCTGGGTTACCCTCATCTCAAGCGTTCTTGTGGTAATATGCCATTGAAAATAATAAGACGTCCTAACATTTCTACCCAGAAAGTGCATGGTGAAGATGTTTCGGAAGTGATAAAGGTTTTTTTGCTTATCAATGTACTTCAAAGAACTTCAAGGCAAGACAAAATGATGTCAAGTAGCTGGAACAATCTTAAAGAGGATGAGGATATGGAAACAACAAAATGTAAATTTATTTTATTCCTATCAGAATGATATGTCAAGTAGCTTGTATTTTTCAATCTTGTACATTTATTCTATTCCTATCATATAACGTGGATTGCAAAAAAGTGCTCTTAAGCAATTGTGTTCTCATTGTGTAGATTCATGCAAAGCTCATGTCATGGTTGTAAGTATAGGAATCCATAGACTGTGCCCTTACAAGCAACATGATATGATAATAATTTATTCAAAGAGATATTTTTTAATAAAACAAATAGAAAGTCTAAACACATACCTGTTTTAGGCAAAAACTATGGAAGATAAGCCTCGCAAAAAAAAAATGGAATTAAATGCAGAGCTTATAAAACAGAGCTTATAAAAAAAAGCATTTATCAACCAAAACAGAGCTTATAAATGCAGAGCTTATAAAACAGAGCTTATAAAACAGAGAATTTATCAACCAAAATTAAGATCACGTCTGTAAAATGCCAGTCATTGTACAATTTTTCTCTACTTAAAAAATACCATACGAGTATTCCAAACAAAAACTGTGGGGATTTTTGTTCTATATCAATAACATCGTCTAGTCCAATTGGCGAAAATACTAGTTGGTTTTGTCCTAAGCTATGTGGCCTCAACTAAACAGGTCATCAAGAGCAAAATGTTGGACTTATGGTTGAATCAACCTTCACAACAAAGACACAGTGAATTATTTCATTCGACTTATGTCTCGATTTGTAGATGGAATGCAGTTTGTGTGGAGAACTAGTGTAGTAAGGGTATCTCAAATGCCGAGCTTTTTCTATCTCATGATAACTACAATGGTCATAGAGACAAACTATGAACAATGGAACTGACAATGACACTGTTTGAAAGAAACCAGGGGATGGGGCCTGAAATTTATTGACAAAAGCCTTCATAATTCAAAATCAATACATTCACATTATCAAGAGGACTTTTGCAAGTCAGAATGTAACAATAATTTCGCAGTGAGCCCTACCCCAATTTCAACATGACATCGATAAAAATGCTATTATGATGGCCCTCCCAGGAATGATTGGATTGAATTTCAACTTACAGTTCAGTCTTTCCACTACTTGTAAACATGGATATTTTCAATTTTGAGGGTTGGAAAATGTGTTTTTTAATGCTCCAGATGTTATTAACAAATGGGGTTTATGTTTTGTAGGTCAAGCATTGTGCTATTGAATAAAATCCATGGCCACTTTGACGACTTATGATGGGACTTACAGTTCAGTCTTTCCACTACTTGTAAGCATGGATATTTTCAATTTTGAGGGTTTATATGTTGCTTCATTGTGAAGGAAAATGTGTTTTTTAATGCTCCAGATGTTATTAACAAACGGGGTTTATGTTTTGCAGGTCAGGCATTGTGCTATTGAACAAAATCTATGACCATTTTGACGACTTATGATGGGACTTACAGTTCAGTCTTTCCACTACTTGTAAGCATGGATATTTTCAGTTTTGAGGGTTTCTAGGTTGCTTCATTGTGAAGGAAAATGTGTTTTTTAATGCTCCAGATGTTATTAACAAATGGGGTTTATGTTTTGTAGGTCAGGCATTGTGCTATTGAACAAAATCTATGACCATTTTGACGACTTATGTTGGGACTTGTTACAACAGATAGTCCATGCCCAATGATATCAAAATCTTCTATTCATGAAAAAGAAAGAGGGTGGTTTCGTATAAATATGGAAGCCTCTCAAATTAGTCTTCCTGAGAAAAAGGTGAAAGTTATTGTTGAGAAACTGGCTAGGGATAGGTCACTAAAAGAACCACTAGTTCGTATCTTTTCTGGACGTAATCTGGGTATCTCTCATCTCAAGCGTTCTTGTGGTAATATGCTATTGAAAATAAGAAGACTTGTGGTAATATTCCATTGAAAATACACCAATTTGTATATGTTCTGGACGTAATCTGGGTATCCCTCATCTCAAGTGTTCTTGTGGTAATATGCCATTGAAAATAATAAGACGTCCTAACATTTCTACCCAGAAAGTGCATGGTGAAGATGTTTCGGAAGCGATAAAGGTTTTTCTGCTTATGAATATACTTCAAAGAACTTCAAGGCAAGACAAAATGATGTCAGGTAGCTGGAACAATCTTAAAGAGGATGAGGATATGGAAACAACAAAATGTACATTTATTTTATTCCTATCATATAACTTGGATTGCAAAAAAGTGCTCTTAAGACATTGTGTTCTCATTGTGCAGATTCATGCAAAGCTCATGTCATGGTTGTAACTTGTAACTCGCTGTGCTCTGATTGGTTGGCTCTCCTGCTTCTCATTGTGCAGATTCATGCAAATCTCATGTCATGGTTGTAAGTATAGGAATCCATAGACTATGCCCTTACAAGCTTGGGTGAAAATGGCTCAACTTAGTTGTCAGAAGAACAATTATTTTCTCGGCCAATGAGGTAAATTGGATTCACCTTTATTATAGCATGAATACTAGTATTATTTCAGTTGTTTCTGAGGCATTTCCATTCACATCTTATGATAAATAAATGTCTTTCAACTATTTGAATCATGGTACAATCACTACCTTGACTGCTTTAAAGGAGATTCACTACTCAAATGGATTTGGTTAGTACTCCCTAAATACGATTGTGGGGAGATTTGCTAGTTCAATCCTAAAAGATCCTATATCATGGAATATGACAGTCCTGCTATTTTTTATGCCTACGATCTGAATTTATCCCTCAAGCCAGATGGGATAAGGAAGTCTCATCCTTTTACTGTCAATATTCATCTGGATGACAAAGTTATTGACATATGTGATGGATATTCCTTGGTAGACAAATAAAGAGTATGTTATAAACACACCATTATTGAAGGTTTAAGTCAAACAAATCCATTTCCACCTATAGATAACTCTATTGTTGACAATAACAAAGTTGGACAGCCCCAGAAGATTGATTAAACCTGTAAACCCTCAATGACATATACAACTACAGTGCTGAGAATGAAAACGATGTCAAGAAAATCATTGATGAAGAATACAGGCTTGACCAAATAAAAAATTTCTCTCTGGACCACATCAAATGCAAATATGTTCTCTTCTCCATGAACATGTGGACAATCATTCATGCACTAGATTTTTAAAAGGAAATGTAGACAACAAACCTCTAACAAATCCACATGAAGTCATTGCTGAGGGACAATTTTGGGGCCTGGAAAAGGTGCAGTCACAGGGATTAAATCATAGTGAAGAGAGGCTCCTTCGCTGTCCGAAAAGAAGGTTCTTCATCATAGCAAGGAGGCTTCCATAAGCTGTCAAAGGAAGCTCCAAAAGAGCCCTAGTTGCAGTTTTCTATTCACAGCTAAGACGCAATCAAAGGGAGCCTAAATGAACCCCTAATCCACAATAAGAAAGAGACTCAATACACAGTCCTAAAGGATGTGTTTTAGGTGTTGTTCAAGTAAGGAGATCTAGCACGTCTTTGTATTTCAGTGGCAACATGATGATGACAACATTGTGATTGAAACTATTCCTGAGGACTGTTTATAAGTTTGCTAACCTACAGTCATATTATATTAATGAAATCTGTCCTAGACCAAAGTTCAAATCAGTACACTCAGATTGAGTCAAGTCCTTGTACGACCTATACTACTGCATTGATAGTATTTGTTGACTGAAGATCAGAGGCCAGACTTGCTGCTAGGTTAGACCACAGGACATAGCTAGCAACAAAGGTATTGACTTGAAAGCGTGACAATGGTGGAGCTGCTCCTCTAGGTCATGGATTGGTAACTGTGTGAAGGAAGATGATTGAATGTTGACGACATATCTCATAAATCAGTTACAGCTAGTGAAGTAAGCAGTTATCAGTGTTTTTGGGAGCTGTATTGGGTCAAGGGTTGAGCATGTTCGTCTCAGATTGATGAGCATCCTATTTGTGCCATATGGATGAACTTACATTGATGTCAGAGTGTCAGCAAGGAAATTTGCAAATAACTTAACACAAAGAAACAAGTAATCAAATTCCATTAAAATGCACTTAACTTTACATATGACCAAAAGCAGAGGAAATAACTAAGCTAGAATCCGATCTAAGAAAATGCAACATATTATCATCCTATGCTTAGTAGAGCTTACAATGAAATGGGTTGGATATATGTTTAAAGTATGCAAAATAAAAAAGATATAATCTAAAGGTAGCCCCAACAATCTGAACAGGCAATAGGATATGATAATAATTTATTCAAAGAGATATTTTTTAATAAAACAAACAGAAAGCCTAAACACATACCTGTTTTAGGCAAAAACTATGGAAGATCGGCCTCACAGAAAAAAAAATGTAACTAAATGCAGAGCTTATAAAACAGAGCATTTATCAACCAAAACAGAGCTTATAAATGCAGAGCTTATAAAACAGAGCTTATAAAACAGAGCATTTATCAACCAAAATTAAGACATCACGTCTGTAAAATGCCAGTCATTGTACAATTGTTCTCTGCTTAAAAAAGTACCATACGAGTATTCCAAACAAAAACTGTTGGGATTTTTGTTCTATATCAATAACATCGTCTAGTCCAATTGGCGAAAATACTAGTTGGTTTTGTCCTAAGCTATGTGGCCTCAAATAAACAGGTCATCAAGAGCAAAATGTTGGACTTATGGTTGAATCAACCTTCACAAAAAAGACACAGTGAATTATTTCGTTCGACTTATGTCTCGATTTGTAGATTGAAATGCAGTTTGTGTGGAGAACTAGTGTAGTAAGGGTATCTCAAATGCCGAGCTTTGTCTATCTCATGATAGCTACAATGGTCATAGAGACAAACTATGAACAGTGGAACTGACAAGGACACTGTTTGAAAGAAACCAGGGGATGGGGCCTGAAATTTCTTGACAAAAGCCTTCATAGTTCAAAATCAATACATTCACATGATTAAGAGGACTTTTGCAAGTCAGAATGTAGCAATAATTTCGCAGTGAGCCCTACCAAAATTTCAACATGACGTCGATAAAAATGCTATTATGATGGCCCTCCCAAGAATGATTGGACTGAATTTCAACTTACAGTTCAGTCGTTCCACTACTTGTAAACATGGATATTTTCAATTTTGAGGGTTGGAAAATGTGTTTTTTAATGCTCCAAATGTTATTAACAAACGGGGTTTATGTTTTGCAGGTCAGGCATTATGCTATTGAACAAAATATATGGCCATTTTGACGAATTATGATGGGACTTACAGTTCAGTCTTTCCACTACTTGTAAGCATGGATATTTTCAATTTTGAGGGTTTATATGTTGCTTCATTCTAAAGGAAAATGTGTTTTTTAATGCTCCAGATGTTATTAACAAACAGGTTTTATGTTTTGTAGGTCAGGGATTGTGCTATTGAACAAAATCTATGACCATTTTGACGACTTATGATGGGACTTACAGTTCAGTCTTTCCACTACTTGTAAGAATGGATATTTTCAGTTTTGAGGGTTTTAGGTTGCTTCATTGTGAAGGAAAATGTGTTTTTTAATGCTCCAGATGTTATTAACAAATGGGGTTTATGTTTTGCAGGTCAGGCATTGTGCTATTGAACAAAATCTATGACCATTTTGACGACTTATGTTGGGACTTGTTACAACAGATAGTCCATGCCCAATGATATCAAAATCTTCTATTCATGAAAAAGAAAGAGGGTGGTTTCGTATAAATATGGAAGCCTATCAAATTAGTCTTCCTGAGAAAAAGGTGAAAGTTATTGTTGAGAAACTGGCTAGGGATAGGTCACTAAAAGAACCACCAATTCGTATCTTTTATGGACGTAATTTGGGTATCTCTCATCTCAAGCATTCTTGTGGTAATATGCTATTGAAAATAAGAAGACTTGTGGTAATATGCCATTGAAAATACACCAATTTGTATCAGTTCTGGAAGTAATCTGGGTATCCCTCATCTCAAGCGTTCTTGTGGTAATATGCCATTGAAAATAATAAGACGTCCTAACATTTCTACCCAGAAAGTGCATGGTGAAGATGTTTGAGAAGCGATAAAGGTTTTTCTACTTATCAATGTACTTCAAAGAACTTCAAGGCAAGACAAAATGATGTCAAGTAGCTGGAACAATATTAAAGAGGACGAGGATATGGAAACAACAAAATGTACATTTATTTTATTCCTATCAGAATGATATGTCAAGTAGCTTGTATTTTTCAATCTTGTACATTTATTTTATTCCTATCATATAACTTGGGTTGCAAAAAAGTGCTCTTAAGACATTGTGTTCTCATTGTGCAGATTGATGCAAACTGGCTGTGCTCTGATTGGTTGGCTCTCCTGCTTCTCATTGTGCAGATTCATGCAAAGCTCATGTCATGGTTGTAAATATAGGAATCCATAGACTGTGCCCTTACAAGCTTGGGTGAAGATGGCTCAACTTAGTTGTCAGAAGAACAATTATTTTCTCGGCCAATGAGGTAAATTGGATTCACCTTTATTATAGCATGAATACTAGTATTATTTCAGTGGTTTCTGAGGCATTTCCATTCACATCTTATGATAAATAAATGTCTTTCAACTATTTGAATCACGGTACAATCACTACCTTGACTGCTTTAAAGGAAATTCACTACTCAAATGGATTTGGTTAGTACTCCCTAAATACGATTGTGGGAATATTTTCTAGTTCAATCCTAAAAGATCCTATATCATGGAATCTGATAGTCCTACTATTTTTTATGCCTACGATCTGAATTTATCCATCAAGCCAGATGGGATAAGGAAGTCTCATCCTTTTACTGTCAATATTCATCTAGAAGACAAAGCTATTGACATATGTGATGGATATTCCTTGGTAGACAAACAAAGAGTATGTTATAAACACACCATTATTGAAGGTTTAAGTCAAACAAATCCATTTCCACCTATAGATAGCTCTATTGTTGACAATAACAAAGTTGGACAGCCCCATAAGATTGATTAAACCTGTAAACCCTCAATGACATATACAACTACAGTGCTGAGAATGAAAATGATGTCAAGAAAATCATTGATGAAGAATACAGGCTTGACCAAATAAAAAATTTCTCTCTGGACCACATCAAATGCAAATATGTTCTCTTCTCCATGAACATGTGGACAATCATTCATGCACTAGATTTTTAAAAGGAAATGTAGACAACAAACCTCTAACAAATCCACATGAAGTCAATGCTGAGGGACAATTTTGGGGCCTGGAAAAGGTGCACTCACAGGGATTAAATCACAGTGAAGAGAGGCTCCTTCGTTGTCCCAAAAGAAGGTTCTTCATCATAGCAAGGAGGCTTCCATACGCTGTCAAAGGAAGCTCCAAAAGGGCCCTAGTTGCAGTTTTCTATTCACAGCTAAGACGCAATCAAAGGGAGCCTAAATGAAACCCTAATCCACAATAAGAAAGAGACTCAATACACAGTCCTAAAGGATGTGTTTTAGGTGTTGTTCAAGTAAGGAGACCTAGCACGTCTTAGTATTTCAGTGGCAACATGATGATGACAACATTGTGATTGAAACTATTCCTGAGGACTTTTTATAAGGTTGGTAACCTACAATCATATTATATTAATGAAATCTGTCCTAGACCAAATTTCAAATCAGTACACTCAGATTGAGTCAAGTCCTTGTACGACTTATAGTACTGCATTGACAGTATTTGTTGACTGAAGATCAGAGGCTAGACTTGCTGCTAGGCTAGACCACAGGACATAACTAGCAGCGAAGGTATTGACTTGAAAGTGTGACAATGGTGGAGTTGCACCTCTAGGTCATGGATTGGTAACTGACAAAAAAAAAAAATTCAGACCGCTTCAGTCCAATCCTAAAAAAACGTATTGTAGGCAAACAAATTTGCAACTAACCAACCAATGTGAAATGAATTTTCAATGAAATTATGAAATGTACTACACAAATTGATGATATATATATATGAAAAACAAAGCATTTATCAACCAAAATTATGACATCACGTCTGTAAAATGCCAGTCATTGCACAATTGTTCTCTGTTTAAAAAAGTGAGTACAATGAGGAGTACTTGTATTTTTCATGAACTCTAGCTCCCAAAAGAGGAAAATCTGAACTGCACTTGTAAATTTCAACAGTTGTTCTTCTGAAAATCAGACAAAATCGTGCATGGAAGTAAGTATAACAGTGCAGTTGTGGCGGGATCATCCTAAGATCAGAACTGCTCTATTTATATTGAGTGATGATCTAATCAGATCAGATGATGGGGAGGGGTCAACGGTTAGTTTATTATGAGCAACTTTATTCTTACTAACATTTACTCACAAAATCGTGCATGTATTTGCTGACAAAATAGTGCAGTAGATGCAGGTTGGTATTTGGAACGGAATTGCAAGTAAAATTTCCATTTTTTTTTTTTAATATCAAATAAGGAATTTAGAAATTACTAAAAGAAAAATTTTAGAGATTTTTCCTTATTTCAAATAAGGAACTAGTTCAAATAAAGATTTTAGTGGTTATTAAAAAGCTAAAAGTAGAGTTTTTTCTTTATTTCAAGTAAGGAATTTAAGAATATTTTAATTACTCCCTATCTCTATTTTTCTAGCAATATATACTTGTCTTATATAAAACCTCAAGTAATAGGCTTGGTAACACTCCTGAAATAATATTTTCTCTCATTTATTAAATATTTTGTATTTCCACTTTTTAACTTGAGTCACAAAGAAATAATAAATCTAGTTAATATGCTAATATTGAGGACAAGTTTGACATGGCATCTAGGTTAGTTGGGGCTTTTTGCACATTTAGGTGATGGGGAGCACTATTTGCCATCATTATAAACCAAAGTAATATATATGTTGTATGGGTGTTTATGTGAGGATAATTTTTCCCCTGGACAAGGATGGGTATGTTTGGGGCCTTGGACATCATCTAAGGAGAAACACAATTATTATCCCAAGGCATACGAGTGGTTTTGGTTGGTTAAGTAATAGTACAGACTATGCACATGGTACAAAACCACCTCCCAGTGCCCCTAAGGTGAACGGTTGGCCTAGTGGTGCTCATCGCAAACATCAAGGTTTCTTGTTGGTGGCTAGTGTCCTACTTACTAATGTCTACTACCCAATATTGTGACATTTTGATAGGTCGATGTACCAAAAACTAATACATTGCATTAGTGTTGGTTGACCTTGAGGTGTCCTTGATACAGTTAGCTCGAAATTTGACCTAGACTTGATGGACTATAGTCCCCAACCATGGAGTGAGAGTCCTTGAACCCCCTATCTAGATGAGCTAATGGGTAATGTAGGATGATATGCTAATATCGAGGACATTGAGCTTGACATGGCATGTAGGTTAGTTGGGGATTTTTGCACATTTAGGTGATGGGGAGCACTATTTTCCATCATTATAAACCAAAGGAATATAGATGTTGTATGGGTATTATTGTGAGGATAATTTTTCCCTTGGACAAGGATGGGTATGTTTGGGCCCTTGGACATCATCTAAGGAGAAACACCATTATCATCCCAGGGTGTACGAGTGGTTTTGGTTGGTTTAGTAATAATACAGACTGTGCACATGGTACAAAACCACCTCCCATTGCCTCTAAGGTGAACGGTTGGCCTAGTGGTGCTCATCGCCAACATCAAGGTTTCTTGTTGGTGGCTAGTGTCCTACTTACTAATGTCTACTACCCAATATTGTGACATTTTGATAGGTAGATGTACCAACAACTAATACATTGCATCAGTGTACGTTGACCTTGTTAAGGTGTCCTTCATACAGTTAGCCTGAAATTTGACCTCTCGATGGACTATCGTCCCCAACCATGGAGTGAGAGTCCTTGAACCCTCTATCTCCATGAGCTAAATTATGGAGAATGTAGGATGATATGCTAATATTGAGGACATGTATGACATTTTGATAGGTCGATGTACCAACAACTAATACATTGCATTAGTATTGGTTGACCTTGAGGTGTCCTTGATACAATTAGCTCGAACTTTGACCTAGACTTGATGGACTATAGTCCCCAACCATGGAGTGAGAGTCCTTGAACCCCCTATCTAGATGAGCTAATGGATAATGTAGGATGATATGCTAATATCGAGGACAAGCTTGACATGGCATGTAATAATATCTGATTATCATCCTAGGGCCTATGACTGGTTTTGGTTGGTTTAGTAATAATATAGACTATGCACATGGTACAAAACCACCTCCGAGTGCCTGTAAGGTGAATGGTTGGCCTAGTGGTGCTCATCGCCAACATCAAGTTTTCTTATTGGTGGCTAGTGTCCTACTTACTAATGTCTATTACCCAATATTGTGACATTTTGATAGGTCGATGTACCAACAACTAATACATTGCATTAGTGTAGGTTGACCTTGTTAAGGTGTCCTTCATACAGTTAGCCTGAAATTTGACCTCTCGATGGACTATAGTCCCCAACCATGGAGTGAGAGTCCTTGAACCCTCTATCTTCATGAGCTAAATTATGGATAATGTAGGATGATATGATAATATCAAGGACATGTTTGACATTTTGATAGGTCGATGTACCAACAACTAATACATTGCATTAGTGTTGGTTGACCTTGAGGTGTCCTTGATACAGTTAGCTCGAACTTTGACCTAGACTTGATGAACTATAGTCCCCAACCATGGAGTGAGAGTCCTTGAACCCCCTATCTAGATGAGCTAATGGATAATGTAGGATGATATGCTAATATCGAGGACAAGCTTGACATGGCATGTAGGTTAGTTGGGGCTTTTTGCACATTTAGGTGATGGGGAGCACTATTTTCCATCATTATAAACCAATGTAATATAGATGTTGTATGGGTGTTAATGTGAGGATAATTTTGCCCCTGGACAAGGATGGCTTTGTTTGCGGCCTTGGACATCATCTAAGGAGAAACACCATTATCATCCCAGGGCATACGAGTGGTTTTGGTTGGTTAAGTAATAGTACAGACTGTGCACATGGTACAAAACCACCTCCCAGTGCCCCTAAGGTGAACGGTTGGCCTAGTGGTGCTCATCGCCAACATCAAGGTTTCTTGTTGGTGGCTAGTGTCCTACTTACTAATGTCTACTACCCAATATTGTGACATTTTGATAGGTCGATGTACCAACAACTAATACATTTCATTAGTGTTGGTTGACCTTGAGGTGTCCTTGATACAATTAGCTCGAACTTTGACCTAGACTTGATGGACTATAGTCCCCAACCATGGAGTGAGAGTCCTTGAACCCCCTATCTAGATGAGCTAATGGATAATGTAGGATGATATGTTAATATCGAGGACAAGCTTGACATGGCATGTAGGTTAGTTGGGGCTTTTTGCACATTTAGGTGATGGGGAGCACTATTTGCCATCATTATAAACCAAAGGAATATAGATGTTGTATGGGTGTTAATGTGAGGATAATTTTGCCCCTAGACAAGGATGGCTTTGTTTGGGGCCTTGGACATCATCTAAGGAGAAACACCATTATCATCCCAGGGCATACGAGTGGTTTTGGTTGGTTAAGTAATAATAAAGACTGTGCACATGGTACAGAACCACCTCCCAGTGCCCCTAAGGTGAACGGTTGGCCTAGTGGTGCTCATCGCCAACATCAAGGTTTCTTGTTGGTGGCTAGTGTTCTACTTACTAATGTCTACTACCCAATATTGTGACATTTTGATAGGTCGATGTACCAACAACTAATACATTGCATTAGTTTTGGTTGACCTTGAGGTGTCCTTGATACAATTAGCTCGAACTTTGACCTAGACTTGATGGACTATAGTCCCAAACCGTGGAGTGAGAGTCCTTGAACCCCCTATCTAGATGAGCTAATGGATAATGTAGGATGACATTCTAATATCTAGGACAAGCTTGACATGGGATGTAGGTTACTTGGGGCTTTTTGCACATTTAGGTGATGGGGAGCACTATTTGCCATCATTATAAACCAAAGGAATATAGATGTTGTATGGGTGTTAATGTGAGGATAATTTTGCCCCTGGACAAGGATGGCTTTGTTTGGGGCCTTGAACATCATCTAAGGAGAAACACCATTATCATCCCAGGAAATACGAGTGGTTTTGGTTGGTTAAGTAATAATAAAGACTGTGCACATGGTACAAAACCACCTCCCACTGCCCCTAAGGTGAACGGTTGGCCTACTGGTGCTCATCGCCAACATCAAGGTTTCTTGTTGGTGGCTAGTGTCCTACTTACTAATATCTACTACCCAATATTGTGACATTTTGATAGGTCGATGTACCAACAACTAATACATTGCATTAGTGTTGGTTGACCTTGAGGTGTCCTTGATACAATTAGCTCGAACTTTGACCTAGACTTGATGGACTATAGTCCCCAACCATGGAGTGAGAGTCCTTGAACCCCCTATCTAGATGAGCTAATGGATAATGTAGGATGATATGCTAATATTGAGGACAAGTTTGACATGGCATCTAGGTTAGTTGGGGATTTTTGCACATTTAGGTGATGGGGAGCACTATTTTCCATCATTATAAATCAATGTAATATAGATGTTGTATGGGTGTTAATGTGAGGATAATTTTGCCCCTGGACAAGGATGGGTATGTTTGGGGCCTTGGACATCATCTAAGGAGAAACACCATTATCATCCCAGGGCATACGAGTGGTTTTGGTTGGTTAAATAATAGTACAGACTATGCACATGGTACAAAACCACCTCCCAGTGCCCCTAAGGTGAACGGTTGGCCTAGTGGTGCTCATCGCCAACATCAAGGTTTCTTGTTGGTGGCTAGTGTCCTACTTACTAATGTCTACTACCCAATATTGTGACATTTTGATAGGTCGATGTACCAACAACTAATACATTACATTAGTGTTGGTTGACCTTGACGTGTCCTTGATACAGTTAGCCCGAAATTTGACCTAGACTTGATGGAATATAGTCCCCAACCATGGAGTGAGAGTCCTTGAACGCCCTATATAGATGAGCTAATGGATAATGTAGGATGATATGCTAATATCGAGGACATTGAGCTTGACATGGCATGTAGGTTAGTTGGGGCTTTTTGCACATTTAGGTGATGGGGAGCACTATTTGCCATCATTATAAACCATAGGAATATAGATGTTGTATGGGTATTAATGTGAGGATAATTTTTCCCCTGGACAAGGATGGCTTTGTTTGGGGCCTTGGAAATCTTCTAAGGAGAAACACCATTATCATCCCAGGGCGTACAAGTGGTTTTGGTTGGTTTAGTAATAATACAAACTGTGCACATGGTACAAAACCACCTCCTAGTGCCTCTAAGATGAATGGTTGGCCTAGTGGTGCTCATCGGCAACATCAAGGTTTCTTGTTGGTTGCTAGTGTCCTACTTACTAATGTCTACTACCAAATATTGCGACATTTTGGTAGGTTGACGTACCAACAACTAATACATTGCATTAGTGTTGGTTGACCTTGACGTGTCCCTGATACCATTAGCCCGAAATTTGACCTAGACTTGATGGACTATAGTCCCCAACCATGGAGTTAGAGTCCTTGATCCCTCTATGTTGATGAGCTAATGGATAATGTAGGATGATATGCTAATATCGAGGACAAGTTTGACATGGCATGTAGGTTAGTTGGGGCTTTTTGCACAATTAGGTGATGGGGAGCACTATTTGCCATCATTATAAACTATAGGTATATAGATGTTGTATGGGTGTTAATGTGAGGATAATTTTGCCCCGCAAGGATGGCGTTGTTTGGGGCCTTGGAAATCATCTAAGGAGAAACACCATTATCATCCCAAGGTGTACGAGTGGTTTTGGTTGGTTCAGTAATAATACAGACTATGCACATGGTACAAAACCACCTCCGAGTGCCTCTAAGGTGAATGGTTGGCCTAGTGGTGCTCATTGCCAACATCAAGGTTTCTTGTTGGTGGCTAGTGTCCTACTTACTAATGTCTACTACCCAATATTATTACATTTTGATAGGTCGATGTACCAAGAACTAATACATTGCATTAGTGTTGGTTGACCTTGAGGTGTCCTTGATACAATTAGCCCGAAATTTGACCTAGACTTGATGGACTATAGTCCCCAACTATGGAGTGAGAGTCCTTGATCCCTCTATCTCGATGAGCTAATGAATAATGTAGGATGATATGCTAATATCGAGGACAAGTTTGACATGGCAGGCAGGTTAGTTGGGGATTTTTGCACAATTAGGTGATAGGGAGCACTATTTGCCATCATTATAAACCATAGGTATATAGATGTTGTATGGGTGTTAATATGAGGATAATTTTGCCCCAGAAGGATGGCTTTGTTTGGGGCCTTGGACATCATCTAAGGAGAAACACCATTATCATCCCAAGGCGTACGAGTGGTTTTGGTTGGTTTAGTAACCCAACACGACTTCCTAAGAATAGTAAATCCTCCTTACTATTGCTGCGTGGTGATCCAGGAAACAAGATCTGGGTTTTTATTGCTTATCGGAGGGAAAGCATTCCTCCACTCAAGGAGTTTTCCTCCTATCCACTTGTACAAACAATAGGCTTGAGTAAGATAATAGGATTAGAAGAAAATCATAGGAAAACATGTGAATAGTACGAGAGGTTCCGATTCAAGTATTTTTTTGTAACTTTGTCATCTTCAAAGTTACAAACAACATGTTTGTTAATTGAAGTGATATTTGATTTCAGCGCTTAGTTTAGCTTTCTTCTAAGGTTTTTAAGTTTCCTTGTGTTAACTTGACCCATTGACCTAGGTGGTCAATATCCCTCTTGTATCATTTATGTTCACATATTTGTTTATGAGCAATTTTTTCTTACAACTTATCTTAACATTTGTTGATGATAGTTGTAGCAGTCTTACATTAGTTAGATAGAATTTTTACTTTGAATTTAGTTCATTTCCATTAATATTTTTAATTTTTTTTGTTCATTATGTGTTATTCATTGTTACTTACACTCTATTCTATTTTGCAACTACAAAAAACACTACAACCTCAACCTTGCATTTTGGTAGATTAACCCTACCACAAATTGTTTTAATGCATTGGATATGTTCACTTTCCAATTTTCCAACTTCTCATTAGCATCATTGCCATCCAATACCACATTTAGCATATTCACCTCACATTAGACTGTTTCTTGTAGAAAAATAAGGACACCTGTAGCAGTTTGTAACCCGACTTCCATGCTTGCTCAAATTCACACGAAACATAAGATAATCCGTGATTCAACGATTTGGGAAACTTTTGAACAGACAGATAATCAGTGATCTGCGTGCTTTGATAATCCGTGATCCGTGTGCTTTGAGGAGCGGATGCACACATTATATCCAATATGGTCGGGGGTATCCTGTAGCATTAACAGGTGAGGTGCATCTGTCAACAACCCTTTTGGATGGCCAAGACAGTTTTATAAGCTCTGCATTTAATTCCATTTTTTTCTGTGAGGCCGATCTTCCATAGTTTTTGCCTAAAATAGGTATGTGTTTAGGATTTCTGTTTGTTTTATTAAAAAATATCTCTTTGAATAAATTATTATCATATCCTGTTGCCTATTCAGATTGTTGGGGCTACCTTTAGATTATATCTTTTTGATTTTGCAAACTTTAAACACATATCCAACCCATTTCCTTGTAAGCTCTACTAAGCATAGGATGATAATACGTTGCATTTTCTTGGATCGGATTCTAGCTTAGTTATTTCCTCTGCTTTTGGGCATATGTAAAGTTAAGTGCATGTTAATGGAATTTGATTACTTGTTTCTTTGTGTTAAGTACATTGATAAGCAGAAAAACCTTTATTGCTTCCGAAACATCTTCACCATGCAATTTCTAGGTAGAAATGTTAGGACGTCTTATTATTTTCAATGGCATATTACCACAAGAACGCTTGAGATGAGGGATACCCAGATTACGTCCAGAACAGATAAAAATTGGTGTATTTTCAATGGCATATTACCACAAGTCTTCTTATTTTCAATAGAATATTACCACAAGAACGCTTGAGATGGGAGATACCCAGATTACGTCCAGAAAAGATACAAATTGGTGGTTCTTTCAGTGACCTATCCCTAGCCAATTTCTCAACAATAACTTTCACCTTTTTCTCAGGAAGACTAATTTGAGAGGCTTCCATCTTTATACGAAACCACACTCTTTCTTTTTCATGAATAGGAGATTTTGATATCATTGGGCATGGACTATCTGTTGTAACAAGTCCCAACATAAGTCATCAAAATGGTCATATATTATGTTCAATAGCACAATGCTTGACCTGCAAAACATAAACCCCGTTTGTTAATAACATCTGGAGCATTAAAAAACACATTTTCCTTCACAATGAAGCAACATAGAAACCCTCAGAATTGAAAATATCCATTCTTACAAGTAGTGGAAAGACTGAACTGTAAGTCTCATCATAAGTAGTCAAAATGGTCATAGATTCTGTTCAATAGGACAACGCCTAACCTACAAAACATAAACCCCGTTTGTTAATAACATCTGGAGCATTAAAAAACACATTTTCCTTCACAATGAAGCAACATATAAACCCTCAAAATTAAAAATATCCATGCTTACAAGTAGTGGAAAGACTGAACTGTAAGTCCCATCATAAGTCATCAAAATGGCCATAGATGTTTTTCAATAGCACACTGCTTGACCTACAAAACATAAACCCCGTTTGTTAATAACATCTGGAGCATTAAAAAACACATTTTCCAACCCTCAAAATTGAAAATATCCATGTTTACAAGTAGTGGAAAGACTGAACTGTAAGTTGAAATTCGGTCCAATCATTCTTGGGAGGGCCATCATAATAGCATTTTTATCGACGTCATGTTGAAATTGGGGTAGGGCTCATTGCGAAATTATTGTTGCATTCTGACTTGCAAAAGTCATCTTGATCATGTGAATGTATTGATTTTGAATTATGAAGGCTTTTGTCAATAAATTTCAGGCCCCATCCCCTGGTTTCTTTCAAACAGTGTCTTTGTCAGTTCCACTATTCACAGTTTCTCTCTATGACCATTGTAGCTATCATGAGATAGACAAATCTCGGCATCTGAGATACCCTTACTACACTAGTTCTCCACACAAACTGCATTTCCATCTACAAATCGAGACATAAGTCTGGAATGAAATAATTCACTGTGTCTTTGTTGTGAAGGTTGATTCAACCATAAGTCCAACATTTTGTTCTTGATGACCTGTTTAGTTGAGGCCACATAGCTTAGGACAAAACCAACTAGTATTTTCGGCAATTGGACTAGACGATGTTATTGATATAGAACAAAAATCCCCACAGTTTTTTTTTGGAATACTTGTATGGTACCTTTTTAAGCAGAGAACAATTGTACAATGACTGGCATTTTACAGACGCGATGTCTTAAAATTGGTTGATAAATCCTCTGTCTTTCGTATATATATCATCAATTTGTGTAGTTTATTTGATAATTTCATTGAAAATTCATTTCACATTGGTTGGTTAGTTGCAAATTTGTTTGCCTACAATAAGTTTTTTTCGGATTGGACTGAAGCGGTCTGAATTTATTTTTTGTTTGACATATACTGATATCAGTAATGATAGCTTTGGATTTTGAGTTTATTTATTTATGGTGTTATTTAAGACCATCCCTGCATTTGTGGGGTATGTGTTGTTCTTTTTCTCATTCCTGATCACTATTTCCATATTCAATATTCTCTCGATAGAAGATCAACTAACCAAGCATAGTTTACTTCCCTAAGAAAACTTATTGAGGTTGTTATGCTTAGAGGTGTTAAGAAGTTGCAGATCATGAGTGATTCCAACATTGTATTGATTAGGCCAATAGGAAAGCATCAATTAATAAATATAAATATATGTCATTTGTTGGTGGACTTTTATAACTCAATTATATCTTTTAAATGAAATTCTTTCATGAACATTCTTCACGAACTCAACAATTCAACAGACTTTGACAAATATTCTTTCAGGGACATTCTTCATGAACTCAATACTTCAGCGAATGAGTTATCAAAGGGGACTTTGACTTTGTGATGAAAGATACTACAGATTTCTTTTTGAAGTCTTCCTATCATGTCCCTTATGTTATAAAGTAAGGATTTTTTTGAAGAAGATAAGGTTATATAACCTCAGGTAGTAGATAGATTGGAAAAAGGGTTTTTTGTAAAGCTAATTAATCATGTCCATCCATTTAAATTTAACAATCCATCCATGCTGCATAACAGTACTAGTTTCTTGGTGATCCAACCATACTCTGTCTTCAAATTTAACAGTCCATCCATGCTGCATAACAGTACTAGTTTCTTGGTGATCCAACCATCATGGATATCGCAGCGTATGGTAATTCCATTTTTAAGTGTTCGTTAGTAGTACTTTCCAATCAGGGAATTCCTAAACCTTAATATGTTGTGTTAAATTCAAATATACTTTCCTATCAGGGGATTCCTAAAACTTAATATGCCATGTTACATTCAAAAAGGGCAGAAATGAACTTACTCTGGAGGCAGTTGTCCTCTCAATTACCACACTTTGAGACTATCATTTATTTGCAATTAATCAATTAGAAATAGAGAGATTTTTGCTGTCCTACATCTCCATTGTCTTCTTCATCTTTTCCTAGCGCTTTTCTCATGGTTGTGCATGTTGAAGTTGCTTCTCCTTTGAAGGTATGAAAGAACCATGGCAATAGGTATCAAAGACAAAAATGGTCCTACTGAGACTCAAATGGTGAAGATCAATAGATATCGATGATGAGTTTATGTGAAATTCATGGAGCAAACCTTTAATCGAAACATTTTGAAACAGAATGGATGAGGACATAAAGAGCTAAAGAAATGGGCTGGTTTCAAAGAGAAAGAAGTCAACAGCAGCGGAAAATGGGACAACAATAGAGAAGGAAGAAGAATGAAAATGAGTAAGCTTTTTTTCAAATTAGCAAAATATATAAACGAGAGGAGACATTTCTATTTATCCCCTCGATCTTTTTTTTCCTTTCTTTGTTTTGTGTACCACCACCTTTACACATTAAGCCTTGCTCTTAGTATCCTTCTCTACATACACGAAAAGGTTGTCTCCCATAGATTTTTCTCTCATGGCTATTTACTCTCACATTTCTGACTTGATCTAACGTAATTCTCCATCTGCTGTACCCACTCCCCATGAGAGAACTGCCTTACAAAAATATATCAAATTTAGCCAATTATCAAACCATAGGTCAATTGGGTGTAGCTCCAGTTGTTGACAGGAAAGTAGTTATCCTCCTACATCTGGGTTCATATTCCACTTTGTGACATACTTGCTCTCTTCATGAGCTAATTGCTGACAGTTGAGCTGGACTTGAGCCCTGAAGAATCCAATTTACCCTGGCTACCATTCTGAGAATGAGGGAAAGTACCCAGTGGGTTTCCTCCGGAAATTCATTTATGCAGAGAAAAAAAAGGAATATCAAACCACAAATGGGACATCTGAATTCGCTATGTCCAAGTGCTTACTTTGCTGTAATGAATAGCCTTTTCTAACTATGTTTATTTTCTTTCCTAATTGTGCCAAGCACTATGTTACAATGTTAACTATGGCATTCTAGTATCTCCTATTTTTCATTTTCAAATACTATATCTAGCTGCTGCATTGCTGTATTCTTTGTGTGCCAAATGATTCATCGTTGCTGCACTAATAGCCGTGCCTTTTACTGATATTAACCATGCCATTTGTGTGATGGTATTTGATAAATGTTTATAAATGTTGATCAGGAGATAACAATTAATCATAGTTAAATGGTTAATTACATGTGTGGTCTCAATTGCACATTTTCTTTACCCAAATAAAGGGGGTTTGAAGAGTTTATTGTTGCCAACGATCTTCAAAACAATTGAGCTTACTGTTTCCAGGGATAATTATTTGGATAGAATGCTTATTATTTTTTCCTGAAAAATTATATATTTTTACTGTTTAAATTTTTGTTTTAAGAGCCACAGCATATCTACTGCCTATGAATTTTGAATTCCAAAGTTGGTTAATAAGGTATCCGCAATCTAAATTCACTTGTATTTACTTGTATGAGGAATTACAACTACAATTCACTTATTAAATTGGAGATGAAAACTGAATTACTAAATAGTTTGAGTTAACAACATTTAAATACTGAGACAATCTTCTATTACAAGTGAAAAGAGTGCTGAAATATGGGCATTTGTTTGGAATTCACTCTATGTGCCACTGTACCCAGTTAGTTTTATTGTTATGTTTATCTGGTTTTACTTATAACACTTAAAAAGAGGATGAGAATGGAAACAGTAAAGGAGTAGAGAAACATCTTCCTCTGTGATAACAACAACTATGGTGGAATGGTAAACGCTCCTCGCATATTCACACCTTGGAAACCTTATCTCGAAATGAAGCTAGTCCTCACTTGCATTAGAGAAAATCCATTTGAACCTTGTTGGGCCTTGAAAGAGAGATCAAATTTCTCCAAATACCTCGTAAACAAATATTCTTGTAAATTTTTTATATTTTTTAATACAAAACAACTGAAAGGTAAGATAGGCCCCATATAGTTGACTCAGTAATAAAATTTAATTATTTTTAAATTAGATTTTTTTCATACAAAACATCTCTCGAACAGAACATACTGAAAAGGAAGATAACCCGATAACCCCATATAGTTGACTTAGTAATTAAAATTTTAAGTTTATATGGTATCAAATTCCTCATCAAATTTCTTTCCACATCATCCAGTGGTAAAAAATATATCGAAGAATTCAATATATTTTAATACACAATATATATTTTTTAATTTTTTTACATAAAATTTTATGTTTATCATATCAAATATTTTATATTTATAAGAAAGATTAAGTTTCTAAGAGTTTAATATCTTTTAATATGTAGCATATATTTTTAATATCTTTTAATATGTAGCATATATTTTTAATAGACAATATATTAAAGGGAAATATAATAAGATAACTTTTTTGTAAGTTAGTAACGTTTCAATATATTACTAAATAAACATACAATACAAAAATAGTAGCTGGTTTACCAAACTAGTTGTAGAAGAAGATTCTCTTTGTCACACATTTAACCAGGCATGCCATTAGATTTTTCTGTCTTTACTTTCCCTTATATAGTTCAAAAAAGTTCCCCTTCCCACTACTACTATATGTAGGTCTGCCTATCTGAATTGCTATATAGCTCTGATCTTCAGACCTAAACTTGACAAAATAACTACAATACTACCTATATAAACATAACACAAAACTAAACAAAAGATTGGTCGATGCCATGATCAACTAACACAATATTATTTGCTTGGAGTTGTTATCGTCGTTGGCCCCATTGTTGGGTCCTCCACAAGGGTTGTCACTGGAGCCTCTAGGGTTGCCAGTGGACAGCTGCCTGGAGCGCAAGCCTCTCGAACTCGATACTTCCTCAAGTGGGCAAAATCTCCTATCTCTACACCCATCGATATATCCACATTATGGATATAATTTAGATAGATTGAAAACATTTTGTTAAGATCCCCAATTATGCCAACATGCAATTTCTCTATGTTAACCAAACCCTTGAGAGCCTCTTCAATTCCTTTTAGGCATTGGTCTATAGATTTTAACTCGATTTCTGTCTCGAGTTGCCTCTTTTCCTCTACTCTGCTGCCTCTGCTTGCAGCTTTTCCACTAGAGTCTTGACATTCCAAGCGGTCTCCAAGGTCTTTTGGTACACAGTCATCTATGTTTTGGATTTCCCTGTGTTGATGATCCAATCTCCTTCCTCCTCTATTCTACCATCAAAGATAGCCCTACAATGTCTTCGAACCTCACTCTCCCAGATTTCCACTATATCCTTCCCTTTTGTGTGACCGTTTAGCAAGAACCTCCGTTGCTTCCTCCATGCATGTCTGTTTGCAAAACTCAAAGCCCTGAGCATCCGCTCAGGAACTAGCTCTTGGCCTACTAGCATCACTCTAGCTCTTACTCATTGCACTCCCTGATAACTGAATTTCCCTCATAGAAATTACTATCACCAACTCACAATTACACCACCTTTCATTGTTTTGCCTTATGTCGATGAAGCCTGCTCCCTAGCTATGATTTAAAGATGACACCCTAGATG
This sequence comes from Pinus tabuliformis, assembly GCA_031772625.1. Taxonomy (NCBI): domain Eukaryota; kingdom Viridiplantae; phylum Streptophyta; class Pinopsida; order Pinales; family Pinaceae; genus Pinus; species Pinus tabuliformis. The sequence continues at coordinate 1,806,756,976 of CM062817.1, read as the reverse complement.
AGACTTGCCTCGTCGATATTTGAGTGCTTTCCCTCTCCATTTTTAGTAACTCTGACCTGCTAGCAATGTTGTTGTTCATTCGTGTGTACTTGTGGACATCCTTCCTCTCATTTTCCCTTGCGAGCGGTTTGTTCAAAATCATAATCACCCTGACCTTGCTCTTGTATCTTTCCCCTCTTGATTTCGTACCTTCCCACTCCTCTTGCCACATCTCCTATTAATGAGATGATCACACTAACAATCTATTATGGGGGAAATCCTCTCCTTCCCATGATTAACCATCACTCTATCCTTGTATTGCAGACACATACCCCTTCTCGTTTCCTAAGTATGTCCATAATGAAGGATTATTTGTTCGTATGAACTAGTAGATCACTGTCCTGATCTAGGCCCACCCCTTCTCTATCAACCTGCCTTAATGGTGTGGAGTGATCTCTCTCTGCCAACCTTTGGCTTTCCTCCTTTAGCTAGCCCTCTGAAAACTTGCACATCACGTCGGTGAGCAAATGGACATTATCTACCCCTTTATTTTCCACCCTATCCACCAACACATTCGAAAACCACTGAACTAAGGTGAATTCCATGGTTTTTAACACCTCCAGATGTTTTTGAATGCATTGGATTAATGGGGGCAAGTGCCAGTTCCATGTTACTTTACTTATTTGTGTGCCACATTGTAACTTACGTGTCACTTGAATGATAAGAGGTGCGGTTCCTACTAGGCCTAGTTCCATGGGAGTTTGCATGGGCTTACGGCCATTAATATGGGATTTCTCAATAAGTGTCTTGGCATATTTTCTTTTATATACAAATATCCGGTGATGTGTCTGTCACACCTCCAAACCAAGACACTAATGCAATAGACCAAGATCGGTCATGTCAAAGGACCTTTTCAAATCCTGCCAAAATTCTCTTCTCATAACTACCTGTGATTACTAAGTCATCGACATACACAACGATGATCACAATATCCCCCCTTGATCTTTGCAGTAGAGGTTAGGATCATAAGGGCTTCTCTTTCAGTCGTGCTGTGCAAAATGCTCATCAATTTGTAGAAAAAGTTCCCATAATATATTCCGTTTAAGCAAAATATAATGCTTAATATTTTGCAAAATAGATACAAATGGATTACTGCCATGTAGTAATATCTCCGAAAGAGTATCTAAAAGAATATTTTCAAGATATTTACACCATGCAGAGGTAAAAAACCAGGGCATATATGTTTAAATCCCTCCCATCAAAGTACCTTGAGGTCCCTCTAATGGTGTAAGCCTAGAAGAACTCCAATTAGGAAAAAATTGTATCAAACCTTGAGGATAGGGTGAAACAATGGAATGTCAAAGCCCTAAACCTGGGTGGTCATCTGATTCTAACAAAAACAGTGCTACAAGCTATTCCAAGGTATATGTTATCTATCCTCCCTTCTCCCAAAGGAGTACTACAAAAGATCTAGGACATTCAAAGGAACTTCTTGTGGTGAGGGGTAGAGGTGAAACGAAAATGGGCGCTAGTGGCCTTAAATAGAGTGCAAACCAAAAGATGTAGGTGGGCTAGGTCTTCAAGATCCAGAGGTAACCAACAAAGAAAATGGAGCAAAATTATGGTGGAGATGGCTAAAAGGGGGGTCATCACCTTGGGAAAGGCTTTGGAAATCAAAATATGCACCTAATTTCCATACAAAAAAGTTAGTTTGGTTATCAAGTCCCACTCAGGGGTTGGCAATTTGGAATTTAGCATGGAATAAAAGAGGTATCATGCAAAAACACTATTTTGGGAAATCAGAAATGGAAAGGAGGCCCTATTTTGGGATGATGTGTGGTAGAAACAAGCTAAGTTATGCAGGGAGGAATGGCATCCCTTCAAACTAAGCACAGAAATATGAGAGTATAGAGAATTCCACCAATTCTAGGATCAAGGACTAGAAAATAACAAATGGAAGCGATGGAATTTTAATATCTTTTGATTGCCAACCCATAATGACTTAGCTATTCAGTATCTAACAGAGGAACTAAGAAAATGAAGAATTATGTTCAATAATGACCAAGACCAACTCAAATGGGGGAAAAAAGATGTGGAGTTCAATCTCAAGGAAGTCAAAGCTTATCTTAGTGAGGGATATACTGGTACAAATGATCCATCGTGGAGAAAACTATGGATGGTGGCACATTGGCCATAAATTTAAATTTTCATGTCATTGATTTTACACCGGAAGGTCCTAACTCGAGACAAACTTATAAAGAGAGGATTTATAGGTTCCTCTTTGTGTTTCCTCTCCGAAAACACAAAAGAGAGGCTTAATAATTTACTCAACACCTGTAACTATATGGAGGCACTATGGGACTAATTAGCCTCAATATTTAGATAAAGAAACCAAAGTCGAGAGAGAATACAAGAAACAATAAAGAAATGGCGGGTGCATTATACAAAAAATGAGGTGGTGAACCTTACCTGAAATTTCATTCGAGGTTTCATCCTTTGGGAAATTTGGAAGGAGCACAATAGATGAATATTCTCTTATAATAAGCTTCCTGTTGACAACCTAGTGGAAGGAAAAATGTGTCAGCTAAAGGAAACATTAATTAGTACGGGAAATCAACCATTAGAGGAACAACCACCCCCCAAGGAAACACAAATTTTGAAGTGACGAGGCTTCATGTTTTACACCCTGTTTTCCCCAAATAAATATATTCTAGCAGGAAGAATTATTCATTACTTTCCCCTCTTACAAGCAAACACTTGGCAAAAAAAGGATTTCACACCTCGGAGTTTTTTTGTAGGATAAAGGGAAAGGTGAGTGGGTATCCTGCAGTAGTTGCATTGGTCTTATTAGCATTACGCCACTTTTCATATGGGTCTTCAAAACAAATAATCACCATTACACTTTGTTGATTTGTTTTAAAAATAAACATAACACGCAATAGATTTCTTTTGGGATGCAATGTTGTTGTTGGTAGTATGATTGTCTTTGTGCCACATGTAAAGCTAATATGCGTTAAATTTATTTCACCTTGCAATATTTTTATTGGAAATGTGCTTGTGTTTGGGCTAGAACTATGCTAGATTTCTTTTGCTTTGCAATAGTGTTGTTGTCAATTTGGTTGTTTATGATAAAAGGAAATCTAGCAAGTGTTAGATTTCCATCACTTTGGCAATGTTATTGGAAATGTTGTGCTTGTGTTTGGGCTAGAAGTTGTGTTAGATTTCTTTTGCTATGCAATGTTGTTGTTTTCAATTTGGTTGTTTATTATAGAAGGAAATATAACACGTGTTAGATCTCTTTCACCTTGGTAATGTGCTTTTGTTTGTGTTAGAAGGAAATATAGCATGCACTAGATTTCTTCTGACATAAAATGTTGTTATTGGTAGTATGCTTGTATTTATGCTACATGTAAAGCTAGCATGTGTTAAATTTATTTTACCTTGCAACATTGTTGTTGGAAATGTGATTGTGTTTGTGATAGAATTTGTTGGATTTTTTTGGCTTTTGTTTGCCCTACAATGTTATTGTTGCCAATGTGCTTTTGTTTGTGCTAGAAGTAAATCAAGCGTATGCTAGATATCTTCTACACTGCAATGTTATTTTTGGCAATGCGATTGTGTTTGTGCTACAATAAAGTCTAGAATGTGTAAGATTTCTTTTACTTTGAAATGCTTTTGTGAGTAATATGCTTCTATTTACGTTAGAAGAAAATTTAGCATGTGGTGGATTTCCTTCGCCTTAGAATATTGTTATTGGCAATGTGTTTGTGTTTGTGCTAGAAGGAAATCTAGCATGTGCTAGATTTATTTGACCATGTAATGTTGCTTCTAGCAATATGCTTATGTTTGTAGTAGACGGAATGATATTGATTGTTAGCTTTCATTTGAGGAAACAATGTTTCATTACATACAACATGACTACCATAATATTTTTATTTTTGCATTTATATTATTTTTTTGGAAGTTGTGTGTTTTTGGGGAAATATAAAGTCACACTTTACACGGTTCATTCTTTTAAAATTACAAGTTACGATGTAATTGTTGTTACAAAATTGATGCAAGCTACAATGGAAAATATAATTTTTGCAAAAGGGGACTATGTTGATCTCCTTATTAATGATCAAGTCATTGGTCTAGCAAGGGTTGAATCTGCAGAGTCTGGAACTTATTATGTTGGAAAAAGGGTTAATGTTGGTTATGTTGCAATTTTGATAATTGATCTCATTCAAACACATTTGATTGATGATGATGTTAATGAAGGGGACATACATCCATGGAAGATTGTGGATTTGAGACACCACATAGGTAAATCAAAATATTGAAGCATGTGTTATATATTTTTTATACTATAATAAATGTTCTTTTTTTGAGTAAATACTAACATTATTTACATTTGTTTATAGGTACAAATGTTTCTTCTACATTTTCTATTGGATACAAGGTAAATCTTCTACAACATGGAGTGAAGGTGGGCGAGGGCTCCATATTCAATACAGAGCTTGGGCATAAAGTGCATGGAAGGATGGTAAAGAAAGGATGCATAGTGGTTAAAATTGAAAAGGTGTTAAAACATAATGCTCCTCTACCACATCCAACAAGGTTTGAGCATACACTTGGGGGTGCATTAGAATCTTATGAAATTTGGCCAGAATCAGATTTGGAGCCTCACTATCATGATCATGCCATAAATATTCCCCAAGATAGGGTTAAATTCATATGTGCAAAGGTTTCTCTTACACATGAATGCATGTGAACAAGCATGTGCATTGCCAAAGGAATGCTAGTTCATGTCCGCGAGGATGACATTGTTGAGGGTGAAACACTAGGTGAAATGGATTTTGGTGTTTTTCTAGAAGAGATAGATGGAAATTGTGAGATATGTAGAATTGGAGATAAGTCTATACATTGTTTGGTTATATGGCCAATAAATAAGTTGGTGGACAACAAAGGTGTGATATTAAGGGTCAAGGAAAAGTTCAAGGAACCACCCAAAGAAATGGTGATATGGGATGTTATAGAGGACACAAATCCCTTAAACAAATGGGATGGGTACCTCTGTAATGAAAAAGATAGAAACTCAATTGATATGAATGTAACAAGGCCATATAAAAGGATTAAACGAGTTATGCCTACAAAAAAAACTGCAAAATGTCAAACAAAAATAGATGAAGAGAAAGAAATTCGACTTTTGGCAGCAGATGTATGTTGTAGAAAAGATTTTCTTCAACATGTCGATAGGAAGGCCATTGCAGGTGCTAGAAGGGGTATGAGACAAATAAATACAAATGGTATTAGAGAATTTGTCTTGAATTCACTCATGTCAAACACAGTGATGTCAAGCGGCCATGGCCATGGCCATGGCCTACCACCTATTGCTGGAAATGTAAAGGACATGAGATTTAATGGGAATATTATTTGTAAGAAAGCATGGTATAAGATACATAAAATCCCTCAAAGCACATTCTATAACTACCAGCATTATTTCCAACATGGACAGATCAAAGCTATTCATGGTAACACCAACACATGTAAAGCACGAGCTCACACAGTGGCAGCTATAGAAATATTGCAAAAAATTGTAATGGATAATTCAGATTTTTCACCAAATCAAACACGTCAAGTTGAAGAAGGTGGAACATCTGCTCCTTTAAGACTGCTTCCTTCGACTTACACACAAAATTATTTGTTAAAAGAGATCAATGAGGCTCTTCAAAAGCTCAATTACCCATCAATATCACAACCAACAATGAGCAAGATCTGGAATACTAAGTTTCGAGATGTGGCATTTTCAAAGAACACCAACTTCAGTAAATGCAGTGAATGTATTGTGTTGAAATCACAAATGAAGTCAGCAACTACAAAAGAGTTGGAAGAAAATGCACGAGGTAGGTTAACGAAACATAACAAGATTGTTATGTGTGGAAGATATTGCTACTATGTCCATAGAATTATGTTAGAGCGGTTTCCAAAGGAGTATTTGAGCATTATCCATGATAAAATGGACAAAACAAAGACGTCAATCCCAAGGCTACATGTCAAATCAAAATCTGTTGTAGGAACAAATTTGGGTTTGTCATTGACAGGTATGCTTACACATGGGCATAAGGCGAGAGGTTTTGGTCATTTCTCCTTACCATTTGTCCATATGGGATCACAATTTACTATTAAATCCCTTGCAAAGTGCTTAAGGGACCTTAAAGACCCACAAATGGATATGTATGGTGATCTACTTTATGAAAGTGGAATTTCAATAAACCCACTTACAAATGCATTACTTGACACCTCTATTTACCCAAAATGTCAAGGGTACAAGGATGATTTTATATCTCAAAAAGTCAAAATGTTGATTTTAAACCTCTTCCTCCACATTTGTTGTTACAGTTGGACAATGCAGCAAGTGATAATAAGAATCGCTATCTTATCATGTTTCTATCACTTTTAACTGCACTTGGTGTCTTCATCACTATTAAGGTTGGGTTCTTGCCTGTGGGGCACACCCATGAAGACATAGATGGAACCTATGGAAGAATGTATTCCAACCTAAAAAGTAAAGATATTTATTCTTTACCTGAAATGATGGGTACATATCGCATAATTGAAGAAAATAGAGTGTTTCCACCTACACTTATTGACAAGGTCTATGACTTCAAAAGTTTCCTTAATGGATACATTAAGGAGGGAAAAAATGCACTAGTTGGACATCTTAATGTTCAATACTTCCAATTTCTTATACTCAATGATGTTTCAGTACTAAGGTATAAAGAATCAATTAGAGATACTGAGTGGTCAGAACTAGTTGAGTTATGGAATATAGATGATGAAGGTCGACCTATAATTCCCATAGGGAAGCCATCTTTCTTAGCTTCCAAACAGAATGATGTCTATTTAAAAGAACTAAAGGAAGGGATAACATCATACATAAAAATGTGGAAAGACACTATTGGGAATGAGGATTCACCAATTGTTACAGAGGAAAGGAAAAATAAAGTGGTGTATTGGGAAAAAGTTCTTGATACATTAGATGGAATCTATAATGATCATAGAATAATAGATGGAAATGGTTCATCTTCTGAGGATTTCTGGCCCAATACAAGGCACATTGTTGATGTTAATCATAATGCACTCCAAGTAATCTCAAGTATTATGAATGGAGATTTTGATAATGCGATAGATGAACCAATATACGTTGGACCCAAATGCAACAAGCCAAAGCCAACATTCAATCCGATGATTGATGTTCAGAAAGGAAAGATGTTGCTAGTTAGATCAGGAAATGAGGATGCAGGTGAGATGATTTGGATGGAAAAATCCATCTCAAATATCTTTAGGGATAATGAAAGTGAGAATCTTCATGTAAAGGTTGACTGGTGGAAGCCTATGTCAGGGAAATGCAATGTAAAATTTTTAGAGCAATATTGGGTACCAAATCCTGATGACAAAGAACTTGGCTCTATTCCAATTAATACCATAGTGTGGGCATGGATGCCAAAGAAAGAACATTGCAAGAAGACCAAGATAAATAAATATGGTGTAGAAGCCATTCTTGATCTACTTGAGTGAATATCTTAAGAGTAGGTTTATATGATACATAAATGTAATTTTTTTTTGAGGATCTATTAATATACATTCAGACACACTTTCCCATATTTGTTGTATAAATATTCTCTTCATATTTTTTTTGAAGGAGTTTTATATTATTTAATATTTCAATGTAATCATGTGTTATACAAATTACATGACAATTCCATAAAATATTTAAGTTTTCAAAGCTTTATTTGACCAGCATGACTTCTCACCATATCAAATATGCGTAATAAAATTCAATAATGCACCTAAAAACATCTTCTAAACTTGTTATATTAAAACAACAGTGGGGTACCTAATTAGTATTCTATTTAATATAAACCATTTAAACACTTAATGAATAAATGCTAGATGCTTGATATAATGTTTGAGGTGAGTTTTCCTTAATTTTCCTTATTATAATTGATATAATCAAATTCCCTATTTTGTTGCACGTTAATTTATAAAAAAAATATTTTGATCATTGAACAACACAACTAGAATTATAAAATATTTCTACTTATAGATTTTGAAGTGGTGCTAACATTATACTAGTATAATTAATTTGTACTCAACTTAGGAAAAGTAGTTAGTGTCAATTTAAAATGGTCAATAATAGTAAGAAAAATAATATTAATATATTGTTAAATAACTTTATAGGTAAGATTTTTTTTACACAATCTAGTATTCATGGTCAAATTTAATACATAAATATAAATGTTAATGGTAATATAAATAATGTAAGGAATTTAAGTTTTAGATGAATGTTAATATGTTCTTTTCAATATAGTATCCTTAAACATTAGAGGGATAAAAACTAAACATGTGTAATAAATATCTTAATCATTTTTCTCTCTTTCTTGTTGTATTTGAAAATAATCAAATTGTACTACTTTGTTACTATTCAAATTCATGATTGATTTTGATCATTAAAATAATTAGTAATTGAGACAAGAGGCTCATTTTACAGCCCAATATGGGGGGATGTGTAAGTTTGTCTATCGGTCTGTGCCCGTTTAAAATAAAAATTATGTTCTAAATAGAAAAATATAAAAAAAGAATATTTTGTAAAGTAATTAGAAGTAAAAAAAAATGTGTGAATCAGAGGTTTAAATCTTATACTTTTTAAAAGTAACTATTTGAAGATTTATGTTAACTAATTTATGTCAATATCAACTTCATATATATATATATATATATATATATATATATATATATATATATATATATATATATATATATATATATATATATATATATAAGTTTCTTATGGTTAAAATTATTATTTGTTCGTATATATACTCTATTTAGCATTCAAAAATATAGTTTCAACAATTAAAAATAACACATTGTATCTTTCACTCTAAATGTGTTTGCACTTGAAGAAATTTGATCCCTACATCTGCACTTAAAATGGATCTATGATGGTATATATTGGACACATTACTATGATCATTTCTCATTGAATAACTTTATACTTAATATATAGCTTGCATATTAATATATTATTCACTAAGTAAGCCTCAACCAACTTCGTTTCTTACATAAAAGTACAAATAATAAATAAAAATAAATTATATTCAACATTTAATTTGATCCTAAAAAATATTTTCTCCTTAACTCTAAAATGGTGCAAACTTCTTACAATAGTATGTAATGATGATGGTGATAATAATGATTATCATCCAGTAAGACCAAATATGGTATATAAGAAGGTAAAAAGATATTACTAAAAGTTATTTTGAATTTTAAATTGTGCCAACATTGTTTTAGTAATAATCGTAAATCAACATATACATGATATTTACTATATCCTATTATCGGTTAATAATAGTTACACACACATCATTATTTTCATAAAATAACCTTAACAAACTTATCTTTTTAATATAAACCATAAAAATATTAAAATAGATAATGTAAGGAATCCAAGATTAATATGTGAAATATTTTCTTTTTCAAGTTTATATAAATTTGTTTTATAAAGTTTATCATGATAATTGTTACACAAAAAATGGTGAATATCTATATAAAAATTAGTGAACTAAGTGACTTTCTAATTCCTCATTTCTAAAAAATATAATCTAGTTAAAGTTCTAAATAATGGTATATATTGGACACATTACGAAAAAATTCATTTGTCATTAAATAACTTTATACTTAATATATATCTTGCATATTAATCTATTATTCATAAAGCGAGCCTCAATCAACTTCTTTATTAACATAAGCATACAACTAATAAATAAAAATAAATTATGCTACTACTCACATTCAACATTTAATTTGATCATAAATTTATTTTTCTCCTCAACTCTAAAATGGTGCAAACTTTCTACAATAGTATGTAATTATGATGGTGATAATGATGATTATCATCCACTAAGACCAACTATGGTAAATAAGGAGATAAAAAGATATTATTAAAAGTTATTTCGAATTTTATTGTTATGCTGAAAAAGCATTAAAAGAAGTGTTTCAATATCATCATAATTTTGTTTAGTTAAACAATCAAAAAGGTTGGTACCGTCACAAATATTTTGAAATTTAATTCTAATACGAGTATAAACTCGATGATATTTGAGGGTTTTTTAATCTTCAACCATAATATAACTAGCGTTGCAAAGGTGATAGACTTTTAAATTGTGCCAACACTGCCTTAGTAATAATCATGACTTAACACATACATGATATTTACTATATCAGATTATAATTAAATGGATTAATAATAGTAACATATGCATCATTATTTTCATAAAATAACCTTAACAAACTTATTTTTTTACTATAAACCATAAAAATATTAAAATAGATAATGTAAGGAATCCAAGATTAAAATGTGAAATATTTTTTTTAGCAAGTTTATATAAATTTGTTTTATAAAGTTTATCATGATAATTTTTACACAAAAATGGTGAATATCTACATTAAAATTAGTGAACTAAGTGACTTTATAATTCCTCATTTTGAAAAAACTTAATTTAGTTAAACTTCTAAATTCTAGATCCACTGAATACTTCCATATTTAATGAAATATGTGTTTCAGTCGTGGTGCTGACAATTTCTTCCATCTTCGACCTTCCTTGCTCTGGTACCTATTCTTCCATTGGCTCGACAGTCAAGGCTAGTTCTTGTGTAATAGCCTTGACTATTTATTCCACTTCAAACTCTCTTCCTTTCTCTGATTCTTTGGCTTGCATTTCCATCTCTTCCAGCTCTTCTTGATCTATGTATTTGTCCTCTGCTTCTGGTTCCTCCTCCATTCCTTCCAGTTCCTCTTCCCTAGCATCTATAACAACTGCTATCTCTTCTTCTGTCGATTCTCGGAATGTTTCTCACAAAATTTGAAACTGGGCTAGTGCATGCATAACCAGTAGTCGAACCAGCCCATGGTTGGTAATGACTGCTGCAACTTGTTAGCACCGTGTAGATTGCAGCATCAGTTGGAGGCTTTTTAACAGAAAGAAAGGCATGTTCAATAAGAAGACCTCCAACTGTGAAAATCAGAGGTGAGCTAATATCCTAAAGTGATAATTGAATATAGTAGTGTACCTCCCTTCGTAAGTTATGTATTTCATTACAAAACTTGCTACATCGTCCCATGGATGTGGTACTGAATTCCAGTCATACCCCCAGCCTTTTTGAACGATGCGCTCAACAGCTTGCAGTAATGCTTTAGGGAACTCCGAGAGGGAGTTTATTCATGAAAAATAACTCTCTCCTTGATGGGGTAATCCATTAACTTCTGCAATGGCTTCCTCTATGACAGGGATTTCTATCCCTCTAACCTGTGAGCTTTCTTTGCCCAAATTAAGTGTGAATTCTACTGCAATTCTTTTGTCAAACCCCTACAACCTATCAAGATAAATGTCCCAACCTCACTACAAGAGAAAAGGTCATTGGTGAGGGTCATGCTTGTGACAAACCTTTAAGGTCTGTCACCAATGTTGCATATGGTAACGATCTTTAAAAAAATGTTGTTGTAAGTGTATATAGTGATGGTCCTTTACGGTTTTTCACCCAAGCCATTTCCAATGACATTTTTGGTGAGGGTTGTTAAAGGCCCGTCACTAATTATCTCTTTGGTGACACATTTGGTGAGGGTCGATAAAGGTCCATCACTAATTCTCTCTTTGGTGACACTTCTAATGAGGATACTTTATTGACTGTCACCAACGATCTTTTTGGTTACTTTTGGTGACAGTCAATAAATGTTCGTCATCATTTATCATTCCAATGAATTTTTGATGACGCTTCATGCCTATGATAGACCTTTAAGGTCCATCACCAATGTCACATATGGTTATGGTCCTTAAAATATTGTTGTTGTAAGTGTATATAGCGATAGTCCTTTAAGGTTTTTCACCAAAGCCATTTTCAATGACACTTTTGGTGAGGGTCATTAATTTCCAATCACTAATTCTCTCTTTGGTGACACTTTTGGTGAGGGTCGTTAAAGGCCCATCACTAATTCTCTCTTTGGTGACACTTCGAGTGACGATATTTTATTGATCCTCACCAATGCTCTTTTTGGTTACTTTTGGTGACAGTCAAAAAATGTTTGTCATCATTGATCATTCCAATGAGTTTTTGATGACGCTATGTACCTGTTACTATATTTTTTGTCAAAATATAATGATTTAAGACCATTGTTGTGGAGTCTTTTTCATTATGTGTCCAAGGTCATAGTGGTTATAATAGCCAATCAATTTGTTAAGAAGTAATTAGTGTGTATCATTTCCCTCAAGTCATAAGAATATAGTCTTCCTATGATTCAACACATGATTCATCTCTATTAGGTTTATTATCTAGAAAATTTCCTTTAAATAAAGTTCCACTAGTGTGTGTAGGAACTATATTATTTAATACATAATCAAGCTCTATCAATTCTATTAATGAGAGAGACCTAGCACTCCTCAACACTCATGGCACACCTTAACATGCTTTGGAAAAATACACTAACATTCCTTGGCACCTCGCATGTCTTGGAACATCTTTGTACCTGGAACATATTTGTACCTAGAACATCTTTCCATGAGTAGGATGCCAAAGCACATGTTGGCATGCCATAGCATAGCATAGTACTCCCCTACCATGTGTTGGCATTCCTTGTAGTCCCCAACATGCCCTGGAACTCCTTGGCATAATATTGCAATGAAAAAGATTAGAACTTGGCATACATTGGCTCTTAGCATGTATTGGAACATATTATTAGTGTGCCTAGTATGCCCCTTTTGAAAAAGATAAAGTCCCGACTTATTAACCCTCTTATGTGTTCATTTCCTTTCATTTTAGCTTGGTTATTCCTTTTGTTGCCTTAAAACTCCTTGATACATATTGGCATACTTTGGCACCCTGCACATCCTAGCATGTCTTAGCACCTGGAATGCCTTGGCACTATTTGGCACATGTTAGCATACCTTGGAACTACCTAGCACACTCTAGCACTTCTTGAAATTCCCTAATATTCCCTGGAATGCCTTACCCATTCTTAGGATACCTTATCACTCCCTCCTTGGCATGACAACTAGCACTCATTGAAACTCCTCTACACACCCTCATATTCATTCACTTCCATTCATTTTGACCTAGTGCTCCCTTGCGTTGTCCTAGTACTCCCTAACACTCCTCAGCATGCATTGACACTCTCTAGCACACCTTAGCACTCATAAGTGAAGAATGAAACTTGTAACCAATGTTACCAAACTCAGAATAGAAAATAAATTGGTGAGGAAAAAGAGCTAAGAGTTTTAATTAGATTGGGGAAAAATCAAAAAAAAATCGGGAAAAAATCAGTGAATTCAATAAATAAAAATATACACATATATTGAATTAAAAAAAAAACATTTTTCATTGATATTCAGTAAAGCCATGTCCAAACAATTCATAATATAAATATATGTACAAAATATCATGAATGAATAAGCATATTATATATGTTATGAGTCCAAACATGATCCAAAGTACTAAGTCATGACTCCTAATTGGTGACTACATAGAACTAGAAGCAACTACTCCTAAAATTTTACAAACAACTGCATACTAGTTAGAAAAAAACAACAACTAAGAGTCTAAGACTCTTAAGAGTGAGAAATAGAAGTGATTCCTCCCACTCCTCTTCTTGCTTGACTCTCAAAGTTATTCAAGTCATGTAGGCTTAAAAGAGGAGCCTCCTCTAATTGGACCCAATCTGCTACATTTGTAGTTTGCAAATCTATCTCTTCAAGGTCTATTGGTGAATGATCCAAACCTATCATTATCATGAGACATTGAAATGTGAATTTAAGTTTGACTTTGAACTTTAAAGTTTAAACTTTAAATTCCAAATCAGATTATGAAACCTTCAAATTCAAGCTCTCACCTAGTATTTTCTTGTTGCGAAGTTGTAGACTGTAATTAAAAAATACAAGGTCATTTAAGTGTTTTTGTGTCAATCAGTTACACTTCTTAGAATGTATTTTCTCAAACATGCTCCAGTTGCACTCACAACCTGAAGAATTGCATGCTTGGTTTAAGATTCGAATGGCAAATCTCTTCAAATCTGGCGTATCACTACAAAAGTTTTGCCACCAAAGACCTAGCAAGTGGCAAGGGTTCGTGAGTAGACGTACTAAATATTAAATAGTAAAAACTTCAAAATACAACAAAATTTAATAACAAATTTAACATACAAAAATAAATTTTAAAAAAAATTAATGAATTGATAAAGCCTTCAAGCCTCAAAGGGTACCTGGCAACACTTTAGACCTTTCTCGTATAACACTAGTATAGGAAAATAGTTTAGGTGGTGCTCTATAATCCTATATTTGGGAAAAGACAGGACTTTGAAATTCTGGATCAAGGAAGTACCTTTCCATACATGTCATAAGTCCTCTGTGAACCTCCCCATCCTCATTAAATTTTCTCTTATCATAAAAATACTATGGGTTTAAGAAGTACCTAGCAACATGTAAGGGGGAATGAAATTTCCTATTCCCATGTGCATCAATAATGTCCCAAAGAGGCATATACTTTGCCTCCTCATCCCCATATCTTCTTTTGATGGCCTCATTTGTGAGATCCATCACCTCATAAATTTAACCCATAGCGAGCTTTTCACCATCAACCATCTTGAAAGTTCAATCTTTAAAATTTAAATTAATATGAAACATTGAAAAAAAGAAGAAGCTTGAAATGAAATTTAAAACATGAAAAAGCTAAAAGACTTGAAGTACCTGAGAATTCTAACAAGGGACTCCATCACGACAATAATCTCTTCGGCATCTTTCCAGAAACCGTCATTAAACACAAGTGCAACAACTTCAATGCCTTCAAGGGTCTATGAATGTTTAGATGCCATCCACTCAGGTCCCAAGGATATCCTCTTCAGATTTATCTTTTACTCAACCACAAATTGCAAAGATATGAAATTTGTTGCAAATCTAGTCACTGCAGGTTGAACAATTTCTTTACCTTCAGTGTATTTTTTCATGGTGTTTAGGACAATAATGTGGTTGTATAGGTATTTGGTTATGGATTTTTCATTCTCCACAACCTCATGTATCCAATCAAGCTTACCAATGTCCTCAAGCATTAAATCCATACAATGGGCAACACAATAGGTCCAAAAAATAGTGGGGTGCCTAATCTCAAAAAGTCTACCAGCAGCCATATAATTAGCTGCATTGTCGGTGACAATTTGTACAACATGTTCTTCTCCCACTTCTTGAATGACTTCCTCCATCATTTCACAAATAAGTTGTGTAGTCTTAACCTTGTCTGAGGCATCCACTAATTTGAGAAACATTGTACCTACTAGAAAAGATACAAGGAGATTTGTTAAAGTTTTATTCCTCTGATCTGTCCATCCATAACTCATGATCTTGCACCCTGTTTCTACCCATCATGAACGAAAGTCATATAGCAAAAGCATGGCATCTTCAACACTTTCTAATAGCAAATTTGTCCTAATTCTCTCTAATGAAGGAGCTTTGATCCCTGGACCTGCAACAACAACTGCATCAATCATAGCTTGCCAATAAGGACTTATGGCATAGTGGAAAGGTATGTCATAATAGTACCAAAAGTTAGCAATGGCATTCCTTGCTTGACTATGGATATTTTTTTTCGAACCAGTGGTATCCAAGGTAGGTTGGGAACTGGGTTTTGTTCGAGGAGAAGAAAGGGTGCTTATGTTTCCACCTCCAATGTTGAATGCAGGAGGATTCATTTGGCCTTGAGTTTGACTTGGACTTGGAGGCATGTGTGGGAAACTTGGGAACTGCATTAATGATTTAACAGAGGGAGATGACAATGGGGTAGTGGAAGAAAAATTGTCAACTCCAGGAATTCCTATTTCTGTTTTTTTATTTTCTTTTGCATTATGCTGACTCAACATATCAATGGCCAATGTTGGTTGGTATTGGACATTTTCATCAATGTTTTTGTAGAGACCTATATCATGGCCGGGTATTTGTGCAAGGTGGTAATTGAATCTATAAATTCCTCCACTACATTTTGCTTTGCAAAATTTACAAAGGAGCTTAGGGTCTTGGAGAATCTTGTCATAATAAGCCCAAGCAAAGTCCTTCTCCCTCAGCATTGTTCTTGTTTTGGAGTTGTGCTTAAATTGCAGCTTCTGTTTAGATTTGGAGTTGTGCCTTCTATTTAATTTGGCTCCTGTAAAATACAATAAAAAATTAAAATTAAAAATTCCATATATAACTTCGCAAAAGAGAGGGTTGGTTTTAAAGGATATGAGTTTTTGTTAAGGATGAAAGAGGAGTCTATCCAGCAACACAAGCACATTTCGACCTAATATATCATTATGACCTTGAAACAGAATTAGGTATATATGCGGAAATGCTACCTAAAGGAAATATTACCAACATATATTGCATTGTAATCTTGAATTTGCAAGTTCATTTAGCATAAGACAACTAAACCAATACATCAATAACTGTTAAATTGGCAACTAGGGAAAAACTCCATGTGGGTCAGTTGATTTATGGCAGCTGATAATTTTATTGGATCCCTCTCGTCGAGAGGTGTAGGATTGATCCAAAGATCATCCGATTCCGATAAGTATTTATGGAGATATGAATTTATTTTGTTTATGTAATTATTATCAAGCCGACCAGCTCTTATGTAGGCTCTAGAAGCCAAAACGTCATGTCTATTCAACCTTACGCTTTTAGTATAAATAAGAGAGGATGTGAAGTCTTTTAGACACACTCTTGATGTGATCTCCTCCTCTCCACGTCTTTGGGTTTTTGGTGAAGGAGAGAGACACTAAGAGTATGCTGGGATAAATAGTGATGCCCTAGCTGTTGGGTTGTGTTATATTCTTTCCACGTAGTTAATAGGGGGTTTGAAGGACACCCGTAACTCCACTTTATGGGGTCCGGGGCAGCGCCCCAGAAAATTTTGGTTTTGGACCATATGTTAGGTTGGGCGGACCCACCTATGGTTTTGTGCATGATTTTCGCACATGTTTTTTGGACGCGATGGTTTTCGGTCCATGGTATTGGATGCGATGGTTTTCGGTCCATGGTATTGGATGCTTCGGCATGTATAAATATGTATTGTAACATTGAAAGGAATACAATGAAAAATCAAGCTGGTAGTCCCGGTTTTGGGATCTAGGGAAAAATCTTTGTGCATATGTGTTTTATGGGTTATGCTCTCGTATTGTTTATTTTCTTTGTCTAAGAATTCGTATGCAGGTAATTTCTGTACAGGGTTAAAACCTACATTTGGTATCAGAGTTGTTTTGGCTTCAAGGGGACGCCTTTGTTGCTGAGGGGTTTCGCTCGGGCTTGTGGTAGACCCTGTTTAGTGGGAGATCTGCGATATCGATTCTGGTGGTGAAAGAAGATGGCGAGCAGTGGAAAGATAGAGATTGAGAAGTTCAATGGTCAGAATTTTGAGTTGTGGAAACTCAAGATGGAGGATCTGTTGGTGGATAAAGATCAGTGGATCGCGGTAGATCCGGGTACTAAACCATCGGGAGTGATCGATGAAGAATGGAAGAAGTTGGATCGGAAGGAAAAGAGCACAATACGATTGTGTGTCTCAGATTCAGTATTGCTGAATGTATCAGAGGAAGCTACAACAAAGGCTTTGTGGGTCAAGTTAGGGACTTTGTACCAATCTAAGTCTCCGGTGAATAAATTGTTCCTGCGGAAAAAGCTGTATAACCTGAGGATGAAAGATGGAGACTCGGTGACAGAGCATCTGAATGCGTTTAATACTGTGGTAAGTCAGTTATTATTTGTTGATATTAAAATTTCAGATGAAGATAAGTGCATCAGTCTGTTGTGTTCTCTACCAGGTTCGTGGGATAGTCTGGTTATTGCAATAGGTAGCAATGCAACTGCTTTGCAGTTTGATGAAATAGTCTCAGCCTTGCTGACGGAGGAGATGAGACGGAAAAATATGGACAACCATAATGGTGATGCCTTGTCTGTACGAGGACGGTCCCAGAACAGAAACAAAAATAAGTCATCGAGTGGGAGATCTAAATCTAGAGGGAGATCTAAATCTCCAAGAAAACCTACAAAGGTGGTGTGCTGGAAATGCGGAAAGGAAGGGCACTTCAGAAGGGATTGTAAATCTAAAGCTCCTTATAAAGGAAAGGGATCTGATGATGCTCCTTCTGCAGAGGCGAAAACCACCTCAGGTGAAGGTGGGGATGTGTACTTGGCTTCTTTAAGTACACATGTAGATCATGAGGCATGGTTGATTGACTCAGGTGCATCCTTTCACTTCACTCCCCATAGAGAGTGGTTTTGCGAGTATGAGAAATACGATGGTGGTGATGTCTTCTTAGGAGATGATAGGAAGGCTAGAATTATTGGTCGGGGAAAATTAAAGTTGAAGTTGCAAGGTGGAAGGGTTAGAACACTTCGGGGTGTTCTACATATTCCTGCATTGGCCAAAAATCTGATTTCTATAAGCAAGTTGGATGATGCAGGTGTAAATACGGTGTTCGAGAAAGATACCTGCAAGATGGTTCGAGGAGCACTGATATTGATGCAGGGAGTTCGGATTGGAACTCTGCACAAGCTACAAGGTAGCACTGTTGTTGATGGGTGCAATAGTTCTATGGTTCCTGAAAATGGAGTAGAAAATCTAGTGGTCTCTGGAGAGAAGACCATGTTGTGGCATCAAAGGCTTGGACATATTGGAGAGAAGGGCCTTCGAATACTTCATCGTAAAGGTATGGTAGAAGGTATGAATGATAGCTCTCTGGATTTTGATTTCTGTGAAAATTGTGTGTATGGGAAGCAGAATCGGGTGAGTTTCCCCTCTGGTGGTAAGAGGACGAAACAGATATTAGAGCGTGTGCACAGTGATGTGTTTGGACCTGTGAAGGTTCCATCACTGGGTAAGTCTGTGTACTATGTATCATTCATAGATGACTTCTCAAGGAATACATGGATATATTTCCTTAAGAAGAAATCCGAAGTCTTTGACAGGTTTAAAGAATTTAAGGCTCTGGTGGAAAATTAGACAGAGAAGAAGATAAAGGTGCTGAGGACAGATAATGGTGGAGAATTTTGCAGCAAGGAATTTGAAGAATTTTGTAAGGAGTGTGGTATAGCACAGCAGAAGACTACTCCATATACACCTTAGCAAAATGGAGTCGCAGAAAGAATGAACAAGACGTTGATGGAAAGGGCAAGAAGCATGCTCAGTGGTGCCGGGTTAGGACAGGAATTCTGGGCAGAGGCGGTGGATACTGCATGTTACCTGATCAACAGATCACCTTCATCAGCATTGGAGGATAAGACTCCACAAGAAGTATGGACTGGTAAGAAACCCTCTATTTCACATCTAAGGGTATTTGGATGTGATGCATATGTACATGTTCCAAAGGAGAAACGAACCAAGTTGGATAGTAAATCTGAAAAGTGCATCTTTATTGGGTATAAGGATGGTTTAAAGGGTTATAAGCTTTGGAACCTAGTCACACAGAAGGTTGTGTACAGCCGAGATGTGTTGTTCAGAGAGGTAAAATATGTTATCCAACATGAAGTCCAACCAAAGGAACCTGAGAAGATAGAGTTTGAGCCAAAGGAGGAAGAATCAGACTCTACAGCAGAGGAGGAATCAGAAGATGAAGAGCCATAAACTCCGGTTGTGAGAAGATCAGTTCGAGAAAGAAGGCAGCCAGAAAGGTATAGTCCATCTGCTTTCAGTTCAAATTTTGCTTTGTCTATTACTGATGATGATCCCAGAACTGTGAAGGAAGCAGTGGATTCAGAGGATGGAAAACTCTGGAAAGAGGCCATGGTCGATGAAATGGCATCTTTGCACAAAAATGAGGCTTGGGATCTGGTGGAGTTGCCGGCTGGAAGGAAACCCATTGGCAGCAAATGGGTGTTCAAGAAGAAGACAAATGCAGAAGGAAAGGTGGAGAAATACAAAGCTCGGCTGGTAGCAAAAGGTTATTCCCAGGTGCCGGGAATTGATTTTGGTGATATTTTTTCTCCTGTTGCCAAGGTAACTTCTATTAGATTACTTTTATCTGTTGCTGCTGCTTTTGATTTTGAGGTAGAACAAATGGATGTGAAGACAACATTTCTTCACGGGGATTTGGAAGAGGAAACCTACATGAAGCAACTTGAAGGCTTTGCGGTGAAGGGTAAGAAAGAACTGGTATGCAAGTTAAAGAAGTCTCTGTATGGGTTAAAACAGTCACCAAGGATGTGGTATCAGAAATTTGATACATTTATACGGGGACTTGGCTTCACCAGAAGCAAAGCAGATCATTATGTGTATTTTAAATTAATTGGTGACCGTGTTATTTATCTGGTCTTGTATGTGGATGATATGTTGCTGGTTGTAAATGACAAAGAAATTATCCAGGATTTGAAGACCCAATTGTCCTCCAAATTCGACATGAAAGATCTTGGTGCTGCAAACTATATTTTGGGCATGGAAATTAAAAGAGATCGGTCAAAGAGGAAGCTCTGGTTAAACCAGAGGAAGTATGTCGAGACAATACTGCAGAGGTTTAATATGCAGGATAGTAAACTGGTGAAGGTTCCTATTCCTGTAGGTGTGAGGTTATCTGCTCAACATTGTCCCAAGACACAAGAAGAGGAAGAGGACATGTCCCGTGTTCCATATGCAAGTGTAGTGGGTAGCCTGATGTATGCAATGGTCTGTACTAGACAAAAAATTGCACATGCATTGGTAGTATTGAGCAGGTTTATGTCAAAACCTGGGAAGGAGCACTGGACATCAGTGAAGCGGGTTTTCAGGTATTTGCGTGGCTTTGTTGATGCAGACTGGGCTGGAGATCTGGATCAGAGAAGATCTACAAGTGGGTATGTGTTTAACCTATTTGGAGGTGCAGTCAGTTGGATGAGTAAGAAACAATCTGTAGTGGCACTATCAACTATAGAGGCAGAATACATAGCAGCCACTCATGCAAGCAAGGAAGCAGTTTGGTTGTAGAGATTGTGTTCAAGTATGGGGTTAGTACAAGGAGCTATAAGAATAGACTGTGACAGCCAAAGTGCAATTTTCTTGGCAAAGAACCCTGCTTATCATTCAAAGACAAAGCACATTGATGTTCAGTATCACTTTGTGAGGGATATGATAGAAGACAGAAAGGTGTTGCTGGTAAAGGTGGACACTTTGAAGAATACTGCAGATGCATTGACAAAATCTATGAGCTCTGAGAAGTTCTCTTGGTGTAGAGAAGCAATGGGAATCTCAAGGCTAACAAAATGACTAAGCTCTCCTGTGGCCCACTTTGGAAAGAAAACAACAAGTGGGAGATTGTTGGGTTGTGTTATATTCTTTCGACGTAGTTAATACGGGGTTTGGGGGACACCCGTAACCCCACTTTATGGGATCCCTCTCGTCGAGAGGTGTAGGATTGATCCAAAGATCATCCGATTCCGATAAGTATTTATGGAGATATGAATTTATTTTGTTTATGTAATTATTATCAAGCCGACCAGCTCTTATGTAGGCTCTAGAAGCCAAAACGTCATGTCTATTCAACCTTATGCTTTTAGTATAAATAAGAGAGGATGTGAAGTCTTTTAGACACACTCTTGATGTGATCTCCTCCTCTCCACGTCTTTGGGTTTTTGGTGAAGGAGAGAGACACTAAGAGTACGCTGGGATAAATAGTGATGCCCTAGCTGTTGGGTTGTGTTATATTCTTTCCACGTAGTTAATAGGGGGTTTGAAGGACACCCGTAACCCCACTTTATGGGGTCCGGGGCAGCGCCCCGGAAAATTTTGGTTTTGGACCATATGTTAGGTTGGGCGGACCCACCTATGGTTTTGTGCATGATTTTCGCACATGTTTTTGGACGCGATGGTTTTCGGTCCATGGTATTGGACGCGATGGTTTTCGGTCCATGGTATTGGATGCTTCGGCATGTATAAATATGTATTGTAACATTGAAAGGAATACAATGAAAAATCAAGCTGGTAGTCCCGGTTTTGGGATCTAGGGAAAAATCTTTGTGCATATGTGTTTTATGGGTTATGCTCTCATATTGTTTATTTTCTTTGTCTAAGAATTCATATGCAGGTAATTTCTGTACAGGGTTAAAACCTACACTAGCCACAGTAGTGATGCCCTAGCCACAGGTAATGCCCTAGCTACAGTGATGTCCTAGCCACAGTGATGCCCTAGCCGCAGTAAGCCGTAGGCTTATGAGGAAATCTAAATGCAGCCAAAAGGAGACCCGTTCACGTAGTAAAAAGAGACCAGTTCACGCAATCATAGGAGACATGTTCACGCAGTTAGAGGAGACATGTTCACGTAGTCAGAGAAGATAAGAACTTGGTATTCTCCTCTGAAATTTCGATGGGTATAGGTGCAGGAAGGCATGGTACAGGTCTCGGATGTCTGGCAAAGCGAATACTTCCAATGGGTGAAACAACCTCGGACATTCCTCTGCTCATGGATTGACATGATCTCGGACCAATATTTCACCACAAGTAGACAAGGCTTCAGATACACAATAAGCCACTGCCATAATAACAGTGAAGCCATCTCGATGAAGGGTAAGGATCTCAGCATCTCAAATCTGGGTGGATCTATCTTAGATCAACCATTGTATATGGATATTGGTGCTACTTCATTCTCGAATTACCTGTGAGCATAAGGTATCCGCAGATGAAGTGAACTGAACTCGGGTAGAGGGACCCGCATTCAGCGTGATAGATATCATTAAGGAGTAATAGATCCGCATTGAATTAAGGAATCATATAAGGTGCAGTCAAGCTGGATCCCAAATTGATGGAGCAGCAAGGTCACCAAATAGACAGTCTCGACATAGAGATATCTCTGAGGGACAGTCATAACCAGATCTAAGATGTGTGATGAGGACACACTCTTGACATACCTATGATTAGAAGTAGAGAAAAGCTTGGACGAGGGTACCATATTGTCTTGGTATATAAATCTCGGTGGCATACCTATAGCAGCCCAAACACAATGAACAGCAGCGATAGAACTGTAACTCTCGACATACTATCTCTGCAGAACCGTGTTGATGGAATGAGTTTCCATGATGCATAGTATTTAGATCTATGATCTTAATTTGAATATCAGTACCATACACTTGCTCAGCATATTAATATGCAGTCACAATGACAAGGATCATAAGCAGTAATGTTCATGATGATTACAGTCTCAACATAATGAGAATGATAAAAATGAACAGTCTTAGATCATGAGGATAAATAGGATTGCATGATGATGGAAGATGCAGCATAATATGCATGTTAAGTAAGGAGAAACATGATGATGAAAGCAGATGAGAGCAGCTTAGTCATCAAGATCCAGCACTGTGATGGTACAACATAGTGCTACACGGTAAGGTGCAGCTAATGGACGAAATGCAACACTACCATAGGTGAAGCAGTCACCTTGGAGAATTAGTTGAAGCAATATGTCTTCAACTGATCTCATTGTTATAGAAGATGATCTATGCTTAGATCTAGACAAGTCAAAGTGTTGACTTCTATTGTAATTGTACTCTCTCTCTCTCTCTCTTTCTCTGCTGAACTTTGAAGATAAAAGAATATTTGATCAAAGGGTTTCCCCACACATTGTGGGGTTTGTCCCTGGCTTGCGCCATATCTTGTGTCCTCTTTTCTTGGCTTGTCTTCTGCATATTATATTTATGTTCTATCTGCAGTTTATCATAATGCTGATGTGATTGCTAACTGTGAAAATTTAAATAAATTGCTCCAGCATAGAACATACCAAAAGTTAACATGGTATCAGAGCTGAGGTGAAGACAATGCCCAAGCAAGAGTGAAAGAGCAATCACCAAATACAGTTGGGAAAAGACAAAAGGATCAATGGGTTCCTCATAATTCACCTAGGGTGAAGTTGAAGCAGAGAATGTTATTAGAATGGCGCAACAAAACTTCTGATGGCATCACTTCATTGGGAAGTTCAGATCTAAGGGTAGGAAGGAAAGGTAGATGTCTTGGTTATGAGTTCGGCCCTTATGCGAAGGAGTGCCCGAATGACAGAGATGCGGGTCATCAAAGACAATGGTCGACTCTTCCACGAAAGCAAGGAACCCCAAAATCTCTTTTATGTACCTGATTGAACCTGATGTCCATCTCGGAAATGGAAGTCAAAGGTTACAAGGTGGCACTTATCGATGGAAAGGTACGTGTTTGAAAATAGATCTTTTAAAGATGTTTTTGAGTTCAGGGTTGTATCAAGTTGCAGGAAGTCCACTGGGGACCATGTCCATTGACTCAGCACCGGAGGTATGTGAGACAGATGGTGACTAGGATGCCTGAATTCAAAAAGAAGCATGAAGGTACATGTCTGAAATGTACCGAAGGAAAATATTATAAGGGGACCATTCCCCTCATGCAGCAGGTTCACAGGTTTGGAACAACCCGAGGAGTTTGAGAATCATGATCAAGGAATCTCATGTATACAGGTGGAAGAAATCCCTCTATGGCTTGAAGAAAAACACCTCGGGCATAGTATGAGAGGATTGATAGCCGTCTAATGCAGCTGAGATTCACTAGGAGTGAAACCGATCCAAACCATTACTTGAAGGTTGTGGATGATAAACCTCTCGTACCGGCACCTATGTCTGACAGGTGCAAACCCTCTCATTTATAGGAGACAGAGGGAGTTGGATTCGAAATGTGGGAAGATAAGCTGCAAGCTTGTGACTACCTCAAGGATCTTAACTTTCAGAAGTTATATGGTAATGATGTCGGACCAGATTTGGGAAATGCCTTTGAGTTTCATAAACTCATTCGCATTGATGTTCTTGGAGAACCTCCATTCGAATATATGTGTTGCAGTTAGCATGGTGAGATCATATTTGGTTGAGCCTCACTGGATTGGTACCAAGAATCTTCTGAGATATCTTCAGCGGCACAATCTCTCATGGATTGAGATACACTGCCGAAAATATGAAACCACATGATTATTCGAATGATGAGTGGGCAGGCAGTGTGGAGGATCACTAGAGCACTTTTCAGTGTTGGTTCTCTTTGGATTCTTCTTCGATGCAGGAAGCAGAAGTCGGTCACTATAAGCACCGCCAAGACCGAATACATGGCTACGAGTATGATCTTGTATGAAGCTGCATGGTTGCGGAATTTCTTAGCTGTTTTCGATTATTGAGGAATCCTGTATTCGACAATTGCTCCAGCAAACAGACATCAGATACTGCCTTATCTAGGATATGGAAAGTCAATGAGCAAGGAGGCTCCATCGCACTGAGATGATATAGAGGTTTCTAAAGCCCCGGGGGAAAGATCAAATTTGTGATTTTCCCGAATGACTTGGAGTCATCAAGAGACCTCTGTAAAAGGGTCCTGCATGTTGCATACATTGAGCTTTGGGAGTTCTGAAGGGATTACAGAATCTACTGGAGCAACATACGACCACAGGGTGACTCACCCTCCCCTGGTGGTGCGCACTGGAACAAGATGATTCACTCTCTTGTGGGACAAGATGATTTTCTCTCTTGCAGAACAGGATGATTTGCTCTCCTGTGTAGCAGGATTGATGTGTTCTCCTGTGAGGCCTGGATTGATGTGTTCTCCATAGCGGCCTGGATTGATGTGTTCTCCATGGCGATTGTAGCAGGATTGATGTGTTCTCCTGTGAGGACAGGATTGATTAAGTTCTCCTGTCGAGGCATCCTACCCATGCAGTTTGGGACTCATGGGAAGTACCTCTCATCTGATCAATGAGCAGGGAAATGAAGTTAGGGACCATAGTAGTACCGATGGACGCATCGTTGTATCTACCGTACTCCCTACGCTAGGATGTCCTCCATTGATCTGGGATCAATAGTACTGGTCTGGGACCAGTGGTAGGAGTTGTACATACTATGACGCTGACTTCGGGTCGGCTGAGACTAGTGTGGGACCAGTGGTACATACTCCGAGACTGACTTCGTGTCAGTGCAGGACTGGTCTGGAACCAGTGAGAGTGGTACATACTATGACGCTGACTTTGGGTCAGTTGAGACTGGTCTGGGACCAGCGGTATGCACTCTAAGTCTGGCTTCGGGTCAGTGGAGAATGGCATGAGACATTCTCGATTAATTCTTCTTCTTCATAGTTCAGCAGAGCCAGCAGTGTAGAGCTAGCAGAACCAGCAGCGCTGAGCAGAGCTGAGAAGAGTAGAGCAGAGCAGAGCCAACAGAGCAGAGCTAGCAGAGCCAGCAGATCTGAGCAGAGCAAAGCAGAGCCAGCAGAGCTGAGCAAAGCAGAGCAGAGCTAGCAGAGCCAGCAGAGCTGAGCTAGCAAAGCCAGCAGAGCTGAGCAGAGCAGAGCAGAGCCAACAGAGCTGAGCAAAGCAGAGCAGAGCCAACAGAGCTGAGCAGAGCAGAGCAGAGCCAACAGAGTTGAGCAGAGCAGAGCTAGCAGAGCCAGCAGAGTTGAGCAGAGCTAAGCAAAGCTAGCAGAGCTGAGTAGAGTAGCGCAGAGCCAGCAGAGCTAAGCAAAGAAGGGCAGAGCAATGCAGGGCACTGATGGCAGAGATAGTACAGTCGGACATATGGATCAGCAAATGGAGTTCCCCCTAGTTGAGAGGGAGTGTTAAATTGGAAACTAGGGCAAAATTCCATGTGGGTCAGCTTATTTATGGCAGCTGATAATTTTATTGGATCCCTCTCATCAAGAGGTGTAGGATTGATCCAAAGATCATTCAATTCTGATAAGTATTTATGGAGATATGAATTTATTTTGTTTATGTAATTATTATCAAGCTGACCAGCTGTTATGTAGGCTCTAGAAGCCAAAACGTCATGTCTATTCAACCTTACGCTTTTAGTATAAATAAGAGAGGATGTGAAGTCTTTTAGACACACTCTTGATGTGATCTCCTCCTCTCCACATCTTTGGGTTTTTGGTGAAGGAGAGAGACACTAAGAGTACGATGGGATAAATAGTGATGCCCTAGCCGCAGTAGTGATGCCCTAGCCACAGGTAATGCCCTAGCTGCAGTGATGTCCTAGCCACAGTGATGCCCTAGCCGCAGTAAGTCGTAGGCTTATGAGGAAATCTAAACGCAGCCAAAAGGAGACCTGTTCACGCAATAAAAGGAGACCAGTTCACGCAGTCATAGGAGACATGTTCACGCAGTTAGAGGAGACATGTTCACGCAGTCAGAGAAGATAAGAAATTGGTATTCTCCTCTGAAATTTTGATGGGTATAGGTGCAGGAAGGCATGGTACAAGTCTCGGATGTCTGGCAGAGCGAATACTTCCAATG
Source organism: Pinus tabuliformis (assembly GCA_031772625.1). Lineage (NCBI taxonomy): Eukaryota > Viridiplantae > Streptophyta > Pinopsida > Pinales > Pinaceae > Pinus > Pinus tabuliformis. The sequence continues at coordinate 1,806,729,702 of CM062817.1, read as the reverse complement.
GGTGAAACAACCTTGGACATTCCTCTGCTCGTGGATTGACATGATCTCGGACCAATATTTCACCACAAGTAGACAAGGCTTCAGATACGCAATAAGCCACTGCCATAATAACAATGAAGCCATCTCGATGAAGGGTAAGGATCTTAGCATCTCAAATCTAGGTGGATCTATCTTAGATCAGCCATTGTATATGGATCTCGGTGCTACTTCATTCTTGAATTACCTGTGAGCATAAGGTATCCGCAGATGAAGTGAACTGAACTCGGGTAGAGGGACCCACATTCAGGGTGATAGATATCATTAAGGAGTAATAGATCCGCATTGAATTAAGGAATCGTATAAGGTGCAGTCAAGCTGGATCCCAAATTGATGGAGCAACAAGGTCACCAAATAGACAGTCTCGGCATAGAGATATCTCTGAGGGACAGCCATAACTAGATCTAAGATGTGTGATGAGGACACACTCTCGACATACCTATGATTAGAAGTAGAGAAAAGCTCGGATGAGGGTACCATATTGTCTTGGTATATAAATCTCGGTGGCATACCTATAGCAGCCCAAACACAATGAATAACAGTGATAGAACTGTAACTCTCGGCATACTATCTCTGCAGAACCGTGTTGATGGAATGAGTTTCCATGATGCATAGTATTTATATCTATGATCTTAATTTGAATATCAGTACCATACAATTGCTCAACATATTAATATGCAGTCACAATGACAAGGATCATAAGCAGTAATGTTCATGATGATTACAGTCTCAACATAATGAGAATGATAAAAATGAACAGTCTTAGATCATGAGGATAAATAGGGTTGCATGATGATGGAAGATGCAGCATAATAGGCATGTTAAGTAAGGAGAAACATGATGATGAAAGCAGATGAGAGCAGCTTAGTCATCAAGATCCAGCACTGTGATGGTACAACATAGTGCTACACGGTAAGGTGCAGCTAATGGACGAAATGCAACACTATGATAGGTGAAGCAGTCACCTTGGAGAATTAGTTGAAGCAATATTTCTTCAACTGATCTCATTGTTATAGAAGATGATCTATGCTTAGATCTAGACAAGTCAAAGTGTTGACTTCTGTTGTAATTGTACTCTCTCTCTCTCTCTCTCTCTCTCTCTCTCTCTCTCTCTCTCTTTCTCTGCTGAACTTTGAAGATAAAAGAAGATTTGATCAAAGGGTTTCCCCACACATTGTGGGGTTTGTCCCTCGCTTGCGCCATATCTTGTGTCCTCTTGTCTTGGATTGTCTTCTGCATATTATATTTATGTTCTATCTACAGTTTATCGTAATGCTGATGTGATTGCTAACTGTGAAAATTTAAATAAATTGCTCCAGCATAGAACATACCAAAAGTTAACAATAACAAATTCTAGAAGAACAAAAATACCCAAAGTTGTGAATGCATGGTTAAATCCTTTGAAGTTGGAAAGACGTCGACCAAGGAAGGAATGCTTGATGACTTGGTCAATGGTTGGTATGAAACCATTTCTTAGTGCATTTTTCAAATCTATTTAAACCTCATTTATAGGGTTGAAAAGTCATAACCAAAGGAGTACACTGAACATTCAATTGTTGAACAGTGAAACTTGAAACTTGCCATTGAAAACGAGATTGAAACTTCAATATAGTAATATAAATATTATTTAAGCCAAGTGCCAATGTACCTCTATTTTTGAATAGTGAAGTGGATAAGACTAAAGGTAACACATGCTATAGGTGACAGACGACTGCCAAAGGGTTGATATGGAGTATGGATAGAGCACACATTGGTGACTGCTTGATATGGAGTCTGGACATAGGCTCACCTTGGCAGTTCCCCAATATTGACTTTAGACTGTGTAATAGTAAGTAGTGATTGATTATTGAAGGTCTCTATTTATTCAATTTAGTGTCCAAAATTTCTTTGCATAAATTATCAACTGAGGTTCATAAGTTGATCAAGTGTAGTGCATTGTATGTGCTTAGTTAACCCTTCTTACTTCGTTGTTTTGTATTTTATATTGTTTTGGGGGTTTTTGTTCTTTGATTCCTAATGATGTACAATTTTAACTATGAGAAACTGAATCTGAACTTCCTAAAGGTGAACCAAGAGCTTAAAACTTAGTCAAAATCTATGTTAAAAGAAGGAAAAATAGAGCATCTATCCTATCTTCTCATCTAATCCTGATTCATGAATAATTCTTAAAACTAGAAGGTAAATTTGTAAGTCATGTTGAAATAAATATAGAGAATGAAATTAACTAAAGTATTTCTAGCTACTCTAACCTTAAATTTTGAAAGATAACCTCATTGAGATGGAATTCAAGTAACTTATGTACTTCATGATCTAGAAAAACCAAATAAAAACATGCAGAAGGTAACTGATTTGTTTCAACCCTTGTGTAAAGTGAATATTTAACCATTTAGTTTAGGATGGATATCAGCTTGAATGGTGACCAAAAACATTCATTAATACAATGCATTGACAACCTGAACTAAGAAATAAATAACAAAAACAGTGAGTAAACTAATCAACAATGCATCCTCATTACTTTCAATCTTACTCTGTTTAGAAACAAAGCCATTTCCTTTATGAAATGGATTGGAGAAATAAGACTGCAAAATTGAATTCTAACATCATGCTACTGATTAAAACTAAAAGAAATCAAACTAAAAGAAATCAAATTAAGTTACAAACACTGCTAAAAGAAAATGATGAAATTAAAATTGAATAGAAAGAAGAAAACAAATGAAAAGAAAACTTCCTTCAGTGCAGGGGCCCTTTGCAACTGACTAGGTTGACCTGCTAACTTAATTCAAAATGATGATCAATCAACAAACAACTTTGTATTATAAAATAGGAACAAAAGTCCAAAATTATAGAGTTAATAAGTTTAAACTTAATACATCAAAAACTTTGAACTCCTTCTGGTTCTGTTCAACTGGTATTTAAAAGAAAATATTCATAACTGTATTTTGAGGAAAATTAGCTACATGTGGTCTACACATATTACAACAATTCTGCGTAAATGTTTGATCAACTATAGGTGACTTGAATTCGAACAAGGTGGTTGCACAGAACTATTGACATAGGTGGCTGATCCGAGTTAATGCTTCAATAGAACTGTTGGATTTATTAATTAACCATGAAAGGGTAGACAAAGAGTCCTATTGCTTCCGGGTTTCATACGTTTGACTCCACCTTTGACTATGGTCTTGAGCTGGCTTTTTTATCGATCTGGGATGGGTTATTAGGATAGGATCCATGTCGAGATGATTCCAGAGATGCCCATCTGGTCAGTTTCATTATTTAACACCTGTAACCTATTAAACCATGGAAGTAGCTAAGGAACACATAGTTAGCTATAGAATAGGCTACGATCCGTAGCTAATTTGCAAAAACTTGTTCAAATATCAAAAACATAAAAGTATAACATGTCAATCATTTAATGTCCCCCTTGAGACAAAATTTATCATTTATCAGTGATGGGGATTTGTCTTTTATGGAAAACAAGAGAAAGAAGTGAGAAAAGTTCTCAAGAAGAGAGTAATTCTAAGGTCCAACATACCCCCACTACAAAATCATTACATGTCCCCATGCAATTTTGCCAAAAATGTGAACTCTTCTTTCCTATTGCATCTTCTCAGACATCTCTGATAGTACATCTAACTTTCTTCTCTTGCTCCTCTTTGAAGTGACTGCCATCATGGGTTTCTTCATGAGAAGTCTGTATTTTAGGTTGATGATTGTTCTGTTCAAGTTTCTATTCTTCCTCTTCAACTTCCTATTCTTCTTGTACCATAGCCCTAGGTGTAGTATTGTATTATCATGAATGGCTTTATCCAACTTGCTTTGTTCCTTTAGGGTTTCATTTTCTTTCTTGATATTCCTGTTCAATATCTCTAACTAATAGATTTCCTGTTCAAGAAAGTCAGTTAGAGGATCTTGTGGAATGATTGGTTGTTCGGGATTGGCTGAGGATTCTAGATCCATTGAGGCACTTTTCTTCTCCACTGACTCTATGTAATCATAAATTTGTTGTTGCACTAGTTCTATGCCTGGAGATCCTCTGCTGGGGCTGCGTTCGAAATACTATTTAGGAGAGTTTTGAGGACTGTATGTAAATGGAACATTATCAAGAGGTGTTACTGGGGTTTCTTCTTGTAGATTTATGAACTTTGTTCACTTTGATGATACCTTCTTTACCATACCTTGGAGTCTAGAGCTCCTTCTAAGTTGTAGGGGGCTTATGTTCTCCTCCTTTGACCCCTTTTTCTCCTTTCCTATCTTTTCCTTTCTCTTGATTTGTTTTCTAATCTTTGTCAAATTTTCAGAGAGTAATTGTTCATCATCTTGTTGTAATGAAGATTCAGGTTTGTTTCCAGTAATTCTACTAGCTTTCTTTTTTATCTTCCCTTTTTGCTTGATCTGGTCCCTGATCTCTATCTCAGAGACTAGCTCTTTGTCATTTTTCTGTGTGGAGGACTCAGGTTTTCTTTGAATGGTCATACTAGTCTTTTTGCTCTTACCCCTTATGACATTACCCTTTCAGGTGATTCAGGTGCCTCTTGGAAATAGTTTCTTATCAAGAGGTTTTCCCAAGTATCTCCTATTATTTTCAGATGAAGCTCAACCAGTACTTTTTACCAACCCATGATGGTACATAGTTGTGTCTATGAATTATATTTTCTTCTGTACATTTGAAGCCATCTTCATTAGACTGTTTAGAAGGAAGAAAGGGAGGTGATGTTTCCATTTTCTAGAAAGTTCATCAGTAAACGTATATGATAAACATACATGCATCTGAATCTTCCCTTACAGGCAATAAGTAATATCAAAAGCATGCTTCTCCATTTATTTTTAAGTGCTGAAATAGGAATTCCTTTTCTAAACACAGTGACATCCATACCTAGGTTCTTGAGGATTACCTTCCATGATTCACTGTGAAATTCTTTGTTTTTGAACCATCTCTCACCAAGTGAAACCTTTGCTATGTAAGATTTTGTTACTACAAACTTAATGTCTCCAATCTCTACTTCTGTACCATCGAATGATCTAGAAAAAGATTTTGTGATCTCCTTGTGATATCCATCAATTTTTTTAATGAAATCGAGCCATCTAGCCTTCTACAACATCTCCTTGAGTTGTGGGTACCCTTCCATATACTTTGCCCTTACGGGCTTTGCCCTGAAATGGACTAACTGCAGGTATGGTGTAAAAGAACTATGGGTTTGCATGGAATAAGTAGACGGTGAGAGTTTGGAGAGACGTGAATATGTTGGTCACATCGTAGTTTTGACCGTTAACAGATGGAGTTATTAGAGACCGTTTAAGTACAGATTATGGAGAACGTAGTGGAGGCGTGGTATGATGAAATAATTATAGACCTTTTGGTATCGAATGTGGAAGATGTGGTGGAGATTTGGTATCATGAAGTGGCAGTAAAATCAAATGATGACTTGTTAAGGAGATATATGATCATTCATATTATACGTGAATTATGTTTGTAATTTTCTATTTGAAATAAATTTTGCATTTTACCTTTAGAACATAACCTTCTGCTCGATAATTCTTTCTGTGATGATCCGTAGGTAATTTGAGCATGGTTGATCTCCAAAACTTGATTCTTCAATTTTCCTGCATTCATGATTTTTTTGTGAGCTGTACAATCGTGCCAGAGCTGATAAGTAAGTTGTAGTTGCAAAATCAGATTAGCTGTGGAATTGAATTAGCTGCAGAATGTGAAAAGAAGGAAAAGTGAAATATGGCTTATGGAATATGAATGTAAAAATGAAATGGAAATGAGTTATGTCAGTGAGATGGTGTTATGCTCTTAACCTGCAAAATGATACCCAATACAGAATATGCGAAGAAAAGATACCCAGAACACAGAATAGCAATGATTTTATTATTCAAAGAGTAATGTTCACTTGCCTCTTCGAGGGGGCAACCTCCAATAGAGCAGAGCTCGATTACAAAATAAGACATGATACTCCTCGCAGGGAGTCTCTATCCTTTATATATGACTCATACATGCAATACCACAGGCCAATACCGTGGGTTTTATTAATACCATCTATCTAATACTACGGCCCATTTGCAACTAACTGTGGTCCCGTCATTAATTGCAGGTTAACCACTTACAAATATTAATATGGGCTTTATTGACTCTTGAATATGACGTGATCCCATGACTTAAATAAGGGGGTTAGGGTGGGACCCTAACATGCCCTCCCCCTTAAGACTAGCCTTGTCCTCAAGGCTGAAGCTGTGGAAACTGCTGAAGAATAGTGGCTGGTTCCCAAGTTGCATCTTCCGGAGGTGTCTTTCCATTTGACGAGGACTTCCTTAATCATGCTGCCGCGCAGGTGTTTGTCTCTTGTGTCTAGAACTTGTTCGGGTTGAAGCCAGATTGACCCTTCTTCGTCCAATTCAGGTAGACTGGTTTGAACTCGGCAATTGTTCCCGATCACTTTCTTGAGGCACGATACATGGAAAACTGGATGGATTTTTGCAGTAGGTGGCAAAGCCAACTTGTAAGCCACTTCTCCAATGCGCTGAATTACTTGGTATGGTCCGTAGAATTTTGGAGATAGCTTCTGACAACCCTTGTCTTTGAGTGATGTTTGCTTATATGGTTGCAGCCTCAAAAAGACCTGATCCCCTTGAAATTGGCACTCTGAACGATGCTGGTCTACCTGTTGCTTCATGCGGTTCTGAGCTTGATGAAGATTCTCTCTAAGATGGGCGAGCATGGTTGCGTAGTGTTGTAGGAGTTGATCCACTGCTTGTACTTTGGAGCACCCCTTGAGATAAGAAGTAGGGGAAGGCGGAAGTTGACCATATACTGCTTCATAGGGAGTAATTTTGGTGGTGGCATGATAGTTGGTGTTATACCACCATTCAGCCAGAGGTAACCACTGTACCCAAAGGTGTTGCTTTTCTGAAGTGAAACACCTAAGGTAGGTTTCTAGACATTTGTTGACGGCTTCAGTTTGACCATCCATTTGCGGATGATAGGAAGTACTGAGTTTTAGTTGAGTTCCTTGTATCCTGAAGAGTTCCTGCCACAATAGAAGTGGGCATGCCATGCAATTTGAAAATCTGATCCATGAAATATTGAGCGACCAAAGTTGGTGTAAATTGGTGGGGTAGTGCGCAGAAATGAGCATACTTCGATAGTCGGTCCACAACCACCATGATGACTGACTTATTCCCGGACTTTGGAAGACCTGTAATGAAATCCATAGAAACTTCCGTCCAAATGGGTGTCGGAATGGGCAATGGTTGTAATGTGCCTGGTGTGTTGACTGTTTCCCCTTTGTGGCGTTGACAGACATCGCATTCTGCTACAAAAGTAAGGATGTCCTTTTTCATGCCTGTCCAAAAAAATGATCTTCTGGTGTGAGCATACATCTTCTGAAAGCCTGAATGTCCTGCAATGGGCGATGAGTGCAATTCTTCCAAAATGCGACCTTTGAGGGTGGATGTTGGGGATATTATGACTCTGTCCCTATAGCGAAGAATATCATCCTGCCACGAGTAGTCCTTGGTGGAATTTGGATCTACCTGCAATTGAGAAATGAGTTGGGATAGCCCGGGGTGTGAAAACCATTCCTTGCGAGCCTCTTCAATCCATTCTGGAATGGGGAGGGAAATTGCTAGCAGAGTACTTTCTTCCTGAAATTGGCGAGATAATGCATCTGCTACACTATTGTCTTTCCCTTTCTAGTAAATGATCTCATAATCATATCCCAGCATTTTGGCAAGACATTTATTTTGTTGTGGGGAGGATAGGCGTTGCTCCAAAAAATATTTAAGACTATGATGATCTGTGCGGATTTGGAAACTTCGCCCCAATAAGTAAGGTCGCCAGGTCTCGACGGCATGTAAGATGGCCATCATTTCTTTTTCGTAGGTAGATTGGCCCAGATTCCTCCCACTTAGTTGTTGGCTTGTGAAGGCCAAAGGTCGCCCTTCCTGCATTAAGACCGCCCCAATACCGGTCCCCAAAGCATCACATTCAATGAAAAAGGATTTGGTGAAGTCAGGTAGTGCTAAAACTGGAGTGGAACACATGGCATTTTTGAAAGCGGTAAATGCCTATTGTGCTTCCTCATTCCAGAAGAAGAAATTTTTCTTTAGGATTTGAGTGAGGGGCTTCGCTATGCAGCCATAGTTGCGGACAAATTTACGATAATAGCCTGTGAGACCCAAAAATCCTCTCAAGCTCTTCAAAATATTAGGTTGAGGCCATTCTTGCATTGCCTAGATCTTTTTGGGGTCCACCTTGACACCTTCACGCCCCACAATGTGGCCCAAATGTTCAACTTCTTCCATGCCAAACGAACACTTGGACATCTTGACAAATAATTTATGCTTGCGGAGCAGGTGTAAGAGTAGATCTACATGCTGAAGATGTGTAGCCCAAGTGCCACTATAGATGAGGATGTCATCGAAGAAGACAAGGACAAATTTCCTGAGATGTGGTTTGAGAATGTGATTCATAAGGCTCTGAAAAGTAGAGGGGGCATTACAAAGACCAAATTGCATGACCAGGAACTCATAATGGCCTTCATGAGTTTGGAAAGCAGTCTTGGGAATGTGTACTTCCTTCATGTGAATTTGGTGGTAGCCTGAGCGAAGATCCAACTTAGTGAAGAATTGAGCCCCATTGAGTTCGTCCAGCAAATCGTCAACCACCGGAATGGGAAATTTATCTTTGACTGTCAACTTATTGAGGGCCCTGAAGTCGGGACACATCCGCCAGTCCCCATCTTTCTTGAGCACCATGACCACTGGGGATGAATAAGGACTAATGCTGGGACGAATGACACCTGCTTCCAAAAGTTCCTTGATGATTTTTTCTATTTCATTCTTTTGGGTGAACAGATATCTGTATGGCCGCACATTTGGGGGTTGGGCCCCTGGAACCATGGTGATGCTATGATCATGTTCCCCTCACGAGGGTGGAAGCTCATGAGGCTTGTCAAAGACCGGCAGATGGTTATTTAAAATCTGTTGCATCTCAGGATGAATTGGTAGAGACTTGGTTTCGACGACCTGGATGGCATTAAATTGAGCTACCACTCCATGATTGCCCTTTTTTAACAATTTTTCCATCCGATGCGAGCTGATGATAGAGGGGGTTCCTGCCTGGAGTCCATGGAGGGCATGTGTGTAGTTTTTCTGCTTAAAACTCATATATAACTCCTGAAAATCCATTGTGATTGGCCCAAGCGTGCGGAGCCATTTAGCACCGAGGACAATGTCGTAACCCCCCATGTGTATGGAAAACATGTGGGTTTTCAACTGATAATCCCCCATTTGAAGTTTGACATTTTCACAGCGGCCTTCACATTTCATTGTGCCCCCATCCGCAATTTGGACTTGGAAGTTAGAAACTGCTCGTACAAAACAATGCACTGCTTCTGCGATTTTTTGATGGATGAAATTATGGGTACTTCCACTATCAATCAAGACTACTACTAGGCGATGTTTAAGAAAACCCCTGATTTTGAGAGTTTGAGGGGAAGAAATCCCTGCCAACGCATGCAGCGAAATAACTGGTTTGTCAGAGACATTCTCCTTTGGGTTGTCTTCTTCTAGTGCCTCATGTTCCTCAAGTGGTGGATCTTCCTCTGCTGAGCTGTAGTCAGTGGCATCTATTTGAAAAAATTTGGGCTCCTTGAATTTATGACCTAGGGAGTATTTTTCATCACAGTAGTAACATAATCCTTGCTTCCTTCTTTCGGCCATTTCCACAGGTGACACCTTTTGGACCTTAAGTGTTTGAGTCGTGTTGTGAGCCTGTGGGAGACGACCTTTAGTGGGGAAATTTGGGCGACTGTATTGGGCTGCTAATGCACGTTCCACGTTACGGGCTACCTTGCAAGCCTCTGTCCAAGTGGGAGGGTGGTGCAGTAAGACTTGAGATTTGATGGCTTCTTTAACACCACTGATAAAACATTCCGTGTAGAAATCATTTGAGAGACCCCAAGTGCAGAAGGCTAAGGCTTCAAAAGATGTAATATATTCATCCACGGTACCTATCTGTCGAAGCTTAGTAAGACGACCCAAAAAAGAGTCCTCCTGTTCAAAGTGGTCTCGAAGAGCTTTGGTAAATTGGGTCCAAGTCTTAAAAGGTCCATTGCAACGTTGATGCATTCCCACCATTGCCACCGTTCATTGTCCAAGTACATGCTCCCCAACATAAGCTTAGTTGCATCATCTAAGATATGATTCGGTTTGAAATACTGCTCCATTTGTGCTATCCATGCGGACGGGTGAGAACCGTCAAATTTATGCATATCCAACTTGGGAGGTCGCTGACTGGGTGGTGGGTGGGTGTGCCAGACGTGAGGAGAGTGGCTAGACTCACCCTCATTGTATTCATTGTCATTATACGCCTCCTCGTGGGCTGGCTCCTTGCCCTTCGGGATTAATTGCTGGACCTGGAGAGATAGTCTGGTAAGCTGCTTATTGATGGATTGGAAGGATTTTTCAAGTTCGTCCATTCTTTCATTGGCCATTTCTTGAGCTCTAGTTTCTACCATACACCAACTTGATGAAAAATTGGGACCGCCTAAAAATTTTCACTAATAATGGAATGGTACCACCGTGCTCAGCTCGTCGTCCTGATTCTGATGGGCTAGATCACCAATAAGCGCCCTGGAAGATCTCAGACTCGTTTTTTTTTTTGAAAACTCCTAAAGGAGTTTTACTCCTTCCTGATCAATATTGCAGTCGCCAAATCCTCAAAATGTCAATGCGGCCAAAAGTCCTGCAAAAATTATACCTCGGTATAGGAACCCTTCACAAAAACTCCGATCTGGTGGATTTGAGAGATCTGAATGGCGGATCGGATAGCTCTGGGTGGCAGAACAGACTGCTGCTGCGGATCGGCTGGCTCTAATAGATCGGAATGACTGATCTGCGAACTCGAGACTGCAGGACTGATGTCGGCTGCTTCTGCACCCCTTTGCACCAGCGGATCTGGAATAGATGATGTGCGATCCCCCGAGAGAACAGGGAACTATGGTCTTGAGGAGTGTCAGGTGCTACAGATCGCAATATACATAAGGGTCTGGCAGTAGTACTCGGCCCAATATTTCAGGGCTCTAACTAAGGAGGATCGACTGTACCCTTAGCCATACAACCCGACTACCGTATCGTACGGGTGAGTAATCTCTCCGAGTGCTGTTCTCGGTGTACTGTAGCCACAAGACGGCCAACAATTTATCTATGGAGAGGTTTCAAGGGAGCCTAGGGGCTTCCGATATACCCAGAGGGTACATGGAAAACAGGCCGTGCGCGGTTCTGTCTAATGTGCTACTACTCGAAGGGGTACCCACAGGGGTTACAAGGGAGTCCAACAGACGTGACCACGTCTTGTATTTCCTGCATGCATGCCTCCCCAAATCCGCAGGTTTATGCGCTCAACGACAGATCCCGTGGTTTAAAGACGCCGGAACTCATCTCTAGCCAAAAAAAGAAAAAAATTTGCTAAGAATTGGCGATCCCATTGGCCCTAGAAAGTGCTCTGATACCACTTGTTATGCTCTTAACCTGAAAAATGATACCCAATACAGAATATGCGAAGAAAAGATACCCAGAACACAGAATAGCAATGATTTTATTATTCAGAGAGTAATGTTCACTTGCCTCTTCGAGGGGGCAACCTCCAATAGAGCAGAGCTCGATTACAAAATAAGACACGATACTCCTCACAGGGAGTCTCTATCCTTTATATATGACTCATACATGCAATACCACGGGCCAATACCATGGGTTTTATTAATACCATCTATCTAATACTACGGCCCATTTGCAACTAACTGTGGTCCCGTCATTATTGCGGGTTAACCACTTACAAATATTAATATGGGCTTTATTGACTCTTGACTATGACGTGATCCCATGACATAAATAAGGGGGTTAGGGTGGGACCCTAACAGATGGAATGAGATGTAAGATAAAATGAAAAATAGGGTGAAATGGGGTAAAACTATAAAAAGATAAAATGTAAATGAATATGACTGTGAGATGAAGTGGAACTGTAAAAAAATGAAGACAGAATGAGATGGAATGAGATGATGAATTTACAGACTCTAAACTATAAATCAATGTAGCTTTTTGTCACTACTTATTACAGAAAGGAAATGGAAAATATAGTATGTCAGACATCTCTAATTTTCACCTTGTATTTTTTGTATAAGTATGCCAATCAATGATTGGTTTTCAACCTTATAAATTTTTTTATTTTTTATTTATTTATCAACTTTTTGGGAAAAATAAAGACTAAGTTAGTGGAGAAGAAGAATTCTTCTTCACTAGTTTCATTTCAGAGTTATTCTGGAAAATATTAATGAACTCCCTTGAAATTGGTTTTTGATATATCTTCAACCGATGACCATTCACAGGAAGAGGTATTTTGCTTCCATCTATCGTCCTTATCTTTACTGATCCATTATTAAAGACTTCTTCAATCTCATATGGCCCAAGTAAATGAGTTTGAAACTTCCCTTGAAAATATTTGAACTTTGAATGGAACAACAGTGCCCAATCTCCTGCTTGAAACTTCTTCTCATTAATATATTTATCATGCCATTTAGCCCTCTGTTGTAGGACTATACTGGTTCTTTGGACTGCGTCTTGCCTAATTTCATCAAGTTCATTGATTTGCTCTAATCTATGTTTTTGTGCCTCTAATAAATCCAGTCCCAATTGGATTGTCGTCCTGAAGGTTTTGATTTGAAACTCTATAGGGAATAGGGCTTGTTTCCCATAAACAAGTTCGTAGGGTGTATGTCCCATTGTGTTCCTCCATGTAGTTCTATAGGCCCATAAGGCTTGAGGAAGCCTTTCTGCCCAATTTCTTCTATGTAGATGCACAATGTTAGTGATAATTCCTTCAATCACATTATTTGTAGATTCAACTTGACCATTTTCTTGTGGATGATAGGGAGTAGATTTCCTATGTTTGATCTTGTAATCTTCCACAAGACCCTTTACCATTTGAGATGTAAATTGAGATCCCTGATCTGTCACAATTTCTCTTGGAACACCAAAAAGAGTGAAGATGTCATCAAAAAGAAAGTTAACTACAAATTTTTCATTAGAAAAAGGTAATGCTTTGGCCTCTACCCATTTAGTGACATAATCAATGCATACCAATATATACTTCTTTTGCTTAGATGGAGGATTAATTGGTCCAACAAAATCTAAGGCCCATTTTTCAAAAGGTTCAATGAGTACTTGAATTTGTAGTGGCATTTCATTTGAAGGAGCAGGTTTCCCTACCCTCTGGTAGCTGTCACACCTTCTGACATATTCTTTGGCATCTTTGAAGATGGATGGCCAATAATATCCTAAGGAAAGGATTTTATAGGATGTACTCTTGTCAGCAAAGTGTCCACCACATGGCTCATCATGGCATGCCTTAAGAATCTCAAGCATTTCATCTTCCCTAACACATCTTCTGATCATAAGATCTGGGCTTATTTTATAAAATTCATTAGTGATCCATGAGTATCTTGCACTTATCTAAATGATTTTTCTTCTCTCTCTAGGAAAAAAATGTGAAGGCAATTTCCCTGTGACTAAGTAATTAGCAATATTTGCAAACCAAGGAGTTCAAGTAGTCACTGCAAAAAGATATTCATCAGGAAACGTATCTTCAACCGGAGTGTCATCTTTGATATTTTGAATTCTGGAAAAGAAATCAACAAATTTGTTTTGTTTTACAGGTCTATCTAGCACAATAATATTGAATTCTTGCAAAAGTAAAAGGCATCTTATAACTCTGCCATTAGTAATAGGTTTATTCATTAAGTATCTAATTATAGAGTGATCTGTATGAACAAAGGTTTCATAGCCTGTTATATAATGTCTAAACTTGTTGATTGCATGAACAACAACTAAAAATTCCTTTTCAGTTACAGTAGAGTTCAACTCAGTGGGAGTCAAATTCTTACTTCTACAGTAGATGGCATAGGGAGTCAAGTCTTTTTGTCCTAATACAACTCCCAGAGCTGTATCTGAAGCATCTGTTGAAATGTGAAAAGGTAGTTTCCAATTTGGAACTCTCAAGATGGGTGCTTCAGAAACTTTTGTTTTTAAAGTCTCAAATGCTAACTGGCAGTCAAGATTCCAATTGAATTCACAATCCTTGGTGAGTAATTTGAAGAGTGGGGATGCTATTTTAGTGAAATTTTCTATAAATCATCTATAGTATCCTGTAAATCCTAGAAAATTGTGAACATCCTTTTGGCAATTTGGAATTGATAATTTAGAGATGACTTCAACTTTATATTTATCAACTTTAATCCCATCTCCTGAAATGTGATGCCCTAAAACAATACCTTTTGTAAGCATCATAAAACATTTTTCATGGCTTAATGAAAGGTTTGTTTCCTTACATCTTTTAAGAACTTTTTCCAAATTTTTCAAAGCTTCCTTAAATGTATTCCCATAGACTGTAAAGTCATTCATATATACCTATACACAATCATGTATTAGATCAAAAAAAATTCCTAGTACTGCTCTTTGAAATGTTGCAGACCTGCATTACATAATCCAAAATGAAGTACTTGGTAGGCATAGGTTCCCCATGGACAAGTAAATGTGGTTTTATCTTGATCTTTGGGTGCCACCTGAATCTAATTATAACCACTAAAACCATCTGAGAATGAGAAATACTTCTTACATGCTAATGTATCTAACACTTGATCTATAAAGGGCAAAGGAAAATTATCTTTAAGGGTAGCTTTATTCAATTCTCGGTAATCAATGCACACCCTCCATTTACCATTCTTTTTAGGCACAATCATTCAAGGGGAAACCCATTGGCTATTTGAAATTAGGTAAATGAAGTTTACATTCAGCAGTTTTTGCAGCTCTCTTTTCTTACAATTTCCCTAAGATTTGGATTCATCCTTCTCTGAGGTTGTCTGATAGGTCTACAATTTTCCTCAATGTAGATGTGATGTATACAAGTCTTAGGACTAATTCCTTTCATGTCAGTATATTCCCATGCATATGCAGAAGAATGTTGTTGTAATGTCTTGATTAGCTTTTCCCATTGTAATTTCTCCAAGTTGTTCTTTATGTTCAATGTTCTCCCTGGAAATATTTCAATTGTAGAGCTACCAAATTCTTCCATAGAATAAAGATAAATCTGCCTAGATGACAAATATTCAATATTGGTTTTTTCTTGAAATTGATCATGTTCATATTTTTGGAGATGATTCAAAATTTTCCATTGTATTTAAGATTTGACTATCTTCACTAATATCTGAAATAGTAAAGAAAGGTTGAATGTCATTTTCATCATGAATCCATTCTTTTTCATCTATTTTTGTGATTGTTCTTGCTAGAGGATATAGTGTGAATTTCTTTGTTGAATTCCCATCAGAAATATACATATCACCAGATCTACAACTAATGAAAGCATCAACTGTGGTCAGCCAAGGTCTTCCTAATATGAGTGGATGTCCTCCTAGATTTTTCTTGGAGGTTAATATCATAAAATCAATAGGATATTCCCAAGAATCTAAGAATACTGAAATATCTTCTAACACTCCATCTGGTTTGATTACAGATCTGTTTGCTAATTGCAGTAATGTAGGTGTGTAAAGAAGATTAGGAAGCTTGAGTTGTTCCATGGTTTGTTTGCTCATGATGTTTGTCGCTGCCCCTAAAGTAATTAATGTATTTGGAATTTCAACTCGATTGATATGTGTTTTCACAATTGGACTTCCTGGAGCTACATATTTTTGTATGGCAATTTTTCCCATCATTATATTTTCTATTTTTCCTACCAAGTGAATTGCTTTTATTTCATTTTATTTTCTTCCTGGTTTCTTTATGCTCAACTCCTTTATTGTTTTAGCTAGGATGGAATCTCCTTAATGTCTTGTAATGAAGGGATTTTGATACAGACATTTTTCAACTCATCTAGAAAATCATAATTAGGCAACATGATCTGCTTTTCGACTCCTCTATCAACTTGTAATCTTTCGGGAAAAGGAGGTGTAGAAGTAGATATTAGTTGCTCAATGATGGAAGTTGAGTTCACTGGTTCTTTCTGTTTTTCATTTTCAGTATTTTGGTTTTGGAGAGATGTTCCCTCAAAAATTTTATTGGGTTGTAGAGAATATTCCTCAGGATTGTCTTGTTCCTAAATAACTACAGAAGGCCTTTCCTTTTCTAATATCCTACCAGATCTTAGTTGAACATCATTGAGATCTAGAGGAGTGATCATAGAAGTTGGAAATTGTTGTCCTTCTACCATGTAAGTATTCTGAGGATTTTTATTGTTGGGGTTTGGTAATGGTTGGGTAGGTAGCTGATTTGATCTTTGCTGAAATGGCAGTAAGAGTTGAGGGTTTTGGTTTTGTTGTGGAAATGGTAAGGAAAGTTGAGGTTCTAATTTTGAAGTTGTGGCTACTGATTTTGTTGTGGAATGTGCGGGGGAGGATAATTCTGATATGATGGAGGATATTGATAATATTGAGAAAATCTCCCATAAGGATTTTGTACTCCTTGAGCCCAAGGTTGAGATTGAGATTGAGGTTGAGGCCAAGGATGATGCCAAGGATTCCAATTTGGTGGGGGCTGAAGATACATTCGATTGTTAAATCCCTGATTTTGTGGCCCCTGCCAAGTTTTTCTAGAGACAAAGCAAAGAGGTTTTGCTGAATTTGGAATTGTTTCTTCTTAAAAAATAGCCTTAAGACCTAGAATTGAAGGACAACCCTTGGTCTCATGATTCTCTAAGAAAATCATACAAGTCTCTATAATTTTTGCATCCAAATGGCATTCTCTTAGAGCATGTTTTTTTTTTCATTTTGGACAGAAAATGGCTAAAGCTTTAGCCTCGATTTTCTACTTGTTTTGCAACTTAAGGGTGTCTATTTACTCACTAAGACTCCCTAGAATATCTGTTTTGAATTCATCAAGCATCTTACCAATTTCTGCCCTAATCACTGATCCAGTTGCAGATTTATTTACTCTAACAAGAGAAGGATCTCTTGGACCTTTCCCAATTTTGGATTTCCCTCTTGAGAGATGAACACATAATTCTCCTATGTCATTTAATGGGAGTTAAGAGATATCTCCCTTCCCCATCATGTTAAGGATATTTATCCACTCATCTCTAATGGATTTTAATAAAAGAGCTTTTAAGGTATCTTCATCTAAATTATCCATCTTTTCTCTTTTCAAATTATAGTTGAACCTCTCAATCAAATCCTCTAAATTTTCATCCTCTCTTTGCATCATTTTGAACAATTCATATTTGTTATTGGTAGGCATGCAATAATCCAAATACCTATCCAAAAACACTTTTTTCATGTCATTCTCTGTTCTAATGGACTGAGTGACTAACCCCATGAACCACTTCAAAGCAGCTCCTTTCAGTGTTTAAGGGAACAACTTAAGTTTTTGAGAGTCTTCTAGATAATCATAGGTTTTGCACAAGACTTCAAACTCAAATAAAAATGTTTCAGGATCCTCACTTTTTAAACCATGGAAATTTGGGAGGACAAAAGGTGAGATATTTTTCATTGTGGCATTTGTTTCTTCATCCACTATACGGAATCCAAAAGAATCATCTATTTCCTTATTTCCTCTGCCTCCTCCATTATTTCTTCTACCTCATCCATTATTTCCTCTACCTCTTCCTCTACCTCCTCCTCCAAACAGTGTGAATTCTCCATCCTCTCCTTCTTCTGCCATTATAGTTTCTTCAATGTCAGTATAAGGTTCAACCTGCAAGGTTACATTCTCTTCCTCTGGTTCTTCTATTAATGGGATATGGGAGAGAGGTTCTACTTCTTCTTTCTCACCAGGTATTCTTAATTCTTCAACTAAAATGAGCTCCCTTGTGGAGGTGAAAAAGGCTACTCCTGCTGTTGGAGAACCAAGGTTTTTCTCCTCTAGGACTGCCTTGGTAGATGAAGTAGGAGATTATTTTGATTGAATTTCTGACCCTGGAATTATAGGAGTTCTATGGCTGGGAGTATGAGCTTGAGATGGATGTGTATCTCTTCTTATTCTTGGTGGAGTAGGTGGTGTTGTAGGAATTGAACTCCTTCCTTTAGCTATAAATCTACCCCTAGAGTCTCTTTCTCTATGCATATCATTTTTTTTTTTATGTAAGAGATAAGGTTACCTAGTTACACTTCCCTGACAATAGCGCCAAAATGTTTAGTCAATTTAGTGTCCTAAATTGCTTTGCATAAATTATCAATCGAGGTTCATAAGCCGATGAAGTGTAGTGCATTGTATGTGCTTAGTTAACCATTCTTACTTTGTTTTTTTGTATTTTATATTATTTTGGGGGTTTCTGTTCTTTGCTTCCTAATGATGTACAATTTGAACTATGAGAAATTGAATCTAAACTTCCTAAAGGTGAACCAAGAGCTTAAAACTTAGTCAAAATATAAGTTAAAAGAAGGAAAAATAGAGCATCTGTCCTATCTTCTCATCTAATCCTAATTCATGAATAATTCTTAAAACTAGAAGGTAAAGTTGTAAGTCATGTTGAAATAAATACAGAGAATGAAATTAACTGAAGTATTTCTAGTTACTCTAACCTTCAATTTTGAAAGATAACCTCCTTGAGATGGAATTCAAGTAACTTCTGTACTTCATGATATAGAAAAACTAAATAAAAACATGCAGCAGGTAACTAATTAGTTTCAACCATTATGTAAAGTGAATGTTTAACCATTTAGTTTAGGATGGATATCAGCTTGAAACGGTCACCAAAAACATTCATTAATACAGTGCATTGACAAACTAAACTAAGAAATAAATAAATAAAAATAGTGAGTAAACTAATCAACAATGCACCCTCATTACTTTCAATCTTACTTATTTAGAAACAAAGTCATTTCCTTTATGAAATGGATTGGAGAAACAAGACTGCACAATTGAATTCTAACATTATGCTACTGATTAAAACTAAAAGAAATCAAACTACAAGAAATCAACCTAAGTTACAAACACTTCTAAAAGAAAATGATGAAATTAAAAATGAATAGAAAGAATAAAACAAATGAAAAGAAAACCTCCTTCAGTGTAGGGGCCCTCTGCAACTGACTAGGTTGAGCTGCTAACTTAATTCAAAATGCTCTTTCAAATGATCATCAGTGAACACATGACTTTGTATTATAAAACAGGAGCAAAAGTCCAAAATTACAGAGCTGATAAGTTTAAATTTAATACATCAAAAACTTCAAAGAAAATATTCATAACTGTCTTTTGAGGAAAATTAGCTATAGGTGGTCTACATGTATTACAACCAGTCTATGTAAATGTTTGGTCCACTATAGGTGACTTGAATTTGAACAAGGTGGTTGCACATAATCGTTGACACGGGTGGCAAATATGAGTTAATGCTTCAACATAACTTTTGGATTTATTAATTAACCACGAAAGAGTAGACAAAGAGTCTTATTGCTTCCAGGTTTCATATGTTTGACTCCACCTTCGATTGTCGCCTTGAGCTAGCTTTTTTATCAATCCGGGTTGGGTGACTAGGATAGGATCCATGTTGAGATGATTCCAGAGAGGCCCATGTGTCCAGTTTTTTTGTTTGACACCTGCAACCTATTAAACCATTGAAGTAGCTACGGAACACACAGTTAGCTGCAGAATAGGCCACATTCCGTAGCTAATTTGCAAAAACTTATTCAAATAGCAAAAACATAAAAGTATAACATGTCAATCATTTAATGTCCTCCTTGATACAAAATATATCATTTATCAGTGATGGGGATCTGTCTTTTATGGAAAACAAGAGAAAGAAGTAAGAAATGTTGTCAAGAAGAGAGTAATTCTGAGGTCCAACGGTCTCGACGTATGAGTTTTGGGCCTGAGAAATGAGAAACAAATTTTGGAACGACTGACATTTAGTTTTTAGCAATGCGACATACCTAAACTTGAAAAAATCATGCTTGTCGAGTCAAGGCTGAAAATAGAATAAATTGGAACCAATCACAGGAATCTGCTTTAATCATCAAGTCTCAAATCAAACTTTCATTGACCATGATTTAAACTTGGTCAACGTGAGTTAGAATCGCAAGTATTTAGATTAGATCATTTGGAGAGTGAGCAGATTCCAACTCGTGATTAATCATAATTGATCGGTTAGTCCTGTTTCACTGCTTGTAACTGAAATCTGAACTGAAAATAGGATATCTTACAATTGAAACTAATTGTGAATTTTCTAAACTGAAATTGGCCCATCGGCATCATTTCTATTTCTAGTTAGGCACATCAATGGAAGAGATTCATTTTAAATCAGGTTCATGGAGTAAATATTTTATGGAAGATGTTTCTTTTATGTCAAGGAAGACATAGTAATATTTTTTATTAAATTTGAATAAAAATAGTATCTACTCTATATCTCCCGTGTCTCATTATTTTTATCTCTTGTTACTCATACAGAAAGTGGGCTAATAGTGGACGTGTAGCATCAAGCTCTACTCCTTTTAAACCAAAGTTCTGCATGCAAACCTTTGTGTCACTTACGCTGCAAAGCCTTCGATGTAGAGTGTGGAGTTAACACCTATCTCTGCATGACAAAAGCTACACATACCTTTTGACTTGGTTTTTTCACCTTTTGTCCATTCTTTGTTTGGATTCTGGGACAACAAGCTCCATATACTTTTTTTCCATACCTCTATGTGAGTGTAACTTTGCACATTTTCTTTGCTTCAACCAATATCAAAAGAATTTGTGAGCCTCTTTCAAGGCATGAATACATGCTTCAATCATGGAAATTATCAAAGTTTCTAAAGAAAAAAATAATGATGGAGTTATCCTTTTCCATTTCAAATATGTTAGGATTCTATTGAGAGATTTTTAGAGATAATTATTAACTGGCCCTCTACTTTTCACTTTTTCTTAATATAAACTCCATCTCTTATTACATTTCTAATCAAGAGATTTACATCAAATACTGGATCAAAGGGCCAAGGACTTTTCATAAATGCTTCCTTGTCCAGTAGAAGAATAAATGGTCAACATGTCAGCGTGGCTCCAATTTCTTGGGAATTAATAATTGGTTTGAAAAATGACTACTCTTGTTTGAATCTAGAACTATGTTTAAGCTTTGAAAATGGATTTTCCCCCAAATTGATCTTGGAAAGGTCCTTATTAAAGGCTTCTCTATATCTCCTCCACTAGAATGAATGGCTTGTATGTTGAAAAGTATAGCAAAACTCCCTTTTCAAAAGCTTGATCATCCAATTGTCACCAAGAGCTCCTCCTTTTTCCCAAATTGGACCCAAAACAACATTGAGTACTTAATTATGATCCAACTTGAGAAATTTTGATTAACACTGCAACTCAAGAGCTCTTAAATTTAAAGTGCGCTAATATGATTCATCATTCTTTCATTGAATAAGTATATTGTTTTCGAATTTGTCATCTGTGCTTGTAGTATGTGGTACTGACCTTGTTTCACTTGAAAGGGTTTTTATTCTTAGACTATGACAATGCTAGTAAAATTTAGGCCTTTTGTAGTATTTGTACCCCATGATCATTTTTGCAAGATGTATGTCCTATGTGGAAAGAGATAAGAATTTAGTTATTACCTCCTAAACTAAAGCACCGTTTCTTTTATTAGGTGCCATGTAATGTTCTCTACAAATTGAGAACGAATGGGACGTAATATCATATCCATCCCCATAGAATATAGTCCCCCATAAAGGGGGGAAAACCCAAAAATACCCATTGTTGAGCAATTTTTGGGGAAACTAGGCTTAAAAAACCCAAATTTGGGGTTTGGAGTAAGGTTTACTCAATCAATTAAGAATATGAAACCCCTCTGCAAAATGTATAAACAAATAAGGATTGAATTCATTTTGGATCACCAAGTGTGAATTAATTCATTTGTTCTTGACCATTAGATCTGATAGTTTTTGACCCCTTCTATCTCTTGTCAATTTCAGTGGTGAAATATTCCACCCTAGTTGAAATTCCCTTATTATCTTGTTGTTTGAGCACAAGGGTCTCTAGCTGGTCAACGAACTTTGTTGGATATTGGTCTCTTGTCCTTTTCTGGGCACAAGATTTCTATTGAAGGTCAATGAATTTGGAGGATAGTGCATGATAGCTTAGTTCTGTTTGGCATACACCTCTCTTGAAGGAAGCAACAAAGTTTCTGAGTCCTTAATATCTTGTTCTGGGCAAAGCACTTATCTTAGGCAGTGAATTCGTTTCTGGCACCTAGAGTAGTGAAACGCTTTGCTTTATTTAGTTTTTGCATGCACAGTTAAAAGGAGAACTTCCCTAGTTATTAATTCTCATCCTTAGCTAAGGAATCATGTTTGCATATCTCATATCATATTCACTAGTGGTAGAATTTAATTGTATTATCTATCCATGCAAGGAAGGTGCATTAGGATTAGGAGTTAAGAAAGTTGAGACATTGTTGTACATGTTTCCAGATTCATTGTACATTCTAGACTAAAGGAAAAGTGAATAGTAGTGTTTGAAATTTTTAGTTATTTCTTGTTTCAAAGAGTAATAAATAGTGATGTTATTCGAGTTTCAAATCTATGTACTTGTTGTTACTTTCTTCAGTGGCATGTGCTTCCCTGTTCAGAACAAGGGGTTTTTCTGCAATATCTAGCCTCCAAAGCTTCTTCAATGCAAACTAAATATCAAATCATGCCCTCATACTCCAAATCATCTAAGGCATCACCCTAGAGAAGTTCCAAAGTATACCAATGAGCTTTGACAAGCCAACTCCAACCCCATATCACTATACAAGTGTTGACATCATTGCTAAAAAAATTATTCTAAGAAGTGTTGCATCCTACACCAATTCCTAAGATGGATGCCCAAAGGGCTTCTAGAACATGGCTCAACCTTCGTTACCACATTTAAGACTTTTCAGAGGGATCGGTTCCTTTAAACCATACAAATTTTTACACTTTCAAAATTTGGCCATGTTCCTATCAATTTATATTTTGTATTGAAAAGTCAGTCCTATTTTACATGTTTATTAAATTTAGGAACAATTATAGGTCAGCTCTAGCAAAATGTCAACAAATTTGTGGGTTAGGTTAACATTTCTCCAAATACTATCACACATGTATATATAATCACACATTTTCCTTTTTAGATCTTGATTGGTTGAACAAAAAGGTTCGCTGCCTGTGTAGTTTTGTCCCATACCTCCACAACAACACTCATAGGTAACAATATTCTTAATTATTCATTTGTGTGCACAGTGAGGTCCCTTTTGGTTGATATTTTTGATGGAGCAACCTCTGACAGTACAATTTTTATCACAGAGATGTTGTTATTGGATAGAAATCTCCAAAGGATTCTTACACTAGACATATAAATGGCTATTGTATATCACAATAATAAGAATTAACATATGAAGATGTGCAGACCCTAAAATATGTGCATTCAATCCATTGCTTTTTCTTTCATGGCAGATTTCGTTCTGCAAAGTAGATGTGCTATGGCACTTGAGTGTGTTTGCATTAAAAATTCTAAGGCCAAACCCAGATTCTCATGTGTCATTGGAAATTATACATATGTCTTGTTCACCAAAGAACTACTTGTAACTCATCTTAGGGTACTCATGTACAATCTCACTAATCCCACTTAAAAGTTACCAAGACAAGGCTCATCACATCTAACCTTGGTCTAAAACAATTAAGCAACGCAATTTACATCTTGACATGCCATAACAACTGACATGTCTTACAATGCCTTGGCACTATGTGGTATGTGTTAACATCCCCTTCATTCCTTGGCATGCTTTGACACTCCCTAGCACATCATGGCACTTCTTGACATGCCTTGGTAGTTTAGCATACCTTGGCATTGCCTAGCATATAACCTTGTCACTCCCTCCTTAACACACCTAGAACTCATTGAAACTCCCTCTCACACACTCTTATTCGTTAATTTCCATGCATTTTGAACTAGTGCTTCCTTATGTTTTCCTGACACCCCCTAACACTCCCTAGCTCACCCTAGCACCTGACACATCTTGGCCTACCACCTTAACACTCTAGCATTCGTTAGCACTACATAATATACCTTGTCACTCTCTCCTTAGCACACCTAGACATCACTGACTCTCTTGGTCACAAACTCTTATTCATTCATTTCCATTCATTTTTACCTAGCTCTCCCTTTTGTTCCCTAGCACTCCTTATCACTACTTGACCCTAGCACCTATGACATCTTGGCATGTCGCCGTAGGCTCTAGCATGCCTTAACACTACCTAGTATACCTTGTCAATTTGTCCTTAGCATACCTAGAACTCACTAAAACTTCTAATCACAAACTCTTATTTTTTCATTGCCATTCATTTTGACATAGTTCTCCATTGTGTTTCCCTGGCACTCCTAGCTAACACTTCCTTACACACATTGGCACATCTTGATCGCATGTCACCATAGAACTCTAGCATTCCTTAGCATTGCCAAGCGTGCCTTGTAACTCCTCCTTAACACACTTGGAACTCACTAACACTCCATGCCACACACTCTTATTCCTTCATTTTCATGCATTATGACCTAGTGCTCACTTGTGTTTCCCTAACACTCCCTAACACTCCTTGGCACACATTGGCACACCATGGCACTTATCACATCTTAGTAGGATTTCCTAACACTCTATTGTCTATTGGCACCACTTATCATACGTTGTCACTCCCTCCTTAGCACACCTATAACTTGTTATCACTCCCTATCATACACGCATATTCATTCATTTACATGTAATTGAAACGAGTCCTCCCTTGTGTTTCCTTGGCAATCCCTAGCATGTGTTGGCGCCACATCCTAGAACCTAGCACACATTGGCATGCCTTAGCACTTGGAATGTCTTGACATGCCTAACATTCCTTGGAACTTTTTAACATTTGTTAGCACTTCCTAAAATTCCTTGCACACCTTAGCACTCCCTAGTTTTCATGCCCTCATAGATAACCTTACTATTTTTGTGTCTTGGGAACCCAACCAAATCATTGAAAAAATAGTGTTGAGCCTAGACCAAAGTCTCCCTTCGTCTCAAACTACTTTTTCCATCCTTTTGTCACAATCGTAGGCTTTCCTCCTACAAGTCCTAATATGAAATTATTCTAACACACTTCTTCCA
The DNA here is from genome assembly GCA_031772625.1 of Pinus tabuliformis. Lineage (NCBI taxonomy): Eukaryota > Viridiplantae > Streptophyta > Pinopsida > Pinales > Pinaceae > Pinus > Pinus tabuliformis. Next base: position 1,806,704,558 of record CM062817.1, on the reverse strand, counting down.
TGGGACACCTAAAAATCACTGATACTCCCTGGCATAATCTCTTATTCATTCATTTCCATGCACTTTGACCTAGTTCTCCCTTATGATTCCTTGACACTCCCAAAAACTCTTTGACATCCATTGACACTATCTAGCATATGTTAGCACGCCTTTTCATTCCTTGGCATGCCATGTAACTCTTTAATTTTCATTCCATTTTAACTACCCTTATTTTCTTTTTGACTTAGGAACCCAACCAAGTCCTGCCTCGACTACAAAAACTTTACCAAGTTACATTTACTACAAATAGGCTATTCCTTGTTCCCCTAATGGACTGTAAATAATCTTAGGCTTCTCATGTCCAATATTAACTCATCCCACTTAACAAGTTACCAAGTCAAGGATCACATCCAACAATGCCCATAAAACAACTAAGCAACATACTTTACATCTTCACATGCCATACCATCTGGCATGTATAACAATCCATTGGCACTACATGGCACACATTATCATCCCCTGCATTCCTTGGCATGATTTTCCACTCCTTAACAGACCCTACCACTCCCTAACATGCCTTAACACTCTAGCATGCCTTGGCACTGCCTAGCATATACCCTTGTCACTCCCTCCTTAACACAATTGGAACTTGTTGACACTCCCTATCACACACTCTTATCTATTCAATTCCATGCTATTTGAACTAGTTCTCCCTTGTGTTCTCATGACATTCCTTGACACACATTAGGACACCCTATGAGTTGGCACATCTTGGCATGTCGCCGTGGCACTCTAGCATTCCTTGGAACTACCTAGCATACCTTGTCACTCCCTCCTTAGTACACCTAAAATTCACTGGCAATCCCTGTCACACACTCTTATTCATTCGTTTCCATGCATTTGAAACTAGTGTTCCCTTGTTTCTCCCTGACACTGCATAACTCACCCTAGCATGCATTGGCACACCTTAGCACCTAGCACATCTTGTCATGTTTTCCTATCCTCTAGAATGTGTTAGCACTGCCTAGCATACCTTGTTACTCCCTCTTTAGCACAACTTGAAATAACTGACACTTCTTGTCACAAACTCTTAATCATTCATTTGCATGCATTATTTTCACCTAGTGATCCCTTGTGTTTCCCTAACGCTCCCTAACACTTCCTAGAACTATTTGGGACACCTTAGCACCTAGCACATATTGGTTGCATGTCGCTCTGGCATGCTAGAATGACTTAGCACTGCTTAGCATACCATGTCACTCCCCTCTTACCGCACCTAGAACTCATTGACACTCCCTATCACACACTCTTATTCGTTCATTTCCATGAATTTTGACCTAGTGCTCCCTTATGTTTCCCTAGCACAGATTGACTCTCACCACACATTGGCACACCTAACTGCAATGAGTTTAACTAATAGTCAATCCAAAAACCCTTCCAGAGTCTAGCTAGTTGCTTGTTCCTCACTAAGATATTAGGGTTAAGTTTATTGTACAGTGTTCAGTGTGAAAATATTACTAGGTTTTTCTATCGCATAGAGTAATTATGATTTCCCCATGTACACAAGGATAATTGAGAAGTGTTTCCCATAATCATGCAAGTGGAACTTCAACATGTACATCAGGGTAACCACAAAATATTTATCATATTTACACAATGCAAGGTGATAGGAAAATATTTACATTATATACGTGAATGTGCTAAGATTATGACCATTATCATCATATCTACATATTTACCACAAGACAAGGGTCATTACAACTCCTTAAAAATAGGCATAAGGACTTCCTCTTTTGCAGCTCCTTTCCCACAAGGGTTTAATTGAAAAACACATAGTTCCTTTAAATATTTGTAGGTTGAGGCAGCCACTTCAAGCCCTTGAACTTAAAGATAATCAAATATTTGCAATTTGTTACAATAATAAGTCCATTATGCACACTCCTCATCTTAGAGTTGGGTAGAGAGGGAGAATACTTGATTGATGCCAACCTTGTAAATGTAGAACTTTGCCTACTCATTGGTTGGAAACTCCACATCTAGTTGACACCATTAACACACACCAAAAGTCCAAGATACCCATAATATGTGCCCTACACCCACGGGCTTAGACTAGACCTCCATAAAATGTACCTTCAACTTTAGATGTCCCAAAACAGTAATATCCTAACCCTAGCCTATTTGTTAGATTTTTGTAACTTTCCCCTTAACTAACATTTGTTTTTAACTATTTAATCCACTTACCATATAATCTCTCTTGTTTGCACCCACCTAGTATACAATAACACTTATGTTTTTAATACAACCAAGTTAAGAGGGCATGTTTCTTTCTTACACTTAAATATTTTCAATACAACCAAGTTAAGAGCACGTGTTTCCTTCTTAAATTCCAAAAGTATAACATGTATATCTCTATAAACTAACAACAAAATCATTGCATAAAAAATGTAAGCTTAAAATTAAATTAAAATTAGATTATTTATTATTATGATAAATACACCAAATATGGAAAAATTGTTTTCAAACACAACCATGAAAAAAAGTGTTAGTTTATCAAATACAACTACAAACTTATTAAGCCAGACTAGATCCATCTTAACCCAGATATATCAAGCGCCGAGAGGGATCTAATCTCTCGATGTGCAAACCTCCTTTTTGGCGCTTGATCCAGGTTAAGATGGATCTAGGTTGGTTATCTAATACTATATAATATCTATATTTGTATCTATGTGTCTCTTTCTTATTCCCTCTCTCTATCTCACCCCCCAAACATATACACTCTCTCTCCATATCTATCTCTCTCCTCCCTCTTCCTCTTCGCCTCTCTCTTCTCTTTATCTCTCCTCTCTCCATCGCTCCCTTGTTACTCCCTCTCTCTCTCTACCTTTCTCCCTCTATGTATTTCTTCTTCCTTCCCTCTATCCCCCCCTCTAACTTCATCTCTCTCTCCTCTCTCTTATTCCTCTCTCTCCCTTTCTCTCTCACATCCCTCTGTCCCCCCCCATCTCTCTCTCTCTCCCCCCTCCATATTAGTGCCTCCCTCTCTCTCTCTTTCCCTTCTCTCCCTATCTTTATCCCCACCTTTTCTCTCTCTCCCCTCCTCTCTTCTCTCCCTCTCTCTCTATCCATCTATCCCTTGTCACTCCCTCTCTCTCTCCACCTCTATCTCCCTATGCCTTAGTTCTTTCCTCCCTCTCTCTCCGCAACTATCTCCCTATGCCTTAGTTCTTTCTTCCCTCTCTCTCTCCCCCACTCTCTTCTTCTCTCTCTCCCCTCTCTCTCTCTTCCTACCTCCTTCTCTATGTCTCCTCCCATCACTCTCTCACTCTCTCTTTCTCTCTCTCTCTCTCTCTCCCCACCCTCCATATTTGTCACTATCTCCCTCCCCTCTCTTCCCTTCACTTTGCTTGCTATCATCGCTTGGGTCCTTAGTTAAGATAGATCTATGTTGGTTCTTACTAATATTTGTATTATATAAATTTCACATCAATAATTCAAAAGTATTCTCATTTTTAATTCTATTAAAACCTTAATTTAATTTATATGGGAATAATTTTAGTAGTTGTGAGGATAGAGGGTTTATATGTATCTCAAAACTAATTACAACCCTTTTCCTATTAGCTTCAAATAAAAAATGTTCTAAAATTAAATTAAATTAAAATATTTTTATTGTGAAATAAGTTATGGTTTTTGGGCATGTGGTATTGATAAGGCATGATATTCACCCATGGTATTGTAACAAAGCCTATTTACAAGTTAATAATATCCATGGTAAAGTGGGGGTGAATATCGATGGTTAAGAATCTTGTCATATTGTTATAAAATATTTAGATTGTGAAATAAGATATGATTTTCTAGCATGTGGTATTGATAAGCCATGGTATTATCCCATGCTATTGTAACAAAGCCTATTCATAATTTCAGAATATCAATGACAAAGCGGGGGTGAATATCCACGATTAAGAATCCCGTCATATTCTTATAAAATATTTTGATTTTGAAATAAGTTATGTTTTTTGGGCATGTGATATTGATAAGCCATGGTATTGGCCCATGGAATGAATATCTATGGTTAAGAATATTTTCATATTGTTATAAAATATTTTGATTGTGAAATAAGTTATTTTTTTAGAGCATGTGGTATTGATAAGCCATAGTATTGGCCCATGGTATTATAACAAAACCAATTTTTTACAGATTAATAATATCCATTTTAAAGTGGGGGGTGAATATCCATGGTTAAGAATCTTGTCATATTGTTATAAAATATTGTGGTTGTGAAATAAGTTATGGTTTTTGGGCTTGAGGTATTGATAAGCCATAGTATTGGCTCATGGTATTTTAACAAAACCTATTCACAAGTTAATAACAAAATCAAAATATAACAAACTGAATTTTATTATTTTTATTATTAATTGAGCCAACATTTAGATTTTTTCACTCATCCCCATACTTTTGACTTTTATTATTATTATTATTTAACTAAGCCCATATTTAGAATTGTTTACATACCTACATTACACCTACACATATAGTCTATACTCTATAAATATTGTATTTATTGTTTTCTAGGGAGGGAAATTTTAACATTTTAAAAAAAATTCAGCCTTAATTTTGAAGTAACAAAGCCCTCCTAATTCCAATCTTCATTTACTTTCTAAAACAAGTGGTATATTTTCAATTTTCATAGAGCGGGAGGGAAAATGAGATTGAAGAGATTTGTGAATTAAATTTTCACTTTTCATGAGGTCGAGGGACGGAAAACTAGTAGCATACTTTCACTTTTCATAGGGCCGAAGGGAAAATGAGATTGAAGAGAGTTGTGAATTAAGGTTTTACCAGTAGCAGATTGATATCGAACCCCACCATTAGATCTTAAATCCATTGATGGTGCTCATGTATGTTTCATTTATAACCTCGCTACATTTACAACCCACTTTTAGTCTTCTTCCACACATGGAGGAGTACACACACCTCAGATCTCTGGTTCAAAATTCACTATTTTTTTCATCCTTGCTTTTAAGTTTACGAGTAGCATATTTTCACTTTTCATAGGGTGGGAGGGAAAACGAGATTGAAGAGAGTTGCGAATTAAGGTTTTACCAGTAGCAGACTAATATCTAACCCCACCATTGGATCTTCAATCCATTAATGGCACCCAGGTATGTTTCATTTCTAACCTCGCTGCATTTCCACCCCACTTTTAGTCTTCTTCCACACAAGGAAGATTGGTTCAAAATTCACTATTTTTTTATCCTTTCTTTTAAGTTTAAGAGTAACATGTTTTCACTTTTCATAGGGCAGGAGGGAAAACGAGATTAAGGTTTTATCAGTAGCAGACTAATATCGAACCCCACCATTGGATCTTCAATCCATTAATGGTGCCTAGGTATGTTTCATTTCTAACCTCGTTGCATTTCCACCCCACTTTTAGTCTTCTTCCACATAGGGAGGAGTACACACACCTCATATCCCCCACAATTGGATCTTCAATCCATTAATGCCCCCCATGTATGTTTCATTTCTAACCTCGCTGCAATTACACCCCACTTTTAGTCTTCTTCCACAGAGGGAGGAGTACACACACCTCAGATCTCTGGTTCAAAATTCACTATTTTTTTCATCCTTTCTTTTAAGTTTACGAGTAGCAAATTTTCACTTTTCATAGGGTGGGAGGGAAAACGAGATTGAAGAGAGTTGTGAATTAAGGTTTTACCTCTTCAATCCATTAATGGCGCCTAGGTATGTTTCATTTCTAACCTCACTGCATTTTCACCCCACTTTTATTCTTCTTCCACACAAGGAGGACTCGTTCAAAATTCACTATTTTTTTCATCCTTTCTTTTAAGTTGAAGAGTAGCATATTTTCACGTTTCATAGGGCAGGAGGGAAAATGAGGGAACATAGGTAAAAGAATATGTATTTCTCTTTCTTTTACGGTTTGTCTCTATAGAGTTGATTTTACTGGGTGTACATTATATGCGTTTCAAAATTTATTTTTAGGAAATCCTATTTTTATTCTTTCCAAGAAAAACTCTCTAGGGAATCCCAATGGATGTTCCCCACATTCATGGATGGCATCCCTGGTAAACCCATTGGCATTGACTAGTGCACCACACCCAAGGGATTTTAAACAGGGCACCTGCCAGCACAGAACTAGCCAAATACCCAGTAACATTAATGACACTCGGTTGGGCTAACCCCTTGGGCTCAATAAATCATAATGAACTACACTATTTTCCATATTAACATATTGATCCTATTTAACATTTTGTTAGAGTAACCACAACAATCCAAGCATGTTCCTATTTTTATTTTGGTTTTTAATTCCTTCTCTGGTGTGGTGACAACTTTATATGACTATATAGATGTTTATTTTTGTCAGAGTATATGTTGAAAAGTATATGCTCTCTTACATTCTACCTTGTATGTTATGTATTGTTGGAGTTCAGTTTCATTAGTTGTGACCAAAGAACTGTGTCAGGCATGTGTACAAGGATTCTTGTATCACTATTTATAAATTGAACATTGTCCTTAAACAGGCAAAGTAGATCCTTAATGCTACATGTTTGTATCTCACGAAACTTCCAATCCTAATAAATGAGGTGAAATTTAAGTGTTTGTAGAATCCAAATCTCAAGTTTTGTGAATTCACTCATATATGGTCCTGGAAAAGCGAAGTGAAATTTAATTATTTCCAAATCTTAAGTTCTGTGAATTCACTCATATTTGATGCTGGAATTTTTTGAGCAAATGGGAAGAATTCCTTTTAGTTGCATTCAATTTTTCCAAAAATAATACTAAATTTCTCCCTGACTAAAATTCTCCCTGAAGTGGCTTTGGGATTGAAAATTTTGTAAATATTTTTAGGGAAACAACCCAAAATACTTTTTCCATATTAGAGTTTTATAACACTAGGTACTAAAATAGTCTTCTATTTTCTGCTGCAAATGTTTGATAGAGTTTTCCTAGAAACTGATCAGAAAATTAGGTAGATGCACTGGACGGACTAAATAATTTTTAATGAATAATCACTTAACATAAATGATATATTAGGTTTCATAAATATATAACTTAGAAGCATGAAATGAAGAAGAAACCTTAATGAGATTGACATATTCTTAATTGAGTTGAATGAGACTAGGAATAACTTTGACTAGAGGGTGTTGAAAATGGCATAATTTTGTTCTGGTTGGATAGATTTAGAACTAAAAATAAACAATTTTCTTGCTTTCATAACTTGGGGATACTTTTGTATCTCAAGTCTCAACGTTATTGAATAATATGATTTATGCCTTTCAATGTTGAGATATCATGTGATACCACTTGCTAGTAACCTAAACACTTTGGATGAAAATTTAGTTGTGAATTTTACTTGCAAAAGATATAAGTGAAAATATAGATTAATTGTCCCTTGTGTATAATTTCCTTGAAATTTTGCTACTGCTTGAATGAATAAATCTGAAACTAATTATTGCATGAAGAAAAAAAATATCTCTACCAATTTGTAGTGGAATAGAACAGAAACAAAACATAGTCACACTATAGAAAAATAAATAAAATTTTCTAGGGAACTCAACTGGGAAAACCCTCTTCTAGCTGTAGAAATTTAAAATACTATTCGTATTAGACTTTGAGACACCTTATTCAAGACCAGGTTCATCAATGCTTATTGCTTTCCATATTCATTTTCATAAGCATTAGGGTTGTTGTCTGTCAAATCAGAGTAGATAAAACGTGTCTCTTTGATTTCAGAAAGCAGATCAGGATCAACTTCATCCAAGAATCCCCTAGAAGGCTCATCAGTAGCAAGAAGAAAAGCCTTTTTTTATTTTATTTCATCACATGCATCCATCATAATCATTGATTTGTCTTCATTTCTTTCAAAGTCATTTTTAATGTTAGATGCAAAAGGTAATTTAGTATGATATAATCCTTAGGTAACCAACCTCAGACATATTGTTGATTAATTTATGTTTTTTGAAGTTTATTGAGTTTGAATTTTATCATGAAACTACTAGAAGCATACTAGAATGGGTGAGTTGATTATCTTGATAAAAATGTTATGGTTTGATCTAGTCCTTGAAAGGAACTTATAATTGATGGTCAAAATTTCACCTTCCTTTCATTTTTTTATCTTCACATATAACAAATATCTTTATGTCATAGCCTCTAGCAAGATATATATACAGTAACTTCCACTTAGAAGTTGGATGCCATCATTTTGGAGCTTGAGCTTACTCAACTTACCTTTGTTTGCATTGAAAATGTCATTAGATCTCATTATATCGTCTATCGCAGAGCATGAATCCAATTTACCTTTGTTTTTGTTAAATATGTAATTAGATCTTGCTATATCATCTTTTCTAGAGAATGAATCCAATTTCTCATAGTCCATTTGCTTGAGGTATAACAAAGCTACTTTAATTCATTAAACTTACTTTTCATATTCTATTTGTTGATTGTGATTCTAGAGGCCACATATGCATTGGAAAAGGGGCATATTTAATGAAGTGCGTAAGGAGAGGGATGCCTCAGTTATGCCCATTCCAACTTTATAAGGTATGTAATAAATTTTTTTAAAAATTATCCATAGAATGATGTGCTTTAACTTTTTCTTTTGATAATGGATTATTTATGTGATCTCCCCTCTCTTACACACAACCAGAGTCTAGACATACATGGTTTTTTGGAATATGTGGACAATGGACAGATTTATGCTAACCATTTACTTAGAAATTTACATTGTAGAAGATCGAGCATTTACAGTTGAATATTTCCTTGCCACTAAATTAGAGTTGAAGAGTCGGACTCCTATTTTTCAGGCATATACCTCACTTTTAAATCAAGTTATTGCTGACTCTGCATAGACCTTTCATGGGAGGGCAAAGAGTGATCACTACCATTGCTTAATATTTCTGTAGACCAAGTAACGATTCCAAATGTGTATAAATTAGTGGCTCCTTGGAGAATCCCAAGAGTGGCACTATTGTAACAATAAGAAATTCATTTATTTTGAGTTCTTCATTAGTGCATTGATAGTATATTGTTCATTCCATACAATACCTCAACAATGTATGATCAAATTATAGTTAAACCTGTCATAATATTTTGACTTACCCTCTTTTAGAGGGAAACTAGAGTGCGTGTCAAGCTTGCACATCACAATTGTATCATGTAAAGTTTACTTGGGACAGGTTTTGTGGATCTAAGCAGCAATATACCTATTGGAATTCAAGAGGCAACAATACTACAAAGTGGGAAAGAGGTTTCACAGTTAACCTAGATTTCACATTATGGTTGGAGTTAGTTTGTTGGAAAGATGCTAGATACCCCAACTTACTTTTTATGACTGTGTGCAAGATTGAATCCTCCGACATATTTCTTGCTCAATTGTCATTAAGTGATGGGTTTTCTCAGAAGTGCTTCACACCTATAAACTTTATTAGAGTTGTTCTTGAGTCTTCGGAGGTGGTTAGATTTTCAAAGCACACACGTACAAGAAGAGGAGAAATAATATACCTGGCTAATTTGAAGTTATCTACCTGTGAATAGGGTGTTCCCATTAGTAAACATGACAACTCACTCTACTTATTTCTAGTGAACAACTTTGGGACTTGCCATGAATCATGAGACAATTCCAACCCCATAGCTATAAATTTATTATTTAAATCTATACCCAATAGATTATAATCTGCACAAGGAGAACTCCATTCTTGTTTCGAAAGAACCTGCAATCGACTTGTACCATGCTATTTAATATTTTATGTATTTATTCACATCCTTGGTCTGTGACATAATGATGCAACATGATACCTTGTATTTTCTATTCTGACACTCCTAAAAAATAATAAAATATGCCCAAATATATCATTTCAAATGATTTATGTAGCTCACCTTTTGGTTTCTCAATTATCGAAGTTGTTACGTATATTTATGAGAACTTCTACAACCGATACCACAGTGACAATATATGTTATAGTTTTATCTGTGTTTCTCTAAAGGTGGTTCTCCTTCAGTAGAGTAGCAATACACTGTAGTTTCCATTTAAGAGAGAAGTGTACCCAGTAGCAACCTTGGCCTATGTGCAGATTGGTTGAATGCACATTAGACTCTATCTGTTGTTTTGAAGGTGTTTCGCCTTCAACAATACTTCATCTCAGTAGATACTTTCGGTCTACACCTTTAGTAGATGCATGGAACCTTGGGATACATGTTATAGATTATAGTTTTCCTATGAGGTTGTAGCAGCGATGAAAGAAGTGCATCAATTTTAGGCATATTTAGTATGCTTTTATAGTTTGACTTAGATGCTCACTTTTCTTAATTTAGGTGTTTTTCTTGGTTTTGTTTTATGCACAAATTCATCTTTAAGAAAAGTGCATAGTAGAGAAGGGTTCTATATTTTGAGTAGGGGATACACTTCTAGGTAGGAGGTACTCTATTCTAGGAAGCTTTTGCCGTGAAGGTTAGTGGCTTTATCCGGGAATCCCAAGAGGTGCTATTGTAGCAATAAGAAATTCATTTAATTTGAGTCCTTCATTAGTGCAATGATAGTATATTGTTTATTCCATGCAATACCTCAATACTATATGATCAAATTATAGTTAAGATTGTCATACTATTTTGACTTATCCTATTTTAGACGGAAACTAGAGTGTGTGTCAAGCTTGCACATCACAATTGTATCATGAAGAGTTTACCTGGCACGAGTTTTGTGGATCTAAGTAGCCAGATACCTGTTGTAATTCAAGAAGGAAAAATACTACAAAGTGGGAAAGAGGTTTCGCAGTTAACCTGCCTTTCACATTATGGTTGGAGTCAATTTGTTGGCAAGATGTTGGATACCCCAACTTCCTTTTTATGACTGAGTGCAAGATTGAATCCTTCGACATATTCCTCACTCAATTGTCATTAAGCGATGGGTTTTCTCAGAAGTGCTTCACATCTATAAACTTTACCAGAGTTGTTATTGAGTCTTTGGATGTGGTTATATTTTCAAAGCACACACGTACAAGAAGACGAGAAATAATATGCCTGACTAATTTCAAGTTATCTTCCCACGAATAGCGTGTTCCCTTGCATAAACCTAACGAATTGCTCTACTTCTTTCTAGTGAGAAATCTGGGACTTTTCATGAATTGTGAGACAATTTCAACCCCATAACTATCAATTTCTTATTTAAAGTTATACCCACTACATTAGAACCTGCACAAGGAGAATTCTATTCCTGTTTCAAAATAACCTGCAATCAACTTATACCATGCTATTTAATATTTTATGTATTTCTTCGCATCCTTGGCCTGTGACATAAAGACGCAACAAGTTACCTTGCATTTTCTATACTAACACTCCTAAACAATAATAAAGTATGCCCAAATCTGTTATTTCAAATTATCTATAGATCTCACCATTTCATTTTTCAATTATCAAAGTTATTACATATATTGATGAGATCATCGACAACTGAGGCCACATTGACAATATCTATTAGATTTTTATCCATGTGGCACTAAAGGTGTTTTTCCTTCAGCATCACTACAATACATTGTAGTTTCCATTCAGTGGAGAAGTGTACCTACTAGCAGCCTTGGTTTGTGTGCAAATGGGTTGAATTCACAATAGACTTTATCTATTGTTTTGAAGGTGTTTCTCCTTCAATAATACTTCATCTTAACAGATCCTTTCAATCTACACCTTCAGAAAATGCATATAGCCTTGAGGTACATGCTATAGATTCTAGTTTTGCTTTGAGGGTATAGCAACAATGAAATAATTGCATCAATTTTAGGAATCTTATTTTTGTTGTATGAAAGCATGCTTGTCTAGTGTTTCCAAAACTTATATAGAGCCATATTTATTATACTTTTATAGTTTGACTTAGATGCTCACTTTTCTTAATTTAGGTGTTTTTCTTAGTACTATTTTATGCATAGATTTATCTTTAAGAAAAGTGCCCAATAGAGAAGGGTTCTATATTTTGGGCAGGGGACACTCTTCTAGGTAGGAGGTACTCTATTCAAGGGAGCTTCTATTGTGCATATTAGGTGATTTATCCTAGACAGAGTTCCAAGTCCTTGCCTCCTTGACAAAGTCCCTGCCACACAAGACACTGGTGGATAGAGTTCCAAGCCCCTAAATTTTCCAAAAATCCACCTGACCCTAGCTATCTAGCCTAAAATCCTTTACATTCTAGTCATCTCTTGGTTGTCATTTCATAGAGAGAGCCCTCTTTGGTTTGGCAGAGCTAGCTACCAAGCTAAAAGCTTGGTCTGTGGTTACCTCCGTCATTCTCTTCATCAGCTTGGGACATTATGGAGGATAACAAAGGGCATGACAACTAGGGAGCGCCAAGGTGTTCTAGTGAATGTAAGGTTCCCAAGTCATGGAAAATTGCAATGCTAATTATGAGGTCATGACTGCCAAGGTCTGTTAGGGAATGCTAGGGCATGCTAAGATGTGCCAGATAGTATTAAGACATGTAAAATAAGCTAAGATGTGCCAAGTGTTAAGGCATGCCAAGATGTGCAAGGGTTCCAACTCCCTGCCTCCTCTTCTTCCATATGATATCCACTTATGACATTTCCTTTGCAATATTTGATGCATTTGATAGTTATAGGTCATTTATAGGTTATAAATGTCTTCAGAGTTTCACTTCTAATTGAGTTTTCAACTGAACATATTGATTCTCTTAAACATAACTATTTTTCTCTCCACCCAATTTTCATAACTTTGATAACCATTAGGTAGAGACCATCATCTTCGATGTTCCTTTTCTTGTTTAGTAAAATATTTCTGAGACTTTAATTTATTGAAAGTTGTAGAATTTACAATTTATGAAGTTTCAAGGTCTAATTTTAAAAAATATAATTCTTTAAAGGGTGCTAGCTCAATGGAAGAGCACCTGCTCTACAAACAGGAGGTTGGTGGTTCAATTCCGTTATGCCCTGACATCCATATGGAATGGCGATGATAAATTTTCGGTGATGGAGGCTCTTTTGACCATCACTAATGAGCTTTGGTGACATTTTTCGACCCTCACCAAAAATATGAAATGGTGACAGTCAATGAACGCCACCATATATATGCATCAATAATGACGACCCTCAAAGGTCTGTAACCATAAATCGTTGTTGTTGATATGAAATGATGATGGTCGTTATCCATCATTATAGTCATTATTCGTGATGGACATTAAATGTCACCACAACACCTATACTTCTAGCAATGTGGCTTTTGGTGACGGTCAATGAATGTCACCATATATATGCACCAATAGTGACAACCATTAAAGATCCATCACAATAAATCATTATTGTACATATGAAATGGTGACAGTCACTATCCGTCATTATATTCAATATTCATGATGGACCTTCAATGTCACCATAAAACCTATACTTTTGGCGATGCCACCTTTGGTGATGTTCAATTTTTGGTGATCGAGGCTATGGTCCGTCACCATTGCTCATATGTAATGGTGAAGATCGCTATCCATCATTATAAATCATTATTGGTGACGAACTTTGAATGTCACTACAACACCTATACTTTTGGCAACGCCACCTTTGGTGATGTTCAGTTTTTGGTGACAGAGGCTATGGTCCATCACCATTGCTCATATGAAATGGTGATGGTTGTTATACATCATTCTAAATCATTATTGGTGATGGATTTTGTATGTCACTACGACACCTATAATTTTGGCGATGCTACCTTTGGTAACATTCAGTTTTTGGTGACAAATTATCTTTTGACCATCACCAATGAGCTTATGATGACATTTTTTCCCCTCACTAATGTCCTTTTTTCTTGTATTGCCCGCATTATGTAAGATCTACCACACTTCCCTATTGTTGCAGACCAATGTGGTATCCTCCAGCTTGTGATGCACATCCAACCCACCCATCGCTGTAGAAACAATAACAACACAATGGAAGTAGTCGACTGTTAGGGAGAGACTAGCAACAATCCACACTAACAACAACAATGGTAAAAACATGGTGGGGGTTTGAGGTAAAAGGACAGTGAAAATGGCTAGTAGATTTCGGAAATCGCAAAGAATCATGGAGAATTACGGTAGTACGATGGAATAATTACAATAATTAATTTCGATGCATTGGGAAAATACCAATAGGGTATGGGTGTACAAAATTGAAATTCCAATGCATCATTGCCATTATTACAAAATCACAGTATTTTTGGGTTACCATTCGTATCAGATTTAGTAATGATGTATCATTATTGTGGTTTATGTACGCGATCGTTTATTCATGACGGGACCCCCCGAACTTAAATGTGGACGTCCGCGACATGTATATTTCTCATTAATCGAATATTTTAATTGAATCCATAAAAGTAAACAGAGGCATACCCGAGGACCTATGTGGTGGTGGAGTAATGGCAATGTAACTGGCGGAGTAACAACAATGTCGGAGTAATAGCAGTGGCAGAGTAACAGCACCAGCGGAGTAACAACAGTGGCAGAGTAACAACACCGATGGAGTAACAGTACCAACGGAGTAACAACATTGGTGGAGTAATAGCATTGGCAGAGTAACAACGTAGATGGAGTAACAACATCCATCACTTAGAAAAATTTTCAGGAGTAGCAACAGTGGCAGAGTAACAGTCCTAGTGGAGTAACAACAACAGTGGAGTAACATCACCGACGGAGTAACAACATCTACTTTTACTTGGAAAATTTTCTTTCACCTCCTCCTTGTCATATTTTTATCATTATCCCTGAAAAAGACAAACAATTTAGCAGTAACAACACACACACACAAACACACACACATATAAAGGGAAAAGAGAGCATTCTCTACACCAACGACCATCGAACTAGATTTATCAGAGAGATGTTTGATGAAGGAATCCTTAGAAGTTGGACAGTGGTATAATTTCAGACGATGTCCATTCACTAAGAAATAAGTATGAGTGTCATCTATTGTAACTAATCTGACTGTTCCATTGTCAAATGCAACATCTACTTAATAGGGTCCCACCCAGTGAGTGCGAAGCTTCCCTTTGAAATCTTTGAACCGGGAGTCATAGAGCAATGCCCAATCTTCTATATGAAACACCTTGTTCTTGATAAATTTATTATGCCACTTCATTCTCTGTTGTTGAATAGCAGTAGTTTTTTAGACATACACTGAATGGGTTTCATCTAATTTAGTGAGCTGTTCCAGCTGGTGTTTATGGGCCTCGGATAAGTCTAATTCTCCTTCCAAAGTTGTTCTGAGTGTGTTGATCTCAAATTCAACTAGAAACAAGGGGAATTTCCCATAGACTAACTCAAATGGTGAAAACCTAGTTGTATTCCACCATGTTGACCTATATTCCCAGAGAGCTTTTGGAAGTTTCTGAGACCAATCCCGGTGATGGCTTGCTACATTTTTCATCAAGATATTTTCCAATACCTTGTTTGTACTTTCTACTTGTCCATTCGCTTGGGGATGGTAAGGAGTCATCACTCTGTGTTTAACCCCATAGTTTTGCATAAGCCTTGCTATCGTGTGGGATGTGAACTATGCCCCTCATTCTGAAACAATCTCCCTTGGAGTACCATATCGAGCAAAAATCTCTTCAAGAATAAAATCTGCAACGACCTTTTTTGTTGCTTTTGCAACTGCTCTCGCTTCCACCCACTTAGTCACATAATTAGTGTAGATTAGAATGTGAACCTTTTGATGAGAAGGTGGGTTCAAAGGTCCAACGAAATCAATTTCCCACTTCTCAAAAGGTTTGAGGACTACCTGGCGCTGTAGTGGCATCTCATCTGATTTTCCAGGCTATCCCATGTGTTGACAACTGTCACATTTTTGGACATAGTCTCGGGAATCACGAAAGATAGAAGGCTAGTAATATCCCATTTGCAGCACCTTGTGGCCTGTTCTTTTATCTGCAAAATGTCCTCCACAAGTCCCATCATCTACAACCTTCAATATCTCATAGATGTCGTCCTCAAATACACAACACCAAATTTGTTGATCAATCCCTGTGTGAAAAAGGTACCCTGCCATCTATGTATATCAGGTACTATGATGAATATTTTTTCATTGTTCCCTGTATGACAAGTGATGAGGTAACTTACCTATAGCAAGATAGTTAGCAATATCTGCATACCACGGAGTGTTAGAAGAAACTGAAAAAATATGCTCATCTGGAAAGCTATCTTAGATGGGTGTACCTTCAACATTATTTTCTAGTCTAGATAGAAAATCAGCAACCACATTGTCCTTTCCTGGTTTATCTACTATGGTAATGTCAAATTCTTGAAGTAGCAAAATCCATCTTGTAATATGACCAAGAGTAATGGGTTTATTCATCAGATACCTGATTGTTGCGTGATCAGTATGTATAAAGGTGGGATACCCGGTAATATAATGGCAAAACTTGTTGATGGCGTAGATGACGGAAATGAATTCTTTTTGAGTCACTGTGTAGTTTAACTCAGTAGGAGTGAAGTTCTTACTAATATAGTAAACTTCATATGGTACCTTGTCCACTTGCTGTCCCAAAACAGCCCCTACAGCTGTCTGAGAGGATTCAACATGAATATGGAATGGTAATGTCTAGTCTAGCCCTCGAAGGATCGGAGCACTACAGACAAGTTCCTTGATCTTCACAAAGGTTGCATCACAATCATTTGTCCACACAAAATCTGCATGTTCTGTCAACAATTGATAAAGTAGATGTGCTATTTTAGCAAAATTTTCTATAAAACGCCTGTAATAACCAGCACAACCAATACAACTACGTACTTGTTTGGGTATTTTAGGTATCGAGAAGTGAAATATTACCTTTATCTTAGCTAGATCCATTCAAATTCCTATAGTTGAAAGTAAATGCCCCAAGGCTATTCCTTCCTCCATCATCATGTGGAATTTTATTGTACTCAAAGAGACATGTGCCCGTTTACACCTTTCAAGAACTTTTTCCAGGTTCTCCAACCCCTCTTCGAATGAGTCCCCATATGGAGTGAAATCGACCATATAAATCTCAACTGCCATATACTAGATCAGAGAAAATCCCCAAAATTGCCCTTTGGAACGTTGCAGGTGCATTACAGAGACCAAATGAAAGTACTTGATATGAAAAGGTTCCCCAAGGGCAGGTGAAAGTGGTGTTATCCTGATCTTCAGGAGGTATCTAGATCTGGTTGTACCCACTAAATTTTTCCAGGAAGGAGAAGAACTTCTTCCCAACCAAAGTATCCAAGACTTGATCAGTGAACGGTAAGGGAAAATGGTCTTTCTGTGTTGCCTTATTTATTTCTTTGTAATCCACACATATCCGCCATTTACCATTTTTCTTGGGGACAATCACCAACGGGGAAACCCATTGGCTATCTAAAATGGGGTAAATAAATCCTACACCGAGCAGCTTTTGAAGTTCTTCCTTGACAATGTCTTTCAGAGCAGGGTTCATCCTCCTCTAGGGATGTTTAACAGGACAAAAATCGTCTTTGATGTATATATGATGGGTACATAGATTGGTAGGACTCCCTTTCATGTCTGTGTAGTCCCAGGCGAAGGCTTCTTTATGTTTTCGAAAAACATCCAGGAGTTGTTTCGTCTAGGATTTTGACAGATATGGGTTAATATTTAGGGCCTTCCCTGGCTCTATCTCCATAAAAATGCTGTCGTGGGACATATTTGCAGGTAGCTCTTCGAATCCATCTGTTGTTTTAATATTTTCCTGCGTTTCATAGCTCAAGACAGACTCCAGGGTTCGCTGATTTGAATAACAGGGATAACTAATAAAAGTGGTAATAGTTTCATCTTTTGTTTCTGTTTTCAACTAAAGGGCCTGTCGAATAGCAAGGACTAGTCTTAATTCCTCATTTTCAGATTCAGGCTCTTCCTCTAGTAAAGGTTTCTTATGGCCAACTGACTTCACTGATGGGCTAGGTTTTGCAAGAGGGTATAACACAAGGTTTTTAGTAACCTTCCCATTTGAGATAGCCATGTGCCCAGAACGACACCCAATATAAGCGCTTGCGGTTGCCATCCACGATATTCCCATAATCACAGGCTGGCCACCAACTGGGGATTGCATTTGTAGCACTAGGAAGTCCATAGGGTAATGCCATGAATCGAATGAGATTGTGATATATTCCAACTTTCCTACTGGCTTGACTGTAGATTGATCTGCTAGCTCTAACATAGTAGGTGTATGTTTAAGATTTCAAAGACCCAGTGGGTGCAAATTTTCAGTAGTAATGACATTTATGGTAGCACCAAAATCTACCAGCACATTTGGAATTTCTACTCCATTAATTTTCACGGTTAGAATTGGGTTCCTGGGATCCCCATATTTCATAGGCATGGCCTTTCCCATCATAAAATCTAATAGCTTTCTCATCACATGAATGGCGAGTGGGTCCCTTGATTTCTGTTTAGGCTTCTTAGAACAATATTCCCTGAGAGTTTTTGCATATATAGGTATGTCCCTCATAGCTTGTAATAGGGGAATCTTAACAAATAAATTTTATAACTCCCCTAACAAGTCAAACTCAGCTTGAGAGATCTGTTTACTCAAGGTCAATATTTCCGGATAGGGTGGTTGAACTCGATGTTCTTGAGTAATTAGTGGCTAAGGAGATGTCTTATTTTTACTAACTTGGTTTGATTCCTCCTCGAATGTTTCTGATTCTTTTGCCTCACTACAAACTTGTGTAATGATAATAGGTGAGGGCTGAGCATCTACTACCCACCTAGATCTCAAATTCATCTCATAAAGTTCTATGGTGGAGATGTTGTATGAAGGTAGGTTGAGGGTGTCATCTTGCTAAGCTCCTTCATTGTTAGGATTTGGATTGGGCTGGATAGGAAGCTAAGGACAAATAGGCTGATTACTAGGAGACATATTAGAGGGAAACTGGAGTTGCTATTGTGGCATTGACGAGGGAAATGCATGTCAATTAGTGCAAAAAGGATGAAAGGATGGGTGGAAATGTGAGGAAAAGATAAGCAGATTTGGTGCCCAACATCTCTCCCCCAACTAGCCTTCTGCATGCCCTCATGCAGCTTTCCGTCTCCGCAGGTTTGGGTTAGTTCAACTGTGATCCTTGTGGAGTTGGGCGAGATCATATTATTTTTCCATGTCTGCTCCTGGGACCTTGTATCCCTCTGAGATAAGGATTTCCTTCCACCATTCATCCAATACATCATATGCTAGGTTATAATGCTCCACTAGCAACCAAATGACGAGGAACTTGAACTAGATTCCCATCCACTAGACCCTGCATGTTTGGACACATGCCACATATCTTGGTACCTGACTAAGTGCCCATGCAAAATTTGGTGCTCCAAAAGGTTCCCTGTTTCAGACAGATGTGGGTGACATCATCCACCTTTTCTGGCAACTATCAAGGGCCTCATCTTGGAATGTGACTATTTGTTGACACAAAGATCAATGTACCACCTTTGTGTCCTCAACATCCGTTCTCTATTTCCCTCAATCTGTAAAAATGTGGTGTGGTTATTGTACATGGTTACTAACCATTTATTCTCTCCTCCCATCATAAGGGGCTTCATGTTTTGATTTGACTCAAATGTATTGGAAGCCTTCTACCAGTTTATCTGATTGAGAGTGTAGGAGGTAAAAGCTCTTAAATGAATGTCCCCCACATATGGGACCGTATTAAATTCTTTGCCCGCATGTAGGGGGTATCCATGTAGATAGAGCTCACACATCAAGTGTTGGGTTGCTAAGTCATGTATTCTCATTATACGAAGGAACTATACACCATTCATGATTTCATGACTATTCTCTTTCTTAATGCTTTCCAAACAAAATAAAAGAAATCGCTCATGCAACAACAAGGCATAGCTAGAAGCAGGAGGGCGACATGCCATTACCTCTTGTGTCAGGCTAAACATTTGTTCTTTGTCAGCCTTCCATTCCTTCACTTGTTCTCCCAAATGTTCTACCTTGAGTTTTTGCTTTTCATACCTCAGTCGTAATATGTCCACGTGTTCTACATATTCGAAGATAGATTTGGATGCCTGCTCCTTGGCTCTTTTTACCTCATTCTGCTAGCGCGCTGCGGTGGGTTTCCAAGTTTGAATCTCAACTGTCAAGGAGAATTCACGACCTTCGAACAAGTGCTCGATAGGGTCCGTTTGGGTAGCAATAGAGGTCATCGACACATTGTCTACATGTATTTCTGCCTCGGCCACAGTAGCTTTTGGCTCCTTAGCCCACCGTTTATACTTCCTTACCTGTTTCTTGAGTCGATGCACCTGCTTCCTCAGTCTCTGAACCTCAGTTTTCAACCGCATTACATCCTTGAATTGTAGTTGGTATTTCTTATTAAGGGTAAGCCTCCATTGCTCACACAATTCTATCCACAATTACTTAACAACCACTTCATCTTGCTCTACAGCTGGTCTAGCAAGAAGTGGATTACTTGGAGGAATAACTTCTAGGCCTTCTGTTGGGTTCTCCTACCTCGGTTCCTCTCCCTCATTTACTTCTTGCTTGAAAACCAGCTCAATCGGCCTTGCAGCTAGTTCATCAAGTGGTGGATTACTCGGGAGAGTATCTATAGATTCATCTATCAAGACTGTCTTGCTTGGTCCCCCTTCCTAGGGAGAAACTGCTTCCTTTTTAACAACTACCTCGACTTGCTTTGGAGCTATTTCGGTAGGTGGCGGGTTGACCAAAGGAGTATCCACTAGAATTTCATCCAGAATCTCCCTTCTTGGTTCCCTCGTTTCAAAAGCACCTGCTTCTTCCTCTCCTCTGTGTTCCAGGGCATCCACCCAAACAACGCCTTCATCATCTGGCTGCTGTTCTTGTGGTTCTGTGGGGCGTTCTTCCTCCCTTTGTCCCTTGGGATGGTCTTGCTGGGAGTCCACAGCCAACAGACTAGCAACAATCAGGCCTTTAATTGACCCATCAAACTTCAAAATAGAAGGAACAACAACCTCCTCCTCTGAGCATCCGGGAGAACGAGACACCCTTGCCCATTTTGGAATGGAGGCACAAAAAGAAAACTGAAAATTGTTTTATGCTTGGTCTATAACAGTCTCGACTGTGACTTCAAGTTGTTTTCCCCTAACAATTCTGCTTTGGCCCAAGAATTTCTCGTGTGCGGCCTGTTGTCCCGTGGTTGACACTGGTTCTTATGGAGCAGTGTCAACCTCAGGATTTAATTCTTCCATCTTTTCCAGAGCTGAATGGGTTGGTGGCGGTTCTTGTGTGACATGACTGCCCATATCCAACATTTCCTGAGGAGATGACGCTGGCACTATTTCCTCTAACATGTGATTAATAAAGGTGGACTCTTGTATCACCATGTCAACCCCATCCATTGTGTCCATAATTTCTTCCTCTGTCGACTCCATGGTCTCTTCTATCTTGTGTCTCTCTCACCCTGGTCCATATTCTTCCATTGGCCCCACATTCGAGGCTAGTTCTTGTGGAACAACCTCATCTGTGGCACTAACAAATCCTTTTGTTTCAACTCCTTCTTCCCCTCATCAGTCTTCCTCCATTGGCCCCACGGTTGAGGTTGGTTCTTGTGGAACATCCTTTGTCGTGGTGCTGACAATTTCTTCCATCTCCGACCTTCCTTGCTCTGGTACATCTTCTTCCATCGACTCCACAGTCGAGGTTGGCTCTTGTGTAACAACATCGACTGTTTCTTCCACTTCAAGCTCCCTTGTTTTCTCTAATTCTTCGGCCTCCATTTCCATCTCTTTTGGCACTTCCTGAACTACATATTCATCCTCTGCTGCTGGTTCCTCTTCCATTCCTTTCAGCTCCTCTTCCCTAGTAGCTATAACAGCTTCTATCTCTTCTTCTGTCGATTCCTGGAATGTTTCCCACAGAATTTGAAACCGGGATAGTACATGCGTAACCAGTAGTCAAACCAACCTATGGCTCGTAATGACTACTACAACTGGTCATGAGCACCGAGCAGATTGCGCCATCAGTTGGAGCCTTTTTTAATGAAAAGAAAGGCATGTTCAACGAGAAGACCTTTGACTGTGAAAATTGGAGGCGAGCTAACACCTTAAAGTGATACTTGAATATGGTGGTGTACCTCCCTTCATAAGTTATGTATTTCATTACAAAACTTGCTACATCGCCCCATGGATGTGGTAATGAATTCCAGTCATACCCTGGCCTTTTTGAACGACGCTCTCATGAGCTTGCAGGAATGCTTCAGGAAACTCTGGGAGGGAGGTTCTTTGTGAAAGCCATCTCTGTCCTTGCTGGGGTAATCGACTAACTTCTGCGATGGCTTCCTCTGTGATAGGGATTTCTATCCCTCTAACCCGTGAGCTATCTTTGCCCAAGTTAAGTGCTAATTCTACTACAATTCCTTCGCCAAACCTATGCAACCTGTCGAGATAAATGTCCCAGCCTGTATTAACGAAGATCTACCACACTTCCCTATTGTTGTGGACTAATGTGGTATCGTCCAGCTCATGACACACAGCCAACCCACCCATCGATGTAGAAACAGTAACAACACAGTGGATGTAGTCGGCTGTTAGGGAGAGAATAGTAGCAATCCACACAAACAGCAGCAATGGTAACAACATGGTGGGGGCGCAAGGTAAAAGGACAGTGAAAATGGTCATTAGATTTTGGAAATCACAAATAATCATGGCAAATGACGATAGTATGATGGAATAATTACAATAATTAATTTCGATGCATTGGGAAAAGACCAATAGGGTATTAGCGTACAAAATTCAAATTCCAATGCGTCATGGCCATTATTACAAAATCACATTATTTTTTGGTTATAGTTTGCATCAAATTTAGTAATGATGTATCATTATTGTAGTTTAAGTACGTTGTCGTTTATTCATGACGGGACCCACCCAACTTAAATGTGGTCGTCTGTGGCATGTATATGTCTCATTAATGGAATATTTTATTTGAATCCGTAAAAGTCAATGGAGGCATACCTGGCGACCTACCTCGTGATGGAGTGACAACAAAGTAACCAGTAGAGTAACAACAGTGTCAGAGTAACAACTTCAAATGATGTAGAAATAGTGGTAGAGTAACAGTAGTGGCGGAGTAATAGCAACGGTGGAGTAACAACAGTGGCGGAGTAACAACACAAGTGGAGTAACAACAGTGGTGGAGTAACAACACCGATGGAGTAACAACAATGACAGAGTAACAACATTGGTGGAGTAACAACACTGGCATAGTAACAACACCGATGGAGTAACAACATTCGTCACTTAGAAATTTTTTTAGGAGTAACAGCAGTGGCTGAGTAACACCGACAATAGAGTAACATCACCGATAGAGTAACAACATCGACTTTTTCTTAGAAAATTTTCTTTCAGTTCCTCCTTGTGATATTTTGATCATTATCCTTGCAAAATACAAACAAATAAGTAGTAAAAGCGTATATATATATAAATATATATATATATATATATATATATATATATATATATATATATATATATATATATATATATATATATATATATATATATATATATATATATAGATAGATAGATAGATAGATAGATAGATAGATAGATAGATAGATATAGATATAGATATAGATATATTTTATGAGTGTCATCTATTGTAACCAATCTGACTATTCCATTGTCAAACACAACATCTACTTCATAGCATCCCATCCAGCGAGTGTGAAGTTTCCCTTTGAAATACTTGAACCGGGAGTCATAGAGCAATTCCAAATCTCTTGTATAAAACACCTTGTTCTTGATAAATTTATCATGCCACTTCATTCTCTATTGTTGAATAGCAGTAGTTTTCTGGACAACCATTGAAAAAATTTCATCTAATTCGTTGAGCTATTCCAGCCAGTGTTTCTGGGCCTCAGATAAGTCTAATCCTACTTCCAAGGCTATTTTGAGTGTGCTGATCTCAAATTCAACCGGAAACAAGGTAGATTTCCCATAGACTAACTCAAATGGTGAAAATATGGTTGTATTCTGCCCTGTTTTCCTATATGCACAGAGAGCTTCTGGAGGTTTCTGAGACCAATCCCAATGATGGCTTGCTACAGTTTTTGTCAAGATATTTTCCAATACCATGTTTGTACTTTCTACTTGTCAATTCACCTGGTGATGGTAAGGAGTGGTCAGTCTGTATTTAACCCCATATTTCTGCATAAGCCTTTCTATCATGTGGGATGTGAACTGTGCCCATCCATTTGAAACAATCTCCCTTGGAGTACCATATCGAGCAAAAATACCTTCAGAAAGAAAATTTGCAACCACCTGTTTTGTTTCTTTCACAACCGCTCTGGCTTCCACCCACTTAGTCACATAATTAGTGCAGACTAGAATGTGAACCTTTTAATAAGAAGGTGGGTTTAAATGTCAAACGAAATCAATTTCCCACTTCTCAAAAGGTTCGAGGACTACTTGGTGCTGAAGTGGCATCTCATCTGATTTTCTAGGTTGTCCCATGCATTGACAACTGTCACATATTCAGCCATAGTCTCAGGCATCACTAAAGATAGAAGGCCAGTAATATCCCATTTGCAGCACCTTGTGGCCTGTTCTTTTATCTGCAAAATCTCCTCCACAAGGGGCATCATGGGTAGTTTTAATATCTCATAGATGTTGTCCTGAGATACATAGTGTCTAATTTGCTAATCAATCCTTGTGTGAAAAAGGTACCCTGCCATCCATGAATATCAGGTACTACGATGAATAATTTTCTGTTGTTCCCTGCATGACAAGTGACGAGGTATCTTCCCTATAGAAAGATAGTTAGCAATATTTGCATACCATATATTTTTAGAAGAAACTGCAAAAAGATGCTCATTTGGAAAACTATCTTCTATGGGTGTACCTTCAACATTATTTTCTAGTCTAGACAGAAAGTTGGCAACCACATTGTCCTTTCCTGATTTATCTACTATGGTAATGTCAAATTCTTGAATTAACAAAATCCATCTTGTAATACGACCAGGATTAATGGGTTTATTCATCATATACCTGATTGCTGCATGATCAACATGTATAAAGGTGGGATACCTAGTAATATAATGGTGAAACTTGTTGACGACGTAGATGACGGAAAGTAATTATTTTTCAGTCACTGTGTAGTTTAACCCACCAGGAGCCAAGTTCTTACTAACATAGTAAACTGCATATGGTACCTTATCCACTTGCTGTCCCAAAACTGCGCCAACTGCTATCTAAGAGGCATCAACATGAATATGGAATAGTAATGTCCAGTCCAATCCTCGAATGATTGGAGCTCTATAGACAAGTTCCCTGATCTTCACAAAGGCTACATCACAGTCATATGTCGACACAAAATCTGCATGTTTTATCAACAATTAAAAAAGTGGATGTGCTATTTTAGCAAAATTTTCTATAAAATGTCTGTAATAACCAACACAACCAATAAAACTACGTACCTGTGTGGGTACTTTAGGTATCGGGAAGTGCAATATTACCTTTTTTGGGTGTGGAGCCTGATTATCTTCTGTATTCAAAGGTCTTAGCTAGATGTATACCTTAGGAAGATTGTACACCCCTCCACGCGGGGGGATGCAGGATAGACTTGTCCCCCTCGCGGGGGTCCGGGGGGGCTAATCCCCCCAGGCTGGGGGGTTCGGGGGCCAGCGGTTCCCCGGTAGGTGCTCGAGGGCAACACCCTCGAAGCTAAAAATAGATGTAAAATTGCCTTGTAAAAGTCTAGTAATTTCTAGTCAATTTGGGCTATTCATTAGGTGGATGATCTGATGGTAGAAATTATGTTTAGTTTAGGGTTTTTTGCCCTAGAAGGCAACCCCTCACTATATATGAGGGAATTGTATTGCATCTATGTATATTTGTATTCTAAGTGAGGAAGAGAGAGGATATTGAGAGCGCAAAGGGTGTTATAGCGGATTTGTTGTAGGTTGTATCTCTTCAGTTTGCTGGATAATATAATAAAAGAAGGACTGGCTGTTTCTCCGCGGACGTAGCCGAAACTGGGTGAACCACGTATATCTGTGTCTCTCTCGTTTTATGCGTTTTCTATGTTTATATTTCTAAAATATTTTGTGTGTTCCATTGCTTTGTAATATATAATTTTCTAACAACCTTTATCTTAGATGGATCCATTCGAATTCCAACAGCTGAAATTAAATTCACCAAGAGTATTCCTTCCTCCATCATCATATGGCATTTTACTATACTCAAAGAGACACGCACCCATTTACACCTTTGAAGAACTTTTTCCAGGTTCTCCAACCCCTCTTCGAATGAGTCCCCGTATGGAGTGAAATAATCCATATAAATCTCAACACTGTCATCTACCAGATCAGAGAAAATCCCCAAAATTGACCTTTGGAACATTGCAAATGCATTACAGAGACCAAATGGAAGGACCTGGTATGCAATGGTTCCCTAAGGGCAGGTGAATGTGGTTTTTTCTTGATTTTCAAGAGCTATCTGGATCTAGTTGTGACCACTAAATCCATCCAGGAAGGAGAATAAATTCTTCCCAGCCAAAGTATCCAAGACTTTATCAATCAACGGTAATGGAAAATGGTCCTTCTGTGTTGCCTTATTTAATTATCTATAATCCACATATATCCACCATTTACCATTTTTCTCGAGGAAAATCACCAACGAGGAAACCCATTGGTTGTCTGAAATGGGGTAAATAAATCCTACATCCAACAGCTTTTGAAGTTCTTCCTTGACAAAGTTTTTCAGAACGGGGTTCATCCTCCTCTAGGGCTGTCTCACAGGATGACAATCCTCTTTGATGTATATATGGTAGGAATCCCTTTCATGTCTATGTAGTCCGAGGTAAAGGCTTCTTTGTTTTTTTGAAGAACATCCAGGAGTTATTTCGTCTAGGATTCTGATAGATTTGGGTTAATATTTAGGGTCTTCCATGACTCTATCTCCACATAAATGCTATCGTGGGACACCGTTGTAGGTAGCTCTTCGAATCCATCTACTATTTTAATATTTTCTATTTTTCATAGCTCAACACAAATTCTAGGATTCACTGATTTGAATCTGAAATAGAAAAGGGATCACTAATAAAAGTGGTAATGGTATCATCTTCTATTTCTGTTTTCAACTGAAGGGCCTGCCCAATAGTAAGGACTTGTCTTAATTCCTCATTTGCAGATTCAGGCCCTTCCTCTAGTAAAGGTTCCTTACGGCGAGTTGGCTTCACTACTGGGATAGGTTCTGTAGGAGGGTATAACATAAGACTTTTAGTAACCTGCCCATTTTAGATAACCATGTGCCTAGAAAAACACCCAATATAAGCGTCTGTGGTTGCCAGCCATGGTCTTCCCAGAATCAGGGGATGGCCACTAGCTGGGGACTATGTTTGTAGCACTAGGAAATCCATAGGGTAATGCCATGAATCGACTGAGATTGTGATATATTTCAACATTCCTATTGGCTTGACTATAGATCGATCTTCTAGTTCTAACACAGTAGGTGTATGTTTCAGATTTCGAAGACCCAGTGCGTGCATAGTTTCTGCAGTAATGACATTTATGGTAGCACCCAAATCTACTAGGACATTCAGAATTTATACTCCATTAATTTTCACGGTTAGAATTGGGTTCCTGGGATCCCCATATTTCATAGGCATGGCCTTTCCTATCATAAAATCTGATAGCTTTCCCATCACATCAATGGTGAGTGGGTACCTTGATTTATTTTTAGGCTTCTTAGCACAATATTCCCTGAGATTTTTTGCGTATATAGGTACGTCCCTCATACCTTGTAACAGGGGAATCTTAACAAACAAATTTTGTAACTCCCCTAACAAGTCAAACTTATCTTGAGGGATATGTTTACTCAAGGTCAATCTTTCCGGATAGGGCAGTTCAGCTCGGTGTTCTCGAGTAATTAGTGGTTGAGGATATGTCTAATTTTTACTAACTTGGTTTGATTCCTTCTCGAATGCTTCTGATTATTTTTCCTCACTGCCAACTTATGTAATGATAACAGGTGAGGGTTGAGCATCTACTACCCACCCAGATCTCAAATTCATCTCATAAAGTTCTGTGGTGGAGATACTGTATAAAGGTAGGTTGAGGGTGTTAGCTTGCTGAGCTCTTTTATTGTTAGGATTTAGATTGGGTTGGATAGGAAGCTGAGGATGAATAGGTAGATTACTAGGAGGCATATTAGAGGGAAAATGGAGTTTTTGTTGTGGCATTGACTGGGGAAACTACCCAGGAGGAGAGGGTCCACGGCAGTTCGAAGCTGACGAAGAACTTGAACTAGCTAGAGGAGCCCACTACTGTGAGGGTGGAAGCTAATATTGGGACCACATGGGTGGATAAGGCATGGACTGAGGACCCATATTAAAATTATTGAAATACTGAGATAGATCTAGAAACATACATTGATTTCTGGTTGGTGTCCGAGGTTGCCATGGCTTTCTGGATCCCATAAAGTACAACTACTCCATCTCTTCGACTGTCCCTTGAAAGACCGCTTTCAATCCTGGCAAGGAAGGGCATGAACTTGTTGCATGATTTAGCTCACAGATTGTACATTCCTCTACGGAGTTCAATGGGCATTCTCTCTGTGGATTCTTCTTTCTACACTTTGGGCAAAATATAGCAATAGTCCTTTCCAATTCCATCTGTTCTGTTTTACTTATAGCGTGTCCATTTGTGCAGACAGGGTACTCAGGATGTCAGTTCTCAAGTTATCCAACAGATTTCCAATTTTTTCTTTTGTGACACCTACAACCGATACTTTTGTTGACCAAATTCCCTGTTTATTCCTTGTAACTCCCCTCGAGCACTGAATGCAAAGCTCACAGATGGTATCGAAGTCCTCTTTTGATATGTCTCCCTTCCCCACTATGTTTAACAACTCCAGAGAGTCTTCTAGAAACGCTCGGAGAAGGATAATTTTTAAAATTTCCTTATCCAAGGTCAAATGACCTCATCTTTGTACCGTGTACTTAAACTATTCAACACAATCCTCCATGTTCTCATCTTCTTTCTACATGAACTCAAAAAGTTCTTCCTTAATATCCTGAGATTTAAAATAGTCCTGATACTTCTCTAGGAAAGAGGTTTTCATCTCATCCCATGTGGTGATAGTCTTTCCTCCTAGACCCATAAACCATCGTAGGGTTTCCCCTTTTAGTGTAGCAGGGAAGATTTTCAATTTCTTAGCATCTGTTATATAGTCATATCCCCAACATATAATATCAAATTCAAATAGGAATTTGTCAGGATCCTCCGAAGTCAGCCCATGAAAGCTAGGTAAAGCTGTTAAAGGAATGGGCTTCGTTGGTGCACTAGTCCCAACATCCACAATTAGGAATTCAATAGTAGAGGTTGTAGGTGCCATGAATATCCTCCAATAATCACTGGGGATTTTAGCAAGTTCTGTAGGAAGTGGTGGAAGGGTTCTTATCACAGGAGTTTGAGTTGCTTTAATAACACTCCCTTTATCCCTTAGTGATAAAAGTACCCCTATAAATTCTTCCTCTCTGTCACAATGGATTGACTTTTTAGACCCCTTCTCTATGACTTCTTCTTCCCTACTAGAATGGGCTGATCCCTTAGATCTTCTGCTTGCGACTTCTTCTTCCTTTGTTACCAGTAGTGATACTCCTTTATCAAGTATACTACTACATACCTCTTCTGCTGCTCGAAAGGTCTGTTGTGTTGAATCAATAGGGGGTACTGTGGATAGCACTAGCTATTCTACAGATTTCCCCTTAGATCTTGTTCGAATACCTGACGTTACAGTAGCACGAGAAGATGCCTTTGATTCATCTTTTGCAATGATTTGATAGATGTAAGTATTCCTTCCCAAATCCTATCCTCCCTTCTTTGGGGCTCTTCCTCTGCTCCTTTTATTAGAATCTCTGTTCATACAAGTCAATGAGAGGAAAATATCTAAATTAAGTCACTATGCCAAGGACCTAGAGTAGGGTGTCAAAAGACAATTCCCTCCCTAGGATGAGAGATCGATTTTTAACAAACAAGAAAGAAAAATGCCTAAAAGGAAATCTAGGGTTCAGGGCCTGGAGCAGGGTGTCAAAAGACCATTCCCTCCCCAGGAAAAGAAACTAAGCAAGAAAAGAATACACATACAAGGAAATCTATAGCTCGGGACCTGGATCAAGGCGTCAAAGGACCATTGCCTCCCTAGGATGAGAGATTGGGTTTTAATAATGCAGAAAAATTCAAAAAAGCTAACCGAAGAAACAACTAGGCCTAAAAATAATATAAGCAACAAAAATCAAAACACTATGCTCAACACTTAGATCAAGGTAGCACTTCCCTCCCTAAGATGAGAGATTGATCCTCTGGTTGATATAGATCGTGTCTTGCACCTTGTTAGCCTCCCCGACAATGGCGCCAAAATGTTGGTGTCCAAGTGTGAATAAAATATTCAACCCTTTCCTACAATAATTCATCAATTTGGGTGCGTACAACTTTCAAGGTAACGTGCAAGGTATATGCAGGGGCAAGGTTACAGCCTTACATCAACCAAGGATTCGTGATTAAGAAATCAACTCATTGTTATAACAGTAATAGAAATTAAATCATAGAACTTAAAAGGCATTCACAACAATATATAGAGATCTGTAACAACAATTAAAAAATAAACACAATAAGTAAAAAAACATACATAAAAGGAACTACGCCTTACCTGATTAGGAGAGATGGCCCAGCTCTCTTCTTAGGGTTGCATTAAATTACAGCTAGAGATAAAACAAGAAAAGTGCTTGTATTTTATTAATCTGTGAAGAAGCTATTACAATACATATCTCTGCGCGGCTAACCCTTCGCACAAGAATAAAACCCACTTTATACAATACATGGGTAATAAAATATTCCCCAAAACCAAGCAACTAAATGCCAAAAATAAACAATAGTTTAAAATATCGCTAGTCGCCGAGAGAGTGAGAACAGAAATGATCTAAAATAGGCTTGAAAACAACTTCGAGTTGGTTATGTTCTCTCAACATTTCGAACATATGCTGCGAATTGTAGAACTACTGCTACATGTTGTGAAAGAGATACCTGATGACTGAAATCTTTGGACATAACAAGTTTTAGTAGTTTGCATAGGCAAAACCCTCATGACTTTACTTCATCAATTACATATTCTAAGAGACGTAAGAAAAGAGGGTTACCTCACAGGTTTATCATAATAAATGCATGTCAATTAGTGCAAAAAGGATGAAAGGATGGGTGGAAATGTGAGGAAAAGATAAGAAAATTTGGTGCCCAACACCTTGGGCATCAGGACTCTGTCCAGCCTCAAGTCTCGTACCACAGAACTTTTATCACAATTTTCCTTCCCATTCATTAAGTTTTCCCAGCTCTAGAAAGAATTCATCATAGTCCAGTTCCTCTCACCCCCCTCTAGGGTTTTTTCCTTTCTCCTCTTGAAGGAAAAGGGTTTAGGAACAGTTGTAACTATTTTCAAAAGTTAATTTAATAGTTTCTCTAGTCCTTTAACAAAGTGATCCAAAATCTTTTAATTAATACTTAACAACATTTTCTCTGGCTTTTCAGCCTAATAGTTTTAACAATTCAGATTAAAACAAAATAAAATTAATAGTGATAAATAAACTTGGTAAAAACAATTGATGACATATCATTGTATGTTACAGCTCCCTCCCCTTGAGAGCAACACCACCCCTAGTGTTCTTTCCACTAAGTAAACATTGTAGGATAAGCTTTTCGTATGGCTTCCTCTTCTTCCCAAGTAGCTTCATCAGGGCCAAAGTGCTTCCACTGCACTTTAAATTGGGTGATGGATCACCTCCGCAAGGTGGTTTTTCTCTGACCAAGGATATGAAGAGGCTCTACTAGAAATTCTCCCTGGGGTTCTACTTGCAAATTCATAATCTGCTGTCAGAAAATTACTATAAACAATAATTCTTAATATATTGATTTCATTCTATAATTACCTGAATACTTTACTAGTTAATAATATGTTGAGGGTCATATACATATGTTCTTAATAGGATACATGGAAGACATTGTGTACTCAGATGTGCTAGCTTGTATTCCACAGGCCCAATCCACTCTAAAATCTGAAAAGGTCCATAGTACTGTGGTGCCAACTTTGCACAAAATTTTCATTGTAAGGTGCTTTCCCAGGGTTTAACCTTCAAATACACGTGATCCCCCAACTGGAATTCTTTATGAGTTCTCTTCTTATCTGCATAAAGCTTTTGTTTATCGTGCACAACCTTTAAGTTCTCGTGAACCTTCTTAACGGTGGCCTCCATTTTAGCTAACATATCAGGACCCAATTCTAATTTATTATCTAGACTGTTCTAGTCTGTGGGTACCTGACACTTCCTTCCATATAGTACTTTGAAAGGGATCATACCTAATGAATCGTGATGTCCATTATTGTAGGAAAATTCTACCAAGTGGAGGTAATCCTCCCACTTCTACGGTTGTTGCATTACAAACATTCTTAACATGTCTTCCAAGACTTGATTCACTCGCTCTATCTGATAGTCTCTGTGAGGATGGTGGGAAGTGCTGATATGGATCTGAGTACCCAACCTTGCAAAGAGAGTTTTCTAGAAAGCGGATGTAAATTTTACATCTCTGTTGGAGATCACCACTCGGGGTATCCCGTGTAGTCAGAAGATTTATCTCATAAATATGTTTGCAATCTCCACCATTTTATAAGTGGATTTTATAGGAATGAAATGAACAGTCTTGCTCAGCTTGTCCACCACAACCATGATTGAGTCATGTTTCTTTTTAGTATGAGGTAATCCAATGATAAATTATAAAGTGATTGTCTCCCATTTACATACCCGGATGGGTAATGGTTGCAATAGACTGACAGGATGTTGATGTTTTGCCTTCACAATTGGCACTCTAAGCATTTGGATAAATATTCAGCCACATCTTTTCTTAAGCCTAGCCAGAAATAACTTTTCTTGATAACAAAAAATAGTTTCTGGTATCCTGGGTGGGCGCATAAGGCTTAATAGAGTTTTGGTTAGGAATATAAATTATATTTTTTAATGTTAACAATTTGTTGGGGTAAATTCCATACTCACACTATTCCGCTTTTGCCTGAGCTTTTGAAGCTTGTTGCCATAGGAATGCATATTTTGGATCTTTGAGGGCCGCCTCTCGGATAACCTTTGGTAGGTTAGATAGTGCTTGACTGAAATGTACTTCATAAATGTAATGTATTTTTCTGCTTAAAGTGCCTGCTAACCAATTTTCTTTTCCTTTGAGGTGCTTCATGTCAAAATCAAATTCGCTCAAGAATATGGTCCATCTGGCTTGCTGCACATTTAAATTAGAGACATTAAAGAAATTTGTCAAACTATTGTGGTCAGTTAATCACATAAATTTCTTTCCCAGAAGGTAGTGTCGCCACATTTTTAATGCATGCACTACCACGGTCAACTCCAGATTGTAAGCAGAGTAGCGTTGCTCATAATCCTTCAGTTTGTGTGACTCATAGGAAATGACCTTTCCTTCCTAAGCTAATACTCCACCAACACCCTCTTTAATTTCATCTCTACATACTATAAAGTATTTTTCCGTATCTGCTACTTTTAGCACTAGAGAAGTTGTAAGTAGTTGCTTTAGCTGCTCAAAAATTTGTTGGCTTTCCACTGTCCAGTGGAAAGCACTCCCTTTTTTTTGAAGTGAAGGCATCGGAAAGGCTATTTTTGAAAAGCATTTAATAAATCAGTGATAATACCCTGCCAAGCCCAAGAAGGATCTTATTTCGGAAATGTTTTTCAGTGTGGTCCATTCCATAAAAGTTTTTATCTTCTCTGGATCCACCGTTATTCCTTCTGCTGATATAAGATGCCATAGGTACTACATTTGATTTTTATAAAAATTGCACTTGCTAA
This sequence comes from Pinus tabuliformis, assembly GCA_031772625.1. NCBI lineage: Eukaryota > Viridiplantae > Streptophyta > Pinopsida > Pinales > Pinaceae > Pinus > Pinus tabuliformis. The sequence goes on along the minus strand of CM062817.1, from coordinate 1,806,670,742 downwards.
ACTTTGCATACAACTGGTTGTATCGCAAAATATGCAATATTGTTCTCAAGTGCTTCTCATGTTCCTCCTGATTTTTTGAATAGATTAGTATATCATCGATAAAAATTAGTACACATTTATCTAGAAATGGTTGGAAAATTCCGTACATTAGTCTCATGAAAGTGGTTGGAGCATTGGTAAGGCCGAAAGGTAGTACCACGAACTCGTAATGTCCATAACGAGTTCGGAATGCAGTTTTGCAGATGTCTTCATCCTTTATTCTGATTTTGTGGTAACCAGACCTTAAATCGATTTTTGAGAACATGCTAGCTCCTTGCGCTTGATCAAATAAATCGTCAATACGAGGTAAAGGGTACTTATTCTTGATGTTCAGCTTATTTAGCTAACAATAATCAATGCATAATCTTAAGGTTTTGTCCTTTTTTTGTACAAATAACATAGGGGCTCCATAAGGGGACACAGTAGGGTGAATGTACCCTTTATCTAATAGTTCCTAAAGCTATATTTTAAGTTATGTTAACTTAGGAATGCTCATATGGTAGGGGGATTTCGAAATAGGTGTTGCTCCAGGAACTATTTCAATGGTAAAATCGATATCACACCTTAGTGGCAATCCAGGGATGAATTAAGGCAATTCGTCCACAAAATCATGAATTACAGGAATATTCTCTAAAGAGGTCATCTTATTTCTGTCATTGTTGTACCCTACTTGGACAACATAAATCTGGCAGCCCTTCCTTATGCATCTTTCGAGTTGGTTAGCTGTAATAGGGCATAATTTGATATTTTTCTTGATTCCTTGAATTTCTTTTCGCCATCCTGACTCGGTTAGATAAAATACAGATTTTTCTTTGCAATTCACCATGGACCAGTGACCTTCCAGCCCATTCCTATTAATACATCATACGAACCCAAGGGAAGGATATTCAGATCAACATGGATGAGCTGTCTTGAAACTGTTATAGAGAAGTTTTTTGCTTTTGCAAACACCTCCTTTTTGTTCTGGTGGCTAGTTGAACTAGCCAAGACTTCTTAAGTTTATTTCTTTGTAGCTGACATTTTTCTACCACTTTAGGACCAATTTAGCTTAGGCTAGCACCTGGATCAAATAAAATAGAAAGAGGTTGATCAACAGTCATACCTTCACATTCGATCATGGTGGGTTGATATTCTTCCTGATGATCGTCCAAGGCAGCATTAATTTTGGGCATGCTCCTTGTGATATCTCCTACTATGGAGGCTTCTTGCATGTTCGAAAGCTGTTCAGTTTGAGCTTTGTGCGAGCTTTCGTAATAATGCGCTTCACCACATCCCCAAAATTGCAGTGGCAGCTTTGGTGGCTATTTAGTAGTAGTTTTGCTACCCCCCTCTCGCTGTCTATTCTCGATGTATGTATGAGATCTTGGGGGATTTCTTGCAAATTTTCCAAAAGTCCTTTATTCATTATTTATGCCCTTTACGATTTTCCGTTTCTTGCTTGGTGGTAAGTTCCTCATTTTCTTGCCAATAGCTCCTTTAGGTCCTTCATTTTTCTGCTTCATCTGCTGATAACAGATGCAGGGTTTTCGTATTGCATCATCCATTGTTCTAGGATAATCAAATCCTAGTTTTTCTTTCATGAAGTTGGGCAAACTACTAATAATTCGATGAATCTTAGACTTTTCCTCTTGCATATATGGAACGTATCACAACACGGAAGTAAACCATTTTACATACTCATCCATGATTAAGGCTCCCAGTCTTAACTCATGGAACTGTTTTTCCTTTTCATCAGAGTAATTTTCAGAGTAATGTTCAATTAGATATTTATCTTTAAGATATTCCTGGAATTCTTGACACATTACTTGTTCCTCATCAATCTTTCTCATAACTTTTAATTTCTTCCCACTAGCGGGTGGCATTTCCTCGTAATTGGTAAACTACCAGTTGTGCTTTAAGTTTGTGAGTATATTCATAAATATGAAAATATTTACCCATGTCTATCAGCCAGGCTTCCGTTGCTTATTTAGATTCTCCTTCTAATAGCGACGGCTTGATTTTCTTGAACTTGACTTGTAACTCTCTCTTCTGTATTTTAGTCTTCCTTTGATTGGAAATGTTATTTGAACACACTTCTTCTTCCTCCTTATTGCCTTCTACTGATTCTAAATTATCTTCTGCATTATGGGCAGTTGGGGTCTTTTCCCTATTCTCTGTACTAGGGTCTGGTTTCCGCTGTTTTTGTTGGTCGGATAGACTTTTAAGGATCTTCTCTTGTTCCTGCCTTAACAGTTCATTGTCTATCCTAAGGTTCCTCATCTCTGCCCATAATTGTTGCACTGTTTCAAGTAGGACAACATTAGCTTGTCACGATTCTTCTCCCAGTTGTACCCATATTTTTGGGTTGGCCTCCACATAAGGCACTTCCAGCTAACTGGACGATATGGGGTTCCTCTACATCTTTACCTTTGGTGCTCACCTCAATCTCTCTCTCTCTATATTCATATTCACCCATACTCAGGTTATTTTTCTTTCATCAAGATTAATGCATCATAACTTAATTAATTGTTAAAATAACCCAAAAGTCCCAGTATGTGAGCCTGGGCTCTGATACGATTTGTAACATCCTTAGCTCCTAAAAACAAATTTCACTGGTAATGTAACTATGTAACTAAACGAAGGAATGCAATGACTCTTTCATATGTTAAAACCCATATATGATTATTAATTTTTATATTAATCGTTTGGCTTGCATGAACTAATGAATGTTAATGTTTAATGTTGTTGTGGTTCCACTTGATATCCTCGCTGGACATCCACATAGCCTGCCATGCTGTAGCCTACAATAAATCTCCTCAAGTCGACCGACCTCGGGATGGCCCCTCCTCATCAAGGTGGGAGAGACCTGAGGTCCTTTCCTGTCTTCTCAGTTCATCTCCTTACTGGCCATTTAGTTCGGTGTTAATGCCCTTAACTGTAGCTTCTCGGAAGGGTCTCCAAGTACTGCATCTGGCCTTCAATCTGTCGTTGGATCCATTTAGATCTATGCTTTCTATGATTCAGGTTTGGTGGAGTATATTAATGAGCTTCTCAGCGATGAGGGAGGTTCATTTGGTTATGTCTCAGTTCAACTCTTGGCTCTGCAATGGTGACCCGGTTCATCACTCCGCCATACTTGTGCCCACAAATTCAAGTATTTTGTAAGCCCTTGTCACTGTTACCTTAGAATTTCTCCATTAAAACTCCTCTATTAAGTCTAAGGTGCACTGTGGTGATTTATATGAATGCTTGACGGGCTTTTTGGTCACACTGGAACAGGTGTAATGGGTACAACATGGATTCCAAAATCCCATGTGGAGAGGGTGGACTTCACGGCAACAAGAGGTAAGCATTGTTTCCTTTTCAAAGAGTTGACATTAAGATATATACTCCATTTTATTTTGCTAACATTGTCTTGTGTATTTATAGGTTCGACCGCCGCTTCGAGGGATGCCCAACTTCCACTCAGGTAAACCCCCTCAAATTATCACAAGTTTTCCATATAGGAGTCAAGATGTTGCAAGATTTCTGGTCTTCATCACTGGTGTTTAATGTGCTGGTAAGCTCACTGATGGATCGAAACCTTCGTTCGGCATGGGGCTCTTGGAGGATGACCACCTTACTAAACAACACTTCTTTCTTTGTTTCCCTGGTGGGTTTAGATTCTGAACTTCTCTATGCCTCGAGCTCTTAGAGCCAGTTTCCCATGAAAGAGGGTTTTCAAAGAATGTCTATAGATAGGGTTTAAGGCTTGTAGCCAGAGTGTGTGCTATTGTTAATGATTGTATTTATGTTATTTTGAAACTATTGGCCTTTGTAATGCCAACACAGTGCTTGGAATGGTCATTTAATTCCACGAGTTCTTTCGTGGAAATCTATCGGACATTTCTTGGCATAAGATTTATATATTCATACATATTTAGACTGATGTATTGAACCCACCATGCTATCTCGACTTCTAATATTCATTGATTAAGAGATTCGGTTCTGTGTCATATCAGCTTTAATGAATTGATTTTAAGGGTTTAATATGCAAACAGTTCGATTGTGATATTATGTTATGGCTATCGATAACTGGTTCCTAAATGGAGTCTTTCAGTTCTGTTTGAATATAGCTAATGTTTAATAGCTCAGAGGTTCATGGTTTTAACAACACCTGGGTACTTGGCTCGTGGTGAGTTACTCATCCGAGAGCTGATAAACCCTAGGTCATTGCTATAAGCAACATAAACTATAGGATAGTTGTCGATTATGTTTATAATGTTTTCTTCAGTCCTCAATAAAGACATATTATTAGTGTGAAATCTAAGAACTGATATTTTATATATTGTGTGTGTTTCCCATGGACTGTGCCAAGTCAGTGTTATAGAAGATACATAAAGACCAGAAGGAATATTAATTTAATGTTCTTGCTTATAATGTTCTCCGAATTTAATCATTAATCTGTCTACTCTAAATATCTTGCCCAGTAAGATAATACATTCATTGCTTCTTACATACTTCAGTTATATGTAAACGTCTGCTAATAATGCATTGTATTAAAGACAATATTTTCTACTCTATTCATAAATTAGTATAACATTAGTACTACAATCTAGTTTGTTAATGTACTTTCTGCTGTAACAGTAAACAATCTATCTTTTCCTAGTAATAATGATTGACATGGTAATATCACTTATCTATTTTCTTGTTATGCACATAACTTTTTATTTTGGAAGGTATTTCCACCCAGCCTTGAAATTGACAATTATATCCAGATTCGCCCTCAAGCTCTTCCACTTCTGACAATGATAAATAGTTGGGTACCTTGGGCATCATGACTTTGTCCAGCCTCAAGTCTCATACCCTGCAACTATTATCATAGTTTTCTTTCCCACTGTTTAAGTTTTCCCAGCTCTAGGAAGAATTCATCATAGTCCATTTCCTCTCACCCCCCTCAAGGGTTCTATCCTTTTTCCTCTTGAAGGAAAAGGGTTAAGGAACAATTGTAACTATTTTCAGAAGTTAATTTGGCTGTTTCTCCAGTGCTTTAACAAACTGATCCAAAATCTTTTAATTAATACTTAACAAGATTTGTTCTGGTCTTTTAGCCTAATAGTTTTAACAATTCATATTAAAACAAAATAAAATGAAGAGTGATAAATAAACTTGGTAAAAACAATTGATGACGTATCAATGTATGTTACAATATTATATTTTATTCTTAAAAATTAAATAATAGAGTACTCATATAAAAATCACCAGTAGAACCACATTAAAAATATTAATGTGGTTGATATAGGAGAAGGCTTCATAAATATAACTAGAAAAACTATTGCAACATGAAGAATGTCTTACTAATGCACACATTTTCCTCATTAGCGATGTATAAAAAGGTTATGGGTCAACTTTAACTTGAAAAAAAAGAATTACACATCTTATTGTAAAATGGTGCATCTAGTTAAATAATATTTGTTTATATATAAATGAATTTTATAAATAATGAATAGGAACTTATCATGGAGGAACTTATTAGGATTGGAATAATCTCAAATCCCTAGGAAATTGGTGGGTGGGGAGCCACTTGGCATGAATCTAATTTTTTTAATTTAGTAAAAGTAATGGACCATTTTGCTAAATACAATTTTCTTATATATAAATGAATGTTATAAATAATAATGAAGAAATTATCATAGAGGAACTTATTAGAATTGGAATAATCTCAAATCCCTAGGAAATTGGTGGGTGGAGAGCCATGTGGCACAAATCTAATTTTTAAAATTTATTAAAAGTTAATGCAACGTAATAAACTTTGTAACACACTTGGTGGGTAGGGAGCCATGTGGAAATAATATATGTTTTTTTAAATTTATTAAACGCCAATGAAACCTAAAAAACTTTGTAACACACTACAACCATTGATAAGAATTTAGAAGAAGCATATGATGAGCATATTCCCTTGAGAATCAATCTAGGCCCACAATTAAAAGAATAAAGAAGAAGTCAACAAATCCTCATCCAACTTAAGTTGAAAAAAAAAGCCTAAAAAAATGTAAATAATGGATCTAATTTTTTGTTTTTGACTTTTGAGTACAACCCATATAAAGTAATTTATTGTGATTCACAAAATTGAAAATATGCAATGTTTTTTTAAGAAAATAATTATAATATGTAACAGAAAGTGTGAATGGCACAATATATAAGAGCAAGTGCAAATGCTATCAACATTTATAAAAATTACAATTCCACACACACACACCATTTCTTATCATTTATAAATATTTTTTTTTTATTTTTTTATTTTTTTTATGTTTTTCTCTTTTTTCTTTTTAACCTTTCTAGTTTTTATTATAGGTTAGGATTTTGTATATCAAGATTTACACAAGGAACTTATTTTCATGAATTCTTTTTTCTGTTCCATTTAAAGGAGAATGTTAGGGATGGAAGATTATCTTAAAGTTTAGAATTCTTGGTGAAATCTTAATGGATTTCTGGTCCCTAATATGCAAATTGTGAAATATTTAGTGATGATTTTGTAAAAATATTTATATTTCTAATGATTTTATATTAGGCTGTATACAATTTGGGTGATTTTTAAAGTAAAATCATTTTTTATTATAAAATTTGAGTGAATAATTTAGGAAAAAATAGAAATTTACATTTTTTTAGGAAGAAGCATAGACATAGCCTCTAAATTTTTCCTTCAAAAAACTTTAGGAACAACGACTTTCATCTTGGTGAAAAGATAAGAATCCCTAAATTTGTTGTTGGCCCTTGAAGGAGGAATGAATTTTTTTGGTGATAATTGTTGTTGTTAATCCTCATTTTAATCATTTTCACTTTCTAGACAATTCTAGCTTTTATTTTTGTCTTTGGCCCTTTTTTCTTTGAGAGGATTAACAAGAACATGAAACAATATAACTTTTAGATAGAGAGGACATATGACAATGAAATATTGTGGTCTCATAATTTAAGACATGACAAATTTGAACAATTCTCCTTTTAGATGGAGAGGACATATGACAATGAAATATTGTGGTCTCATAATTTAAGACATGACAAATTTGAACAATTCTCCATTTGAAAAGAACTATGTCTAAAAAACACTTACTAAGCTTTTTGTCAATAAAAATACAAGCATCTCGAAATAATCCCAAGAAATCTCTCTAAAGATATAATTTGATGTAAGTTCTCAAAGAGCTTCGAATATCCTCAAAGACATATAAATGCCATTAATGTACTGCCAAATTAAGACGAGGAATCCACTATAGCATTTTAGTAATTTACTAAAAGTGAGAATCAAAATTTGGAGGCTATGAAGTTATAAAAGTCATGTGGCTTTCCAAAACTAAGGACAATGTTCAAAAAATCTCTCATAATGAACATGGTCAAAGATCTTAACAAAGAAAAAAATTCTTTGGAAGGGAGATCTCATAATTTTCTATCTCACATGAACAAATCCTTGATATAAAGTGAATATAGGAAGTCAACACCCATTAAATTAATAAATGACTCTATCATTTTCATATAAGAAATATAGATTAGTAATCTTCATTAAGAAAAAATTAAAATTAAAAACTATTTATATAATAATGTTATTGAATATTAGAGAATCCAATGCTTTCTATGTGTTTTGCTACATGTGCTTAACAACTTCTTAAGGATCCATTAACTCTGGTGATTCATCTGTTTATTAACACCTATAGGTTTTGGTGTAATGAAAATAGTGGTTCCAACTAGTGGTATTTGAGCCACATGTCTTGAGTTTGAAGCACTCCTTCGATGGCACTCAGGGAGATTGTTGGACATTGGATAATCCAGCATGTGCTTAACCTCCTCTCAAAAATTCTTTAACTCTCCACATGAATTTGTGTACTAACACTTACAAATTTTTGTGTAAACACAATCTTAGTTCCAACAGATATTTTTTATCCTCTAAAAAAACATATAAAATATCTTATATATAAATAAAATATTATATTTTCTTAAAATTTAAATAATAAAGTACTCATACTAAAAATAAAAATAAATTATATTTTTTTAAACTTTTAGTACCACGCGTATAAACTAATTTATTCTTAATGACACTTGAAATTACGAAAAGCCTCTTTTTTGGAAAATAATTATAATTTTATTTATTAAACAAAATCATAATTTTTAAGATGTAAATCGTACCATATATAAGAGCAAGTCTAAAATGGAATAATATATAAGAGAGTGAAAATGTGATCAAGAATTATAAAATTTGTAATTTCAAAATTTAGCTTACAATTAAAAGAAATCTATATAACTAAATCATTTTTTATTTTATAAATAATATTTTTTTTTAATTTTTTAAGAATATACAAAATCTAATTATAAATTAGAATGTGGTATATCATGATTCATAGAGGGAACTAATTTTTTGTGTAAATCAAGTGAATCATTTTCATGAAGTCATTTTGTTGTTCCACTTAAATAGGCTTTAGGAACAATTGCTTCTTTGTAAGAGAAAAAATGGGAATCCATGAATTCATCTAATGCCACCTATCATTGTTAACCCTCAATTTAATGTTTTTTACTTTCTAAACAATTCTAACCCTCTGGTGGATCTGCGTGGATACTTACTTTTAGGAAAAAAAGAAAAGGAAAAAGATAACTCTAGCTTTTCATTTTTGGCCCCTTTTTCCTTCAAAGGATTGACAAGAGCATGGAAACATTTAATTTGTAAATAGAGAGATATGACAGCAAAATATTGTGCTCTCATTTATGAGACTTGGGCACTTTGAAAAATTCTCCATATAAAAAAAAACTTTATTTAGAAAACCTCACTAAGCTTTTTCTCAAAAGAAATACAAACATATGTAAACAATCCCATCAAAATTCTCTCAAGATATAATTTCAGGTAAATTCCCAATAAATTACCAATATCCTCAAACATACATAAATGTCATAAATGTATTGACAAAATATGTAACCCACAATGCATTTTAGTAATTGACATAAGACAAGGATCAAAATTTTAAAGCTATAAAATTATATAATCTCTTTATTAAACCAAAAGTAAGAACACCCTTCAAAAAATCTCCCATAATCAACATTATCAATGAAGTGAACAACAAACACTCTTTGAAACAACCACAAATCTCACAATTCTTGGTCTAAAAATGAACAAATCTATTGAAATAAAGTGAACTTGGAAGGCTAACATCCATCACATCAACAAATAACCCGTTCTTTTGTTATAAGAAATGCAGATGAATAATCTTCAATACTGCGATCACCACCATTGCCACCTTTCGAAGAAACTGGCATTTCTGGTACTTTACGTGTTCCACCACCTCTGAGAGGTGTTCGAACACTTCAAAGACCAGAAGGGGAAGTATGCTGTATTAGCAATCAATATGAGAGGTGTTCAAACACTTCAAAGACTGTAAGGGGAAGTATGTTGTATTAGCAATCAATATGAGAGGTGTTGGAACACTTCAAAGACCAGAAGGGGAAGTTTCCTTGTTCTTCCATTCATAGAAAATGAATATAAATTTATATAAATTTTGTATTTATTTAAATATTTGAATATTAATTTTTTAAAGAGAAATTTGTATTTCCAAAGATTTGTATTTTATAAGTTAAAATGGATATATATTATTGATAATAATAATTTAAGAAAATAAAATTTGATGTTTGGGACTTATTTGTAGGATAAAGTACTTATTTTTTAACAAGGAAGCACATGTTCTTAATCGTTCAAACATTTTATTGGTGTCTGGCATTTAGGAGGAAGAGATGTAATTCATTTTATAATTTGGCGATAAGGTATATATATGAACTTTAGATGGAAGGAGGTTTGTTGACTTTTTTTATTTTTATTTTTTTTTATTGAGGCCTAAATTCATTCTCAATGAGATATGCTTAGAATATGCCTAGTTTTAATGCTTATAAATTGTTGTACTGTATTATAGAGTTTGTTAGGTTTCGTTGACTTTTAATAAATTAAAAAAATTAGATTTGTGCCACCCACCAATTTCCTAAGGATTTGAGATTATTCCAATTCTAATAAGTTCCTCATTATTATTATAACATTCATTTATATATATGAAAAAATTATTTAGCAAAATGTTCCATTACTTTTAATAATTTTAAAAAATTATATTTGTGCCAGGTGGCTCCCCACCCACCAATTTCATAGGGATTTGAGATTATTCCAATTCTAATAAGTTCCTCCATGATAAGTTACTAATCATTATTTATAAAATTCATTTATATATAAGAAAATATATAACAAGGTATTTTCCTATGTCTTTACTACGGTGCAAATAAATTCCATCCATTTTGGTGTTAAGGTCTCCCTCAATGTGTTCGAAGATTAGATTGTGTACTCCAATCTTCTCCTCATGCTCGAAGAATCTGGGCTACAAGTTGTGAATGCTATGTCTTCTTCGATTATTAACGATTTTTTCCATACCATATATAACAAGGTATTTTCCTATAATTGTGGCATCAACTTACTTCCATGACTTCTTTACGAGTATCTAAACATACATATATTTGTACGTTGCCACATGTGTGTAATAGTGGAAAATTTCACATGGACAACGTCTATGAGAAGTTTGGGAATTTGATATTGGATCATGAGGCTAACTTACACACCCTTAAATATCAAGAGGAATATGTCTCACCGTACAAATGAGGAGTACAAGGTTTGACCTTATTATGCCATGAATCTCCATGAGATCAATTATGTGTCCACTATAAATTTAGTTACTGAGTGTTGTTTAGATGTTAATGATTTGAAGGGTTGCTCCATGGAATATTGCTTTACTTTTCAAATAAAAATGTATAAAAGTAGCTCAACTATGTTTTTGGGTTTTCCTAGGTTTTCAATATAGAATTAGGTAAAGTAGCATGAATGAATTTGTTCTCTAAAATTAATTTGCAATCTTTCAATAACAAATTTTCCAATCGCAAGTTTTTTTTTAGTATTGATCCATTTTAATCCCAAATCTAAGAAGTGTTTAGAGTGATATAATTTCTACCTATGTAATCATTTTTAAATGCAAAATTTGAAAAAAAATGTTTGCATCTCAAAGATAAAATTGAAAGAGAAATATAGCCCAAATATAAAATAGTAACATTCATTGAAATGTTTAAAAATGTTTTAATCATGAAAATTTATTCCTTTTCATTGTACATACTAGCTGACATTGAAGTATTTTACTTAATATGGCATTGAAATATTTTACTTACGAAGTACACTGTTTATATTAAAAATTTCCATCATAAGTTCCTCCATGGTTAATAAATTATGAAATTATGGTTGATGTTTTGAAATATATTTTTATTTTTAAAATTTGAAATGTATTATATCGTAAATCGATTATAAGTAAAATAAATGAAGTAAAAACATAAAATTGCGTTTGTTTTTTTCTCTTACTTTAATTATCAATTTTGAAATATATAATACATTAAAAAAATTATAAATTTATAGATTTAAAATTCCATCAATAATGTTTCACATGTTATATTTTTTAAAAATTTAATATATTCAAATGAGATTATAGTAAATGAATTTATGAATTTAAAAATGTTTATTTAGTTTCATTTTATTTTATATGAATTTATTTTTGAAAAAACCATTATCTATTATTCATTTTTTTAAAGATTTTGCATTTTGAGTATTTTTCATTAAAAAAAACTATAAAATAATAATTTATAAACAATTTAATTCTTTTAATTTCCTTATAGATTTAAAATTTCTTCAATAATGTTTCACGTGTTATATCTTTTAAAAATTTAAAATATTCAAATGTGATTATAGTAAATGAACAAATGAATTTACAAATGTTTATTGCATTTCATTTTATTTTATATGAATTTATTTTCGAAAAAATTATTATCTCTTATTCATTTGTTTCTAAGATTTTGCACTATATTTTGAATATTGTTTTCACTAAAAAAGACTATAAAATAATAATTTATAAACAATTTAATTCCTTGCATTTCCTAAATGTTAGCATTCATGATGTATGTGATATTTCTAACAAAATAATTCAAAAGGGATTTGAGTATGGCAATTTTGGTGGCATGTAGTTATGCAAAAATAAACCCAACGTCGCATTTTGACAAACATTGTTGCAACATGACAATTTATCTAATACTCATTGTTGCAATGTTACATTTCATTTCAATTTCTTCATGTCACCTCTCAAAATTAATAAACGCAAGGAATTGATATTATAAACGCAAGGGTTTTAGAATTAATCCCCTGGGTTTATTAATCTAAGGGTTCATATTCCTAGGGTATAATATTTTTCATAGGGTTTATAATATTACTCCTCGGGTTTAATATAAATCCCTTAGGTTTACAATCGTGATCATCCATGGTCAACGATGGTCTAATGTTAGAATGTGTCAAGGATTGTCTCAATATGAAAATCAACCATGGATAACCATGGTCGAATGTCGCATTCTGACAACGATCGTCTCAGTATCAAATTAATGATGTTAAACCATGGTCAACCATGTTTATTTTAGGGTTTATAATCCTTATCTTGGGGTTTTTATACCTTGGGTTTATAATATTTATTCCTTGTGTTTAATATTATTTCCTTGGGTTTATAATCTCTTGTATTTTTAGTACCCATCCCTTGGGTTTTTAGTATTAATCCCTTTGCTTTGTGTTAGGTCCCTATACTACTAGTGTAGCATCTTATTGTTATTGTTAGTATAGCCTCCTTATGGTTATTGTTATGCCCATGCAGTCCCCATATTGTTATTATTGTGCCCCATAGAAGCCAACTATTGTTATTGTTGTAAACTTACATTATTATTGTTATGTAGGCTCTCATTATATTGAGACCCCTTGGACTCCTATATATAGAAAATAGGTCATCATTTGTATGATCCAAGAATTGTTCATTTACGTAATGTAAAGGAGGTTTCCACCTCAAAGAATATAATTTCTAAGTGGTTGATCTATCTTTTTGTGAGTTGGTTGCATAAATTTGGTATTAGAGATTTGGATTCTAGGGTTTCACTGCTTCAAATAGGCCCTCATGGAATTTTCGCTATAAATTTTTTCTATGAAGCTTCAGAATAGGAAATTGCAACCACATGGAACTACACTCATGGTGAAATTCGTGTACGAATTGTAGATCTTGTCTCACTATATTTTCGGAGATATGATCCAAGGAAGTTAAGGTTTTTTCAGGCTCCAGAATTCCATCTCAAATAGGTGACCTAGGGAAAATCATCATAACTCATTCTTTGAGCATAAGATTTGAATTTCATAAAAAGTGACGAAAGGAGGATGGATTTTAGCTTTTTGGGAATCATTTTCAAGGCTGAAGGTTGAAGAAATTACAACGTGGCACTCCATACAAGTTCATTGTACTAAACCAATCTATAATCAGGTCATTGTGGGAGATTGGGCATAAATATTTCTTGAAGAATCCAATATTGGTCCGATTTGTTGGGTTCAAAATAAGACTCATAGAGATACCAAAGGATGAAAATTTAGATCTTGGAGATGCACAATTATAGAGATACAATAGCTACAATATCTAGCTCCTAAAAATCAAGAAAAATGTGTGTAGTTTTTTAATTTTTCATAACGTGTATTTGGAAAATCAGTTTGAAGTGATTCAAAGGGCATATTCAAGCATAAATATAATTATTTGATTCCAAAATGACTCAAAGTAAGAAAATGGAAACACCTAGTAAGAAACCAAAAATATTTACTATGACGAATGAAGAAGAGGAAGAAATGCAACATGATATATCAAAATTATCAGACCAAGTGCAACAAATTTCACTCTTGCAAAGAGTAATAAAAAATGAAATGGAAGCTAAGAAGTATGGCTTCAAGAATGATTTGAAATAATACATTGAAGGTTTCAAGGATGTATTAAAAGAATACATGGAAGGTTTATAAGAAGACATGGAAGGCTTGAAAGAAGGTTTGACAAAGTTTCTACAAGAAATGCTTTCTAATGGCGAAAATATATTAGATGAAACTCATGATGACAAAAAAAGTAATGTTAATCATGATTTCATAGACTCGAAAATTTGATTTATGGCCCACCATATTCCAAAGATAAATATGAGGAAGTCTGATGGCAATGATCCAATAACACAGATACTATAGATGGAGAAATATTTTGATCTCCATAATGTCCAACACACACAAAAGGTACGCAATGAAACTTTATGTTTATAGCCTAATCAATTTGTATGGTATCAATCGATTTGTTATCGTAAACCACTTGTCACTTGCTCAATTGTTATGGAGGAAATGATAGCACATTATGAGGATATAAAGAGCAACACCTTCTTTAGCCAATTGATAAATCTCAAACAAAAGGGTTCAATGGCAGAGGATATTGATGACTTCCAAAATTTGAATATAAGGGTAAATGATATTTGAGAGGAACATAGGATTGATGTGTTCATAGGGATTTTAAATGATAACATTCAACATGAGTTTCACTGTAACACCCTCCTCACACATCTACCCAAGTAGCAATCCACTTAGGGTAAACATGAAACAAGAGGATACTATGATTGGATATGACCTCCTATGCGATCATAAGGAAGTTGAATCGACAGAACACATTAACCAACCTATCCACGTCAACAACAAAAACCTCAAGAAACATGTCAACCACTCAAACATCTGTCCCTCAGTCCCAGTGATGTTCTAGAAATAGTAAGCCTCAGTCGCTCTCATGCTATAGGCATGACAACATCTAGAGACCTAATTTTCTAGTGTTATGCCAGTAACCCCGGGATTTGAGCCGCTTTTCTAGACACAAATCCCAGGACACAACCCTGAATGGAAAGATAACTTAGGAGAAGTAAAATAATAGGGAAATAATGATGCAAAAGCAATAAGTTAAACAAGACCCTAATCAGAACCCTACTGGCCATGATAGGTATTTCGTCAAACATGTCGCAAGCATGTAATCTATAGGTGTAGCCAATAGAATTAAAGATAAGGATCTTTTACTTATCTGAGAATCACTACGAACCATTGTTCTCTCATGCCATTTGTTGCATTACCATCTATTGAGACAAATCTACATTATCCATTCATTTACAAGCAAAAGCATGTTGAGATCCATAAATAATTGTTGTCATAAAAAACACACATAACCAACATAATAACAACAAAAATACTCATGAAAGTACAACTATATAGACCACATATAATCCGAAAAAATGCTCATATAAATACAAGGAGAAATAACCTTTCATTAATGATGCAAAAACCAAACTTGGGATGGGACTTCCACGTTCCACCCGACCATAGAACGGATGAGCCAAATCTCTCTTCATCCATTCACCCCCATGCCATATTCCAAGCATGAATGTGGGACTCAACCAAAAGAACCAACCACGTCATACCGAAGCTAAACCACCTCACCCTCATCAATAGAAACAAGGCTTTACCATAGCCCATATCGAATCACTAGGGAAACACAATGAACACGTCATAACAGGCCTTATTGTGATCTACACCCGATCACTAGGTCAAACAAGCAAGGATGCCACCAACTTTCTCCACCTACACTATGATGAATTTTCATGTCTCATAGTCTCTTAGGCTTTACCACAATCCAAACTTAGATCACTATGCCCTAAGCCGAGACCCACTCTCGAGGCTTTACCACATATCCAAAACTGGTATTACTAGGCCCAACAGAGAGAAAACCACCTCTCAGCTTTACCGTATATCTTGCTATTCACTGACAAGGATTCCTAGGTCCACCGAGGCAACACAATCTTGGCTTTAGAACAACCCATAGTTTGGATGAGGGGTTATTAGACCAATGGTTTTACCATGATCCACAGGCCAGTTTAAGGACCATAAAGTCATGTGTTCTAACATTCAAAGGTATTTCCCACTTAACATCCAATCCATCCGGCAACCTAGCTCAACCAAAACACGAGAACCCCATCACACTGTGGCTATCCGCAAATGGAAAGGCTAGGCTAAAAACATGGTTACACTTGGAAGAATGCATGCCATGATAGAAAATAACCACATGCAATCCCATGCATGGAAAATATAACAAGGAAAATACACATACAATTCGATACCTGTAATGAAGCCTGCTATAGTAGCTTGATCCTTCCTTTTGTTGCTTGATCTTTTCTTCCTATTGCCTTATTTTCCTTTCTTTCTCCAATGCCAAAGTGCTGCAAGAAAAATCTAAGTGTCTAAGAGTGAGAGAGAGAGACAGAGAGCTCCAAAGTTGAACTAATTAAGCTTTCCAACTGATCCTCATAAGCTTTTATATCAATGAGGCCTCTATTTCTTCATTTTCCATCATTTTCCTTCAATTTCCTCCTCACATGCAACCTGTGACCTTTCACCTCCCTTTTCTCCTAATTTCCATTATTTTCATAAATAAATGTGCCAAAAATGCCAATTTTCCTTTCCATAGCCTTCGTCATTGGCTTTTCCAATTTCATTAGCCATAAACAACCAAATGAACACCCAAACTAGGATGTCTTGCCCAACATTAGGCTAGGAATATGTGTCCCATCCATCATGGTCTTATATATTTTTACATGGAATTTTTACCAGGGCTGTTACAAAACCCTCCCCCTTGGGGGAACACCATCCTGAGTGTTCAATGACACCTATAACCAACAAGACTATTGAAAACAAAACATACTACCCATGGAGCTTTATAACACAACTTGTTGCAGTATTTATAATGATGATCTACATAAAACATGACAAAAATATCGTTTACTGAAGCTTTATAACATAGATCATTACGATAACCAGATATACACATATGCACATATACTAAACTAGAAAATAAGAGGATACAATGCCCGTATCAATCGATAAAGTAATCCAGAGGATCAAAACTCCACCCTCAAAGTAATACCATGATTGACCTCCTTCCGAGGAAGTTCAGAATCCACTGCCACAGTGAAAGTTACATCCAAAATCCAACATTATAATCCCTTTCAACTTGTCCTCTCAGTGAATAGTTATCAGCTCATCATTCCAGGGCATACACCCAATGTGCATTCGATTCCATCTGGCAGTGCTAATGAAAATACCAAAATATCCACGACCTTCCCTTCTCTACTACACAGTCCCTCAAGAAATTCGGTCATCCCATTCCATGCAGTTAGTCACCTTCCAAGTTCCATAGAATTCCCTAACCCAGGTGATCCATCCATTGGAAAAGATTCCTCACATTGGAAGGTACGAAACAAAGGCATATACGTGCATCAAAACCATCATACCCATCATAACATGCTCATGGAAATCAATGGACACTATTGGGTACCAGTGTCCCACAATGGCCCTGCTCCTCAGGTGCTTTACCAGCATACTGCTGCGTGTTCCAATTTCTTTCACTACTTCTGCTAATTCTTGCAGTCAATTTCAACCACTCCATCGAGCATGTTCATGCATTCCTGTTCTAAGAACATAAGTTCCATTAGATTCAAATAGATTGAAATAACCTCAAATCATACCGCATTGGTAGTTCGTCACTAAGGTATACTTGCAATCCTGTTTTCTTCCTGTCAAAACAAGTTAAGCTAACATTTTTATCAAAACATCATGTATAAACATATCACATTAAGTTAGCTCAAAACACAACCATCATAGATCAACATCGCAAATAACATGTAACCATCATAAACTAGAATCATAGATCATATGTAATCATCATAAACTAGAATCACATATCACATATAATCATCATATACCATAGTCATAAATCACATGCATAATAAATTGAAATAAAATGATGATACTTATCCTTTCATAAATCCTTAGCTTCTACCTTTGTATTTACTCTATACGCACTCTAGATCGGTTACCACACTAGAAAAACATGTAGTGACTTCTCCTCAACTGTGTGCACATACATAGTGTGTGCATCACAACATAAAACTACACACATCATAATACATGCATCTAAAATAGTACCGTATGTACCACATGTAGACTGTCTCACCTATATAATACAACCACCTACACAATGTGTGCACAACATCACATGTACATGACACCACTTACACCATGTGTACAGAATGGCACATGCACATTGAACCACTGTACAACGTGTACACACTACCACATGCACACAGTACCACACCCATGACATGTACATGACACCATATGGACACTGCACCACATGAATGATATGTACACAAAACTGCCTGCACACAACAACTCTTGTATAATATGTACACATCACCACATGCACACGCCACCACTTTGTACAATCATGCACATAATGCCATATGTACATAGCGCCACATGTACAACATGCACGTAACACTACCTATACATAGAACTGCATATGCAACATGTACATAGCATCATATTTACACAACACCACATATGAAATAGTACCTAGCATGTCGCAGACCACACTTCTTTCATTTCGTTGTTGTATCGCTCGGTATAACTTGTCCATAACATATATATAAATATAATCACATAATATCAACTCATAAAAGCTTGATACTGGCCTCATATATTTTTGAGGGTTACTCCTCCCCATTGATTCGTTGTAAGACTAGGAACCTCTTCATGTCATTCACCTGCGTAATTAATAATTCCTCCACAAGAATGATTCTTGATGACCGTGTCAGACAGTGACATAGATACATGGACACATACATACATATATATAAACATTAGTATAAAAAAATCATGGTCCTTTTAGACAAATACATACATACACAGACACACACATATATATATACAGATATAAATTTTAGCGTTAATAATCATGATCGATGATGACCCTGTCAAACATGACATAGATTGATCATAACATAGTTACTAGATATCAAGGTCAAGGTTAAGAGAACTTCCTTTATTCGTGCACAAAATGCACGACATTGAAAACAACAGTTCCCAACATATTAAAGGAATCCAACACCTTAGATCCATTTACTTTACCTTTTCTATTTAACTTTGACATGTGTGTACTGCTACCATCTGTTTGCCACTACAGACCAACCAAACCAACCAACTGTCATAGTCTTACCTTCCAATGCGCTTACTTATGAACAGATCTTCATTTGATTCTTACATCACCTGTTGGGTACCACACAACTCTCCCTGAGCTCCATTAACTTTTCTCTTTCCCAAACAATTCCCAAGACTCAAAACATAAAAGGAAAGATCAAGAAACAACCAAGAATAAAACCATGAAAACAAATAACAACACAACACCACAATAAAGTTGCATAACTATGCCCTAGACACAAGTAAAATCACAAATCAAGTGCAAAAATCACAAAATACAAAAAGCACAAGGCTAGCCATAGACACCATGACTCAATCCCCATGGTTCCCAAGGAAATCTCAACCTGGCCCTTCTTTAAGATTCATGGCAATATCTCTTTCCATGTAACTCCCTGCATCATACTACCATAAACACATAGTTTGAGTGCGTAACTAAACATAAAAATACACCAGTTACCTTACCTTCTTGTACCAATTTCGCTTCCTTTCTACTGAACACATCCATGCCATCTCTCATGGAACTCCAATTCCTTGGCAGATCCACTTGTAACTAGATACTAGCTAACATATATGTCAAGTACATGTTCATGAATCTAGCACATATCCACATAATGTCAGACAATATTAAGGTCAAGAAGGCTTCCTGTATGTGAAGCACTCATTCATTTGGAACTAGGGTTTCCAAACATAGCCAAAGGAATTCTTATCCAATTCCTTTCTTTTACCTTTTGTTTTCGTGTTGAAATCTATGCTTACTAGTACTGTCACATCACCCAACTGTTATTTATATAAACATATCAAGTGTTAGCTTGTCATGCTAATACCAATCATGTTTCCTACAACTTCTCACACATGTCAATCACATGTTCCAAATATCAAGACAATCATCATACCTATCAATTTGAAATCAGCATTTAGCGGGACTAACAATCATGTCATAATCCATAGTCAACTCATAGTCATTAGACATAATGCTAAAATTGTCACCTACTACACTCAAGTACATATCAACTATCTCAACACATATGTATAAGTAAAATCATAAAACAATATCATTTGAACACATACTCATATTATGAAATTCATCAACCACTCAACCAACTTGCAACCATGCCATTTTAAATAAATCAACAAGACAACATAATCAATCATTCAAGTACCAAATATATGATATAATAAAACTCACACCTTAATGTATCTCAGGGGAGGCGATCTCGTCTGCACATCAATCCAAGTTTGCATTATAGAATTTCACAACATATCAACTCAAACATAAATCATGATATCCTTAATAGTACTAAATAACATGTTCACATCATAAGCTCATAATCATTTATCATTCATGAATAAGAATCACATATGTAGGATTAGTCTAGATTAGTACGACACCATATCACAAATACGTTAGCTCATACCTGAATATCGAAACCATAACCATCTATATAGGTCAAAACAGGTTAACACGATACATATAACAACAATATCTTCAATGCAATGGACATTACCATCACATATATGACCAATCCAGATTACAGCATCAAGATCCCAATGAAATAACCCTAATCATGAAGTTGATAGCATATAACAATAATAAGCTATATATCATGCTCATCAACAACATATAACCTAATCATCAAGTTATCTAACATAAAACAACAATAGCAATGCATAAAACTACAGTTTACTATCATTCTTGACTATCTGAAACATGTGCATATAACTACACTAATCAACTAACATCTATCATGAATGTAACCATAACATCAAAAGGCATGTACATAAACGTAATGTATATAAACCTAGTGTATATAAAAATCCTTGACTTATATATCTGCATGCCCAACATACAAACCTATTTGACGACATTATCTTGCCTCGAGGTCTAATTTTGCAACCTTGTTATGCTGATGTGCATCTCCTACTCTATCTCAAGCAACACATTAACATCATAACAATTAATAGCATTAGGATGACCTAAATTGCATACAATGACTTCACAAGGCATGTTTGACCTATTATTCATGCATAACTACAACCAAGACCATATATGCATAACAACTGCATATAGACATATAACACATGCGTACCAAACCATATTTACATCATTCTAGCTAGAGTCCAATCCTCAATGCATGACCACATCAACTTCACAAACCATTACTTCATGCATGACAACAACCACCACTAAATTGTAAACATTTCCAATGCAACTATCAAAATGCATAATAAATGCCTAATCAACTACATATACACATGAACACATGTAGTCAAGCATAAGTGATCAATTATTGTAACCAACCTACAAGACTGATACATGTAATCAAACATACAAGAGTGAAACCTAACATAAAATAATGTAATCAAGTAGCATATAACAACATGTAACTCTTCATATTCTCATGACGACGCATTCCACAAAATCAACCACAATTTCCTCATGATAACCTTACTACAACCATGATCAATCATTATTCAATGCAATACGCACATGTAATTTGTTAGGTCCTTGTACTACTAGTGTAACCCCTCATTGTTATTAGTAAAACCCCCTTATTATGTTTTTATGCCCATGTAGTCCCCATATTTTTATTATTGTGCCCCATGGAAGCCCACTATTGTTATTGTTGTGTGCTTACATTATTATTGTTATGTCGGCTCTGATTATATTATGACCCCTTAGACTCCTATATATAGAAAAAGATATTTTATTTTGTATCATCCAAGAATTATTCATTTGTGTAATGTAAAGGAGGTTTCCCCCTTGAAGAGGCTAATTTCTAAGGCATTCATTTATCTTTTCTATATTTTTGTGAGTTGGTTCATAACATTTGGTATCAAAGCTTTGGATTCTATGGTTTCACTGCTCCAAATAGGTCATCGTCGCATTTTCTCTATAACTTTTACGTTAGAAAGTTTCAGAAGCTAAAACAAAAACCCATTTGAGAAGAAACCAGCCTGAACCTAGGGTCTGAATCTCATATCTTGTCTCACTATAGTTTCAGAGATATGATCTGAGGAAGTTAGCATTTTTGCAAGCTCTAGAATTTCATCTCAAACAGGTCATCGTGGAATTTTTGCTATAATATTTTTTCTACGAAGGGTAAGACTCTGAAATTAAAACCCATTTTCACTAAAATCTTGGTGAAGCTTGGGTGTGAATTTAAGATATTTTCTCACTATATTTTTAGAGATATAATCTGAGGACGTTAGGGTTTTTGCAGACTCCCAAATTACATTCCAAACAGGTGACCTGGGGAAAATCGTCATAACTTTATCATTGAGCATCAAATTGAAATTTCGTAAGAAGTTACAGAAAGATGACAGACTGTAGTTTTCTGTATATATGTTTCAAATCCTAAGGTGGAAACAGTGGTACGCGGCACTTTGTACAAGTGTGCTGTAGTAAACTAGTCTATAATCCGGTCATCGTGGGAGATTTTACATAATTCTTCCTTGCATAATCGAATCTTGATTAGACTTGTGGGGTTAGAAGGAGAACGCAGAGGGCTACTGTAGGACACAATTTCAAAACTTTGAGATCTAAAATTACAGACTTATAGTCGTTTAAAGTTTGAGCTCATAAAATCAAGAAAAGGTGATATGAGGAAGTTTGATGGCAAGGATCCGGTAAATTGGATACTACATATGGAGCAATATTTTGATCTACATGAGGTGAAAATATTACAAAAGGTATGTATTGAATCTTCATATTTAGAACCATATCAATTTTTATGGTATAAAGGGCTTTGTTCTCGTAAACCACTTGTTACGTGGTCATTTTTCATGGAGGAAATGATAGCACATTATGAGGATAGAACGAGAAACACCTTCTTTAGCCAATTGATAAATCTCAAACAAAAGTGTTCAATGGCAGAGCACATTGAGGACTTTCAAAAATTAAATATAAGGGAAAATGATATTCCATAGAAGCAGAGGATTGATGTCTCCATAAGGACTTTAAAGGATAACATTCAACATGAGGTTCATCTTTGGGAACCTGATTCATTGGAGAAGACATTCAGGTTGGCAAGAAAAATGGAAAGCAAAATTATGGAAACAAGGGAGTCTACCCCTCACAACTATAAACATTGAAGTGTTGTCTCTCCTAGCCTTCCATAACCTACAAGGTTGACATGACAACAATTGGAATAGAAAAGAGAAAATGGGCTTTGTTACAATTGTGATAAAAAATACATTAAAGTTCATAAGTGTGTTGAGAAGAAATAATTTTACATAGATTGTGAAGAGGAGGAAGAAAATGATCCAAAAACATCAAAAGAAGAGGATATACACCAAGAACCAACCTCAGAGAAAGAATAAATGAATTTGACCATATCTTGTAAAGCAGTGGAAAGAATTACCACTCCTCAAACTCTCAAGATAGAAGGACGTATCAAGAAGAAAAAGGTTCAAGAAGTGAAAGATCACATTGAGAAAGAAGAAATGAATCCAACCATATCTTGTAATGCATTGGCAAGAATTACCACTCCTCAAACTATCAATATAGAAGGACATATCAAGAAGAAAAATGTTCAAGAAGTGAAACATCACATCGAGCATCAAGAAATGAATCCAACCATATCTTGTAATGCATTAGAAGAAATTACCACTCCTCAAACTCTCAAGATATAAAGACATATCAAGAAGAAAAAGATTCAAGCAGTGAAAGATCACATCGAGCATCAAAAACAAGTTATCCAACTTTTAAAGGATAACGCTACTTTGGTGCAGAATCGAATGAAACAACATGAAAATTAACATCACAGTGAAAGAAGTTTTGATGTAGGTGATTGGGTATTTTTACAGCTACATCCATACAAACAATGTCCCTCAAGCAAGTTATTTATGATAAGGAAATGTTGACAATACTACATGCACTTAAGAAATGGTGACCTTACCTAATGAGAAGACATTTCAAGGTAAAAACAAATCATGGTAGTCTTAAACAATTTTTAGAACAAATATTATCTTCACAAGAACAGAAAAAATGGGTCACAAATATGTTGGGTTATGACTTTGAAATCATCTACAAAAAAGGGAAGCAAAATGTTGTTGTAGATGCACTCTCAAGAAAGGATGAGGATGTGGAAGCATTGTTTTGTCCTATTTCTATTATCCAACCAGATTGGATAAATGAAGCAAGGGATGGATGGAAGAATTGCGAAGAAGTGTGGCCACTCATTAAAAAGTTGAAGAAGATCCCAATTCAAATAATATTGTTAGAACTTGACGATGAATGAAAAATCATATTGGAACCTGAAGTAGTCACAGAAACAAGAAATTGATAGCTACGAAATTGATCAATTTGAGAGTATCTCATCAAGTGGAAGAACTTACCCATTGAAGATTCCACATGGGAGGATGAGAATTCTATACATAATCATCAATAACTACTCAAGCATTGAGGAGAAAACTTTTTGAAGGAGAGGGGCATGTTAGGTCCCTATAATACTAGTGTAAACCCTTATTTTTATTAGTACAACCCCCTATTATATTGTTGTGCCCATGTAGTCCCCATATTGTTATTAGTGTGCTCCATAGAAGCCCACTATTGTTATTGTTGTGCCCTTACATTATTATTGTTATGTCGGATCTGATTATATTATGACCCCTTAGACTCCTATATATAGAAAGGAGGTCTTTTCATTTGTATCATTCAAGAATTGTTCATTTGTGTAATGTAAAGGAGGTTGCCCCCTCGAAGAGGATGATTTCTAAGGCTTTCATCTATCTTTTCTATCTTTTTATGAGTTGGTTCATGATGATGCACTCCACAAAATCAACCTCAATTTCCTCATGCCAACCTTACTACAACCATGATCAATCATTATTCAATGTAATAAGCACATGGAATTCAAGTGTAAGAGATGCAAATGCAACTAACATGCATGCATGACCAACACACACCACCAATCCAGTCTAAGGGGCAAAGCATGCTCTGATATCACTATGTAACACCCTCCTCACACATCTTCCCAAGTAAGAAGCCATTAAGGGTAAAC
Organism: Pinus tabuliformis; assembly: GCA_031772625.1. Lineage (NCBI taxonomy): Eukaryota > Viridiplantae > Streptophyta > Pinopsida > Pinales > Pinaceae > Pinus > Pinus tabuliformis. The sequence goes on along the minus strand of CM062817.1, from coordinate 1,806,645,746 downwards.
ATGAAATGAAAGGTTACTATGATTAGATTCAACCTCTTGTGTGACCTTAAGGAAGTGGAATCCACGAAACACATCAACAAACCTATCCACATCAGTAATAGAAACCTCAAGAGACATGTCAGCTGCTTAGACATATTTTCCCTAAGTCCCACTAATGTTCTAGACATCTTAAGCCTTAGTTTCTCTCATGCTATAGGCATGACAGTGTCTAGAGACCTATTTTTCCAGTGTTATGCTATCGACCCTTGGATTTGAGCTACTTTTTCAGGCCCATAGCCCAGGTCACTGCCCATAATGGAATGATAACTTAGGAGCAGTAAAAGAACATGGAAACAATGATGCAAAATAGATAAGTTAAACAACACCTTAATCATATCTGTACTAGCCATGATAGGAATTTCGTCATAAATGTCGCAAGCATGTAATATACAGGTGTAACCAACAGAATTAAACACATGGATCTTGTACTTATCTGAGAATCACTAAAAACCATTTTTTCCCCATGCCATTTTCTTCATTACCATCTATTAGGCCATAGGTAAATTATCCATTCATTTACAATAAAAAACACGCTGAGAGCCATACACAAACGTTGTCAAAAAACAGACATATAACTAGCCTAATAACAACAGAAATACTCATGAAATTACATCCATATACCACATATAATCCATCAAAATGCTCATATCGATACAAGGAGAAATAACCTTTCATTAATGATGCAAAAACCAAAACCAGGATGGGACTTTCACGTTCCACCCAACCATAGAATGACTGAGCCAAATCTCATTTCAACCATTCACCCTTGTGCCGTATTCCAAGCATGAATGTGGAACTCAACCAAAATAACCAACCAGGCCATACCAAGGAGAAACCACCTCACCCTCATAAATAGAAACCAAGGTTTACCATAATCCATCCCGGATCACTAAGCCAACATAATGAACACATCATAAAAGGCTTTACCATGATCTCCACTTGGTCACTATGCCAAACAAGCATAGATGCCACCAGATTTCTCCACCTACATCATGAGGATTTTTCCTATCCCCTAGTCTCTCATGCTTTACCTCAATCCAAACACGGACCACTAGGCCCTAAACCGAGAACCAATCTCCAAGATTTAATGCATATCCGAAAACCGGGATTACTAGGCCCAACATAGAGCAAAGAACCTCTTCAATTTACTGTATATCCTTCCATTCACAAACAAGGATTCCTGGGCCAACCAATGCAACAGAATCTTGGATTTACCGTAACCGATAGTCTTGGTCACGAGTCACTAGGCCATTGGGTTTATTGTGATCCATAGTCTAGTTCTGAGTCCACTAGGCCATGTGCTCTAAAATTCTTAGATCCACCCCACTCAACTTCAAATCCATATGGAAATCCAGCTCAACCAAAACATGAGAACCCCATCACACCATGACTATCCTGAAATGACAAGGCTAGGCTGAAAACACTATTAGACTTGGAAAAAACCTTTCCATGATAAAAAATAACCACATGCAATCTAATGCATGCCAAATCTAGAAAGGAAAATATGCGTGCAAGTTGATACCTATAATGAACCCTATTTTAGCTGCTTGATCTTGCCTTTCCCTACTTGATCTTTGCTTCCTCTTGCCTTCTTTGCCTCTCTTGCTCCAATGCCAAAGTTCTCGAAGAAAAATCGAAGTGTCCAAGAGTGAGAGAGAGAGATAGAATAATGGGAGAGCTCCAAAGTTGAACTGATAAAGCCTTCCAACTAGTTCTCAGAAGCCTTTTTATCAACGAATCCTTTATTTTCTTCATTTTCCTTCAATTTCCTCCTCACATGCAACGTGTGACCTTTCACCACCCTTTTCTCCTAATTTCCATTATTTTCATAAATAAATGTGCCAAGAATGCCCTTTTTCCTTTCCAAAGCCTTAACCATTTCCTTTTCCATTTTCCTTAGCCATAAACAACCAAAAGAACACCCACACTAGGATGTCTTGCCCAATATTCATGTTGGAATATGTGTCCCATCAACCATGGTATTATATATTTTTACATGGATTTTTTACAAGATTATTACATTTTCCTATGAGAACCTGATTCATTGGAGAAGGAATTCAGGGTGGCAAGAAATGTTGAAAATAAAGTTATGGAAATAAGGATGTCTACCACTCACAGCTATAAAGATGGAAGTTTTTTTTCTCCTAGCCTTCCACGACCTACAAGGTTGACACCACAACAATTTGAAGAAAAAGGAGAAAAAGGGCTTTGTTAGAGTTGTGATAACAAACACACTAAAGGTCATAAGTGTGCCAAGAAGAAATTATTTTACTTAGATTGTGAAGATGAGGAAGAAAAGGAACAATAAATGTCAAAAGAAGAATATATACACTAGGAACCGACCCTAGAGAAAGAATAAATAAATCCGACCATATCTTGTAATGAATTTGCAAGAATTACCACTCATCAAACTCTCAATATAGAAGGACATATCAAGAAGAAAAAGGTAATAGTGATGATTTATTTAGGTAGTTCCCATCATTTGATTCATTTTAAGATAGCCAAGGAATTGAATGGCTTCATATATCCAGGACCAAAATGTAAAGTGATGGTTGCAAATGGCGGAACTATAAATTTATCTGGAAAGTGCCATAATATCAAGATAAACATGGGGGAATATGTATTGAATAGTCCAATGTTTTCTATTCCAATGGGTGGTGTTGATGTTTTACTAGGAGTCCAATGGTTACAATCTTTGGGTACAATAGCTTTTAATTTTCAAGAATTTTTCTTGAATTTTTTTTTGGAAAGGAAAGGAGTTGAATTAAGGGGTATCACATTGAAACTAGGAATGGTAATCAACTCTAATGTTATGAAAAATATTTTAAACAATGAACAAAGGGGCGTAATTTCATAATTATGCTCACTATAGATTCAAACATTGAAATCATCTATTTCTCCAGATCTCCAAAAAGACTTAGACAATCATTCCAAGGAATTTGAGACTCCCAAATGCCTCCCACCTATTCATGGTCATGATAATTCTATTCATTTGATTCTAGGAAGTATTCCTCCAAACATCAGGTCTTATATATATCCCTATTCCCAAAAGAGTAAATTTAAACGTACGGTTGCCAAAATGCTAGAGGTCGATATAGTTCAACCTAGTCAAAGTTATTTCTTTGCTCTAGTAGTATTGGTGCATAGGAAGGATGACTCATGGCACACGTGTCTAGATTTTAGGGAGCTCAAAAAGCTCACTATTAAATATAAATTTCCCATTATTTTTATCGATGAATTGTTGGATGAATTTGGATTTAAGACCTCTGTTGGATGAATTACATGGAACAATTTACTTCACCAGGTTGGATCTTCATTCAAGATATCATCAAAATAGAATGAATATTGAAAGAATTCCAAAAACAACATTTAGAACTCATTAGGATCATTATGAATTTTGGTCATGCATTTTGGCCTTACCAATACACCTTCTACATTTCAAGGTTTGATGAATTCCATTTTCAAACCCTTCCTTGGAAAATTCATGTTAGTATTTTTTGATGATATACTAATCTACAAGAAGTCTTGGAAGGATCATATTCAACATGTAGACAAGGTTCTCAAACTATTGGAGGAGAAACAATTATATGAAAAAACCTCCAAATGTTTCTTTGGAGTACAAGAAGTGGAATATATGAGTCATATTGTATCTCATGAGGATGTTAAAGTAGATCCTAAAAAAATTAGGGCCATTAAAGAATGGAAAAACCCCACAACCATAAAGCATCATTGAGGATTTATTGGGTTGAAATGGTATTAGCGCAAGTTTTTTAAGAATTCTGGGAGAATAGCAGCACCTCTAACAAAATTATTGAAGAAAGATGTATTTTCTTGGACTTCAAAAGCAACTAAGGCCTTTGAACATCATAAAGAGACAATGTTCCAAGAACTAGTCTTAGCTATGCGAAACTTCACAAAAACCTTTATTGTGGAATGTGATGCCTCAGGAAATGGAATTGGTGTTGTTTTAATGAAATAATGAGTACCAATTGATTTCGAAATCCATCCAATCAAATGAAAGTATTTACACAAAGCTATTAATGAGAAGGAAATATTGGCAATACTACATGCACTAAAGCAATGGAGACCTTACCTAATGAGAAGACACTTCAAGGTAAAAACAGATCGTGACAGTCTTAAACATTTTTTGGAACAAAGATTATCTTCATAAGAGCACCAAAAATGGGTCACAAAGATGTTGGGTTATGACTTTAAAACCATATACAAAAAAGGGAAGAAAAATTTTGTTGCAGATACACTCTGAAGAAAGCATGAGGATGTGGAAGAATTTCTTTGTGAAATTTCTATTATCCAACCTGATTGGATCACTGAAGCAAGGGATAAATGGAATAATGATGAAGAAGTGTGGATTCTCATTCAGAAGTTGCGGCAAGATCATATTACATCTGATACATTTAGCTGGAAAAATGATTCATTATGGTACAAATATCATTTATATATTTCTAAGAATTCTCAACTCGAACAAAAGATTCTTTTGGAATTGCACACCTCACACTTAGGACGGCACTCTGGATTTTTAAAAACTTACCACAAGGTCAAGAATGAATTTTTTAGGGAGGGCCTTAAATCTTATATTCAAAAGTTTATTGTGGAATGTTTGGTTTTCTAACAAAATAAAGTTCAGACAATTATGACCCCGGGTATATTACAACCTTTAGCCATTCCAAGTCAAGGTTAGGAGGCAATTTCAATGGATTTTATCAGATGTTTACCCATGTATGAATGAAATACTGTCAACATGGTGGTATTTGATAGACCTATCAAATATGCACATTTTTGTGCATTATCTCATCCATTTAAAGCCATTACAGTTGCTACTAAATTTATGGAAACAATTCAAAAGCTACATGGAAACCCAAAGATTATTGTAAGTGACAGAGATCCCATTTTCACTAGAAAATTTTGGATGAAATTATTTTCTTGTATGGGTACTCAATTAGCTCATAGCTCATCTTATCATCCTCAATCTTATGGGAAAGGTGAGATAGTGAAAAAATATTTGGAACGATATCTTCCTTGCTTTGTATCTAATAAACAAATACAATGGGATAAGTGGTTACCTTTGGCTAAATGGTGCTATAAAACTTCCTTCCATACTAGAGTAAAGATGATGCCATTTATTGCACCTTATGGATATCATCCACCATCCATCACGTCATATTTAAGAGAAAATTATAAGCTTCAAGCAGTGGAAGATCATATTGAGCATCAACAACAAGTTCTCCATCTCTTAAAGGATAGTCTCACTTTGGCACAAAATTGAATGAAACAACAGGAAAATTAACATTATAGCAAAAGAAGTTTTGATGTAAGTGATTGGGTATTTTTATGGTTATAACCATACAAACAAATGTGCCTCAAGCAAGAAAATAAGGATAATAAATTATCACCAAAGTACTATGGTCCTTACAAGGTGTTGCAAAATATTGGTACTATGGCATACAAATTGGAGCTTCCTGCATCTTCCTGAGTGCACCCAGTTTTCCATATTCCATTCTTAAAGAAGGCTATAGGTGATAAGCTCCCAGTTGAAATAATATTAACAGAAATTTATGAAGAAGGAAAAATAATATTGGAACTTGAAGTAGTCACCAAAAAAATAACCCACCAACTATGAAATCGATCAATTTTAGAGTATCTCATCAAATGGAAGAATTTATCTGTTGAATATTCCACATGGGAGGATATAAATTTTATACAGAAGCATCCAAAACTACTCAAGCATTGAGGACACCAATTTTTTGAAGGAGAGGGACATTTTCAGTCCATATACTACTAATGTAGCCCCTTATTGTTATTGTTAGTGTAGCCCCCTTATTGTTATTGTTGTGCCCATGTAGTCCCCATATTGTTATTATTGTGCCCCATGTAAGCCCACTATTATTATTGTTGTACCCTTACATTATTATTGTTATGTAGGATCTGATTATATTGTGAACCCTTAGAATCCTATATATGGAAAGGAGGTATTTTCATTTGCATGATCCAAATATTTTTCAATTATGTAATGTAAAGGAGGTTTCCCCCTCGAAGAGGACAATTTCCAATTCGTTGGTCTATATTTTTGTGAGTTGGTTTCATCATAGTTTGTAATATCAATATCTTGAGCTTACTAATCTAAGGCTTCATATTCCTAGGATATAATATTATTCATAGTCTTTATAATATTAATATTTGGATTTAATATAAATCCATTGGGTTTATAATCAAGGTCAACCATGCTCTAATGTCACATTGCAATAAAGATGTTCTTAATATGAAAATCAACCCATCTCGCATTGTGACAAGGATTGTCTCAATATGAAAATCAACCATGGTCAACCATGTTCCAACATCACATTGTGAAAAAGGTTTTATCAACCATGGTCAACCATGGTCACATTGTGACAAAGACCGTCTCTTAATTCAACGTCACGTTGTCACAACCATGGTCATCCATCAGCAACCATGGTCAAACATTGCATTGTGACAAAGATTATCTCAATATGGAGATCATCCATGGTCAACAATGGTCAACCATTATCCATTGTTGCATTGTGACAAGCATTGTCTCAATATAAAAATCAATCATGGTCAACTGTATTCCAACGTCACATTGTGACAAATATTTATCTTAGGGTTTATATTCCTTGGGTTTATAATATTTATCGCTTAGGTTTAATATTATTCCCTTGTGTTTATAATCGCTTGGCTTTATTATATTTAAACTTTGGGTTTATATACCTTAGGTTTATAATATTAACCCCTTGGGTTTAATGTTATTCCCTTGGGTATATATTATCAATCTGTTGGGTTTTTAGTATTAATCCATTGGGTTTATTATTCCGTTGGGTTTATAATGTAAATCCCTTTAGGGTTTATATACCTTGCATTTATAATAACGATCCTTTTAGTTTAATATTATCCTATTGGGTTTTTAATACCTTTGGGTTCAATCAAGGTCAACGTCACATAGTCGCAACAATGGTCATCCATAGTCAACCATGGTCCAATGTTGCATTGTGACAATTTTTTTTGGATATGGAGATAAACCATGGTCAATGATAGTCAGCCATTGTCCAATGTCACATTTGACAAATTTTGTCTCAATATGAAAACAAATCATGATCAACAATATTCCAACATCACATTGTGACTGAAATTTAATATTTATCCCTTGTGCTTAATATTGTTCCCTTGGGTTTATAATATTTATAGTAGCATTTATATACCTTGGGTCTATTATCCCCTTGGGTTTACAATATCAATCTCTTTAGGGTTTATATACCTTGCATTTATAATATTATTCACTTGGGTTTAATATTATTCTCTTGAGTTTATAATACCTTTGGGTTTAATTGTTGTCCACCGTGGTCAATAACCATGGTCACTGTTGTAGTTATTTCTTACACCAAAGAAGGTTACAATTTTTTTTTACTCTTTCTAATCAATTTTCTGGGAAGAAGGGTTCTTATATCAATTGCTGAGTTATTTTTTTAATATATATCTTATATTTTTAAATAAATTTAATTTTATAATAAATTTAATTTTATATTTTTCATAAAATATTTTATTTTAAAATATTAATTTATTATTAAAATTAATATTTTGGTTTCCGAGGTCCTAACCTCCGAGACTATATGTCATCACATTTCATTATATGAGGAAAATCAATTACACTTTGCAACCAAACCTTAGCCAACAACAACAAATCAAGTCCATGTCAATGAGTCAAATAGAACCTATTACCCCACCCCACATTTCAAACATTTAAAAACCATTATATGATTTGTCTCCAGATTTGTGAAGTGTTAAATTAATGGCTTGCGATGGGGCTTCCTATTCGAATTTTACTTGTTTGCGAGGGGGCGCTCAGAAATTTTGTTTCACTTTTCACTTCTTTTTACAACTGTCACACTCTCATTGATTGCACACCTGCCTCGAAAACCATTTACCAAGTATCCCCCTTGCCCCCACAAGACCATTGTAAAACTATTTTTTACATTGATTTCAATTCATAAATGTGAGGAGGGAAGGTCTATGGGTATGATAAAAAATCATATTATAAAGTATGTACCAAGGGAAAATAGTGGAGGGACCATTTTTATAATCATATTTATCTTAAATGAGGTTACGGGTGAAAGATTGGAGGTAAGAGGAGACAGTGTAAAATGAGGTCAAAATGAAAATACATGCTTCAAAAGTACATTTAAAAATAAATCATTCCAATGTTATAAAGAGATTTTATCTGTGTGAAATAATTTTACAAAGGTTAAAAGGAAATTTTACAAAGTAGAAGAAAAGAACTGACATCTTTTGGGGTGCTCGAAGGGTTTGAACATTGTGGTAGGAGAGCGAACAACTAGGGTTTTAGAGTGTTGAAGGGCAAGAAAATTCCAAAAAATGGTAGAGGTACTGTTGAGGAAGGAAGAAAAAATATGGAAGAGGAAATAGATGGCACCAAAATGAAGGAGAATAATAGCACAAAAGACAAGGAGGAAGAGGACAAAAAGCAGGAAACAAAGGACAAAAAACAAAAGGGACCTTGTAAACCCAAAGCTGAAATCACACTCAGAGTAGTTTTAAATGATCCTGCACTGTAGGAGCACAATGATCACATGAGGACTTATGCAATAATCTTTAAATTCATGGGTTTATGGCCCACTGAAAAAATCGTTACAAACATGGATCAAATATCACTAGAAATCTAAAGGGAGAATTGATCTACATCTTGGGTCAAAGGGATTCTTCACTGTGGTGTTCATAAATATTGAAGATAAGAATAGAGTGTTTGAAGGAGGGCCCTACTTCTATGTAGCAACAGGTCTCTATATGTAGCCATGGATGATGAATTTTGTACCAAAGCGTGAGACTTTTACTTCGGTCCCTGTCTCAGTAAGACTCTGTTCTCTACCTCTTGATTACTGGAAAACTAAATCGTTAGCTACCATAGGCAATAAATTAGGTCGGTTTGTCAAAGCTTCTGAAGCCACTAGAAGGGGAAAATACACTTCCTTCGCAAGGATATGTGTGGAGATGGATCTATCCGAAGCTCTTCTGGATGAGGTAATATTGGAAGTTTTTGATGAAGAATGGGTGCAAACAGTAGACTACGAGCATATTCCATTCAAGTGTCAGAGATGCCATGAACATGGGCACCTACTCAAAGACTGCCCTCTTAGTAAAGAAGAGAACAAGAACAAAACTAATACAATGAAAGACACTGATAGTTTTCACAAAGTGGTACATAGAGGAAAAGATGGCAAAAGAGGGCCAAAGCAATAACAAAAGGGAGGACAATAGGTCAATCAGAACTAGTTCCAAGTCCTAGAAGAGGATGAAGAAATAGCAGCAAAAGATCAAGCAAGGGAAGGAAGTCCTGGGGAGAAGGAGAAAGAAGAAAACAGTGAACAAACAAAGAAAAGTGATAAATAGAAAGGGATCATGATGAGTGATACAGATTTGGAGATGGATCAAGAAATGACCTAGAGTGAGATGGAACTGGGGGACCATGAGCTACACGAGATTCTTGAAAGAGAACACCTAGATCTGGAAGGGTTCTTAATCAAGGGAACAACCGGTGGGGTAGAATTGCTACCTCAAGAAGAGTTCAATAGAATTCAGCAGTTGTATTTATGGAAAACTCAGGCTGAGGGTCTGAAGGGGGAAAAACATTGACAGGCAAAGCAATGAAGGTGTGAAAATGATAAAAATGACTTTGGGATTAGCACCTAGAAACCCAGGAAAGAAAAGAGGTAGGAAAAAGAAGAACGAGCTATTAATGGAATTTGGAAAGCTCATGATAGACTCAGGTAAGATGAAAGACCTAGCCAGCTACTCCTTTACAAATATTTAATTATGAAATTCACATCTTGGAATATTAGAGGTCTAAGCAGTAAAATAAAATAGAGGATGCTTAGTAATAGACTGAAACATGCAGCTTCGGATATAATTTTTATCTAGGAAACCAAATGCTCCATTCAAAAGTTAAGACAAATACATAGCAAATGGCTCAGTAGGTTTGAGTTTCTAGTAGTTAAAGCAAAGAATACAACAGGAGGCATTCTCACTCTTTGGAACCCCTAAATAATTGGCATAATAGATGCTAAGGCATCTAGGAACTATTTTTCAGTTGTCATTCAGGAGATAGGGATACCTATCTAGTCACGAATGTTTATGGCCCTCAAAGGATAGATGATAAGCTCCTATTTGTAGATTCCCTTGTGAACCTCAGGACAGACATGCATGGATACCTTGGATCATGGGAGGGGACTTCAATATGATCAAATCACTTTCGGAGAAAAAATGGGGCACCAAAGCTCTATGTAAAGACTCTTTAGCCTTTCAAATCTTTACAGATAATATGAAGCTAGTTGACATTGAAACAAACAATGGTCTCTTTGCATGAAATAATAAAAGAGGAGGAGTGTATAATGTAGCCTCCAAGTTAGATAGATTCATTATCTCTGAGGACCTTATGCTCATAGACAAGGAAATAATAATGAGGGTTCCTCCCTTTGGAGGCTCAGATCACTGGCCGGTTCAAATGGAGATCGAGTGCATAGGTACCCCCGGGAATAGACCTTTCAGATTTGAGAATATATGGCTTTCACACCCACAATTCATCAACAATATTGAAAAATGGTGGGCATAAGATTTGCAGATTCAGGGAACAAGAATGTTCCTTCTACACAAAATACTAAAACACATCAAGATGAGGCTTAAAGATTGGAACAAGAATGATTTTGGCAACATTTTTGTTGAAAATAAATCTGTTGAAAATAAAATGTAGGAACTCAACCAAGCCATGATCAAGGAAGGCTTTGACAAAGACAAAAGTGATCAAGTTGAGAAACATCATCAAGACTGGGAAAATTTGTGTAACAAGAGGAAATATTTCGGAGAGAAAAATCTAGAGTTTAATGGCTAAAAGAAGGAGAACGTAATACTAGATTTTTCCACAGATCGACCATGGAAAACAAAGCTCACAATAGGATCTCTTTGATCAAGGACGAGGATGGGCAGATTCAAAAATCCCATGAGGATATAGAAGTGGTGTTAGTTCAACACTTTCGAGGCATAGCTCAGGAAGACAATCCAAAAAGAGAACATTTCATTAGGGACTTGACGAGACATATACCTAAGCTGGTGTCTAGAGAGGACAATTTCAATCTTAACAGGCCAGTGATAGAAAAGGAGGTCAGTGAGGTCCTCAAAGAGATGCAGAATGGCAAAGAACCAGGCCCGGATGGCTTCAATGTGGATTTCTTTAAAGCTTGCTGGAATATTGTTAAATAAGATATTTTAAATACAGTGGAGGATTCCAGGTTGAACAAAATTATCTTGAAGGTGCTCAATACTGTTACAAGGAAAAGTGTCTACACAGAACTGCTTATCCCACTAAGGTGTGGTAGCTACCTTAGAAACAAGCAAAGTAAAGCTACTTTCGTTTTTCCTTTATGAAATATAGATGAGAGAAGAACAAAGAAGACCAACCTCTGTCTTGCGCTAATCTCTTAGTTTGATTCCTCTCTCTCTTGATAGTCTTTCGCTACTTGCTCCCTTGTATGCCCAGCTTCACAGAGTACCTGTAAGATCACAGTAGCATAGCACTTTACAAGAACATGGATCTATAATCATAAACAATCTAGAATCAGATGTAAATTGACCATACAAATGCATAAAACATAAATGAAACAAGAGTATGGAGGAAAACTTGAATAGCTTTTATTGATAAACAAGAAAGAGCCAAGGGAGTTACAACTAGTTGTTCTGACCCAACATCATCCTCTCAGCATGTAAGCCCTTCTTCACCTCATACAAAGCTTAGATCACCCAAAACTATGATGTTGTCTCAAGAAACCAACAACAATTCCTTACAATATGCAAAATTCCAGCCCCCTGGATCTCTGGGATGAGGGATCCATATATAGATATCTGTAAGGGAGATGAGTCAGCTTGTGATTTGATTAGTGTCTTCCCTCTGATAGTTCTTGCTTCCACTTGGAGATTGATGATCTCTTACTCATCCTTGGTCGAATTCAGAGAGGCAAGTGTCACAAGAGAAGTTTATGGAAGATTCCATGCCTCTCCACCTCGCGGAATGACACTGCCATTTGTCACTTCTCGCCCATCACACTCCATAGAAGGGATTTTTGAAATGCAACACACCCACACAATGTATTTAGGTGAGATGCAACGCACTTTGTCTATGGAGCAGCTGAAATGATCCTGTTTTGACCAATTCTGAGCAGTTTTCATGGAGAACCTCTGGGAGAAGCTGTAATCAGTTGACCTTGTTCCTTTAGGGGTTAGAACAACACTTTTAGGGACTTCAGAGCCCTTGGTTTATGGAAATTTTATGCTTGGGGTTGCAGTGCCCAAAAATGTCTATAATAGTTGCCCCCTAAAGCATGAGGTCGTTAATCTTTTGATGTCGGGTGAAATGCTTTATTATGAGGATCCGAAGTTCTTTCAAGCTGGGAGGAGACCTGTAATAAGATACAATACAATACATTATCTTCATAACATTTTCATGATCTAGCTGAGGCAGGCATTCCCATGCTCAGCTTTATAAATTCATTTTCATGTACATAGGACAGAAAATCGTCTGAGTGTAGACTGATGATTCTGGTAGAGTCATCATCCCTTTGATTGGATGATTATCTGTGCAGAAATAATGTACATTTGATGTCTTTATTTCCCTGAATATATATATCACAACCCAGATGGATGAAACTAGATCCGGGGTCTTCAATCTCGTTCGATCTTCACTCAAAGTACAAGTCTATCCATGTGAGAGATGTTCTGGAGTCGAACATGGAAAGACATCGCCTGATTACTAGCCAATGATGTAAGCTGTTAACAGGCACGAGAGGAATCACCGATAATGGTAATGACCCTCAAGGTACTGTAGTACAATTCACGTGGTGTGAATAAAGGACTTGGCGTCGAACACCACGCAAAATCTTTCGATCGAAGGTCATTGATGTAAACCTATCGCCGGAAGTGAGAAACTTGCCATTGAGGCATGCAAGCTTCAAAGTGCTGAACGAGGTGTTCCTAGATCGACTTCTTGGATAATGAGCTGATGTCGACAAGAAGCGATCTGTCACAGGAGGGCCTTAATGAATCCTACATCAATGACACGGAACAGAGCAAATAATTTTAATGGAGGTGAAAATGATCTGATGACATAAGGTTCAGGGTGGCGGTCATGAAAGAATGGAGTGTAAATGTATTGTAGTGGGTGAGACACAGGAGAATTCTCTGAATGACTTCCCTTGAACATATCGGCGACACTGATGTGATGGATTGGTAGCATTAACCCCAAATGTGGATGGTGTGATGGGACCATGGTGTTGTGACCGGTGAATGAAACAACCCAACTCGACTTGGATGCGGAGTGAAAGTGTCATGTTCAAGAGCGACTTGCTACCAACAAATTTTCTTCAAGTCTTCTTCCCAATTTTTCCACAGTCATTGCTGACCAGTACCTCTTTATTTTTGTCAAGCTTGAGGAGGATAACATATGCTTGTTCTATAATTTTCCCTTCGGGCAAACCCATCGCTATGTTTTAACGAGCCTAGCGATAGTGAAACTCGTTCTTGTCTGCTATGGGCAAGTTTGTCGCTATTAAGTTTTAGCGAGTTTAACGACAAAGATAACTCGGTCCTTTTCAATTTTAGAGATTCTGAAAAGGGACATAAAGGAAACTCCAAAATTCCTTTTTCGTCATCTAATCCCTTAAGTCCGAAAAATTATAAAACAATACAGAAGGGATGAATTTTCGATACTTTTAATGAGCTGAACAAAAAAAGCGCTCGATCTTTTTGTGTAATAATCCCTCAGGTCCAAAAAGATTAAAATCTAGAGGAGGGATAGCACTTCCGGTCCCTTTAACGAGCTGGAGAGGCCAATGGTTCGGAAATCTTTTCATATTTTACGAGTCAGTTGAAAAGGGATTAAAGGAGACTCGTCTTTTGAGGAATGAGTGATAAAATTGGGTAGTAGCTGATTCCAGGTAAGGTTTGGAATTTTCCAATCATGGCAGTGTTACAAGGATGGCTAGTGGGATCACTCTTCGCAGCTGTTCCTCAAAAGGGATAAACAATCAAATGGAGGTGAATGATTGGCCAATACAAAGTGGAGGTGATGATGAGAACACGACGAGGGCTTTAAAGGCTGAAGTACTACATTCACGATGGTTATTTACCGGAAATCGGTTCATTTTTTTTTATTGAGCTTAAACACTGTGGGAAACATTTGCTCATGACTTATGTTTATTTTTTAACGAGCTTGAACTATGCGCTAAAACTGCTCGATTAATCCAGTCGTATAATAAGAATGTCCCATTTTAAAATGGCAATTTTTAGAGTTTTGCCCCACATCCTTTCTTTATGCAAGTTAGGAAACGACCAATCCTACGAGTTTAAAGGGTTAGAGGACCTACAAAATTTAAAAAATAAATAGTCGCTCTTCGCTTGCACACCAAAAGGTTTGCATGCCCCCAGGTATAAAATAAAGTTTCAAGGTCACCTTTCATTCTACCGACAAAACATTTGTTTTATCAGGAAGGGTCTACCTCTTTCAGGTTACCAAAGATTTTTCTATCCACACCGCAAACAAAACACTTCTTCAGCGATGTCTACCGAAATAGACAAAGGTGAGACAATACACTCACATAACTTTGACGAGGGAATCTTATTACAGTCTAACCCCCTCTTCCAATCACGGATGGTAGTACAGTCCAGTCATATATCTCTCGTGGAAACCTACCCTATACCCGAAGTTTTCCTACCGAAGCAGACCAGGGTGCATGCCCCCTGGGTTTCAATCATGTCCCCCGAATCACTCGCGCTCATCAGGTGGACGGACTGGGGATTGATGAGCCATTCCTTGTTGAAAAAGACCATTTAGGGATGGTATATGACTATTTGCTATGCGTGATCTGGGAAATGAAAGCTGGTCTACGAGCTTGACCACTCTTCCTTCGTGCGGAAAACACATTACTCTAAAGAGTGATGAGACAATTGCTCCCATGCAATAAATATAGTCTCGTCCAAGGAGTAGATTATAATCCAGGGGTCCTTAAACTACCATTACGTTCATGTGAATGGTTTTTCCTCTCAATGTTATGGGCACATTGGGAAGGATCCCTAACGATCGACTGGTTCCTTTGTCAAAGCCTGTTAGATTTCTCATCTCAGGCAAAAGCGATGGCAAACCAAGCGCTTTCTAAGAAGTTGAGGAAAGGATACTTACAGAAGCCCCTTCATCTATGATGGTACCAGCCATAACCATTCTATATACTTGAGCAATAATTTGGAATGGTACACTAGCCGGTAAACGGGGTCTGCCTAATTGATTCCAGTCGAAGGAGACAACTAGGTTGCTTGGAGGTGGGACCGAATAGACGGTCGGGTATGACTCTGATGAACTTCCTTCCTGTGGTAAAGGAATGGGTAAATTTCCCCCATGTTCATTGGAGTTTGTGTTTACGAAAAGAATTTGGACGGTGTCATCCTTATTCCCTTCTGTGACTGTATCATCTGAAGATGGAACCTCTGAAGGCAAGACCGGGTCAACTGCCACCTCGACCTTTTGACTTTCGTGTGGTATGGGTTCATATGGTTTGTCTTCAATGATAGATGCTTTAGCCGACCACCTGGGCGGGTCAGCTGGATTTTCAACTAGTGACGGACTCGGCAAGAGTTTTTTATACCCAGGAGGAAGTCGTAATGGTGAAACCGGACGATCGTCCAAAACTCTCTTAGCCTCATCTAAGAAGGGACAACGGTGGACGACATGATCACCTTCGCACAATTTACAAGGAAATCTATATTTTCCTTTTTGTCCTGGGGCTTCACTATCACTAGTCGACGGTGTGTTTTCAACATGATCATCAGAGGTTTATGACACCGGGTTGTGCAAACGAGGAGACCAGTCCCTTAAGATCTGAGGGATGCAAGGACAATCTCTATGATAGTGGTCTCCTTTGCAAATGGCACATGGCGATTTAGGCCTGGTCGGTGTAGTGTGTGGATTTTCGCTAGATGATGCTTGGTTGCCCCCTTTCGCTTTTGGCTCCTTCTTCTTCTTCTCTTTATTCTTCTTTTCCTTCTTCTTCTTGGGTACTTGATTTTTGGCTTTACCAACCCCATCAAGTGAAGAAGAAGGAGTAGAGGAGGAATTGGAGGAAGTAGAAGGTTGGTGGGTAACTCTGGACTCGTCTAGTTACTGACTCGATTGTTCAGGAATTGCGGTGTTCTGAACGACAGAGGTTGAGAAGAGCCATACGGGCAAGCCAATTGTTAATCCTGGAAGCAAAAATGTGGCCATATGGGGTGCACCAACATCTCCTTAAGAGGATAAGGGACTAGGATTTCCCCCAAGGGGAATTCCTTGGTTGGTGGGTTCCATTTTCTCAACCTAAGATCAACGTCGGAAAGGGTGATGATTATTCCATTTAAAATAAATTTTAGACACTTTGACACAACTTGTTTTTTCAATTTTTAAGAGTTGAGAAAAAACAAAATATGACTCTAGTCGCCTTCAATTTTTAATGAGCCTGAAGTGACAAGTGCTCAGATGGACCTTTTCCATTAAGGAGTATGAAAAGGAATGAAAGGGACTACTCTGAAAATATAGGTAGAGGGATTACCAAACCAAACGCAAAACTGCAGAATACTTTTTACAGTACCGCAGTCAATCTTCCCGAATGCTGTGTTCAGTACATTGCGACCGATAGGGCGACAGACACAGCTTCCTATGGATAAAGGATTAAGCCTATTCTGGTCTCCCCAAATATACTCGACGGTACGTGGGAGCACAAGTCTGTACTGGCACTTATCGTCTCAAAGTGGAGGAATCACCCAACCATCAGTGAGAACAACAGTTACCAGGCTTTACGACGCCGGAATACGTCTCTCGCCTAGACTTCTAGATGTTGTGTGTTAGGATCCAAAGCATTGTTAGATTCATTAAATTTATTTTATAGTTGATCTTGCTTAATAAATTTTCCTTTCAGGTTCACCGCGAGATGTAGATGTATAATTCCTAAAATGCAATCTAAGATGATAAACAGACTTTTATCTTCTTTGTGTAATGAAAATCCTAGCTACTAAGGAAAGAGAGACAGTATTCTTTCACAAAGAGAAAAGAGCACACACTAGATGCACTGTCCTAAATCAAACCAATCAAATAGTCTAAATGCAAATGCACATGCATGTATTTGTTTTTGGCTTTCTTAGTATGTGAATGGTAAAAAGAAAGCTAATGCACAAATCTGAATTATTTTTCAAGCGACAATTATTAACAAGTTTCTTTTCAAAATAAAAAATGGAGACAATCACAACATTTTACGATTTGGAAATGAATACTTTCTTTTGACACTAGAAAAACTACAAATTCAGACCAAATACAATAGTAACAGAACAATTGACTATTAATAGCAACCAAACTCTTTCCTATGACTGAAAAAGACACTTGCGACACTTTCAAATCAAAGGACGACACTACAATTACGTTAATTTTTGCAAAGGAGAACTGAAAATGACTCAACAAATACACAAAAAAAATTACAGTTCTTTTCCACAAAGGAGGCAAAATAACAGCAAGGAAAAGGGGTTTCAAACAGAGATATACTGACTACAGGCAACAAAATTCATGAATAGAACTGAAAAGAATGAATCACAGAAACCAAAACTGAACAATGCCTAGTCTGATCAGCGCACCTGTAACACAGGGAATTTGAAATGCAGCGCACCTACTACACTCAGGAAGTGCGCTGAATTTCATATTCGCATAACAGTACCTATGCGAGACGAGACTTTGCTTGGGTTCCGGGTCACTGTTTGCAGTTCAGTTCATGGGTTTTGGCCGAGCAAATGGTAGTCAGTAATGCAAAAATTAGGGGTAGATCTAAGGAGGTTCTAAGAGCTACCACGAGGGCAATTAGAGAGTTTGTGAATCAGTTGTTTAAGTCATAAACAAATTCCAGAGATTGACTGAAGCGAAATTGATCTACTTTGCATTTGCATAGCAAATGCAGTTCGAAAGCTACCTGGCTCGACTTTAGGCTCCGTCTGTAAGTTTATGAAATAGACAACAAGGAAGATAAACAAACAAACTAATTCGTCCCCAGCGGAGTCGCCATTTTGTTACAGGGAAAAGTGTCTACACAAAACTGCTTATCCCACTAAGGTGTGGTAGCTACCTTAGAAACAAACAAAGTAAAGCTACTTCCGTTTTTCCTTTATGAAATATAGATGAGAGAAGAACAAAGAAGACCAACCTCTGTCTTGTGCTAATCTCTTAGATTTGATTCCTCTCTCTCTTGATAGTCTTTTGCTACTTGCTCCTTTGTACGCCCAGCTTCATAGAGTACCTGTAAGATCACAATAGCATAGCACTATACAAGAACATGGATCTATAATCATAAACAATCTAGGATCAGATGTAAATTGACCATACAAATGCATAAAACATAAATGACACAAGAGTATGGAGGAAAACTTGAATAGCTTTTATTGATAAACAAGAAAGAGCCAAGGGAGTTACAACCAGTTGTTCTGACCCAGCATCATCCTCTCAGCATGTAAGCCCTTCTTCACCTCATACAAAGCTTAGATCACCCAACACTATGATGTTGTCTCAAGAAACTAACATCAATTCCTTACAATATGCCAAATTCCAGCCCCCTGGATCTCTGGGATGATGGATCCATATATAGATATCTGTAAGGGAGATGAGTCAGCTTGTGATTTGATTAGTGTCTTCCCTCTGATAGTTCTTGCTTCCACTTGGAGATTGATGATCTCTTACTCATCCTTGGTCCAATCCAGAGAGGCAAGTGTCACAGGAGAAGTTTCTGGAAGATTCCATGCCTCGCCACATCGCGGAATGACACTGCCATTTGTCACTTCTTGCCCATCGGACCCCATAGAAGGGCTTTTTGAAATGCAACGCACCCACACAGTGTATTTAGGTGAGATGCAACGCACTTTGTCTATGGAGCAGTTGAAATGATCCTGTTTTGACCAGTGTGAGCAGTTTTTCATGGAGAACTTCTGGGAGAAGCTGTAATCAGTTGACCTTGTTCCTTTAGGGGTTAGAACAACACTTTTAGGGACTTAAGAGCCCTTGGTTTATGGACATTTTATGCTTGGGGTTGCAGTGCCCAAAAATGTCTATAACAAATACCTCCTTCATCTCCATGATCCCCAAACAGGACAATGCTCAAACACCAGAAAGGTATAGACCCATAGCTTTATGCAATGTGGTTTACAAGATAATATCCAAGGTAGTGGCCAACAGACTCAAACCTCTGCTTCCTACTCTAGTTTCAGGGGAACAATCCGGTTATGTAGAAGGCAGAAAAATTCTAGATAACATCATTCAAGCTCATGAGGTGGTTCACTCGTTAACTAGCAAGAGGAAAGCTGGTATGATCATGCAACTGGACATAGCCAAAGCATATGATAAAGTGAACTAGACCTACATCAGGAAAGTGCTTATTGCGTTTGGATTTGATCATAACTGGGTCAGATGGGTCATGGCCCTGGTGACTTAATCCAGCTTTTCAATACTAGTTAATGCTCTCCCTTTGATATTTTTCTTCCTTCAAGAGGCCTTAGATAGGGAGAATCACTCTCTCCCTTTCTATTCATCCTCATTATGGAAGGACTTGGTCGATCTATCAAGCATGCTAGAGTAATGGGTAAAATCCAAGGCCTTCAACTATCGGAGAATGGACAGGTATTGAGTCATCAACAATTTGTAGATGATACCATGTTACAGGGAATCCCCACAGTCAAGGAGGCTCTAGCGTATAAAGAAATACTAAATGACTTTGCCAGGGCTGCAGGTATGCAAGTTAATCTTTCCAAATCAAAAATCTTTTTCTTTAACACCAATATTACTATTAAGATAAATATCTCTAGAATTCTAGGCTTTCAAAGGGATTCCCTCCATTCTAAGTTTTTAGGAGTACCTATAACGACCAAACCTTTTCACAAGAGAATTTGGGAACTGTTGATCAATAAGATGTAGGATAAAGTCAAGAAATGGACCATTAGATCTTTAAATATGGCTGGTAGATTGGTGCTAACAAAGACGGTGCTCTAATCAATCCTAGTTTTCATGCTCTCAACTCTCCCAGCTCCAAAAGGAGTATTGCAGCAATTCAGAAACATCCAAAGAGACTTTCTCTGGGGCAAGGAGGAGACAAGAAAGAAATGGGCCTTAGTATCATGGGAAAAAATCTGTAAACCCAAGAACCAAGGGAGCCTAGGCTTGGATGATCAGGAGATTCTCAGCAATGTTTTAGGGGCCAAACTATGGTTGCATTGTGTTAAAGATCCAAAGGCTCAATGGGCAAGTATCTGGAAAGAAAAATAGGCTAGCTCTTGGAAATATACTGATCTCATAAGGATGTCTAGAAATATAAGGGGCTCATCCATCTGGAACAAGGCATGGGAGAACAGAGGCTTAGTACAAAGACACAGTGTTTGGGAAATCAAAGAGGGAGATCTAGCACTACTCGGGGAGGATAAATGGAAACAAGAACCAACACTATTAAAAGAGGACTTTTTGGGCCTAAAGCATGAGACAGATACCCTAGGGTTAATAAAGGTAAAATATTTTTGGGATCATGCTCACAATTTAGGAAAATGGAGAATCTGGAGAAACATAGATTGCAGGAATGATAGACCCCTAGAAAAAAAAGTAGAGGCTCTTATGGGAATATTGGAACAGAGGATGATTTTAGTAACTGGGGGCCAGGACCAACTAAGATGGGGCAACAACAAAGAAGGCACATTTAATATTAAGGAAGCAAAAGGGATTCTCCATGAGATGGAATCACATGTTTCAGATAGGATCTGGCAGAACCTCTGGAGACATCAAGGGTCGATGAAGATCAAACTCTTCATGTGGCTCATGCATCACAAGAAAATCTTGACTTGGGACAATATTAAGAAGAGGGGTATGCTGGGGCCTTCCAGATGCTAGCTTTGTGAAACCCACGAGGAGACAATGGAACATCTACTCAATAACTACATTTTCACATCCAGGTTATGGGATACATTTGCCACCATTTTCCAACAGACCGACAAGGACAAAGAGAGTATCACTAACACCATAAGCAGTTGGAGAAGATATTTTTCAAAGAATGAAGTTCTTAACTCTGCTTGGGCTCTTATGCCAAGCTTCATTATATGGAATGTTTGGAAAGAAAGGAACAAGAGAATCTTAAAATATGAAAAGAATCCCTCTCTTCGCCTATTTGAGCAGATCTTAAAACAACTTAAGGAGACGGTCAGCACCATAGTGAGGAATCTCCCTAGAAATTATCCCACAAAGGCTGAAAAGAGAATTCTCAGGCAGTTAGGCATGCAGGGGCTCATTCCACAAGGCCTGGGAAGAAAAGTAATCCTAATGGAAAATGAGAAGGAGTTCTGGCATCCTCCCCTGAAAGGTTTTTTGAAATAAAACATAGATGGAGCTTCAAAAGGCAACCCAGGAACTGTAGGTTTTGGAGGGGTTCTACGAGATGAAGATGGAAGCATTCTCTTCCTCTTCCATTGTCATTTAGGAAAAGCCACCAACAACATGGCGGAATTAATGGCTTTGGAGCAATGCTTAGAATTTCTAAAGCAGGATAATTGCCTAAATGTGATTATAGAAGCTGACTCTGAGTTAGTCATTAACTCGGTCAAGAGAATTAGTTGTGGAACAGGGCCGGAGAAAGTCTCAAAACACTAGAGGTTAATTCGGGTATTCCAGAGAATTTAGGGTCAGCTTTAGGGACTACGTGTGGAGCGATAAAAAGGTGTCTTTTGAACTCCTAATTACCTTCACATTAATTATCAACCCAGGGACGACTTTGTATTTCAAGAGTGTACTCAGTCTGAGGCGGCTATTTACTCAAGAGTAATGTTTTGCAGTATAGTGCTTAAAACCCAAGAGTAAATGAATTGAGGATACGGCAACTATTCACTGAGCAAGCTATGACTAAATTACTTTAAAAGAACAAGGCAGCTTATCAGTCAAGGGTGCGGAAGCGATAACCCATCCCTCTAGAAACTGATGGAAAGGAAATTAGAGCATGGACCATAGGTCTGGGAGCTAAGCAGCGACTTGCTGGCTCACTACAGCCTTAGACCTTCTCTCACACCAAAGCAGTAAATGCAAGGAAATGGAATGGCAGAAAGTAAAATGGAACAGCAATCAAATAAACCAAGTCTCGCGAGTCAGAACTAAACTTGAACCAAACTCACAGTCTGCAATAAAATAACAATCTTCAAAAGCAATTTCAATGAACTTTACTTTATGAGGCGATATTCACAAATGAATTATGGAACAACATTTATCATATATACACAACACACTTACTATAGCAATCTGATGGTTCAAGAGAATATGACTAAGTTCCAGACAGAATAATATTACTTCCAGATTCTCATAAATAAGAATTCAATGAATCCAATACGACAATATTCAATATGAAGGCTTTGTAACAGAAATAGTTGGTTTAAATAGTGAACATGCAATCAACTCTGAAAAGATTCAATTATACAATGCAGAGTCATTACACAGATTTCCTGAGAAAAACCATTAGTGCATTGATCATAACAGAGCATAACATAGCATATGAAAGATATATCAGATTACCGAGTAATAAAGATAAGCAAACCACGCATAAATCACAGTATAATGATACAACAACAATTGTAAAGATATGATACACAACAACAGCAGCGTACTCCACCAGAGGCTGGGCCCTTAGCCGCCAGCGGACGCTGCTGGGTTACTTCAGAAGGAAAAGAGTGAACAGCAATGCCCAAATCATGTATTAATCATTAAATAGTGAAATCATTACAATAGTTGAAGCTTTGAGACTTACAGCATAAAACAATCCTTCCTTCCTCCTATCCTATCATGAATCCTTGCTTCTGAATCTATAATTCAAATCATCAATTCGCCATCATTCGAATCCCCAAAGTCATCCTGAAGTCTCTCCCTCTCTGTTCTTTGTTTTCATTTAAATAGAGAAAGATCAGAGAGCAGTTATAACATAGATAATTACAACATGATTTCTTTTACAAATTTGGGTTGATTTTAACCAGATGATCAACAAGAAAATATATTTCCTTTCATCTCTCAACAAAATCAAGACGAATTTGGGTTTGCAGCTAAAGTTTGGAGGATGGCCGCAACTGCAAATCTGAGAAAATCGTGCTCAAAGAACCCTACGTTTCTCTCTGTACAAGCCGAATTTGGGCAAACCGTTCTTTGTCAAAGTTAATTGGGCCCATTCTGGACAAAACCTATGTTCTGGATTTCTCAAATTCATCTTCATTTGCTCAGAATCTCAACCGCAAAACTTTCACTCCTTAAACCAGCGAATTTCTGAGTTGGCAGATTTAAAAATCAAATCTTCAATCTGGAAGTTACCTTGGAGGCTAAAAATGGTGAATAATGTTATAACCAACTTATTAAACTATCATTGGTAAAATCATGCATAATCATCAATTTATTAGAAATAAAGGAGAATAGATAATATTCATTCATGAGAGCATAAATCATTTATAAAATGGATTTAAATGATAAATTATAACAAATGATATGATGAAGAATAGTGGAAATGGGTGCGATAAGTGTTCAAAAGTGATAATAATAATGGCATATTAACGACCCAACATACCCCCACACTCAATATGTTGCATGTCCTCATGCAACGAAAACTGAATATATTGCATGTCCTCATGTAACCCAAAGACAAAAACCCATGTGTTAACCAAGCAATAAATATGTTCATCTTAGCACATGAAATGGATAGAACAAATGAATTCTTCCTCAATTAATGAATATTCAATTTTAGGAATCTTGATGAAGGCATAGCAATTAAGTTGCAGCAAAATATAATATAAATAACAACAACCTTTATTAACCAATTTCTCAAAAACTACAACCCAGCTTTTGTTGAAATTTGGCAAGTAAATTTATAATATATGAATGCCTTTATGATCCAAAAATCAGATCGTTTTGATGCACGAATCATGAGATAAACAAAATGGTTGTAGGTGAGAGTGCATGATTTCCGAAATTTTATGAACCAATATTTCTTGAAATTGTGTGGGTTTGTATTAATGGTACGTATGTGTTTTCCAAAAATTACAAGAATTGAGTTCATAGTTTTAAAAATATGTGGAAATCAATTTCGGCTCTGTGTAAAAATGAAATTGTATGCCTTAAATAAGGAAAAAAGTAGAAAACATCCATCATGCATAGCAATTCCTCCCCCTCTCTGAAAAATTAGCATGTCCTCATGCGATGCTAGAAAACAAATAGAGGTGGTTGCTACCAGCTGTTGAATTCTATGCTTGGTGTAAAACAATATGAAATAAGGGAGGTGTTGAGAATGAATAAGAATAGCAATGGATGATAAAGAATATGAATGACATGGTCATAAGAAAGAAATGAAGGAACACTTCCCCATACTCGGAAATGATATGCTGCTGAAAAGTGGTAAAAACTATGAAATGAAGGATGGTAAATAATGCTCAAAATGGATGTTCAGTAAATTCTCTTAAATTCGTAATAAACCAGAAAATTATGGTATTTTACCTCAAGTTTTACCTCCAAAAGAAAAATGTGGAATGACATATATGTATTGGCAGTTGTTGAAGCTGATGTAGGCAAAGTTGGTGCTGAAAGTGATGCAAAAGGTGGAATCCAGGTAATCACATAATGTCTGAAGAGTTGTTCATGTTCGCAAGTTGCTCGAGCCGCGTCTGTTAGTTGCAATAGTGTGGTCATGCTGTGAATAGAATTTCCCCTGCATACTGGTTGTTCTCCTGTAAACAAATCATACTTGTGCATACAATGTTCTTGAAGCCATAGTGTTGGGTTTGAATAGCAACAGATAAAACGCATGCACAAATTTCAATTAGAAAAACTTATCAAATCAACAAGTTATGGCAGAGTGTAGTAATCATATCACATGCAATCCCATAATGCATACATTCCCCCCCTCCACTTGGAAAATGGGTTCCATAACCATAAAGCATATGAGAGGGGTGGTGTTGATGACAAGGCAAGGGAGTGAACAATACAATAGGAAATGAAGGAGAGTACACATATCAATGATAGGACAACGAGAGTTATGGTTATAATGAGAGCAGAGTATGTAAAGATAGTTATGAATAAGAAATAGGACGCTTTGGATTGATGATATTTTATACAAAACGAAAAAGGACAACAATGTGCTAAAAAGATGCTTTGCTGATGGTATTCTAGCTGAAAATGATGTGATTGATTATAAAACAATTTCTCATGCATAAAGGTTCAAAACAGGGAAAAAGTTAAGGAAATAACTTCTCTGATAAAAAGAAAAATAAGAAAAGGGTATTATAATAATAAATGACGATAAGATATAACTTCAATACCATAAGCAGAGCCTCTGCTGCCAGCAGGCGTCCATAGCCTCGACAGGGTTGCTTGTTAACCCATATGAGCCAGGATCCTCAATTTATAAATGGAGAGTTACAGTGTTGTTCTACAGAAGAGATCAGTGTGCTGGCGTGGTAACCAGATAATCACACTGCCATTCACTGGGATGTAGCAAAAGTGATCAGGCCGGCTCGTGATGAGACGTCCTGTTCCAAGGATAATTTGGCTATCCAATGGATCATAACCCTGGTGTGGTGGCCATAATGGGAATGTCACTTTCTTACAACCTTATGAACATGGTAGGCTGGCTCGTAATGAGACCCCCTATCCTCCATCTGCGAACAAAATTTTGTTATTATTACACATTTTTATGATAAAAAGAGGGAGGCTCAGTACTCCTTTAAGAGCAGGGATGGCGGAAGAAGTTGAACATGTTAATAGAAAAAAAAAATATACCCATAATCTCATTTATTACAGACAGAGAAGATTATAACCAGGAAGGGTGGAACCAGCATGGTATTAAGATGATCAATCAATATCATGTTCAACAGAAAACAATGCAGTAAAGTGATATATAAATAATTGTGTCCCTTCTGAAAAGAATCTATCATCAAGGAGCTGTCCTGTTAAAGATTATAATGTGAATGATATTAACTTTGCTTCAAAAGAATCCATAATTCTTGTCCTCATAAAAATAGTGTACTTTATGCCATAAATGGGAATCAGTAAAATGTGGTTGAGATGAATTAGGAATAATATCACAAGAGGAAGAAAAGGGTTGCTCTCAAAAATAATCCCAAAGTGTTGCTCTTTTGCATGAACAGCAAAAACACTCAAAAAGTGGTGTTCCGTGTAGGAAACAACAAAGAAAATGCACACCAAAAAACAAAAATACACACAAAAAAAGCGTGAAAATGGAAATGTCGTTCCTTTGGAAAAAGGAACAGCAAAAATGCACGTGCTGTTCCTTTGAAAAAGGAACAACAAATGCAAGTGTCGTTCCATTTCGAAAAGGAACAGCAAAAACATGAAAGTGCAGAAGTGTTGTTCCATTTCAAAAAGGAACAACAAAACATGAAAGTGCAAAAGTGTTGTTCCATT
Organism: Pinus tabuliformis; assembly: GCA_031772625.1. Classification (NCBI taxonomy): domain Eukaryota; kingdom Viridiplantae; phylum Streptophyta; class Pinopsida; order Pinales; family Pinaceae; genus Pinus; species Pinus tabuliformis. The sequence goes on along the minus strand of CM062817.1, from coordinate 1,806,619,150 downwards.
TCGAAAAGGAACAGCAGCTGTTCCATTTCGAAAAGGAACAACAAAATGTGAAAGTGTAAAAGTGTTGTTCCATTTCGAAAAGGAACAGCAACTGTTCCATTTCGAAAAGGAACAGCAAAATGTGAAAGTGCAAAAGTGTTGTTCCATTTCGAAAAGGAACAGCAAAACGTGAAAGTGCAAAAGTGATGTTCCATTTCGAAAAGGAACAACAGCTGTTCCATTTCGAAAAGGAACAACAAAACGTGAAAGTGCAAAAGTGATGTTCCATTTCGAAAAGGAACAACAGCTGTTCCATTTCGAAAAGGAACAGCAAAATGAACTGTGAAAAAGGAACAGCAAAATGAATGGCTGAACCAAAAAGTGCTATTCCTTTAGAAAATAAATAGCAAAACGAAAATGATGTCCCTTTGAAAAAGGAACAGCAGGAACGACAAAAATGCACACAAATGCTGTCCCTTCAGAAAAGGAACAACAAAATACACAACCATAAAATGCAAACACGCAAAGAATGAATTAGCTGTTCACTGCATTGATGCTGAGGATGAGTTGCACTTTGAATGAAGCAACACCTGAAACACAAAATATAAGAGAAATTAGAAAAAAAAAAAACAACAAAAAGCAGTATGTAAATAAATAAATTGAGTTACAACAGCTATGATGTTATGTCAAAAAAAATGATTTATTTGAAAAATGTTTTGGCAACAGTGACAAGACATGAATCTTCAAATGGAAATCAATTCTTCATTTCTTCTATTATGAATCTGTTGGGTAATGAGTTTGATGAAATTCCTTTGTTTCATTTAAAATTTCTTTCAAAAATCACTCGTCCATAAATTGACCTTCTTTATTTTCCCAAGACCTGCAAAAAACGAGTATCTACCTGCAATAAAACATTAAATCATGAAGAAAGAGAGGTGTACAGGCTCCCCTAATCCAAGAATTATGTAAAAAACTAACAAGTAGTTACTCTGTAGAACAAATCCACAGAGAAAATAACAAAGTAAAATTTATTTGTTACCTGCGGGAGAGCAGTGGCCAATCATACTAACCTGCAGTGTTTTAATCACAACTTCTTTATTTTTCGTCAAAATTGAGTGATTACAAAGCCAAATGAGAGCTAATTCAAAGGTTTATCTCCATTAGAAACAAGTTTTAAATATTCAATGATATGATATGTCAATTTTAGTTAGAACAACATGCATAATAGAGTTATTGTCGATTACCCGGCTTAGACCAACAGTTGATATTTCAAGCGTAGCTTTTTCGTTTGATGTCGGATTCGAATGATTCAAATTGGAAATGAAAATAGATTCATTTATTTATCTCCAATCGAAACAGGTTTTGAAGACAAGAAGAATTGATAGGTCAAATACTGTAAGGAACAGCCAGAAAGACATAGTTTTAAGAGTGCTGATTTACAATAGACAGTCATTATTTTGATCATAACTTCCCCATACGATATCGAAAATGAGTGATTCAAATTTCATTGTAAACTAGATTCATAGGGGCATATACCATAGAAGCACATTTTAAAAATATGGTCATTTAGGCCTCCAAAAATTGACTATTCCAACTCTGTTCCTGAGCTGCCCACTAGACACCCTGTCAATGTTTTGTTTCTAACTTTTTCGTTTCAAATCCAAATTGAGTGATTCAAATTGGGTTAGAAAGTAGACATCAAGGGCTACTTGGGGTAGAAATAGGTTTTAAAAATATTCACTTTTGGTCCCTCAAAACATGACTGTCCCGACTGTTTTTCCAGAAAGTTCATCAAGCCCACAAGCCAAAAAAATGATATTCAAGCATTTTTTTTAAATTGGTGATAAAAATGAAAATGAGTGTTTGTAGAACTTATTATTTCTATTATGATTCATCTAAATATACAAATAAATTGAAATATTTATCACCGATATTGATTTCGATAGCATGTTGCAACAAAAAACAACTAGTTTTACATAAAAAAAACAAAATGCATTTATTTATTCCCCTATTTATTTTATTTTCTACACTAACCTATTTTGATTTGAAAAATGAATATTACTACGTATATGAGTACTTCCAGTGAAGCCATTTTCGAAGTAAGGCTCCACGTATGCAAGATACCCAAATTTGAAAAATGCATGTTAATGGATATTAGGGTATGAGAAGCCAACTTCCCTTCAAAAAATGGTATCAAAAATTGTTGAAGCATAGAGTGATGTTGCAAACAAATGATGGAGTGAAACCAATCTTAAATATATCCTTTACTTTTTTGATTTTGCATAGCCATCATGTCATGAAGTTCTTGAGCTTTTAAAATAGCTTGTTGATGCATAGTAAAAGAAACCTCATTTTCTTCCATAGCTTCTACAATTTTTGCATTTAAAACATTCTGAATCTCATTGTAGGTTTTCTCTAATAACACATGTGAGATAGAATGGGTGGGAAGGGTGGGTAAATTTGGCAGTTCAACATTGTAAGCATGTTGTACTGGTTTATTATGGTGAGGGTGTGAAATTAGTTGAGCAGGAAAATGTGTAAGGAATGGAGCATTGTGATGATATGGTTGATTGGGTTGTGTGAATGGTTTTGATGGGAAAGCAAGATATTGTGGAAGAGCTGATGGAGAATATGGAGAATGTGCTTGTGCTACAAGATGAGGGAGAGTAGTCATGCCATCATAAGATGAACCATGCCCAACTTGTAAACAAGATAGGTGGTTATATTGAAATTGACATGGCTGCCCTAACACATTAACATTCCATAATGGATTATGCAAGTATGACAATGGAGAAAAAGTGTTTTGAACCATACCTATAGGCCTTGTTGCAGATTTCCCATCTCTTTGATATGCTACTTCCATCGTAGATAAGGAAGAGTGAGTATCTATGAGATGCTCCTTTCGGTCATGAGAACAAAACACTTCATCAAATTCTTCATTTTTATGAACCTGCAAAACATCCAATTTTTCATTTAGAGAGCTAATAAAATCAACTTTAAAATGTTCAAGTAAATCATTGATTTCAGCTCTTATGTCTCCTGTTCTTGTAGCAGATTTGGAAAAGAAAGAACAAACATCTCTAGAATTCTTACCAGCCTTGGAGATTCCTCTTGAATACCTTATGCACAACTCACAAACATCATCATATGATAACTGAAAAACATCACCTTTTCCTATCAGATTTAAGATTTCTAAACATTCCTCTTTGATTCCTTTAAAAAGGAGTGTTTTTAAGATCTCTTTTTACAAATGCTTATGCTTTGATTTTTGAAGGTTATAATGAAATCGATCTACATAATCCTCCAAACTTTCATCTTCCCATTGTATCATACCGAAAATATCTTCATTGGATTTGCAATAGTCTTGGTACTTCTTCAAGAATATGTTCTTCATGTCCTCCCATGTTTGGATGCAATTCCCACCTAGGCTCATGAACCATCGGAGAGCTGCTCCTTTTAGAGTAAGAGGAAACACTTTCAATCTTTCATCATTAGTACAATAATCATATCCTCTACAAAGTATTTCGAACTCAAATAAAAATGTATCTGGATCTTCATTTGCTAAACCATGAAAATTTGGTAAAGATGGGGGAATTATGTGCATTTGTGTCACTCCTCCTAGATCTTTGATAGGAAATTCAAAAGTAGATACGTGAGCCATTTCTTACCATAGTTTAAGATGTTCTTCATGTGTTTCTTCGAGGCTCCTTCTTCAAATGTTCCTGTCAATCGGTTAGTGAAATGGGTGGTGCTTACATCACCACTTGTGTGAGATCATGTGATTCATTTTTTTAAAATTTCTATCTTTTTTCTAATCATTCACACAAAAATTCAAACATCTATTTCTACCCTAGGTTCTTTAACAGTCCTGTTGGAAAGCGGACGGGGGAGCAGGGCTTTTACATGCTCCGTACGCAGGTTCTTACCTTCCGTTTTTAAGATCCAACTCTTCCCTAGCAGGCACTCATCAGATTCACACTACTCTTTAGAAATGGCTACACTCTCCCCGGCAACGACGCCAAAATGTGGAGCGATAAAAAGGTGTCTTTTGAACTCCTAGTTACCTTCACATTAATTATCAACCCAGGGACGACTTTGTATTTCAAGAGTGTACTCAGTCTGAGGCGGCTATTTACTCAAGAGTAATGTTTTGCAGTATAGTGCTTAAAACCCAAGAGTAAATGAATTGAGGATACGACAACTATTCACTGAGCAAGATATGACTAAATTACTTTAAAAGAATAAGGCAGCTTATCAGTCAAGGGTGCGGAAGCGATAACCCATCCCTCTAGAAACTGATGGAAAGGAAATTAGAGCATGGACCATAGGTCTGGGAGCTAAGCAGCGACTTGCTGGCTCACTACAGCCTTAGACCTTCTCTCACACCAAAGCAGTAAATGCAAGGAAATGGAATGGCAGAAAGTAAAATGGAACAACAATCAAATAAACTAAGTCTCGCGAGTCAGAACTAAACTTGAACCAAACTCACAGTCTGCAATAAAATAACAATCTTCAAAAGCAATTTCAATGAACTTTACTTTATGAGGCGATATTCACAAATGAATTATGGAACAACATTTATCATATATACACAACACACTTACTATAGCAATCTGATGGTTCAAGAGAATATGACTAAGTTCCAGACAGAATAATATTACTTCCGGATTCTCATAAATAAGAATTCAAATGAATCCAATACGACAATATTCAATATGAAGGCTCTGTAACAGAAACAGTTGGTTTAAATAGTGAACATGCAATCAACTCTGAAAAGATTCAATTATACAATGCAGAGTCATTACACAGATTTCCTGAGAAAAACCATTAGTGCATTGATCATAACAGAGCATAACATAGCATATGAAAGATATATTAGATTACCGAGTAATAAAGATAAGCAAACCACGCATAAATCACAGTATAATGATACAACAGCAATTGTAAAGATATGATACACAACAACAGCAACGTACTCCACCAGAGGCTGGGCCTTTAGCCGCCAGCGGACGCTGCTGGGTTACTTCAGAAGGAAAAGAGTGAACAACAACGCCCAAATCATGTATTAATCATTAAATAGTGAAATCATTACAATAGTTGAAGCTTTGAGACTTACAGCATAAAACAATCCTTCCTTCCTCCTATCCTATCATGAATCCTTGCTTCTGAATCTCTAATTCAAATCATCAATTCGCCATCATTCGAATCCCCAAAGTCATCCTGAAGTCTCTCCCTCTCTGATCTTTGTTTTCATTTAAATAGAGAAAGATCAGAGAGCAGTTATAACATAGATAATTACAACATGATTTCTTTTACAAATTTGGGTTGATTCTAACCAGATGATCAAAAGAAAATATATTTCCTTTCATCTCTCAACAAAAGCAAGACGAATTTGGGTTTGCAGCTAAAGTTTGGAGGACGGCCGCAACTGCAAATCTGAGAAAATAGTGCTCAAAGAACCCTACGTTTGTCTCTGTACAAGCCGAATTTGGGCAAACCATTCTTTGTCAAAGTTAATTGGGCCGGTTATGGACAAAACCCATGTTCCGGATTTCTCAAATTCGTCTTCATTTGCTTAGAATCTCAACCGAAAAACTGTCACTCCTTAAACCAGCGAATTTCTGAGTTGGCAGATTTAAAAATCAAATCTTCAATCTGGAAGTTACCTTGGAGGCTAAAAATGGTGAATAATGTTATAACCAACTTATTAAACTATCATTGGTAAAATCATGCATAATCATCAATTTATTAGAAATAAAGGAGAATAGATAATATTCATTCATGAGAGCATAAATCATTTATAAAATGGATTTAAATGATAAATTATAACAAATGATATGATGAAGAATAGTGGAAATGGGTGGGATAAGTGTTCAAAAGTGATAATAATAATGGCATATTAACGACCCAACACGACGTATGTTAAGATTCAACCATGTGTGTAGAAAGGCCAACAAACTAGCAGATATTCTGGCCAACTAAGGTGTGAATTGTAATGAATGCAAAGTTTCAATGGGGTGGCAAGTATTGCCTCGGGGCAGTGTAAAATAACTCTGTCACAACCAAGCAGAAGAGGATAGAGAAGTGCATTGAAACAAAGCTATAGAGGCAAGGTCTCAATGATTAATTCTCTATATGTTTCACGAATCCTTGTGAGACAGGTCTTTGGTGAGAGGCATGCCACAGTCAGCCTCAATAGCACCGATAATTTCAACTTCAGAAATCCCTGGTGTTTCTTGGATGGATTTCTCAGTTTAGCGAGTGGCCACCCAGAGGGAAGGATCAACACTAATCATGGCCTAGCTTTTCCGGCAACCATATTACCCTTTATTTCCCTTTCTGGGAGGAAAATCCGCCTCCCGAGTGGTTTTTCGTTGATTGCACCCCTCTCAAGCAGGAAGTGGTTTTTACGATTTGGAAGTGATTCCATACAGCTTCCGACAAATGGTGGGGGCAGGGATCGTAAACTGCCCTTGAACCGTGTGATATCTCTCTCATCCATTGGATTTTGCGGTGTGGATCAATGATCAGGAATGAGCATGAAGTTTGGTGGGGCCAGGCTGTTACTCACCATGTGCCTTCTCGGGGTGATATCCAAGGGTGATATCCTCCTCCACCATTGGATTGAGAAAGTGGAATGAACGGTCACGATTAAAGAGACAAGTCTCGTGAGAAATTGCGCGGGTAAATGCATGGGTTCTGAAAAGTCCTGCTAACCTTTCAGCACAAACACTATTTGTATTCCAAAGGTTTCGGAGGTTATATGTGTTGGGTCGGGGGGCCATGCCTTAGGCAGTTAGCAATATTTTTTCTGAGTCCACAGTGCCTGGTGGATGGTTGTAAAATATGTAAAATATTTTTGGCTTAATGATATGTAAGGAATGACTCTTGCTTCAGCAAAAAAAAAAGAAATTTTACAAAGTAGACAAGTCAATGTTTTTAGCTATGGTATAAGGAGGAAAATAATCATAAAGAGGAAAAATGTATGTGAAGAGATAATTTGGATAAATTTTTATCCAAAGATTTTACAGAAGTAAGAAGGGAAACTAAAATACATTTTACCAATCATGGCAAAACACAACATGGTTTTCAAAACCATGGGGAAGAAAAACGATAGATGGTTTTCATAGAAAAAGGAGGATTATTTATTAAGTTTCATTTATTCATAAGTAAACTAAAAGTGGGCAAAACTAAATATGAAATCAACGGATGGTTTGGGTAAATTGTTTTTAATTTCATTTATGAAACTCATAAGCAAATAAATGCTACAATGGAGAAGTATTACATGACATGGTTTTCGAAAAAATGGATGGGTTTACAGAGCAATATTTTTGGATTTGATTTATGAAATTCATAAGGAACAAAAAAGAAAGACATGGATTTATATTGAAGACATGGCTTTTCAAAACCGGAGGAAAGAATGGTTTTTAAGGAAATATAATTTTATAGATTTTTGGGAAATATTTTTATTAAAATATCTTATTCGCAAAAAATTAACGTTAATATTTTTAAAGGTAAAAAGTGAAAAAAACCAATCATTTCCACATCATTTTCATATTTCTCGACAATAATTAAGCACGTGAAGGATAATTAAGATAATTTAATTACCAAAGTATTTTATCAAATGATAGGGGTTTAATCAATCGTATAAAAAGGTATGAGTCAACCATATTATGGGCATATTAACTCAGTTTTAGGGAGCAGCTTCAACAACCTCCAGATTCCGAGGAAAAATATCAACAGGTAGAAGATTAAGGTAGATTGGTGGCAAAAATGAGCAACTGGTTCCAAGAATAAAGACAATTAATCAACAATTGGTGAGCCAATTTCCAGATTTGAATGAACCAAATCAACAGTTGGAGATTGTTAGCAGATTTCGAGGAGAATATTCAGATTTTCAAGCAGCGAACTAGGAGTCAAAGGATTATTTCTAGAATTTGAGGCAGAGGATTTTCGAGTAGTTCCAAATTTTTCGTATCTCTATAGAGATTCTTTTTATTTTTAGTTTATTATTCATATTTTTATTTCAAAAAGCTAGACAAAATTAGCTTAATTTAATGCTCTATATTATTTTATTTTCATTGTAAAAGGGTGGGATTTTTATGCCAAAACCATACAACTTTTGTAAATACTTTTATTATGGGAATTTTATTAAAGTATTCTAGGTCTAGTTCATGAAAAAATCTATTTTTCCTCGGTATGTTTTTATCGTGCTTTCATACATTATTTATGCATATGTTCAGAGTAACATAGGAGATGATGCAAATCTAGGTTGGAGCATCAACCTCCCTGACAACCTACCGTGAAGTTATTATCATTAAAGAGATTAACTTATTACACTACCAATTTGAAAAAATCTCCTTTGCATCTTTAATTGTCGCCTTTTGTCATCTCTTGAATGTATATTTGTTTGGATGTAGAAGTATTCTATACACATATACATATTTTATTAATTAAGTATTAAGTATGAATACTTAATTACTTGATTTTTCTTATTTTCCTCCACCAAACTCTTTAAGTTATGTTTTCTATTGGAATTATATGTTGGCATTTTGATTAGGTTTCAGCAAGCGAGGACTTTATTTATGAGAAGAGATTCAATAATATTCAATAACCACCTACAACAGATCATAGATTTGGTCATTGTGTTTCAAAGGTTATTTACCGGTGACAATGAAAAGCATTAAAAAAGACCTTGTAACACTCGAGGGCGGCTCTTATAGTTCAAGTGTAAGATTGAACCTAAATTTTGGTCGAGTTGGTTTCTCAATGCAGTTTTGGAACCAAGAAATACCTGTGAGAAACTCATACAACATTTGGTATCATTGCTAGGGAGAAAAGTAATGAAGAGATCTATCCCTGGAGAATGACAGTTGACTAGATATACATTTTGTTGGTGAACAAGGAGTAGACATTTTATAATGGTTGATATTCCTTCACTTGGCAGCTCCACTTTGTCTATATAGTGATTCCACTCGGTTCCAGATTCTTCTGGTTCAAATTGACAATTGCATCTCTTGCTATGATGGTTGCATTCAATATCATGTTTTTCTTTCTCATGATTGTGATAAAAAATCTCAGAAATCTACAAAGGATACAATCATCAGAATTTAGTTGTAAGTATCAGTTACCTATAGTGTTTATGTTTCACATTGTAAACATTTTTCAAGTTTTCAGTTGCATACAATTTATTAAAAGGAGTAATTTATAGTTGACTGATCGATTGATTCCATAGCCCAATGAATTAGGGATTTTTGTGCTTATTTCCACTTGTAGTGTTAGTTGTTTCACTTCAACAATTTTCAGTTTTTAGATTTTAGCATGAAATAGTCTTTGGATTAGTGAAAGAAGTATAGTTTGGAATTTGCATAATATAGGTTTATGAAATGACTCCATGCCCAACATATTCAAGGCAACTGATCTACTAGGTTATCTGCATCCCACAGGGGGAAGCAATCCCTAGATGGAGCTGATGTTGCAGCTATTTCTTACACCAAAGAAGGCTACACATTTTTTTGACTCTTGATAATCAATTTTTTGGGAAGAAGGGTTCCTATATCAGCTGCTAAGTTATTTTTTAATATATATTTTAGTTTTTTTTAATAATTTAATTTTATATAAAATATATATTTTTACTTTTTATAAAATACATTATTTAAAAATATTAATTTATTATTAAAATTAAAATTTTAGTTTGCAAGGCCCTAACCTCCAAGACCATCTGTTATCGCATTTCATTATACAACGAAAATCAATTACACCTTGCAACCAAACTTTATCGAACAATAATAATTCAAGTCAAAGTCAGTGAGTCAAATAAAGCCTATGACCCCACCCTACATTTCAAACATTAAAAAACCATTATATGAATTGTCTCGAGATGTGTCAAATGTTTTATTGCGTTTTATAGCTGTCACCCTCTCATCAATTGTGGACTTTCCCCTACAATATCATTTACCAATTATCCCCCCCACAAGGCCATTGTAAAACCATTTTTTACATTTATTTGAATTCATAAATGTCTCGCGGGAAGGTCTATGGACATGAAAACAAACTTCTATATTATAAATTATGTATCGAGGGTAAATAATGGAGGGAACATATTTACAACTATATTTATCTTAAATGAGATTAAAAGTAAAATATTGGAGGTAAGAGGAGACTAAGTAAAATGAGGTAAAAATGAAAATACATTTTTCAGAAGTAAATTTAAAAACAAATCATTCCAATGTTATAAAGAGATTTCCTCCCTGTGAAATAATTTTATAGAGGTTACAATGAAATTTTACAGAGAAGGCAGATCAATGTTTTTAGCTATGGAATAAGGAGGAAGATAATTATAAAGAGGAAAAATGTAAGTGAAGAGAGAATTTGGATAAATTATTATCCAAATATTTTATAGAACTAAAAAGGGAAACTAAAAGACTTTTTACCAACCATGGAAAAAGAAGACACGGTTTTGAAAACGATGAGGAAGAAAAACAATAGATGGTTTTCACAGAAAAATGAGGATTATTTATGAAATTTCATTTAGTCATAAGTGAACCAAAAGTGGGAAAAACTAAATATGAAAATAGTGAATGGTTTGGGTAAATTGGTTTTAATTTCATTCACGAAATCCATAAACAAATAAATGTTACAATCGATATGTATTACATGACTTGGTTTTCAAAACCATGGATTTGTTTACAGGGAAATATTTTTGGATTTGATTTATGAAATGCATAAGGAGCAACAAAACAAGATATGGATTTATATTGAAGACATGATTTTTAAAACCGCAAGAAGGAATTATTTTTATGGAAATATGGAAATATAATTTAATACATTTTTGAGAAATATTTTTATTAAAATATCTTATTCCCAAAAACTTAAAATTAATATTTTTAAAACAAAAGAGTGACAAAAAAACCAATTATTTCGAGATCATTTTAAAGTTTCTTGATAATGAATAAGAACCTAACGGATAATTAAGATAATTGAATTATCAAAGTATTTTATCAAAGAAAAGGTTATTAATGAATTTTATAAAATGGATCAGTCAACCAGATTATGGGCATATTAACTGAGTTTTAGGGAGCAAGTTCAACAACCTCTAGATTCTGAGGCAAAAGGTCAATAACAAAAAGATTAAAGAAGAATTGTGACAAAAATGAGCAACCAGTTTCAAGAATAAAGGCAATCAATCAACGATTAGTGAACAAATTTCCATATTTGTGGTAACAAAATCAACAGTTGGAGACTGTTAACATATTTTGAGGATCGTATTCATATTTTCAAGCAGTGAAACCAACAGCCAAAGGATTATTTCTAGAATTTGAGGTAGAGTATTTTCTATTAGTTCCAAATTTCCTATAGCTTTTTAGAGATATTTTTTTTAATTTTTAGCTTATTGTTTGGATTTTTATTTCAAAAATCTAGACATAGTTAACTTAAAGTAATTCTCTATATATTATTTTATTTTCATTATAAAATGTTGGGATTTTGATGCCAAAACCCTGCCATTTTTTTAAAGACTTTTATTATAGGAATTTAATTTAATTATTCCAGCTCCACTTCACGACATAAGCTTTTTTTCCCTTGTATGTTTTTCTAGTGCTTTCATACATTATTACTACGCATGTTCAGAGTAACATAGGAGCTGAAGCAAGGCTAGGTTAGAGCATTGACCTCGCCGATAGTCTAGCACAAAGTTATTATCATTAGAGAGATTATCTTATTAAACTATCTGTTTGAAAAATCTCCTTGGCATCTTTAATTCTTGCCTTTTTCATCTCTTTAATGTATATTTGTTTGGTTGTAGAAGTCTTCCACACACATCTACATATTTGATTGATTATGTATTCAATATGAATTATTTATTACCTGATTTCTCTTATTTTGCTACACCAAACTTTTTAAGCTATGTTTTCTATCAGAATTAGATGTTGGCACTTTAATTAAGTTTCAACAAGAGATGACTTTATTTCTGAGAGATATTAGATAATCATCAACAACCACCTATAACAAATCATAGATCTAGCCATTGTGCTTCAAAGGTTGTTGTCAAGTGATAGTGAATGATAAAAAATCCCTCGTAACACTTAAGGGAGCCCCCTCCGGTTCATGGGCCAGATTGAACCTAATGTTTTGCCGAGTTGGTTTCTCGGCATAGTTTAGCAACCAAGAACTGCCTTCGAGAAACATATATAATAGTTGCATTGTGAAAAAGACTGTCCCTTGGGCTAGCGTCACATTGTCAACCATGGTCCAGCTTCGTATTGTGACAAATATTTTCTCAATATGGAGATCAACCATGGTCAACGATGTTCAACCATTTCCCACTTCACATAGAGATGGGAGATGATGGGGGATGATGGGGGGTATAACATGACCAACATCAATATTGTTACCTTTTAGAGGGATTTTGGTTCTCCTCTCACATTAAAAGATGTCATGTATGTTGAAGGTGTGAAGAAGAATTTGGTTTTAGTCGCCATGTTAGAGGACCATGGCTACGATGTGATATTTAGAAAGGGAAAGGATTTCCTTCATCAAATAGCCTCTGGATAGGTGAAGTCGATTGAGGTTTGAGTGAAGAACCTCTACAAATTGGATGTAGAATATTGTGCTCCTTTGAGCACCAATGAAGAGAAGGCGTAGAGCCAAAACATTAGTGAGTTATGGCATAGAATATTAGGTCACTTGTACCACAGAGCTTTGAAGATTGTGTAACAAACTTCTATGGGACTTTTGAAGGGTACACTAGAACAGAGAGACACATGCAAAGGGTGTACATTGGGGAAGTACACCAAAGATTCCTTTCATGATAAACAAAGTTTAGTGCAAGCGATCCTTGATGAAGTTCACTCAAATGTGTGTGTATCGTTATCGACATCCTCCACGACCAAGCACAGGTATTATGTAATATTTGTTGATGGTTTTTCTCATAAGCACTGGATTTTCTTCATGCAGAAAAAAGATCATACATTTTCTAAATTCTGTGAATTTAAAGCACTTTTTGAGAAAAATATTGACACGAAAGCTAAAACTCTCAGAATTGATCACGATGGCGAATATGTGTCGAATGAATTCAATAACTTCTATGGATCAGAAGGCATTCTTTTGGAGTTAATAGCACCTCATAACCCACAATAGAATGGGGTAGCTAAAGGAAGAACAAAAGTATTGTGGGAAGTTTATGGGTGATGTTACATGATCAGGGCCTACCATTGCACTTGTGGGATGAAGAGTGCAACAAAATTGTTTATCTACAAAACAAGAGCCCTCATCAAAATTTCAGGATGAGTACACCAAAAGAATATTTTCATGTAAGAAACCAAATGTGGCACACTTAAGGATATTTGGTCCATCATTCTACTATCCTGTTACCAATGATGTGTGAAAAAATATATTGCCAACATTTAAGTTGGGAATATTTTTGGGGTACACTAACACACCTCACAACTATCAGGTGCAACTACCATTCAACAGGATGACATTGGTTCATAAAGATGTGAATTTTGATGAAGAGAAGGCCATGAGATGTTCTCTTGAGAGGTAGCTTCAGTTACATGAAGATGAGGAGATTTTAGCTCCAAAGGAGGAGCCTCGGGATGATGTGGAGCAACCACATGCAGAGTAGAAGGAAATGGAAGCACTCACTCATACAGAGGCTTCCAAAGATAGAAGGAAGTGCATCAGAGAGGATGAAAAATTGATGCATTATACTAGAGAAAATGTAGGAGCACCCACATCACAGTTCAGACATACGAGGTCACTAAATTAGTACATTTTCTACATGGATATTATGAGAGAGAGTGTAGAGGTTGATCCATCCTCATTCGAGGAAGCAGTGCAACAACTAGTATGGGTTGATTCCATGGTTGAGTAGTATGACTCCGTTATTAGAAACAATGTTTGGGAAGTGGTCCCAATACAGACATACAAGCTGGTGAGTTTAAGATTGATTTACAAGGTAAATCAAGTAGCACATGGGAGTGTGGAGAAATACAAGGCCAAATTTGAGGCTAGAGAATTCTCTCAGATAGAGGGAATTTATTATGATGAGACCTTTGCTTCGGTAGCAAGGTACTCTTTAATCAAATCTATTATAGCACTGTCAATGGGGATGGGATGGAAGATACATCACATGGATGTGAAGACAATATTCCTCAATGGTATGATTGAGGAAGAGGTGTATATTGAGAAGACGAAAGGATTTGATACCTCGAACAGAGAGTCACATGTGTGAAAACTCAAGAGAGCATTGTATGGACTAAAACAAGCACCCTGTGATTGGTACATCAGGATTGAAATCTATTTCACTGGGTTGAGCTTCACTAAAAGTGAAGTAGATGCAAAACTTTACCTATTGTGGTTGAAGGTAAATTGTTGATTATAGTATTATATGTCGATGATTTGATTCTAATAGGTGATGAGAAGCCGATAAAATCTTACAAAGAGGATCTTGAAAGAGAATTCGATATTAAGGACCTGGGGCTCCTGTATTACATTCTTGGTATGGAAGTATGGCAAGGATATGGGGAACCGTTTGTCTCTCAGGGAAAGTATGCCAACAAGATACTGAATAAATTACACATGGAGAGAACAAACCAATGGAGATTCCTCCAGAAGGTAATTGGAGGAAGGAAGATACTACTTTTGGTGAAGTAGTGGAGGCTTCTATTTACAGATATCTTGTGGGTTCACTCATGTATTTGGTAAACACATGACTGAACATGTGCTTTTCAGTTAACTATCTTAGACAAGCCATGGTTAAGCCAACCAAAGTCTATTGTAAGGAAGCTAAAAATGTGTTGAGATACCTCAGAGGCACCACTCAGTTTGGTCTTTGGTAAAAATGGATAGGAGTGCATATTCAAGGCTTTATAGATTTAGATTGGCAGGGATTCCTTCCAACATGAAGAGAAAATTGGGTTGAATCTTCAGTATTAGGTTAGCAACAATTTCTTGGTACAAGAGGAAACAAAGATTAGTTGCATTTAGTTTAGCGGAAGTAGAGTACATGGATGTTAGTCAAGCATCATGTGAGGCTATCTGGATGAGGAATATACTTGTTGGATTATTTGGTTAGAATATGGATCCTACAGTGATTTACTGTGACAATCATAGTTGTATCAAACTCTTTGAGAATATCATTTTTCATGATTGGCCCAAGCACATCGACATTCGGTATCACCATATACGAGATTGTTTTCATAGGAGAATCATGTTATTGGAGTAAATTTCAATGGAGGAGTAGGATGTAGATATTTTGAAAAAGGCATTGTCAAGATGAAAATTCAAGTTTCATAGAGGCAATATTAGGATAATGGATAATCCATTTCTTTTTGAGAGGGAGTGTTGAAAATGCAACAAGAAAATCCTAATTTAATTTGTCCTTGAATTAAATTAGGAATGAAATTGTAATTCCATATCTCATGACATCTTGTAATAGTTAACTAAGTTAGTTTGATTTAGTTAGCTAAGTTAATTCGAAGTTGTTAGTCTAAATAGAGTCATGTCAAGTGTCTCCTATAATTAGGAGCACTAGTTGAGTTTATTTTGAGTTGTAATTATTTAATTCAATCCAACTGAGTTAAATTTAGCTAAACTAGTTCCAACTGATGGAGAAATTTGTGGGAGATACAATAGTGAGATGTAACTTGCAGCAGTGGGGTGTAACCTGTAGTAGTGGGGTGTGACTTACTGTAGTGGGGTGTAACTTACTATAGTGGGGCGTGACTTACTACAATGGGGTGTGACTTATTACAGAGGGGTGTAACCTGTAATAGTGGGGTGGAGCCTGCAGTGATCAGTAAACTGAAGATTCACCCATAATTAAATCATGCATGTCAGATCAGAGAAAGACCCAGTTAATATTAGAGTTTAGGGATAGTGTACTATTAGTTGTATAATCATCTGAATCATATAGATGGTGCTTGTAATCAAAGGAAGGCCTATTCCGATTGCACAATTCATAATTGTAGAATTTCTCAATTAAATATGGGCAAATTCTCAAGGGAATAATGCAAGAAAATAAGAGTTTGGTAGGCAACAAAATTGCCTAATCAACGGCTTGAGATTGTCTCGGAAGTAGTGAGATATATAAAAATAGTGTAGAGGTTGCTCAAGCTTGAGAAAAGCATTGCAATCTTCTCATATTTTCTGATAAATGCAGTATACATAAAGCAAGCATTTTTAGCCGTGACTTTCCCTAGAAAATAATTGTGGTGTGTTTGGTTGAATTCTTTCTCTTATACACTTCTTGATTTCATCTATCGTTTGTTGTTTTTGATCATGAGTAAAGTAGATTCAAGTCAATTATTTTAGCATAATACAATTCGTGTTAGCCTCACTCTCTTAACAATCAATTAATAAATCCAAATATTAAAGTAAAGTAATAAAATCATGAGAACTCCTCAGACTAAGGAGTCTAGTTTTGGATGAGAGATTCTCTCCAACTATCTCTCCTAAATTAGTGTGTAAGTTGAGAAATTGTCTCAACCAAGTGAGTCTAAGATAGACACACTATCTTAAGACCACTTGCTCATGTATTTAAATGTTTTATTAAATTATTTGGATAAGAGTGAATTACATGAGTATGAGAGACCACATGATGGCTCTCCGCCTTTTCCGCCAGTTTTGTTCTGTGTGTTAATTTGTTGTGCATATGGTTATATGACTCTGTGATTATTCTTCATGTGGTATTAGAGCCAAGTTAATTCCTGTGTAGAAATCATAGATGTTGAGATTTCTTTATGTTATATTTTGAATTTTTTCTATGTACCAATGAATCTGCCATTCTTGGAGGTCGTTCAAATATTGTTTCCCCAAGAATCTATGCCAAACTTCACACCAAAATGGAGAGGGTATAGAATTCATTTTCCTCTGGCTCATGTTTGATTAAAAATTAAGTACCTGAGTCGATTCTTGGACATGAGAAGTTACAATATGCCAATTCCAGTTTGGATGGCATCTATGATTTTGTTTAAAATTGATCGTTTTTTGTTGGAGCGACATCTTTTATGAAGCAGGGAAAGCGTTCGATGAAGGGGCATAGTTATATAAATGTAGAGGATCCTAAATCACAGGGGTTCGAAGATCTAATATTCTTGAGCATGATTTCCTGCATGGACTATATTCATCTAGCCTGTTTTCATGCCTGGACTAGTTACCTCAAAGCATAAGCCCAACGTTGGTCTCAAAATCTTGCGTTTTCTTGTTCTAGAGATCTGAGTCGATTTGTTGAATTGAGACCATTTCTGGTCTTCAAAACTCCATATCGATTTATTTTATTGTCTTTTTAATTGATTAGCAGGAACGTAAAATTGGTTGCTTTAGTCGAATTGGTCATTTCATAATCGTTTTGATTTTTTAAAATTTGCCTATATGTTGTTTGCGATCTCTGGCTCTGAAATCACTAGAGATTTACTAGTTTCCAGTACTGCAGAGATCTTATTAATCTATAGCTTTTTCCTGGGCTTTGGTGGCTGCCATTGAAGGCTTTTAACAGAGGAAAGCACTGGGATTTGAACCTGGAGTGGGGATTTGTCAATCGAAAGTGGATTTTGTATCAGCTGTGCCATTAGCTTGAAGGTATCAATTCAAGGTCTGCTAATGCCCGATATGATTAAAAATTAAGCTCAGAATCGACTTGAAGAGTGAATTTGAAGGATTTAGCACTTATAATGGTGATAAAACCCTTCACATTTAAGATATTTGGAGGCAAATGTAGAGATTTTTATGTCTATTTGGAGCTCTCCGAGCAGTAGAAGTGTCGATGCGAATTAATTGATAGAAGTGGAGTGAGTGTTGGAGGTATACCTTGTTTCTAAGTGGAGTGATAAGGTTATAAAGTGTGATTTTTGAGAGATATAAAATGTGGAGAAATAAGGTATACTTTTTAAATTAAATGAGTGATTTTTAGGAGAGATAAGGAGTGGATAATTTTTTTTTTTATGTAATGGAGTAATAAGTGATTTTGTGGAGTGATAAGGTGAAATTATTCTATATTTGGAGCGATAAGTGTTTTGTATTGGGAGTGATAAGTGATTTTTTAGAAAAACTCATTGTTGTAATTCGAAGTAATGTTTTACTTTGAGAGCAATTGAGCAAGTGCAGGCAATTTTTTGAAGACAAAAGTTTTCAAGTGTGACATTCTCATTGCTTGAGAAGGTGAAGATTGATGTACTCCCATACTTAAATAAAAACATATCTTTTGTTAGCAATATGATACAGGTGTTGTCCTTGATGGAAACTCACTCAGTGGTGATACAGGTGTTGTCCTTGATGGAAACTCTCTCAAATGGCAAATCATAGTACAACAGGTCAAGAAAGGGATATACATAGGTTAACCTTGGTGGAAGTGTGTATATACGCGGGTGAGAAGAACAAAAGGCACGTATACGTACACACGCAGGTTCACATAAGGAAAGGTGCGTACATGTTGGAAACCATGGTTTTGGTCCGTGGTATTTGGTCCATGGTATTTGGTCTGAAGTGTCGACCCTAGGTATTGGGTCCAACGTAGTTCTACGTGGTTTTGGACCATGGTATTGAAAGAAGCCTAAACCTATATAAGGAGAAGTTCATTAGGCCAAGAAGATGTGTGACCAAGTAATGAATATCTGATAAAGTGGAAGATCTAGATGCTGGTTATGGGTTGGTGATGCCTTGCTTGATCTAAACCAAGGATGCACTCATGTGGAGGATTATGAACGATGGATCGGGATCTTAAGGCTTGGAATGATTATCATTATATGGTTTGATTATGGATAGATTAGATCTATTGAAGCATGTTTATTGTATGAATGTTATGATTTGGGTATGACTGATGTCTGGAACAGTTGCAAAGTTATGAGCAAATATTTGCAGATCTGTACGCGGGTTGGCTTTGGTGAAAGTGTGTATGTACGCAGGTTTGGTTCGTCATAGTAGCGTATACAGTATGAGATATGATATTTAAAGTTGCAGTTGGATCTGGTTATTTTTGTAGAGTTCTGCTGTCCGTTCTGTCTTCTAGTGACTGTGTTGTTGACAGGATTTCAGTGTTTTAGTATTGGGTGATTGAGAGATTGATGATGCTAGTGTTGATTGATTGTGTGCTTCAATGATATTGATGGGTCCAGTATGAAAATTGGATGAAATGTGGCCTTCAAATTATGGTGTTGTGCTTCAGGAGTATCCAATTCGAAAATGAATGAAATGTGGTCCCTGGAGGATGAAAGAAGATTGTAGGCCGGCATCTACATACTAGTAAATGAATCGGCTAGTACAAGAGCTAAGGGGGTTGTAGCTCCCTTCTAGGAGAAACTGGAAGAGAAGGTTGTAGCCTTCTGCAGGTAGAAGCCTGCGTACTGGTATAAGACTGCACCAGTACATTGTAAAAGAAGTTTCTTATTAAAGAAAGATAGAGACAAATTACAGCAGGTGGTTTTCACCCACATAGGGTTTCCACCTTATATCATGGTGTTCATGTGTGCTTATGTGTGCTAATCTGTTCTATTATACTGCTCCTGTTTACTGTTAATATGGTTCATAATGGTCTGATGCACTCATTGAAGATCAACTAATTGAATCATAAGTTTACTGTATGTATGCTCGTTCCATTAAACACAGTTGTGTATATACGCGGGTATCCTTAACTGAAGTAGCATATATGAATCTGAGTATGAAAATGAAAAAGTGTCTGATTTGCTAATACTGATTCACCCCCACTCTTAGTATTATTTCCAACAATTGGTATCAGAGCAGGTCCTTTGGTAGAAGCTTGATCGCTTGAAGGATATCCGTAGAACAATGGGAAAGAAAGCACGTCAAAAGAAGAAGACAACTAAAAGGAACAATGACAGCCTACCGGTGAGTGGAAGCAAGTATTCATATCCTGAATCACCTTAGATTGAAGATGGACAAGCAAATGAAGCATCAGATAAAATCATAGATCAACAAGATCTACCTAGCAAAAGGGAGAGTGCCCTCAAAGAAGAAATTATCAGCTTAAAAGCTCAGCTGGAATGTGCCTCCAGAATTCGACAAATGATGCAGGTGCTGAATGAAGAAGAAGAAAATGAGATTCTCAAACTAAGGCAACAAGTGGAAGAAGGAAGAAAGTCTGAAGAAACTTTGACGAAGCAATGTCTGGAAAAGGAAGAACAACATCAGGTTGAGGTAAATATCTTGAAAGGTAAATTAGAAGAAAAATATAAACTATTACGATTTCAATATAGTACTAAGATCTTGGATGATATTCTTAGTAGTCAAAGGTCTCCTGCTATCAAAATTGTTCTTGGTTTTCATGAATCTATTGGAGGTGAATCGAGTTCACAAAGTAAGACAAGAAACTCTAATGTAAAATCTAAAATAATCAACAAGGAGATGAGAGGACAATCCATCAACAACCAAGGAAAGAAATTCCTCAAAGAAAATCTTTTGCCCCTAACTATGGAAGTGACAAACGATTATTTCCTCCGACGAATAATTTTGAATTCTATGTATGTCATAATCATGGAGATGTTGCAACCAAATGCAGAAGTAAAATGGTTCAAGACCATCACACAGAAAGATTATCACGTTCCAGGTACTTTAAGGGATATTGTTTTTATTGCAATATGTTTGGTCACAAAGCCATTGACTGTTTTAGGAGGAATATGAAACATGTAAGATGTTATGCATGCAACAAGCCTAGACATATAGAAAAAGAATGCAGGAGAAGATTGTGGACACCATACCAAAAGGAGAAAACATCACCATAGTTGAAGATATGGAGGAAAAAGGAAGTACAGCCAGAAAAATGTGGCATAGCAGAGTACACAGACATGACAAACACAAAGGAAGCTGAAAGTGTGAAACATTAGTGCTCTAAATCTCATACACAGGTATCATGAAGACAAGTCGCGTATATATGCGAGTTAGACACTGCACAGTCCCGTATATGATGTTCTGAAGAAAAGCAGCAGTACAAAAGTCTGATATGGTTCAGTCACTGTTTGATGATGGCATGGCACAGGCTCAGGGGGAGCATATACTTAAATAATGCATTATTGGCATTTTTGATGAGAAGTCTTAGATGATGATGCTTATGTAGCTAAATGATACATCTTGGTACTTATTGTTGGACAGTCAAAAGAATGGTATTGTAGGTTACAGGTCTGGATGCTAGTGACAGATGCTATGGTGTATGATAGTTGTTGATAACTATCCTGGTTGTGTTTAGGTCCTTGGTCTTTGTGAGTCATATGATGTATTGTGTTACCCCACTATGCATGGGACCGATGATGTAATGGTTCTTGTTGTTGAGTCATGTATATGTACTTGGTTGTCATGTGTAAACAATTGGTATATCCCCACTTAGTTGGGTGGATGAGTTTAAAATGATGTATTCCCACTTGGTTGGGAGATTGATGTATGTATAGAGTCATGTTATGCTTTTGCACGCCTTGCATGTGCTTAGGGGGAGCATGGACATATTGGTACAACTCGATATATACAAAGGGGGAGCTCAATCATAGATTTCAGCAGATACTCAGGGGGAGCATGGACAACAGAATGTATATCATGAAGAGAATATCTTGGTCCGCCCTTTGCCCTTGATGTCAAAGGGGGAGAGTGACTTGGTGTGGTGGTTGCCATCAAGTCCAAAGGGGGAGATTGTTGGCAATATGATACAGGTGTTGTGCTTGATGGCAACTCACTCAGTGGTGATACAGGTGTTGGCCTTGATGGCAAATCTCTCAGATGACAGATCATAGTACAGCAGGTCAAGAAAGGGATATATGTAGGTTAACCTTGGTGGAAGTGCATATATACGTGGGTGAGAAGAACAAAAGGTGCGTATACATACACACGTAGCTTCAGATAAGGAAAGGTGCGTACATGTTGGAAACCATGGTTTTGGTCCATGGGATTTGGTCCGTGGTATCTCGTCGGAAGTGTTGACCCCAGGTATTGGGTCCAAGGTATTAGTTCTACGTGGTTTTGGACCATGGTATTGAAAGAAGACTAAACCTATATAAGGAGAAGTTCATTAGGCCAAGAAGATGTGTGACCAAGTAATGAATATCTTATAAAGTGGAAGATCTAGATGTTGGTTATTGGTTGGTGATGCCTTTCTTGACCTAAACCAAGGATGCACTCATGTGGAGGATGATGAACGATGGATCGGGATCTTAAGTCTTGGAATGATTATCATTATATGGTTTGATTATGGATAGACTATATCTATTGATGCATGTTTATTGTATGAATGTTATGATTTGGGTATGAATGATGTCTGGAACAACTGCAAAGTTATGAGTAAATATTTGCAGATCTGTACGCGGGTTGGTTTTGGTGAAAGTGCGTACGTACGTTGCTTTGGTTCATCATAGTAGCATATATAGTATGAGATATGATATTTAAAGTTGCAGTTGGATCTATTTATTGTTGCAGAGTTCTGTTGACTGTTTTGTGTTCTGGTCACTGTGTTGTTGACAGGGTTTCAGTGTTTTAGTATTGGGTGATTGAGAGATTGATGATGCTAGTGTTGATTGATTTTGTGCTTCAATGATATTGATGGGTCCAGTATGAAAATTGGATGAAACGTGGCCTTCAGATTATGGTGTTGTGCTTCAGGAGTATCCAGTCTGAAAATGTATGAAATGTGGTCCTTGGAGGATGAAAGAAGATTGTAGGCCGGCGTCTATGTACTAGAAAATGGATCGGATAGTACGAGAGCTAAGGGGGTTGTAGCTCCTGTCTAGGAGAAACTAGAAAATGAGAGAAGGTTGTAGCCTTCTGTAGGTAGAAGCCTACGTATTGGTATAAGACTGCACCAGTACATTGTAAAAGAACTTTCTTATTAAAGAAAGATAGAGACGAATTGCAGCAGGTGGTTTTCACCCACATAGGGTTTCCACCTTATATCATGGTTTTCATGTGTGCTTATGTGTGCTAATCTGTTCTGTTATACTGCTCCTATTTACTGTTAATATGGTTAGTAATGGTCTGATGCACTCATTGAAGACCAACTAACTGAATCATAAGTTTACTGTATGTATGTTAGTTCCATTAAACACAATTGCGTATATACGAGGGTATCCTTAATTGAAGTAGCGTATATGAATCTGAGTATGAAAATGAAAAAGTGTTTGATTTTCTAATACTGATTCACCCCCCTCTCAGTATTATTTCCAACATCTTTTTGGTGGTGATTGTGCCCTAGATCTGCCTGAAATTGAATAAGGGGATATTAGGTACACCATGTGTAATGCATGCATGTGCATGACTTGTTTTCAAATTATCTCTTTATTATGCTTCAACAAAACAACTACATTCACATAAGAAAGTTTACATACGCAAGTCATCAATCAAGCTCCTAAAATCAAAGCTCCCATAATCAATTAAGTTCATAAGCACAAAGCGTCACATCATCGACCTGATAAAAGTAATCTTCTATAACAACGTTTCATAATAGCTAATTCATGCCATCAAGTTAAGGACGCTACACACTCAAGCATTTCAAGTCCAAACGACATCAACATTATCAGCACTTTTTATGTCACTTGCAATGTTTTAACTGAATTGTTCGGGTGCATTTTCGGTTGTAACCAACACCCTCATTTGATTTGTTAAAGTGCATCAGTAAGTCAAGTCAGTTGTTACTTGAACACTGAATTTATCATTTGTCATTTGGGTGCATTTTTGATAGTGTTCGACACCCATCATTTTTCATCACATTCAGTGCATCACTAAGTGCAGTAATCACCCAAGAGTTCAGGACAAAAGGTGTTTAAAGCAAGTACAACAATCATCAACAAGCGAGCATGTCATTAAAAACAATCAAACAAACAAGTATATCAAGTAAAAACAATCAAGCAAGCAATCATCATCAAACGAGCGTGACTTCTAATCTTCAAGTAAGCATCAAAACAAGCATGTGTATACAACAAGCACACTAAGATCAAGTGTGCATGTCAAGTAACCAAATCAAGTGTGTCAGTTCAACGCACAACAAGCGAGCATGTGTAAAGTTCATTATAGCATTCATAAAGTTCCTTTCAAGCAAAGTGATCCTCATCAAGCAAGCGTCAATTCAAAAATTCAAGCAAGTGTTTAAAGCATCAACAATCAGCAAACAGTACAAGCGAGCTTGTCATTTCAGTGATCAACTCAAGTGTGCAATTTTCAAGCACGACTTCTACCCCAAGCAAGCCTGCCTTCAAAGTAAGCAAGACAACATGGCGACACACATTCAGATGTCCCAAATTCTTCACAATTTAATGTTATCATCAGCTGACAACATGGTTCACATCAGCAAAACCACTCTTGCTAACATTCAAGTGCATCTTCAACATGCACATGAAATGATTGAGTTCCTTCAACTAAAATCGCAACTGCAGAGAATTGAGTTGCAAGAGAAGTGTGTTGCTTCCAAGTCTTTTCCAGATATAGCTGATCAGTCAAACTCATTCATCCAACTAGCTTCAAGTGTTGAAGTTGTTCCAGTGCAACTTTCTTGCAAACCCATCACGAAGCCATGGGAAGAAATCCAATGTAATCGAAATTGACACGGCTTAGAATATGTCGAAGATGATGATAACTTACATATCCCTGATTATTCAAAGCCCATTCAGTTCCTCAGTGCCAGATTATTTGAACATATCACCTCAGCAAGTTCTCTACAAGTTGTAGATGACATCAATGCACAAAAACTAAAAGTGCAGACAAACATAAATGCATGCAAACTCAAGTTGCAGACAAACTGAAATGTTCTCATTGTCAAAGAACCGGTCATCTGGAAGATCAGTGTTTTGATCTCCATCCTTGTAGCCATTATGGAAAATCCAATCATACATCATAGAAATGCTACAACTAATGAAAGTCAGCCAGATTGAAGATAAATTATTCATGGATTGATCCCTCAGAATGGTCATCCACAGCCAGAAGATTGTACATGTTTTACAATCAGATTCACTCACACATATTGGAGCGAACAGTCAAATGACGATGGTACTCTCATGCAGTTGAATGGGGGAGTACAACAATGAAACTCTCCTACACTTGAATGGGGGAGTTCATATATCAAATGCAGATGATTGTCTCTCCTTTCACATGATAAAGGGGGGAAAATGTCAATGAAATTGACAAGTGGTTGTCAGACAGAAAGTCTCGACAACATCAACGAAGTAGCTAGTGGGCATCTTCAAATCAGCTAGTGGGAATCAACAACAAAAGTTGCAGTGAGCAGTTTTTCAAACACAGCAAAAGAAACCGTGAGTTTTTTTTCAAATTCATCAGCGAGTGGGCAATCATCATCAACTGATATGCCCGTGGGCGTTCATCAAATTGTGTCAGTGGAAACCAGATGTTGTTTTCAAGCAAAGGACAGTTGGATCCTTTTGTGGCTTGGCACATGATGGAGTTTTCAAGCAACATTTAGAGATGAATTAGACATGCAGTTGATTCATGTTCTCTTCAAATTTGAGTTTTTCCAGCATCCAGCTTTGGCGGTTTTTCAGGCAAATGATTTTTGAGGATCGACTTGAGAAATTGGAAGATGGTTACTTGTTCGTTTTGGATTTATCATTGAGGGGGGAAATGTTAGCCTCACTCTCTTAATAATCAATTAATATATCCAAATATTAAATTAAATTTATAAAATCATGAGAACTCCTCAAACTATGGAGTCTAGTTTTGGATGAGAGATTCTCTCCAACTAGCTCTCCTAAATTAGTGTGCAAGTTGAGAAATTGTCTCAACAAAGTGAGTCTAAGATAGAAACATTATCTTAAGACCACTTTCTCATGTATTTAAATGTATTATTAAATTATTTTAATAAGAGTGAATTACATGAGTATGAGAGACCACATGATGGCTCTCTGCTTTTTCCGCTAGTTTTATTTTGTGTGTTAATTCGTTGTGCATATGGTTATATGACTATGTGATTCTTCTTCAATTTGTAGTTTGAATTTACAAGAAATTTCTACAAACGGTACCATATATAAGAGAAACTATGAATGACACAATATATAAGAGAAAGTGCAAATGTTATCAATATTTATAACAATTAGAATTGCAAAATTGCACTTACAATAATGCATATATATATATATATAGATATATATATATATATATATAGATATATATATATATATATATATATATATATATATATATATATATATATATATATATATATATATATATATATATATATATATATATATATATATATATATATATCATTTATAAATAATTATTATTTCTTTTTAACTTAGGTCAGGATTTCGTATATAGGATTTAAAGAGGCAACTTATCTTCATGAAGTTTTTTTTTGTTCCACTTAAAAGATAATTTTAAGGATGAATGCTTATCTTAAAGTTTAGAATTCTTGGTGAAATCTTACTCGTCCCTTATAGGCAAATTGAGAAATATTTGGTGATATTTTTGTAAAAATATTTATATTTCTAATGATTTTATACTAGTCTATATAAAATTTGGGTGATATTGAAGGAAAAATAATTTTGGATTATAAAATTTGAGTGAATAATTTAGAAAAAAATTGGAAATTTGTGAATCTTCTTTTGGAAGAAGCATGGGAAAGTATTCCACCTCTGAGTATTAACCTCTATAAGTTTTCTTGAAAGATCTTTAGTAACAACCACTTTCATCTTGGTGAAAAAATGGGAATACCTAGCTTTTGTGTTGGCCCTTGAAATAGGAATATTTTCCTTTGGTGACACTTGTTGTTGTTAATTCTTATTTTAATCATTTTCACTTTTTAGACAATTCTAGCTTTTATTTTATTTTTTGACGTTTGTTCTTTGAGAGGATTAGCAAGAGCATGGAAGAATGTAGCTTGTAGATGGAGATGACATATGACAATGAAATGTTGTTCTCTCATAATTTAAGACTTGAGCAAATTGAGCAATTCTCCATTTGAGAAGACGTATGTCTAGAGAACACTTACTAAGCTTTGTCTCAATAGAAATGCAAGCATATAGAAATTATCCCACCAAAGATTTCTTAAGATATAACTTGATTCAAGTTCTCAAAGAGTTCCCAATATCGTCAAACACACATAAACTCCATTAATGTAGTGTCAAATTAGGATGAGGAATCCACTATGGCACTTTAGTAATTTACAAAGAGTGCTATGAAGTTATAAAAGCCATGTGCTTTTCCAAAACTAAGGAGACTCTTAAAAACTCTCTCATAATAAACATGAACAAAGCTATGAACAAGAAAAATAAATTGGAAGAGAGATCTCATAAATCATTATCTTAGATGAACAAATCCATTCATATAGGGTGAACATATGAGGTAAAAAACCATTGAATTAATAAATGACCCTATCATTTTCATATAAGAAATCTAGATTAGTAATTTTCATTAAAAAAATATTAAAAATAAAAAAATATTTATATAATAATGTTATTTCCCATTCGATAATCCAATGCTTTCTATGTATTTTGCCACATGTTCTTAAACACCTCTTGAGGATCCATTAACTCTGGTGATGCATCCATTTACTAACACTTATGAGTTTTGGTGTAACTACAATCATGGTTACAACTAGTGGTATTAGAGCCAAAGGTCTTGAGTTTCAAGCACTCCATGGCTCACACTAGAGGAGATTGTTAAACAATGGATAATCGAATTCTCTCTTGATGTGTTTCACGACATGTGCTTAACCTCCTCTCAAGGATTCATTAACTTTGGAGATGAGTTAGTTTAATAACACCTAAAGGTTTTAGTGTAAAGAAAATCTTGATTCCGACAAATATTTCTTATTCCCCTAAGAAAAACATGTAAAATATAGATATACATAAAATATTATATTTTCTTCCTAAAATTTAAATATATAAATATACTCATATATATATATATATATATATATATATATATATATATATATATATATACATATACTTTAAGTAAAACCAATATAAAGCAATGTATTATTAATGACAAAATTGAAATAATTATAATTTTATTTATTGAAAAAAATCACATTTTTAAGATGTAAATGGTAAAATATATAAGAGGAAGTCTAAATGGAATAATATATAACAGAAAGTGAAAACGTTTTCAATATTTATAAAACTTATAATTTGAAAATTGCACTTACAATTAAAGAAAAAGTTATATAACTAAATCATTTCTTATTTTATAATTAATAATTAATTCTTCTTAATTTTCTTCTTTCTTTTATTTTTTAACTTCTCTCTACCTCCTTTAAAAAAGATATGATAAATCTAATTATAAATTAGGATGTGGTATATCATGATTCATAGAGGGAACTAATTCTACATAAAGAGGCTTTAGGAACAATTACTTATTTCTAAAGGTTATCTAATTATAAATTAGGATGTGGCATATCATGATTCATAAAGGGAACTGATTCTACATAAAGAGGCTTTAGGAACAACTATTTATTTCTAGGAGAAAAAAATGGAAATCTTTGGCTTTGGAATTGGCCTTTAAAAGAGAAATGGATTCATCTAATTATACTTATCATTGTTAACCTTAAATTTATTCTTTTTCACTTTCTAAATAATTCTAGCTTTTTTATTTTTCTTTTGGACTTTTTTTTCCTTAGAAAAATTAACAAAAACATAGAATCATTTCATTTGTAAATAAAGAGATTTAACATTAAAATATTGTGTTGTCATAATAGAAAACTTAGACACTTTAAAGAAATTCTCAATGTCAAAACTATATTTGGAAAATTCTCACTAAAATTTTCCACAATAAAAATACAAACATACTTTAAAATCCCATCAAAGTGCTCTCAAGATATAATTATCAATATTCTCAAACATACATAAATGTAATGACAAATTAGAATAAATAACGTAAATTAGCATTTTAATAATTGACATAAAATAGAGATCAAAATTTAGAAACTATAAAATTATAAAATCCCTTTATTAAGCCAAAACTAAGCTATAAAATTATAAAATCCCTTTATTACGCCAAAACTAAGAACACCCATCAAAAAGTCTCTCATAATCAACATTATCAAAGAAGTGGACAACAAAAACAAATACGAGTCTCACCATTCTTGGTCTGAAATGAAAAATTCCATTGACATAAAGTGAATTTAGAAGGCTAACATCCATTGAATCAACAAATAACCCCATCCATTTGATATAAGAAATGCAGATGAATAATTTCAATACTGTGATCTCTACCATTGCCACCTTTTCATTTTGTTCCATAATATAGAGATAAGAAATATATTGGAACTTTGAATGCAAAATAGAATTGTTTTTGAAGTCCGTTGAAAAAAAAATATCTGAATGCTTACCATGATAACATAAGAATTGAATCTTTTTCATTAATATGATAATTACATAATTACTAAAAAAAATTAATATATTTTTGTTGGATTTTTACATTGAGAATGGATCAAGTGTATTATAGCTATTCATAAAAGTAATGATAATGATTTAGAAGTTTATCAAGTTTGAGGATTTTGGTGTAATGGAAAATCTAACATGCTAATTAGAGCATTGGAGCATTGGCCCAGGTTCCATTTCTGGAATAGACCAAATGGACTGACTACCACTCTAAATGTAAAGTAATGATAATGGATTGGAAGTTTATTAAGTTTGAGAGTTTTGGTGTAATGGGAATTCTAACATGCTAATTAGAGCATTAGAGTATTGGCCCGGGTTCCATTTGGGAAATAGACCAAGTTGACTGATGGCCACTTTAAATCTACCATAAAACCACTTATGAAAGTAAAAATAATAATAATAATTTAAAATTTTACCAGTGTTTTGGTATAATAGAAAACCTAACCACCTTCAACTTTTTACCCTCACCAAAAAATACATAAATAATATTCCAAATGCTATTTTTTAAATCCATCGCAGTGAAATTAAACCCTACATATTACAAAGATGTTAGAATTAAACAATATCCCTAAAAGTTTTGCAGTGAGCATTAAACCCTGATGTGTGATCAGGATGTCCATCAAATAATTCCTTCACAGTAATTTCTCTGAACACCTGACATGCAAGTATTCTCTTAAACAATTGCCAAGTATTGAACACTTGGGACTCAAAGATTTCATCTAATCCTTCTTGTTCCAGAATCCCACAAAGCAGTAATTTCTCTAAACACCTGACATGCAAACATTCTCCTACACAATTGCCAAGTATTGAACACTTGGGACTCAAAGATTTCATCTAATCCTTCTTGTTCCAGAATCCCACAAAGCAACGATACCAGGCCTGAGATTATGGGGTTTCTTCAGTCACTCGTTCCCGGGAAAACTTCCGGCATTTCTGGTATTTGACGCGTTCCACCACCTCTGATATTATTGTATGCTGTATTAGCAATCAATATGAGATGTGTTGGAACACTACAAAGACCAGAAGGGGAAGTATGCTGTATTAGCAATCAATATGAGAGGTGTTCGAACACTTCAAAGACCAGAAGGGGAAGTTTCGCTGTTCTTCCATTCGCAGAAAAGGAGGGATCAGAAGCGTTCTCGATTTATTCGGGGTCGCCACTGTTCCCCTTTCCAAGAGATAAAGTTATGATATTCTCCACCATTTATTTAAAAGGAAGCTGCACAAAAGATTGCCGACTCCCCTTTAGTTGAAGCTATACAAAAGATTCCAGTATGTGGTTTTTTTTGGAATTCTCCCTACCATCTAGTTCAAAGAACCTGCATAAAATATTACAGTATCTGTTCTTTGAAATCTTCGCTGGTTTTGTTTTTAAAGAATATGTCCTAAGGATCCCCGTCTTTGGATTCTTTACAAAAGATTCCTTTCTTTGGATTTTAGTTGAAGCAGCGGACTTGACATGAAGCACTCAAGATAAGGTTGGTATAGACTAAACTCCATCCTTTGAGATTTGGAACGTAAGCAAGGCCGTGACAATGTCACTGCAATTGCTTTCTGGACATTGGTACTGTATAGTTTTTCTTACAAAATAGTAAAACTAAATATTTATTTATAAGTTAAAATGAATATATATGGTTGGTAATAATAATTTTAATTTAAGAGAATAAAATTTGATGCTTGATATTTATTTTGAAGATAAATTATTTATTTTTGAATCTATCACTTATCACTTATTATAATTAAGCACATGTTTTTTTATGGGTGGATAGGGTATATATATGAACTTTAGATGGAACTAGGTTTGCTGATTTTTTAATTGAGGGCTTAAATTGATTTTCAAAAGAATATGTTTAGCGTTAATGATTGTAAAATGTTGTAGTGTACTACATAGTTTGTTAGGTTGCATTGACTTTTGACAAATTTAGAAAATTAGATTTGTGCAATGGCTCCATGCCTACCAATTTCCCAAGGACGTGAGATTATTCCAATTCTAATAAGTTCTTCATGATCATTATAACATTCATTTATATATAAGCAAATTTTATTTAGCAAAATGGTCCATTACTTTTACTAAATTTAATAGATTATATTTGTGCCATGTGACTCCCCACCCACCAATTTCCAAGGGTTTTGAAATTATTCCAATTCTAATAAGTTCCTCCATGATAAGTTTTTCATTATTATTTATAACATTCATTTATATATAAGCATATTTATAACAAGGTATTTTCCTAAGCTACAAATAAATTCCATCCATTATGGTATTGAGGTTAGATTGTGTACTCGAATCTTTTCGTCACGCTTGAAGAATGTGGGCTACAAGTTGTGAATGCTATGTCTTCTCTGATTCATAACAAAGTTTTCCATACCATATATAAGGTATTTTCCTATAATCCTCAATTCATAACAAAGTTTTCCATACCATATAAAAGGTATTTTCCTATAATCGTGACAACAACTTACTTCTCTATCTCCTTTACGAGTATCTGAACATAAATATATTTGTAAGCTACCACATGTGTTTGATAGTTGAAAATTTAACGTGGACAACCTCTATGAAAGTTCGGGAATTTGATATTGGATCACAAGGCTGACTTACCTGTCCTTGAATCTCAAGAGGAATATGTGTCGCCGCACAAATAAGGGAGTACACGTTTTGACCACCTTATGCCATGAATCTCCACGATATCAATTATGTGTTCACTATAAATTTAGTAACTCAATGTTGTTTAGATGTGTTGAGGGCCCTAAAATCGGGTCAACAACAAGGGGGATACCCACCCGGTCTGGAACCTGGTTGGCGGCTCCTTGCCCGGTTGGTGTAGCGGGTCCGACTGGGGATAATGGGACTAGCTTCCCAATCTAAAGGATGTGTGTGTGTGTGTAGATTTTGATGATGCTAATCTAGAGGTAATTTTAAGCTAATTTAATTCTAAACTCTAAACTAAATCTATGCTACTGTAATCTAACAAAAACAACACATCTAATCTATACTAACCCGGGGTAGAATTCTTATGCGATCTAAAAAGATTTCATACAATAACTGGTAATAAAGATCATTCAGCTATCATAAGAATATAAATCAATTAAGATAAACCATTCTGCATAAGAAGTTAGGCAAAACAGTTGTGAACAACATATCGCATAATCAGTTATTCATATGTCAAGCACAAACAAATGACTCCACCATACAAAAGTGCCAAATGGTAACCCACACATTCATACATTAACATATAAACAACTCAGCTGTATATTACTCTAAGAATATGAGCAGAAATTAATCAAGAGATAAAAGTACCATTTATGACTGATTTCACTTACAAACTTCAAGCAATAACGATTTATCTCTACTTACTTCTAACATCTACTAAGAGTATAGAAGTGCAACATCAGTAGCAGACATTAAAATGCAAACATAAATAAATCTCGATCCATCCATTCATCAGAAACCCCCTCCGAGGGTGCAAAAGTGCATGTTCTGAGGACAAGTTTTTTGACAAATTTCCAGACCCTTCTCCAAATGCCATGAGAAGGGTTAAATACTACTAGCTAACTAATCTTAATTACACAAATTTAGGAAACGGCTTCAAATGACCGCCTTTTTAATAAAAAAAAATTATTTCTAATAATTGAATCTAATTTCTAACCGTTTCTGTATCTGCTCCTTAGTGCTGTAAGAAATGCAAGGTTCGCCTGGAAAGAGTCGGCTGGTTGTCTTTTCCTTTTGTTCGAGCGATAAAAGTAGAAATAACAAAAGCTGGCACCTCTTTCTGACAAACTAGAAGATATTTTCGAAAATCTTCCTCTGGCTGGGTGTATTTGCTGTGTGTATACTTAGTATAACCCAGATTTCTTTCAAACTGATTGTTCTGTTGCTATTTTGGTTTCCGGCCGTGCGAATGACTCAATAAGTTAGGGATTTCGTTGCCTGAACAATCTTCCGTACTGAAAATTGCTACCGTTCTTTGTTCCAGGCTTTTCTGGAGCGTCCTCCCTCTTTAGCGTTTTTCTTTTTGCTTTACCCAGTCTGAGCTTCAGGATCTTTTGCAAACATGCTGCTTTTGCGCGCCTTTGACTCTGAGTCTTGGATAGTCTATTTTCATCAGTGTTTGTTGAGTGATACTCTGGAATCTGCGGCCCTGCTGCATGCTGCATTCATTTGCGAAGGCATCTTCTCTCTGTTCTTCTAGTATTGGCGCTTTCCCCTTTTCCTTGGATGTTTCCTGCATATAGATTTATATTAGTTGTTGCCTTACAGTTTACGCAAAGGAAAAGAGAATTGACGAAAAGATTGACATGAAAGCTTTAAGTTCTAATGAATGCATAATCATGACACTCATAATGACTTGACTCTTCGAAAAACGCAATATGATCATCCTTGGATACTCAGGCGTGCGATCATTAATTTCCCCTAAGGTGCGCGCTCAATTTTGGGTTTACAGATCATGCCGAGGAAACTTTGCGATGAGTGGTTTCTGCGACTCGCATCGCAGCATCGAGGATTGCGATGTCGAGAAGTGTCATCGCAGCAATTGATAGTCTCATCCATCGCAGATCGCAAATCACAAGATCGCATTTTTCATTTGATCATTGTACGCTGCTTATGCGACGTTGCGATATGCGATGTCGCATATCGGCCGTCGGCATTTCCTTAGGTTTTCTTTTAAGGGCGCTTTCAAAATACGCGATGCGATGAATTTCGCATCGCTTCTTTGTAGCTTATTTATGCGCATAGGAAAACGCTTCACTCTCTCTTTGCGATGCGATATAACTTTTGGGGAGTTAAATACAAAAATTTCGACAAAAATATTTTTGGGATTTTTTGTTAAGGGTCCCCCTTTGCTTGATGTTATTGGTAATACCAAACAAAGAGGGGGGTTGTTGGTGACCACAATAATGGCGATTCACTGTGAAGAACCAGTTATCTCTGCTTTTCTATTGACATTTCCACTTCCGAAATAGAAAAAATTTCATAAGTCTAAATTTTTTTATGGACAGATAGAGTAGATTACCCCTTATCCTGTCAATGATACTTTGTCTCAACCTTTCTTTTATCTCAATTGTCTGCTTCCTTAGGCTTAGTTCTTGCATTCACACCAGACATTACTCGGTCCTTTTTTAAAGATAAAATAATGTCTTCTCTGCGTACTGGCTTTAAAATATGCTCATTTGTCGTAGGTAGAGCCTCTGCTGCCCGCAAGCGTCCATAGCCTCGACAGGGTTACCATGTTATCCAGCAATGATCCTTTTTCCTGCTTGAGGTTATTTACAACATTTCAGAGAAAAATCATTTTTGACACTTTTTCCTTTTTTATTCTCTAAAGAACAATGTCTTGGTTTGGTGGCCAAATTATGACACATTCATTCACTTGATTTACACTTTTTCTGAACAAGATGGCTCGTGATGAGACCCCTTGTCTTTTGATTGCAACAATCTTGAGTCGTTGCCTTGTTTTGATAGACAGTATTGGCAAAGTCAGCAAGTTATAATATCTATGATCATGATAAGCCGGCTCGTGATGAGACCTCTTATTCTTTGAGATATAGTGTTTTCTCGGATTGTTTCTCTGAATGCTGCGGTTTCCTTTAGCAGGGAGGAAGTCATTGTTTTTCCTCAAGAAAGCTCTGGACGACAATAATAGAGTTCGAAAACAGCAGCTTTACAGAGAATATTTATTTTATTATTGATGATACCTTTCATTGTGCTGACATAAAACAATTTTTTACCAAAGGTTGTTTTCATCAAAGTTTTTTGAGAGGTTGAAACTAATATCATATTCAGGTTAAAGTTAACTCTATTTGTCAATAATAAAAATCAGATTTTTTTCGAAAAGTTTTGCTATTTGTACAAGTGAAATCAAAATCTGATAGAGAGTTGGTGTGCTCTTTCATGAATCCTTTTCAATGATCATTTACAACCGGTTTTATTTATAAGAAAGATAAAAACAAAAAAAAAAAAAAACTACAACTATCCTACAAAAATAGAAGAATGATCTTCTATGGAAAATACATTTTAAGAATCTGTCCATTCACAGGCAAAGAATCTCTTCTACCTGCCAAATCCTGCAACACAAACGTCGATGACCTACGACTTCTACAATCTGAAAAGGACCAAGCCATAGTTTCTGAAATTTCGTATGCTTGCCCTTTTCTTCATGAGCCTTATCCCATTTCAAAACTAAATCTCCCATCTGAAAGTTCTTTCTGGTTATGATGTTTGAGTCAAAAGAGGATTTTATTAGCGCTTGGTGATGAGCATGGGTTTTCTTAGCTTGTTCTCGTCGTTCTTCTAGTTTGATTATTTCCATTTGTCTCAATTGTAAGGAGGAAGTAGATACTTCATCGATGTGTTGTACTAAAGACAAAGAGGAAATGACTAAGTGAGTTGGAAGAACCACTTCTTTCCCATAAACTAAATTAAAGGGAGAAGTGCCGATTGAAGCTTTCTTCGTAATTCTATCTGCCCATAAAGCATTTACCAGCGCTTTGTGCCAATTCTTTTGGTTTTGGTCGACTGTGCTTTTAATAATCCTGATTAGGTTTTTGTTTGTTGATTCAGCCAACCCATTAGCTTGCGGATAGTAATTGGCAGAATATTTCAGTTTGAATCCTCTTTTAAGTGCAAACTCAGTCATTGCATTTCCAGAAAAGTATGATGCATTATCAAACATTAAGGCCGTTGGCAATCCAAACCTAGTGATGATAAATTGATCTATGAATTCAATAATGTTTTCAGAATTAACTATCTTGAGAGGAACTGCTTCTACCCATTTAGTAAAATAATCTGTTGCCGTGAGGATATACCTATGCTACTTAGAAGAGTGAGGAACGATCTCACCTATTATGTCCAAGCCCCATTGGCTCAATGGTTGCTCGATGTTAAACGGCTGTAGTGGTATGGACGATTTCTTTTGTTTCCCTGCAATAGTCTAGCAGATTTGGCATTTCCTTACGTAATTGTATGAGTCTTTGAACAACGTGGGCCAATAATATCTTGCACGTAAGATCTTATGCGCAGTAGCTTCTCCAGCATAGTGTCCACCTACTGGTCCATCGTGGAGTTCCTGCAAAACCTTTTCGGCTTCAGTTTCCTCAAGACACCTAAGAAGTATAGAATCGTAATTCCTTTTAAATAGAACATCATTTATGAGCTGGTATTCTTTAGCTTTCAATCTCAGAACTCTTTTCTTGGTGTGATCCAGGTGTGGTGGAGCATACCCGTTCTTAAGATAATAAATGGTGTCTACATATAATGATTCTGCGTCGTTTAGGCTTACCTCATACGTATGTACCTCTTCAGATGAGTTCTCAGGAATTTGCGATGCTCCAGCTAACATCTTGCAGAAGCCTTGACCTCTTACGATGTTCGTCGGCTTGATCTCAAGATCGTATTCTTGTAAAGCGGTAATCCAATTTGCTCTCTTTTCACCCACATCCTTCTGTACCAGAAGGTTTCTTACTGCTGGAAATGGCACTACGACTTTGGTGTGGGCTTTAAGTAAGAAAGGTCTGAAATATTTGATCGCTTTGAAAACAGCATATTCTTGTTTCTCCACGTCTGAATAATTGAGCTCAGCACCTTGTAAGTTCGAGCTAAAGAATGCGATTGGAGCTTCCGCCTTTTCTTGATTTACTTGAGTTAAAATCGCGGCATAAGATTTCTCTGAGGCAAAAGTGTATAAGATAAAAGATTCTGAAAAATTTGGGGTAGCTAAAGATGGAGCGTTGATGATAGCTTGTTTGATCAAGTTGAATGCTTCATGCTCATCTTGACCCCATTTAAAATTTGAATTCTTTTTTATCATATTTTGTAAAGGAGAAATAATACGTGAAAAGTCCGGGACAAACCTTTTTACAAAATTGATTTGTCCAAGGAAAGATTGCATGGCCTTTTTGTTATGGGGCATGGATATTTCGGAAATTTCTTTGATTCTGTCAGGTTCAATGTGAATACCAGATTTCGACACTATGAATCCTAGCAATTTCCCTTCACTTAATGCGAAAAAATATTTCTTTGGGTTAAGTGAAATCCCATACCTTAAAAATCTTTGAAAGATTCATTTCATGTCTTTGAGATGGTCGCTTCGCTTCTTGGAGTACACTGTTATATCATCCAGGTAAATCACTACCGATTTATTGACTAAACCTTTAAACGCGATGTCCATGGCTCTCTGAAAGGTAGTGCCGGCATTGATCAGACCAAATGGCATCTTCCGATATGTGTATGTGCCCCATTTGGTTCGGAATGTGGTTTTCAACTGATCATCGGGATGTACCAGCACTTGATTGTATCCTGAAAATCCATCCAGGAAAGACATTAATTCTGAGCCCACTACTGCCTGTAGTATTACTCCATAGGTGGGAGGGGAAAATTGTCTTTTTGACAGGCTTTGTTGAGATTCCGGAAATCAATACAGATTCTAATATCTCCGTTTTTCTTTCTAACGGGCACCATATTGGATACCCATTTGGAATGTCTGACGGGGAAAATTATTCTGGCTCTCAACAACTTATTTAGCTCAGTCTTTATCTGATTTTCTAAGTTGGGGTGGATTTTTCTAAGCTTCTGCTGGACAGGTATTTCATTATCAA
Organism: Pinus tabuliformis; assembly: GCA_031772625.1. Classification (NCBI taxonomy): domain Eukaryota; kingdom Viridiplantae; phylum Streptophyta; class Pinopsida; order Pinales; family Pinaceae; genus Pinus; species Pinus tabuliformis. The sequence continues at coordinate 1,806,581,255 of CM062817.1, read as the reverse complement.
TCATAGGGATAGTGTGTTGAATGATAGAAGTGTTGTATGTCTTCAGCTCATCGTAATTCCATGCAAAAACGTTCTTGTATTGTCTCAGAAGACGGATATATGCTGATTTCTCTTCAGGGGCTAGGCCGTGGCCTAGATTAACGTTTTGCGGCTTCTGATCGGTTCCTAGGTTCACTAATTCATAATTCAGAGTTGAACTGTAGAGTTTAGAATTGGCAGACCTTTTAAACCGACTCTTTAAATCATACAAATCTTCTAACTTAACCACCGATTTAGGTATAGCATTATTAGTGCTATTTTGCTGTATTTGGTGATCATGATGGTCTTCGTCAATTATTTGATTTAAGTAGGATCCTTCAGAAGTGAGGAAATTTACAATGTCAGGATCGTCGTTGAATACTCTCCAGTTGGTGATGTTGTCAGGGATGGATGGTCTAAAGATTAATTCTATTGAAAACCTATCTGGACTAAAATCTTGAGCGGGAATAAGTCTAGAGGCTACGTTAGCTAACAGGTCTGCGCTCGCATTTTGGAGTCTTGGGATTGACGAAATATTGAATGCTATGAAATGTGAAGTCAAATCTTGTACTAAAGATTGATAATGCTTTAAATGACTTGACAGGCAATGTATGGTGTTATGTACCTGTTTGACGACAATTTCAGAATCTCCAAAGACTTGAAGATACCTAACATTCAACCCGATTGCTTTGTATAGGCCTTGCACCAAGGCTTCGTACTCCGCTGTATTGTTTGTGCAATCGAACTCAAGTCTGCATGTAAGCATGATCTTGTTTCCGTTTGGGCTAATCAAAACGCATCCTGCTCCTGCTCCCTCGTTAGATTTAGCGCCATCAAAATATAATTTCCAAAATAAAGATGTATTTACAGAGTTATCTAAAAAATTAAAAAACTTTGAATCGTCAGTTTGGGAAAAATTTTCAACTTGGGACAAAACTGAATTTTCTAAGTAAGGTGAGGTGTGAGCATTGAAATTGCCGAGGAAAGAATCTACCGAGTAATTGCCTATGATACTGCTGTTGTATGCTATTGCTTCATTCTCTCCTTCTAATTCTGTCACTATGTACTTTTGGTGCAACTCTCGTTCAACCTTTATTTGATTCAGTTTACCGTTGTAGGGTAACCACATGTGCGACCAGTCGGTTGAGAAATATCCGTGGAGTTTTTCGGACCAATCCCTGCTAAGAATTAAACCATAGAATTCAGGGATATCAGCTACTAGAATGTCGATAACCTGGCATACTTTCGGGTTAGACGACAATCTTATGGTCACCTGGTTAAGTTCACCAATCACTTCGACTTGAGATCGATCAAGTTGAACTATGCGCACTGCGGATTTTTGTGGCTGAACATTCAATTTGGCACATATTGATCTGGGTAAAATATTCGTTGAATCACGAGAATCAACCAAGCAATTGTGCACGTTTTTATTGAAAATTTCATAAGTGAGAAGAAAAGGAGGAGTATGGGATCTTGATCTTCCTCCAATCAAGGCAATGTCATTTGGATCAATCTTATTGATCATGTTGGTTGGAGGTCTTCCCATGTTGTGGGAAGCTACAGCTGTAGGTAAAGATGTAGTAGGCACGACATGCAATTCTTTCATCATTATTTTCTGTTGATGTTTCAATTTGCTCAATTCGTAAAGAGTGATATTAGCCCTAGTCTTTTTCATGTCATCGATGATGTTATACTCCATTTCATCCGACACTATCAGTGTTCTTGATGGACGTGCTTGATCTGATTGGACTGGGCTAAATTGGGTCGCTCTGGCGGTTGTTTTCTTTTTTGCGACCTTATCTTTTGTTGCAGGGCTTGCGCCCTTCTGTTTAGGGGTAGTTTGGGGAGGATCAAGTTGATTTTTGCTTCGTGTGCTAACCGGAAATGCTTCTTGATCTTCTTCTTGTGGGAGGATGAAATCCCACATTCCTTGCAGTTCTACAACTTCTTCATCATCGGTCTGCCCTTCAGTGGCATTCTCTTCTTCTTCTTCTTCTTCTTCAGATTCAACGTTTGAGACAACATTGGGGGGTTTCACCTCCATGGGAGGATTTCTTTTAAAAGATCTATAGGGCTTTTTTGAAGAAGTTTCTGCTACTTGTTTTCTTATGTCAATCATCTCATTGGACATGGCCTTTAACACTTTTTGTAATCCTTCCATATCGAAAGGATCTTTCGTTTTCTTCTTCTTGGTGTCTTCATTGAAAGAGATTTTCTTAGATTTGCATTCTTCTATTGCAGATCTCTTTTCTAGGGCAACTACGCGCTTTTCTACAGCTAACGCCTCTGTCAAGTTTTCAACTAAGGTCGTCTTGTTTGCCCTATCTACGAAGACAGTCAAGTTCGATGGTAAGGTCGTGATATACCATTCACATCTTACTTCCTTGCTGGGTTGAGAAGCAGCGGGAATTTTGTTGAGGATCTTATTGAACCGTAAATTGAAATCCTTAATGGGTTCTCTAGCCTCAGCTTTAAGATTAGATAGGTCATTGATCAATGTCGCTGTTGATTTGTCGTCGCCAAACTTGGTGAGGAATTGACTTTGAAAAATGTCCCAACTTGTGATGGATCCGGAAGGTAACGAAAAGTACCATGACCCGACTGTTCCTTGCATTGTATAAGGAAAAAGCCGGACGATAGCATCCTCGTTGGTAACTTCGTTGAGATTAACAGAAAGCATGAAATTATTGATATGTTCTTCAGCTAGCATGCCTGTTTCTGGATTGAATTTAGGTAGCCATTTCTCAGGATGGGCCGGTATTGGGCTCAGGGGTGGAGGCATTAAAACTGCCCTAGGATTGTTCCATGGAGACTGGGCCATCGTTGAGCCGCTAATTAATGAAAGTGCAGAAGATGATCCCTGATGCTGAGAAGATGAAGATATTATGATGTTTGATGATTGAAGAGGAAGGGTTGTGGAAGATGGATGAGTGATTTGGGATGAGGATGTGGGTGGTTGACTTCGCGGTGAGGCGGTTGAAATGGACGAAGTAGATGAAAGAGTCTCACTGTCAGACTCTAGTGGTGTTTTCCTTGCTCTTTTCCTAGTAGGGAGAGGGAGTTCACTTGGTTGAATACCAAATTTTTCACTCTTCAATCTGGTCAGGGGATGAGCAGGATTGTACTGCGAAGTCACGCTGCTGTGAGATTTATCAGACCTCTGAGAAAAATTAGAGAATCCCTGGAGTTTACGAATTAGAGTTTGAATTTCAGGGGGTTCAATGATAAGTTGGTCTAATATATTAGGGTAGGTAGCAGCGGTGGATACTCGAGCGACTTCTAACTCTGGGTTTAACCGTATTGGAGAAGTCAGGGGAGTTGATGAGGGTGATTTACTCTCAGAATGGCATTTGGATTTTGACTTAGTTGCCATTCATAGTTCGTGCCCTCCTTCTAGTGCCAAATATGTTGAGGGCCCTAAAATCGGGTCAACAACAAGGGGGATACCCACTCGGTCCGGAACCTGGTTGGCGGCTCCTTGCCCGTTTGGTGTAGCGGGTCCGACTGGGGATAATGGGACCAGCTTCCCAATCTAAAGGATGTGTGTGTGTGTTTGTAGATTTTGATGATGCTAATCTAGAGATAATTTTAAGCTAATTTAATTCTAAACTCTAAACTAACTCTATGCTACTGTAATCTAACAAAAACAACACATCTAATCTATACTAACCCGGGGTAGAATTCTTCTATTATGAGATCTAAAAAGATTTCATACAATAACTGGTAATAAAGATCATTCAACTATCATAAGAATATAAATCAATTAAGATAAACCATTCTGCATAAGAAGTTAGGCAAAACAGTTGTGAACAACATATCGCATAATCAGTTATTCATATGTCAAGCACAAACAAATGACTCCACCATACAAAAGTGCCAAATGGTAACCCACACATTCATACATTAACATATAAACAACTCAGCTGTATATTACTCTAAGAATATGAGCAGAAATTAATCAAGAGATAAAAGTACCATTTATGATTGATTTCACTCACAAACTTCAAGCAATAACGATTTATCTCTACTTACTTCTAACATCTACTAAGAGTACAGAAGTGCAACATTAGTAGCAGACATTAAAATGCAAACATAAATAAATCTCGATCCATCCATTCATCAAAAACCCCCTCCGAGGGTGCAAAAGTGCATGTTCTAAGGACAAGTTTTTTGACAAATTTCCGGACCCTTCTCCAAATGCCATGAGAAGGGTTAAATACTACTAGCTAACTAATCTTAATTACGCAAATTTAGGAAACGGCTTCAAATGAACGCCCTTTTACTAAAACAAATTTATTTCTAAAAATTGAATCTAATTTGTAACCGTTTCTGTATCTGCTCCTTAGTGCTGTAAGCAATGCAAGGTTCGCCTGGAAAGAGTCGGCTGGTTGTCTTTTCCTTTTGTTCGAGCGATAAAAGTAGAAATAACAAAAGCTCGCACCTCTTTCTGACAAACTAGAAGATATTTTCGAAAATCTTCCTCTGGCTGGGTGTATTTGCTGTGTGTATACTTAGTATAACCCAGATTTCTTTCAAACTGATTGTGTTGTCGCTATTTCGGTTTCCGACTGTGCGAATGACTCAATAAGTTAGGGATTTCATTGCCTGAACAATCTTCCGTATTGAAAATTTCTTCCGTTCTTTGTTCCAGGCTTTTCTGGAGCGTCCTCCCTCTTTAGCGTTTTTCTTTTTGCTTTACCCAGTCTGAGCTTTAGGATCTTTTGCAAACATGCTGCTTTTGCGCGCCTTTGACTCTGAGTCTTGGATAGTCTATTTTCATCAGTGTCTGTTGAGTGATACACTGGAATCCGCGGCCCTGCTGCATGTGGCATTCATTTGCGAAGGCATCTTCTCTCTGTTCTTCTAGTATTGGCGCTTTCCCTTTTTCCTTGGATGTTTCCTGCATATAGATTTATATTAGTTGCTGCCTTACAGTTTACGCAAAGGAAAAGGGAATTGACGAAAAGATTGACATGAAAGCTTTAAGTTCTAATGAATGCATAATCATGACACTGATAATGACTTGACTCTTCGAAAAACACAATACGATCATCCTTGGATACTCAGGCGTGCGATCATTAATTTCCCTTAAGGTGCGCGCTCAATTTTGGGTTTACAGATCATGCCGAGGAAACTTTGCGATGAGTGGTTTCTGTGACTCGCATCGGAGCATCGAGGATTTCAATGTCAAGAAGTGTCATCGCAGCAATTGATAGTCTCATCCATCGCAGATCGCAAATCGTAAGATCGCATTTTTCATTTGATCATTGTACGCTGCTTATGCGACGTTGCGATATGCGATGTCGCATATCGCCCGTCGGCGTTTCCTTAGGTTTTCTTTTAAGGGCGCTTTCAAAATACGCGATGCGATGAATTTCGCATCGCTTCTTTGCAGCTTATTTATGCGCATAGCAAAATGCTTCACTCTCTCTTTGCGATGCGATATAGCTTTTGGGGAGTTAAATACAAAAATTTTGACAAAAATATTTTTGGGATTTTTTGTTAAGGGTCCCCCTTTGCTTGATGTTATTGCTAATACCAAACAAAGAGGGGGGTTGTTGGTGACCACAACAAGATGCTAATGATTTGAAGGAGTGATCTCTGAATATTGCTTTACTTGTCAAATAAAAATGTATAAAGGTAGGTCAACTATGAATTTGGGTTGTGCTAGGTTTTCAATGTAGAATAACGTAAAGTAACATGAATGAATTTGTGCTCTAAAATTAATTAGCAATCATTCAACAGCAAATTTTCAAATTGCAAGCTCATCTTAGTTTTATTTTAAAGATGAGTATTGATCTATTTTAATCACAAATCTAAGAAGTGTTTGGAGTGATATAATTTTTTCTTGTGTATTTTTTTTAAATGCAAAATTTGAAAATAAAATCTTGCATCTCAAAGATAAATTTGACAGAAAAATATAGCCCAAAATAAAATAACAACATTACTTGGAATGCTTAAAAACGTTTTAACCATGAAAATTTATTTCTTTCCCAAATATAATATAACAACATTACTTGGGAGGATTAAAATTGTTTCAATTATGAAAATTTGTTTCTTTTCATTGTACATATTAGTTGGCATTGAAGTATTTTACTTAATATGGCATTGAAATATTTTACTTATGAAGCACATTATTTATATTACAAATTTCCATCAAAAAATTTCCATCATAAGCCATTTTATTGTTTCTTCCATCTCTACATGAGCAGATCTGCGGCTCTTGATCTGTGGCTCCAGATCTACAGCTCTTGCTGCTGTGTACAATTTAGTTATTGAACACATCTGCATGTATATGTCAGATCACCATAGATTTGGTTAGCCCCTGTGGCCTTCTCTTCGGGAATCTTTTATACTCAGCACGAGAGCATTCTCTGGATGGCTCCTAGCTTCGCAAAAATAGCTGCTAGCTCAGTTCTCTCCACCTCTGGGGGGCAAGCTCCAGCCCATATCGTCAGTGAAGCCCCAGCTCCCACTGTCGAGGTGGTCCAGGCCTCACTCGATGAGGCTTTGAAGTTCTCTGAAAGTGCTCTAATCTGTCGATTCAATGGTTTATGGCTGCGGCTGACACCTCTACAAAGTTGGATCACGGAGGTATGGAAGCCTCTAATTCCTGATGCAATTAATATCTACCCTTGTGCTAGGGGTTTTTTTATAGTAGATTTTGAAAACCCTGAAAGCACACAATATATTATAGATTCTGGCCGCTGGTATTGGGAAAAGTCAAGTCTATTCATGAGGCCATGGAACCCATCATTCGATCCCTCAACAACAGTCATAACCTCAGCACCAGTTTGGGCGAGATTGCCAAACCACCCTTGCATCTCTGGAATTTCTCTTCGCTAAAAGCCATTGGAAATGCAATTGGAAAATTTTACTATAGGTGCCCGGAAACAGAGGAATATGCCAAAACCACCTATGCACGAATCTGTGTGGAAATGGACTTCAGTGCCAAATTCCTAGCTGAAATACACCTAACAAGTAAAGACTGTGTGGAATGAGAAACTCGATTATGAAAGTGTCCTCTTTAGGTTTCGATCCTCCTTTGAGACAGACCACCTAGCCAAAAATTGCCCAGAAGCCTCCGAGAAAAATTCTACTAGAAAAAATCACCATAGATCTACATGGTGGGTAGGAGCACAAAAAGAACACTACATTGTCATCAAAGAGGAAAACTCTCGAGAAAACTCTGAATCACAAGAAATCAGGTAAGAAAGAAACAACTCTCAAGACAAGTAGGGGGAAAGCCCTGCCCAACAACAAAAGAGTGAACTTGACAACCCCTCAAGCATCAATAGTTATGAGGACTCCAATACCGCACAAAATAAATCTTCATTTAACAACAAAGTAGATTTCCTAGACCAAATTTCTTCTCCAACTATCTTCAAAAGGACGAACACAGTAAATTGCGAAGCTAAGACACTAATGTCCCAAAAACTAGAAGAGATGAAGGAGATGCAATGTTGAGATTTTTCTGTTTTAGACAAAATAGACAAAATCCCAGTGTGTGACAACAATAGAAAATCTGTTGCTGGATTATCTCCAGGTTGTTGGGAGCAAATTAATGCATCCTAAATTTGATGTGAGAGCAGTTAGGTTCTCTCTGCTATAAAATAGGTTGTCATACGGATAGCTGGGTGTGAGTGTGAGAGTTTCATTGATGTAATCTCCAAATTTGATTAATGAGAATTGTCGATGCCTGTTTGGTGGACGTAGCCCAGATTGGTTGGGTGAACCACATAAAAAGCTGTGTTCTATGTGTTTGATCTTCTGCTGTGTTAATTCTGTGTTTATTTAATTTTACTGTGCACCTGATCCAACAATTGGTATCAGAGCATGTTGGAGTTGCTGGTGCAGAGAGGATAGCCTGGATCGTTTGGGTGGAGGTTTTCATCATACCTGGAGCGCTGGTGCCTGAAATGGATGGACTGCTGGCTGTCCTGCATGATTAATGTTGCTGTGGAGCGCGGGTGCGTGGAAAGCCTGTGCGTAGAGCGTGCTGAGAGCTGTGCTGAGACCTGTGCGTGGAGGTTGTTGTTAACCTGGTATGTTCGTTAACTGCGTCGAGTCTGTTTTTTAAATTGCTGGTGCTGCGGTGATATATATGGCGTTGACTCATATCTAAACGGTGTTGATAAACTATACAGCGTGCGTTTTTTCATTCCAAAACCTGCGTGGTAATATAAAACAGCGCGTGTATATATGAAACAATGAGATATATATACCGTGGATTTGTATTGAAATATATATATGTTTTGAAACAGTGAGCTCTATGCGTTCACCAGTGCGTAGAAATATATATATGTGTTTTTTAAAAAACCAAACACTCAAGGCGTATTAATATGTTTCAAAAGTTAAAGTGGTGAACGCATGTGGTGGAGAAAGGAATTTTTTGTTTTTTATGCCATTAAACACAAAAGGGAGTTATAAGGGATATTGAAGCTTTTTTGAAAAGGACGGATATTTTTTTTTTTTTTTTAAAGTGCATATGGCAAAGGGCAGTTTTGTAAATAAGGGCAACGGATTATAGAAATTTCTTTTTTGTGAAGTGCAAAGAAATATTTTTTTTTTGTGTAAAGTGATTGGAAAAGGGCAGTGTTTTTTTTAAGGCAGAAGTACAAAGAAATAGCCAGAAATTTTTCTTTGTGAAGAGAAAAAAAGAAAGGCAGATTTTTTGTGTAAAATCAAAGGCATAGGCAATTTTTTAAATTGCTGGTTGGATATTTGGAGATTATTGTGATATCAAATGGCGAAAACTCAAAGTTCCCGGTTTGAAATTGAGAAATTTAATGGCAAGAATAATTTTGAGATCTGGAAGGTCAAGATGCACGATTTGCTGGTTCAACAAGGTGTGGCGAAAGCGCTGTTGGGGAAAAACAAAAGACCTCCTTCCATGACGGAGGATGAATGGGATGAGATGGACGATAGAGCTTTGAGCGCAATTCGGTTATGTCTGGCGGACGATGTTCTGTTCAACATTGTGTCAGAGAAAACCGCCGCAGGCTTGTGGTCAAAGCTTGAGAAGCTCTATATGACGAAATCTTTGACAAACCGAATTCTCCTGAAACGACAGCTTTACAGTTTGCGGATGAAAGAAGCCTTGTTGGCTGAGGAGATGAGGAAGAGGTCGAATGCAGACACCTCGACATCAGAGGTAATGATGGCCAGAGGTCGCTCACGAGAGAGACACTCCGGGGGAAAGCATAGCGACTCTCGTTCGAAGTCCAAAGGAAAGAAGCCAAAGGTGAAGTGTTGGCATTGTGGCAAGGCTGGACATCTGAAAAAGGATTGCTGGAAACGAAAGTAGGTTGCTAAAGAAGGCTCTTCGACAGAAAAGAAGGAAGCCAACACCACAGATACAGGTTCAATATCTGGTTCAGGTATGAGTGATGAAGTATTGTCAGTTAATGTTTCAAAACATGATCAACATTGGTTGTTAGATTCCGGGGCATCTAACCACATGTGTATACATAAAGATTGGTTTAAAACATATAGATCAATTGATGATGGTGTTGTGTACATGGGTAATGATGTAACATGTAATATTGTTGGGATTGGAAGCATACAACTACAAATGTTTGATGGCACAACTAAAATATTAACTGATGTGAGGCATGTACCAGATTTACGGAAAAATTTGATTTCATTAGGAGCACTTGATTCAAATGGATATAAAACTGTAATTCAAGGTGGAGTTATGAAAATTTATAAAGGTATCTTACTAGTGATGAAGGCTAAGAAAGTAGGAAATCTATTTCAGTTAGAAGGTAGAACTGGGTCAGATCATGTGTCTGTGTCTGAACATGACAGTAGTTCCATTCACTTATGGCATCAAAGATTGGGGCATATGAGTGAACGAGGATTGAAAATTTTGGCTGACCGAAAGTTACTTCCTAATCTAAGATCTGGAAAATTGGATTTCTGTAAACATTGTCTGTTTGGTAAACAAAGTAAACAAAAGTTTAAAACAGGCAAACATACTAGTAAAGGCATACTTGATTATATCCATTCAGATGTTTGGGGTCCAGCCCCTACAGCGTCATATGGTGGTTCGTCTTACTTTGTATCATTCATTGATGACTTTTCTCGGAAAGTTTGGGTCTTCATGTTGAAAAAGAAGTCTGATGTTTTTACAGTTTTCAAGCAGTTTAGAGCATTGGTAGAAAACAGCACTGGTAGAACTATAAAATGTTTAAGAACTGACAATGGTGGTGAGTTTTCCTCCAAGGAGTTTGACAGCTATTGCAAGGATGCATGGATCGAGAGACATAAGACCATGGTTTATACTCCTCAGCAGAATGGAGTTGCTGAACGCATGAACAAGACTCTTCTAGAGAGAGCAAGGTGTATGCTGAGTAACGCCGGGTTGCCGAAGGAGTTGTGGACGGAAGCAGTGGCAACCGCTTGTTATGTGATAAATCGATCTCCATCAACGGCAATAGACTGCAAAGTTCCGCAAGAGGTATGGACAGGACACCCTTGTGACTATTCTAAACTCAGAGTGTTTGGTTGTGATGCATATGCTCTAGTGCCTAAACATCAGCGAACTAAATTAGATCCAAAGTCTAAAAGGTATATCTTTGTTGGGTATGGTGATGGAACAAAGGGATTTAGATTGTGGGATCCTACTACCCGCAAAATCATCATCAACAGAGATGTAAGGTTTAATGAATCCTCTCTTGTACAGTTAGATGAAGATAGAAGATTGAAACAGGATGATGTATCTGATTTCCAGCATATTCAGTTTGAAAGCATTTCTAATGATAGTCATAACGACCATAGTTCAGATTCTAGTCATGAACAGGTTTCAGAATCAGATTATGAACAGGGTTCAGATGGAGGACATGAACAGGTCTCAGATGGCGATCATGAAGAAATTCCTACAGTTGATAGACAGCCAGTTGTGGAAGCACCAGAAACATTCTTAAGGAGATCTACAAGGATCAAACGCCGTCCGAGAAGGTATGATGATTCAGTTGCTTTGATCGCTAATGATGATGAACCTTTGTGTTATCAGGAAGCTGTAGAAGGTTCAGATAGTAACAAATGGAAAGCAGCCATGAAGGAAGAAATGATGGCCTTAGGTAAGAATGGTACGTGGGATCTGGTTGAACTTCCCAAAGGCAGGAAAACTGTGGGATGCAAGTGGGTGTTCAAGCTGAAACGGGGTGTGAATGATACGGAAGACAGGTACAAAGCTCGGCTGGTTGCAAAAGGGTTTTCTCAGAAAGCTGGCATAGACTTTCATGAGATATTTTCACCAGTGGTTAAAATTGTTTCAATTAGAGTTGTGTTAGCATTAGTGGCTTTGTTTGATTTGGAGTTGCAGCAGTTAGATGTTAAGACTGCATTTCTACATGGTGATTTAGATGAGGAAATATATATGGAACAACCGGAAGGGTTTGTTCAGCATCGCAATGCGAAATTTGTCTGCAGGCTCAAGAAGTCATTATATGGCCTGAAGCAGTCGCCTCGGCAGTGGTATAAGAAGTTTGATTCTTTCATGTTGAGTCAGAAATATGTTAGAAGTGAATATGATCATTGTGTTTATTTCAAACAGTTAAATAATGGCATGTTCATTATCTTAGTGTTGTATGTTGATGATATGCTTTTAGCAAGCAAAAGCATTGAAGAAATCAACAGGTTGAAGACTCAGATGGCAAGGACGTTTGATATGAAAGATCTAGGAGCCGCAAGACAGATTTTGGGCATGGAGATTTTCAGAGACAGGAGTAATGGTAAGCTCTGGCTATCACAACGGAAGTATGTTGAGAAAATACTTTTGAGGTTTGGTATGAACAATGTGAAGCCTGTGTCGATCCCTTTAGCTTCCCATTTTAAGCTTTCTTCGAGTTTATGTCCTAATACCGATGAAGAAAAGGATTATATGTCTCGAATTCCTTATGCCAATGTAGTAGGATGTTTGATGTATGCGATGGTGTGTACGCGACCAGATATTTCTCATGCAGTTGGGGTTGTCAGCAGGTACATGGCAAATCCGGGTGAAGAGCACTGGTCAGCAGTGAAATGGGTGCTTCGATACTTGAGAGGCACAAGTAGTCATTGTATTTCTTACAATAAGAGTAGTGAATATGTTTGCGGATATGTTGATTCCGATTTTGCAGGTGACTTGGATAAGAGAAGGTCAACTTCAGGGTACGTCTTTACTCTTGCAGGTGGAGCTATAAGCTGGATGTCAAAGCTACAGAACATTGTTGCTTTGTCTACTACTGAAGCAGAATACATTGCTGCTTCTCATGCTTGCAAAGAGGCGGTTTGGTTGAAAGGTTTGCTTGGTGAATTTGGTAGGTTACAGGATAACATCAGGTTACTTTGTGACAGTCAAAGTGCAATACATTTGGCTAAGAATCCGGCCTATCATAGTAAGTCAAAGCATATTCCAATCAAATATCATTTTGTAAGACAGGTTATCACTGAAAGGGGAGTTTCTCTTGAAAAGGTGCATACAAAGGAGAACTGTGCAGACATGTTCACGAAACCAGTTTTGTTGGAGAAGCTACGTTGGTGTTTGGCTTCTCTTGGCTTGCAGAAAAGATAAAATAATAAACAAACAGGGCATCAGGCTAATTGTTGTCAAGGTGGAGATTGTTGAGATTTTTCTGTTTTAGACAAAATAGACAAAATCCCAGTGTGTGACAACAATAGAAAATCTGTTGCTGGATTATCTCCAGGTTGTTGGGAGCAAATTAATGCATCCTAAATTTGATGTGAGAGCAGTTAGGTTCTCTCTGCTATAAAATAGGTTGTCATACGGATAGCTGGGTGTGAGTGTGAGAGTTTCATTGATGTAATCTCCAAATTTGATTAATGAGAATTGCCGATGCCTGTTTGGTGGACGTAGCCCGGATTGGTTGGGTGAACCACGTAAAAAGCTGTGTTCTATGTGTTTGATCTTCTGCTGTGTTAATTCTGTGTTTATTTAATTTTACTGTGCACCTGATCCAACATGCAAGACAAAGAAAGTTGGAAGACCGTAGAGAGAAAAAAGAAAGACATAGCACCAATCTCGCCAAGAAATACGAGGAGCGAGACAATTCGAAACTAAGAAAATTATAGGTCTGATAGACCAATTTCGTCTTAGTGGACGTTAACCACGACCACCATCATCATCATCATCAATAAATTTAGAAATTTAGAAATTATGGTTGATGTTTTGAAATGTATTTTTATTTTAAGATTTGAAATGCATTATAGTGTAAATGGATTATAAGTAAAATAAATGAAGTAAAAATATAAAATTAGTTTTTTTTTTTTTACTCAATTTTTGAAATATATCATACATTAAAAAATTATAATTTTATAGATTTAAAATTCCCTCAATAATGTTTCACATGTTATATTTTTTAAAAACTTAATATATTCAAATGAATTTATAGTAAATGAATTTATGAATTTACAAATGCTTATTTCGTTTCCTTTTATTTTATATGAATTTATTTTTGAAAAATTCATTATCTATAATCCATTTGTTTTTAAGATTTTGCACTATATTTTGAATTTTGGTTTCATTAAAAAAAAAAACTATAAAATAATAATTTATAAATCATTTAAATTTAAAATAAAAATTGATCAACAATTTAATTCCTTCCATTGCCCTATAGATTTAAAATTCCATCAATAATGTTTCACATGCTATATCTTTTAAAAATTAAAAATATTCAAATGAGATTATAGTAAATGAACTTATGAATTTACAAATGTTTATTTCATTTCATTTTATATGAATTTACTTTTGAAAAATTCATTATCTATTATTCATTTGTTTTTAATATTTTTCACTATATTTTGAAATTTCTTTTTCATTAAAAAACACTATAAAATAATTATTTATAAACCATTTAAATTTAAAATAATAGTTTATAAACATTTTAATTCCTTGCATTTCCTAAACTTTAGCATTCATGATGTGTGTGATATCTGTAACTAAATAATTCAAAAGGGATTTGAGTATGATGTTTTTAGTGGCAGGTGGTTATGCAAAAATCAATCCAATGTTCCGTTATGACAAACATTGTTACAACATACAATTTAAGTAATACCCATTATCTCAATGTTACATTTCATTACAATTTATTCATGTCATCTCTCAAAATTAATAAATCCAAGGAATTGATATTATAAACCCAAGGATTAGAATTAATCTCTTGAATTTATTAATCTAAGAGAAATATGCTGTATTAGCCACACTTCACAGACTAGAAGGGGAAGTTTCGCTGTTCTTCCATTCGCGGAAAAGAAGGCATCAGAAGCGTTCTCAATTTATTCGGGGTCTCCACCGTTCCCCTTTCCAAGAGATAAAGTTATGATATTCTCCACCATTTATTTAAAAAGAAGCTGCACAAAAGATTGCCGATTCCCATTTAGTTGAAGCTGTACAAAAGATTCCAGTATCTGGTTTTTTTTTTTTTTTTGAGTTTTCCCTACCATCTAGTTCAAAGAACCTGCATAAAATATTACAGTATCTGTTCTTTGAAATCTTCGCTGGTTTTTTTTTTAAAGAATATGTTCTAAGGATCCCCATCTTTGGATTCTTTACAAAAGATTCCTTTCTTTGGATATTAGGTGAGGCAGCGGACTTGACATGAAGCACTCAAAATAAGGTTGGTATAGACTAACTCCATCCTTTGAGATTTGGAACGTAAGCAAGGCCGTGACAATGTCACTGCAATTGCTTTCTGGACATTGTAGTGTATAGTTTTTCTTACAAAATAGTAAAACTAAATATTTATTTATAAGTTAAAATCAATATATATTATTGATAATAATAATTTTAATTTAAGAGAATACTAAATATTTATTTATAAGTTAAAATCAATATATATTATTGATAATAATAATTTTAATTTAAGAGAATAAAGTTTGATGCTTGAGATTTATGTTGAAGATAAATTATTTATTTTTGAATCTATCACTTATTATAATTAAGCACATGTTTTTTTATTGGTGGATAGGGTATATATATGAACTTTAGATGGAACTAGGTTTGTTGATTTTTTTTACTGAGGGCTTAAATTGATTCTCAAAGGAATATGCTTAGCGTTAATGCTTGTAAAATGTTGTAGTGTACTACATAGTTTGTTAGGTTGCATTGACTTTTGACAAATTTAGAAAATTAGATTTGTGCCATGGCTCCATGCCTACCAATTTCCCAAGGACTTGAGATTATTTCAATTCTAATAAGTTCTTCATGATCATTGTAACATTCATTTATATATAAGCAAATTTTATTTAGCAAAATGGTCCATTACTTTTACTAAATTTAAAAGGTTATATTTGTACCATGTGACTCCCCACCCACCAATTTCCAAGGGTTCTGAAATTATTCCAATTCTAATAAGTTCCTCCATGATAAGTTTTTCGTTATTATTTATAACATTCATTTATATATAAGCAAATATATAGCAAGGTATTTTCCTAAGCTGCAAATAAATTCCATCCATTCTGGTATTGAGGTTAGATTGTGTACTCCAATCTTTTCCTCATGCTTGAAGAATGTGGGCTACAAGTTGTGAATGCTATGTCTTCTGTGATTCATAACAAAGTTTTCCATACCATATATAAGGTATTTTCCTATAATCTTGGATTCATAACAAAGTTTTCCATACCATATAAAAGGTATTTTCCTATAATCGTGACAACAACTTACTTCCGTGTCTCCTTTACGACTATCTGAACATACATATATTTGTAAGCTACCACATGTGTTTGATAGTCAAAAATTTAACGTGGACAACCTCTATGAGAAGTTTGGGAATTTGATATTGGATCACGAGGCAGACTTACCTGTCCTTAATCTCAAGAGGAATATGTGTCGCAGCACAAATAAGGGAGTGCAAGTTTTGACCACCTTATGCCGTGAATCTCCACGATATCGATTATGTGTTCACTATAAATTTAGTAACTCAATGTTGTTTAGATGCTAATGATTTGAAGGAGTTCTCTCTAGCTTTACTTTTCAAATAAAAATGTATAAAAGTAGGTCAACTATGAATTTGGGTTGTGCTAGGTTTTCAATGTAGAATAAGGTAAAGTAACATGAATGAATTTGTGCTCTAAAATTAATTAGCAATCATTCAATAACAAATTTTCAAATTGCAAGATGATCTTAGTTTTATTTTAAAGATGAGTATTGATCTATTTTAATCACAAATCTAAGAAGTGTTTGGAGTGATATAATTTTTTCTTGTGTATTTTTTTAAATACAAAATTTGAAAATAAAATCTTGCATCTCAAAGATAAATTTGACAAAAAAATATAGCCCAAATATAAAATAACAACATTACTTGGAATGCTTAAAAATGTTTTAACCATGAAAATTTATTTCTTTCCCAAATATAAAATAACAACATTACTTCGGAGGATTAAAATTGTTTCAATTATGAAAATTTGTTTCTTTTCATTGTACATATTAGTTGGCATTGAAGTATTTTACTTAATATGGCATTGAAATATTTTACTTATGAAGCACATTATTTATATTACAAATTTCCATCAAAAAATTTCCATCATAAGTTTTTTTACTATTTCTTCCGTCTCTACATGAGCAGATCTGCGGCTCTTGATCTGTGGCTCCACATTTGTAGCTCTTGTTGTTGTGTACAATTTAGTTATTGGACACATCTGCATGTATATGACAGATCACCATAGATTTGGTTAGCTCCTGTGGCCTTCTCTTTGGCAATATTTTATACTCAGCAAGAGAGCATTCTCTAGATGGCTCCCACCTTCGCGAAAATAGCTGCTAGCTCAGTTCTTTCCACCTCTAGGGGGCAAGCTCTAGCCCATATCGTCAGTGAAGCCCCATCTCCCACTGTCCAGGTGGTCCACGCCTCACTCGATGAGGCTTTGAAGTTCTCTGAAAGTGCTCTAATTTGTCGATTCAATGGTTTTTGGCTGCAGCTGATAGCTCTACACAGTTGGATCACAGAGGTATGAAAGCCTCTAATTCCTTATGCAATTAATATCTACCCCTATGCTAGGGGTTTCTTTATAGTAGATTTTGAAAACCCTGAAAGTAGACAATGTATTCTAGATTCCGGCCCTTGGTTTTGGGAAAAATCAGGCCTATTCATGAGGCCATGAAACCCATCATTTGATCCCTCAACAATAGTCATAACCTCAGCACCAGTTTGGGTGAGATTTCCAAACCTACCCTTGCATATCTGGAATTTCTCTTCGCTAAAAGCCATTGGAAATGCAATTGGAAAATTTTACTACAGGTGCCCAGAAACAGAGGAATATGTCAAAACCACCTATGCATGCATCTGTGTGGAAATGGACTTCAGCACGAGATTCCCAGCTGAAATACACATAACAAGTAAAGACTATGTGTGGAATTAGAAACTCGATTATGAAAGTGTCCTCTTCAGGTTTCGATCCTGCTTTGAGACATGCCACCTAGCCAAAAATTGCCCAGAAGCCTCCGAGAAAAATTCTGCTAGGAAAAATCACCACAGATCTACATGGTGGGTAGGAGCACAAAAAGAACACTACACTGTCATCAAAGAGGAATACTCTTGAGAAAAATCTGAATCACAAGAAATCAGGCAAGAAAGAAGCAACTCTCAAGACAAACACGGGGAAAGCCTTGCCCAACAACAAAAGAGTGAACTTGACAACCCCTCAAGCATCAATAGTTATGAGGACTCGAATACCACACAAAATAAATCTTCATTTAGCAGCAAAGCAGATTTCCTAGACCAAACTTCTTCTCCAACTATCTTCAAAAGGACGAACACAGTAGATAGTGACGCTAAGACACCAGTGTCCCAAGAACTAGAAGAGATGAAGGAGATGCAAGATAAAGAAAGTTGGAAGACTGTAAAGAGAAAAAAGAAAGCTATAGCACCAATCTCGCCAAGAAGTACGAGGAGCGAGAAACTTCGAAACTAAGAAAATTATAGGTCCGATAGACAAATTTGGTCTCATTGGACGTTAACCACCACCACCACCACCATCATCATCAATAAATTTAGAAATTTAGAAATTATGGTTGATGTTTTGAAATGTATTTTTATTTTAAGATTTGAAATGCATTATAGTGTAAATGGATTATAAGTAAAATAAATGAAGTAAAAATATAAAATTAGTTTTTTTTTTTTTTTACTCAATTTTTGAAATATATCATACATTAAAAAATTATAATTTTATAGATTTAAAATTCCATCAATAATGTTTCACATGTTATATTTTTTAAAAACTTAAAATATTCAAATGAGATTATAGTAAATGAATTTATGAATTTACAAATGCTTATTAGTTTCATTTTATTTTATATGAATTTATTTTTGAAAAATTCATTATATATAATCCATTTGTTTTTAAGATTTTGCACTATATTTTGAATTTTGGTTTCATTAAAAAAAACTATAAAATAATAATTTATAAATCATTTAAATTTAAAATAAAAATTGATCAACAATTTAATTCCTTCCATTGCCCTATAGATTTAAAATTCCATCAATAATGTTTCACATGCTATATCTTTTAAAAATTAAAAATATTCAAATGAGATTATAGTAAATGAACTTATGAATTTACAAATGTTTATTTCATTTCATTTTATATGAATTTACTTTTGAAAAATTCATTATCTATTATTCATTTGTTTTTAATATTTTCCACTATATTTTGAATATTTTTTTTCATTAAAAAACACTATAAAATAACTATTTATAAACCATTTAAATTTAAAATAAT
Organism: Pinus tabuliformis; assembly: GCA_031772625.1. Classification (NCBI taxonomy): domain Eukaryota; kingdom Viridiplantae; phylum Streptophyta; class Pinopsida; order Pinales; family Pinaceae; genus Pinus; species Pinus tabuliformis. The sequence continues at coordinate 1,806,562,517 of CM062817.1, read as the reverse complement.
AGTTTATAAACATTTTAATTCCTTGCATTTCCTAAACTTTACCATTCATGATGTATGTGATATCTGTAACTAAATAACTCAAAAGGGATTTGAGTATGATGTTTTTAGTGGCACGTGGTTATGCAAAAATCAATCCAATGTTCCGTTATGACAAACATTGTTACAACATACAATTTACGTAATACCCATTATCGCAATGTTACATTTCATTGCAATTTATTCATGTCACCTCTCAAAATTAATAAACACAAAGGATTGATATTATAAACGCAATAATTTTAGAATTAATCCCTTGGGTTTATTAATCTAAGGGTTCATATTCCTAGGCTATAATATTATTCATAGGGTTTATAATATTACTCCTATGGTTTAATATAAATCCCTTGGGTTTACAATCATGATCATCCATGGTCAACGATGATCCAATGTGAGAATGTGCCGAAGATTGTCTCAATATGAAAATCAACCATGGTGAACCATAGTCGAATGTTGCATTCTGACAAAGATCGTCTCAGTATGAAAATCAATGATGGTAAACCATGGTCAACCATGTTTATTTTACGGTTTATAATACTTGTCTTGGGGTTTTTATACCTTGGGTTTATAATATTTATTTCTTGGGTTTAATATTATTCACTTGGGTTTATAATCTCTTGGTTTTTTAGTATTAATTCCTTGGGTTTATTATTCCGTTTGGTTTGTGTTAGGTCCCTATACTACTATTGTAGCCTCTTATTGTTATTGTTAGTGTAGACCCCCTATTTTTATTGTTATTCCCATGTAGTCACCTTATTATTATTATTGTGCCCCATAGAAACCCACTATTATTATTGTTGTTCACTTACATTATTATTGTTATGTAGGCTCTGATTATATTGTGACCCCGTAGACTCCTATATATAGAAAAGAGGTATTTTCATTTGTATGATCCAAGAATTGTTCATTTGCATAATGTAAATGAGGTTTCCCCCTCAAATAAGTTAATTTTTAAGTGGTTGATCTATATTTTTGTGAGTTGGTTGCATAATATTTGGTATCATAGCTTTGGATTCTAGGGTTTCACTGCTTCAAATAGGCCATTGTGCAATTTTTGTTATAATGTTTTCTCTATGAAACTTTAGAAGCTAAAATTGCAATCACGTGGAACTAAAATCATGGTGAACTTCGTGTATGAATTTTAGATCTTGTCTCACTATATTTTTGGAGATATGATCCGAGGAAGTTAGGGTTTTTTGAGGCTCCGAAATTCCATTTCAAAAAGTGACCCAGGGAAAATGTCATTAATCTCTCTTTGATCATCAGATTTTAATTTCATAAAAAGTGATGGAAAGATGATGGAATTTAGTATTTTGGGTATCATGTTCAGAGCCGAAGGTCAAAGCAATGACAATGTGGCACGTCGTACAAATTCGATATACTAAATCAGTCTATAATCATGTCATTGCTGGAGATTGGGCATGAATATTAATTGAAGAACAAAATATTGGTCCGACTTGTTGGGTTGGAAATATGACTCAGAGGGGTACTACAAGACTAAATTTTAGATCTTGGAGATACACAATTACAGAGATACAATAGATGCAATATCTAGCTCCTAAAAATCAAGAAAAAGGTGTGTATTTTTTTAAATTTTGCATAAATTTTGTCTTAAAAATCAATTTGAGGTGATTCAAAGGGCATAGTGAAGCATAAATATCATTGTTCGATTCCAAAATGACTTGAATCAAGAAAATGGAAACACCTAGTAAGAAACCAGAACGCTCTACTATGATGCTTGAAGAAGAGGAACAAATGCAACATGACATATCAAAATTATAAGGCCAAGTGCAAGAAATTTGGCTCTCACACAGAGTAACCAAAAATGAAATGGAAGCTAAGATGGATGGTTTGAAGAATGGTTTAAAATAATACATGGAAGGTTTCAAGGATGGATTAAAAGTAGACATGGAAGGTTTCAAGGATGGTTTAAAAGCAGACATGGAAGGTTTGGAAGAAGGTTTGACAAAGTTGCTATAAGAAATGATTCCTAATGGCGAAAATATATTGGATGAAACTCATGATCAGAAAAAATGAAATGATAATCATGATTTCATATACTCTAATGTTTGATTGATGAGCCACCATATTCGAAAGATGGATATGAGGAAGTTTGATGGGAAGGATCTAGTAACATGGATACTATATCTAATGGAGTAATATTCTGATCTCCATAATGTCCAACACACACAAAAGGCATGCATTGCAACTTTATGTTTATAACCTAATGAATTTGTATGGTATGAATGGATTTGTTATCATAAACCACTTGTCACTTGGTCAATTTCTGTGGAGGAAATGATAGCATGTTATGAGGATATAAAGAGCAACACCTTATATAGGCAATTGATAAATCTCAAACAAAAGGGTTTAGTGGCAGGGCATATTGAGGACTTACAAAAATTGAATATAAGGGTAAATGATATTCCAAAGCAACACAGGATCGATATTTTCATAGGGAATTTAAAGAATAACATCCAACATGAGGTTTGTTGTAACACCCTTTTCACACATCTACCCAAGTAACCATCCATTCGGGGTAAACATGTGAAGAGAAGATACTATGATTGGATTTGACCTCCTATGTGACCTTAAGGAAGTGGAATCGACATTACACATGAACCTACCTATCCATGTCAACAACAAAAACCTCAAGAGACATGAAAGCCACTCATACATCTTGTCCCAGGGTCCTACTAATGTTCTAGACATATTAAGCCTCATTCGCTCTCATGTTATAGGCATGACAACATCCACAGACTTAATTTTCCAGTGTTATGCCAACAATCCCGAGATTTGAGCCAATATTTCAGGCCCAGATCCCAGGTCAATTCCTAGAATGAAATGATAACTTAGGAGTAGTAAAACAATAGGGAAACAATGATGAAAAATCAATAAGTTAAAGAAGACCTTAATCAGATCCCTACTAGCCATGACATGCATTTCGTCAAGCATGTCATAAGCATGTAATTTACAGGTGTAACCAACAGAATTACACATAGGGATCATGTACTTATCTGGGGATCTCTAAGAACCATTGTTCTCTCATGTCATTTGTTGCATTACCATATATTAGGCCATAGGTACATTATCAATTCATTTACAAGAAAAAAGATGCTGAGAGCCATGCATAACTGTTATCATATAATACACATATAACCAACATAATAACAACATAAATACTCATGAAGGTACAACCATATAGACCACATGTAATCCATCAAAATTCTCATGGAAATACAAGGATAAATAACCATTCATTAATGATGCAAAAAGCAAACTCAGGATGGGACTTACACGTTCCACCCGACCATAGAATGGTTGATCCAAATCTCTCTTCATCCATTCACCTATGTGCCATATTCCAAGTAGGAATGTGGGACTCAACCAAAAGAACCAACCAGGGCATACCGAGGCTAAAGAACCTAACCTTTGTCAATAAAAACCAAGCTTTACCATAATCCATCCTAGATCGCTAGGCCAACATGATGAATGCATCATAACAACATTTACCTTGATCTCCACCTAATCACTAGGCCAAATAAGCATGTATGCCACTCAATGTCTCCACCTACACCGTGAGAAATTTTCTTATCTCCTAGTCCCTTAGGATTTACTACAATCCAAACCCAGATCAGTTGGCTCTAGGATGAGACCCACTCTCCAGGCTTCACCATGTATCCCAAACCAGGGATTACTAGGCCTAATGGAGAGAAAACCACCTCTTCGCTTTACCATATATCCTTCCATTCATCAGTAAGGATTCCTAGGCCGACCAAGGAAACACAATACTAGATATATTGTAACCTATAGTCTAGCTAAGGGGTCACTAGGCCAGTGGCTTTATCGTGATCCAGAGTCTGGTTCAGGGACCACTAGGTCATGTTCTCTATCATTCGGAGATCCACCCCACTTAGTTTCGAATCCATCCAGCAATCCAACTAAACCAAAACATGAGAACCCCATCACACCATGGCTATCCAGAAATGAGAAGGCTAGGCTAGAAACATTGTTACACCTAGAAAAACCCATGCCATGATAGAAAAGAATCACATGCAATCCCATGCATGCCAAATCTAGCAAGGAAAATACACATGCAAGTCGATACCTACAATGAAGCCTGTTATAACTACTTGATCCTACCTTTCCCTACTTGATCTTTTCTTCCTCTTTCCTTATTTTCATTTCTTTCTCTAATTCCAAAGTGCTCCAAGAAAACTTTGTGTCCAAGAGTGTGTGTTTGTGTGTGTGTGTGAGAGAGAGAGAGAGAGAGAGTAATGAGTGAGCACCAAATTTGAGTTGATCAAGCTTGCCAACTAATCCTCAGAAGCCTTTTTATCAATGAGGCCTCTATTTTCTTCATTTTCCATCATTTTATTTCAATTTCCTCCTCACGTGCAACCTGTGACCTTTCACCTCTCTCTTCTCCTATTTCCATTACTTTCATAAATAAATGTGCCAATAATGCCATTTTGCCTTTCCAAAGACTTAGCCATTGCCTTTGCCAATTTCCTTAGCCATAAACAACCAAATGAACATGCACACTAGGATGCCTTGCCCAATATTCAACTTGGATTACATGTCCCACCAACCATGTTGTTATATATTTTTACATGGAATTTTTACTAGGGTGGTTACAGAACCCTCCCCCTTGGGGGAACACCATCCTTGGTGTTCAATGACACATATAACCAACAAGACTACTGAAAACAAAACATATTTCCCATGGATCTTTACAACACAATTCATTGTAGTATTTATAATGACCATCTGCATAAAACATGACAAATATACTATTTAATAGAGCTTTATAACACAACTCATTACGATATTTACAATAACCACATATACACAAATGCACATCTTCTAAACTAGAAAATAAGACAATACGATGTCTGTATCAATCAACAATGGAATCCAGAGGATCGCATATCCACCCTCAAAGTAATACTAGGATTCACCTCCTTCCCAGTAAGTCCAGAATTCATTGCTACAGTCAACGTTGCATCCAATGTCCATCGCTACAATCTTGTGCCACTTGTCCTCTCAGTGAACAATTATTGGCTCATTGTTGCAGGGCACACACCCAATGTTCATTTGATTCCATATTACAATGCTAATGACCAAAACAAAATATCCTTGACCTTCCCATCTTTTCTACACAGTCCCTCAGGAAATCTGGTCACTCCCTTCCTTGTAGTCACTCACCTTCCAAGTTACCTTGAATCCCCTAGCTTGAATGATCCATCCCTTGGTAAGGTTTCCTCGCACCAGAAGATAAAAAACCAAGGCATATACCTGCCTCAAAACCATCATACCGGTCATAGCATGCTCATGGCAATTAATGGGCACTATTGGGTACTAGTGTCCCACAATGGCCCTTCTCTTGAGGTGCTTTACGAGAATACTGCTGAATGTTCCAATTTATTTCACTGTTGCTGCTAATTGTTACAGTGGATTTCAACCACTCAACCAGGAATGTTCCTGAATCCTATTCCAAGCACATAAGTTCCATTAGATTTAAATAAATTGAACTAGCCTCAACTCATACCTCATTGGTAGTTCATTAATAAGGTACACTTGCAATCCTGTTCGCTTCCTGTCACAACAATTCAAACTAATTGTTTCATCAAAACATCATGTATAAACATATCACATGAGTTTAGCTAAAAACACAACCATCATAGATCAACATCATAAATCACATGTAACCATCATGAGCCATAATCATAAATCACATGTGATCATCATAAAACAGAAACATATATCACATATAATCATCATCTACGATAGTCATAAATCATGTGCATAATAAAATTGAAATAAAGTGTTGATAATTATACTTTCAACAATTCTTAGCTTCTTCCTTTTTATTTACTTCATACGCACTTAGGATCGGTTTCCACACCAGCCAAACACCTAATGCCTTCTCCTCAACCATGTGCACATACACATAGTGTGCATCACAAACACACAACTACACACATCATAATACATGCATCTACACTAGTACCATATGTATCACATGTACACTGTCCCACCTCTACACTACAACCACCTGCATAATATGTGCACAACATCACATGTACATGACATGCCCTACACCATGTGTACACAATGCCACATGCACACTGCACCATTGTACAACGTGTACACACTACCACATGTACATAGTACCACACACATGACATGTACATGACACCATATGTACATAGTGCCACATGACGACATGTCCACAACACCACCTAGACACAACACCACTTGTACAATATGTACACAACACCACATGTACATAATACCAGTTGTACGATCATGCACACAACACCATATGTTCATAGTGCCACATGTACAACATGCACGTAATGCCACTTGTACATAGCATTTCATATCCAACATGTACATAGCATCACATATGAAATATCCACATAACACTACATGCAATTAACATCACATATAAAAGATGTGCACAACAATAGTACCACATATCCAAAACCATACTGTCTTTACCAAAAAACCATGTTTCTAGTGTCTTATCCATGCTTGTCCCGGTATGTCGTAGGCCACACTGCTTTCATTTCGCTGATGTATCCCTCAGTATAACCTGTTCATAACGTAGACATAATATAATCACATAATATCAACTCATAAAAACATGATAATGACCTCATATATTTTTCAGCGCTACTCCTCCCAATTGGTTCCTTGTAAGACCAGGAACTTCTTCATGTCATTTGCCTACATAAGCAATCATTCCTCCACAAGAACAATTCTTGATGACCTTGTTAGACAGTGACATAGATACATGGACACATACATACATATATATATATATATATATATATATATATATATATATATATATATATATATATATATATATATAAACATTAGTATTAAAGAATCATGGTCCTGTTAGACAATGACATACGTACACAAATATATATACATATAAATGTTAGTATTAATAATCCTGATCCATGAAGACCCTGTCAAACATGACATAGATACACACCTATATCTATATATATCTATATATATATATATATAAACATCAACATAATCATTATCATAACATAATTACTAGTTATCAAGGTCAAGGTTAAGAGAACTTCCTTTATTCATGCACAACATGCATGACATTGAGAACAATGTTTCCCAACGTAGCCAAGGCATCCAACACCTCAGATTCATTTACTTTACGTTTTCTAATTAGCTTTCACATCTCTGTACTACCACCATCCGTTTACCACTATGGACCAACCAATCCAATTGACTATCATAGTCTTACCTTTTGTTGAGCTTACTCATGCAAATAGCTATCATAGTCTTACCTTCCACTGAGCTTACTCATGCACAGAGCTTCATCTAAGTCTTACATAACCTGTTGGGTACCACACAACTCTCCTCGAGCTCCATTAACTTTCCTATTTTCCATACAATTCCCAAGACTTAAAACATAATAGGAAATACTAAGAAATAGCCAAGAATAAAACCATGAAAACAAATAACAACATTACACCACAAAAATGTTAAATAGCTATGCACTAGACATATGTGAAATCACAAATCAAGCGAAACAATCGCAAAAGAAAAAAATCACAAGACTAGCCACAAACATAATGACTCAAACCCCGTGGTTCCCAAGGAAAATTCAACTTAAGCCTTCTTCAACATTCATGGAAATCTCTCTTTCCATGCAACTCCCTACATCATGATGCCATAAACACATAATTTTAGTGCATAACTAAACATAAAAGTACACCAATTACCCTATCTTGTTGGGCCAAGTATGCTGCCTTGCAACTAAACACATCCACGCCATCTCTCATGGAACTCCAATTCCTTGACAAACCCACTTGTAACTAGAGACTAGCTATCATATCTGTCAAGTACATGTTCATGAATCTAGCACATATCCACATAATGTTAGAAAAAATTAAGGTCAAGAATACTTCACGTATGTCAATCACTCATTCATTTGGAATTAGGGTTTCCAAACATAGCCAAAGTATTTCTTGTCCAATTCCTTTCTTTTACCTTTTTTCCTTGTTACAATCAACCCTTACTAGTATAGTCACATCACCCAATTGTTAGTTATATAAACACATCAACTGTTACCTTCTCACGCTAATACCAAGCATGTTTCCTACAACTTCTCACACTTGTCAACCACATGTTCCAACTATCGAGAAAATCATCATATCTATTAATTGAAATCAACATTTAGCAGGACTAACAATCATGTCATAATCCATAGTCAACTCATAGTCATTAGACATAATGCTACAACTATCACCTACTACACTCAAGTACATATGAACTATCTCAACACATATGTATAAATACAACCATATTAAAACAAGATCATTTGAACACATACTCATATTATTCAATTCATCAAACATTCAACCAACTTGCAACCATACCATGTTAAGTAAATCAACTAGATAACATAATCAAAAAGTCAAGTACCAAATATACAACATAAGAAAACTCTACACAATCAATCTAGGTTAGCACGATACAACTTCACAACACATCAACTCAAACATAAATCATGATATCCATAACAATAACTAACTAACATGATCACGTCATAAGCTTATAAGCATTTGTCATTCAAGCATAACAATCACGTATGTATGATCAGTCTAGATTAGTACGACACCATATCACAAATATGTCATCTCATACCTGAATATCGTAAACATAACCATCTGCATATGTCAAACCTCATTAACACAATACATATAACATCAACATGTTCAATGCAATGAACATAACTATCATGCATATGACCAATCCAAATTACAACATCAAGATCTCAATGAAATAACCCTAATCATCAAGTTAATAACATATAACAACAATAAGCTATATATCATGCTCATCAACAACAAATAACCTAATCATCAAGTTACCTAACATAAAACAACAATTTCGATGCATACAACTATAGGTTACTATCATTCTTGACTATCTAACACATGTGCATATAACTACATTAATCAACTAACATTTATCATGAATGTAACCATAACATCAAAAGACATGTACACAAACCTAATGCATATAAACCTAATACATATAACAATCCTTGAATTACATACTTGCATGCCCAACATAAAGACCTATATGACGACATTCTCTTGCCTCGAGGTCCAATGCTACAACCTTGTTATGATGATCTACATCTCCTGCTCTCTCTCAGACAACAGATTAGCATCATAACAACCAAGAGCATAATTATGATGTAAATTGCATACAATGACTTCATAATGCATGTTTGACCTATTATTTATTCATAGCTACAACCAAGACCATACATGCATAACAACTGCATATATACATATAACACATGAATACCAAACCATATTCACATGATTCTAGCTAGAGTCCAGTCATCAATGCATGACCACATCAACTTCCCAAACCATGACCTCATGCATGAAAACAAGCATCACTTCATGGTACACATTTCCACATGCAAAATAAATGCCTAATCAACTGCACATATGCATGAACACATGTAGTTGATCATAATCGATCAATTCTTGTAACCAACCTACAAGATTGATACATGTAATGAAACATACAAGAGTGCAACCTAACATAAAATAATGTAATCAAGTGGCATATAACAACATATAACCATTCATACACTCATGACAATGCATTCCACAAAATCAACCTCAATTTCCTCATGACAACCTTACTACAACCATGATCAATCATTATACAATGCAACAAGCACATGGAATGCAAGTGTAAGAGACACACATGCAACTAAAATGCATACAAGACATGAAACAATGCCCATCCAGTCCAAAGCAAGAACCATGCTCTGATACCACTCTGTAAAACCCTCCTCACACATCTACCCAGATAACCAACCATTTGGGGTAAACATGCGATGAGAGGCTACTATGATTGCATTCGACCTCCTATGTGACATTAAGGAAGAGGAATCGACAAAACACATCAACCAACTTATGCACATCAACAACAGGAACCTCAGGACACATGTCAGCCACTCATACATCTTGTCCCTACGTCCCATTAATGTTTTGGACGTCTTAAGCCCACACACTCTCATGCTATAGGCATGACAACGTCTAGAGACATAATTTTCCAGTGTTATGCAAGAGACCCTGGGATTTGAGCCATGTTTTCGGGCCTGTTGATGGTGCTCGACCCACTAACATGTCAAGGGGATCTCCTTGATAAGAAGTCCCAATTAGACCTCAGACCGTTTGGTGTAGGAGTCCCAACAATAGGTCGTAGGGTAATTCCTTGATTGCGATTTTGCATAGAGGTAAGTAATATAACTTTGTCAATAGCAAGGGTGTGACCATTGCAGTGAGTTAAGGAAGGTGAATGAAAGGTTCTAACACATGGAGGGTGAGATGATTGCACCCCTTAACAAGCTGTAGTATTACTTAGCTGAGAAGGGAACACACGAGCGAAGATGCATCACAAGCTGGAAAGCAGATCGATAGACAATCCAAAGTGATGGTTAAACCAAGAACACATCTGCAACAAGATTCATATAATCGCATACGAAGTAGTCCATACAAAAATACGTAAGTTAAACAACATATATTGCTAGGCAACCGGAGCAGTCCAACTACAATAACAACATATGCATGAAAATGTGTTGGCTCTTATTATATAAAGAAGTGTAAGTCCCAATCATACAATACATCCATATAAATCTACTAGGCCCAACAATGGAACATTACAACCACATCAACTTGCCCCTCAAAAGAGATGAACTAGCTCCGTGCAATGGAGAAGCCAAAGCATGTTACAATATTGTCCAAGCTTTCTCCAAGATAGTCTTATCAGAAACTTGGCTGACTAAAAACCTATATAATGAGTTATGAGGGACTATTTATAGCAAAGAGTGGGGTGACCATTGACATTGCCCTTTGTGACTCTTCAACTACCCTCATGACTCTTCACCTACTCTATGACTGTTACATTCACTATTGGCACTTGACTTACATTTGACATGACTGAAAATTACAATGCACATGTACCCATGTGAACACAATGGCTTGAGCAAGCCAAACTAGACATCACTCTGACTTAGAAAACTATAGAAGTCTAACTGCTCAACATCCTCATGTTGATAAATAGTAATATATTGATGGCAAGATTTGTAGTCTCTGATAGTGTTTGTGTGTTCTGCGGTGACATTCGTCTGAAACCTAACCTTCGCCTCCATAGCATCTAGGTACACTGCTTGGGATCCTCTGTTCAACTCGTCTGAAAGAATGCACATCATTTCCTTTAATGTGGCTGGACCAACAACATACTTTGCATGATGTCTGCACTGATAGGCAAGTCTGGGCTAGTGGCAATGCACATCAACTCATCGAAGTATGAGTCAAGCTCTAGTCAGACTTGGTTCTTGGTTTTCACCTAGGTGAGAGTCCCGATTGATGGGATCGCATGTGTGCACACCACAACATCCATAGTCTTGAATACTCACACATGGGAGCCTGTATGCTAGTGACGAACTGAGGGATCTCTTCATAATTCTCGATCTGACTTTGGATATGTGCCTTTAGCTCGACTGGATTGACCCTCATCATCTTAGGCAAGTGAAGTGGGGCTCCCTTGTACTTCATCGTCCATTTTTGCATGTCATCAATAGCAGCATGCACGTTCATTAAGATGTGTTCTCTCCTAGCACATCACTGCTGCCATCCATTGAGATGGACGACTGCCTTGTGCACGATACCAAACATGGAGTACAATGCTCACATAACTGTGTCAAGGGACAATACTTCATCTAGTATTGCCTTCTTCAGTTAAGCTTGGGTGGACATTTTCACGAACTCTCCTCCTTGCTTGGACATTTGTAGTTCCCTTTCCATTCGCTCATTCTCAACTATTAGGAAGTGAACACGTGAGCTAGTGGCTTCGTCATACACTCTGGTTGCATTGGCCAAGGCAACTCAATGTCTACGCACATCAGTTGGGATCACTCATTCTTCAACTTGTGCATGGGATGTTTGATGCTCCAGAGTTGACACTCTGCGATACTGCACAACTCTATGTTCGGATTCATCAAACAATATGTTGTGCATCTCTTCTTCTAGGTGATCACCAAGGATCTCAGTGCCTCCTTGGTCATCCGAGAATTTCTCTCCTTCTAGATGCATTGAAGAGGATGATTGTGGTGAGGCATGAAGTTCGTGTCGTGTTCCAACTCTTGCTGCTCCATGTTTGCATCCAACTATTGAAGTGCTTCTTCTATCTCATTAGTAAAGTCTTGCCCCTGCGATGGTTCACCCTTTTCACCTGATGCCTAATTTTCAGATGAATCAACTACTTATATGGGAATCGCTTCGTCTGTTGGCACATGTTGCACCCCATGCTGTATCTGCTGTTGTTGCGCTTCCCTCTCCTATTTACACAACTCTCGTTCCTTTCGCAGTTGCTACCTCAGCTCATGCAAATCCTTCTCTGCTTCTCCCATTCTCTTCTTATCCTTCTACCTTCGTGCAATTCACTTGTCGCGTTGTAGCCTCTTTGCCTCTATAGCCATAGCTTCTTTCTCTATAAGTGGATCACCTCGAAACTTGCAGCTCTACTCCTCCTCCATCTGATCAACAATCTTCCTCTTCCCTTTGTTGCACACTAGTATGCTTGGCTCTATTGCCACTGTTGCTACTGCTGGTGCTCTCCATGACGTTGCTTCACTAACCACTCCATGACGAATCTGACCGATTCATTGGGTCTGGAGAAGCTGTAACAATATCCCCATGGGTCCTCCTCAGCCCAATGAAATGCCCTATAGATCCAGTGGAACTGAACTCTCGTGTAGTGATCCTTCACAATGCAATGTGGGTAATACAGATTGTAGCTTCATAGGTTGAATGGGTACTTATTCATCAATTCTGCTTTGACATATGCTTGCTTGATACTCTGGATCTCATATAACCCAATCTGCAATGGAAGAGATGGCTAAGGTACCTTATTCTTCCACTGCAGTCTAGATGTCAATCCTACTGAGATGTGAAAGGCTACTTCCTACATGACAATTACATCCAAGGAAAACTTTGGCAGAACATGCAGAGGCTTCTCCACATGGAACATTTGGATGAAATTTTTTGACGATGAGGCATACCAATCTATAATACCTATTAATGACTCCATTTCTTCCTTCAACATGTAGGCTGGATCTTGTTCAAATATCATCTTGTACACAAGGGAAACAAAATGATCGGACATCCATATGATTACTCCTTTCAAGCTGCATTCGGACAACAACTTGAAATATGTGTTCACAGTAGTCTCCACCGATGACCATCCCCACTCCAAGCCTGAGAACTCATGTTGGGCATAGACTGCATCTAGGATGTAGGCGGACATGTAAATCTATGCATGCATACCTCCGAGTGACTATCGAGCCTTCGTGACTTGCTCCTTCAATTGATGAACTAGTATGCCAAACCAGTTACATGGTTTTCCTTCTCTAGCCACTTGGTCCAGTGAAACTACCCAAATCTGTGGGAAGGTTTCTATGCTTTCTTAGCCATACAGTCGACAAGAAAATATGATCAAGCATTGGTATGTCTTCCTCAGTATCTTTATCTTGTAGACTTGGTTGGGTGTCATCTTGAAATGAGTTGGCTCCTTTACCAAATCTTTAAGAATGTCTATGGAGTTAACGCTGTTGTTGGGTAAGTTGAATGGAGTCTCTATGATAGTATCGGGCTTTGACATCTGATACATCTCATCATAATCTTGTTTCTAGAAGGTCGCAAGCTTCGTCCCACTGACACTGCTCAAGGTCATCGTCTTGGGATCAGTGTGAGAGATGATCTAGTGTATCATGTATGCACATGGGAACGCATGATATCTGCATGTAATCTGGTACAAGTCGGACTTGTGAATTTTCACTTACACCTAACGGTCTTTGAGGTGTTCCCCGAAAGTGCCTGCAAATGTTTCATTAACCTCTTGCCACTTTATTTTGATGTCCTTGTCTAGATACAACTTTGTATCTTCATAGATCAATAGACTAGAGGACACTTACTTAGCTGCTGCTCCATCTGCATTTCCATCAGTGCCTTGAGATCCTATTCTCTTGGAAGACATTGAGAGATATGAACACCTAAAAGATATGGAGACAGGAAACATGCATGGCAAGAAATCTATTAGCGAAAACAAAGAAATTTCGGGGAATGACACAGCACATACTTGGGAAACTGATGATCAAGATTGCATAATTTCTTCTGGGAGGTGGGGTGACTGGCTGCCAGAACTACATAAAAGGCAGTCTGGGCTGTCTAGGAGGCAAGACTAGCTACTGGATCTGTGCAATGGGTAGTCCAGACTGGCTGCTAGCTGTTGGGATTATGCAATGTGCAATTCCAGCTGGGAAGGACTACAGGCCTAGGGACTGAATCACACAATTTTCTAGGCCAACAGTCACTGTCCTACCGTAGACCATTTCTACTTCAATAGGCCAAGAATAGGCCTAGGGGAGATATTTTTATTTGTAGTCATAAATCCTGCATAACGCACATGAAAAAAGATGTCACTTAGAATCAAAGAATTATATTATCAATTTGTGCATGGGGTGCTTTTCATAAAAAAAAACATAATAGAGTTTTCTCAGATGCTTGGAAGTGCATGACTCAGAGAAAGTATTGTGTGATCTCCATAATAGACCAGTCGAGGGACACTTTTCGGGTGACACAATTGCGCAAAAGCTTATGTGGGCCGATTTTTATTGGTCCACATTATTCAAAGATTCTCATGCTTATGCTTGGATGTTTCTAGTCTGTAAAAGGTGTGCCAACAAAGGAAATAAGTTAACTACCCCATTGTAGCCTATTGTAGTGGAAGAACCATTTCAAGGGGCTTAGACGTGATTGGGGAAATTTTCCCACACTCATCAAAGAAGAACTGCTACATCCTCACAGGTACATACCATTTCACGCGGTAGACAAAAGAAGTTCCGCTAAAACAATTGAATGATCAAGAAGTCAACAAATACCTTATGCAGAACATCATTTCCATGTTCAACATCCTGACTTCACTTATTTTTGACAATGCAACGTACCTCTCACAATTAAAATTATAAGATTTTGAATTGGAAAATGGAATCATATTGAAACATTCATCTAACTACTATCCACAGGAAAGTGGCATTGCTAAGTCTACAAACAAAAACCTCATCTACATTATTAAGAAGACCATTTTCTCTCAACAGAGGAACTCACACTCTGCTTTAGTGAATGCTTTATGGGATGGTCGAGTCACACCAAAACTGTCTCTAAACATGTCTCCTTACTTCCTGGTGTATGGAAAAGAAGCCATACTACCCCCAAACATCCACTTGCCTTCCCTTCAACTTTCACAAGAATCCTAGGGAAAGCCATGCTTAGGATAGACACTCTTTACAAGCTGCAGGAAGTAAGGGAAAAGGAAAAGAAAAAAAATTTAATTCACTAGAGTCATATCAAGAGGTGGTTCGATAAGAAGTCTTCCGAGAAGAATGAATTTAGTGTGGATGACTTAGTCTTGAAGTGGGACAAATCCCATGAGGACAAAGGTATACACACTAAGTTCCAATCCCTGTGGATCAAGCCATTCACCATACACGAAAACCTTGGCCCACATGCATTTCGCTTGTAATCACTAGATGGGAAGATTGACTCTCTCACTGTTAATGGCCAAGATTTAAAACACTATTTTTGATGATGATTTGGGGTTGTGCCCTACCCTATGTACATAGACTTTGGGGTGACCATGATGACGCTTGTGTTAAAAATGCTCAAACATTTGTGAATGAGGGTGACATATGTACAAAACGATAGACCTTGAAACCATCATAACATACTTATACACATTGTGCGATAACCAATCATGTTGAAAGATGATAGTTAACCCAACTTGAAATGAGAGAAAAATACTTCAATAAAGTACATGAAATGAGTTTTGGTCTTTGTGACAACAATATGCAAGACCAAGGAAATCTTCGAAATTGAGTGTAAGAGAAAATTTTTGAGGGTGTTGTAGCAGCTACAATAGAGACGTAATTGCTAAAGCATCAATGAACACATATATTTGAATTGTGATTGCTAAATGATCACTAGAGAAGCTTTTGTTTACTGTCCAAAGCAATGGCACATATGCCATACTAAAGAATTATTATAGATTTCATTTGAACATTTTTCATATAATGTGGGAGAGTGCATATTCGATAATATGCGAACTCTGTTGCTTAGTAAAATATTAGCAATAAATTCTTTTAATGTCAACATATTTATCAATTAATCATATGGATCACAAGATCATAAGAAAAAAGATATTCGTAAAATTATTTACAATTAAAATATCATCAATAATATAAACATAAATAATCTTATTATCAACATAATGAAAAATTGGAAACTTCTTCCACATTTCTGTATGTCCTATAAACAAAGCTTTTTTTCAATGTTGTTTTTTTTTAATTGAAAAATGTTCTATGTAAGATATTTAACACTTGCAATAGTCAGACCTGGTTTTTCATTTGAAATAATAAGATCTAGTGAATATATACATAATTGAAAACATACATTTGTGCAATATAGTGGTGTTGGGAACATTTTTGATTCATAAAATATTTTCAGCTACAAAACATATATGGTTAGTAGAGAAAGTGAAGAATATATTTTCATTGATACCTTTAATTTACTTGGTGTTATCAATGAGAACTTCCACTGGTCGATTGCATACGAGAATTCTGAAAATCTTCTAATGGAAGAGAGATGGTAACAAGATTTGGACTACTGGATTAGCGAATGCTGCATGTGTTCCAACAATTTTTGATTTCAAGGAAATTGTTCTTTTGTGCATGAAATTTTTTGATTCAGAAACAAGAACAATTATGCTATGAACAAAGACAATACCTTTGAATGCAAAGACATTTAAACAAATATTCAAGTTACTAGATGTTTTGGAGAATTTAGCATCTACGGATAAATATTAATTCCCTAGATAAGTAGGTGTATCTATAACAACAGTTTAAAGTGTTTTAGACTTTTCCTATAAGAAATAGATAAGATGAGAAGATAGAAGTCCTACCTGTAGTTCCACTTTCCTCTCGTCTCGCTTGTATCGATTCCGTTGCTCCTTCTCGTACTTAATCCGCTTAAGAAGTACCCTGTAAATGCAAAAGAAGACAAAAACCGATCAAGGCATATGATCTATTGAATATAAGTCAAAGGAATCAAATTCAATTCACACACATCAGCATTATGGAACAATACAAACATATGGGAAAATTTTCAAACACTTTATTAGATAGAAGAAGGAATTACAACCATCGGTGTCTGATTCAAAGCCATTCCTCCAGCTTGGATCCCATCCACATCACATCAAAAGCATGACAAACTTGTAAAATCACAATACTTCCTTCAAAGTCAAATCTCATAGTAACATTATGTCCTTACAATTCAACATAATCCAGTCCCTGATCACTTAGATGAGTGGTCATTTTATAGGAAGATGAAGGAGGTTTTCTCATTAGTGGTGACATTGAATGGCCTTCCATACTTAGAATTAGTTCCATGGAGAAAGGGATGAGAGGATAGGATTCTCCTTAGCTCATTCCTCATCCATTTTCGAGCTCATAGGAGTTGATAAGATAGGGAAACTTCTAGATGACTCCAAAAGATAAGAATATTCCCCAAACCCTATGTGAATTTCGCTCAATCTCACCCAACATAGGTGAAAGGAAGCCTAAGTGCTTTGCAGAGCACCCTGGCAGTGGTCTCAACTACTCTACAGTGTACCTTCATAAGGGCTTACCTGTGTTAGTCCCTCTAGAGGTAATTCCTGGATGTCTTCAAGTCATGAAACTGTCTGGGAAGGAGGCATTCAAAGGGTTGACTTGTTTAGAGCATGAAAAAAATGAATTTATGGTTTAATGAGCCCTAAAACATTGATCTGGATGTTGGGGTTTGATGTGCCAAAATGGATCTGTAACAACTGCCCCCTAAAGCATGAAGTCAGAATGTCGAATGAAATGGTTTACAATGTGATGAGGAGGTATCAAAGTGGAAGGTGAACTGCATCAATTACAATACATATATCATGATATTTGATTTTACATGAATTATTGAGGGAAGGCATACCCATGCTCAACTTATAAACTTTCATTACATGTACATAAATAGTTATCTATAGATATAGACCCATGATTGGAATGACCATCAATGTAAAGCCATTGTACATATGATTTAGTACTCCTTAAATCACAGCCCGGATGAATGAAACTAGATCCGGGGTCTTCAATATTGTTGAAACGTTTGCTCAAGTATGAGTCTAACCGTGTTAATATGTGATCTGAAGTTGAACATGGGAAGACACCATCTGATTACCAGTTGATGCTGTAAGCTGTTAACAGATGCGAGAGGAATCACCGATAATGATAATGATTTTCAAGGTACTGCAATAAATTCTGCATGCTGTGAATCGATGGTTTGATGTTGAACACCATACAAATTCTTTCGGTTGAAGGTCATTGATGTATGCCTATCGCCGAAATTAAGAAACCTGCCATTGATGCATGCAAGATTCAAGGTACTGAATAGGTGTTTCTAGGTCAACGTCTTGGATAATGAGATGATGTCAACAAGAAGCGACTTGTTGCAGGAGGGCCTAGACGTATCCCACATCAACAACATGAAACAAGTGCAATGATTTTAGAGATGAAATTTGACTGATGACACAAGGTTCAAGAATGGTGATCATGAAAATTGAGGTTTATAGTATAGTAAAGGATGAATTCTCTTGAACATATCGGCAACACTGGATGAATTGGTAGCATTGACCCAAAACCAAAGTAATGGATGGTGTGATAGACCATATGTATGATAACCATCAAGCAGATAACCAAAACCAAATAGTCTGAATGAATTGGCAGCATTGACCCAAAACCAAAGTAATGGATGGTGTGATAGACCATAGGTATGATAACCATCAAGCAGATAACCCAACCCAAATAGTCTGAATGAATTGGCAGCATTGACCAAAAACCAAAAGTGATGGAAGGTGTGATAGACCATAGGTATGATAACCCTCAAGAAGATAACCCAACCCAAATAGTCGCAGAGATGAAGTGAAAGTGTCATGTTCAAGAGCGACTTGCTACCATAAATTGGTTTTCCCCTTTTTCCATTTCTCCCAGTGATTGCTGACCAATACCTCTTTATTTTTTATCAAGCTTGAGGAGGATAACATATTCTTGTTGTATAATTTCACCCTTTGGGCAAAACCATCGCTATTTGATGTTTTAATGAGTCTAGCGAAGGTGAAACTCGACCTTGTCTAGATGGACAAGTTTTTCGCTATTTGATGTTTTAACGAGTTTAACGACAAAGATAACTCGGTCCTTTTCATGTTTAAAGAGTTTGAAAAGGGACAAAAAGAAAACTAAACAAGTTATTTTTCATAAATTAATCTCTCAAGCCCGAAAAAGCATAAAATAATACAAGAGGGATGTCATTTCCAATCCGTTAACGAGCTGAAAAGGACAAGCGCTCGACAATCTCTTCATATTTCAAGAGTCTAAAAAGAGATTAAAGAGGACTCCATTTTGAGGAACGAATGGTGTCTAGGATAGCAACTGGTTCTGGTGATGTTGTAACTTCTCAAAACATGTTGATTTATGTGAAAAGGCTGGCTAATAAGACCACTCATTACAATTGTTCCTCAAAAAGGGTAAAACAAACAAGTGAAAGCGTATGATCGGCCAAAGGGATGGTGGCAATGGGATGAAAACAACTAAGGCTCATCTGATGAAATAGGCTGATAAAATGGCAATCACGAGTGTTAAAATGGAAATGGGTTCATTTTTAGACAATCTTGAACCATAGGGAACCATGCTTGGATTCAATTTCATGTTTACACAAGCTTGAAATGAAAAACTATGCTTGGAACTAGTTTCAATTTTACACAAGCTTGAAATGAGGAAAAACTTTGCTTGAGACTGGTTTCATTTTTACACAAGCTTGAAATGAGATAAAACTATGCTCGAAATTAGTTTACATGCCCCCAACATGATGAATCATGAAAGGGAGAGTCTCCTATAACCAGATGGAAGTTGTTGCGATGAAGCAGGACAGTTATCCAACATTTTTTGGCTTTCTCCAAATAGGGGAAAAGGTGAATGGGTTGATTTCCTTCACATAACCTACAGGGAAACTTAACTTTACCATTAGGTGCATGCTCCCCAAGCTTCATTACATTTACGTAAGTAGACTACTCGTGGCTATGAGGTAGATGGAATGAAGTTTCATTTATGAGATCAAGTGAAAGACTCGATTGGGATTTTACGAGATCTAATCAAAGACTCGACTTGGAAATTTGCTCCAAGTAACCTTTTTTCATTTCTTAATGAGCTTGACACAAGACAGGGAACTTTGCTCAGATTCCTTGTTTCATTTTTTGACAAGCTTGCCACAAGACAAGGAACTATGCTCAGGGACCTATTTCATTTTTTAATGAGGTTGAAATAGTAAGAGAACTATCCTCATGTCCTTGATTTCATTTTTTAATGAGGTTGACACAAGGCAATGAACTATCCTCATATTCCTTGTTTCATATTTTAACGAGGTTGACACAAGACAAGGAACTATCCTCATGAACCTGTTTCATTTTTTAACAACGTTGACAGAGTAAAAAAACCATCCTTATATTCCTTGGTTTCATTTTTTAACGAGGTTGACACAAGAGAAGGAATTATCCTCATATCCCTTGTTTCATTTTTTAACGAGGTTGACACAAGACAAGGAACTATCCTCATTTCCCTTGTTTCATTTTTTAACGAGGTTGACACAAGACAAGGAACTATCCTCATATTCCTTGTCTCATTTTTCAATGAGGTTGACACAAGATAAGGAACTATCCTCATACTTTCAATCACAACTCATAAGAGGTCATGAAGGAGATATTTGGTTCCAATGCCCCCAGTACATGATGTACAACATCACTGAATTGATCGTCAGTTGATGTAGGTATGGAATGGGTTGCCACATAATTAACCCGTGGCGGGGATGATACCATTGGTACAAAAGGAGCACTTAGGGAAGATGGTTGAATGGAAGCCATATTTGGACCGGGAAATGAAAGCAGGTCAACGGTGACAATTCTGCCTTCATGCGGGAAACAAATCACTCGAAAGAGTGTTGAAACAATATCTCCCATGTCATAAACATAGTCGCGCCCAATAAGTAAATTGTAATCTAAAGGGCCTAGGACTACCATCACATTAAGATAAATGATTTTTCCTCCCACAGTAATAGGAAACTGTGGAAGGATCCCTAGATGTTGACCGGTTCCTCTGTTAAAATCCAACAAATTTTGGGTAATAGGCACAACCAACGGCGATCCAAGTGCTTGCCAAGCAGTTGAGGAAAGGATACTCATAGATGCACCTTCATCTATAATAGTGCTAGAGACAATCATATTACAAACCTGTACAATGATATGGAAATGCACATAAGAAGGAAGACAAAATCCTGCTAGTCGATTCCAATTAAAGGAAGTGACTAGACTACTTGGAGGGGGTACCATAGAAACGTGAGTATTAACCCCTTTAGTTACGAGAGTGGGAGGATTTTCCTCCTGTCTTGATGGAACATGAGGACTACCCCCAAGCTCATTAGAATCTGAAGAAACAAAAAGAACTTGAGCGGTATCATATTCACTCTCTTTGGGAAAGGCACGATTAGATGAAGGTGAAATTGGGTCAATTGTTACCTCAACCTATTGATTTGGGCCAGGTATAGACTCATAGGATTCACTTTCAGAGAGAGTGGATTTGACGAAAATTGATTTAAGTCAATCGATTCATCAACTAGTGAAGGATTAAGGGATAGTTTCCTATAACTAGATGGAAGTCACTGTGGTGAAGCAGGATGGTTATCCAACACTTTTTTGGCTTCATCTAGATAGGGAAAATGGTGAATGGGGTGATTCCCTTCACATAACCTACATGGAAACTTAAATTTACCCTTATTTCCATGAACTTTATTACCACTAATTGATGGTGTGTCACCAACATGATCTGTAGATGTTGATGACATAATATGTTATGAACGAGAAGACCATTCTTCTAAGATGTTGGGTCCCTATAATACTAGTAATTACCCCATTACTATTGTAGTTGCATCCCTTATTAATATTGTTGTGCCCCTGTTATCCCCATATTCTTATTAATGTGCCCCATAGAATCTCTCTATTGTTATTTTTGTGGCTTTATATTATTATTGTTAGGTTGGCTCGGTTATATTGTGACTCCTTAGACTCCTATATATAGAAAGGAGGTTTTGTCATTTGAATCATCCAAGAATTGTTCATTTATGTAATGTAAAGGAGGTTGCCCCCTCGAAGAGGCTAAATTCTAAGGTGTTGATCTATCTTTTATATCTTTTCTTGAACTGGTTTTGAAACATTTGGTATCAGAGCTTTGGATTCTAGGGTTTCGCTGCTCCAAACAGGTCATCGTGGCATTTTCGCTATAACTTTTTTTCTGCGACGTTTCAGAAGTTAAAAAAAAAACCAATTTGAGAAAAAATCGCGTTGAAGCTCGGGTCTGAATTTCAGAGCTTGTCGCGCTATATTTGCGGAGATATGATCTAAGGAAGTTGGTCTTTTTGCAGACTCCTGAATTACATTCCAAACAGGTGACTGCGGAAAATCGTCATAACTTTCTCTCTGCGGATCAGATTGAAATTTCGTAAGAAGTTACAGAAATAGAACGGACTGTAGTTTCTTGTATGTATTTTTTTTTGATCCAAAGGTCAAAACAGTGACTCCTGACACGTCGTACAAGTTCACTCTACTGAACTAGTCTATAATCAAGTCATTGTGGGAGATTTCGTATAACTCTTCTTTGGAGAATCCAATTTGGGTCAGACTTGTGGCATTGGAAAGAGGACACAAAGGGCTACTACAAGTCACAAATTTAGAACTAGATGATCAGAAAGTATAGAGATACATTAGAGGCAATATCGAGCTCCTACAAAGTGAAAAAAGGTGTGTAGATTTTCTTAAATTTTTGCTTAAGCTGGGTTTGAAAATTTGATTTGAAGGAATTCAAAGGGAATAGTAGAGCATTATTATTGGTAACTGATGCCCTGAGGAAAGAAAATGAAAACACCTAGTAAGGAACCTGAAAGCTCTACCATGACTCATGAAGAAGAGGAAGAAATGCTACATGATATATGAAAATTACAAGAACAAGTGCAATAAATGCCACTATCAAAAAAGCTAATAGAAGCTAAGATAAATGGCATGGAAGCTAAGATGAATGGCATGGAAGCTAAGATGGACAACTTAAAGATAGATTTGAACACAAATTTGAAGACAGGCATGGCAGATTTGAAGATAGATTTGAGAAATTTTCTACAAGAAATACTTACCAATGGTGAAAAGGTAGTAAAGGAAACTCATGATGCGAACAAAAGAAATGTTAATCATGATTTCTTAGACTCTAATGTGGGATCGAAAACCCACCATATTCCAAAAATCGATATGAAGAAGTTTGATGGCAAGGATCCCGCAACATGGATATTACAAATGGAGAAATTTTTCGATCTCAATAATGTGCAAAACACACAAAAGGTACGTATTGCAACTTTATATTTGGAACCAAATCAGTTTGTATGGTATCAATGGCTTTTCTCTCGTAAAAAATTATCACTTTGGCAATTTTTACGGAAGAATTGATAGCACATTATGAGGATACAAAAAGCAACGCTTTTTTTAGCCAACTGATAAGTCTTAAACAAAAGGGTTCAATAATGGAGCACATTGAGGAGTTCCAAAAATTGAACATAAGGGTAAAAGATATTCCAGAGGAGAATAAGATTGATGTGTTCATAGGGACTTTAAAGGATAATATCCAACATGATGTTCGCCTTTGGGAACCTGATTCATTAGAGAAGGAATTCAGGTTAGCAAGAAAAATGGAAAGAAAAATTATGGCAACCATGAAGCATACCACTCACAACTATGAAGATGGAAGTGTGGTTGCTCCTAGTCTTCCACAACCTATAAGGTTGACACCACAACAATTGGAAGAAAAAAGAGCAAAAGGGCTTTGTTACAGTTGTGATAGCAAATACACTAAAGGTCATAAGTGTGCCGAGAAGAAATTATTCTACATAGATTGTGAAGACGAAGAAGAAAAGGAGCAAGAAAGGTCACAAGAAGAGGATATACTCCAGGAACAAAGCCTAGATAAAGAAGAAATGGATCTGACCATATCTTGTAATGCATTAGCGGGAATTACCACTCCTCAAACCATCAACATAGAAGGACAAATCAAGAAGAAAAAGGTATAGTGTTGATTGATTCAAGAAGTACCCATAATTTTATTCATTGTAAGGTAGCAAAAGAATTGAATTTCTTCTTATACCCAGCACCAGAGTGTCAAGTGATGGTTGCAAATGGAGGAACAATAAATTGCTCTGGAAAGTGCCATAATATCAAGCTATTGATGGGAGAATATGTATTGACTAGCCCAATGCTTTCCATTCCAATGGGAGGTGTTGATGTTGTACTAGGAGTACAATGGCTACAATCCTTGGGTACAATAACTTTCAATTTTCAAGAACTTTTCATGAAATTTTCCATGGAAGGAAAGGAAGTTGAATTAAGGGGTATTGTAGGGAAACCGGGAAATATAATTAGCTCTAATGGTATGACAAAGCTTCTAAAAAAGGAACAAAGGGGTGTAATTTCACAATTATGTTCGCTAGATGTTTCCACATTGCAATCATCTATTTCTCCAGATCTCCAAAAAGTTTTGGAAAATGATTCCAAGGTATTTGAGACTCCCAAAGGTCTCCCACCTATTCATGATCATGATCATGCTATTCATTTGATTCCAGGAAGTTTTCTTCCAAACATCAGGCCGTACAGATATCCCTATGCCCAAAAGAGTGAAATTGAACGTATGGTTGCAGAAATGCTCGAGGCTGGTATAATTCAACAAATTCAAAGTTCTTTCTCTGCTCCTTTAGCATTAGTGCACAAGAAGGATGGATCATGGCGCATGTGTCCGGATTATAGGGAGCTCAACAAGCTCACTATTAAAGATAAGTTTCCCATTCCCGTCATTGATGAATTACTGGATGAATTGCATGGAGCAATTTACTTCACCAAGTTGGATCTTCGTTCAGGATATCATCAAATCAGAATGAAGACTGAAGACATACCGAAAACATCATTTAGAACTCATGAGTATCATTATGAATTTTTGGTCATGCCTTTTGGCCTTACCAATGCACCTTCAACATTTCAAGGTTTGATGAATTCCATTTTCAAACCATTCCTTAGAAAAATTGTGTTAGTATTTTTTGATGATATACTAAACTACAGTAAGTCTTGGAAGGATCATGTTGAACATGTTGACAGGGTGCTACAACTATTGGAGGAGAAACAATTATATGCAAAAAGATCCAAATGTTTCTTTGGAGTACAAGAGGTGGAATATCTGGGTCATATTGCATCTCATGAAGGAGTTAAGGTAGACCCTATCAAAATTAAAGCCATTAAGGAATGGAAAATACCCACATCCATAAAGCATCTGTGAGGGTTTCTCGGGTTGACAGGGTATTATCACAAGTTTGTTAAGAATTATGGGAGAATAGCAGCACCTCTAACAACATTATTGAAGAAAGATGCATTTTCATGGACTCTAGAAGCAACAAAGGCCTTCGAACATCTTAAAGAGGCAATGTGCCAAGCACTAGTCTTAGCTACACCGGACTTCACAAAAACCTTTATTGTGGAATGCGATGCTTCAGAAATGGAATTGGTGTTGTTTTAATGCAAGATGAAAGAGCCATTGCTTTTGAAAGTCATCCAGTCAAGGGAAAGTTTTTACACAAAGCTATTTATGAGAAGGAAATGTTGGCAATACTCCATGCACTTAAGAAATGGTGACCCTACCTAATGGGAAGACACTTCAAGGTAAAAACTGATCATGATAGCCTTAAATACTTTTTAGAACAAAGATTATCCTCTGAAGAGCAACAAAAGTGGGTCGCAAATATGTTGGGTTATGACTTTGAAATCATCTACAAAAAGGGAAGAAAAATGTGGTGGTAGACGTACTCTCAAGAAAGGATGAGGATGTGGAAGCATTGTTGTGCGCCATTTCTATTATCTAACGAGATTGGATAAACGAAGCAAGGGAGGAATGGAAGAATGACGAAGAAGTATGGGCACTTATTCGAAAGTTACAACAATATTCCAGTACGTCTGATACATTTATCTGGAAAAATGATTCTTTATGGTACAAAGATCACTTATACCTTTGTAAGAATTCCCAACTAAAACAAAAGATTCTTATGGAATTGCACACTTCTCCCTTAGGAGAGCACTCAGGATTTTTAAAAACTTACCATGGGGTTAAGAAGGAATTTTTTTGGGATGGCCTTAAATCGGATATTCAAAAATTTGTGGTGGAATGTTTGGTTTTCCAACAAAATAAAGTTGAAACAATTAAGACACTAGGTCTATTACAACCTTTATCCATTCCAAGCCAATGTTGGGAGGAGGTTTCAATGGACTTTATCACAGGTTTACCCAAGTTTGAGGGAAAGAGTGTCATCATGGTGGTAGTTGACAAACTTACCAAGTATGCACACTTTTGTGCATTATCACATCCGTTTAAAGCCAGTATGGTTTCTACTGCATTTATGGAAACAATTCAAAAGCTACATGGAAACCCAAAGATTATTGTAAGTGACAGAGATCCCATTTTCACTGGAAATTTTTGGACAGAATTATTTTCTTGTCTTGGTACTCAGTTAGCTCATATCTCATCTTATCATCCTCAATATGATGGGCGAAATGAGATAGTAAGAAAATGTTTGGAAGGATATCTTTGTTGCTTTGTATCTGATAAACAGACGTAATGGGTCAAATGGTTGCCTTTGGCTGAATGGTGGTATAACACTTCCTTCCATACAGCAACAAAAATGACCCCATTTATGACACTTTATGGATTTCAGCCACCATCCATCACATCATATTTAAGAGAAAATTCTAAGGTTCAAGCAGTGGAACATCACATCGAACATCAACAACAAGTGCTCCAACTCTTAAAGGATAACCTCGTGTTGGCACAGAATAGAATGAAACAATAGGAAGATCAACATCTCAGTGAAAGAAGTTTTGATATAGGTGATTGGGTATTCCTACAGCTACAACCATATAAGAAAATGTCCCTCATGCAAGCTAAGAAGGATAATAAATTATCACCAAAGTATTATGGTCCGTACAAGGTGTTGCAAAAGATTGGTACTATGGCATACAAATTGGAGCTTCCTGCAGCTTCTCGATTGCACCCAGTTTTCCATGTTACATGTTTAAAGAAGGTTATAGGTGATAAGCTCCCAGTTCAAACAATATTGCCAGAACTTGACGAGGAAGGAAAAATTATATTGGAACCGGAAGCAGTCACAGAAATAAGAACTTGATAGCTACGGAATCGATCAATTTCAGAGTATCTTACCAAGTGGAAGAACTTATCCGCTGAAGATTCCACATGGGAGGATGAGAATTTTATACAGAAGCATCCAGAACTACTCAAGTGTTGAGGACAACACTTTTTTTGAAGGAGAGGGGCATGTTGAGTCCCTATAATACTAGTAATGACCCCGTTACTATTGTAGTTGCATCCCTTATTAATATTGTTGTGCCCATATTATCCCCATATTGTTATTATTGTGCCCCATAGAATCCCTCTATTGTTATTTTTGTGGCTTTATATTGTTATTGTTAGGTCGGCTGGGTTATATTGTGACTCCTTAGACTCCTATATATAGAAAGGAGGTTTTGTCATTTGAATCATCCAAGAATTGTTCATTTATGTAATGTAAAGGAGGTTGCCCCCTCAAAGAGGCTAAATTCTAAGGCGTTGATCTATATTTTCTATCTTTTCTTGAACTACTTTCATAACATAAGATCTGAGGAATATCAAGACAATTTCATAGAAGATAGTCTCCCACACAAAGTTTGCATGGATATCGAACTTTGTGAGGCTTGATAGGTGGTTTCTCATCAGATGTTGCATTCAAAGCAATGGTTTCTTGGTTGCCCTTCTGTTGAATTTTCTTCTTCTTCTTCTTCTTCCCTTTCTTCTTAATATTAGCCACCTAATTACTAGTACCAATACTTTAACCAAGCAAAAAGGAAGAAGGGGAGGAAGAAACAACTGAGGGAAAAGGCAAAGGGTCAACTTTAGGATCAATTGGAGGTTTATTTTGTCTAGTTGGAGATGTACTCGATTGCGGAGAAATCACGATATTTTGAACCAAGGAGGTTGAAAATAACCGTACTGGAAAGCCAATGGTAAGTCCCGGAAGGGAAAATGTAGCCATATAAGGAGCACCAATATTTCTGAAAGGAGGAAAAGGACTAGGATTCTGATCAAAAGGAATTCCTTGGTTGGTGGACTCCGGATTTGTCGTCATTTGTCTCAACCTAAGATCAACTAAGGAGTGAGCATGGAGGATGTTATCCATGGTCAAGTAAATTTATTTTAATCAAAGTAACATAACAAAATAAAAGAGGGATATTCTAGGCAAAAGGTTTACCAAGCAATTGTGAACTATAGAATACCTACTGGCAAACCAAGAAGTAAGGGCATGCAATCTCCCTGAATGTTATGTTCGGTGTATCACAGTGTACAAGGTGGCCGACTCGATTACCTAAGGATGGATAACAACCTAGTGTTGTCCTCCCATATATACTCGAAAGTACGTGGAGGCCCAATCCGTGTAAGCGTTGTCTAATGCAAAACCTTACAGTGAGAGCACTCTCATATACATTACATACTGTAACACTGCCCTATATACCCGAAGGTAAGTGGATGAGCTATGATATAATCATGTACGTGGAATGAGGTATCAAACTCGGGATATATTGCAGACAAGTTAGCAACTTCTACTTTGTTTTGCAATGCCGGAACACGTCTCTAGCGTAGACGTCTAATTATTTTTCGTTAAGTGACGATGCGCCCTAAGCTTCATTAGGTAAATTTAGATAAATTTTAAGTTAACCTTCTTCAGAATTTTCCTTTCAAGGTTCACCACGTGATGTATGTTTGCAATTCCTAAAATGCAATTGATATGATAATCATTCTTTCCATTCAATTGAAAAATGAAAACCTTAGCTAGTAGGGATAGAGTAATTAGATCTTTGAAAAAGAGCAAAGAGCACATCTAATGCAAATTCCATAGCTGTTCCTTTCAAGCATTCACAAACTACAATATGAACGATGCAAGTTTTTCTTTCGAATCCTTTAATGTTATGATGAACAAAAAGGAAAATAATGCACATACAATAAATCAATCTTTAATAAGAACGAAGACTTTTACGACAGTTCTGTTTCAAAATAAGAGAAGACTTTACGACACTTTATTTTGAATTAAGATTAATCAACTATATTCTAACTTTGACTATGGATTGATAATGTTGAAGAAAACATTTAAGAAAAATTAATCTACCAAGTCAAAGTAGGGTTGGCAAAGGAGATAGAAACTTGTTCTATGAGACATAACATCCATTGATCAATCAGCAAGAAAACAAGCAGAGAAAAATTTGCAAAAACTCAATCCAAAGGTGGGAATTTGACCTAAGGTGGATCAGCGCAGGTCAAAGAGGGACTAATTGCACTACAGAGCATTTTCTCTCACTCAAGGGTGCTCTATAGAGCATTGTCCCCTAACCAAGCATGTGCTGATTTCTGAGAGGCCACTCAAGAGTCATCTAACCTCAATTTTTGACCAAAATTCAATGCAAAAGAGCTGATATACAGTCAATGAACACAAGTAGGGTCTACAAGAATTTCTTTAGAGGTGAATAAGCTACTCGGAAAGGTGATATTTTCCCAGTATGGTCGCCAATTTGTTTTGGATAATTTAGCATCTACGGATAAATACTAATTCCCAAGATAAGTAGCTGTATCTAGAACAACAGTTTAAAGTGTTTTAGACTTTTCCTATAAGCAATAGATAAGATGAGAAGATAGAAGGCCTACCTATAATTCCACTTTCCTCTTGTCTCCATTGTATCGATTCTGTCGCTCCTTCCCATACTTAATATGCTTGAGAAGTACCCTGTAAACGCAACAGAAGACAAAAACCGATCAAAGCATACGATCTATTGAATATAAGCGAAAGGAATCAGATACAATTCACACACATAAGCATTATGGAACAATACAAACATATGGGAAAAGGTTCAAGAACTTTATTAGATAGAAGAAGGAATTACGACCATCTTTGTCTGATTCAAAGCCATTCCTCTAGCTCGGATCCCATCCACATGACATCAAAATCATGACAAACTTGTAGCATCACAATACCTGCTTCAAAGCCAAATCTCATAGTAGCATTATCTCCTTACAATTCAACATAATCCAGCCCCTGATGACTTAGATGAGTGGTCAATTTATAGGAAGATGAACGAGGTTTTGTCATTAATGGTGACATTGAATGGCCCTCCATACTTAGAATTAGTTCCATGGAGGAAGGGATGAGAGGATAGGATGCTTATTAACTCATTCCTCATCCATTTTCGAGCTCATAGGAGTTGATAAGATAGGGAAACTTCTATATGACTCCAAAAGATAAGAATATTACCCAAACCCTATGTGAATTTCGCTCAATCTCACCTAGCACAGGTGAAAGGAAGCCGAAGTGCTTTGCAGAGCACCCTGATAGTGGACTCAACTGCTCTGCAATGCACCTTCATAAGGGCTTACCTACGCTGGTCCCTCTAGAGGTAATTTATGGATGTCTTCAAGTCATGAAACTATCTGGGAAGGAGGCATTCAAAGGGTTGACTTGTTTGGGGCATGAAACACTGGAATTTAGGGTTGATGAGCCTTAAAACACTAATCTGGATGTTGGGATTTGATGTGCCCAAATGGATCTGTAACCCTAGAGGCTAATGTTTCCTTACGATTTCCCAAAGAAAATGGTTTCACGATCTAATAAGCAAGTGAATAAAATGTTATTGCATATTTATTTTTGCCAAGTCACCAAGTTCCTTGCAATCTTCTTGTTCTAGAAATCTATTCGTTTAAAAAATCATTTACATACATTTGTGCACTTTGTGCATGTGAAATTTTCTATATTATTTATCAAACATACAAAAAGGATTATGTATTTGAAAGGGCTAATATCATTTCTAATGAATTATCCTTTTAGTTAACTAATTTATCCAAGACCTAATGGTTATTCATGATGGCATATCTCATAATAGATTTGATTTCAATCGATATCTTTAGTAGTTTGCAATGCAATCCTAAGTTCAATGTAAATCAAGAAACAATGAAATTATTGTATCCTATAGTGTGGAAGAATAATGCTTCTTCAATTCTTTTTGTAATTCAAGATGTTTTTGTTAGACAAATAAACTACATGATAACTGGACAAGAACATCATCATATATCTAGACATGCACAAGTTTACCTATGGGGCAGAGGTATGCATGAAGAAAGAAAATGTAATAAGCTAATTCAAATCTATCGGTTTCAAGTTAAGCCATTTCTATTGCCGAAATTTGTTACATATAAATTTTTATTGTTGAAGTCTATAGGCAATACCTTTACTGACTAGATATATTTCCAAGAAGAAATACAAAACAATTCATTCCTTTTCCATTTAGTGTTGGAGAAATCACACTAAAAATTGTTTTCCATGTTGTAGAGCTCACATAGACTTTGAACACTTTTAAATTAAGTGAAGTTGAAGCAAGTAAATATTTTGATTGAGAGGGCATATTTTGACATATCCTTGGAAAGAATTGGATACACAAACTTGTTTGAAAAAATTAGAGAACAAAGAGAACAATGTCAAGATGCATTGAAAAAAAAATGAAAAATCATAAATAATGAAGATACCATGGAAGTATCAAGTATCAATATTTCTGAAGATCAATATATACATGGCATAAACAATTCCCATGAAAATCAAGGGCTAATCATAGATGTTGAACAAATCATTCACAAATCAAGAATCAATACTTCTGTAGAGAAATCTATATACTAGATAAATGATATTGATGCGAGTTCATTGTCAAGTGAAAATACGACAAAAGATACTGAAAATACGAAAGTGATTCACAACAAGCTATGAGATAACGTGAAGCACAAACAACCTGATCGAAGTTTGATTTCAAAAGAAGTGTATGTTGTTGAATCAACCCATTTCAAAAGTCTTGTGAGAACAGTAAATGTTGAAGAAACTATAATAGAAGAAGTTGACAACATTAAGCTACCTCATTGGATTAGCATTTATTTCCTTGAAAATCAAGAAATAATAGCACAAATTTCTAATGAATGTAATTTTTTTATGACGGTTTTGTCACATTGCGAACTACAAATTATGAAAATAGAAGTAAACAAATGAAGATTGAAAACGTAAATGTTCATAGAAAAATGTTTTAGACCAAACATAAATGCAAGTTGATTTTTTTAGAGCTGCAATCACATTGTTGGAAATATATTCACTACTTGGGGGTGGTGAATCAGTAGTGATGGCCTTTGTATCAAAATTTCACCAATTTTAAATAGTTTTCCCAAACTAAATTATACATGCACATGGGAAAAAGTAAATCATCAAAACATATAAGGAACAATAAACTAAAACCATAATCACCATGAGAAATATCAACACAAGCATACACACATAAGGACATAAGTATTTCAAGTGGAAACCATTTCAGGAGAAAACCACCCTGTTGGTCCTGCGTTGCTCAATTCTTTTTATTATCTGTTGAACAAATTGTTACATGGATTAGCTACACCCAAATATGGAAGACTCGACTTTCTGTATAATATTCTGACAATTATGAATTCATAACTTTGTTTCTCTCATGGATCTACAGACTACTATCCACTGCAAGATCCCATGACCAATGATCCTCGCCCAAACACCATTGGACTATCAAAATCCTATTGGATGGAGAAAAATTATTCCTACTATTAAATTCACCAAATCAATGTGTCTATTGAAGCCTCCACGCATTCACTTCCTCCATGCGAACCCCGTTACACATTTTTTCAGGCCACATTCTCAATTTTCTCAACATTAGTAACCCAACACCTCTAGAACTTTTCTCATCAAATATGAATCATAAATCTCACCTATTGAAGGGAACTTCTTCACTACGTCAATGCACCAAACACCTCTCTCAAACACACAACATGTTGCACAATTTTTTTCCACAATCAACACACAAACTCTGCATCATCTTCTCAACTCTATCTCTGATTTCTACTCACAAATATCTGATCTATCTCTACATAAAATATGTGACCAACTACTGCATACTCTACATGATCATAATGCTATCACAGTAACATACTCTTACACTCTCACCACAACCAACCAAATGAAATCAACACCTTCTTCTATTGAACATTTTATGAGATGATCAGCTCAGTAAATGCAACAAGTTATGGAATACTCAACAAATATGTTCGCATGATTCAGATTTGATTGAGGAATACTTCTTGACCAAGTAAATCACTAAATCCACTAGCCCTCTGATATCTTCAACCTTGATAAACTTCTAAAGGTCCCACTGTTATGAAGCCAACTCAAGAAAAGATAGAAGAGATAGATCAACGCCTTAGAATTCAGCCTCTTCGAGGGGGCAACCTCCTATACATTACATAAATGAACAATTCTTTGATGATTAAAATGAAAAAACCTCCTTTCTATATATAGGAGTCTAAGGAGTCACAATATAATCCAGCCGACCTAACAATAATAATATAAAGCCACAAAAATAACAATAGGGGGATTCTATGGGGCACAATAATAACAATATGGGGGCAATAGGGGCACAAAAATATTAATAAGGGGTATAACTGCAATAGTAATGGGGTAATCACTAGTATTATAGGGACCCAACATGCCCCTCTCCTTCAAAAAAGTGTTGTCCTCAATGCTTGAGTAGTTCTGGATACTTCTGCATAAAATTCTCATCCTCCCATGTGGAATCTTCAGCAGATAAGTTCTTCCACTTGATAAGATACTCTGAAATTGATTGATTTCATAGCTGTCGAGTTCTTGTTTCTGTGACTACTTCCGGTTCCAATATAAATTTTCCTTCCTCGTCAAGTTCTGGAAATATTGTTTGAACTGGGAGCTTGTCGCCTATAACCTTCTTTAAACATGAAACATGGAAAACTGGGTGTAATCGAGAAGCTGCAGGAAGCTCCAATTTGTATGCCATAGTACCAATCTTTTGCAACACCTTGTACGGACCATAATACTTTGGTGATAATTTATTATCCTTCTTAGCTTGCTTGAGGGACATTTGCTTATATGGTTGTAGCCATAGGAATACCCAATCACCTACATCAAAACTTCTTTCACTGCGATGTTGATCTGCCTGTTGTTTCATTCTATTTTGTGCCAACACAAGGTTATCCTTTAAGAGTTGGAGGACTTGTTGTTGATGTTCGATGTGATGTTCCACTACCTGAACCTTAGAATTTTCTCTTAAATATGATGTGATGGATGGTGGTTGATACCCATAAAGTGCCAT
Source organism: Pinus tabuliformis (assembly GCA_031772625.1). Lineage (NCBI taxonomy): Eukaryota > Viridiplantae > Streptophyta > Pinopsida > Pinales > Pinaceae > Pinus > Pinus tabuliformis. The sequence continues at coordinate 1,806,527,882 of CM062817.1, read as the reverse complement.
AAATGGGGTCATTTTTGTTGCTGTATGGAAGGAAGTGTTATACCACCATTCAGCCAGAGGCAACCATTTGACCTATTGTGTCTGTTTATCAGATACAAAGCAACGAAGATGTCCTTCCAAACATTTGTTTACTATCTCAGTTTTCCCATGAGATTGAGGATGATAAGATGAGCTATGAACTAACTGAGTACCAAGACAAGAAAATAATTCTATCCAAAAATTTCCAGTGAAAATGGGATCTCTGTCACTTACAATAATATTTGGGTTTCCATGTAGCTTTTGAATTGTTTCCATAAATGTAGTAGAAACTGTACTAGCTTTAAATGGATGTGATAATGCACAAAAGTGTGCATACTTGGTAAGTCTGTCAACTACCACTATGATGACACTCTTTCCCTCAGAATTGGGTAAACCCGTGATAAAATCCATTGAAACCTCCTCCCAACATTGGCTTGGAATGGATAAAGGTTGTAATAGACCTGGTGTCTTAATTGTTTCAACTTTATTTTGTTGGAAAACCAAACATTCTGCCACAAACTTTGGAATTTCTGATTTAAGGCCATCTTAAAAAAATTCCTTCTTAACCCTGTGGTAAGTCTTTAAAAATCCTGAGTGCCCTCCTAAGGGAGAAGTGTGCAATTCCATAAGAATATTTTGTTTTAGCTGGGAATTCTTACAAAGGTATAAGTGATATTTGTACCATAACGAATCATTTTTCCAGCTAAATGTATCAGACGTACTGGAATCTTGTTGTAACTTTCGAATAAGTGCCCACACTTCTTCTTCATTCTTCTATTCCTCCCTTTCTTCGTTTATCCAATCTGGTTGGATAATAGAAATGGCGCACAACAATGCTTCCACATCCTCACCCTTTCTTGAGAGTGCATCTGCCACCACATTTTGCTTCCCTTTTTGTAGATGATTTCAAAGTCATAACCCAACATCTTTGTGACCCACTTTTGTTGCTCTTCAAAGGATAATCTTTGTTCTAAAAAGTATTTAAGGCTATCATGATCCGTTTTTACCTTGAAGTGTCTTCCCATTAGGTAGGGTCGCCATTTCTTAAGTGCATGGAGTATTGCCAACATTTCCTTCTCATAAATAGCTTTGCTTAAAAACATTCCCTTTATTGGATGACTTTCAAAAGCAATGGGTCTTTCATCTTGCATTAGAACAGCACCAATTCATTTCCTGAAGCATCACATTCCACAATAAAGCTTTCTGTGAAGTTCGGTGTAGCTAAGACCGGTGCTTGGCACATTGCCTCTTTAAGATGTTCAAAGGCCTTTGTTGCTCCCAGATTCCATGAAAATGCATGTTTCTTCAATAATGTTGTAAGAGGTGCTGTTATTCTCCCATAATCCTTAACAAACTTGCGATAATACCCTGTCAACCCGAGAAATCCTTGCAGATGCTTTATGGATGTGGGGATTTTCCATTCCTTAATGGCTTTAATTTCGCTAGGGTCTACCTTAACTCCTTCATGAGATACAATATGTCCCAAATATTCCACCTCCTGGACTCCAAAGAAACATTTGGATCTTTTTGCATATAATTGTTTCTCCTCCAATAGTTGTAGCACCCTGTCAACATGTTCAACATGATCCTTCCAAGACTTCCTGTAGATTAGTATATCATCAAAAAATACTTACACAAATTTTCTAAGGAATGGTTTGAAAATTGAATTCATCAAACCTTGAAATGTTGAAGGTGCATTGGTAAGGCCGAAAGGCATGACCAAAAATTCATAATGACCCTCATGAGTTCTAAATGCTGGTTTTGGAATGTATTCAGTCTTCATTCTAATTTGATGATATCCTAAACGAAGATCCAACTTGGTGAAGTAAATTGATCCATGCAATTCATCCAGTAATTCATCAATGACCGGAATGGGGAACTTGTCTTTAATAGTGAGCTTGTTGAGCTCCCTATAATCCGGACACATGCGCCATGATCCATCCTTCTTGTGCACCAATACTATTGGAGCAGAGAAAGAACTTTGACTCGGTTGAATTATACCAGCCTCTAGCATTTCTGCAACCATACGTTCAATTTCACTCTTTTGGACATAGGGATATCTGTATGGCCTGATGTTTGGAGGAACACTTCCTGGAATCAGATTAATAGCATGATCATGATCACGCATAGGTGGGAGACCTTTGGGAGTCTCAAATACCTTGGAATGCTTGTCCAGGACTTTTTGGAGATCTGGAGAAATAGATGATTCCGATGTGGAAACATCTAGCAAGCATAATTGTGCAATTACACCTCTTTGATCCTTTTTTAGAAGCTCTGTCATACCATTAGAGCTGATTATCTTTCCTGGCTTCCATACAATACCCCTTAATTCAACTTCCTTTCCTTCCATAGAAAATTTGATGAAAAGTTCTTGAAACTTAAAAGCTATTGTACCCAAGGATTGTAGCCATTGGACTCCTAGTACAACATCAACACCTCCCATTGGAATGGAAAGCACTGGGCTAGTCAATACATATTATGCCATCGATAGCTTGATATTATGGCACTTTCCAGAGCAATTTATTGTTCCTCCATTTGCAATCATCACTTGACACTCTGGTGCTGGATATAAGAAGCAATTCAATTCTTTTGCTACCTTACAATGAATAAAATTGTGGGTGCTTCCTGAATCAATCAACACTATTACCTTTTTCTTCTTGATTTGTCCTTCTATCTTGATGGTTTGAGGAGTGGTAATTCCCGCCAATGAATTACAAGATATGGTCGAGTTTATTTGTTCTTCATCTAGGCTTTATTCCTGGAGTATATCCTCTTCTTTTGACCTTTCTTGCTCCTTTTCTTCTTCCTCTTCACAATCTATGTAGAATAATTTCTTCTCAGCACACTTATGACCATTAGTGTATTTGCTATCACAACTGTAACAAATCCCTTTTGCTCTTTTTTCTTCCAATTTTTGTGGTGTCAACCTTATAGGTTGTGGAAGACTAGGGGAAACAACACTTCCGTCTTTATAGTTGTGAGTGGTATGCTTCATCGTTGCCATAATTTTTCTTTCCATTTTTCTTGCTAACCTGAATGCCTTCTCTAATGAATCAGGTTCCCAAAGGCGAACATCATGTTGGATATTATCCTTTAAAGACCCTATGAACACATCAATCCTATGCTCCTCTGGAATATCTTCTACCCTTATGTTCAATTTTTGGAACTCCTCAATGTGCTCCATTATTGAACCCTTTTGTTTGAGACTTATCAATTGGCTAAAAAAAGTGTTGCTTTTTGTATCCTCATAATGTGCTACCAATTCTTCCATAAAAATTGCCCAAGTGATAAATTGTTTACGAGAGCAAAGCCATTGATACCATACAAACTGATTTGGTTCCAAATATAAAGTTGCCATATGTACCTTTTGTGTATTTTGCACATTATTGAGATCGAAGAATTGCTCCATCTGTAATATCCATGTGGCAGGATCCTTGCCATCAAACTTCCTCATATCGATTTTTGGAATATGGTGAGTCTTCGATCCAACATTAGCATCTATGGAATCATGATTAAAATTTCTTTTGTTCTCATCATGAGTTTCCTTTACTACCTTTTCACCATTAGTAAGTATTTCTTGTAGAAAATTTGTCAAATCGGTCTTCAAATCTGCCATGCTTGTCTTCAAATTTGTCTTCAAATCTATCTTCAAATTGTCCATCTTAGCTTCCATGCCATTCATCTTAGCTTCCACGCCATTTATCTTAGCTTCTGTTAACTTTTGCGAGCGTGACATTTGTTGCACTCGTTCTTGTAATTTTGATATATCATGTAGCATTTCTTCCTCTTCTTCATGAGTCATGCTAGAGCTTTCAGGTTCCTTACTAGGTGTTTGCATTTTCTTTCCTTGGGGCATCAGTTACTGATAATAATGCTCTACTATGCCCTTTGAATTCCTTCAAAATAAATTTTCAAACCAAGCTTAAGCAAAAATTAAAAAAAATCTACACACCTTTTTTCACTTTGTAGGAGCTCGATGTTGCCTCTGATGTATCTGTGTACTTTCCAATCATCTATTTCTGAATTTGTGATCTGTAGTATCCCTCTTTGTCCTCTTTCCAATGCCACAAGTCTGACCCAAATTGGATTCTCCAAGGAAGAGTTATGCAAAATCTCCCACAGTGACTTGATTATAGACTAGTTTAGTAGAGCGAAATCGTATGACGTGCCACGAGTCACTGTTTTGACCTTTGGATCTGAAAGATGCATTCAAGAAAACTACAGTCCATCCTCTTTCTGTATCTTCTGACGAAATTTCAATCTGATCCCCAGAGAGAAAGTTATGACGATTTTCCCCAGGTCACTTGTTTGGAATGTAATTTAGGAGTCTGCAAAAAGACCAACTTCCTCAGATCATATCTCCGCAAATATAGCACGAAAAACTATGAAATTTGGACCCGAGGTTCAAAGCGATTTCTTCTCAAATGGGTTTTTTTTTGCAACTTCTGAAACATCGCAGAAAAATTTATAGAGAAAATTCCACGATGACCTTTTTGGAGCCGGGAAACCCTAGAATCCAAAGCTCTGATACCAAATGTTATGAAACCAACTCAAGAAAAGATAGAAGAGATAGATCAACGCCTTAGAATTCAGCCTCTTCAAGGGGGAAACCTCCTTTACATTACATAAATGAACAATTCTTCGATGATTCAAATGAAAAAACCTCCTTTCTATATATAGGAGTCTAAGGAGTCACAATATAATCCAGCCGACCTAACAATTATAATATAAAGCCACAAAAATAACAATAGAGGGATTCTATGGGGCACAATAATAACAATATGGGGGCAATAGGGGCACAAAAATATTAATAAGGGGTATAACAGCAATAGTAATGGGGTAATCACTAGTATTATAGGGACCCAACACCCACAAACTATTTTCCGACCATATGCTAAATTTTTTTGATCAATAACATTGCCACAACACCAAAATTGGTTGAGAAACGCAAGGAATGCGGAGAAAAAGCTCATGAAATCCCCCAATCACTCCCTTAGCACTCTCTTGTGAGTGATTGGAGCTATAAACACTCCCTTCGGACTGACTCCATGTTACCGAAGATCTCCAATCACTCCCTTGACCTATCATGCATGCAACTAGGGTTAATGAAGGTTAAACATAATTCAACTCAGTTCAAAAACTACTCAAACCTCTCCCAGATCTTTACAAGCGTTTGTATGTCCTCTAGAAGCCATTGAAACCTCTATAACACTCCAGTAATCCATTGCATCGACTCCATCATCATCCCAAGTCAAACTAGGCTAACTAGGATGTAAACTAACAACCATACAAAAAAACTAAGCCATCAAACTTCTCTGCAACATCCCTACCATCAGTATGCAGCTCCAATACCTGTCACACATCATCCAACATCTACACAACCATCTCAAGCATCCACAATCACATGTAGATACTCCCCAAGCCCAATGTAGAACATGTCAACATGGGAGACCTAATCCGGGACATGGAGACCATGGAGACCTAACCAACAAGTCTCCTCAACTTTAACTCATGAAGCAACCATCATCAACCATATGAATCAACATGATGATGAAGACCATCATCATGGGAAGGGCTCCAAGCTAGTGCAACAAACCATCATCCAGCTCATCATTGCATAGGACCATCTATCACATCTCCAAGCTATTCCAGGCTAGTAAACATGCCAAGGACCACATACACATCATCCATAATCACCTCAATCATTTGTAGCCCAAGAAACTAGGTTGACATCAATGAAAATCAACCACATATCTGTAATACTTCAACACACATCAATGCCAATAATATCCCCCTTTGGCATTGATGTCAACGCCCATGCTAAAATAATCATCTGATTAAACATCCTCTCATTCTCCCCCTTTGACAACAATGGAAAAGGGCTAAACATGTCAAGGATGAATGATATATATCCTCTACATGCAAGGGGCTCCATTAAAGACATAAGCTCCAATATCACATGCAGGTGATGAACAATGGTGTGTAAGACTAAAATAACAACAACACTCCTCCTGGAAGAGATTTGCACTAAACTTCCCCTAGGAATAAACTATGCTCAATCATAAACACACATGAGAAACATCATACATCTCCTACCAATAGCAAAAAAAACCTCTCACTCAACAAAAACAAACACTAAAACACATGCTCTCTCTCGTGAAGCAACAACAACATAATCCATGTCATAATGACATCAACATATCATATCACCACAAGGACTTCAATAGGGGAACAATACCATACCACGTGCATTCATATTGGGGGATATATATTGAGACAAAATTGACTTAATATATTGAGAATATAATAGGGGGTAAATGGTTTTTATATTGGTAGGTATAAAGAATGGAGCTCAAAGTTAATGAAAAAATACAAAGGGGTACAAAAAATGTCGACAAAAAAGTGGATACCTACAATATCTAGTGAAGGTAGAGGTTTTTTAATTTGGGATTGTGTATTAGTTTTATATTGGTAGGGGGTTAAATAATGTGATTTTTAGAGGTATTTTTCAATATGTAGTCAAATTAAGGGTATTTTTAATATGCTACAAGAATGTGATATGTCATAGGTTCATTGAGTGAAGCCCCCATGCATATCACCAATACATAGAAGCAACAACGTAATTTGATCTACTAGCAGCAAAAACAATGATCAACTCCATAGAAGTAGCGGCATAGATCCATCCACTCTGAAGCAACATCAACAAAATACATCCTCTCCCTAATGTACTACTCCCCAATAGTCAAAAACTCGTACAACACTAGCAATAATGTGACATCTCTCTAAAGTAGTCATGGTAGCAGGAAATCCATGATGAAAGGTTACAAAAGTATGACCATCCATACTCCATTGAATGAAATCATCTCCATGGGTGAATATACAGTGATATACATAGGTGTGAATGCCTCCTTTCCACATGAAAGAGGCTACTCCACATGGACCAAAGACTGAACAAATGATATGCAACAAAGTACATGGCCTCATAGGCTTATTATATGGCTACAAAGATGATAATACATGGTTGTATAATCACATCAATAAGCCCATATATGACTGAACCATAACTCACATGAATCTCTCTTAATGCTTGCATGACTCTAGAATGTCTCTCTAGAAATACATGGCTACCACAATACTACTAACAATCCATACAAAAAATTGACTAACTCTCATGACTCATTATGTAACATATGCCAAACATGGATCTCATACAAATCTCTTGTTATGCATATCTAATATATAGAGAATATGATCAGCCACATGTCCTCTCTATGATAGCAAGATAATGTCAATATAAATAACATAAGAGACATGTATCATCATCTCTGAAAACATCAACCATGAATCAATATTTTAGCAGCAACAACTGGTAGTCCTTAACAATACATAGTGGCCCAACAATATCATATATAAATATAATCATAAATCAACAACACTTCTCATCATCATGAATACTAATCAGCCTTGTTTGGAAATATATGGAAACAAAACTAACCATCATATGAAGCATGATAATCAAAACTGATAACAACAATCAGTACATGATTTAATGAAAAAAACAACATCACATCAATACCTATAAATATCATCCACCATCAAGCTACTCCATGGCACCAACACATGCATAAAAATCATTAACCTAAAATGCATGATGCAAGCCACCTGCATGTTGACTCATATAAAAAACATATAATTTATGCATGATGAAAACATAAACATCTACAATTGATAAGCACATAGCATGAGATTCATAACCAACTTCTCCAAGGATCCATAATGTCATCTGAATATTGGAAGAATAAAATGTGCTCCCACTGAATATGTGTCATTCATCCTCCTCATCACATCTTAACAAAAAAACACCATTAGTAGAAAAAATATCATAACATAAAATACCATAGAAATTATATGCTTCAAAAACAACTTCTCAATAGATAAATCTATTCACACACACTTCAATAGCTATGGCAACACCATCTATGATTATTCATCCAAAAGAAGATGCATCATAGATCCCCCTGAGGCCATGCAAGCCTCAATTTATTATTTCCATTCCATGCTGCTCCTTCTTCATCCAAACTTTGAGTGGATTGTCTCTTGCATATAGATGTCCAATTGTCTTCATGTTTGGCCTACTTTTCATATTCTTCATTCTTTGATTTGGTGGCCTCAAGTGTCTTGGATTCTTGCAATCCTTGGCCATATGACTAAGATTATCACATATGTAGCATTTGATATGACCAAGAAATGGAGGAAAATATTCAAATATTTTGATTCTCCTCTTACTCATCATTGTATGCAACCTGCATTCAATAGCCTTGTAGCCAAAATCATTGCATGAGTAGAAATAACCATATAGATGACTATTATATCTGATTTTTGCTAAACTTCTTTGCATGCATGTTTGAGGTTGCCTCTCCTTTAGCTTCTTATTTTGATGAGAAGTCATGTTCTTATCACTTTTTCAATTTGTTGCCATATGTCCATGTTTTCGATAGTTGTAGCATTTTCTCCTTTTTAATCTTCTTTCAGCTGCTTTTATTAGCTAATAATATTTTATATCTTTGTCACAATTTACTGCTTGGTATCCATTTACTCCAAAATTGTAGAATCCATCCATATTATTCTGCTTCTTTGTCCTTTTTCGCTTATTATTCTTGTGCTCCATCTTTGGTTGTTGGTTGTGTTGATGACTGTGTTTCTTGTTGCTTTTTCTATTGCTTCATTGTTTATCCTTGTAGCTATAATTAAACTAGTTTTTACTTTGTGCATGCTACAAACGGATTTGATAGGTGAGAAAGTGGTTTTCTTCTCCAAATCATTTCTTAGTGAAACCACTTATTATTCCAATCTCTCACATTCGTCTTCCTTAATTTTATACTGCATTTTTATTTCTTCCTCAATATTCTTTTCTTTTTCAAGCCAAAATTTCAATCTAATGATCTCTTCTCTTGGGCCATTTTCTTTCTCATCGGTAATCTTCAAAAGTCTTTTCTGATCTTTACCTACAGTGGTTAGCTTTCAGACTTCAACAACTAATTCCTTGGTTACAATCATTAATAATTCATATTTATCATTAATGTGAGCAACATCCTTCTCATCATCACTATCAAAGTCAAAAGAATCATCAGAATTATGATTCAAAAATGATTCTAACATATTACCTCATGACATAACTTCTTTGGCTGAAATTTCAGAAATTTCAGCTTCATTTCCAATGGACTGAATCTTTTTCTTCTTCAAACCCTTTCTCTTTTGATACATCCTCCTCTTTCTTTTGTCCATGATCCACTCCCTACTCTCCAAGTGGTTAAGCTTCACCAATTGTTGGAAATATATTCACTATTGATAAGGGGGGTGAATCAGTAGCAATGGCCTTTGTATCAAATTTTCACTGATTTTAAATATTTTTCCCAAACTCAATTATCCATGCACATGCACAACGTTAAATCATAAAAGGATGTAAGCAAAAATAAACTAAAACCATAATCACCATGAGAAATAACCATCATAAATATCAACAAAAGTATGTAAACATAATGACACAAGTATTTCTTGTGGAAACCTTTTCGGGAGAAAACCACCTTGTTGTTGTTGTGTTGTTCAATTCTTTTTATTATTTGCTGAACAAAATGTTACATGGATTAGCTACACCCATAGCCGAAAGACTCGACTTTCTTTACATTATGCTGGAAGCTATCAATCTAAAACTTTGTTTCTCTCAGGGATCTATAGACTACCATCTGCTGGACATTCCCATAACCAACGATCCTCACCGAACCACCACTAGACTATCCAACTCCTATTGGATGGAGAAAACTCTTCCTTCTACCAAATAATTGTCTCTACTAAATCCTCTCTACAAGTATGTTTTAACATAGTTATTAAGTTCCCATTAAAACTATAAAAAGGAAATTTGATAATATGAATGCCTTGGTCAATGGTAGTTCCTACAAAAACAATATACATTCCTTACATATTTCGTTATCATTCTTGTTTGGCTTCATTGTCCTTTAGTTTTATTTTGATTTGTGTTTTATATTTGCTTTCCATGCAATTGTGAAAGGATATCAACCAATATAGCCAAACCAGACAAACATATATATTAACTAACTTTTTTCTAACTTTCATAATTCAAATTTTCCTCTTTATTTCATTATCTTTGTCAATTTTTTTTTTCCATTCCTTATTGATCAATAATATGATGTTTTTTCACAATCATTATTTAATCATTTTATTTATCCTCGATAAAAATAGATTATTTAGTCAATATATTGGGTGTTTCAAAAAACGATAACATAATTAAAATTCTACACAATTTAAATGTTATAAAATAATTACATTCTTTAAAGTGACTAGAGAATGAATTTTTAAAAAATTGTAGTGACCACTACTCAGTTTGCACATTTACACTTTTACATTTATATGTTAAAGTGTTGAATAAAACATCTTTCTTAAATTATGATGGGTAGTAACTCATGGTAAATAGGTTATTTATGTTAGTATGATATATTTTCATGGATTTTAACTCTAGGTGGTCTTTGTGTGAAGCTTAACAATGAAAAATCAATGCAAAAATATTTTAAAATCATGGTATAAATATTGCAACTACATCTAGAAATATGACCAAAACATATGAGGCAATTATCTTTATGGCACAAAGGCTGCAATAAGACCTTCAAAGTTATGGTCCAATCAAATGTTTGAAAAATATGTTATCAATAATATTGAGAAATAAATATTTGTTATTGAAAGTTAAACATTATAACTTGGATTAGTCAATGCTAAACTAGTGGTGAACATAAAAATTGATAATCATATTCATCTATTTTAAATGGGACAATATAAATAAGGAAGTATATTAACTTACTTTTAATAAAATAAGATATTTCAAATCATATTCACTCATGGTATTGGGTGGTCCATGGTATTGACCCATGGTATTTTAGGTGATAATCCTATTTAAAGATTAAAACATAGATAATTTTCAATCCTATGGTATTGTGTCTCCCATGGTCTTCATCCATGGTATTTGAGATCATAAATCTTACTGAGTTGAGAGGCTCATTCTACACTGAGGGGATGTGTAAGTTTGTGGTCTGTCCCAAATTATTTTCTAAATATAAAAATAATGTCTGCTATAATAAGTGAAATATTTAAATGTTATATATAAATAAATATTCAATTTAAGTTATGGAAGGCGATGACCTACGGCCTCTGCAACCCAACCTAGGGTTCTTGCGAATCCTGCAACGGCAGGCCTGTCAAGCTCAGTACAGCTGGTAAAATCAGGCGGATTGGTGGTCAGTGCTAAGCGGCCATAAGAAAAAAGCAATATGCAACCTCCTCAGGGGGAGGGCCAGGAGCCTCCCCCCAATAAGGACAATCGAATGCAGCACACGGGAGAAAAGGAAAACGAAAATGAACCAAGCGGCGGTAATACGGAACATAGTAAGCAGAAGGGCAAGGACATAGATCAGGAAGATAGAAACAGGGCAAGTTCTTCAACATGCAAGCCAGTAGCAACTCACAGACCAAGGGTGGAGTTCCCAAGTCATCGTATCAATGCTAGGATACAGTATATGAGAGATCATGCGCTGATTGGTAAATTCATAGGAATATGGCCGACAGAGAAAGCGCTGAGAAGTTGGATAAGCGCTAAATGGCATCCAAAGGGGCACATCTCTCTGCATCTAGGAGCAAAGGGGCTCTTTACAGCAGTTTTTCACTGCCTGGAAGATCGCAACATGATTCTGGATGGGGGTCCTTACTTTTTTAACTCTGCAGGATTATACCTCAAAGTGTGGGTCGAAAGATTTAATCCAGATAAGGAGGACCTAAGCTATGCGCCGGTGTGGATAAGGCTATATTCACTGCCGTGGGAATATTGGGAAGAAAACTCTCTTCAGGAGATTGGGAACGCACTTGGCAAGTTTGTAAAGATTGCAGAAGAAACAAAATCATGTAGATACACGTCCTATGCTCGGATCTGTGTTTATATGGACCTCAATAAAGCGCTGCCAGACACGGTAAGTTTCTTTCATGAAGATTCTGAATGGATTCAAGTTATAGATTATGAGCATGTACCATTTAGATGCAAGAAATGTCATGATATAGGGCATCTCTATAGAGATTGTCCACTAAATAAGAAACCCTCCTCCCAAGATAGTTCAGAAAATCAAACAACAGATGGCTTCACTAAGGTAACAAATCAAAGGAGAGGGAACAAGCGAGCAACATGCAATCCCAGGGCAAATCAAGTCAACAAGACAATACCCACAACGAGCAACAGTTTCGAAGCACTGGCCAAGATTTATTTGCAAGATCTGGAGAAGGACATGCAGAAGGACAAGGATTCCAATAAAGAACAACCAGGAGAAACTTCAGGGCAAACAGGAAAAATGATTCAGAAGCAATCAAACTTGCAACCTCAATCTAAATTACATCATGGCAATCACAAGGAATGGAAGTTGAATATACTGAACCAAATGACAAATCATCAAACGAGCAAGCGGATACCTCTCAAGAACCTCAAATCATGGAAGAAGATTCAGAGCCTTTAGACATAGGGGAGCTGGATATACTAGGCTTGGAACAAGCATGCAAAACAGGGAATTTTGAAAAAATACCAGATCGGAAAGTGGATAACCTAGTAGAAGTCTTGAACAGGGCACAGAAGAAATACTCTCTAGGAGTCCAAATAGGAAGTCCATGGGATGGAAAATTTATCACCAAGGACAATAAGAAGAGAGGTAGAAAAACTACACTTGAGAGAACCATCAAGATAGGAGAGATATTAGTGGAGTCAGGGAGGTATGCCAAACTGACCAGGTATTTCAATACAAACCCCCATCCTTCTCAATGAAGCTGATATCATGGAATATAAGAGGGCTTAATGGCCCAAGGAAAGGCAGATTATTAAAAAATATGCTTATGCAAGAAAATCCAAGCATACTCTTTCTGCAGGAGACGAAATTCAATTCAACAATTTTGGAAAAAATAGCAGTGAAAGCCTGGCCAGGAGGGCTAGTTACAGCTGTTGATGCTCAGGGAGCTTCGGGAGGACTTGCAATCCTTTGGGATGCGCGAGCCATCCAACTAAACAACATACAAGCTAATAAAAGTTTCATTCAGGCAACCTTTCATCTCATAGGTACTAACACCTATGGACTGATAACTAATGTCTATTTTCCTCAGGATACTACTCAAAAAGCTCAAATCCTGAATACATTGTCAGAACTCAACTCAGACAGGCCATACCCACTTTGGATCTCTGGAGGTGATTACAACATGACAACAAGCATGGAAGAAAAACAAGGGGGTAGAAGCAGAGCAAATAGTGATGGTAATCTACTAAAAAACTTCATCCACAACAACTGGTTGGTGGATGTTCCCACAAGCAATGACCTCTTCACTTGGAGTAATAAGAGAGAAGGATCGCAGCAGATTGCTTCGCGTCTTGATAGGTTTCTCATCTCAGACAATGCAACTCACTTAGGAGGGGAATTTACAGCGTCCATCCTTCCTATCTCAGGATCAGATCACTGGCCTATCGAACTTCAATGGAACAGGCCTGGCAACAACCTCAAACGTCCCTTCCGATTTGAAGAATTTTGGCTAACTCATCCAGACTTTGAGGATCTAGTTAGAACAACCTGGCTCAACTTCAATCCCACTGAAGGCATAAGAATGTCCAGGTTTCAGCAAAAACTCAAGCATCTAAAAGGAGCAATCAAAATATGGAATCACAATACTTTTGGCAACATTTTTAAAGCTCAAGCCACTCTCAACTTAGAAATGAAGAGAATCCAGCAAACTATTATCACTGAAGGGCGCACGGAGGAATTAACCAAGCAGGAGCAAGTCATAGAATCTAGAATATTAGAGAGGGCTAAACAGGAGGAAACATTATGGAGACAGAAATCAAGGATCAGATGGTTAAAAGATGGAGAAAAGAACACAAATTTTTTCCATAAAACTACGGTGCAGCGCAGAATGATCAATTGCATTACTCACATCAAAAATGAACAGGGGGATAAAATTGAAACACATGAAGGCATTGAAGAGGAATTTCTCAGATATTTCAAGAAAGCACATCAGGAACCCAATATAGATAGAATGCCGGCTATAAATAAGCTTCTAAAGAACATTCCAAGGATAATAACAGAGGAACATAATAGTCTCCTCCTTAAGCCTATCAACCTACAGGAAGTTGAAGAAGCTGTACAACACCTGAAGAAGGGAAAGCGTCGGGTCCGGATGGTTTCACGTCAAACTTTTTTCATAAGTTTTGGGACCTAATAAAGGATGAGGTATGGCAAGTAGTGGAGGAATCCCGAGCACTCAGATGGATGTATCCAGGGTTAAACGCCACCTTCATAGCCTTAATTCCAAAGGTGGAAGATTCCAACACTCCAGATAAGTACAAACCAATTGCCCTGTGTAATATCATCTATAAAATCACTTCAAAAGTCATAGCAACAAGACTTAAGCCGCTGCTCCCTCTTATTATCTCGCCCGAGCAGTCGGGGTATGTAGAAGGCCGACAAATAACGGACGGGATTATTCTAACTCATGAGATAATCCATTCCTTAAAGCAAACCAAAAAGCCAGGTATGCTGCTTAAGCTAGATCTATCTAAAGCTTTTGATAGTATCAGTTGGGTCTATATTCAAAAAATTCTTATTGCCTTTGGTTTTGCCCAATCATGGGTCAGATGGATTTTTAACCTTTTGTCTTCAGCTTTTTTCTCTGTTTTAATCAATGGTATCCCCTCGGCAACGTACCGTCCCTCCAGAGGTATAAGGCAAGGAGACCCCTTGTCTCCCTTTCTTTTTGTTATTATGGCAGAGGGATTGGGTAGAAGCATCACCTCTGCCAGGCAAGCTCAACAATTAAAAGGCCTTTCTTTCAACAATTCCCCAACTTACTCCCACCAGCAATTTGTAGACGACAATATGCTTTTTGGCAACCCTTCGTGCAAGAAGCTCGCCTCCTCAAATCAATCCTGTCAAACTTCTCTGATGCATCTGGTGCCCTTATCAATCGTGTTAAATCCCAAATTTTTTTCTTTAACACCCCTGTTCCCACCCAAAAAGCTATCGGCCGAATTCTGGGATTCACTACAGCCTCCTTGCCCTCCAAATACCTCGGAGCCCCCTTAATGGCCTCAACTCTCAAACACTCTTCTTGGAAGCAACTGTTGGAAAAACTGGAGATTCGACTCTCCCTATGGACCTACCGAGCTCTGAATATGGCTAGCAGACTTGTTCTTATCAAGGCTGTCCTTCATTCCATGCCCTTGTATCTCTTCTCCATCCTTGCTGCCCCAAAATGGGTACTCAAAGAAATTAAGAATCTCCAGCGCAACTTCTTATGGGGAAGCTCAGGCCACAATCGAAAATGGGCTCTAGTTAAATGGGATAAAGTATGTCTTCCTAAGAAAGCAGGGGGTATTGGGCTAAGAGATCCTGAGCATAGCAACAGAGCAATGGGCGCAAAAATCTGGTGGAGATGGCTAGCCCATCCTAACACTCCATGGGCCTCTCTCTGGACAGCTAAATATGCAAGCAATTGTCCCATGGAAGAAAGAATACGAATGACGGAGCTAAGCATGGGATCGGTAATCTGGAATTCGGCTATACAACACAGAAGTCTCATACAAGAGCACAGTTTCTGGGAAGTCAAGAGTGGAACAACTGCTCGATTTTGGGAAGACTCCTGGCAGCAATTACCAAAAATAAGAGACATACTCCAAGATCATCCAATACCAGAGCAGGAGATCAATCAGTTAGCCAAGGTCAGTCAATTTTGGAGCTCATCTACAACTCAAGAACATAGGCAATGGAAAAATGCAAATCAAATTTTATTGAACAGCTCTGAACAAACTCAGCAACATCTCAATACAGAATTACAAAAGAGGCAAATAACTGTCTCAGAAGAATCGAACATTCTAAGATGGGGTTATGAAGAGAAAGGAATATTCACCACAAAGGAAGCGTATAAGATAATAGTCCAAGATCAGCTAAACAAAGACACTTTATGGGATAAAGTTTGGCACACTCCCAACTGGCCGAAGGTCTCTACCTTTTTATGGCTCCTTTGTCACAATAAAATTCTAACTTGGGATAATCTCAGGAAAAGAAGCTTCTCAGGCCCATCTATATGTCTCATATGCAGGAAAGCGGAGGAAACAGCCATACATCTTATGCAGACATGTCAAACTGGAAGAAAACTTTGGGAGAAGGTTTCTTTCCACTATCAAAGAGAAGGCAGAGTGCAAGGAGATCTCAAAGCCACTATTCGCAACTGGAATCAGAATCCATTTCAAAGTAATCTCCTTAATACTCTGTGGCATATTATACCTGGCTTACTGATGTGGAACATATGGAAAGAGCGCAATAGAAGAGTTTTCAAGGATCAAACTATGCCTCTAGAGCAAATTTGGACTAAACTTCATCAGAATATCATGGAGTCTCTATCAATTAGAGAATGGTACTCAGAAGACCTCCCCACATTACCTCAGGAAAAAACAGTCTGGGATAATTGGAGGATCCAGATAAACCAAAAGACAATCAACAAAAAGAACCCCACAATGCAGGAAAAGGAATCAAGCAATTGGATTCCGCCGCCCATTAACATGTTCCAGCTTAACTTTGATGGGGCCTCAAAAGGAAATCCAGGGAAAGCAGGGTATGGGGGAGTCTTCAGAGATCATAATGGCGATCCTCAATGCATCTTTATGGGCTCGATAGGCTGGGATACCAACAACTCAGCAGAACTGGAGGGCTTATGGAGAGGTCTCAAACTAGCCCATGAAAGAAGATTTTTTCCACTCATTATAGAAGGGGATTCGCAAATTATAATTAGAATGATCATAAATCTCCTGCATGGTTCACCCATTCACAAAGTCAGCAACAGTTGGAGAATGGCCCAAAGGCTTGAGCTAATAAATAACTGGCTTTCTCAGCACCAAGCAATCTCATGCAAACACACCAGAAGGGAAGGAAATAAGCTCGCTGACTTTCTTGCCAATCTCGGAGTGGAAGCTGAGGGAGGCTACTTTGAAGGAACTATCGCCAGCTTAGCCTCTGAGGACCAAATCGCCAAATTCCAGGAAATTGTCACTCAGGACAAATCTTAGATGCAGAATACACACCCGGATGCGGGTGGCATTAACCGTTCGCAATGACAAATCGCGCTAATCAGACATCTGGCCTGACGGATGGTAGGCGGATGGTCCGTAGGATACGCGTCGTAGGATGGCGAATTAAGTTAAGGGCAGATGAATTAAATATCGAGCAGTCTCGAATATGGTCTGGTATTAATGCGAGCATGGCTGCACCACAAACAAGTTGGCTTATTGGCATGGAACCGCTCAATGTCCCTGTCTCAGCTACTGGCTCTTTTTATTATGAAGCAGAGCCGCTTCTGCACCTCTGCTTGGTCTTTCGAGTCTGGTTGTTAGCCTGGATTTGGAAGCTCTCTGAAACTTTCCGCGCTCCCACTGTTTCTGGCCTGCTTTGCCTCCGTCGCTCTCCCGGCACATTTGCCTCTCTGACTATGCCTCGCAACCGAGGAATCCCACGTCGAGGCAGCCATACAGGGAACAGAGGTCGCCCTTCTCACCCTGTTCCACAGAATGTTGCCCCTATCACCTCAGCTGCCCCTTCTTCTCCGCCTCTGGATCAAGCTAGGCCTATCCCGAACAATTTATTCCAGACCTTCAGGTTTACCTTTCAAAGTCGGCTCAACAGGCATGCTTTGACTGCAAGTATTAACATAGTCGTCTCTGAAGAGGAGAGCAACTAGCTCAGATCGACTCCATCTATCTCCACCCACTCTCAGGAAGATAGTGTTCTTCAAGGGGATTTGACAGATATGGTGTTCCATGGGGATCACATGCAAGAGGATGCCCCTGTTTCGGAAGCGCCTCAACAGCAAGTGGAACCGACTCAGAGTGAAATTCTGGCCTGCGGGCCGTCTCAAAGGGCAGTTGGTGTTTTAAATATGGTAACTACTCCTGATGGAGGCGAACCGGCATATGATGAAGACAGTTTCGTGACCTGGGTAGCTTCTACCAGCCAGGTGAACGAGGATACGCCAGCTTCACCAAAACATGCAGATTAATCATGTCTCCTATCTGCCGGGTGGCCTTCTAGCCTATATGCTATGCAATTTTGGTTTTGTGTCTTTGATTCTGAAGTTAGATGTCTGTATCTGGTTCATTCTCATGCTACAGGCAGTGGCAACAGCCAATATAGGCTTTCCTTTTTGTTATAAACATGGCTGTGCTAGTTGTTTTTTTGCTTTTTGGGTCAACGAAGGGCATGACGATTTCAGTCCTGGTAAAATATTTCAGTATGTCAAAGCCCAAAGTTAAAATTTTGAAGTCTGTACTGTAAACTTGGTTGAAGGCCTGAACTATAATGTCTCTGAGTTTCTGGTTGAGGAATGGCCTCGGCCTCCTCTGAGGTCTTGACCTCATTATATATATTTTTCCACTTTTTTAATAGAATTAGTATTTATGAAGAAAAAAAAAAATATTCAATCTAAGTTATCAATAATTTTTGTAGTAAGAATTAGTATTGGCATATACTTAAAAATATTTTAATAATAAAAAACCATTTTAATTTGTGTGATAAAATGTATCGATGTACATGTGATGTAAAATATTTTAATGTGAATTAAGTATATATTATATATCATTTAATTTTTTATGTATATATCATGAAAAAATTAAGTTTTTAAGTTTATTTGGTCCTATAGATACTCTCTTTAGCATTAAAAAATACAATTTAAATAATAAAAAATAACACATTGTATTTTGTACTCTAAATAAGTTTGCACAAGAAAAAATTTAATCCCTCTAAATTCATGTTAGAACTGTAATTAAGATGGATCTATGCTGGTTTAAAGGTTTGGTATTCTTTATTATATATTCATGTGAAGTTTTTAAATTTTTACTTGAGACAAAACATTTGTAGTTGGAGATATAATTTCAATGGTCCAACATATAGTGAAAAAATAGATTTTAACTTTGAGTTTTATATTTTTATTATAATGTTGCATTGAAATTATTTTACCAATTAGATTTCTACTTAAACGAATCTTTTTATTTCTAATTGGGTAATATGAATAATTTATATTTTTAAGTTTTATAAATAAGTATGGTCAAACACAAATAAGTCCAAACTTCTATAATTTTAGTGGAGTGAAATAATGGATTTATGTTAATCATTTAATATATTTTTACGAGCATGTTACCCTTTGTATTGAAACATATATTTCTTATGAGTAAGTTTTTTCCTCATATTACGTGTTGTTATATGAGTTGTTGTTACATATGTTTTTCAATTTAAAAGTTTTTCATTTTATTGATTTTAACACTAGTGAGAGGAAATATATCCCTGTGTGTTTAAAATAGTTTGAATGACCAAATTTATAGTTAGAAATTCCTTTTAGTCGTTACTTTTATAGTATTATGTATAATTAAATATTTCAATGATTTCTTAATCTGATATAATCATTTATGAATTCAAAAAGTACAATTCAAGCAATGAAAATTTCAATCTTTGGCCATATTTTTATGGAAAAGAACAAAAAAAAATGAAACATTTAGACTCCACCTTTAAATGATTAGTACCAACCTTTTTCATATCACTTATTCAATAAGAGATCTATTAAGAAAGAATAATGCTCATATTATCAATAATTTACAGGATCTATTAAGAAAGAATAATGCTCATATTATCAATAATTCACAGAGTACACTACCTAAATTAGGGATTCCATATTGTTTCAAAATATAAATAGGGATCGGAGTCTTGCAAAGTTATCAAAACCATAATCTCTTGAATTGTAGAGTTTTTTTGGAGCCTTGGTAAGCCTTGCATTTTTTGATTTCATCTATAACAATTATATTATGAGGAAGGGAATTGTACTATTCCATTTTTTAATGAATATCAAAAATGTAAAAAATGAGTCATAATTTTATAAATCAAGCAAATTAAAATTATGTTCTATTACATTTTTTTAAATAATCACTGGATATTATTTAGATTGATGTGAATGAACAATATAAAACTCATCTGGAGTCTAGATTCGAAGTGAACTTTTCTTTATATGGCTTAACAAAAAAAATTAAGGTATGTTCTACTGAGAGAACATAAGTAGGTTGTTTTTATGATAACTCAATCCAACAATATACTTGCATTATTATTATATAATTCCTTATCTAATTAGTGACGATTTTATAAACAATGACAAAGATATTTTCCTACCCATAAATACATTGGCTTAGATTTTATCACTTTATGTTATTTTGACATTAATAAGTGATTGTTAGTTCAAAGTAGTGAGTTGTAAAGGTATATTTCACATTACTATTTATGTATAAATTCACCATTATTATATGTTTGGATGATCCCTTCAAATGGGAGTTTTCTTCTAGTATTTACTCAAAATTTGATTACTTCATAATAGTATTCATAGCAGTGTCCATGGGTGTCAAAACCTATATTGATATTTCATATAAACACTCATATAAGAAGTAAATTGCAATAGAATATGCACATCCAATGTAACACAATAAATTAAATACTAACAATACTAATCAACAAAAGAAATATTGGTCAGAAATATCCATCCATTGTAAATAATTTAAGTAAAAATTTTCACCAAATGAATCTTTTCAATAAATAATTATTGCTTTACTTTACCATTGAAATTTGAATGATTATCCTACCTTAAAATGGAAATTGAAGGCAATATTTTCCTCCATTTGTAAATTCTATATGGAAAAAATCACATTGTTAAAGCTTTCTGTGATGGTAGTTGTCAGGTTAAGTAAGATGTGCACTCTCATGCCTTGTAGAATGACCATCTATAGGAAAAAGTGACAAAACGTGTCTTTGGGTAGGTATAAGTGCACTTTAGAATCCCAAGGAGCATCTTTTTAGATAGGGACACAATATTTCTCAATGCATTTTGCAGTACACTATAGGAGAAGATGGACATAAAGTTGAAGAGGTCAACAACATTCCATTCATAGACCAATGGGAAAATTGAAGTAGTCAAAAAAAACTTCGGTGTAGCTTCTGAAGAGTTACAATCAAAATCATTTGAATACTTGGGATGAAAATTATACAAGACATTTTTAATAGAGCAAGATGAAAATTTGGTATATATACAACACATTAATAATTGAGAAATTCACACTTCTACTAGTAAATTCCCATTTGAAAATTATTTTGGATATTTTTCACCTTCACCCTTGCATATTGCATATGAATAATAAGGAGTGAAGGAGGAGGGAAGATCTTACACGTGATACTTTAAGGAATTTTTTTTTTAGCTTAATCAAATGGATACATTTATAGGTATAAGAGATGTTGCAGAAGTCAAAGGAAAAATACATGGCTAGGCATGATCGACACAAAACATAAAATTCATTTAGGGTTGGAGACAAAGTATCGTTATAGTTAAATGAGGAGAGGTTGCAGGGTCCTGTTTCTCACTACTGAATGTGGAGAATCTAAAACTCTAAATTTAAAACTTAGTGGTAAAATGTCATATGAGTATTAGTTATGGTTTTTTAGGCATTTGGTATTAGTAAACCATGGTATTATCCCATAGTACTGTAAAAAATCGTAATTAAGAATGTCCATGGTAAAGTGGGGGTAAATCTCAAAGGATAATAATGTCCTTGCATTTTTTCTTAAATGTATATATGTTTAAATCAAATATTAGTTGTTTTCAGAATCAATAATAATAAATTAATTTAAATTAAAGTTATAATTTAGTTAATTTTTATGATTATTTTTAATCTTGTCAATGCAAGATATATCACGAGGTAGGTGTTTTGATGATATCAATATTTACCAACCATTCAATTTATATGGTTGTGCTAGATAATAGATTTAATTAAAATGGAAAAAATAACAGAATTATTTTTGAGATAACTATCAACCTTTGAAATGTAAATGCTACTAAGATTATTATATAATATTATGTGAATATTAAATTCCTACCATCGACCTAATTGTTTTTAATAATTAAATAAAAAATCTAGAATCCCTATTGCAAAATAGACACACGTATCATCTTAACAAAATATATAAATTCAATTAATTCTAAGTATATTAGTTATATTTTAATATTTCCAATATTGTTAATATGTAAAGTACTCCCTGGATCTAGGTGTTAATGCAACAACCAAGGTGTGGAAACTATCACATGCCAACACTCCATGAGGTTTTAATGAGAATGGATGGGTGGCGATTATTTTTTGAACTCACTTAAGGCCACATTCATTTCAGACAAATGATGGAGGTTCAAACATGGACAAGGAATTTAGTAATCGTGAGAGACATGAATTCTACAAATACTATCCAACCTTGTATTAATTCTCTTAATTTTAATACCCTGCGGGAAAAGCGTCACTGGGGTACGGAAGGGAAATGAGACTCATGTGGTTTCTGGTTAGAGGTAGATTATTCACATGTGTGATCATCATGGTGAGGGAAATCGGTCAATCTATAAGTGGTGAATAACAATTTGATGAAGACATGTCAATGCATATCCCTCACCTCATCATAACCATGGACGATCATGATTGAAGGAACATAGGCAATGGCCACTAGGCCATCCGGAAGCTACTACGTAGCCCTCTCTATGAATGAGAAGAAGCGAGGTTGAGACGATATGGCCAAATAGTAGAAATCAACACTTACTTGGTTCGTACACACACAACCTTGAGGAATATATCTAGAGTGATGGGAATTCCCTTTGCCCCTCCTCTCCATCCTCCAACGTCCTCTAATTTGAATGATGGGATATAAGTAGTAGATTTTTCTCATAAGGGATCACAAAGACCCTCTATTTCATCTCAGCAAGAATCTCAAGCTAAGAAGAATAAGGTTGTTGGTTTCCATAGGTCTCTAGAATAAGTTGGACAAGTGTTGAATTTGGCTAACCAGACTAACACTCAGGGTCAATCCAAGGGATAACCCTCATGGAGAGATGCCTTCTCCTACACAAGGAAAGTTTTTATTGAGTGAGAACATCCTCCTTGGCTTCTTAAAGGACATGATGACTCCTTCCTCTGTGTGGAACAATAGGAATATCCTAATAGGTACAAGGCTCAACAAGGAAAGCCTCAAAGAGAGCAAGAAAACCTCAACCAGATTAAGAATGACTAATATAAGGACCTTTTCAACCAGACATGCTATACTCCTATGAAAGGCATACTTAATGTCTTAATTTTCCATTCTACTTTGCTTCTCTTTTCTTGTTATTCTCAATCATATTTACTCCGCTTTGGTGCAAGAATTATACAATTATATTTCAAAACTTTTTTTGGAGACCATTTGGTTTCCCTCTCATAGTAAAATGGTTTCTCCAATACTATTCTTGAGACATAGATGTTTTCTCATTTGTGAACAACTCCTTATCCTTGATATATATCACTCCAAATCTCCATGATTGTATTTTACGTAATTTTTTGGAAATATAAATATTTTTGGCTTGCTTAAACACACACACACATATAGTTAAAATTAAATCCGTACAATCCACCTAAGAATTATTAATAATTAAATTAAAAAAAATGGACTCCGTATTACAAAATAGACACGTGTATTGACTTAACAAAATATATAGATTTAATAAATACTAAGTCTATTAAAAACATTTTAATATTTCCAATATTGTTAATATATAAATAGTAATTATTGAAGGAACTTAGCTAGGGCGTTATAGAACATGTTTCTTTTCCCTAGTTAGGTGAGCCTTTAGAGACACAATGTAAGCTAACCCTTGTGGCATTTTATCAAAAAGTTTCTATACTTGGTGAAATAGTGACAGAGTCGTATGTACAAAGTTATCAATTCCACTAAGGACAATGTTTTTATTTATATGTAGGTTATATATATATATATATATATATATATATATATATATATATATATATATTCCACTCAGTGGAATGTTCTCATTCGCATTAGTATTATATATATAATTTTATTTTTTTTAGTTAACAAATACATTGGGGATTGATGACCTAAAGCTAGGGGACAATATTAGCAACGCACCTATTATGAGGTGGCTTTAATTTCCAATATTGTTAGTATATTAATAATAATTCTATATATTAAAATTAAAAAATGATATTCCTCTCAAATTAAGTGGGAAAAAATAAAAAAAATATTTATATAATAATATTTTTTTCACTCTTAAAAATATAAAAAATATTATTATGAATATAATAAAATAAAATATTTTCTTCTTAAAAGTTACATAATAAAGTACTCATCTAAAGATTATTAGTACAATCACATTAAATTATTAATGTGGTTGATATAGCCAAAAACTTCATAAATATAATAAAAAGAAAATTATTGCAATAGGAAGAATGCCTTACTAATGCACACATTTACCTCATTAACCATGTATAAAAAGATTTTGGTTCAAATTTAACTTGAAAAATAAAATTACACATCTTATTGTAAAATAGGCCATTTAGTTAGATAATATTTGTTTATATATAAATGAATTCTATAAATAATTATTTGGAACTTATCATGGATGAACTTATTAGAATTGGAATGATCTCAAATCCCTAGGAAATTGGTTGCGGGGGGAGCCACTTGGCATGGATCTAATCTTTTTAATTTATTAAAAGTATTGACCATTTTACTAAAAAAAAAATTCTTATATATAAGTTAATTATATAAATAATAATGAAGAACTTATCATGGAAGAACTTATTAGAATTAGAATAATCTCAAATCCCTAGGAAATTGGTGGGTGGGGAGCCATGTGGCACAAATATAATTTTTTAAATTTATTAAAAGTTAATGCAACCTAACAAACTTGTAACACACTTGATGAGCAGCGAGCCATGTGGCAAGAATATAATTCTTAATTTATTAAAAGTCAATGCAACCTAGCAAACTCTGTAACACACTACAACCATTGGTAATTCATTGATAAGCATTCAGACCAAGCATACATTGAGCATATTCTCTTGAGAATCAATTAAGGCCCTCAATTAAAATCCACATTAAGTTGAAATATGAAACTTCCACCATATATATATATATATATATATGTTTTTGACTTTTGAATACAACTCATATAAAATAATTTATTCCCATTCACAAAATTGAAATGATGAAAATTTTGTGAATGATGAAAATATTTTTTTTAAGAAAATAACTATAATGGTTAAAGAAAATCATATGCAAATTGTGCCATATATAACAGAAAGTGTGAAAGGCACAATATATAAGTGCAAGTGCAAATGCTATCAACATTTATAAAAATTACAGTGGCAAACAATTAATTAATTATATATATATATATATCATTTTTTATTATTTATAACTATTTTTTTCTTTTTCTTTTTCTTTTTAATTTTTATTTTTGTTATAGGTTAGGATTTCGGATTTACAGAGGGAACTTATTTTCATGAATTCTTTTTGTTGTTCCACTTAAAGGAGAATGTTACAGATGGAAGTTTATTTTAAAGTTTAGAATTCTTGGCGAAATTTGACTCGTCCCTAATATGGAAATTGTGACATATTTAGTAATATTTTTGTAAAAATATTCATATTTTTAATGATTTTATATTTGTCTATATAAAATTTGGGTGATTTTTTGACGTAAAATAATATTTTATTATAAAATTTGAGTGAATAATTTAGAAAAAAAAATAAAATTTGTGAATTTTTTTGGAAGAAGCATAAAAATAACCTCTAAAAGTTTCCTTGAAAAACCTTTAGGAACAATAGTTTTAATCCTAGTGAAAAAATAGGAATCCCTAACTTGGTTGTTGGCCCTTGAAGAAGGAATGGATTCTTTTGGTAACACTTGTTGTTAATCCTCATTCTAATTATTTTCATTTTCTAGATGATTCTAGCTTTTAGTTTTGTTTTTGGCCCTCTTTTCTTTGAGAAGATTAGCAAGAATATTTTTATGGGCAATTTTAAATAATTTTATTGGAAAAAAATAAAATAAAAATTTATTTAAAAAAATTAATCATAAGTCCATATACTAAGATTAAAAGTTGAAACTCCTCTAAAATTAAGTCGAAAAGAATAAAAATAAAAATATTTATATAATAATATTTTTTCACTCTTACAAATGATAAGCAGAATATCATTATGGATGTTATTAAATATTATATTTTCTTCTTAAAAATGAAATAATAGTGTACTCATATAAAAATCACTAGTACAACCACATTAAAAATATTAATGTGGTCAATATAGCCTAAGACATCATAAATATAAGAAAAAAAATATTGCAAAACTAAAAATGTCTTACTAATGCACACATTTACCTCATTAACCATGTGTAAAAAGCTTATGGGTCAACTTTAACTTGAAAAAAAAAAAAGAAATACACGTCTTATTGTAAAATGGAGAATTTAGTTAAAGAAGATTTGTTTATATATAAATAAATTTTATAAATATTGAATAACTTATCATGGAGAAAGTTATTAAAATTGGAATAATCTCAAATCCCTAGGAAATTGGTGGGTGGGGAGCCATGAATCTCATTTTTTAATATTTATTTAAAGTAATGGACCATTTTGCTAAATACATTTTCTTATATATAAATGAATGTTACAAATACTGATGAAGAACTTATCATGAAGGAAATTATTAGAATTTGAGTAATCTAAAATCTTTAGGGAATTGGTGGGAGGAGAGCCATGTGGCACAAATCTAATTTTTTAAATTTATTAAAAGTTAATGGAACCTAATAAACATTGTAATACACTTGGTGGGCATGGAGACATGTGGCAAGGATATAATTTTTTAAATTTATTAAAAGCCTATGCAACCTAACAAAATTTGTAACACACTACAACCATTGATAAACATGAGAAGAAGCATATTCTCTTGAGAATCAATATAAGCCTCCAATTAAAAAAATAAGGAAAATGTCAACAAATCCTCATCCACCTTAAATTGAAATAAAAAGCCTCGAAGATATAGAAAAAATAAATCTAAATAATGAATATAATTCTTTATTTTTGACTTTTCAGTGCAACCCATATAAAGTAATTTATTCTCATTTACAATATTGAAATTATGAAAAGTTTTTTAAGAAAATAATTATAATTGTTCAAGAAAATCATATGCAAACCGTGTAATATATAACAGAAAGTGTGAATGACACGATATATAGGAGCAAGTGCAAATGCTATCAACATTTATAAAAAAGTACCATTATCTATAAAAAGTACAATTATATATATATATATATGTCCTTTCTTATCATTTATAACTAGCATTTGCACCACATGTTGCAAATGAAATGCCGTAAGGAATGGCATAAGAAACAATAGCATAGAAGGAAGAAGTCAAAAGTTTATGCAATTTTGTTTATTTATTGGTGTTTCTTTTTAATCATATGTTATGTTTGAGGGTCAAAGTGAAGAATTTATGAAAATGCTCTTCATTAAGATTTTGGAACCTTTATAAGTAAATGATTTAAATCAAATATTTCATAACAAAGTAATCTCATATCACCTTAATTCACAATGCAATGGATAATAGTTTTAAATTTCTCCCCACTTATGAAATTCCCCATTCTAATTGTTGTTTGACCATGATGATATTTGCATCATAATCCTTTTCGTGAGAATATCATTTAGGAAGTCAATGATAAGTGGCACAATTAGTTCCTCACAATTGTGAAATCTCCATTCTAATTTTTATTTGACCATGATGATATTGGCATCATAATCCTTGTTCGTGAAAATATCATTCAAGAAGTCAACAATAAGTGGCACAATTGGTTCCTCAAACAAAACACTAAAATAAGAAGACATCATTGTTTGATTGAACTTTGAAGATAAACATTATCAATAACTCGCCATTAACTTTCCAAATGAGTAGAAACATCTTTGAACAAAACACTAATCATTCTTATAAAATTTCTTCAAATCTTAAATCTTATATTTTAGATTCAATAAAGTCTATCCTTAAAGTAAATATGATCACCCTAAAACATTTTCCAATTAAGTATATTGTATCCTAGCATTGTTAAAAAGAAACTTTATTTAATCTTATCAAAACGTTATTCAAAATCTATCAAAATTCTTGACAAAATCTATCAATACTAAAGCAACATTGTAATCAAAATTCTTCACCTAATACATTTCCTCTTAACTAGGAATCAGAGTTCCTAAAAGAATAATCTCATAAACACAAAGCCACTTTGACAAAAAAAAATCATTGAGGGTTACACATGAAATTTGTAAACATTAACTAATCCATCATATGGCTTGGGAATATATTTATTAAAACCTCTAGTCAAAACGCCACCAAATATAGCATCTTCCTAGAATTTCAATATATCCTCTTTGATAGAATATTAAAATTTTATAAGATGACATGAAGCAATGTAATGGCTATGCTATTCACAGTAATTTATGAGCTGGATTTAGAACAAATTTATAAGATTTGTAATAAGGGTTGCATTGAGTATAGTGTTGCTAACAATTTGCATAGTGCAGCGTTGTTAGGTGGTATGCCAATGGTGACACATCATGTGATCCTATCACATTGACATAGACGATATTTCGAGCTTAGTTATTTAAGGTTGTGTGTAGAAGATTTCAAGAGAAGCTATGCATGACAAGTTATACATGCCCTAACATAATTCACCCAAAAGATACAAAATTTATCAAAGAGGTTGATTTATGTTGGGCAATGTGATTGTTATATAACAAGGCATGCATTGGGCTTAAGATTGTAAAATATCTCATAACCTTTTCCAATATACTATAATCAAGGCCTTAGAACACTAGCATAGGGAATAATAAACATGTGTGGAAGCCAGGACATTCATATAAATTTGATGTCTAACTACCAAGAACATATGCTTCATAATTTTATTCTGTCACATTTTGTTCCTTTCATTGAAATAGAACTTGCCACAACTCTTTTGTTGGGGCTTAAAAAGAAAGGGATACCTAGAAATTTAAAGATATACCTAAATTGAATCTACAACCAACTTACATTAATTAATTTAGAATCTTGTTAGCATTGTTTATATGACATAGTTTTGGTCCATGGAATCTTCAGACCCTAGGGATATATGAAAGATATCTAGGAATTTCATCACATTTTTTAAACAATCAGTGTCCTTTTTCTTGTGAGGAAGTCTCCTTTTTCTTGTGAGGAAGTGGGATCATCTGCAAAGTGACCATGACTTAGGTCTTCGATATTTGACCCAATAAATAGATATTTCTTCACCTCACCCAGTGAACTTTCCAATCTAACAAGTATCGAAGAGCATTTCTCGAGAAAGGTCAAGACCCAGAAAATTGGAACAAAACAACCCAATTTTAAATAAAATAGCTCATTAGGTAAGAATAAACTTGGGCCCTAAAAATATATCTCTTGTGACATAATGTGGAGCTTCAACATACGAAACAAAACACTAAAATAATAAGACAACATTATTTGATTGAACTTTGAAGATAAACATTATCAATAACTTGTCATTAACTTCCAAATGAGTAGAAACATCTTTGAACAAAACAATAACCATTCTTATAAACTTTATTGAAATCTTAAATCTTATAATGTAGATTCAATAAAGTTTATCGTTAAAGTAAATATGATCACCCTAATATTTTCTCCAATTAAGTATATTGTATCCTAGAATTTAAAAAAAACCTTTATTTAATCTTATCAAAATGTTATTCAAATTTATCAAAATTCTTGACCAAATCTATCAATTCTAAAGAAACATTGTAATCAAAATTCTTCATCTAATACATGTCCTCTTAACTAGGAATCAGAGTTCCTAAAAGAATAATCTCATAAAAACAAAGCCACTTTGACAAAAATTAATCACCGAGGGTTACACACTTGAAATTTGTAAGAAACATTAACTAATCCATCAAATATTGTCTCTTCATAAAATTCTAGTATACCATTTATAATTAGAACAAAATTTGTTTGATAAACCCCCTAAGTTTCCTGTACGATGCTAGAAGTGGACGTTTCTGTAGATATAACCAGAATTCTAATTCAGAAGAGCTGTAGATGCATACTTCTATAGGATCATGTAGCAGTTAAGAATATGGCTTGGAATGAAATGGATGATAGGTAGAAGTGTTGGTATGGATAAAAGGTAGATGGTAATTTATGAATATGGTGAAAGGAGACTTAGGGAGTGAATGTAAATCCACCTTTTCCATTTCACCTACCATCCTTTTTTGACATCCAGGTTTAGGTTCCAAAATATCCACCTTAAAGTTTTCTGCAAAGGCTACAGTGGAAATGTTTGGCAATGTAACCATTAACTCCCCCACATAAATAATGTCTGGACTGCTTCTAAATATTGTCCTTGAATCTATCTTTGGCATTTTACCTACCGCCGTCGCATGACTTCCAAATTTAGGTTCAAAATTTTTTAGAGAGGCTTCAGAAGAAGCATTTGGAAACACAGATTGTATTGTCATTAATTCCTGCTTGTAAATAATGTCTAGAATGGCCATTAATTTATTCGATGTCATCTCCAAACTTGTGCTTTCTACTTCAGCAGACTTGCTTGCTTGTATTTGAGATTCAAGCTTAGAAGTAACCCTTTTATGACATGCCCTTTTTCTCTTGATTGCATCACTGTTCATGTTTATAGCTTCATTTCATTGTTCAGGAATCTTCCTTGGTTGTATTTGTGATTCAAACTTCGAAATAGCCCTCTTACGGCGTGCCCTGTCTCTCTTGAGTGCATCACCTTTCATGTTTATAGCTTCATCTGATTGCTCAGGAATCTTTGTTTCTACTCTCCATGTTTGTGCGTTGTAATTTGGGGTCACATTCCTTTCCATTGCAAATTGATCACTACAGATGATTTCATCATTTGTAGGCATCTTGATGTAGTTAAACGAAGTTCTTGAATTTAGCTTTGTGATTTCAACTGGTGTCTTTGATTTCTTTTCAGATTCAAGTTCCAAAATATCCTCATTAAAGGTAAGGCAAGGTATGGGTTCACACCAAGACATGGAAGGATATAAGAACGCATATTTTCATTATGGGATATACCTTACCCTTACCTTACCCTGACTTGACCTTCCACAATGGGGAAGCAATATTGACGAACGATCCTAACCAACCTGTTCAATATAGGAAATTACATTTCTTTGAAACCAACATTTCCCTACTAACTTGCTCCCTCTTCGAGAGAAAGAGAGTCAAACAAGGTCTTCAAACGAAAAGGCTATCATTTGGAAGAATTTGAATCTACGAAAGTGCAAAGACATCCATTATGGTAGTTTTTCCAGCACCACTAACTCCCATCAAGGCTCTAAGTACCCCTGGTCTAAAGGATACATTGGAAAGGAGTTGTAGCCTGTCTTAACCCAACCCTTCATTTTTCATCTCCTGTTACGAAACTAAAAATTACTTCCAGATATTCCATTGAAGAGAACCTAGGTATGTCAAACTATTCGCAGATTACCAATTCAATTAAATGATTTATAGATACATATATCGGTGGCACGTTAACATAATAGTTTATGTTCTCAAAACCCATCGACAATGGCTTGAAAGGAAGGATCGTTCCTTTATTCTATTGTGTCGAGACATGAGTGACACTGAATTCTCTACCAGGTGTAGAATTGTCTTCAGAGAATAGATTATCTCTCCTCTCTAACAAGTAAACATGACTGAAAAATTTATTAAATCTATGAAAGAATAGTGTCTGTTTTTATCATATACTTTCAAAGATTTGGATTTGAATAGGTTATATAGTTTTATAGATTGCAATCTTTATAGTTCTATCCTTTCATCTTTTCTTTCAAGAAAAACCAAAAACAATGCTTTTGAGCCTAATTCAATATCATCACAAAGGGTTTCTAATGTCTCTCACCCAATTGTCTGAGAGAATGTGTTACAGAGAAGTTATGTAGTTCATTCAAGTTTCTCACTTCGTTGTCGCTTGAAGGAACAACCTAATTGCATTTCACTCTGACAAATTCCTCAATGTGGCATATTGTATTGTAACCTCCCCATTCATACCTTACCCTTACATATTGATGAACACTCCTAAAAAACCTGTTCGGTACAGGATATTTCCTCTCTTTGAAACCAAAATTGCCCTTCTAACCTGCTCGCTCTTCTAGAGAAAGAGAGTCAAACAAGGTCTTCAAATGAAAAGGCTATCATTTGGAAGAATGTGAATCTGCAGAAGTGCCAGAAATCGAAATGTTTGAATCAGTTGACCAAATTGACAATGGGTAAATTGTTTTTTTTGTAGTACAGATCTAAGCTCATGCGATCAACCAAAAAATGTGAATGCAAATACCATATAATGCTTTGATATATTACCCATATAATGCTTTGATTTCTCAATATGATAAGTCACTCTGTTGACTCAAATATGTAATAGACAATAAACTAATCAATGATAGAGAAAATAAAATGTCAAAGTGAAGTGGGACCAGTTTTGCAAATAAGTCTGCTATGCCTGTCAAGAGAGTGTCTAGCCTCGTTGTTCCAAGGTCCCAAAAGATGGTCCCAAATAGTCGGGCGACGACTGTAGTGAAGAAAAATCGCACAACATTATAGTCTCGATTCCTCCAATATGACCAATGTTGCTTCCAAAGGCATGCCACGCACTGAACCTTGAAGGACCATGCATATTGTGTTGGAAAACTTAGATCCTAGGAGTCAAGAGTAGGGGTGCTTAGCTCTTGAATAAGGGCTTGATTCCATCTGAAAATAGAACAACATAATTGTCAAATAGGGCTTTAAAAAAATTACAGTCTCTTGGGAGAAATTATTGCTTCCAAAGGCATGGCACGCATTGAACCTTGAAGGACCGTGCATATTGTGTTGGAAAACTCAGATTCTATGAGACAAGAGCAGGGGTGCTTAGCTCTTGAATAAGGTCTTGATTCCATCTGAAAACAGAACAACATAACTGTCAAATTGGGCTTTAAAAAAATTTACAGTTTTTTGGGAGAAATTATGTAACTAAGGATAGGGTAACAAAAATAGAGATGCAAAATAAAAAAAGCTCAAAGTTCTGAAACAAATTCCTACAATTATGTTAGACATACTCATAGAGTGCTAATTTTCTATACATCTCAGCAAAATCTACACAAAGTTTTTCCTCAACAGCTATGGAACTCACTTCCGACGCCCATGTTGCTGGATTGTATCCTTCGCTAATTTGTGGTATTTCTGGAACGGCTTGGCCAAACAACCAAGAATCAGACAAAATTGAAGGAAATAAGTTTTATGATTATAAAAAGAGCTATTGTTTAGCAAACCAATAGAACTGGAAATTTAGCAATTATTCCTTGACTTGTTCGAGCCCTTTGCAACCCTTCATTTGTTGTTAAGCCAAGCAAAGCAACATAGAGTAGGCCTTTTTTCATTCATTTCCCTTGGACATTCCCCACTTCTATTGATTTTTTCATATGCAATCATCTTCAAGCATTTAAATGAGGTCCGTAAATCCACCATTTCCTTTTCACCTACCATCCTTTCTTGACATCGAGGTTTAGGTTCCAAAATATCCACCTTAAAGATTTCTATAGAGGCTGCAGTGGAAATGTTTGGCAATGTGACCGTTAACTCCCCCACATAAAGAATGTCTTGATTGCTTCTACATATTGTCCTTGAATCTGCCTTTGGCATTTTACCTACCACCATCGCATGACTTCCAAATTCAAGTTCAAAATTTTCTAGTGACGCTTATGATTTCATCATTTGTAGGCTTCTTGATGTAGTTAAACGAAGTTCTTGAATTTAGATTTGTGATTTCAACTGGTGTCCTTGATTTCCTTTCAGATTCAAGTTCCAAAATATCCTCATTAAAGGTAAGGCAAGGTATGGGTTCACACCAAGATATGGAAGGATATAAGAACATATATTTTCATTATGGGATATACCTTACCCTTACCTTACCTTGACCTGACCTTCGACAATGGGGAAGCAATATTGATGAACGATCTTAACCAACCTATTCAGTACAGGAAATTGCCTTTCTTTGAAACCAACATTTCCCTGCTAACTTGCGCCCTCTTCGAGAGAAAGAGAGTCAAACAAGGTCTTTAAATGAAAAGGCTATCATTTGGAAGAATTCGAATCTGCGAAAGTGCTAGGACATCGATTAGGGTAGTTTTTCCAGCACCACTAACTCCCACCAAGGCTCTAAGTACCCCTGGTCTAAAGGATCCACTTACATTGGAAAGGAGTTGTAGCCTGTCTTGACCCAACCCTTCACTTTTCATCTCCTGTTACGAAACTAAACATTATTTCCAGATATTCCATTGAAGAGAACCTAGGTATGTCAAACTACTCGCAGATTACCAATTCAATTGAATGATTTATAGATACACATATCGGTGGCATGTTAACATAATAGTTTATGTTCTCAAAAGCCATCGACAATGGCCTGAAAGGAAGGATCATTCCTTTCTTCTATTGTGTCGAGACATGAGTGACACTGAATTCTCTAGCAGGTGTAGAATTGTCTTTAGAGGTTAGATTATCTCTCCTCTCTAACAAGTAAACATTACTGAAAAAATTATTAAATCTATGAAAGAATAGTGCCTGTTTTTATCATATATTTTCAAAGATTTGGATGTGAATAGGTTATATACTTTTATAGATTTCAATCTTTATAGTTCATTCTTTTCGTCTTTTCTCTCAAGAAAAACCAAAAACAATGCTTTTGAGCCTAATTCAAGATCAATACAAAGGTTTTCTAATATGTCTCACTCAGTTGTCTGAGAGAATGTGTTACAGAGAAGTTATGTAGTTCATTCAAGCTTCTCACTTCATTGTCTTTTGAAGGAACGACCTAATTTCATTTCACTCTGACAAATTCCTTAATGTGGCATATTGTATTGTAACCTCCCCATTCATACCTTACCCTTACATGTTGATGAACACTCCTAAACAACCTGTTCGGTACAAGAAATTTCCTTTCTTTGAAACCAAAATTGCCCTGCTAACCTGCTCGCTCTTCTAGAGAAAGAGAGTCAAACAAGGTCTTCAAATGAAAAGGCTATCATTTGGAAGAATGTGAATCTGCAGAAGTGCCAGAAATCGAAATGTTTGAATCAGTTGACCAAATTGACAATGGGTAAATTGTTTTTTTGTAGTACAAATCTAAGCTCACATGATCAAATAAAAAATGCGAATGCAAATACCATATAATGCTTTCATATATTACCCATATAATGCTTTGATTTCTCAATATGCTAAGTCACTCTGTTGACTGAAATATGTAATAGACAATAAACTAATCAATGATAGAGAAAATAAAATGTCAAAGTGAGGCAGGACCAATTTTGCAAATAAGTTTGCTATGGCTGTCAAGAGAATGTCTAGCCTCTTTGTTCCAAGGTCCCAAAAGATGGTCCCAAACAGTAGGGCAACGACTGTAATGAAGAAAAAGTGCACAACATTATAGTGTGGATTCCTCCAATATGACCAATGTTGCTTCTAAAGGCATGCCATGCACTGAACCTTGAAGGACCGTGCATACTGTGTTGGAAAACGCAGATCCTGCGAGCGAGGAGCAGGGGTGCTTAGCTTTTGAATAAGGGCTTGATTCCATCTGAAAACAGAACAACATAATTGTCAAATAGGGCTTTAAAAAAATTACAGTTTCGTGGGAGAAATTATTTCTTCCAAAGGCATGCCATGCACTAAACCTTGAAGGACCGTGCATATTGTGTTGGAAAACTTAGAGTCTACAAGCTAAAAGTAGGGGTGCTTAGCTCTTGAATAAGGGCTTGATTCCATCTGAAAACAAAACAACATAAATATCAAATAGGGCTTTGAAAAAATTACAGTTTCTTGGGAGAAATAATGTAACTAAAGATAGGGTAACAAAATTAGAGATACATAATAAAAAAAGCTCGATGTTCTAAAATAAATTCCTACCATTATGTTAGACGTACTCATAGAGTGCTAATTTTCTGTAGATCTCAGCAAACTCTACATGAAGTTTTTCCTCTACAGCTATGGAACTCACTTCCGATGCCCATGCCGCTGGATTGTATCCTTCACTAATCTATGGTATTTCTGGAACGGCATGGCCAAACAACCAAGAATCGGAAAAAATTGAAGGAAATAAGTTTTATGATTATAAAAAGAGTTGTAGTTTAGCAAACCAATAAAATTGAAAATTTAGCAATTAGTTATGTAGTTCATTCAAGTTTCTCACCTTGTTGTCTATTGAAGGAACGACCTAATTGCATTTCACTCTGACAAATTCCTCAATGTGGCATATTGTATTGTAACCTCCCCATTCATACCTTACCCTTACATATTGATGAACACTCCTAAACAACCTGTTCGGTACAGGATATTTAATTTCTTTGAAACCAAAATTGCCCTGCTAACCTGCTCGCTCTTCCAGAGAAAGAGAGTCAAACAAGGTCTTCAAATGAAAAGGCTATCATTTGGAAGAATGTGAAACTGCAGAAGTGCCAAAAATCGAAATGTTTGAATCAGTTGACCAAATTGACAATGGGTAAATTGTTTTTTTTGTAGTACAGATCTAAGCTCATGCGATCAAATAAAAAATGTGAATGTAAATACCATATAATGCTTTGATATATTACCCATATAATGCTTTGATTTCTCAATATGCTAAGTCACTCTGTTGACTCAAATATGTAATAGACAATAAACTAATCAATGATAGAGAAAGTAAAATGTCAAAGTGAGGCGGGACCAATTTTGTAAATAAGTCTGCTATGCCTGTCAAGAGAGTGTCCAGCCTCTTTGTTCCAAGGTCCCAAAAGATGGTCCCAAACAGTAGGGCAATGACTGTAGTGAAGAAAAATCACACAACATTACAGTGTGGATTCCTCCAATATGACCAATGTTGCTTCTAAAGGCATGCCACACACTGAACCTTGAAGGACCGTGCATACTGTGTTGGAAAACTCAGATCATGCGAGCCAGGAGCAGGGGTGCTTAGCTCTTGAATAAGGGCTTCATTCCATCTGAAAATAGAACAACATAATTTTCAAATAGGGCTTTAAAAATATTACAGTTTCTTGGGAGAAATTATTGCTTCCAAAGGCATGCCACGCACTAAACCTTGAAGGATCGTGCATATTGTGTTGGCAAACTTAGATTCTACGAGCCAAGGGCATGGGTGCTTAGCTCTTGAATAAGGGCTTGATTCCATTTGAAAACAGAACAACATAACTGTCAAATAGGGCTTTAAAAAAATTACAGTTTCTTGGAAGAAATTATGTAACTAATGATAGGGTAACAAAATTAGAGATGCACAATAAAAGAAAGCTCAAAGTTCTGAAAAAAATTCCTACAATTATGTTAGACATACTCATAGAGTGCTAAATTTTTGTACATCTCAGCAAACTCTACACGAAGTTTTTCCTCAAAAGCTATGGAACTCACTTCTCGTGCCCATGTCGCTGGATTGTATCCTTCGCTAATCTATGGTATTTCTGGAATGACCTTGCCAAACAACCAATAATCGGACAAAATTGAGGGAATAATTTTTCTGATTATAAAAAGAGTTGTAGTTTAGAAAACCAGTAAAACTAAAAATTTAGCAATTATTCCCTGACTTGTTCGAGCCCTTTGCAACCCAAGGAAATAATTTTTATGATTATAAAAAGAGTCGTAGTTTAGCAAACCAATAAAACTGTAAATTTAGCAATTATTCCCTAACTTGTTCGAGCCCTTTGCAACCCTTCATTTGTTGTTAAGCCAAGAAAAGAAACATAGAGTAGGCCTTTTGTTTCACATTGCATAGATTGATCATGAAAGTGTTTGAATTCACCTCATCAAAAGCTTCAAAGATATCAATGTTGGGCTGATGGATGGTACAAACAACAGTTGGACCTGTATTGACTGTGTTGCGAACAATATGCATAACAATTACTGTAGCACAGGCATATAGTCCTGAAGTTGGCTCAGCCATGAAGATTATAAAAGGGTTGGAAACTGGTTCAACTGTTATGGAAAGTCTCTTCCTTTGCTCTATAGAAAGACCTGTCACTCCAGGAAGCCCTACAAGAGCATCTCTCACAGGAGTGAGCTCTACAAGCTCCATGACTTCTGTCACAAACATCTGCACTTATTGTAACATCAAAAATATGAGTAAAAGCTACTTACAGAGTCTCATTAATAAGAAAGATCTTCAGTCTGAAGAACTGCATGCAAGGGGGAGAAATTTAGAACAACCATTCTAGTTTTCTCATCAACCATACAAGGAAGACGTAGCCATGTAGAATACACGAGTGATTCAAAGATTGTGACATTTGGAGAGTGGATATCATTTTATTCACAATACCCTAAGATGAGAGAAAATGTTTCTTGCTTCTTGGGGAATCCAGAGGTCATTGTTGGCCTACATACACTTGAAGCCCCAGCGGAACCAAGAAACCTCCATAAGCTGCGGAACGGTGATCCTCCTCAGAGAGGGTTAGGGTCTAGAAACCGAATAACCAGACGCTAAAATTTAGAGGAAAACCAGGGCATGCATTTCAAATTCTTATACATCACTGTCAGATTCAAATTTTGGAATGGCAGGTAGCCCACCAGGAGCACGAACAATATGCCTCCACATGACCAGATGTCGGCCTTGGCTCCATTGGTTACTTTCATATCACCATTTTCGTCTAATAACAGGTTCTCTGGCTTCAAATCTTGGTGACACACACCCATGCTCCGACTATGGAAGAAATCGACCACTGAAAATACTTTCTTGCTTCCTCTTCCTTCAGTAACCCCTTTTTGACAACCAGATTGAAGAGCTCGCTACTGGAGTTCGCAAGGTTTTTACCTAGGCGAATTGAATACTATGTTCCAACGAATTCGCAACTATTTTCTAGTCATCGAACGGTTTAGCTTTTCTGAATCGTCTAACATATCATCTAATGGTGCAAAGTAATGACACGTAGGCAGAGAGAAAAGTTTATTTAAGAGCGAACGCCTTACGGCGTAAATATTTCTTTTTTAGCTTTTTCTCTTTTTTCTTTTTAACCTTGCTAGTTTTTATTATAGGTTAGGATTTTCTATATCACTATTTAGAGAGGGAACTTATTTTCATGAAGTATTTTTGTTGTTCGACTTAAAGGAGAATGTTAAGGATGGAAGCTTATCTTAAAGTTTAGAATTCTTGGTGAAATCTTAATGGTCCCTAATATGTAAATTGTGAAATATTTAGTGATATTTTTGTAAAAATATTTATATTTCTAATGATTTTATATTAGTCTATATAAAATTTGGGTGATTTCTAAGGTAAAATCATTTTTTATTATAAAATTTGAGTGAATAATTTAGAAAAAAATAGAAATTTGCATATTTTTTTTTTAAGCGTAGAAACAGCCTCTAAAATTTTCCTTGAAAAAACTTTAAGAACAAAAACTTTCATCTTGGTGAAAAAATAAGAATCCCTAACTTTGTTGTTGGCCCTTTAAGGTGAAATGGATTCTTTTGGTGACACTTGTTGTTGTTAATCCTCATTTTAGTCATTTTCACTTTCTAGACAATCAAGCTTTTCTTTTTGTTTTTGACCCTTTTTCCATTAAGAAGTTAACAAGAATATGAAAGAATATAACTTGTAGATGGTGAGGACATATGATAATGAAATATTATGGTTTCATAATTTATGACATGATAAATTGTAGGAATTTACAAGGTAAGTTCCTTATATAGAACACTAAAGGCCACCACTCACAAATAGATCACAGATCAATACACTAGTGTTCTTGACATGGTTAAAACCCTGAAAGAGGGAAACAGTCCACATCCTGAGCCAACACGGCCACTTTAGGCAATTTATTAATAAAATAAATAAAATTTACATAAGTTTCTCTCATGAACAGTCACCCTTTGGTGATATATCTGAGGAACTTACCCTGTAAATTCCTACAAATGAGCTAATTAGATTAAGTTTGCAGGGGGGAGATTTTTT
Source organism: Pinus tabuliformis (assembly GCA_031772625.1). Lineage (NCBI taxonomy): Eukaryota > Viridiplantae > Streptophyta > Pinopsida > Pinales > Pinaceae > Pinus > Pinus tabuliformis. The sequence continues at coordinate 1,806,487,913 of CM062817.1, read as the reverse complement.
TTATATAAATATAACATTATCATTCACTTCCGCACATTCACGCACTTTGTTGTTATCTTTAACAACTTTTCTTCAAAAAGCCATAACTTCTTCATCTAAAAGCCGTTTTCAGAGTTTTTTTTTTAATAAGCCTAATTTTTTGAGAGCTTTCTATTGGAAGACTTAGTTTTAGCATCTACAACATTAGTAACTATTAAAATGGAAATTCATGCCAATTCATTCTTGACAGGACCAACTACTTCCAATGGTGGTCCTACATTGTGGATTTACTTAGAAGTAAAGGTCTTTACAGAATAGCCTCAGGCCAAGAAACAAAACTTAAAGATGAAGGTAAGGCAACCAAATGGGAAATAGGCAGGATCAAGCACATGGGTTGATATTGATGTCTATTTCTCCAGACCTTAGATTCCATATTGCAAAACTTGATACCCCTAATGAAGCAATGAAACAACTCGCTAAAGTTTTTGGAATAAAAAATGAAATTAGAGCCCATCAACTCGAAAATAAGTTTCTTACGTTGGACCCGAATAATTTTTCTTCCATTGAAGATTTTTTGTCCAAATCAAGACCCTTAGACTTCTCTTGTAATGTGCTAAGGTTAAGAAAGAAGATGGTAGCCTTATCTATTCAATTCTTAGTAAGTTGGGACCAGCCTGCTCTATGTTTGTTTCCACCTTCCATTCTACTAGAGAAACATTTATTTCTCAAGGACAAGAGTACAAGTCCCCCTCTTTTGATGCCTTTTGTGATTATTTAATAAGAGAACAAGAAAAACTCTTACATCTTGGTCTTCTTAATCTTGGAAACTCTTTTAAGAAAGCCTTAGTCACCTAACAACAACCAAATTCAAAGAATCCTAAGAAGTATCCTAAAAAGAATGGTCCTAAGCTAAACAAGGGTCCTAAGCAATTTCAGTCTCAAAATGAAAAATCATTTCAACAAAATGATAAGGACAATAAAAACAAAGGGAAGAAGACTGATAGACATTGCCACTTTTGTAATCGAGATGGCCACTTAGAATCCAAATGCTTTAAGAAGATGGAAGCCTTGGAAGCAATAATGAAGAAGCATAACATCCATTTGGAGCACTTTTCAACTTCAACTTCATCTTCAGGAATAGCACTTTCTGCATGTGGTTTTCAAGCATATAGGTATGGTTATGCACTAAACGTGTCTTTTTCTTCTCATTCTCATGGGTGGCTCATTGATTCTGGAGCTTCTTATCACATGGCCAAAAACAAAGCCATGTTTTCTTCTTTAAGTGATTGTAACAACAAAAATATATATGTTGGTGATGATAGATCTCTTAGTGTTGTAGCAACTGGAACTGTTCATCTAGACAATGGTCAATTTAATTATGTATTATGTGTTTCAACCTTATCCTGTAACCTTCTATCTGTATATCAGATAACTCATTCAAGTGAAGGTAAAACTGTTGAATTTTCACCTCACAATGTTGTAATTAAGGACCTAAGAGATCCTAAACAAATTTTAGCTATTGGAATTGCTGATGATTCTACAAGTTTGTATAAGTTTAACAACTTTGGATCATCACCTCTTCCCTCGGTATTTGTTGCTCATAATGATGAAGTGAGAAAACTTTGGCATGAGCGATTTGGTCACTTAAACTATCTCTTCCTTCCAAATCTATGTAAGAAAAATATGGCGAAAGGTCTTCCTATGGTATCTTGTAGAGATGGTGTTTGTTTTAGATGTCTACTCGGAAAACATCATCGGGATAGTTTTGAAAAATGTGCCTCTTGGCACGCCTCAACCCCTTTACAACTTTTGCATAGTGATTTATGTGGTCCACTTCTAGTTGTTTCATTCTTCGGCTACAAGTATTTCCTAACTTTCATTGATGATTTCTCTAGATGCACTTGGGTATACTTCTTAAAAGTCAAGAGTGAAATATTTAACATGTTCTTGGCCTTTAAGGCCTTTGTTGAAAAACAATTTGGACATCAAATTCTTAATCTAAGATCTGATAATGGCAGAGAATATGTTAACAACAAATTTATCAGCTTTTGCACTGAGAATGGAATTCAAATGCAATATATTGTTCCATATACTCCACAAAAGAATGGTGTAGCTAAAAGGAAGAGTCACACCTTAAAGGAAATGGCTAATTGTATGCTTCAATCTAAAGGACTTAGTCTTAATTTTTGGGCAGAAGCAATTAACTGTGCAAATTACATAGTAAATCATACTCCTACTAAGGTTTTAAATAATTTCACTCCAGAAGAAGCATGGAGCTCAATTAAACCAGATTTAAGTCACTTTTGTGTTTTTGGAAGTGAAGCATGGGCCCATATTCCAGATGAGAAACATAAAGCTTTAGAACCTAAGAGTGAAAAATTTATTTTTGTTGGATATTTTGAAGATGTCAAAGGATATAAAATTATTCCACTTAAGTCCAAAAATGTTATCATTAGAAGAGATGTAATGTTTGCTGAAAATATATCGGCCTACAAGCCTAGTTCGGCAGATGTGTCGCCTCTCTCTATTAATTCTACTTTTGAAAATATTTCTTCTTCAGATGATGATAGTGAGGATGAAAATCCTCCCCCACCTTCTCAAGATCCTCCTTCAGCTCCTCAGCTTCCAAAATGGGTTTGTGCTACTTAGGATGTAGCAGGTGCTCTTGTAGGTGATCATACAAATAAACGACGTACACGTTCTCAGTTCGATAGCGCCTCTTCTTTACTGGCTCAAGCTTTAGCGAATTATGATCCTAACACCTTTGCAGAAGCTTCAGGCCATCCATATTGGGACGCAACTATGAATGAAGAATATTGTTCATAATTGGAAAATGATACATGGGATCTTGTCCCTCTTTTAAAGGGACGAAAACTTGTTAGATGCAAATGGGTTTACAGAACCAAGTATGGACATATGGAAAAGTTGATAACCATAAAGCTCATCTTGTTGCTAAGGGTTTTTCACAAGTTGAAGGCATTGAATATATTGAAACCTTCTCCCTTGTTGCCAAAATGAACTCTATCCACCTTGTTCTTTCCCTTGTTGCCTCTTTAAAATGGGAAGTCCATCAGATGGATGTTATATCTGCCTTCTTACTAAAGAAATCTATATGGAACAACCTACTGACTTTATACAAATGGACTCCAACCTTGTATGTCGGCTTAAGAAATCCCTTTAGGGTCTCAAGCAAGCCCCTCGGTCTTGGTATGACAAAATGGATAGCTTTCTTTTAGATAATTGCTTTTCTAGGTGTCATTTTGACAATACTATCTACACTAAGAAAGTGGGTAAGTCTCTTATAATTCTTGTTCTTTATGTTGATGATCTTATCCTTACCAGTAGTGATCTCGACCTTATAAACTATGTGAAGTCCAAACTTAGAAAGAAGTTTGAAATGACAGACTTAGGATGCTTGCATTATTTTCTTGGTCCTTAATCATGCAATCCAAGGAAGGTATTTCCCTTTCCGAGTCCAAGTATGTCTGTGATCTTCTACGCCACTTTGACATGTAAGACTATAAGCCAGCCACTTCTCCCTTTCAATCTGGAGACAAACTTTTAGTCACTTGTACTTCCCCTGAAGTTGATGCTACCTTATACCATCAGCCTATAGGAAAACTTTTGTATCTGACCCATACCTATCGTGACCTTTCATTTATTGTAGGCCTTATTCCTCGGTTTATGCAAAACCCAAATGAAAGTCAATAGAAAGAAGCTAAAAAAATAATTCATTATGTTTGAGGTATAGTTCAGTTTAGGATTCATTACAATGCAGAAACATCTCCTCTATTGGTTGGTTTCATTGATTTTGATTGGGCTGGTGGCCCTAATGATCAGAAGTCTATTGCAGGTTATGTCTTCACTCATGGTTCTAGACCTATTACATGGGCTTGCAAGAAACAAAGTGCCATTTCTCTTTCTTCAACAGAAGGAGAGTATCATGGTGCCATAGAAGCTAGTAAGGAAGCCCTGTGGCTTCATCAGATCTTGTCAGAGTTTGGTTCTCAACAGCATCATCCGACTACACTTTGGTGTGATAATCAAAGTGCCATTCAACTATGCAAAGATCTAGTCCAACATCAGCGCAGAAAACACATTTAACTACACATGCACTTCATCAGAAAGCTCATTGATGACCATTTTCATGAAGTGAAATACTATTCAACCAATGATCAAGTTGCAAACATCTTTACAAAGGCTCTCATAGAGGCGAAGTTTACTAAACTTCAATTTATGGTTGGATTTGAGGAAGTTGTCACTAAGGGGGGATAGGCTCTAATGCCTCCTTCCTTCTACTATTGTGTCATATTTGTACATCCTTTAATCCTATCCTAAGTTGTTTGTAAGGGGGGATGTTAGGATATTTCGACACATAGGAAATAGTTAAGTATAACTTGGTTTAGAGTTACGTAAAGTGTGTTTCTTTACTATGTACATTTGTAGCTTACAATTCGACAATCATGATATGTTCTAGACATGAAGTGATCTGATGGTTCATTCTCTCCTCAGTATTACCGACACTTGATCTATGGCTTAACACTCGATTGGTCTATGATCTCTCCTTAAAGAGCATGGAGGGACATTTGTAGCGTGACCGTTCATGAGAGAAGTTTATGTAAATTTTCTTTCTTTTACTAATAAATTGTCTGAAGTGGCCACGTTGGCTTAGGTCGTGGACTGTTTCCCTCTTTCAGGGTTTTAACCACGTCAAGAATACTGGTGTATTGATCTGTGATCTATTTGTGAGCAGTGTCCTTTGGTGTTCTATCTAGGAACATACCCTGTAAATTCCTACATAAATTTGAACAATTCTCCATTTGAAAAAAACTATGTCTAGAAAACATTTACTAAGCTTTCTCTCAATAGAAATGCAAGCATATGGAAATAATCCCACCAAATCTCTTTCAAGATATAATTTGGTGTAAGTTCTCAAAGAGTTTCGAATATCCTCAAACACACATAAATGCCATTAATGTATTTTCAAATTAGGATGAGGAACCCACTCTAACAATTTAGTAATTACAAAGAGTGAGAATCAAAATTTAGAGGCTATGAAGTTATAAAAACGCCCTGGTTTTTCAAAACTAAAGACACTATTCAAAAACTCTTTCATAATAAGCATGATCAAAGATCTTAAGAAGAAAAAACTCTTTGGAAGGGAGATCCCATAATTCTCTATCTCACATGAACAAATCCATTCATATAAAGTGAACATAGAAAGTCAATGCCCATTAAATTAATAAATGACTCTACCATTTTCATATAAGAAATATAGATTAGTAATTTTCATTTAAAAAAATAAAAATAAAAATATTTATATAATAATTTTATTGGGCATTATAGAATCAAGTGTTTTTTCTGTGTTTTGCCACATGTGTTGAAGGACATCTTGAGGATCCATTATCTATGGTGATGCATCATTTGGTATAATGAAAATAGTGGTTCCAACTAGTGATATTAGAGCTAAAGGTCTTGAGTTTGAAGCACTCCTTTGATCATACTAGGGGAGAACGTTAGACATTGGATAATCCAACCGGTGTTTAACCTCCTCTCAAGGATTCATTAACTCTTGAGATGAATTTGTGTACTAACACCTACAAATTTTTATATAAATAGAATCTTGATTCCAACAAATATTTTTTATGCCTCTAAAAAAACATATAAAATATCTTATAAACATAAATAAAATATTATATTTTCTTCCTACAATTTAAATAATAAAGTACTCATAACAAAAATTTAAAAAATATATATAATTTTTTTTAACTTTTAGTACCACCTCTAAGAAGTAAATTATTCTTATGGACAAAGTTGAAATGGCTAAAAGTTTTTTTTGAAAATAATTATAATTTTGTTTATTAAACAAAATCATATTTCTAAAAAGTAAATTATTCTTATGGACAAAGTTGAAATTGATAAAAGTTTTTTTTGGAAAATAATTATAATTTTATTTATTAAACAAAATCATATTTTTAAAATGTAAATGGTACAATATGTAAGAGCAAGTCTAAATGGAATAACAGATAAGAGAGTGAAAATGTGATCAATAATTTTAAAACTCATAATTTCAAAATTTAACTTGCAATTAAAAAAATATTTATATTACTAAATCATTTCTTATTTTATAAATAAGCATTATTTTTTATTTTTTTTAATTTCTCTAAGTTCTTGAAAAACGATATATGAAATCTAATTATAAATTAAGATGTGGTACATCATGATTCATAAAGAGAAATAATTATGTAGCTAAATCAAGTGAATCATTTTCATGAAGTCATTTTGTTCTTCCACTTAAATAGGCTTTAGGAACAACTACTTCCTTGTAAGAGAAAAAATGGGAATCCGTGGCTTTGGTATTATTGTACGTTGTATTGGCAATCAATATGAGAGGTGTTGGAACACTTCGAAGACCAGAAGGGGAACTTTCGCTGTTCTTCCATTCACATGAAAGTAGAGATCAGAAACGTTCTCAATTTATTCGGGGTCTCCACTGTTCCCCTTCCAGGTGAGAAAGTTATGATATAGGCTGATATATTCTCCACCATTTATTTAATAAAAAGCTGCACAAAAGATTGTCGTCTTCCCTGTTTGAAATCTCGTCCACCGTTTAGTTGAAGCTGTACAAAAGATTCCAGTATCTGACCTTTTTTGTAATCCTCCCCACCATCTAGTTCCCGTATCTGGTCTTTGAAATCTTCGCTGGTTTTGTTTTTAAGGAATCTGTTCTAAAGATCCCAGTCTTTGGATTCTTTACAAAAGATTCCTCTCTTTGGATTTTTTCAGAATAGGTGAAGCAGCGGACTTGATATGAAGCACTCAAAATAAGGTTGCTATAGACTAAACTCCATCATTTGTTTTCCTCACATAAGATTTTCTTGAGTTGAAACGTAAGCAAGTCGGTGACGATGTCACTGTTATTGTTTTTTATATATTATTATCCTATAATTTTTCTGAAACAATAGTATAATTAAATATTTTATTAAAATTATATATATATATAAAATGAATATTAATTTATTTTAATTTTTATTTATTATAAATATTATTTTTTAGATATTACCATTATATAAATTTTGTTAAAAAAATTTGATGTTTGAGACTCATTTGTAAGATAAAGTATTTATATTTGAATATATGATTAATTATAAGGAAGCACATGTTCTTAATCCTTCAAACATTTTATTAGTGTCTCCTATTTAGGAGTAAGAGATGTAATTCTTTTTATGACTTTTTTTTAATTTTTATTGAGGGCCTAAATTGATTCTCAATGGAATATGATTAGTCTTAATGCTTATAAACGGTTGTAGTGTTTTAGGCTTGTTATGGTGCATTGACTTTTGATAAATTTTAAAAATTAGATTAGTGGCACCTCGCTCCCTCCCACCAATTTCCTAAAGATTTGAGACTATTCCAATTCTAATATGTTCCTCATTATTATTATAACATTAATTTATATATAAGAAAATTTTATTTAGCAAAATGGTCCATTACTTTTAATAAATTTAAAAGCTTATATTTGTGCCACGTCCCCACCCACCAATTTCGTAGGGATTTGAGATTATTCCAATTCTAAGAAGTTCCTCCATGTTAAATTCCTCATTATTATTTATCACATTCATTTACATATATAAGAAAATATATAACAAGGTATTTTACTATGTATTCACTACGGTGCAAATCAATTCCATCCATTTTGGTGTTAAGGTCTCCCTCAACAAGTTCGAAGATTAGATTGTGTACTCCAATCTTCTTCTCATGCTCGAAGAATGTGGGTTACAAGTTGTGAATGCTACATCTTCTTCGATTATTAACAAAGTTTTCCATACCATATATAACAAGGTATTTTCCTATAATCGTGCCAACGACTTACTTCTGTGCGTCCTTTATGAGTATCTAAACATACATATATTTGTAAGTTGTCACAGGTATGTGATAGTGGAAAATTTAACATGGACAACCTCTATGAGAAGTTTAGGAATTTGATATTGGATCACCAGGCTCACTTAGGGCCCTTGAATCTCAAGAGGAATATGTGTCACAACACAAATGAGGAGTACAAGTTTTGACCACCTTATGCCATGATGCCATGAATCTCCATGAGGTCAATTATGTCCCGCTATAAATTTAGTAACTCAATGTTGTTTAGATGTTAATGATTTGGAGGAGTGCTCTATGGAATATTGCTTTACATTTCAAATAAAAATGTATAAAAGTAGCTCAACTATGAATTTGGGTTGTCCTAGGTTTTCAGTGTAGAATTAGGTAAATTAGCATGAATGAATTTGTTCTCTAAAATTAGTTAGCAATCATTCAATAAAAAAATTTCAAATTGCAAGGATATCTTTTTTTTTTTTATTATTTTTAAGTTCAATATTGATCTATTTTAATCTCAAATCTAAGAACTGTTTAGAGTGATATAATTTCTTCTTCTGTAATTTTTTTTAAATACAAAATTAAAAAAAAAATGTTTGCATGTCAAAGATAAAATTGAAAGAAAAATATAGCTCAAATATAAAATAATAACATTAACTCAAATGGTTAAAAATGTTTTAACCATGAAAATTTATTTCTTTTCATTGTACACATAAGCTTACATTGAAGTGTTTTACTTAATATGGTATTGAAATATTTTACTTATGAAGTACACTATTTATATTAAAAATTTTCATCATGAGTTCCTCCATGATTAATAAATTATGAAATTTAGAAATTATGGTTGATGTTTTGAAATATATTTTTATTTTTAAAATTTGAAATACATTATATTGTAAATCAATTATAAGTAAAATAAATAAAGTAAAATATAAAATCGAGTTTTTTTTTTGTTTTTCTTTCTCTTAATTTAATTATAAATTTCTGAAATATATAATACATTAAAAAATTATAACCTTATAGATGCAAAATTCCATCAATAATGTTTCACATGTTATATTTTAAAAGAAATTAATATATTCAAATGAGATTACAGTAAATGAATTTATGAATTTAAAAATGTTTATTTGGTTTCATTTTATTTTATATGAATTTATTTTTAAAAAATTCATTATCTATATTCAATTTTTTTAAGACTTTGCCTTTGATATTTTTCATTAAAAAAAAAAACTATAAAATAATAATTTATAAACCATTTAAATTTAAAATAATAATTTATAAACAATTTAATTCCATTCATTTCCTTATCGATTTAAAATTGCATCAATAGTGTTTCACGTGTTATATCTTTTAAAAAATTAAAATATTCAAATGAGATTATAGTAAATGAACTTATGAATTTACAAATGTTTATTTCATTTCATTTTGTTTTATACGAATTTATTTTTGAAAAAATCATTATCTATTATTCATTTGTTTTTAAGCTTTTGCGCTATATTTTGAATATTGTTTTCACTAAAAAAATACTATAAAATAATAATTTTATAAACAATTTAATTCCTTTCATTACCTAAATGTTAGCATTCATGATGTATGTGAGATTTCTAATGAAATAATTCAAAATGGATTTGAGTATGATGTTTTTAGTGGCATGTGTTTATGCAAAAACCAAAACAACATCGCATTATGACAAACATTGTTGCAACATGACAATTTATCTAATACTCATTGTCACAATGTTACATTTCATTCCAATTTATTCATGTCACCTCTCAAAATTAATAAACATGGGGATTGATATTATAAATGCAAGGGTTTTAGAATTAATCCCTTGCGTTTATAATATCAATTCCTTGGGTTTATAATATCAATGCCTTCGGTTTATTAATCTAAGGGTTCATATTCCTAGGGTATAATACTATTCATAGGGTTTATAATATTACTCTTAGGTTTTAATATAAATCCCTTGGGTTTACTATCATGATCATCCATGGTCAATGATGGTCCAATGTTAGGATGGGCCAAATATTGTCTCAATATGAAAATCAACCATAGACAACCATGGTTGAATGCCGCATTCTCACAAAGATCGTCTCAATATGAAAACCAATGATGGTAAACCATGTTGATTTTAGGGTTTATAATACTTATCTTGGGGTTTTTATACCTTGGGTTTATAATATTTATTCCTTGAGTTTAATATTATTCCCTTGGGTTTATAATCTCTTGGATTTTTAGTATTAATCACTTGGGTTTGTGTTAGGTCCCTATACTACTAGTGTAGCCTCTTATTGTTATTGTTAGTGTAGCCCCCTTATTGTTATTGTTATGCCCATGCAGCCCCCATATTGTTATTATGTTGCCCCATAGAAGCTCACTATTGTTATTTTTGTTCACTTACATTATTATTGCTATGTAGGCTCTCATTATATTGAGACCCGTTAGACTCCTATATATAGAAAATAGGTCTTGTCATTTGTATGATCCAAGAATTGTTCATTTACGTAATGTAATGGAGGTTTCCCCCTCGAAAACTATAATTTCAAAGTGGTTGATCTATCCTTTTGTGAGTTGGTTGCATAAAATTTGGTATTAGAGCTTTGGATTCTAGGGTTTCACTGCTTCAAACAGGCCATCGTGGAATTTTCACTATAACGTTTTTTTATGAAGCTTCAAAAGTTGAAATTGCAACCACGTGAACTGCACTTGTGGTGAAATTCGTTTACGAATTGTAGATTTTGTCTCACTATATTTTTGGAGATATGATCCAAGGAAGTTAGGCTTTTTTCAGGCTCCACAATTCCATCTCAAAGAGGTGACCTGGGGAAAATCCTCATAACTCTCTCTATTGGCATCGGATTTGAATTTCGTCAAAAGTGACAGAAGGGGGATGGAATTTAGTTTTTCGGGAATTATTTTCAGGGCCGAAGGTCGAAGAAATGACAACGTGGCACTCCGTACAGGTTTGTTATACTAAACAAGTCTATAATGAGGTCATCGTGGGAGATTGGGCATAACTCTTTCTTGAAGAATTCAATATTGGTCTTACTTGTTGGGTTGGAAATAAGACTCATAAGGATACTACAAGATGAAATTTTAGATCCTAGAGATGTGCAATTATAGAGATACAATAGTTGTAATATTTAGCTCCTAAAAATCAAGAAAAATGTGTGTAGTTTTTAAATTTTTCATAACTTGTATTTTAAAAATCATGTTGAAGTGATTCAAAGGGCATAGTAAAGCATAAATATCATTGTTTGACCTAAAAATGACTCGAAGTAAGAAAATGGAAACACACAGTAACAAACCAGAAAGCTCTACTATGATGCATGAAGACGAGGAAGAAATGCAACCTGATATATAAAAATTATGAGACCAAGTGCAACAAATTTCCCTTTCGCATAGAGTAACCAAAAATGAAATGGAAGCTAAGGTGGATGGTTTTAAGAATGATTTAAAATAAGACATGGAAGGTTTGAAGGATGGATTAAAAGCAGACATGGAAGATTTGAAGGATGGTTTAAAAGAAGACATGGAAGGTTTCAAAGAAGGTTTGACAAAGTTTCTAAAAGAAATGCTTCCTTATGACGAAAATATATTAGATGAAGCTCATGATGAGAAAACAAGAAATGTTAATCATGATTTTATAGACTCTAACATTTGATTTATGACCCACCATATTCCAAAGATCAACATGAGGAAGTTTAAGGGCAAGGATCCAATAACATGGATACTATAGATGGAGCAATATTTAGATTTCCATAATGTCCAACACACACAAAAGGTACACATTTCAACTTTATGTTAATAACCTAATAAATTTGTATCGTATCGATGGATTTGTTACCGTAAACTGCTTGTCACTTGGTCAATTTTTATGGAGGAAATGATAACACATTATGAGGATATAAAGAGCAACACCTTCTTTAGTCAATTGATAAGTCTCAAACAAAAGGGTTCAATGGTGAAGCATATTGATGACTTCCAAAATTTGAATATAAGGGTAAATTATATTCAAGAGGAACATAGGATTGATGTATTCATAGGGACTTTAAAGGATAGCATCCAACATGAGTTTCACTGTAACACCCTCGTCACACATATACCCAAGTAACAAGCCATTTTGGATAAACATGCGACGAGAGGCTATTATGATTGGATTTGACCTCCTATGTGACCTTAAGGAAGTTGAATCAGTAGAACACATCAACCAACCTAGCCACATTAGCAACAAAAATCTTAAGAGACATGTCAGCCACTCAGACATCCTATCCCTGGGTCCCACTGATGTTTTGGACATCTTAAGCCTCAGTCACTCTCACGCTATAGGCATGACAACATCTAGAGACATAATTTTCTAATGTTATGCCAGTGACCTCAGTATTTGAGCCACTTTTTTAGGCCCAAACCCCAGGACACATCCCAGAATGGAATGATAAATTAGGAGCAATAAAATAATAGGGAAATAATGATGCAAAAGAAATAAGTTTAACAAAACCTTAATCAGATCCCTACTAGCCATGACAGGCATTTCATCAAACATGTCGCAAGCATGAAGTCTACAGGTGTAACCAATATAATTAAACATAGGGATCTTGTACTTATCTGAGAATCACTAAGAACCATTGTTCCCTCATGCCATTTGTTGCATTACCATCTATTTGGCCACAGGTACATTATCCATTCATTTACAAGAAAAAGCATACTGAGAGCCATACATAACTATTTTCATAAAGCACACATATGACCAACATAATAAGAACTTAAATACTCATGAAAGTACAACTACATACACCACATATAAACCAAAAAAATACTCATATAAATACAAGGAGAAATAACCTTTCAATAATGACACAAAAACCAAACCCGAGATGGGACTTCCACGTTTCACCCGACCATAGAATGGATGAGCCAAATCTCTCTTCATCCATACACCCCCATTCCATATTCCAAGCATGAATGTGGGACTCAACCAAAAGAACCAATAAGGGCATACTGAGGCTAAACCACCTCACCCTCATCAATAAAAACCAAGATTTACTATAATCCATCCCAGAACACTAGGAAAACACAACGAACACATCATAATAGGCTTTACTGTGATCTCCACCTGATCACTAGGACAAACAAGCATGGATGCCACTAGATTTTTCCACCTACACTATGAGGAATTTTCTTGTCTCCTAGTTTCTTAGGCTTTACCGCAATCCAATCTGAGATCACTAGGCCCTAAGCTGAGAACCACTCTGCAGGCTTTACCTCATATCCAAAACCTGGGATTAATCCCAACGGAGAGAAAACCACCTCTTGGATTTACCTTATATCCTGCCATTGAGCGGCAAGGACTCTTAGGCCCACTGAGGCAACACAATCCTGGCTTTACCACAACCCATAGTCTGGATGAGGGGTCACTAGGCCAGTGGATTTACCATGATCCACATGCTGATTTAGGGACCATGAGGCCATGTGTTATATCATTCGGAGTTCTATCCCACTCAGCTTCAAATCCATCCAACAATCTAGCTCAACCAAAACATGAGAACCCCATCACACCATGACTATTCGGAAATGGAAAGGCTAGGCAGAAAACATGGCTACACTTGAAAAAAACCATGCCCATATCAAAAGAACCACATGCAATCCTATGCATGCCAAATATATAACGGAAAATACACATAGAAGTCGATACTTGCAATGAAGCCTGCTATAGCAGCTTGATCCTTCCTTTTGTTTCTTGATATTATCTTCCTCTTGCCTTCTTTTCCTTTCTTGCTCCAATGTCAAAGTTCTCCAAGAAAACTCTAAGTGTCCAATAGTGAGAGAGAGAGAGAGAGAATAATGAGAGAGCTCCAAAGTTGAACTAATTAAGCTTGCCAAGTGACCTCATAAGCCTTTCTATCAATGAGGCCTCTATTTTCTCCATTTTCCATCATTTTCCTTCAAATTCCTCCTCACATGAAACCTGTGACCTTTCACCTCCCTTTTCTCATAATTTCCATTATTTTCATAAATAAATGTCCAAAAAATGTCATTTTTCCTTTCCATAGCCTTAGCCATTGCCTTTGTCAATTTCCTTAGGCATAAACAACCAAATGAACACCTAAACTAGGATGTCTTGCCCAACATTAAGCTTGGAATACATGTCCCTTCCATCATGGTCTTATATATTTTTACATGGAATTTTTACCAAGGATGTTACAAAACCCTCCCCCTTGGGGGAAAACCATCCTCGATGTCCAATGAAACCTATAAAATACAAGACTACTGAAAACAAAACATACTATCTATGGAGCTTTATAACACAACTTGTTGCAGTATTGATAATGATGATTTTCATAAAACATGACAAACATATCACTTACTAGAGCTTTATAACACAACTCAAAACATACTACCCATGGAGATTTATAACACAACCTTTTGCAATATTGATAATGACAATCTTCATAAAACATGATAAACATATCACTTACTAGAGCTTTATAACACAACTCATTACGATATTTACAATAACCACATATACACATATGCACATCTGCTAAACTAGAAAAAAAAGGAGAATATAATGTCAGTATCAAACAATAAAGGAATCTAGAGGATCATGCCTCCACTCTCAAAGTAATACTAGGATTCACCTCCTTCCGAGGAAGTCCGGAATCCACTCCCGGAGTCAAAGTTGCATCCAATATCTAGCGCTACAATTTTGCACCACTTGTCCTCTCAATGAATAGTTATTGGCTCATTGTTCTAGGGTGAACAACCAATGCGCATCTAATTCCATCTGGCAATGCTAATGACAAAGCAAAAATATCCGCTACCTTCGCTTCTCTGCTACATAGTCCCTCGAGAAATCTGGTCATCCCCTTCCATGTGGTCACTCACCTTCCAAGTTCCCCAGAATCACCTAACCTGGGCGATCCATCCCTTGGCAAGGATTCCTCGCATTGGAAGATGTGAAACCAAGGCATAGACCTACCTAAAAACCATCATACCCATCATAACATGTTCATGGAAATCAATGGAAACTATTGGGTACCAGTGTCCCATAATGGCCTTGCTCCTCAGGTGCTTACCAACATATTGCTGCATGTTCCAATTTCTTTCACTGCTTCTGCTAATTCTTGTAGTCAATTTCAACCACTCAATCGGGTGTGTTCATGCATTAATGTTCCAAGAACATAAGTTCCATTAGATTCAAATAGATTGAAATAACTCAAATCATACCTCATTGGTAGTTTGTCAATAAGGTACACTTCAAATCTTGTTTGCTTCCTGTCACAACAAGTTAAACTAATGTTTTTAATCAAAACATCATGTATAAACATATCACATCAGGTTAGATCAAAACACAACCATTATAGATCAACATCATAAATAACATGTAACCATCATAAACCAAAATCATATATCACATGTAATCATCATAAACCATAATCATAGCTCACATATAATCATCATATACCATAGTCATAAATCACATGCATAATAAAACTGAAATAAAATTTTGATATTTATCCTGTCATCAATCCTTAGCTTCTACCTTTGTATTTACTCCGTATGCACTCTGGATTGGTTTCCATCCTATACAAACATGTAGTGACTTCTCCTCAACCATGTGGACATACATAGTGTGTGCATCACACACACACAACTACACACATCATAATACATGCATCTACAATAGTATCACTTGTACCACATGTAGACAATCCCACCTGTACACTACAACCACCTGCATAATGTGTGCACAACATCACATGTACATGACATTAGTTGCACCATGTGTACAGAATGCCACATGCACACTACACCACTTTACAACATGTACATACTACCACATGTACACAGTACCACACTCATGACATGTACGTGACACCATATGTACACCATGCCACATGAACAACATGTACACAACACCACCTGCACACAACACCACTTGTACAATATGTACACATCACCACATGCTCACAACACCACTTTTTACAATCATGCACACAACACCATATGCACATAGTGCCACATGTACAACATACACGTAACATGACTTGTACATAGAACTGCATATGCAACATGTACATAACATCATATTTACAGGACACTGCATATGAAATAGTACCACACATCGAAAACCATAATGTATTTACTAAAAAACCATGCTTCTAGTGTCTTATCCATGCTTGTCCCAACATATCGCAAACCACACTGTTTTCATTTCGCTGTTGTATCCCTCGATATAACTTGTCCATAGCATAGACATAATATAATCACATAATATCAACTCATAAAAACGTGATAATAACCTCATATATTTTTTAGGGCTACTCCTCCCCATTGATTCCTTGTAATACTAGGAACCACTTCATGTCATTCGCCTGCATAAGTAATCGTTCCTCCACAAGAATGATTCTTGATGACCCTGTCAGATAATGACATAGATACATGGACACAAACATACATATATATATATATATAAACATTAGTATAAAAAAATCATGGTCCTTTTAGACAAATACATACATACACACATATATATACATATAAATGTTAGTGTTATGTTGATGGTGTTCGACCCGCCAACATGTCAAGGGGATCTCCCCAGTAAGAAGTCCCAATTAGACCTCAGACTGTCTGGTGTAGGAGTCCTAGTACTGGGTCATATGGTAATGCCTTGACCGCAATATCGTAGAAAGGAAAGTAATATAACTATGTCAGTAGCAAGGGTGTGACCTCTGCAGTGAGTCAAGGAAGTTGTATGAGAGGTTTATAACACAGGCAGGTTGAGATGAGTGCGCCCCTTAGAAACCTGTAAGTGTACTCAGTTGGGAAGGGGACACACGAGTGAAGAGGCATCACAAGTTGGAAATCAGGCCAGTTCGACAATCCAAAGTGATGGTTTAACCAAGAACACATTTGCAACAAGATTCATATAATTTCATACAAAAGTGTTCATACAGAACTACGTAAGTTAAACAACATATATCGCTAAAGCAACCAAACAATCCAACTACAATAACAACATATGCATGAAAACATGTTGTCTCTTATTATATAAATAAGTGTAAGTTCCAATCATACTATACATCGATGTAAACCTGCTTGCCCCAATAGTGGAACGCTACAGCCACATCCACCTACTCCTCCAAAGAGATGAACTAGCTCCGTGCAGTGGGGAAGCCAATGCGCATTACAATATTGTCTAAGATCTTTCCAAGATAGTCTTATTAGAAGCTTGGCTGACCAAAAGCCTCTACAATGAGTTATGAGCGACTATTTATAGCAAAGGGTGGGGTGACCTTTGACATTCCCCTTTGTGACAGTTCATCTACCCTCATGACCCTTCATCTACTCTATGACTATTACATCCAACTATTGACACTTGACATGACGTTCCATTACAATGCACATGTACTCATGTGACACAACATGGCTTGAGCAAGCCATGCAAGACATCACTGACACTTTGTCCATTGTGATGAGACCAACTCTTTGGAATGCTTGTGATGGTGAAGGTAGTGAGTTGATGCCAAGCTTGGTCATCCGTGATGGTGTGCATGCATCTCATGGTGACATCTTCCTGAACTAAACTCTTACCTCTATTGCAACTAGTGCATTGGTTCAGCTCCTTCATCCAACTTGTCTGCTAACATGTGCATGGTCTTCTTGGGTGTAGCTGAACCGACAACACACTGATGCATAGTGTCTGTGCTGATATTAAAGTGTGTGCTGGTGGTCATGCACATCAACTTGCTGAAGTACATGTTCAGCTCCAGTTGGACTTGCTTCATGTCTTCGCCTTGGTGAGTGTGGTGAATGGGTTGGATTGCATGCATGTGCACAATGACATGCATGTTACTGAACCTTTTACATGTGATCAACAAAATTTCTCACCATGTCTGCTCCATGGTAGCTGCTGGGATCGTTCTTTAATTTGTACGGGCACAATTTCATCTGTGAGTGCATGTTGCTCCCACTAATATTCCTGTTCCTACTTTAACTCCTTCGTCTATTTGTACAACTTCATGTTCTTCCTTGAGTTGCTACTTCAGCACATTCAAATCCTTCTTTGTTCCATTATCTGTCTTCATGTGATCCTCATGTCATGCCATCACCTCATACCCTGAGTCTCCAAAGTTACTTTCATCATCAGTGGATCTGTTTGGTCTTGCAACTTTGTTCCACCTTTGTGTTGTTAACAACCTTCCTCTTTCATTCACTGCATTCATTGTGTTCATTGTATTCGATGCATTTGCTGCATTCGTTGTGTTCACTCCATTCGTTGTATTCACTGCATTCGTTTTGTTCGCTTCATTTTTGCGATCGGTATGTTTCCTTCAGCTGTTGTTCATGATGCTACTCATTGTGATATTTTTGTGTTCTTGTCTACAAACATCTTGATATCTTCGTGAGTAGGCAAGCTCATAGACGTTTGATTGACTGCATCTCCAGGTGTGCTCTGAATGGTGTCTTCAACTCTGCCCTCTTGGAAACCATTGTACCTACACTACTGAGAGGCAGATAAACACCTGCAATTCCTAGAGATATGGAAACACTCATGGCAAGAAATTTGTCAATTGAAAACCAAAAAGACCTTAAGAACTGAATTTCAACATACTTGTCTGATTGATAATGAAAGTTGCGCAATTTTAGCTAGGAGTTCGGGAGATTGAATGCCAAGACTGCGAAAGGCACATTCTGGGCTGCTGGGAGACTAGTTGACTGCTGGAACTACACAATGCACAGTCCATTCTGGCTGCTGACTACTAGAATTGCGTAATGCACAATCTCAGCTGGCTGGCAATGGCACAAGCTCAGTGACTACATTATGCAATTTTCTGGGCCAGTAGTCACTGTCCCTTAGAAATGCACAAAACATTCCTAGAGAACAATGTCTGGGTGGAAATGCACATTTCTGGAGAGGAAGACAGAGCCTTCCTTTGCTAGATTGCACAATGCTATCTTAGTGAAGGTAGAGTCTGGACCAAGGTTGGTCCAACTCGCTGAAGGGCAACTTAAAGCAAATATGGCAGTGGGTGAATGGTGACACTTAGTGAAAGTAGAATTGATTGAGAGTGCATGCAAACATGAATGAAAGATTCAATAAATGGAACAACATGCGTTTGGGTGAGCTGAGTCACTGAATCGGTTACCGTTCGTGCAAAATAGTTTCATGCATGTGACAGCAGTGAGATGTCAACGAAAATTGAAATAGTGTTAGGACAAGCTAGTATACATGTAAATGACAACAATTGTTCAAAGAAATCAAGAAAACAATACTCATACACACGAAAACATGAAAAACAATAGAAATGCAACACAATGCATGTGAAGCGGGCTTAACCCAAAACAGCTGAGCAGAATGTGCCAAAAGCTCCTAGATGTGATGTGGGATGTCAAGGCTGCAAGGTTGATGTGAGGAATGAGTTCTGCAGTGTCTGGTTGATGAGTTTTGATAACATTGAGGTTGTGACATGCATGCCACAAATCTAGGGGCAGCGACTCTTAGTGGGAGGTATCTGAAATGTCCTTGCATGTAACCTGCAACTGCTAAAAATAGATCCTTGAAACAAGGGATGCCTTTGCATGCTACCTTGGGAGAAGTAGCCCATGCATGCAAGTTTGTTTCGCTCGGTCCCGGAGGGAACCAGTCAACTCAGCTACACATGAAAGGGGTTGTTTGACTGCTAGGAGAAAATGCACATTTTTGGCTAGGAGTTGGGCTGGCTTCCCATAAGATTTGTGCAATTTCTAGGTAGAGAAGATGTCTATTGCCCAGATTTGTGCAAATTTTGGGCTGAGAAGCCCTGCTGGGGAAAATTGCGTAATTTTCTCTATGAGGGTTGACTTGCAGAATTACACAATTATGGAGCCCAGTAGGCTGGCAGATAGGTTTGCCCAATTTCTAGAGGGAAGGTTGGTTTCCCACCAGAATTACGTAATTTCTTGGGGGAGCTTCTCAGCCTGCATCTAGACCAAGTCTGGGTGAACAACCTTTGAGGTGAATGCATTAAGTTGTGATCGACAGGCTGACTTTGTGCAAGCAAAACACTGAGGCTTGTGAACTTGATGATGTAGGACAAGCTACTATGAAAAGTTGGAAGGGAGGCTCCAAAACGAAGCTAAGGAAAACTTTTGGAGGGTGGTTCTAGCTGCTACAACACTTCGCGACACACTGGTAGAACTCCAGCTCTCCGGATCCTTGTTCGTCAAATGCAAGTCTAAAACCTCTAAAGGTACTGTTCAGCTCTCAACTCATCTTGGCTTCACACTAGCTTGATTGTAAGATGTAGCATCTACCAAGATCTTGGTCGATTGACACACATTCCAAGGCAAGGTAGCACATTTGTTTCAATTGGGGTTGAGGGGTATATTGGTGCACAAGCAGTATAGTCGTCAGAGTCTTAGTTTCATCTTTGGTGTTGCTCCACTGGTAGCGGCCCTCAATAGTACCCCGATGGAGTCACATAGGAACACAAGCATGGCTTCACTGCTAGTGAGCCTAGTTAGTACCCCGACAGAGTTACTTACATCACCTCCCTGTGTAGGAAGCCTTTCTCTTCTTTTGCCTTATTCATTTTCATTTTGAATCTTTTGAATTTTTCATTTTTTCATTTTTCATTTTTTCAACAGTGCATAACACTCATTCATTTCAAAGGCGAAAGAGGGATCCCAACTTATTGAGAGTAGAAGAGGTTTTTCCAATAGACAAGTAGTTTATTGCATCTCTAACATGCCTATTAAGGTTTTCCCCATCACCTTACTCTACTTGACTGAGCTGACAAGGGTTAACCCATAAACAACTTAATAGAGAAGGTGACACTAGTTAGCATGCAAGCGTTGTGTTTTCACCAAGGTTCACTTCGAACAATACATATTTTCCTTTGATGTATCACAGACTAAAAGTAACAAGTTCATCATATAGAGGCAGGATGATAGATAAGCAAGTAGTGATAGTTGCACAAGCCCCCTTATACTTCACCTCGCTCGTTTCAAGAGTCATACATGGTTTCATGCAAAACTAACCTACGAACGAAACAAGTGAACGAACAAACAATAAAGCAAAGGAAGAGTAGAAGTGAAAGTGAAAGCAAAGCAATTAAACAAACAACCAAGAAAACAAAGAAACAAACAAAGAGAGTAAGAAAACAAGCATGCAAGAAAACTGACTAAACGAAAACACTACTCCTACTCCTACACTAATAGTGCATGGGCCTGATCACGTGAAGTGATATTTCCAATACAACCACTGGCGGATTTGTTGACCCATGTTGGTGAAGTCCTGGTCCATGAGCAACCCAACTGTGTGAACTAGCAAGCAAGAAAGATATAACAATGAAGACAAACACACTTAGTGTTTGACAGTGCCCACAGGACATAAGTGAGTGCAAGTTCATGACCAGCAGTCCATGGACTTATCTTGCTGTTCTGTGACACTGTGTGCAACTTTGAAGAACAAGCACACTCTTGACTGAGACATGCAAGCAAACAAAAGAAACAAAGATAAGTTGTATTATACACGTGTGCTTGCAATGTAAGATTTCTCCAATGCATGAGCGATGTGATCATGCAGTTTGAGTGGAGGAAGTGTGATCTGTGTGTGAGATGGATCTTCAATGCATACAGATGAGCGATGAGGAGCCTTGGGTGATTGAACAGTTTCATGATCAGAAGTGAGACTAACCCGAAGAGAGTGAGTGTCTGACATAACCATCAACTTGGGATGAAGTGCCTCGACAGCCTTGGGTGTTTCAACTTCATCATCAGATAGATGATCATAAATCAGTGGCTTTGAAAGATCAACTATGATAGAGTCATGATCATGATCAAATATAGAAATAAATGGATCACGACCGCCACGATCAGAAAAATCAATGATTTCATCGGCATCCTCATGATTAGATGAATCAAACAAAGGGGTAGATGAAAATTTGACAAGCTCATCCTTTGTATTTCCAGAAAAGACAGATGAAAGATCAAGTGGATTTTCAATGAATAGCGTATCCTCTCCATTGTCGAATGATGGACCAACATCCGGTGAGTCCTGCAAGTGATCAACAATGGGTGCATCCATGGGGGAAAAGCTCACCAAAAATGTTAGGAAAGAATGGAGGGGGCTCGGACAGAAGGGAGTCCTCCTTCGCCGAGTGTTGATGCTTAAGCTCCCACTCATACTCTTCATGAATGACAAGACATGTTGGTTGTGCAACACCGACTCCATTGATGGGTTGTTCCTCGTTCACAACAAGTGAAGAGTATGTAATGGATGAACACACCGCAATATCATCTGGAGGAACACCCAAGTGCGAAGACGGGGGTCGTAGAATAGAAGGCATATGAGAACTTGAAGGAATCACAACCAAATATGCGCGAAAATTTAGTGAAGTGATGTTGGGAGAATGTGAAAGATGAACAGGTGTGTGAGCATGATCTTCAACATCACTAGGCAGTGGTGGAGTTGTTAAATACGAGGAAGTAGGAGAGTTAGTCGAGATAGTGACCACATCCACGTGATATAACACAGCTCCATCAATGAACATTGTTGAGTGAGGCATGATCTCAATATTCTTCTTGGAATGGACAGATTTCTTAAGACAATACTCGAACAGTCCCAAAGATAGGAAAATTTCATCTAGCTCCTCAGAGCTTGAAACTTCTAGTCACGGAAGCACTGCCAAAAATCAATAACCGATCATGTGGAGCCTTCCATTGCTGTAACAGTTTTCAGTCAGGATGGTCTGGATTGAAATGATAGAAAGTGTCTTCAATGAGATCACAAAAGTGCTCAAGTGAGTGTACGTTGTCAGCCGGTAGGCTTAGTAGCCATCGAGGTGGAGATTTGTGAAGTGTGTGTGCAAGAAGCAAACTGGCCTATTCGTGAGAACACACATCTTCGTCATGAAGCATGGAAAGAAAGTCATGTAAGTACTTAGGTCAGGACACTTCACCTTCACCATCATATGTGTAAGTGGACAAGAGATCGAAAAAATCGACGTGATGGAGACATCTTCACAATTCGAAAAACATCGTGGAGCGAGAAGAGTGCAAGGATCCATGAAAGGTATGAAAAGGCGCAAAACTAGATGAGAGGACAAAGCTTGTCATCTGGCCCTCCTTCTAGTGCCATAAATGTTGGTAGTGCTGCACCCACCAACATGTCAAAGGGATCTCCCTGGTAAGAACTCCCAATTAGACCTGAGACCGATTGGTGTAGGAGTCCCAGAAGTGGGTCGTATGGTAATTCCTTGACCATGATGTCACATAAAGGCAAGTAAGATAACTCTGCCAGTAGCAAGCTGTGACCTCTGCAGTGAGTCAAGGAAGGTGTATGAGAGGATTCTAACATGGGTTGGTTGAGATGAGTGCGCCCCTTAGAAACCTGTAAGTGTACTTAGCTGGGAAGGGGACACACGAGCGAAGAGGCATCACAAGCTAGAAAGCAGGTCAGTCCAGCAATCCAAAGTGATGGGTAAACGAACAACACATCTACAACAAGATTCATATAATTGCATAGAAAATTGTTCATACACAACTACGTAAGTTAAACAACATACATCACTAGAGCAACCAAAATAATCCAACTAAATAACAACATATGCATGAAAATGTGTTGGCTCTTATTATATAAAGAAGTGTAAGTTCCAATCATATAATACATCCATGTAAACCTACTAGCCCCAATAGTGGAACATTAAAACCACATCTGCCTGCTCCAAATATATGAACTAGCTCCGTGTAGTGGAGAAGCCAAGGACTGTTACAATACTGTCCAAGCTCTTTCCATGATAGTCTTATCAAATGCTTGGCTAACCAAAAGACTCTACAATGATTTATGAGGGACTATTTATAGCAAAGGGTGAGGTGACCCTTGACATTCTCCTTTGTGATAGTTCATCTACCCTCATGACTCTTCATCTACTCTATGAGCGTTACATCCAACTATTGACACTTGACTTACACTTGACATGACGTTACATTACAATGCACATGTACTCATGTGAGACACATGGGTTGAGCAAGCCATGCAAGACATCACTAACACTTGGTCTGTTGTGATGAGAGCAACTCTTTGGCATGCTTATGATGGTGAAGGTGGTGAGTTGATCCCAAGTTTGGTTGTCCGTGATGCTGTGCACGCACCTCATGGTGACATCTTGCTAAAGTGAACTCTTGCCTCCGTCGCAACCGGTGCATTGGTTCGGCTCCTTCATCCAACTCATCTGCTAACATGTGCATGGTCTTCTTGGGTGTGGTTGAACCATAAACACACTGATGCATAGTGTTTGTGCTAATCTTCAAGTGTGTGCTGGTGGTCATGTGCATGAACTTGCCAAAGTACATGTCCATCTCCAGTTGGACTTGCTTCTTGTCTTCGCCTTGGTGAGTGTGCTGAATGGGTTGGATTGCATGTGTGTGCACAATGACATGCATGCTATTGAATGTCTTGCATGCGATCAACAAAACCTCTCACAATGTCTGCTCTGTGCTAGCTATTGGGATGGATCTTTAACTTGTACGGGCGCAGTTTCATCCATGAGTGCATGTTGTGCCCGCTGCTATTCATGTTCCTGCTATAACTCATTCGTCTATCTGTGCAACTTCGTTTTCTTCCTTTAGTTTCTTCTTCGGCACATGCAGCTCATTATTTATTCTATTATCTATCTTCATGCGATCCTCATGTCGCGCTGTCACCTCATAGCATGAGTCTCCAAAGTTGCTTGCATCATCAGTGGATCTGCTTGATCTTGCAACTTTGTTCTGCCTCTATGTTGTAAACAACCTTCCTCTTGCATTCGCTGCATTCATGTGTTCATTGTATTCACTGCTTTTGCTGCGTTCGTTGGATTCGTTGTGTTCACTGCATTCAATACGTTCGTTGAATTCATTGCATTCGGTATGTTGCCTTCAATTGTTGTTCATGATGCTACTCACTGTGATATCTTTATGTTATTGTCTACGAACAACTTGATATCTTCATGAGTAGGCAAGCTCATAGACATTTGATCAACTACATCTCCAAGTGCTCTCTGAACAATGTCTTTGACTCTGCCCTCTTGGAAACCATTGTACCTGCACTGCTGAGAGGGAGATGAACACTTGCAATAGATGGAGATGTTGCAACACTCATGGAAAGTTATCTGTCAGTCGAAAACCAAAATGAACTTGAGAAATGACTTTCAACATACCTGCATGACTCATCATGAAGGTTGCGCAATTTTAGTCGGGAGGTCGGGACACTAACTGCTAAGACTGGAAAAGGAACAGCCTGGGCCGTTGGAACTTTGCAATGCACAGTCCAGTATGGTTGCTGACAATTAGAATTGCGCAATGCGTAATCTCAGCTGGCAATGGCTGCAGGCTCAGTGACTGCATTGCGCAATTTTCTGGGCTAGCAGTCACTGTCCCTCATAAATGTGCAAAAAAATCTTGGAGGATAGTGCCTTGGTAGAAATGCACATTTCTAGAGAGAAAGATAAAAACTTCCTTCCCCAGATTGTGCAATGTTGTCTTAGTGAAGGTAGAGTCCAGATCAAGGTTGGTCTAACTCGCTGATGAGCAACTGAAAGAAAATATGACAATGGATGCATGGCAACACTTAGTGAAAGTAGAAGTGATTGAGAGTGCATGAAAACATGAATGAAAGATTCAATAAATGGAACAACATGCATGTGGGTGAGGCGAGTTGTTGAATCAATGACCATTCGTGCAAACCAGTTTCATGCATGCGACAACAGTGAGATGTCAACGAAAACTGAAATAGATCTAGGAAAAGCTAGTAAACATGTAAATGACATCAAGCGTTCAAAGAAATCAAGCAAACAACACTCATACAAGAAAAAAAACACAAAAAGCGAGAGAAATGAAACACAAGGCATGGAAAGTAGGCTTACCCCAAAACACCTGAGGTGAATGTGCCGACAACTCCTAGATGTGATGTGGGATGTCATAGCTACAAAGTTGATGTGAGGAATGAGCTTTGCAGCATCTGGTTGATGATTTTTGATAACATCGATGTTGTGACATGCATGCCACAAATCTAGGGGAAGCGACACTTGGTGGGAAGTCTCTGAAATGATCCTTGCATGTAATCTCCAAATGCTAAAAATAGATCCCTGAAACAAAGGATGCCTTTGCATGCTGCCTTGGGAGAAGCAACCCATGCATGCAAGTCTATTTTGCTCAGTCCCAAAGGGAACTAGTCAAATTAGCTACACATGCAAGAGGTTGCTTGACTGCTATGAGAAAATGCACATTTCTAGCTGGGAGTTAGGCTGGCTTCCCAGGAGATTTGTGCAATTTTTGGGCAGAGCAACTAACTGTTGCCTAAATTTACGCAAGTTCTGGGCTGAGTAGCCCTGCTGAGTAAAATTGCACAATTTTCTCTCTGAGGGTTGACTAGCATAATTGCACAATTCTAGAGACCAGCACGCTGCGAGATAGGATTGTGCAATTTCTGGAGGGAAGGTTAGTTTCCCTCCAAAATTGTGAAATTTATTGGGTGAGCTACTTAGCCTGTAGCTGGACCAAGTCTGGATGAATACCTTGTGAGGTGAATCCATCAAGCTGTGATCGACAAGCTGCCTTTGTGTAAGCAAAACACTGAAGCTTGTGAACTTGACGAAGCAGGACAAGCTACTGTCAAATGTTCGAAGGGAGGCTCCAAAACAAAGCTAAGGCAAAATTTTGGAGGGTGGTTGTAGCCGCTACAACATGTTAATAATCATGATCCATGACAACCCTATCAAACATGACATAGATACACACCTACATGTATATATATATATATATATCTATATATATATATATATATATATATATATATATATATATATATATATATATATATATATATATATATATATATATATATATATATATATATATATATAAACATCAGCATAATCATGATCATAACATAATTACCAGATATCAAGGTCAAGGTTAAGAGAACTTCCTTTATTCATGCACAACATGCATGACATTGAGAACAATGGTTCCCAACATAGCCAAGGCATCCAACACCTTAGATCCATTTACTTTACCTTTTCTAGTTAACTTTCACATGTTTGTACTACCACCATTCGTTTACCATTATGGACCAACCAGTCCAATCGACTATCATAGTATTACCTTCTGCTGCACTTACTTATGCATAGAGCTTCATTTGATTCTTACATCACCTGTTGGGTACCACACAACTCTCCCCCAGCTCCATTAACTTTCCACTTTCCCAAACAATTCCCAAGACTCAAAACATAAAAAGAAATACCAAGAAACAACCAAGAATAAAACCATGAAAACAAATAACAATACAAAACTACAATAAAGTTGCATAGTTATGCATTAGACATGCGTAAAATGACAAATCAAGCGCAAGAATCGCAAAATACAAAAAACACAAAACTAGCCACAGATACCATGACTCAATCCCCATGGTTCCCAAGGAAAGCTTAACGTGATCCTTCTTCAAGATTCATGGAAATATCTCTTGCCATGCAACTCCCTTCATCATACTATCGTAAACACATAATTTCAGTGCATAACTAAACATAAAAATACACCAGTTACCTTACCTTGTTGTGGCAATTATTCTTCCTTGCAACTGAACACATCCATACCATCTCTCATGGAACTCCAATTCCTTAATATATCCACCGTAACTAGATACAAGCTAACATGTCTTTCAAGTACATGTTCATGAATCTAGCACATATCCACATAATGGCAGACAATATTAAGGTCAAGAAAGTTTCCTTTATGTGAAGCACTCATTCTTTTGGAATTAGTGTTTCCAAACATAGCCAAAGGAATTCTTGTCCAATTCCTTCCTTTTATCTTTTTTTTCCTTGTTGCAATCAAGGCTTACTAGCACTGTCACATCACCCAATTGTTATTTTTATAAACACATGTGTTACCTTGGCATGCTAATACCAAGCATGTTTCCTACAACTTCTCACACATGTCAATCACATGTTCCAAATATCAAGACAATCATCATATCTATCAATTTGAAATCAACATTTAGCAGGACTAACAATCATGTCATAATCCATAGTCAACTCATAGTCATTAGACATAATGCTACAATTGTCACCTACTACACTCAAGTACATATCAACTGTCTCAACAAATATGTATAAGTACAACCATCTTAAAACAAGATCATTTGAACACATACTCATATTATGAAATTCATCAAACATTCAACTAACTTGCAACCATACCATGTTAAATAAATCAACTTGACAACCTAATCAATTAGTCAAGTACCAAATATATGACATAAGAAAACTCACACCTTAATGTATCGCAAGGGAGGTGATCTTGTCTGCACATCAATCCAAGTTTGTACGATACAATTTCACAACATATCAACTCAAACATAAATCATGATATCCATAACAATAACTAAATAACATGTTCACATCATAAGCTCATAAGCATTTGTCATTCATGCATAACAATTACATATGTATGATCAATATAGATTAGTATGACACCATATCACAAATATGTCGGCTCATACCTGAATATCACAGGCATAACCATCTATATAGGTCAAGCTAGGTTAACATGATACATATAACATCAAGATTTTCAACACAATGAACATAACCATCATGCATATGACCAATCCAAATTACAACATTTAGATCTGAATGAAATAAACCTAATAATCAAGTTAATATAAAATAACAACAATAAGTTGTACATCATGCTCATCAACAACATATAACCTAATCATCAAGTTATCTAACATAAAACAACAATAGAAATGCATACAACTGCAGGTTACTATCATTCTTGACTATCTGAGACATGTGCATATAACTACACTAATCAACTAACATCTATAATGAATGTAACCCTAACATCAAAAGACATGTAAATACACCTAATGTATATAAACCTAGTGTATATAACAATCCTTGACTTATATACCTACATGCCCAACATACAAACCTGTGTGATGACATTCTCTTTCCTCAAGGTCCAACGTTGCAACCTTGTTATGATGATCTGCATCTCCTGCTCTATCTCAACCAACACATTAGCATCATAACAACCAATAGAATCATGATGACCTAAATTGCATACAATGACTTCACGAGGCATGTTTGACCTATTATTCATGCATAACTACAACCAAGAGCATACATGCATAACAACTGCATATATACATATAACACATGAGTACCAAACCATATTTACATCGTTCTATCTAGAGTCAAATCATCAATGCATGACCACATCAACTTCACGAACCATTACCTCATACATGACAACAACCACAACTAAATTGTACACATTGCCCCATGAAACTATCAACATGCATAAGAAATGCCTAATCAACTACATATACACATGAATGCATGTAGTCAAGCATAAGTGATCAGTTATTATAACCAACCTACAAGAGTGATACATGTAATCAAACATACAAGATTGCAACCTAACTTAAAAGAATGTAATCAAGAATAATATAACAACATGTAACTAGCCATACATTCATGACGATGCATTCCGTAAAATCAACCTCAATTTCCTCATGAAAAACTTACTACAACCATGATCAATAATTATTCAATGCAATAAGCACATGGAATTCAAGTGTAAGAGAAAAAAAATGCAACTGACATCCATGCATGACCAACACATACTACCCATCGAGTCGGAGGGGCAAACCATGCTCTGATACCACTATGTAACACCCTTCTCACACATCTACCCAAGTAACCAGCCATTTGGGGTAAACATGCAATGAGATGCTACTATGATTGAATTTGAACTCATGTGTGACCTTAAGGAAGTGGAATCGACAAAATACATCAACCAACCTATCCGCATTAGTAATAAAAACCTTAGGAGACATGTCAGCCACTCAGACATCCTGTCCCTAAGTCGCACTAATGTTTTGGACATCTTAAGCATCAGTTTGTCTCATGTTATATGCATGACAACGTCCAGAGACCAAATTTTCCAGTGTTATGCTAGTGACCCTTGGATTTGAGCTACTTTTTCAAGCCTAGAGCCTAGGTCACTTCCTAGATTGTAATGATAACTTAGGAGTAGTAAACGAACAGGGAAACAATGATGCAAAAGAAATAAGTTAAACATAACCTTAATCAGATCCGTACTAGCAATGACAGGCATTACGTCATATATGTCGCAAGCATGTAATCTACTTGTGTAACCATAGAATTAAACAAATGGATCTTGTACTTATTTGAGAATCGCTAAAAAAGATTGTTCCCTCATGCCATTTTCTACATTACCATATATTAGTGTTGCAGGTGGGAACACCCTAGGGTCTTGGGTTGAAAACCCCAACACAGAGGAAGGCAAATAGCAGCAAGAAATTCTCAGACAAATAATATAAATGCTTATACTACTGAACTGAGAAGATGTGACCTTACCCGAAGGTCCTACATTTGGGTCGATCCCATAGGGTTCAAACCCTCTGCTTCCACCAATGCCTTTGAAACCTGTGAATTATCCAAGAAAATGATATATAACACAATAACATAAAGCATATTCATGATATATACATTAGATAATATAAGCAAATGAACAATTACACATTAATATAATATTTATAAACAAATCACAACATGTACCAATGCATAAACAAGATAAATATCAGGAACAGAACAACATTTCTTTATTGATGCAAGCTACAAGAAAGATGGAAAACTATAACCTGAGTCTTCCTCCAGCTCCAAGCGAAACTATCCTCTGGATCTGTCATGTCCCGACCTCAGCAATATTCCTCCATCAACATACACAAGGATATCACAAGAGGGATCAAGGGTATCTCAAAACAGGAAACAAGATTTTCCTAAAGCTTGGGGAGTGCAGGAGGCATACAGATTCATCAGACTCGATCAGGGATCAATCAACTATAATATCAATATCATATATTCTCTCCCTTTAGGCCTTCCCATGGAGGTTTATTTATACTTCTCCAAAATAGTCTTTTCAGTTGGGAAATAGTTGGGCCATGGGCTATAATAGGTGAGTAACAGGTAAAACCCATAAACTCTGCCCGAAATGAAGGAGATTTATTATTTTTAAGTGTTTTAAGACATGTATGTCGGTTGGGTATATGATGACCCACATGTAAATGCGTTTAACACATGGAAAAGTAGTGTAAAGGAAATAAAATACTATTTTTTAGATTTTGGACCAAGTCTGGAAAGGAAGTGTTGCCCTAGGCCATAACCAGAGCATCAAATCTACCAAGAGTGGTAAATGGTGCTATAACAAATGCCCCCTAATATATGAGGTCAGAAGGGGTACATGATGGCCGAAATGTATTAAGTGTATAGAAGGAATCATGCCAAGACTAAGGAGGAATTCACAAGAATTCAACTTGCCAACCGAGTGAAAGAGATCAAAGAAATTATTGTCTAAGATAGGCATACCCATGCTCAGAGATAGTAAATCATGTATGCTTGTCAAGTAGAAAAGCGGATCCAATATGCATACAAGTATAAAGGAACTAAAAATTCATAATGGATCATCCTATCATATCCAAATCAGTACATGTATGAATATCACACATAAAGAACTGATCAATGATGCTGAAGTATGAAGCTAATCATTGAAGTCATAAAGTTGATCCAAAAAGTACCAAGTCAAATGGTGGAATAAATTATACTACACTACAACTCGGGTTCCAAAATATAAGATGTCGTTGTAAGGAACTGCAATATATAAGGTGGATGGTGTCAACTAACAACAACAGGAGCAACTGACAAGTGAACCAAGCAATGTTGATGCAAACCCGACGTCTTCATCGACCACCGTGGTACATTTCTACACAATGGGAATTAATGATCTGAAGTCAACCATGTGAGATATTTTTTGATTACCGGTCATTGATGTATACTGTTAACAAACACGAGGCTACTCATCGATAATGATGATGAGAGATAAGGTACCCAATACAAACTAACAAGTGCGAGTAAATGAGTTGTAGTCAAACACTTGGAAGAATCTATCAATCACGAGACAATGATGTTTTCCCATTGTTGATAGCGAATGAGTCTTCCACTGATGACTACAGACCCTAAGGTACTTCCAAATGGACTCTAGATCTCTTTCCCAGAGCAATGAGCTAAAGTTTATGGGAAAAGATCCGTTAAAAGGAAGGAATTAAGGCATCCTTCTTCAATCTAGCACGAGTGTAACCCGTAGGCCAATAATGTGGAAGGAATCAGATGAATAAAGTTGTAGTAACCAAACCAAAGCACATTTCTAGTGTACACAGAATGTGGCTAGCACACGATAGAAACCCTCTAAACCAACTAATAATGAAAGTTGTGACACAGGCAATGAATCCACCAATAGGGTCAGATGGAAACCAAGGCACTGCACGAATCCCAATGTATGATAATGAAAGTTGATGTCGAACACAAGGGAAACCAATCAGTCAAAGACCCATGATACTGGTCGATGTTGAGCACAAGGTGATCTATCAATAATGAAAATAAGGCTAGGGTGCAGCTCTAGATCTGCCCTCAGAGCAATTTGTCGTAGACGATAAGAGCAAGACCTGCCAACAAGAAGTCAATGGAGACCTTCTCAAAGCAGCACAGGAAAAGGACCAAATAGATTATGTGATAACAAACATGACTTTGAAAACTACGGATGGCTAACTGAAAACTAGGTTAAGAGATATCGTAGAGAGGCTGACTGAGGTTTACTTCCCTTGAACAAAGGCACGACTCAATTGTGACTACATGGAAACATATGATAACTTTGTATAAGTTTGTCATGTAGGAGCCATAAGAAAACTCTCCATATGATTAGAAGAGATAACTATTCGGAGGAGTACTAACTCAATA
Organism: Pinus tabuliformis; assembly: GCA_031772625.1. Lineage (NCBI taxonomy): Eukaryota > Viridiplantae > Streptophyta > Pinopsida > Pinales > Pinaceae > Pinus > Pinus tabuliformis. Next base: position 1,806,455,211 of record CM062817.1, on the reverse strand, counting down.
ACAAGGTTAAGGCTCTCCTAAGTCAAACTAAAGCCCATCCCAATGGAGGAAAGAAATTTTTTTTTGAGTGCTTTATTCAAGGGCGACACAATTGACTCGAGCTGCCATCAAATATGGAAATAATGTCCCATTCCCACTCTTTTTGGAATATATATAATTATTTTTGTCTTTTTCATATTCATGAAGCTTGAAAAAGAATAAAAGAATGCTATAGTATAGTAGAAATAATGAGTGTCAAAAAAGTAGATGATCTAGTTCTTGGGAGGGGAACATTCCTATGCTCAATGCAAGGTGGCGAAACTGGTCAATGAAAGTCAAAGGAATGGTCTTTCCACAAGTAAAAGGGTGTGTCATGTTGTAGAGACTAAGTTATTGCATGGTTGATTTTGCAAAAGACATGGTCAAAAAGTGGCTTAAACACGAGTCTAAGTGAATCCGGCTCAAGGCAAAAAGGTGCAAATAGCAAATATGCAATGCAGCAGTACAAATCAACACGAAGGAGCCTTTAGGGTATAAATCCAGAAAATAGTGAAGAAGAACAAGAATGAGTCTCCAACGCACAAGTCATGGTGGGACTAAGGAGGAATCTTAAGCCTACTCAGTATAGCAGCATGGGCAACATATGTCAGCGAGGATCTAACTAAGATTCCCATGTAAAGGTTTGCTCTACCATCACATCATGATTTTAATAGTTGGTGAGTGAACATGGTTTGTGAATCAAGACACGATGGGGTCAACCCTATGGCAAAAATATCGCAGTATGGAGGCTAGTATGCAAAATGTAGTGGAAAGTGATATTCCCTAACCTATATGCAAGTAAGAAAGAGATACCTTCCGTGACGGGTCTGCAGTCATGGAACCGAAGCAATTTCTCAAAACAAATCTCCAAAATATCCTATTAAAACAACCCATTCCCAACACACCAAGCCAAAAGGTCAAAAAGCCCATAAGATAAAAATCAACTTTAGAAAAAATAATTTTCATTTTTCGACCTATATAGGGACTTTTGGACTCACAATTTTCTCTTTTGTGTTTTGAGCAAGGAGATGTGGAGAAAAACTCAAGCAAGCTTCCTCCATCAAATTCAACCATTCAAATTTCTTCACATCCTTCAGGCAACCCTCTAATCATACTTGTTATAATTTTTTTATGCTTTTTCGATGTTCGGCCAAGTCTGGAAAGGAAGGGTTTCCCTAGTCCATAACTAGAGCCATACATAACTGTTGTCATAAAAACATCCTGAGGGCCATACATATCTGTTGTCATAAAACACACATATCACCAACATAATAATAACATAAGTACTCATGAAAGTATAACCATATAGACCACATATAATCCATCAAAATGCTCATATCAATACAAGGAGAAATAATCTTTCATTAATGATGCAAAAACCAAACCCAGGATGGGACTTCCACATTCCACCCAACCATAGAATGATTGAGCCAAATATCCTTTCAGCCATTCACCCTTGTGTTGTATTCCAACCATGAATGTGGGACTCAACCAAAAGAAACAACCATGGCATACCAAGGATAAACCACCTCACCCTCATCAATAGAAACCAGGCTTTACCGTAATCCGTACTGTATGACTAGACCAACATAATGAACACATCATAACATGCTTTACTGTGATCTCCACTTGATCACTATGCTAAACAAGCATAGATGGCACCAGATTTCTCCAACCACATCGTGAGGAATTTTCATATCTCCTAGTCTCTTAGGCGTTACCACAATCCAAACACAAATCACTAGGCCCTAAACCGAGAACCACCCTCTAGACTTTACCACATATCCCAAACCTGGGATTACTAGGCCCAACAGAGAGAAAAGAACCTCTTGTCTTTACCGTATATCCTCCCATTACCTGGCAAGGATTCCTATGCCCATCGAGGCAACACAATCCTAGCTTTGCCATAACCGAGAGACTTTCTCAGGTGTCACTAGGCCAGTGGCTTTATTGTGATACACAGTCCAATTTAGAGTCCACTAGGTCATGTCCTCTATCATTCTTAGATCCACCCCACTCAGCTTTGAATCCATTCGACAATCCAGCTCAACCAAAACATAAGAACCCCATCACACCATGACTATCCCGAAATGGAAAGGCTAGGCTGAAAGCACTATTACACGTAGAAAAAAAATTTCCATGATAAAGAAGAACCACATGTAATCCCATGCATGCCAAATATAGCAAGGAAAGTACGCGTGCAAGTCGATACGTACAATGAAGCCTATTGTAGCTGCTTGATCTTTCCTTTCCCTTCTTTATCTTGGCTTCCTCTTGCCTTCTTTGCCTCTCTTGCTCCAATTCCAATGTTCTCCAAGAAAAATCTAAGTGTCAAAGAATGAGAGAGAGATATAGCATAATGAGAGAGCTCCAAAGTTGAACTGATCAAGCTTGCCAACTAATCCTCAGAAGACTTTTTTATCAATGAGGCCTCTATTTTATTCGTTTTCCATCATTTTCCCTCAATTTCCTCCTCACATGCAACCTGTGAACTTTCACCTCCCTTTTCTCCTAATTTCCATTATTTTCATAAATAAATGTGCTAAGAATGTCGTTTTTTCTTTCCAAAGCCTTAGCCATTGCCTTTTCCAATTTCCTTAGCCATAAACAATCAAATGAACACCCACACTAGGATGTCTTGCCCAATGTTCATGTTGGAATATGTGTCCCATCAACCATGGTATTATATATTTTACATGGATTTTTTAGCAGGGTTATTACATTCGCCTATGAGAACCTAATTCATTGGACAAGGAATTCAGCGTGGTATGAAAATTTGAAAGTAAAATTATGGAAACAAGGAAGTCTACCACTCACAACTATAAAGATGGAAGCTTTTTTGCTCATAGCCTTCCACAACCTACAAGGTTGACACCACAACAATTTGAAGAAAAAGGAGAAAAAGGGCTTTGTTAGAGTTGTGATAACAAATACATTAAAGGTCATAAGTGTGCCGAGAAGAAATTATTTTACATATATTATGAAGAGGGGGAAGAAAAGGAACAAGAAATGTGAAAAAAAGAAGATATACACTAGGAACCAACCCTAGAGAAAGAATAAATGAATCTAACCATATATTGTAATGAATTTGCAATAATTACCACTTGTCAAACTCTCAATATAGAAGGGCATATCAAGAAGAAAAAGGTAATAGTGATGATTTATTCAGGTAGTACCCATCATTTTATTCATTGTAAGATAGCCAAGGAATTGAATTGTTTCCTATATCCAAGACCAGAATGTTACATGATGGTTACAAATGGAGGAACTATAAATTTATCTGGAAAGTGCCATAATATCAAGCTAACCATGGGGGAATATGTATTGAATAGTCCAATGTTTTCTATTCTAATGGGTGGTGTTGATGTTGTACTAGGAGTCTAATGGTTACAATTTTTGGGTATGATAGTGTTGACACCTAATCATAGGGATTGGGTGAACAATTGTAAATAATGTAAATAATTAATAAGAGAAAATAAAGAGTCATCCAGAGATGAAACTCAAAAGTTACTCCCTCATGTATATAACTATGAACAACCACAATGAATAAACAGAATCTCATTTGAGGAGTTACCTCCTGGCCTAACATGGTATCAGAGCCAGCTCCATTTTTGGCATTGCTGTCTGCCATTGTAAATCCCTTTTGCCATTTTTTAGAAATTTGTCCTGCATTTCCTGCAGTCTTCCATATTCCTCATATTAGTTCTTTTCCCTCTGGGTGATAAACTGGTGTAACACTCCCAGCTAGCATCTCTTGCTTACCAAACAGATTCTCTCACTGTTTGCAGCATCTCTTGTAGCTCCATACCTCCCCTTGTAGCTCCCATACTAGAAAATAGCCTTCGTTGACTCTCTTGGATGTATTTCATCTCAGAACCCAACATTCTATTGCGTCCCTTAAATGAGTAAAATTCTTGCATCGCTGGATGTATTTTTGTTCTTTTGGAAATTCAGGGGGTTGAGTTTGGTATTCAAGGGTGTATAATCATTGATCCTGTATGAATTAAATGATTCGAGTAATTTCTTACAATGATTTCATTATGCATTCAGCTGATATGTATTTTTAAGCGCTACCAGTGTTCCGGTTTCTCATACCACTCCGCTTACATTTCTCATTGTATATCAGCCACGTTTGCAGCGTTTATCCCTATTTTCAAACCAATAATGCCCAGATTCCACATCAAATATTTTTATGTATTAGATCCATTTGTTATTGTTTCTTTCAATAAACAATAACAAACCAATAATGCCCAGATTTGAAATACGTTGCTCCAGTATGTGGTATCAGTATGTTGCTCCCTCCCATACATACGTAGGTTGCTCCAATACACTGTGCCGCATGTAAATGCTAGGCTGCTATATTCTGACTCTCCTCTAGATACACCCTCTGCCAGATATATCACCTCCCCCACAAAATATCTCTGTCCATATATTAAAGTGATTTTTTTTCCAGTTTCACACCAGAACTGCATTTTTTAACACTAGAGGTGATTTCTTTTTTCTACATTGACAGCAGAAGTATATTTTTTTGTACAGTACACATTTTTAAAAATGTGTTCATTGATATCTATTGTGAGAGTGGTTCTCACTGGTAAGGAGAACTATCTAGAATGGTCACAAAAAATCAAACACACTCTCATTTTTAATGAGCTGTGGAAAGGAGTTTGTGTTGGAGATGGAGACAAAGAACCAGAACAACCTACCTTAGACAAGGAATTCACCATTTGGGAAAATAAGAATAGAAAGGCTTATGCCTTGATTGCAGCATTAGTAAATGAAGAGGTGAGTCGCCACATTTTTCCATTTTCAAATTCTTTCGAAGCCTTACAAAAACTGAAGGAACTCTATGACTCACACTCTGCACTTGAAGTTGTTCAACTCATGATTAAATTGTTCAGCCTTGAATTACAAAATGCTGATCCTCCTGCTCTTGCATCAGAAGTAAAATCTATTATGCATGATATCAAAGTCACTAATGTTGAACTCGACATTCATCTGATATCTTTTGTCAAGGCAATTTATCCCACTTACTCAAATTATCTTGAGTCATTGCAAGAAAATGGAAACCTCAACGAAATTACCTTTGAATCCCTTGTGAAAAATTTTGTTGAAAGAGAGAAAGATTTTGGGAAGAAGAAAACTCCTCATTCTTCTGAAGAGACTATGTGTCTTGCACATAGAGAAAAGAGTCTTTCTCAAGATTCTTCTAGAGGAAGAGGTGGTCGAAGAGGAAGAGGAAGAAGAAATTTCAGAGGCAGGGGGGTAGACACTCTCAAGGAGAAAAGTCAGTTTTGCATTGCATATGTTGCAAAAGAGATAGATCACATGATGCATCCACATGCAAGTAGCCTTAGGACAGAATTGAGCAAGAAAGAAGCCAACCCAAAGGTAAAACTAATGACAAAGAGAAAGGTAAAGCACCTGAATCCGCTCACTATGTTGTGGCACATATTAATATTGGAGTAAATGAAGACTTATTTAATGCTTCACTTGCTTCTTGGAAAAATGACTGGTTTCTTGATTCAGGAGCAGCTTACCACATGACCTTTAGAAGAGATTGTTTTCAAGAATTTACTGACAATATTGATGGAGTAGTATACTTCGTAGACAAATCAAACTCAAGCCATCTGGGCTTGGCACAATCAGGCTTAAATTGCCTAGTCTTCCATACTTTCTTTTGCATCATGTTTTATATTTCCCACAACTGAGGAGAAACTTGTTGTCCTTGGTCCGCATCCACCAGCAAGGACACTCCATTCACATGTTTGATGGCAAGGTTGAGGTGAGAAAACCATCAGACCACTCACCTATCATGACGGGAATAGAAGAAGAAATGCTTCCCAAGCTGCATGGTACCTCTGCTTGTGCACAAAATTTCTCATACAATTCTCATTATGATGAAGGTACATTTGCATCAAGTTTATTATGGAAATCTTGTAATGAGGAATTTTTCATCTACGGATAAAGACTAATTCCCTAGGTAGGTAGTTATACATAGAACAACAGATTTAAAGCTCTTATCATTTTTTAATATACGATAAATAAGACAAAGGAATCAAAGGACCTACTTGTTCTTTTACTTTCCTTTTGTCTCCATTGTATGGCTCCTGTCTCCCCTTCTCAAACTTAACTCGCTCAAAAAGTACCTGCAAGCATAAATAGAAGACAGAGAACCAATCAAAGAAAGATATCTATTGAATATAAGTTAACGGAATCAGATACATTCAAACATCTAAAGATCATATATCGAGAGAAGCATATGGAAAAAAGGTATAAAAATCTTTATTAAGTAGAAGGAGGAATTACAACACTGAAGTCCGATCCATTGTCACTCTTCCAGCTTGGGTTCCAACTAACATCACATCAATAGCACAACACTCGGCAGAACAACACTACTCACTTACAATCTCAATCCTCACACCAATAGTATCTCCTTACAAATTCTCAAAGTCTAGCCCCTGATCACTTATATGAGTGCTCAATTTATAGGCAAATGGAGAAGGTTTGGTCATAAATGAAGGTATTGAATGGCCTTCCAAACGTAGAGTTAGTTTTCATGGAGGAAGGGATAAGAGGATAGGAGGTTACTTAACTCATTCCCTATCCAATTTCGAGCTCATAGGAGATGATAACTATTGCAATCTTCTAGATGGTTCCAGAAGATAAGAATATTCCCAAAACCCTATCTGAATTTTGCTCAATCTCACCCAACGCAGGTCAAAGTGGGCCTAGGTGCTTTAGAGAGCACCCTGACATGGGCCTACCTACACTGAAGCACACTTACCCCTTTCCAAGGCTACGTTGATCCCTCAAGGACACATTTCTCGAGGCATTCAGGCCAAAAAACACTCAGGGAAGGGGTCATTCAAAGTGGTGACTTGTATAGGGCATGTAGCAACTGAATTAGTGTTTGATGAGCCCCAATAGTACTAATTTGGATGATGGGAGTAATGTGCCCAAATGGTTCTGTAACAGCAGGTTCCGAAGTGGTTGGTGACCTGCATCAATTATAATACATAATATCATGATATTTTGACTTTTTCTCATGAATCGCTGAGGGAAGGCATACCCATGCTTAGCATATAAACTTTCCTTACAGGTACATAGACAATTGTCTACAAATATAGACCCATGATCGGATGACCATCAATGTAAATCCATTGTATGGATGATTTGCTACATTTCCTGAAATCGCAGCACGAATGGATGAAACTAGATCTGGGGTCTTCTATCTCGTTCAATCATTCACTCAAGTACGAGTCTAACCACGCGAATATGTGATCTGAAGTCAAACATGGGAAGACATCATCTTATTACCAGCCAATGATGTAAGCCATTAACGGACATGAGAGAAATCACCGATAATGATAATGATCCTCGAGGTAATGCAGTACACTCTGCATGGTGTGAATGGATGCTTTGATTTCGAACAGTATACAGTATTTCGATCAAATGCCAGTGATGTCAACCTATCATTGGAAGTGAGAAACCTGCCATTGATGTATGCAAACCTCGAGTTACTGGAAGGGTGTTTCTAAGTCAACTTCTTGGATAATGTGCTGATGTCAACAAGAAGTGACTCATCATAGGAGGGCCTTAATGTATCCCACATCAGCAACACAAAACAAGTGTAATAATTTTGGAGATGGAATTTGACTGATGACACAAGGTTCAAGAATGGCAGTCATGAAAATGAAGGTTTATGAGTATTGCAAAGGATGAATTTTAACTGAGTGACTTCTCTTGAACATGTCGGCGACACTGAATGGATTAGCAGCATTGACCCAAAACAAAGGTAATGGATGGTATGATAGACCAAGGTATGATCACCATCAATTAGATAACCCAACCCAAATAGTCACAATGATGAATTTAAAGTGTCATGTTCAAGAGCGACCTACTGCCATAAAGTGGTTTACCCTTTTTCCCATTTTCCCCAGTCATTGCTGACCAGTACCACTTTATTTTTTATCAAGCTTGAGGAGGATAACATAAGCTTGTTTTATAACTCCACCCTTCAATTGAATCCATTGCTATGTGATGTTTTAACGAGTCTAGCAAAGGTGAAAATCGGTCTTGTCATGATGGACAAGTTTGTCGCTGTTTGATGTTTTAACAAGTCTAGCGATAATGATAACTTAGTCTTTTTCATGTTTAGAGAGTTTGAAAATGGACAAAAATAAAAATCCACAAGTTCTTTTTCATAGATTTATCTCTCAATTCTGAAAAAGCGTAAAAAAATACAAGAGAGAACCTATGGACCATGTTCGGTCAACATATTCATTTTTCGTAAATAATCTATCTCAACCCAGAAAAGGGTTAAACTTATAGTGAATAGCTATATTTCCAATCCATTAACGAGTTGAAAAGGAAAAGCACCTACAAATATTTTCATATTTCGAGAGTCTAAAAAAGGCTTAAAGAGGACTCGAAGGGGGTTCCTTTTTCGATGTTTAACATAGCTCGAAAAAGAGATACAAGTATGCTCTGTGGTCAAAATACAATTCACGATCGTGCATGTCAAATTCTATAAGTCAGTTGTAAATATGTTCAAAGCAACGGCAAATGGATTAAAAATACCTATTTCAATGGTAAAAATAGGTAAATACTAAAGTTTACTCATTTAATGATCATGAAATAAACATAAAAACAAGAATTTACCATGTTATTTTCACCATTTGATGTTTACCATTCAATTTGTGCTCTAACCCTATTTTTTACCTCGATCTTCATCAACTGATTGTGAGAGATTCTGCGGATCATTTCTCATGTCATCTAGACCAGGTAGGAGATCTACCCCTCCTCTTTTTTTTCATGTCATTCTTTTATAGTTTCATGCAAGTTTTTATGGTTTTTAGGGTCCCTGGGGTTTGAATTTTTCACCTTTGGATTAACGCAGGCTTGCATATCAAAAACTGCGCTCAGGAGCAGCTAGATAGAAGGGATTTTGCACAACAGGGTAATGTCTCCTTGCCTGGACTACGATGGGAAAGTTTCCAAAACTTGTTTCACAAAATTGACCCAAAATTTCTTTAGTTCTTTGCATGAAAATGATCCTAACTAAGCTTATGGTTTGATTTCAGGCTTTCATCAGATCAAAATGTCTATTACTTGCTGAGAAAGAGAGCATGAAGAACAAGACATGGTTGCCCTAAATGATTTGGGTATAATTGAGGCCCTCAAAAGCTGTGGGTTTCTCAAATACTTCAAGTTGTCTGGGATGGGGGAACAATTAGAACTATTGCAGTTCCTAGTTCATGCATGGGATTCGACAGATCAAGATTTTCACATAAGGGACAAAGTGGTCCCTATTGTGATCGGTGATGTTTACTTTCTTATAGGGTTCTCAAGGCGTGGTGCCCCCATATCTCTTTCAGGTCCTTCTTGTGGAGGGGAGTCAGTGAGGGACTATGTTCGACAATTCTGTCGGCCAAGTACACAACGTAGCAAGGATGGAAAGATAATCATCAAGGATATCTATGATTTTCCTTTGAGAACAATCCTTTTCACCATCGCAAAATTGGCAGGTAGTGTGACACTTCATCTGGTGAATAGATAATATGTTCAGTATGCACTTGAGTGTCTTGAGCCAACTTTATTCAACTGGTGTGAGGCAATAATTTATTCATTGAAAGAGCAACTAACAGAGGTAAAGAGCGGTAAGACAAAGAAATTTAGCTATGGATTGCTCTTAATTTCTTTTACCTTAGAAAGAATTCCATTGATGCAACCCCAACATGTAACACTAGGTGTAGCTGGTCCTAGAGATCCACAGATGCAGCAGTGGGTCGAATTGCTATCTAGACATGCTGGTCAGTCATCAATTACATTTTCCACTGCATTCTTCAGTTGGCTCGATCGACAACACATTGTCATCAAGGAGCATCCATATTCAGGGATGGATTTTCATACACATCTAGAGTTGCGTTTACCAGTAGGCGCTCAATGGGGTGCTATAGGTAAGTTGTTTTTTACCAAAATGTTTTTTGATTTTTAAGTTTCTACATGTTTTTGTGTTTTGATGTTCCAATACTAAACTAAAATCGTTCTCATTCATGTAAATGTGGGTATTGTTTGACCTATGAGGCACCAACAGGAGGCAGGTGGTCCAGTGCAAAGAAATATTGGGAGAGCAGTTCTCCAGGATTTGGATTTGGCCGAGACACTGACAGAATTTCCGAATCATGTGGAGGGATTAACCCTTGGTATACTAGATGTCCGGATCAGGGAGTTACCTATGAGGCTGCAACACCATACTATTGGTGTTCCAGGCCATTGGATGTGGCTTTTGCGAATGATAGCTCAGGCTGTGACCTGTTATGATGAGCATCACTAGGTCTACTTAGGATGTTTTTTCCACACGTTTTGATTTTTTAGGTCAGATGACCAAACATGTCTTGGACACAAATTTTGTAAAATCTTTTAAAACATTTATCTATTTTACTTTCATAGTTTTTATATATATGGCTATATGCAATACTCTTCAACTAATGATGTGAATTGAAAATTTACTTTTACATGTGTCGCAAATGTTTGTTTAACACATAGTTCGCTAATGAGTCAGTTAATGTGTTAAAGTTTTTGGAAATATGTTGATACTGAATGTACTCAAAATGTCTTTCCAAAATATGAACTCTAAGGAACATACGAAGAATTGTTGGGTTTCGGACAGTATAAACATTTGTTAGTTGCCATATGACGAGTTGTGAGTCCAGCCTAATGATGATTCGACGAATGGCAAGTGAAATGGCATCAGAGACAAGTTCGATCAATGTGCTATACTCAGTGATATTGTTCGTCAATCAATCGATACAAATCCATTGAAAACTCACTAACTCACCACTTGGAGCGAAAATGGCCCATGCTATAGAAGATAGATTCTGTGTACTACGACTAGCACCATCGGCATAACCAAAAAATTCTTCCAAAGGTTTCAACATCTGCAACAAATGCAAAGCAGATTACTTAACCACAAAAAACTCTAAAAGACACACTAACACACACACATGCAAATAAAGCATATATATAGTGAGTTTTACTACACTCAATTAAGCATAGTAACGTTTGAGATATAACCCATTTTGGGGTTGTGACAATGGAATTCCATCATAATCCACCAACTCGTAGGCACCTTTTGCCAAAACACGCTTGACAATATAAGGACCCATCCAAAGTGGTTCAAACTTTCCTGCTCCTAGTTTATCAACTTCCAGATCGAAAATCAAGACCAGGTCTCCTTCTGGGAAAATAAGAGGCTTGCCATTTCTGTCATATTGCACCTTGATTCATTTATTATGTGCTTCATTATCCAATGCAACTTCACGATAGGTTTCATCTAGATGGATAAGTTCCAAGAAATGCACTTCTTCTTTAGAAGTGTCGGGTAACATGTCAATCACGAGTTTGAGAGATGAATTTTTGCATTGTATCAATAAGATTTCCTCCAGACCATACACCAACTGAAAGGATGTGAATCCAGTTGCATTTCTCACCAAGGTTCAATATGCCAACAAGGCAGAGTACATGATTAAATGCCAGTTTCGCTTATGAACCCCTATCATTTTTTGAAGCATACTCTTCAGGACTTTGTCGATGGCCTCAACTTGTCCATTCACTTGCGGATAATAAGGAGTATAACTATCATGTGAAAGTCCTAACTTGGCAGTTAACTTAGCCATCATGTGATTGTGAAAATGTGACCCATGATCTGTAACTATAGCCTGTGGTACACCAAACCGGGTAACCACGTGGTTGAAAATGAAAAGAGCAACCATGTCGCCATTGTTGTTTAATGTTGGCATTGCCTTGGCCCATTTTGTGAAATAGTCAATGGCGACTATAATATACCGATGCCCCCCGGCCAAGGTGGGGTTACATGTTATGAAGTCAATGCCCCATTTGGTGAATGGTCCAACAGCGATGACAAGATGCAATGGTGCAGGTGGCAATCTAGCTTTAAGGTCATAGATCTGGAATGCGTGACAGCTTCTGACAACAATTATGCAATCTTTGAATATGGAAGGCCAGAAGTAACTGGCACAGAGAATTCTCTGCGCGGTAGCATAACCAGATAAGTGTCCACCACAAGCACTTGAATGGCAATCATTAAAAACTTTCTCAGCTTCATAATGAGTGAGGCACCTTCATAAAATCGTATCGATACCGCGATGATAAAGAGTGTTGCCAATGATTTGATAATATTTGGCTTGGTATTGGATACCTCATTGTTGCGAGCGAGAGGTATTAGGCCGGAAAGTTTGGGTCTGGAGATAAATCAATATATCTCCATACCATGCATTAGATGGCGAAATCATGAACAGAGACTCATCCAGAAATGATGGCTCTGATGTTGAATCAATGATATTCGAGTGAAGGTTGCAAAGAAGCTCGACGAAGACTAGAGATTTCTTTGATTTGGATTTGATGAATTCCAAATCAAACTCCTACAAAATGACCATCCATTTTGAGTATTTTCCCCTGAGAAATTGACATGACAAAATATATTTATAGGGTTGCAATCCGAGATGACAATGGTCTTTCGGAGCAGGATGTAGTGGTGAAATATTTGTACAACTTGAATAGTAGCCAGAGCTAACTTTTTGAGATAAGAGTACTTAACTTTTGTATCATTGAGATTGTGGATCAAATAATATATTGGATGTTAAATCCCATCTTCTTCTTGAACTAAAACCATTCCAATGGTTATATCTGCAGTGGTGAGATACAGGAAGTAGTTGTTTTGATAATTCGGGGAATACATTAATGAGGCTCTAATCAAGGTATATTTTAGAGAATCAGAGGAAGCTTGTGCAACCTGATCCCAATGGAAGGGTATCCCCTTTTTCAATAAACGAGTAAATCCTTTACCCATTTCAGCATAATTGGGAATGAACCACTTCAGAAAGTTAGCCTTCCCTTAGAGTCTCTGTAACTGTAGTAGATTGGAAGGTGGAGGCAAGTCAAGGATTGCCTGAACCTTAAGTGGATCGAGTCGAGTTCCCTCCTTTGACACTACAAATCCAAGCAAATGACCAGATCCAACAAAAAACACATAGTTGTGTGGATTGAGTCATATTTTGTTGTGTCGGCACCATATAAATATAGCTCTCAAATGCTCCAGGTGATCAAACCGCTTTCACGAATGAGTAGGTAAATTGTCAAGGTATGGTTGAACAATATGTTTGATGTCATGGAAGGCATAGCTCATCGCCCTTTGAAAAGTTTCCCTTGCGTTCTTAAAACCAAAAGGAAGTTTCCTATAAGCGAATGTGCCCCATGGACAAATAAATGCAGTTTTATATTGGTCCTTTGGGCAGTTATTGATCTGATTATAGCCGAAAAAACCATCCATAAATGAGAATATTTGGCATCCGGCACATTCATCAATAATCTGTTCAATAAAGGGAGTAGGATAATTGTCTTTTGGAAAAGCCTGATTAACATCCCTATATTCAACGCACACTCATATTGTCCCTTGTTTCTTCATGATAGGAACAATATTGGAAACCCAATCAGCAAGAGGAGTAGGGTAAATGAAACCAGCATGCAAAAGTTTTTCAACTTCTATTTTAATAGAAACATCCTTCTTTGGATGAACAGGATAGAGGCGTTGTCGCATTGGTTTGACATCAAGATACATTTTGATTTCATGTTCAACTATACTAGAGACAATTCCTGGCATATCCTCATATGACCATGCAAATATATCTCGAAATTCACAAAAAAGAGCATAGTAAATATAAAGTTCTAACGGAGAACAAGATTTTCTAACATGAATGTTTTCTACAATGTTAGGTTTGGTCAAAATATTGATAGAAATAGTTTCTTCAATATTTGACAGGTTTCGCTCGATATCTACTGTGTCTATGAAAACAGAATTCAGAAGGAAATTGACAATTGAAGGGTGATTAAGTTCATTTGAATAATATTCTATGTGATCTGGAATATGGGAACGATGATGATAATCTTCCCATGGTTATCCTTCCATCATCATTATTGGATGATTCCTTCATCAGTAGAAAATATGTGTGAAAAAGGATCGAAGGAAGTACCATAATGAATGATCTACCCATACAATCGACAAAAATGGATTTGGGTTCGCTGTGCAAGCCAAAATGATTGATTACTATGCTAGCTCAATAGCGCTTAGCGGCATGATTTCATTACTACTATCAACTTCAAAGCTATTGGTAATCTTCCTTAAGTCAGATGAAGTGGAAGATATCATGTTGCAAGTCTCAAATTCTTCCACTTTCGCCAAATTCGATGGTGGTGGTAGTGAAAAAGTACCCATTAGGGAAAAATCTTTAAAGAGACCTACACCAATGTTTTGAAGAGATAGCGGGGGTTCGTGTACCAACGGAATGCTTCCAGTAGCCTGTGAACTATAGGTGAAGAAGGCGAGTTGATCGATAATTGTGATTCCACCCTTATGAGGGAATGCAATCATACGAAAGTATGTTGAAACCACAGCAGCCATAGCATAAACCCAGGGTCTTCCTAGTAAAATGTTGTAGTGAAGGAGTCCGTCAAAAACCTCAACTTCAACAGTTACTGTTTTTCCTCCTAGTTCAATTTGCAGATTACTCAATATCCCACAAGTTGTGAGCCAAGTATTTTCCAGCAACTCATGGAAATTATACAAGTAGATGCCCCCTCATCAATAATGGTTCGATGAAGAAGTTTATTCAAGGCATTTACTTGAACCAGAAATGTTAATTGCGCTGGTAACTATGGCGTATAACCTGCATGGTTGAAAACCACAAGATTGGAACTAGTTGGATCGATTCCACCAATTGCTAACAACAAAGATTGCTTTTGGGAGGGACAATTCTGAAGCACCTTGAGTGTAGACATAGCAGAAGGTGAATGAGACAAATCTTCTACTACATTATAATTCTATGCAACTCAAGCTCGAGGGTTAAATGTCGATTTATGTACAACTCCCTTAAGCAGTTTTATTGTTAACTCTAGTGCAATGGGTGGTGGAATAGGATCATTCGAATTTGAAGTCGAAGGATTAGGTTGATCAGCCTAGTTATTTGAAAACAATGGTTGATTTCCATAATCTTTACTTCGTGTTGACACCAAGACGTCATCTTTTGGCTTAGAGGCGGATAGCATAAGCATTTGGGAAGTGGAAGCATGGTCTATAGCAACCATATTTGTCTCCAGTTTTGGAAAAGGATTAGTCAATACCATGGATGTACTAGAAGTCTTTAGAAGTTTTGAGACTTCAGAGCAGTGAGGACAATCTAGCGTAAAGTGCTCATCATTACAGATCAAACATGGGTAACGAGGTTTCCTAACCAAAGGAGAGGAATCAGATGATACCTCTTGAGGGGAATTATTTCCTGGTTTCTTTTCATTCTTGTCCTTGTTAGATGACACGACATTGATTTTGGAAGTAAGAGTGTTATCAGGTGCATTTGTAGTTTGATTGGAAATGGCAAGTGTTTGACCAGATGGTCTACCTGCGGTTTGTGTGCTCAAATAACCAATCACACAGTTGCTTGCCTGAGATTCCTTACTCGATGGTGGAGGAGGAACAGTGAAAGTTGGTCGAGGTGCATTCGAGATCTTGTCATAAAGCGTGCTAGACTACGTATAAATCAAGTCCAAATATTGGGCACAAGAAATTACTTGATCTTCAATGACAACTCCACCTTTCGCCACATCCTCAGTGATAGATGCCAGCAAGGGTTTTATAAACCACTCAGCTAGAAGCTTATCAGGAACATAAGTTTTAACCATTTGACGATGATGACGCCACTCATGAATATGATCAAAGATATGAGTAGCAGTAGTTTGTTTAAAGTTGGTTAATAGTTCCGTTCCAGTCTCATACCATATGGGTAACTGGAAGTGCGTTAAAAACGTGGTAGCTAAAGCAGTGAAGTTATCGAAAGAAGATCGTGGTAACTCAATGTACCACTTCGCAGCCAGTCGAGTAAGCATTCTCTGGAAAATATGATGTCTAACAGAATCATCATTGAAGGAGTTTAATGAACACCATAAACGAAAAGTCATGACATCATTGGATGGGTATTCTCCAGGGTTTCCATTGAATTTCGGAATATGAGAAGGTAAATTATGAGGAATCATTAGCCACCAAGGTGCATAAATAATTGGGTCATTGGTGAGCCAATTT
Source organism: Pinus tabuliformis (assembly GCA_031772625.1). NCBI lineage: Eukaryota > Viridiplantae > Streptophyta > Pinopsida > Pinales > Pinaceae > Pinus > Pinus tabuliformis. Next base: position 1,806,439,043 of record CM062817.1, on the reverse strand, counting down.
AGATCCGGTAACTCAAGTGTTGCAATGAAAGGCAACTGTCTATTGAGGTCAGGTTGAGCATATCCAAGGTAAGATGGAATTGCTTGGGCGATAGGCCTTTGCATACCAGCATAAGGCATTTGGTACTAGTAACCTTGATAAGGGTAAGTTTGTTTTGAAAATCTGGCATAAGGTTGTTGTTGTGTACTAGGGTATATTTGCTATTGTCCAAATCTAGCATAGGTTTGCTGACGAGGACTTGGATAAACTTGTTGCTGACCAAACCCAGCATAAGATTGTTGTCCAAGTCCATGTTGAGGTTGGTATTTCTAGAATTGTTGTTGTTGATATTGGGGCTACCAAGGCTTTTGAAGCAATTGTTATTGTTGTTGGTACAACGGTTGCTGATTTAACAGTTTTTGTTTCCCACCAATGTAAGGTTGACCAGGTTGTGAATAGACTAAACCAGTGTAAGTCTGAGTCATTCCAGTAAAAGGTAAACAAGCCTAAAGGTGTTGGACTCCAGACAAAAGTGGTTGTTTTAAAACTGCCTGATAAGGCTAGATCTATATACCTGAATCTTGGGGGTCTGAGGTTGAAGGGCCAGCTTGCACAGGTTGAGATACAAAAATATGAGCTTTTGACTGCGATATAGCTGTAACAACAGGTGCTGTACGTATGGATGAGATAGATTACATAGGTTGTGATGGATACACAAGCCTAGGTTGAACGAGCATGGTTGGCTGCCACTGACAGACAGTCATTCCAGGCTGACCTAAAGACGATGGCATACCAACATATTGTTGCCCCCCAGAAAATGGAGGATAAGGAGAATGTGCATATTTTTCTCCGTATGGGGGTAGTCTAGTGTAAAGTAGATACATAGGATGGTAACTAGATGAACCGGCTTGATATGAACTTGATGGGTCCAACTGTTTAGTATTGGTTAATGAGGAACCAGACAAAATTCTAGTAGAGGACATTGGTGAATACCAAGGGCTAGAAGCAACACCTGAGTGGGTTCCCGATAAATATTGGTAACCCAATGGGACAGATGGAAAACCGTGTGCCTATGTCGTAGTAAACATCAAAGAGGTTGCAACAGAAGATTCTGCATAGCCGTAACAGATGGTACGGTCTGGGATGTTGAATTTTCCATAGTCAAATGTACAAATAAGTTTCCTAACGAATCAACAAGTGTCTGAAAGTAATCAGGATCAAAAGGAGCAGTAAAATGAGGAGTATGAGGGTACAGATAAAGTCAAGTTACAAAACGGAATGGAGTTCTAGGTGATTTTACCTCAGGTTCCTCTCCTATCGAAATGAAACTAGGTGGAATAATTTCATTGTTAGGTCCATAATAGATTTCTAGTATTTATTGCTGAGGTAAGGTGGAAGTCTCGACAGTTAAGGATGTCTGAGGATGTACTAGTCGATCTTCTTCCAGTAAGGTAACAAATTCTGACTGTTCAACCTCAAGATCCAAATGTTTTGGTAAAAGAACAAGTTCAGGTTGGGCTTCGTGAACAACTTTTGGTTCAGAAGTAACTTCTGATTAAATAGTGATGGGTTCAGGATCCACTTATGGTTGAACAGATTCAAATTCAGAAGTAATTTCTTATTGAACAACATCGGATTGAGAATCAACTTGTTGTTGAACAACTTGGGTTACCATTTCACTAGATTCAGTTCTAGTTTCCTCAGGTAATTGTGGAGATTCCACTTCAGTAACAGATGTACCAGTAACTGTAGGAGTAACTGGGGTCACAATACTTAACAACTTGGGTTACCATTTCACTAGATTCATTTCTAGTTTACTCAGGTAATTGTGGAGATTCCACTTCAGTAACATATGTACCAGTAACCGTAGGAGTAACTGGTGTCACAGTACTTACTGATATAGGTGTTTCTAGTAATTCAGATGAAGAACCAGAGGCTTGTGACATAGTGGATCCATTCAAATGAGACCGATTCGACTAGATAGGTGTAGCTTCGGGCAGTAAAGGTAGTTTACTTGCTGCTCTCCACAAACGACGGGGTAAGGGTTGATTTTCCTCAATGATTACTGATTGATTTTATTACAAAAATGAAATAAACAAAAAGGGGTAAACTAGGCAAAAGGTTTACCAAGTAACTGTGAACTGTAGAATACCTCCTGGTGAACCAAGAAGTATGGGCAGACAATCTCCCTGAATGTTGTGTTCGGTGTATCACAGTGTACAAGGTGGCCGATTGAGTTACCTAAGGATGGATAACAAACTAGTGTTTTCCTCCCATATATACCCGAAAGTACGTGGAAGCCCAATCCGTATTAGCGTTGTCTAATGCAAAACAGCACAAGGAGAGCATTCCCATATACTTTACGTACTGTAACACCACCCTATATACCCGAAGGTACATGGACAAGCTATGATATACTCACGTACGTGGAATGAGGTATCACACTCGAAATGTATCGTAGAAAAGTTAGCGATAGCTGCTATGTTTTACGGCGCCAAAACACGTCTCTAGCTTAGAACCTCTAAATATTTTGTGTTAGATGACAATGCTCCATTAGGTTAGTTGATGTTACTTTTAAATTTACCTTCATTAAGAACTTTCCTTTCAAGGTTCACCACGTGATGTATTTTCAATTCCTAGAATGCAACTAATATGATAAGCATTCTTTTCATTCAATTTTGACAACGAAAACCTTAACTAGTAGGGATAGAGCAATCAGATTCTTGTATTCAAAGAATAAAGAACACATCTAATGCAATTTCCCTAAACTATTCCTATGAGCACACACAAACTTTTTTAAAGCACAATGAAAGTTTTTCTTTTCAATTCCCTTAATGTTGTGATGAACAAAAGGAAACTAATACACATACAATCAATCAATATTTTTGCAAGAACGAAGACTTTACGACAGTTCCGTTTCGAAAGAAATAAATACTTTTACGACACTTTCTTTTGAACAAAGATTAATCAACTATAAACTAACTTTGACAATGAATTGATAGTGATAAAGAAATCAATTAAGAAACACTAAAAAATCAAGGACAAAGTAGGGCTGGCAAAGGAAACAAAAATTGATTTCAGAGACACAAGAATCATTGATCTTTCAGCAAGCAGAAACAAAAGGAAATTTGGCAAAAAATCAACTCAAAGGAGCGATTTTTGTCCTAAGGACAATCAACGCAGCCTTGAATGGGAGACAATGCACTTCAGAGCATTGTCGGCAAGCCAAGGGTGCTCTGTAGCCCTCTATCTCTAGACCAAGCTTGCGCTGGTGCCAGAGAGGCCATCCTAGTGGCTTACAAGCACAATTTTCACCAAAAAACACTTCAAAAGGCTGAAACAAGATCAATGGAAGCAAATAAGGTCTACTAGAGTGTACTAGGATGAAGGTAAACTACCTGGAATGATGATCGTTCCCCAGTGGAGTCGCCAATTTGTTATGAGGAATTTGGCATCTACGGATAAATACTAACTCCCTAGGTAGGTAGCTATAGCTAGAACAATAGATTTAAAGTGCTTATCCTTTTTCTATAGATGATAAATAAGACAAAGGAATCAAAGGACCTACTTGTTCTTTTGCTTTCCTTTTGTTTCCTTTGTATGGCTCCTGTCGCTCCTTCTCGAACTTAGCTCACTTAAAAGGTACCTGCAAGCATAAACAGAAGACATATAACCAAACAAAGAAAGAGATCTATCTAATATAACTAAATAGAATTAGATGCATTCACACATATAAACATCATATATCAAGATAAGCATATGGAAAAAGGTATAAACAACTTTATTAAGTAGAAGGAAGAATTACAACCATGAATTCTGATCCATTGTCAAGCTTCTAGCTTGGGTTCCAACCAACATCACATCAATATCATAACACTCCGGTAGCATAACACTACTCGCTTACAATCTCAATCCTCACACCAATAGTATCTCCTTATAAATGCTCAAAGTCTAGCCCCTGATCACTTATATGAGTGCTTAATTTATAGGCAAATGGAGAAGGTTTGGTCATACATGAAAGTATTGAATGGCCTTCCAAACTTAGAGTTAGTTTTCATGGAGGAAGGGATGAGAAGATAATAGGTTGCTTAACTCATTCCCTATCTAATTTCGAGCTCATAGGAGATGATAAGTGTGGGAATCTTCTAGATGGCTCCAGAAGATAAGCATATTCCCACAACCCTATGTGAATTTTGCTCAATCTTGCCCAGCACAGGTCAAAGTGGGCCTAGGTGCTCTGCAGATCACCCTGACATGGGCCTACCTACACTGAAACACACTTACCCTTGTCCAAGGCTGCGCCGGTACCTCATGGAGGCATTTTTGGAGGGATTCAGGCCAAAAAACCTCTCAGGGAAGGAGGCATTCAAAGTGGTGACTTGTCTAGGGCATGTAGCAACTGAATTAGGGTTTGATGAGCCCCAGTAGTACTTATTTGGATGATGGGAGTGATGTGCCCATATGGATCTGTAACAATGCTAGATTTGGACACTTGAACTATGAAAACCTCCACTTGTTGAAGAAAAATGGTGTTACTGGTTTGCCTACAATTCTGAGGAAACTTAAGCAATGTGATGCTTGCATTCTAGGAAAGAATAGCAAACAGTCTTTTCATGATTCACATTCTAGAGCACATAGAAAACTTGAACTCATTCATTTAGATTTATGTGGTCCAATGCTTATTCCTTCTCCAAATGGAAATAAATATATGATGACATTTATTGATGACTACACCAGAACGTGTTGGGTTTATTTATTTATTGAAGAAAAAATCCGATGCTTTTCAAACATTTAAGAACTTTTATACATGGATTGAAAATGATGCACAATCTCATATTTTCTCTATTTGCACTGGTAATGGAAAATAGTTCACTTAAAATGAATTTGAAAACTATCTTCACCAACATGGGATGAAACATCAAACAATTGTGCGTTATAATCTCCAACAGAACGGAGTAGTTGAAATAATGAATAGGACAATCTTAATTCCATGATGTTTTTTAAGAATGTAAAATTAATATTTTGGGTTGATGCAATTTTATGTGTTGTATATGTAGATAATAGATTTCCATCTAATGCTATTAGAAACAAGACTCCTTATGAAATGTGGTATGGGAACATTCCTTCGGTAAAGCATATTCGGGTCTTTGGTTCCACATGTTATGCCTTGATACCAAAGGTACATAGAAAAAACTTGGTGCAAGGAGTCGTAAGTGTATCTTCTTGGGGTATTCAAACACCTCCAAATCATACCATCTATATGATAAAGTCAATAAAATTTTTGTTGTATCTAGAGATGTAATATTTTTTGAATCATCAAAAGCTGACAATGTTGTTGAGCGGAAACTTGATCTCTTGCATAGATTCACAAACGCAAATTCATTTCAAGAATTTGATAATTAGATTCCATATCTTGAAGGGGGGATTCCTATACTGGATCAACCTATGGATTATTCTTCTTAAGCACTCTCTCCCCTGCATGAAACTCCAACAACTGATAATACTTTGAGTGATGTGATTGACAGAATTCGGAGACTCAATCTTTATTTAGTCCCAACTCAATCAAATGAGCAGCCTGGACCATCTCAGAAAGGTCCCTGAAAGTGGCTGAAAAGGACAATTGAAAGTGCTCATCCTGATGAGGTTGGAAAGACAGGAACTAGAAATCCAACCCAACAAAATGGAGGTGATGTAGGTGACTCTGATTCACCTATTGATATGGATGTTTCTTATGATTGTGAATTGAATTTGTCTACATATTTTTAACCAAATTCCTGTAAAGAAGCGAGTTCTCATGATGAATGGAAAGAAGTGATGCAAAAGGAGTATGATGCCTTGATAAAGAATGGCACTTGGAATCTAGTTAATCCTCCATTGGGAACCAAACCAATTGATTGCAAGTGGGTCTACAAAAACATTTATAACATTGATGGATCACTTGACAAGCACAAATCTAGGCTTGTGGCAAAAGGTTTTGCACAGAAGGAAAGGGTCGATTATGAGGAGACTTTTTCCCCCACAGCAAAATGGGCTACCATCCGAACACTCTTTTCCCTAACAGCTCAGAACGGTTGGAAAGTCCATCAAATGGATGTAAAAAATGCTTTCTTTAATGGAGGTCTAATTAACAATGCTTTTATGTCCTAGCCTGGAGGATTTGCTATGAAAGGACATGAATATAAACTATGCAAACTTGTCAAATCCTTACATGGCCACAAATAAGCACCACAATCCTGGTATGAGAAACTAACTAAGCATCTTCTGAAACTCAATTTCAAACATTATGATCTTTATGATGCAAATTTATTTGTTAAGAAATTTGGAAAAACAGTTGTATATCTTGTGTTTTATGTAGATGATCTTTTGATGATAGGGAACAATGAGAGCTACATTGCATCCATAAAGAAGGAATTGAGGAAAGGTTTTGAAATGGCTGATTTGGGATATGTTCATTAATATCTTGGTATTGAAGTAACTGAACATTAGAAGTCCATATTCCTTTCTCAAAAGAAGTACATTGGAGATCTGTTGAATAGGTTTGGCATGGCTCAGCGCAATCCTCTAACTACTCCAATGGAACAAAACTTAAAGCTCACATCCATTGAAGGAAAAGAATTCGAGGATACAAAAAAGTATAGAGAGCTTATAGGAAGTCTCAACTACCTAACTACTACCAGACCAGAAATTTTGTTTGTTGTTGGAATCATCTCCAGGTTTATGTAAAAGCCTTGTGATGGACATTGGTTTGCTACAAAAAGAGTTCTAAATCACTTGAAAGGAACTCAAGATTCTGGAATCAAGTATACACATGTGGGCGACTTCATCTTGATTGGATACTCTGATTCAGACTTCGATGGAGACAAAGAAATTGGGGTATCTACTTCTGCTTATGCTATGAGTCTTGGACCAGGAGCTGTCTCCCGGAGATCACGCAAACAATCAATTCCAGTAGATTCCACAATAGAGGCAGAATATGTGGCAATAGCTGAGGTAAAAAACAATTGTGTGGCTCAAGAAAATTCTGGAGGATTTGCAGATAAAACAATTACATTCGATTCCACTCATGATTAGTAATGCCTCTACAATAAAGTTGGCCAAGAACCCAAATTTCCATGATCGAATGAAGCACATCAATACAAAATATCATCTGGTTCGACATCATGTTGAGGTGAAAACAATCCATCTTCACCATTGTTCCACCAATGATCATATTGTAGACATCTTCACCAAAGCACTTGGAAGAGGAAATCTTGAAGATTCAGAATGATGCTTGGACTCACAAACATCCCTTTAGATTAAGGGTGGTAATGTTGAGACCTAATCATAGGGATTGGGTGAACAATTGTAAATAATGTAAACAATTAATAAGAGAAAATGAAGAGTCATCGGGAGATGAAACTTGATAGTAAATCCCTCATGTATATAACTATGAATAGCCACAATGAATAAACAGAATCTCATTTGAGGAGTTACCTGTTGGCCTAACAAATAGCTTTTAATTTTCAAAAACAATTCCTGAATTTTGTTTGGAATGGAAAGGAGTTGAATTAAGGGGTATCGTAGGGAAACTAGGGATGATAATCACGTCTAATGTTATGAAAGATATTCTAAAGTAAGAAGAATGGGGTGTAATTGCACAACTATTCTCACTAGAGATTCAATCATTGAAATCATCTATTTCTCCATATATGCTAAAAGACTTGGACAATCCTTCCAAGGTATTGGAGACTCCCAAATTCCTCCCACCTATTCGTGATCATGATCATTCTATTCATTTGATTCCAGGAAGTATTCCTCCAAACATCACGCCTTATAGATATCCCTATGCCCAAAAGAGTGAAATTGAACATATGGTTTCAAAAATGCTAGTGGTTGGTATAATTCAACCTAGTCAAAGTTCTTTCTCTGCTCTAGTAGTAATGGTGCATAGGAAGGATGGATCATGGCACACATGTCCAGATATTAGGGAGCTCAACAAGCTCACTATTAAAGAGAAATTTCCCATTACTGTCATTGATGAATTTTTGGATGAATTACATGGAAAAAATTACTTCACCAAGTTGGGTCTTCGTTCAGGATATCATCAAAATAGAATGAATACTGAAGGCATTCTGAAAACAACATCTATAACTCATTAGGGTCAATATGAATTTTTGGTCATGCATTTTGGCCTTACCAATGCATCTTCTACATTTCAAGGTTTGATGAATTCCATTTTCAAACCCTTCCTTAGAAAATTTGTTTTAGTATTTTTTGATGATATACTAATCTGCAAGAAGTCTTGGAAGGATCATATTCAACATGTTGATAAGGTTCTCAAAATATTGGAGGAGAAACAATTATATGGAAAAACCTCCAAATGTTTCTTTGCAGTACAATAAGTGGAATATCTGGGTCATATTGTATCTCATGAGGGTGTTAAAGTAGATCCTAACAAAATTAGAGCCATTAAGGAATGAAATATCCCCACAACCATAAAGCATCTTTGAGGATTTCTTGTGTTGACAGGGTATTATCACAACTTTTTTAAGAATTATGGGAGAATAGCAACACCTCTAACAAAATTACTGAAGAAAGATGCATTTTCTTGGACCCTAGAAGCAACTAAGGCCTTTAAACATCTTAAAGAGGCAATGTTCCAAGAACTAGCCTTACCTATGCGAGACTTCACAAAAACCTTTATTGTGGAATGTGATTCCCCAGGAAATGGAATTGGTATTATTTTAATGAAATAATGAAGACCAATTTCTTTTGAAAGCCATCCAATCAAAGGAAACTATTTACAAAAACCTATTTATGAGAAGGAAATATTGGCAATACTACATGCACTAAAGAAATGGTGACCTTACCTAATGAGAAGACACTTCAAGGTAAAAACAGATCGTGATAGTCTTAAACATTTTTTGGAACAAAGATTATCTTCAAAAGAGAACCAAAAATGGTCACAAAGATGTTGGGTTATGACTTTGAAATCATCTACAAAAAAGGGAAGAAAAATGTTGTTGGAGATGCACTCTCAAGAAAGGATGAGGATGTGGAAGAATTTCTTTCTGCAATTTCTATTATCCAACCAGATTGGATAACTGAAGCAAGGGATGAATGGAAGAATGTTGAAGAAGTGTGGACGCTCATTCAGAAGCTGCAACAAGATCCTATTACATCTGATACGTTTACATGGAAAAATGATTCATTATGGTACAAATATCTCTTATATATTTCTAATAATTCCCAACTCGAAGAAAAGATTCTTTTGGAATTGGACACCTCTCCCTTAGCAGAGCACTCATGATTTTTAAAAACTTACCACAGGGTCAAGAAGGAATTTCTTAGGGAGGGCCTTAAATATGATATTCAAAGGTTTGTTGCAAAATGTTTGGTTTCCTAAAAAGTAAAGTTGAGACAATTAAGACCCTGGGTCTATTACATCCTTTAGCCATTCGAAGTCAACGTTGGGAGGAGGTTTCAATGGATTTTATCACATGTTTACCCATGTCCGAAGGAAATAGTGTCATCATGGTGGAAGTTGATAGATATATCAAGTATGCACATCTTTGTGCATTATCTCATCCATTTAAAACCATTACAGTTGTTACTACATTTAGGGAAACAATTCCAAAGCTACATGGAAACCCAAAGATTATTTTAAGCGACAGAGATCCCATTTTCACTAGAAATTTTTGGATAGAATTATTTTCTTGTATGTGTACTTAATTAGCTCATAGCTTATCTTATCATCCTCAATTTGATGGGAAAACTGAGATAGTGAAAAAATGTTTGGAAGGATATCTTAATCGCTTTGTATCTGATAAACAAACATAATGGGTCAAGTGGTCCCCTCTGGCTGAATGGTGGTATAACACTTCCTTCCATATTGCAGTAAAAATGATGCCATTTATGGCACTTTATGGATATCATCCACTATCCATCACGTCATCTTTAAGAGAAAATTATAATGTTCAAGCAGTGGAAGATCATATCGAGCATCAGCAACAAGTTCTCTGACTCTTAAATCATAATCTCACTTCGGCGCAGAATTGAATGAAACAACAGGAAGATAAACATCATAGTGAAAGAAGTTTTGATGTATGCGACTGAGTATTTTTATGGCTACAACCATACAAACAAATGTCCCTCAAGAAAGACAAGAAGGATAATAAATTATCACCAAAGTACTATGGTCCTTACAAGGTGTTGCAAAAGCTTGGTACTATGGCATACAAATTGGAGCTTCATGCATCTTTCTGAGTGCACTGAGTTTTCCATATTTCATGCTTAAAGAAGGTTGTAGGTGACAATATCCCAGTTCAAATAATATTGCCAGAACTTTACGAAGGAGGAAAAATCATATTGGAACTTGAAGCAGTCACCAAAACAAGAACCAGACAACTAGGAAATCGATCAATTTTAGAGTATCTCATCAAATGGAAGAATTTATCCACTGAAGATTCCACATGGGAGGATACAAATTTTATACAGAAGCATCCAAAACTACTCAAGCGTTGAGGACAACACTTTTTTGAAGGAGAGGGACATGTTAGGTCCCTATACTACTAGTGTAACCCCTTATTGTTATTGGTAGTGTATCCTAGTTATTGTTATTGTTATGCCCATGTAGTCCCCATATTGTTATTATTGTGCCCCATAGAATCCGATTATTGTTATTGTTGTGCCCTCACATTATTATTGTTATGTAGGCTCTTATTAGATTGTGACCCCTTAAAATCCTATATATAGAAAGGATGTATTTTAATTTATGTAATGTAAAGGAGGTTTTCCCATTGAAGAGGATAATTTTTAAGTCGTTGATCTATATTTTTGTGAGTTGGTTTCATAATAGTTTGTAATATCAATATCTTGAGTTTATCAATCTAAGGCTTCATATTCCTAGGATATAATATTATTCATAGGGTTTATAATATTAATCTTTGGTTTTAATATAAATCCATTGGGTTTATAATCATGGTCAACCATGGTCTAATGTCACATTGCAATATATATTTTCTGAATATGAAAATCAACCAATCTCGCATTTTGATAAGGATTGTCTCAATATGAAATTCAAGCATGGTGAACCATGTTCCAACATTGCATTATGAAAAATGTTTTCTCAACCATGGTCAACCATGATCACATTGTGACAAAGGTTGTCTCTTATTCCAATGTCACATTGTCACAACCATGGTCATCCATCATCAACCATGGTCAAACGTTGCATTGTGACAAAGATTGTCTCAATATGGAGATCAACCATGGCCAACAATTGTCAGCTATTGTCCAATGTCGCATTGTGACAAACATTGTCTCAATATGAAAATCAATCATGGTCAACCATATTCCAACGTCACATTGTGACGAGTATTTATCTTAGGGTTTGTATTCATTGGGTTTATAATATTTATCCCTTAGGTTTAATATTATTCCCTTGCATTTATAATCCCTTGGGTTCATTCTATTTAATCTTTGGGTTTATATACCTTGGGTTTATAATATTTTTTTTGGTCAAATAAGAGTGGATCTTTCTATTAACTGAAATAGTTACATTACATATTTTACAAGGTAAACCAAACTTCCTTACGTTTACCATAAAATGGCCCACATGACCTAACTGAAGCAGAATTGGCTTGAACCCTTAGCACTTGGAACCAACCCAAAAAACGGTATATATGGCCAACCCAAGTAAAATGATATAAAAAACGCCCGACCCCATTGCCTAAAAGTATGGAATTCAAAATAATTACATTTGCGACCATAAAAAGGCGGGTCCGCATTCACGGTGCATCTGACCCTCCACCGCTGATCCTCCCTTCGTGGATCCAATGGTCTACATATATTTTGGGTGGACATGTAGCTGGAGGAATACCTGCCCAAAAAGCGGTATCCTCTTCCTTCCTGTTGCTACGTGTCGCTTGCCGACAAGAATCCGAAGCCATCCTCTGAATACCAGTTCCCGCTTATGCTCCTTCCAAAATACCACTTGTGGTATAAGAAAGCACTTTCTCGCGAAAGGAGTTTCGTGCTTTACCGTCGAGCGATGACTGTCGATCCACCCTTCGTATACTTCCTACTCCTTGGATGGATTTACGATGGATTTATGCTTAAACCCCATTTTCTCTAGTTTTCGCTGAATCACTGTGTATCCATTGATCCATTGAATCACTGTGACGAACCTGCCACACTTCCATAATCTATCCTTACGCCCCTGCTTCCTTTGTTTTCCTCCTCTGATCTCGACCTTTCTCATTGTTCTATATCTTTGCTAGCCTGACCTAGACAGTCCTCTAACAGTTTGCCTGGGGGTATCAGCTCCCAGACATACCGGGTGTCCCTTTCCTTTTTTATCACACCTTCATTCACCAAATGATCTGCTACCATGTTAGCTTTTCTTTTCACATGGAAAAAGCTTATAGTTTTTAGGATTTGCAGGTGGGAGTAGATACGGTAAAATATTTGCGAGAGCCTCCAGTGTTTTGACACTTTATCCGGTGATGTACCATTACATATTTTCTTAGCTGCTCTGATAATCAGCTTTGAATCTGCTTCAATGATGACATTATGAGAATCTGAATCCACCAATATTTCCAAGCATTGCTCTAGGGCCATGAGTTCCGCCATGTTATTAGTTTCCTTTCCCAAGTGGCCATGAAAGATTTTCTTAATTTGACCCTGTTCATCTCTTATAACACCCCAAAAACCAGCTAACCCTGGGTTGCCCTTAGATGCTCCATCTATATTGACCTTTAAGAAACCATATGGAAGAGCCTTCCAAATGTTTATATCTAAATTTATTTGGCTCACTCCCTTGATAATGCCCCGTGGGATTATGGATTGAAGACCCAAATGAAGAAGAATACTCACATCTTGGGGTAGAGGAGGGTCCTTAGGAAGTGTCATCAACAGGCTGCTGACTTTGTCTTTGAGCTGCCTTAAAATTTGGTCAATTATGTGTTGTGGCTTGCTTTCTTTGTTCTTGAAGATTCAACTATTGTGCTCTTTCCACACATTCCAGATGAGAAAGCCTAGAACCAAGGTCCAGGCTCTATTAATAATTTCATTCCGTGAGAAGTTTTTCCTCCAATTCTTCAAAGTATTGGAGATGATGAGTCTGTCCCTATCAGTTTGCTTAAATATTGAGGCCACCCATTCCCACATGATGGAGGTAAAAGGGCAGAGGTTAAGAATGTGATTCATCATCTCCTCTTGTGAGTCACAAAGGTAGAATTTGGAAGGTCCAATGAATCCTTTTTTTTAGGAGATTCTCCCAAGTTAAGATTTTCCTATGATGAACTAGCCAAATAAATAGTTTTATTTTCATCCAATGGGGGCTCTACCAAAGATTCTTCCAAACTTGATTAGGATTAGGATAGTTAAATCTTGTTACTACTTACTTGGCTTCTTTGATATTAAAGTTTCCTTCGTTGTTCTTTCCCCATATTAGCTGGTCAGGCAAGGAGGATACCAGAATTCTCCTATGCTCTAGATCATGGGTAAGAGAGTCTGCCTGGGCCCTCATAGGACTCTCTTCATTGTGGCATAGATCCCTCCAAGTTCTTCATTTTCTATTGTTCCTTTCCTTGTCCCAGAAATATTTTACCATAAGTAAACCTTTGTTATATGTGTCATTATTGAGAGCTGCTAATTCATCCTTGTATAAGTTGGGTTCCTACTGCCAGTATCCTCCCAAAATAGTGCTAGGTTCCCAGCTCGAATTTCCAAGAAACTATGTTGTTGAACAATACTTTTATTGTCCCAGGAAAGGTACCAAATGTGGGAGCCCTTTATGTGCCCGGACATTCTGATGTGATATTTTTCCTACCAATTCTTTGCATATTTTTCCTTCCATTGCTTAGCCCGAGGAGTACCTAATTCCTTGATCCATCTCCACCAAAGTTTGGCTCTCGAGACCTTGCTAATGGTTTTCGGATCGTGAAGCCCTAAGCCATCGTGGCTCTTGGGTTTACAGATCTTGTCCCATGCTACTAAAGCCCATTTCATTTTTACCTCTCCTTTGCCCTATAGAAAGTCCCTTTGTATGCTCTTGAGCTGCAGCTCGACTCATTTAGGAGTGGGAAGAGTTGACAACATAAATATGGGAATGGCATGCAGTACAACTTGTGTGAGCACAAGGCGCCTCGCCAAATTTAAAGACCTACATGTCCATTTTTGGATCTTGTCCTGCAATTTATTTACAATTGGCTCCCACACTTCCTTGCTGAGAGGTTTATCTGTGAGAGGTAGGCCTGGATACTTTGAAGGTAGCTGGTCCCTTTAAAACCCAAGAATTCTTATGATATTACGTTGAATAGCAATTTCAGTGTTAAAGAAAAAAAAAATTGATTTGTTGAGGCTTACCTCTATGCTAGCAGCCATAGCAAAATCGTTCAAAATTTGTTTGATCGTTCTAGATTCCTTGATAGTGGGTAACCCCTGCAGCATTGTGTCATCCACGAATTGTTGATGTGTATTTGCCGCTCCATCCAAGGTGAGTTTGATACCCTGGATTCTTCCTTTAGCATTAGCTGTTTTGAATGATCTACCAAGCCCTTCCATCATGAGAAGAAAGAGGACGGTGAGAGCAGATCCCCTTGCCTGAGACCTCTGGAGGGTGTGAAGAGTCTTGAAGGAGCGCCATTAAGCAGTATGGAGAAACTAGTCATGGTGACTAGTGCCATAACCCATCTTATCCAGTTGTGGTCGAAGCCATAGGCTTTAAGAATAACCCTTATAAAAGACCATCTTATCTTGTCATAAGCTTTTGCTAGATCTAATTGAATGATCATACCAACTTGTTTGTTGATTTTGAGATAATACACCACCTCATGAACTTGGATAATATTATTGAGGATTCTCTTCCTTCCACATATCCTATTTGCTCCTCTGAGATGAGAGCTGGTAAAAGTGGCTTGAGTCTATAGGCTATCACCTTGGAAATAACTTTATACACCACATTACATAAGGCTATGTGTCTAAAGCCATCTGGAGTCATGGCGTTTTCCTTTTCTGGGATCAAATTTATGAAGGAAACATTAAACGCTCTCAGTACCTTCTTGGATCTTCTTGAGTCTTCCACCACCTCAAGGATATCATGTTTGACTATTTTCCAACATGATTTGAAGAAGTCTACATTAAACCCATCTGGGACTAGAGCTTTTCCATTTTTCATTTCATTAATCACCTCACTGACCTCCCCTTCCGGCACTCGCCTGTTAAGATTGTGGTTATCTTCTACTGTGACCAGCTGAGGGATGTGCTGTCTGAAATGGTTGATGAACCTAGATCTGTCATCCAAGGGCTCCACTACATTACTGAGGAAGTGTTGTACAAGGAGAGATTCCATGTCTTTGTGAGAGAAAAATTCTCTCCCTTGAGAGTCTTTGAGCTTTGTAATTCTGTTGTGTGCCCTGTGATCCATGGTGGATTTGTGAAAGAACTTCGTGTTTCTTTCTCCCTCTTTTATCGATTTTATCCTTGAATTCTGCCTCCATAAAATCTCCTCTTGCAAGCATCGATCTTCCCATTCTTCCTGCAAATTTTCAACTAGCTTTTTCCGCTACTCGGTAAAGCCCTCTGTGATGTTGATCTTATTGATTTCCTGGGGTTTCTGCTCAGCTTCTCTTTTGTCTTTGAAGATATTTCCAAATTCCTTTTTGTTCTGGCTTTTAAGCTTGGCTTTGATATGTTTAAGTTTCTATTGGAGCATGAACATTTTGGTGCCTTGAATGTTTAGATCCTCTTTCCACCATTTGTCAATATTACTGTTGAATTCAGGAAGAGAGAGCTAGGCATTCTCAAACCTGAAAGGTCTATTTTTTGGTATGCCCATAAAAGTGGCTTCTAGCTGAATAGGCCAATGATCCAAACCTCTAAAGGAAAGAATAGAAGTTGTCATGGTTGGGCCTGAAAGAAAGAGTTACTCTGAGATAATAAATCTATCTAATTTAGAGGCGACTTGTGAAGCCCCTCCCCTCTTGTTGTTCCAAGTGAAGGTCCCATTTATTGTTTTCGTGTCCACTAACCCCATATTCATTATGAAGTTCTGGAAAGTCGTGGAGTCTCTACTTAGCTACCTATTGACCCCTTTTTTCTCTGTAAGAGATTTTATAATATTAAAGTCTCCTGCAACGATCCATGGCATATTAGGGTATCTTGCTCTTAGTTCCTCAAGGGAGGTAAGAAGCTTGAATTTATCTTCTTGATTTTAAGGGCCATATACATTTGTGATCATGTATATCTCCATATCCCCTAAAGGTTGACATACCAAAGAAAGATAGTAACTAGATGCCTCAGCATCTAGTATTCTAAATTTTTATGGATCCCATAGCATGAGAATCCCCACTGTTGATTTTTTTTGCTTTAACATCTAGATATTCATACTTGATTAGCAATTTATTATGTATTTCTATAATCCTATCCATCGAGAATTTTGTCTCCTGATTAAACACCATGTCTGGTTTACTTCTTTTATTCTGTTACTGAGATTTATTTGTTTCCTTATGCTTCCTAAGCCTCTAGTATTCCAGGTTGTGAGCTTAATTAAGAAAGATTAGTAAAGGAGTAGCTGGTAAGATCTTTCATCTTACGTGAGTTAATCAATAATTTTCCACATTTGTTCAACAACTCCTTCTGTCTTTTTCTTCCTCTTTTCCCGCCTGGGTTCTTCAGAGATAGTGCCCGTGTCTCCTCCATCATTCTGACCCCTCTGTATTCCTAGCTTTCATGATTTCTTTTGATTCCATTTCCTTTTGATTGTGATCTCCATAGGAATAGATGTTGAACCCTGTCATATTCCTCTTTTGGCAGGGAGTCCACTCCTTTAGTCGTTCCTTGTTCCAGAAATTTTTCTACATCTATATTTTCCCTCTGTAGAATCTCCTGCACTTCATGGTCTTCCATTCTTGCCTCACTTGGAGTCATCTCATGGTCCTTATTTATCTCCATCAAGTTTTCTATGATTTCTTCCATGCTTTTATCTCTTTCCTTCTCAGTGATAGTGTTCTCCATTTCCTGGTTCATTTCTTTGTTTCCTTCTTCTTCTTCTAGGATCTTAAAGCTATTGTGGTATGGTTGTTTTTCCTCATTAATCTTCTTTTGCAGCCTCTTTATGCCTTTCCCTTTTCCCCCAACCTTGGTAAAACCCTCAGGATTTTTATCCACAGTCGTTTTCACATTTCTCTCGATGTTGTTTGTTGGGCAATCTCTATATAGATGCCCATGCTCATGGCATTTGCGGCACCTAAATGGGATGTGCTCATAGTCCACTGCCTTTACCCATTCTTCATCATATAATTCTAAAATTATCACATCTAGGAGTGCCCCAAATAAGTCCATTTCCACACAAATCTCGGCGAAGGAGGTGTATTTTCCTTTCAGAGTCGCATCTGAGATCTTTAGAAAATTCCCCAGTTTGTTGCCTATTGATTTCAGCGATTCTAGTAACCAATAATCCAGAGGAAGGGAGTATAGTCTAATCCATACCGGTACCGATGAAAATGTCTCACATTCCAAAACAAAGTTCATTATCCAAGGCCACATGCAGAGGCCTGGAGCAGCGTAGAAATATGGTCCTCCTTCAAACACTATGTCTTTATCCTCTCGGCTTGTGAATACTACTGTGATAAAGCCCTTGGATCCCAAATGAAGGGTTATTTCCCCCTTTGGCTTCCAGTGTCTCCTTATACAGACATGCAACGCCCTTTCCGTCGGCCATATTCCCATGAATTTGCAGATAATCTCATGTTCCGTCATATGATCCCTATGCGCTTGTAGCGCAAGGTCACTCAAGATGACCCGAGGGATGGTGTTCAACTTAGGTTTGCAGACCCCAGATGTTCTTATAGAAGTATGTTTTTGGCTACTATCCCCTTTCTCCTTTTCCTTACTAGCTTCCTGCCGCTGCTCTTCCTGTTCATGAGGTCTGTTTCCTCCCAACGTGTCTGTATTACTTGCTCTTGTTGCCTTCTCCAAAGGTTTCTTGAAAGACTGCTTTCCTGCATCCTTGCTTCTATCCATAACTCCTTGACTGTAGGAGGGAGAAAAACTCCCCCTGCGCGTCTCGCCATGGTGCCCAACGTCAAAACCCTAACCCTAGTTCAAGTTGCAGAGCATAGACAACCCTAGCATTCTGAGCATCATTGGGTTTATAATATTAATCCCTTGGGTTTAATATTATTCACTTGGGTATATATTATTAATATTGGGTTTTTAGTATTAATCCATTGGGTTGATTATTTCCTTTGGTTTACACTATAAATCCCTTTAGGGTTTATATACCTTGAATTTATAATATTAATCTGTTGGGTTTAATATTATCCTATTGGGTTTATAATACCTTTGGGTTCAATCATGGTCAACCATGGTCACATTGTGACAAAGACTGTCTCATGGTCAACCAACGTCACATTGTCACAACCATGGTCATCCATAGTCAACCATGGTCCAATGTCACATTGTGACAAATATTTTCTGAATGTGGAGATAAATTATGGTCAATGATGGTCAACCATTGTCTAATGTCACATTGTGACAAATGTTGTCTCAATATGAAAACCAGGCATGGTCAACAATATTCCAACATCACATTGTGAAAAACATTTGTCTTAGGGTTTATAATATTTACTTAGGTTTTATAATATTTATCCCTTGGGTTTAATATTGTTCCCTTGGGTTTATAATATTTATATTATGGTTTATATACCTTGGGTTTATTATTCGCTTGGGTTTACAATATCAATCTCTTTAGGGTTTATATACCTTGCATTTATAATATTATTCACTTGGTTTTAATATTATTCTCTTGGGTTTATAATACCTTTGGGTTCAATTATTATCAACCACGGCAATAACCATGGTCACAATTGTAGTTATTTCTTACACCAAAGAAGGCTACATTTTTTTTTGACTCTCTCTAATCAATTTTTTGGGAAGAAGGGTTCTTATATCAGTTGCTGAGTTATTTTTTTAATATATATTTTAGATTTTTGAATAGATTTAATTTTATAAAAAAATTAATTTTATATTTTTCTTAAAATACTTTATTTTAAAATATTAATGTCTTATTAAAATTAAAATTTTGGTTTTCTAGGTCCTATCCTTTGAGACTATATGTCATCGCATTTCACTATATGACTGTAATAAATTACACCTTGCAACCAAACCTTACCTAACAACAACTCAAGTTAAATTCAACGAGTCAAATAAAACCTATAACCCCACCCCACATTTCAAACATTAAAAAACCATTATATGAATTGTCTCCAGATTTGTGAAATGTTAAATTAATGGATTGCGAGGGGGCTGCTCCGAAATTTTGTTTCACTTTTTATTTCTTTTTACAACTGTCACACTCATCGATTGTAGAACCCCCCTTGAAAACCATTTACCAACTATCCCCGCCCTCGAAGACCGTTGTAAAACCATTTTTTATATTGATTTAAATTCGTAAATGTCAGGCGGGAAGCTCTATAAGTATGAAAAAGAATCTATATTGTAAAGTATGTATGAAGGGAAGATAGTGGAGGGACCATTTTTGCAGTATCTATCTGAAATGATCTTACGAGTGAAAGATTGGAGGTAATGTTATAATGATATTTCCTCCCTGTGAAATAATTTTACAGAGGTTACAGCGAAAATTTACAGAGAAGACAAATCAATGTTTTTAGCTATGGAATAACAAGGAAAATAATTATAAATAGGAAAAACGTAAGTAAAGAGAAAATTTTGATAAATTATTATCTAAAGATTTTATCGAAGTAAAAAGGGAAACTAAAAGACATTTTACCAATCATGGCAAAACAAGACATGGTTTTCAAAACCATGAGGAAGAAAAGCAATAGATGGTTTTCATAGAAAAATGAGGATTATTTATGAAGTTTCATTTATTCATAAGTAAACCAAAAGTGGGAAAAGCTAAATATGAAAACAGTGAATGGTTTGGGTAAATTGTTCTTAATTTAATTTATGAAATTCATAAACAAATAAATGCTACAATGGGGAAGTATTGCAGAACATGGTTTTCAAAACCATGGATGGGTTTACAAAGAAACATTTTTGGATTTGATTTCTGAAATTCATAAGGAAAAGAACAAAAAAGCAAGACATGGATTTATATTGAAGACACGACTTTTCAAAACTAGAGGAAGGAATTGTTTCTATGGAAATATAATTTTATAGATTTTTGGGAAATATTTTTATTAACATATCTTATTCGGGAAAACTTAACATTAATAGTTTTAAAGTAAAGAGTAAAAAAAAACCAATTATTTCCAGATCATTTTCATATTTCTCGACAATAATTAAGCATGTGAAGGATAATTAAGATAATTGAATCACCAAAGTATTTTATCAAATGATAGGGGCTTAATTAATTTTCTAAAAAGGTATCAGTCAACCAGATTATGGGAATATTAACTGAGATTTAGGGAGCATCTTAAGCAACCTCCAAATTCTGAGGCAAAATATCAACAGGCAGAAGATTAAGGCAGATTTGTGGCAAAAATGAGAAACTAGTTTCAAGAATAAGGGCAATCAATCAACAATTAGTGAGCCAATTTCCAGATTTGAGTGAACAAAATCAACAGTTGGATATTGTTAGCATATTTCGAGGATCATCTTCATATTTTCAAGAAGTGAACCCAACAGTCAAAAAACTATTTCTAGAATTTGAGGCAGAGGATTTTACAAAAGTTCCAAATTTCATGTATCTCTTTAGAGATTCTTTTTATTTTTAGTTTATTGTTCAAATTTTTATTTCAAAAATATAGACACAATTAGCTTAATGTAATGCTCTATATATTATTTGATTTTCATTATAAAAGGGTGGGCTTTTGATGCCAAAACCCTACAACTTTTGTAAAGACTTTTATTATGGGAATTTTGTTAAAGTATTCTAGGTCTTGTTCATGATAGAATTTATTTTTCCTCTATATGTTTTTCTAGTACTTTCATACATTATTTATGCATATGTTCACAGAAACATAGCAACTAAGGAAAATCTAGTTTAGAGTATCGACCTCTCTGACAACCTACCGTGAAGTTATTATCATTAAAGAGATTAACTTATTGAACTATCTGTTTGAAAAAATTTCCTCTGCATCTTTAATTGTCGCCTTCTATCATCTATTGAATGTATATTTGTTTGGATGTAGAAGTCTTCTACACACATCTACATATTTTATTGATTAATTATTAAGTATGAAAACTTAATTACCTGATTTTTCCTATTTTCCTCCACCAAAATCTTTAAGTTATGTTTTATGTTGGAATTATATGTTGGTATTTTGATTAGGTTTCAACAAGAGAGGACTTTATTTCTAAGCAGAGATTGGATAATCTTTAGTAACCACCTACAACAAATCATAAATCTGGCCATTTTTCTTCAAATGTTATATATCAGTGACAATGGACGATGTTAAAAAAGACAACGCAACACTCGAGGGATGCCCCTCTAGTTCAAGGGTATGCTTGAACCTAAATTTTGGTTGAGTTGGTTTCTTAGTGTAGTTTCGCAACCAAGAACTACCTTCGAGAAACTGATACAACATTTGGCATCATTTCTAGGGAGAAAAGTAATGAATACATCTATCCTTAGAGAATGATAATTGGCTAGATATACTTTTTGTTTGTGAACAAGTAGTAGACATTTTACATTGGTTGCAATTCCTTCACGTGGAATCTCCACTTTGTTTATATAGTGATTCCACTTGGTTCCAGATTCTGCTGGTTCAAAATGATAATTGCATCTCTTTCTATGATGGTTGCATTCAGCATCATGTTTTTCTTTCTCATGATTGTGATAAAAAAACCTCGGAAATCTAGAGAGGATGCAATCTTCAGAATTCAGTTGTAAGTATCAGTTGCCTATAATGTTTATGTTTCACATTGTAAATATTTTTCAAGTTTTCAGCTGCATACAAGGAGATATTTCAATTATTCCACTCCTCACATGGTTACACTGGAAGCTTGACTACACTTAACAATGTAAATTTTTAGTTCAGTAAAGTAGGAGTGTGTGAAATAGATTAGTGAGTTTGTAGTTTATGGATTAATGCAGTAGATCAACAGTTGTTTCATTTTATGTTTCAAGTTTGTAGTATGAAGTTTGGTTTGGATGAATGTAAAGACTTGTAGGGGATTGAAAGGAGTAAATTTATTGTTGATTGACCAATTGATTCCATAGCCTAATGAATTAAGCATTGTTGCACTTATTTCCACTTTTAGTGTTAGTTGTTTCACTTCAGCAATTTTTCAATTTTCAGATTTTAGTGTGAAATAGCCTTTGGATTAGTGCAAGAAGTATGGTTTCATATTTTGATATTGCGTGTTTATGAATTGACTCCATGCCCAACAGATTCAAGGAAACTGGTCTACTAGGTTCTCTGCATTCCATAGGGGGAAGTAGCCCCTAGATGGAGCCGATGTTGTAGCTATTTCTTACACCAAAGAAGGCTACAACTTTTTTGTCTCTTGATAATCAATTTTTTGATAACAAGGGTTCTTATACAAGTTGCTAAGTTATTTTTTTAATATATATCTTATTTTTTTTAAATAAATTTTATTTTATAAAAAATACAATTTTTTATTTTTCATAAAATACTTTATTTAAAAATATTAATTTATTATTAAAATTAAAATTTTGGCTTTCAAGGTCCTAACCTCCAAGACTATATGTCATCGCATTTCATTATATGACGAAAATCAATTACACCTTGAAACCAAACTTTATCGAATAATAATAATTCAACTCAAAGTTAATGAGTCAAATAAAGCCTATGGCACTACCCTACATTTCAAACATTAAAAAACCATTATATGAATTGTCTCGAGATGTGTCAAAATGTTTACTACATTTTACAGTTGTCACCCTCTCATCGATTACAGACTTCCCCTACAAAATAATTTACCAACTATCCCCCCCCCCGCAAGACCATTGTAAAACCATTTTTTACATTGATTTAAATTCATAAATGTCAGGCTGGAAGGTCTATGGGTATGTAAACAAATTTCTATATTATAAAGTATGTATCGAGGGAAAATAATGGAGGGACTATATTTACAGTTATATATATCTTAAATGAGCTTAGATGTGAAATATTGGAGGTAACACGACACTCAGTAAAATGAGGTAAAAAAGAAAATACATTTTTCAGAAGTACATTTAAAAACAAATCATTCCAATGTTATAAAGGGATTTCCTCCCTATGAGGTAATTTTACAGAGGTTACAATGAAATTTTACAGAGAAGATAAATCAATGTTTTTAGCTATGGCATAATGAGGAAAATAATTATAAAGAGGAAAAATGTAAGTAAAGAGAGAATTTGGATAAATTATTATCCAAAGATTTTATAGAAGTAAAAAGGGAAACTAAAAGACATTTTACCAATCATGGCAAAACAAGACATGGTTTTCAAAACCACGAGGAAGCAAAAAAATAGATGGTTTTCATAGAAAAAATAGGATTATTTATGAAGTTTCATTTATTCATAAGTAAACCAAAAGTGGGAAAAACTAAATATGAAAACAGTGAATGGTTTGGGTATATTGTTTTGAATTTCATTTATGAAATTCATAAACAAATAAATGTTACAATGGAGAAGTATTACATGACATGGTTTTCAAAACCATGGATGGGTTTACAGAGAAATATTTTTAGATTTGATTTATGAAATGCATAAGGAACAACAAAAGAAGGTATGGATTTATAATGAAGACATGGTTTTTCAAAACCACAGGAAGGAATTATTTTTATGGAAATATGGAAATATAATTTAATAGATTTTTGAGAAATATTTTTATTAAAATATCTTATCCCTGAAAACTTAAAATTAATATTTTTAAAACTAAAGAGACAAAAAACCAATTATTTCAAGATCATTTTAAAATTTTTTGACAATGAATAAGAACGTAAAGGATAATTAAGATAATTGAATTATCAAAGTATTTTGTCAAAGAACATGTGATTAATTCATTTTATAAAAAGGGATCAGTCAACCAGATTATGGGCATATTAACTGAGTTTTAGGGAGCAATTTCAACAACCTCCAGTTTCTGAGGAAAAAGATCAATAGGCAAAAGATTAAGGAAGAATTGTGAAAAAAATGAGCAACCAATTTCAAGAATACAGGCAATCAATCAGCGATTATTAAGCTAATTTCCATATATAAGGTAAAAAAATCAATAGTTGGAGATTTTTAGTAGATTTCGAGGATCATATTCATATTTTCAAGCAGTGAATGCAACAGTCAAAATATTATTTCTAGAATTTAAGGCAGAGGATTTTCTAGCAGTTCCAAAATTCCTGTAGCTTTTCAGAGATCCTTTTTATTTTTAGTTTATTGTTTATACTTTTATTCCAAAAATCTAGACATAGTTAGCTTAATGTAATGCTCTATATATTATTCGATTCTCATTATAAAATGGTGGGTTTTTGATGCCAAAATCTTGCCATTTTTGTAAAGACTTTTATTACAGGAATTTAATTAAAATATTTTAGCTCCAGTTCATGAAAAAAATTGTTTTGCCCCTGTATGCTTTTCTAGTGCTTTCATACATCATTTCTGCATATGTTCATAGTAACAAATGAATAAAGCAAGCCTAGATTAGAGAATTGACCTCCCTGATACCCTACCACGAAGTTAGTATCATTAGAGAGATTAGCTTATTGAACTATCAATTTGAAAAAGCTCCTTTGCATCTTTAATTGTTGCCTTTTGTCATCTCTTGAATGTATATTTGCTTGGTTGTAGAATTATTCTACGCGCATTTACATATTTGATTGATTATGTATTCAATATGAATACCTAATTACCTGATTTCTCTTATTTTCCTCAACCAAACTCTTTAAGCTATGTTTTCTGTCGGAATTAGATGTTGGCACTTTGACTAAGTTTCAACAACAGATGGCCTTATTTCTGAGTATATATTGAAAAATCATCAGCAACCACCTATAACAAATCATATATATATATATATATATATATATATATATATATATATATATATATATATATATATATATATATATATATATATATATATATATATATATATATATATATCCATTGTGCTTCAAAGGTTGTTGTCGAGTCATAGTGAATAATGTTAAAAAAGGCCTCGTAAAACTTAAGGGAGCCCCCTTTGGTTCATGGGCGAGATTGAACCTAAATTTCTGTCGAGTTGGTTTCTCGACGCAGTTTTGCAGCCATGAACTACCTTCAAGAAATAGATACAATACTTGCATTGTGATAAAGACTATCTCTTGGTCCAACGTCACATTGTCACAACCATGGTCCAACGTTGCATTCTGACAAATATTGGCTCAATATGGAGATTAACCATGGTCAACGATTGTCAACCATTTTCCAACTTCACATTGTGACAAACATTGTCTTAATATGAAAATCAATCATGGTCAACCATATTCCAACTTCGCATTGTGACAAATATTTATCTTAGGGTTTATAATATCTATCTTAGGGTTTATAATATTTATCCTTTGGGTTTAATATTGTTCCCTTGGGTTTATAATCCATTGGGTTTATTATTCCATTGGGTTTATAATATTTATCTTAGTTTCATATACCTTGGGTTTATAATATTAATCCATAAGGTTTAATATTATTCCCTTAGGTTTCTATTATCAATTCTTTGGGTTTTTAATCACTTGGGTTTTTAATATTAATCTCTTGGGTTTGTAATATTAATCCCTGTAGGGTTTATATACATTTCATTTATAATATTAATCCCTTAGGTATAATATTATTCCCTTGGGTTTATAATACCCTTGAGTTTTAGTATATCCCTTGGGTTTATTATTCCCTTTAGTTTATAATATCACTCACTTGGGTTTATTTGGTTCATATTCCTAGGGTATAATATTATTCATAGGGTTTATAATATTAATCCTAGGGTTTCATATAAATCCCTTGGGTTCACAATCATGGTCATCCATGGTCAACGATGGTACAATATCACAATGTGTCAAAGGTTGTCTCAGTGTGAAAATCAACCATTGTCAGGCATGGTCCAACATCACTTTCTGACAAACATCGTCTCAGTATGAAAATCAATGACTGGTAAATCATGGTAAACAATGTTTATTTTAGGGTTTATAGTATTTAATGTAGGTTTTTTATACCTTGGGTTTATAATATTTATCCCTTGGGTTTGATATTTTTCCCTTGCAATGAGCCACTGTAGATATTGGATATAGAGAGAGGTAGCGTCTAACATTTATGACTATATCAAGCGTGAAACCAATAGATGGTTTGCAGATTTCATCGCCTTTTTCTTTTCAACATTATGAAAAAATGCAAGAGAGTGCGAGAAGGGATCAGTTGGAAAGCATGAATTGTCGTGATCATTATCCTATTGATTTGAATTGATACAACTTTTTTCATCTGTTTTGTTGTGTTTTGGAAGAGGCTAGAGTTTAATAATTGTGTTCTCGCGGAGTGTTTAAAGTTGAATTTTGTATAAACCACATTTAAGTTGTTGTTTGATTTTTATTAAATATTTATTTCACAATTACTTCATTGTTATTTATTAAATGATTATTTATATAATTTATATAATTTATTAAATTATTATTAAGATAATTGTTGTTATTATCTTTATTATTATTATTATTATTATTATTATTATTATTTAATATAATATTAATTATTATTAGCATGGTTCTTATATTTATATTAATATTATTGATAATAACATTAATAACATTAATTCTTAATATTATTGATAATTGATATATGTGCTTGATATGGGCTTATAGGCGTTTATCAACCACTTTTATTAATGTGGTTGTTCTAGTTAATATGGAGTTAACACACTACTTATATGTGTCTCTCAATTTCTGAATCTATAAATTGAGAGTAGTGAAGTAAAATTTTTAAATTAATTCAATTTTAATTTTTTTCTCTTTTATTAAATAACTAAATTATTAAGGAATTTAGACTTCTGTGATCCATAACATTGTTTAGATAATCTTCGGCAAAATCACATAACCAATCTTTTGTCGACGCGTTTCGAACCAACCAGTGTGGTTCATCGTCAGGACAAGTTGAAGAACCAATCTGGCCTAGCTTGCTTAAATAGAGGTGCAGAGACTCCAGGGTTAAAAATACCAACGGCTAATTTTGACCAATGACCCTAGTCAAATTAGTTAAATTAATATTTACCTATTTTTTGTAACTTTTTATAAAGGCGTTAATTAAAAATATAAATAATAAATCAGTCTAATATTAATTAATTAATAAGAGAGTTCTAAGTAGTACCCTATCTAATAATCTAACGGTTATATCGCATTTATTTATTTCTACAAAGTAATAAACCCTAATAGGTATGGTAAGAATGGTAATAACTTTTTAGAATATATTATTTCTATCTATTATTTACATTTAATAAGTTATATATGCTTATTAAATGATATATAATTCCAAATAAATTGTTAACTCTTAATTCTACCTAGAATTTTGCTCCTTATGGTAAAAATCATAAATTAGGGTTATTAAAGACCAAACCAATATATCGTAAATATCTATAAGACCCCATGGTTAAATACTTAATATTTTAAGTTTAAATATACTCACACTAATACTATTAATAAAATACCTTACCCATAAACCTACCTTAATAATCCATATTTAATTTTGATGATAAATCTTTAATATTATGATATTAAATATTAATACTATTAATCTATCATAATGATATTAAATATTAATACTATGATGATAATACTATCATAATATACCCATAAACATACCTTAATAATCCATATTTAATTTAATATTATGATATTAAATATTAATACTATTAATATATCTTATTGATATTAAATATTAATATTATGATGATAATACTATTAATCTAACATAATATACCCGTAAACCCACTTTAAAGATCCCTATTTAAGTTTGATGATAAATATTTCAATAAATTTAATTACTCGACATAAGCTAAAGGCCAACTCAATTCTAGGAAAATAATAGAATACTAATGAAATAAGGAAAATCAGAATTTAATCAAAAGACCGCCCAAAAGAATGAAAAAAGGGTTAAGGTTAATTCACCAGGAAGCCCGAAAGACTAAAAAACACCAAAATAATAGGATAAACATGCCAAAAGAGAAACAAGGAGGACAGAAACCTAGAGACAAAATACAAAGGAGAATGAGGAGGCTAGGAAGACAGGGCTGGGACCCAGCAACGGCTAATCTTCCAGCCATCATCCCTATTGAGATTGCTCGGCCTTTTCTCAAACTCCAGGGCCTCTCTAAATTTGCGATGGTGAAACTGCGGAATCTTGGCAATGACTTGAGCCTCCTCTATGCATACATGATGCATAGTCTTCCCTGCATGCTCAGCCAGGGCCGAGGACTTGGTCCTACCATGTCTTAAGTCAGCAGAATGCTCGCTGATCCGCTGATTGATAGAACGACCAGTTTCACCAATATAGGGGGTCCCACAGGAACAAGGAATGATATAGACACCCTTCATGCTCTTAGGGTCAACCGGGTCTTTTACAGACCTGAGGGAGCCACGGATAGTATTGAGAGGTCTAAAAGTTGCGGATACATCATACCTCCTTAGAATCCTCGCAATCCTATCTGTGGTCCCTTGGATATACGGAAGGTTCACACCTAGAACATGATCCTTAGGAACCTTTCGGGTTGAAGGCTCCTTCCTGGCCTTGAGGAAGGCTTTTTGACCGAGGTGCCTCTTGTAACCATTCTTCTCAAAGACATCAAGGAGGTGAGCCTTCTCAGTTTCCAGGCTCTCCTTATCTGAAATTCTCACAGCACGGGTGGCAAGAGTGCTAAGAACGAAGTTAGGAGTTCTTAGCACTCTTGCCACCCGTGCTGTGAGAATTTCAGATAAGGAGAGCCTGGAAACTGAGAAGGCTCACCTCCTTGATGTCTTTGAGAAGAATGGTTACAAGAGGCACCTCGGTCAAAAAGCCTTCCTCAAGGCCAGGAAGGAGCCTTCAACCCGAAAGGTTCCTAAGGATCATGTTCTAGGTGTGAACCTTCCGTATATCCAAGGGACCACAGATAGGATTGCGAGGATTCTAAGGAGGTATGATGTATCCGCAACTTTTAGACCTCTCAATACTATCCGTGGCTCCCTCAGGTCTGTAAAAGACCCGGTTGACCCTAAGAGCATGAAGGGTGTCTATATCATTCCTTGTTCCTGTGGGACCCCCTATATTGGTGAAACTGGTCGTTCTATCAATCAGCGGATCAGCGAGCATTCTGCTGACTTAAGACATGGTAGGACCAAGTCCTCGGCCCTGGCTGAGCATGCAGGGAAGACTATGCATCATGTATGCATAGAGGAGGCTCAAGTCATTGCCAAGATTCCGCAGTTTCACCATCGCAAATTTAGAGAGGCCCTGGAGTTTGAGAAAAGGCCGAGCAATCTCAATAGGGATGATGGCTGGAAGATTAGCCGTTGCTGGGTCCCAGCCCTGTCTTCCTAGCCTCCTCATTCTCCTTTGTATTTTGTCTCTAGGTTTCTGTCCTCCTTGTTTCTCTTTTGGCATGTTTATCCTATTATTTTGGTGTTTTTTAGTCTTTCGGGCTTCCTGGTGAATTAACCTTAACCCTTTTTTCATTCTTTTGGGCGGTCTTTTGATTAAATTCTGATTTTCCTTATTTCATTAGTATTCTATTATTTTCCTAGAATTGAGTTGGCCTTTAGCTTATGTCGAGTAATTAAATTTATTGAAATATTTATCATCAAACTTAAATAGGGATCTTTAAAGTGGGTTTATGGGTATATTATGTTAGATTAATAGTATTATCATCATAATATTAATATTTAATATCAATAAGATATATTAATAGTATTAATATTTAATATCATAATATTAAATTAAATATGGATTATTAAGGTATGTTTATGGGTATATTATGATAGTATTATCATCATAGTATTAATATTTAATATCATTATGATAGATTAATAGTATTAATATTTAATATCATAATATTAAAGATTTATCATCAAAATTAAATATGGATTATTAAGGTAGGTTTATGGGTAAGGTATTTTATTAATAGTATTAGTGTGAGTATATTTAAACTTAAAATATTAAGTATTTAACCATGGGGTCTTATAGATATTTACGATATATTGGTTTGGTCTTTAATAACCCTAATTTATGATTTTTACCATAAGGAGCAAAATTCTAGGTAGAATTAAGAGTTAACAATTTATTTGGAATTATATATCATTTAATAAGCATATATAACTTATTAAATGTAAATAATAGATAGAAATAATATATTCTAAAAAGTTATTACCATTCTTACCATACCTATTAGGGTTTATTACTTTGTAGAAATAAATAAATGCGATATAACCGTTAGATTATTAGATAGGGTACTACTTAGAACTCTCTTATTAATTAATTAATATTAGATTGATTTATTATTTATATTTTTAATTAACGCCTTTATAAAAAGTTACAAAAAATAGGTAAATATTAATTTAACTAATTTGACTAGGGTCATTGGTCAAAATTAGCCGTTGGTATTTTTAACCCTGGAGTCTCTGCACCTCTATTTAAGCAAGCTAGGCCAGATTGGTTCTTCAACTTGTCCTGACGATGAACCACACTGGTTGGTTCGAAACGCGTCGACAAAAGATTGGTTATGTGATTTTGCCGAAGATTATCTAAACAACTAAATTATTAACTACCATTTTTATATATTAAATATTAATAAAATATTTAATATTATATATTTATATATAATACTAAATAAAGAAAAAGATAAAATAAATTAATAATAATTATTTTATATTTATTATATAATTGATAAAATTATATTTAAAATAGTTTAGATCACTAAAGTGCATATATAATTTATAAAATATATATTTTAAATCACTAAAGGGCATACATTTATTAGTTGAGCCAAGTAATCCCTTTGGGTCTAGTCTTTCTAGTTGAGTGAAATAATCCCTTTGTGTGGCTTTATAGTTGAGCTCACAAGATTATGCAAATAGTCTATGAACATGTCAGCCACTAATGCCACATAAAAAAATAGAAATAATAATATTTATTTTATGAATTTAAACTTATGATCTGAAATGATCATAAGATAAAACTAATGTAGAATTGATTAGCCATTAATGAATTGAATGTTAACTGAAAGTGCGAAAACCGAGAGAACTGCTCGAGAATAAGACTTTTACAAAAGATGATAAAACATAAGTACGATGCAAAACAGAAGTGAAAACAACAAAAAAACAGTGATACTAGACAACAAAGTTGATTATGGAGTTCATCCCTGATGGACTACGTCTTCGGGTTCACTTTCAAGATGGGCGACCACTTTATTAGGATTGAAATAGAAGAGGTCAATTACACATAGATTTGACCAAACTGAATGTGCATGCAGGCACTTCTGGTCACTGTCAAAGGATAACTCTCTAAACCAGATTTCCAACGCCTGTCATGGTTCCCAATTCTGACTCTGGATGCTCCTGTTACACTGAAAACAAAAACAACCTCTAACCTCTAGAATCTGCATACAAAAACCAAAATCACTCTCCTCCACTTCAATGAGCAAAAATTGCCTCTTATAGCCCTGCAGGTACATTCGAGGCTCCCATGACTAAGATAAGCATGAATAGGCTTGATTTGGATAGGTTGATACTCGTTCCATTCATGTCTTGAATTCTTAGGATAGGGTTGCATGGTAGTTATATTAATAATAGAAAAAAAACTTAACAAAACCATTAAAAGGACTTTGTATTAAGCCATAGCCGCTGACGGCTTAGTGACCAGGTGGAGGAGGTTGACCACCCATGTGAATAGGCGGCGGTCTAACCACCAACTGCCACCTCCGCGGTCTTCCTCAGCGGTTCCGACTATCAATACTCTTGCGGTTAAACATCATTGCTCACATGTCAATAGTTAATGCTAATGGTTCCGCTGTGGTTATATTAAACCTTGCGATGAACTTCGGCCTTGTTCACATGTTAATGGTTTCCGATGTATTTCGTGTTGCGATTACGACTATCCCTGACGGCTATATACTCTATTCACATGTAATAGTCTCCACCATGGTAGTTGTTGCAGTTAACTCCAAGCTGAGTGGTTAACAACTCCAATGGTTTACATACATATGGTCACATGAACCCACTGCGGTTAGAGACTCCGCGCGGTCTAATCTGGCGGTGTAGGACTGATATGTATTTTTTGTAACATTTTATTGTTTTTACAGTAGGCTGAGGGTTTAGAACTCTGTATTATGGGTTTTATGTATTGTTTTAATACATAGATTTGAATATAACATGCTCGATAGGTTAAGATTAGGGTTATGGTCTAGGACTAGTTTTTAGGTATTTAGTGTATGGATTAGGGTTTGGATTTTAGGTTTTTCACCATGGTTTGTTGCATAGGACTTTTATGCATTTTTATGCATGGATTTGATAGCTTAGGGTCAAAGTGTTATGGTTTAGGTGTAGGTCTTTAGATCTTTAGATCTAAAAACAAACCCTTTTACAACAATTGGCACAATGTGACATTCACCCAATCACACAACGACAACCCATATTGAACCCCGACAATGGTCGACACATCCATGTCGATGATCAACCCTGGCGGAACGGTTGATGAACACTTTTCGACAACCAGATACAAAACCATCACCATGAAAACCCTGAACCATAAAAAAAAATTGCTGAAACTGATGACACTAAACTGAATGTTGACGATGACACTAAACACTAACGATGAACCTATGCAACTAATCTGGTGAGATCCTCCTGGATCAATGCTCTCCACTTGAGATATTTTTGACCACAAAATTTTGACTAAACAAATAGTCGATGAGGGTAGAACTCCCTCACTTTCCACCTTGCCCTGATGATGTACCAATACATTCGATCAATCACCTACAAGTGATGACCCTGATGATGCTGACCATGGCACATTTTCATTCGGTGACCTATTCCATTCATCTGCAGTATGAACAACTTGCGACGATGGTCAAACAACTTATTATGAACATGGAAATTGATTTCTTTCCACGAAATACCATGAGTTAGTGATTCATAATCATGTTCGAAAACAGTCTCTACAGGATATTGTTTAATACCATTGACATGTATTGACAATCTATTTTGTGGAATAACATAGACAATCAAAGATTTTTTTGACATCAAACCAGCTACTTGACTTCATACTTTCCTGATTCCTAGTTACTAAGTGAACTTGTTGTAATGAACCCATCAAACTATTATATGGAAACTACTGCAACTTAGTTTGATTCTAAAAGTATTGAATTAGTTGTTGATTTGTTTGAATCACTTTTTCCTTATTCGTTAAATGATGTTTCCATTGATTAGCACTTTCCCTTGATGCATAAGTTTCTTTTAGCTGTATTGGATACTTTGATAATGCTTTAGAAAAGGATTTGATATGAAAACAAATGGGCTTACTCTCCAATTGAAAAGAGGCTTCCAAAATGTTTGAAACATGAAATGGTGACATGTCAATACAAGAGAAATTGAACGCTCACTTTCCCCAATACTGACCTATATCTCTGTAACTGTTAATTTCCAAACTTGGACTGAATTGATTCATTCTAACATTAGGAAGAGGAACTTTAGGTACAAAATGTAATTCATGTTGTATTCCTTGCTTATGAGTAAGATGTTTGGTTTTACATAGAACTGGAATAGTTTCCATCTCTTTGATCAAACTATCTTTAAGTTGAGTCTCATAACTTGAACAAACATCATGTTGTTTCTTATGTTGTTCCTTTAAACACATGATTAAAAATATTTTATTTGAACTTATTAATCGCTTCTTCTAATTAGCAACAAGTAAATTCAAGTGATTTTTGTTTTGATGTGCCCTGACAATAAATTCAACCCCAACTTTCTTAAGGTGATATTTATGCTCTCTCCTATAAAATACTGCATTGTGATCATAAAGATAAGGAATTCCTAAGACAACTCCACATATGTCTATTGGAACCACATCTAATTCCACTTCATCAATGTAATTAGCTGTAATGGAAAATCTTAATCGACATCGTTTGGTGAATTTTATCTGAGTTGATTTATTTAGCCATCCTAATGGGTAAGGTCTTGGATGATTCTGTGTTTCCAAACCCAAATTCTTAACTAAATATTCAAATATTAGATTGGCCTGTGATCCACTGTCAAACATTGTATCTATCTTTGTATTCTTAGAAGTTATCCATATGTTAAATAATTCAACTCTTTTATCCTCATTTGAAGGATTTATGATTGATGAAAATGCAATAGTTTTTGAACTTGAGCCAGTGTCAGAAGTTTTACCTGTTGTAACCATAGCAGTTATCCTCCTTTCATCACCTGAATCTAAACCTAGATCTTGTTGGACTACTGTAATTGCCTTCTTTTCATCCTTCTCCTTAAGGAATTGTTTGGGTTTAAGTTCTGGATGAATTTTCCAACACTTAGATTCATCATGACTGATTCTCTAGCAATGATAACAAGTAGGTCTTTCCTTCTAAGCTATTATTGATTTCTTTCTCTTCGAATTATTCTTCCCCTTACTGTCATTGGAATCTTTGATTTGCAACTCTTTGGATGATTGCGATGAAAACTTGAATGGTCTGCCACCTGATTCAATATGTATGGCATGAACACACACTTCCTCAAAATCATCAGGATTAAACATCAATAATGTATGCTACAAATATGAATGTAAATTGTTGGTATATTTTAATAAAGTTTCACGTGTATCCAATGAAATACCAAGCGTCAATGCTTTCTTTCTGAACTCCTGAGTAAACTCTTGAACACTCTGTCCTTTACCTTGCCTCAAATGCTGCCAATCAATAACAGCTTTCTGCATGTATCCTAAAGCATAGAATTGTTTCCTAAGAGCTTTTAAAAACTTAGACCATGAAGAGATGACTTTTCCTTTTCTCTTTCCATCTATCTGAGTTTTACTTTCCCACCAGATTAAAGTTGTTCCCCCCATTCTAAGTGTAGCTCAGTGAATTTTCATTTTATCATCAGAAATGTTTTGAATATGAAAATACACTTCTAACTGCTTAATCCAGTGATCTAACCTTTTAGGATTCATTTCTTCATCATAAATAGGTAACTCAAATATTAGATCAAGTTTCAAAAGAGATGTTTTCTTCAGTTTCTTTTCTATTTCATATTCTACACTGGAAGAAGAAGAAGATGGAGATGATGGAGTTAAAGGTGGTTTATCAGCCTTGCCTTTACCTTTGTCCTTCTTCGATGTCTTGGAAGAAGAAGCTGCATTTCGCGCCTTCTTGTCTTCATACAGTTCTCCCAACATCTGCTACATAGTCAAGAATTCTTGTTGAAACTATTCATCACTCATCTTAGTTTCAGTGTTTTCACCTGCATCAGATCCTGTCATGGTCTGTTTATGAATGAATCTTCGCTTTCCAATCTCTGGATCAATCTGCTCAAGGATTCCTTCTCCACGTTGTGACTTTGACCTGGTTAACATTCAATGGAAAATTCTACAAACACAACCTACTATGAGACCAAATTATATGATTTGAAATGGTCATAAGTTAAAATTGATGTAGAATTGATTAGCCATTAATGCGGAAACCGAGAGAACTGCTCGAGAAGCAGACTTTTACGACAGATGATAAAACATAAGTACGATGCAAAATAGAAGTGAAAATAGAAAAAACACAGCGATACTAGACAATAAAGTTGATTACGGAGTTTGTCCCTGATGGACTACGTCTCCAGGTCTGCTTTTAAGATGGGTGATTGCTTTATCAGGATTGAAAGAGAAGAGGTCAATTACATAGAGATTTTACCAAACTTAATGTGCACGTAGGCACTTTTGGTCATTGTTAAAGGATAGCTCTCTGAACTAGATTTCCAATGCCTATCACGGTTCCCAATTTCAACTGTAGACACTCCTATTACATTGGAAAAAAAACAACCTCTAACCTCCAGAATCTGCATACAAAAACCAAAATCACTCTCCTCCACTTCAATGAGAAAAAACTGCCTCTTATAACCCTACAGGTACATTCGAGGCTCCCATCACTAAGATAAGCATGAATAGGCTTGATTTGGATAGGTTGATACTCGGTCCATTCATGTCTTGACTTCTTAGGATAGGGTTGCATGGTAGTTATATTAATAATAGCAAAAAAAGTTAACAAAACCCATAAAAAGACATTGTATTAAGCCATAGGTACTAGCAGCTTACTGACCGGGTGGACGAGGTTGACCGCCCATGTGAATAGGTGGCGGTCTAAGCACTGACTACCACCTCCGCGATCTTCCTCAGAGGTTCTGGTATCAATACTCCGGCGGTTAAACATCGCTGCTCACATGTCAACAGCTAATGCTGACGGTTCCGGTGTGGTTACATTAAACTCTGCAGTGAACTCCAGCCTCATTCACATGTTAACGATTTCTGATGCAGTTGGGGCTCCGGTTACAGCTAACTCTGATGGTTATATACTCTGTTCACATGTAATAGTCTCTACCACGGTAGTTGCTACAGTTAACTCCAAGCCCAATGGTTAACAACTCCAATGGTTTACATACATCTGGTCACATGAACCCGCTACGGTTAGGGACTCCACACGGTCTAATATGGCGGTTTAGGACTGATATGTATTGTTTGTAATGTTTTATTGTTTTTACAATAGGCCGAGGGTTTAGAACTTTGTATTATGGGTTTTATGTATTGTTTTAATACACAAATTTGAATATAACATGTCTGATACGTTAGGATTAGGGTTATGGTCTAGGACTAGTTTTTAGGTATTTAATGTATGGATTAAGGATTAGACTTTAGGTTTTTCACCATGGTTTGTTGCATAGGAATTTTATGTATTTTGATGCCTCGATTTGATAGGTTAGGGTCAAAGTGTTTTGGTTTAGGTGTATGTCTTTAGATCTTTAGATCTAAGAACAAAAACTTTTACAACAATTGTCACAATGTAACATTCACCCAATCACACGACGACAACCCATATCGAACCCCTGCAACGGATGACACACCCATGTCAATGATCAACCTTGGCGGAACTGTCGATGAACACTTGTCGACAACTAGATACAAAACCATCACCATGAAATCCCTGAACCATAAACAACACTATCAAAACTGACGACACTGAATTGAATGCTAACAATGACACTGAACACTAACGATGAACTTGTGCAACTAATCTGACTAGATCCTCTTGGATCAATTTATTATATATATATATATATATATATATATAATTAAAGTAAAAAATTATAACTGTATATATATGTTAATTTAATTTTATATTTGATAAATATTTATAAATTGAGAAAATAATTTAAAATTTTATAATTATGGGTTAGAAATAAATTTTTAAATTTTATATATGGATTATTTTATTTTATTTATAATAATTTGTAGTATCGTATTTCAGAGCTTGCACAATGTCATTCTACGGATTGAGACTTAAATCTTCCCTTAAGGATTGTTTGAACTATATTGCTTGGAAGGACAGGATGGAGTTAGTGTTGGAAGACAACATGCTTAAGGAACTCATAGACAAAGATATTCCTAATCTAGTTGATGCTCAGTATCTGGGAGAGTGGAGAAAGTGTGTGGAAAAGGCAAGAAGGATTATCCTAGAATGAGTTCGAGGTCATATTACGTCGAACCTCCATGGTAAGGAGAATCCTTTTCAATGTGAAAGGCCTTGACAGACCTGTTTTAAAATAGGATTGACCATAGGAAGTTGGCAATGAAGGACAAGCTCAAAAAGATTAAGATGGAGAAGTGTGACACTATATCGAAGTACTTAACCAAGTTCACCCAATGTCTGGATTAGCTTGGAAGTGTTGATGTTACAGTTGCTAAAGAAGATATTGTGAGATTAGAAATTATAGGCCTTCCCAAGAGCTAGAACAACTACCAGGACTCAGTTAATG
Organism: Pinus tabuliformis; assembly: GCA_031772625.1. NCBI lineage: Eukaryota > Viridiplantae > Streptophyta > Pinopsida > Pinales > Pinaceae > Pinus > Pinus tabuliformis. The sequence continues at coordinate 1,806,401,132 of CM062817.1, read as the reverse complement.
GGAGGGAAAAGATACAAGAGTGGGAGCAGTTGTGGTCTGATTCGGTACAAGAAGAGATTCGGTTAAACACTAGAGATGGATCCTCATATGAGAATGATGATGAGGAGAACTATGCCTTAGCTAGAAAGGCAGAGAAATGGAAGGGTAAGTAATCTCATTCCAAATCATATTCTAGTAAGAGTGGAAAGAAGAAGAATTTTCAGAGATTAAATGTTTTAACTGTCACAAGCTCGGACACATGCCACAAAGTGTCTGCACAAGAAGGCCAGTATGAATCCCACAGGAGGGGTGGCACGTGAAGTTCTTTCTACACAATTCAAGTTGGATTTCACCCTCATCTCTTGCTTGGTGACATCGATGATGGGTAGTGTGTGGTACGTGGATAATAGAGCCTCATTCAATATGACCAACAACAAAGAGTTCTTCAGTGACATCGACGAGAAGGACCTCCAGATGAACATCGAGATGTGAGATAATGGGAGGTATAGCACGACCAACATCAATATTGTTACCTTTTAGAGGGATTCTGGTTCTCCTCTCACATTAAAAGATGTCATGTATGTTCAAGGTCTAAAGAAGAATTTGGTTTCAGTTTCCATGTTGGAGGATCATGGCTACGATGTGATATTTAGTAAGGGAAAGACTTTCCTTTGTCAAATAGCCTCTGGACTAGTGAAGTGGATCAAGGTTTGAGTGAAGAACCTCTACAAATTGGATGTAGAAGATTGTGCTTCTTTGAGCACCAAAGTAGAGAAGGTGCAAAGCTAAAACATTAGTGAGTTATGGCATAGAATATTAGGTCACTTACACCAAAGAGCTTTGATGATTGTGCAAAAAATTTCTATAGGACTTCTGAAGGGTACACTAGAGTAGAGAGACACATGTAGAGGGTGTACATTGGAGAATTACACCAAAGCTTCCTTTATTGATAAAGACAGTTGAATGCAAGTGATCCTTGATAGAGTTCACTGATATGTGTGTGTACCGTTATCGACATCCTCCACAACCAAGCACGGGTATTATGTAATATTTGTTGATGATTTTTCTCATAAGTGCTATATTTTCTTCATGCATAAGAAATATCACATGTTTGCTAAATTTTGTGAATTTATATCACTTGTCGAGAAAAATACTGGTAAGAAAGTTAAAACTCTCATATCTGATAATAGTGGAGAATATGTGTCGAATGAATTCAGGAACTTGTATGCATCATAAGGGATTCGATGGGAGTTAATAACACCTCATAACCCAAAGTAGAATGGGGTAGCTAAAAGGAGGAACAAAAGTATTGTGGGAGCTCCATGGGCAATGCTACATGATCAGGGCCTACCATTGCACTTGTGGGATGAAGAATGCAACAAAACTGTTTATCTGTAGAACATAAGCCCTCATCAAATTCTTAGTATGAGTACACTAGAATAATATTTTTCAGGTAAGAAAACAAATGTGGCACACTTCAGGATATTTGGTTCATCATTCTATAGTCATGTTACAAAGGATTCACGAAAAAAGATAGATCCAAAATTTGAGTTGGGAATATTTGTGGGGTACACTAATACACCTCACAACTATCGGGTGCAACTACCATCCAACAGGATGACAGTGGTTCATAGAGATGTGATGTTCGATGAAGAGAAGCCCATGAGATGTTCTCTTGAGAGGTAGCTTCAGTTACATGCAGATGAAGAAATTTTAGCTCCAAAGGAAGAACCTCGGGATGATGTGGAGCAACCACATGCAGAGGAGAAGACAGTGGAAGCAACCACTCATGTAGAGACATCGAAGGATGGAAGGAAGTGCACCAGACATGATGAAAAATTGATGCACGACACTGGAGAGAATGTAGGAGCACCCACATCAGAGTGCATATAGACGAGGTCACGAAATCAGTACATTTTATACATGGATCTTATGAGAGAGAGTGTACAGTTTGAGCCATCCTCATTCGAGGAAGCAGTGGAACAACTAGTATGGGTTAATTCCATGGTTGGGGAGTATGACTCTGTTATTAGAAACAATGTTGGGAAGTGGTCCCAAGGCAAACATACAATTTAGTGGTGAGTTAGAGATTTATTTACAAGGTAAAGCAAGTAGCTTATGGGAGTGTGGAGAAACACAATGCCAAATTTGATGTGAAATGATTCTCTCAAATTTAGGGAATTGATTAGGATGAGACCTTTGCTCAAGTAGCAAGGTACTCTTCAGTCAGATCTATTCTAGCACTGTCAACACAGATGGTATAGAATATACATCAGATGGATGTGATGAAAACATTCCTCAATGGTATGATTGAGTAAGAGGTGTATATTGAGCAGCCGGAGGGATTTGAGACCTTCAATAGAGAGTCGCATGTTTGCAGACTCAAGAGATCCTTGTACGGACTAAAACGAGCACCCTGTGCTTGGTACACCAGGATTGAAAGCTATTTGACTAGGTTGAGCCTCACCAAAAGTGAAGTAGGTATGAAAACTTTACCATATTGTGGTTGCAGGTAAATTGTTGATTATAGTATTATATGTCGATGATTTGATTCTAATAGGCTATGAGAAGCTGATAAAATCTTGCAAAGAGGATCTTGCAAGAGAATCTGATATGAAGGACCTAGGGCTCATGTATTACTTTCTTGGTATGGAAGTATGGCAAGGATGTGGGGAATTGTTTGTCTCTCAGGGAAAGTATGCCAACAAGATACTGAAGAAGTTCCAAATGGAGAGAAACAAACCCATGGAGACTCCTCTAGAAGGTAATTGGAGGAAGGAAGATACTACTTTAGGTGAAGTAGTGGATGCTACTATTTATAGATAGATTGTGGGTTCACTAATGTATTTGGTGAACACATGACTAGACATGTGTTTTGCAGTTAACTAGATTAGACAAACCATGGTTAAGCCAACCAAACTCTATTGGAAAGCAGCGAAAATTGTGTTGAGATACCTTAGAGGCACCACTGAGTTTGGTCTTTAGTACACACGAATAGAGGGAGTGCATCTTCAAGGCTTTACAAATGCATATTGGGCAGGGATTCCATTTGACAGGAAGAGAAAATTGGGTTGAATCTTCAGTATTGGGTCGGCAACAATTTCTTTGTACATGAGGAAACAAAGATTAGTTGCACTAAGTTCAGCGGAAGCAGAGTACATGGATTCTAGTCAAGCATCATGTGAGGCTATATGAATGAGGACGATCCTTGTTGGATTATTTGGTCATCATATGGATCCTACAGTGATTTACTGTGACAATCATAGTTGTATTAAACTCTTAGAGAATCTATTTTTTCATTATTGGTCCAAGCATATCAACATTCGGTATCACTATCTACAAGATTGTTTTCATAGGAGAATCATGTTGTTGGAGTAAATTCCTAGAGAGGAGTAGGATGTAGATATTTTGACAAAGGCATTGTTAAGATGAAAACTTGAGTTTCATAGAGGCAAGATTATGATAGCAGGTAATCCCTTTCTTGTTGAGAGTGAGTGTTGAAAATGCAATAAGAAAATCCTAATTTAATTTGTCCTTGAATTAAATTAGCAATGAAATTGTAATTCCATATCTCATGACATCTTATAATAGTTAACTAAGTTAGTTTGACTTAGTTAGCTCAGTTAGTTCGAATTTGAGGGTCTAACTAAAGTCATGTAGAGTGTCTCCTATAATTAGGAGCACTAATTGACTTAATTTTGAGTTGTAATTATTTAATTCAATCCAACTTAGTTAATGTGAGTTAAACTAGTTCCCACTAATGGAGAAATTTGTAGGAGATCCAATAGTGAGGTGTAACCTACAGCAGTGGGGTGTAACTTGCAGTAGTGTTATGTGACTTATTGTAGCGGGGTGTAACTTACTGTAGTGGGGTGTAACCTACGGTAGTGGGCTGTAACCTGCAGTAGTGGGGTGTAACCCGTAGTAGTGGGGTGGAACCTGCAGTGACCAGTAAACTCAAGATTCACTCATAATTAAATCATGCATGTGAGATCAGAAAAAGACTTAGTTGAGATTGGAGTTTAGGGACGGTGTACTATTAGTTTTATAATCATTTGAATTGTATAAGTGGTGCATGTAATAATAGGAAGGCCTATCACGATTGCACAATTCATAATTGTAGAATTTCTCAATTAAATATGGAAATATTCCCAAGGGAATAACGCAAGGAAATAAGAGTTTGACGGGCAGCAAAATTGGCTAAGTATTGGCTTGAGCTTGTCTGTGAAGTAGTGAGATAGATAGAGATAGTGTAGAGGTTGCTCGAGCTTGAGCAAAGCATTGTAATCTTCTCATATTTTTTGATTAATGCAATATACATAAAGAAAATGTTTTTAGTCATGAATTTCCCCATAAAATAATTGTGTTATGTTTGGTTGAACCATTTCTCTAATATTCTTCTTGATTTCATGTATCATTTATTGTTTATGCTCATGAGTAGAGTAGATTCAAGTCAATTGTTTTAGCATATTACAATCTGCTTTTTGAATCTACAAGAAATTTCTACAAATGGTACCATATATAAGAGAAACTATGAATGGCACAATGTATAAGAGAAAGTGCAAATGCTATCAACATTTATAACAATTACAATTGCAAAATTGCACTTAGAATAATGTGTATATATATATATATATATATAGATATTATTTCCTTTTAACTTAGGTCAGGATTTCGTCTATAGGATTTATAGAGGGAACTTATCTTCATGAAGTATTTTTTTTGTTTCACTTAAAAGATAATTTTAAGGACGAAAGTTTATTTTAAAGTTTAGCATTCTTGGTGAAATCTTACTCGTCCCTAATATGCAAATTGTGAAATATTTGGCGATATTTTTATAAAAGTATTTATATTTCTAATGATTTTATATTAGTCTATATAAAATTTGGGTGATATTCAAGGTAAAATAGTTTTGAATTATAAAATTTGAGTGAATAATTTAGAAAAAAATGGAAATTTGTGAATATTCTTTTGGAAGAAGCATAGGAAATTAGCCCACCTCCGAGTATTAGCCTCTAAAAGTTTCCTTGAAAAAGCTTTAGCAACAACCGCTTTCATCTTGGTGAAAAAATGGGAATACCTAGCTTTTGTGTTGGCCCTTGAAAGAGGAATGGATTCCTTTGGTGACACTTGTTGTTGTTAATCCTCATCTTAATCATTTTCACTTTCTAGACAATTCTAGCTTTTATTTTATCTTTGGACCTTTTTTCTTTGAGAGGATTAGCAAGAACATGGAAGAATGTAGCTTGTAGATGGAGATGAAATATGACAATAAAATGTTGTGCTCTAATAATTTAAGGCTTGAGAAATTTGAACAATTCTCGATTTGTGAAAACTTACGTCTAGAGAACACTTACTAAGCTTTGTCTCAATAGAAATTCAAGCATATAGAAAGAATCCCACCAAAGCTTTCTTAAGATATAATTTGATGTAAGTTCTCAAAGAGTTTCAAATATCCTTAAACACACATAAGTGCCATTAATGTAGTGTCAAATTAGGATGAGGAATCCACTCTGGCGTTTTAGTAATTTACAACACGTGAGAATCAAAATTTGGAGGCTATGAAGTTATCAAAGCCATGTGCTTTTCCAAAACTAAGGACACTCTTCAAAAAATCGCTCATAATAAACATGATCAAAGATTTGAACAAGAAAAAAAATATTTGGAAGAAAGATCTCATAATTCATTATCTCACATGAAAAAATCCATTGATATAACGTGAACATAGGAGGTCAAAACCCATTAAATTAATAAATGACCCTATCGTTATCATATAAGAAATCTAGATTAGTAATCTTCATTAAAAAATATTATAAATAAAAAATATTTATATAATAATGTTATTGGCCATTGGATAAAAATTTGCTTTCCATGTGTTTTGCCACATGTTCTTAAACGCCACTTGAGGATCCATTAACTCTCGCGATGCATCCATTTACTAACACCTATGAGTTTTGGTGTAACTACAATTGTGGTTCCAACTAGTGGTATTAGAGCCAAAGGTCTTGAGTTTGAAGCACTCCATAGCTCCCACTGGGGGAGATTGTTAGACATTGAATAATCCAATGCTCTTGATGTGTTTCAGGACATGTGCTTAACCTCCTCTCAAGGATTCGTTAACTTTGGAGATGAGTTGGTTTAGTAACACCTAAAGGTTTTTGTATAACAACAATCTTGATTTCAACAAATATTTTTTATTCCCAAAAAAACATGTACAATATCTTATATATATAAATAAAATATTATATTTTCTTCCTAAAATTTAAATAATAAAGTACCCATTACAAATATATATATATATATATATATATATATATATATATATATATATATATATATATATATATATATATATATGTAAAACTTTAAGTAAAACCAAGTAAGTTATTCTTAATGACAAAGTTGAAATAATTATAATTTTATTTATTGAAAAAAAATCATATTTTTAACATGTGAATTGTAAAATATATAAGAGGAAGTCTAAATGGAATAACATATAAGAGAAAGCCAAAATGTGATCAACATTTATAAAACTTACAATTTCAAAATTGCACTTACAATTAAAAAAAAAAAATCTATATAACTAAATGTTTCTTATTTTATAAATAATCATTAATTCTTCTTAATTTTCTTTTTTCTTTTATTTTTTAACTTCTCTCTACCTCCTTTAAAAAGGATATACTGAATCTAATTATAAATTAGGATGTGGTATATCATGATTCATAGAGGGAACTAATTCTACATAAAGAGGTTTTAGGAACAACTACTTCCTTCTAAAAGAGATACTGAATCTAATTATAAATTAGGATGTGGTATATCATGATTCATTGAGGGAACTAATTCTACATAAAGAGGCTTTAGGATTAACTACCCCTTTTAGGAGAAAAAATGGGAATCTTTGACTTTCGTATTGGCCCTTGAAGGAGAGATGGATTCATCTAATTACACTTATGGTTGTTAACCTTAAATTTAATTTTTTCACTTTTTAAATAATTCTAGCTTTTTTATTGTTGTTTTTGGCCCTTTTTGTCTTTAGAAAATTTAAAAAAAAAAAAATCATTTCATTATTTCATTTGTAAATGAAGAGATATAACATTAAAATATTGTCTTCTCATAGTAATAAAAAATTTAAGCACTTTGAAAAATTCTCCATATAAGAATTATATTTAAAAAACCCTCACTAAACTTTGTCTAAATAGAAATACAAGCATACAAGCATAGGTAAACAATCCCATCAAAGTGCTGTCAAGATATAATTGCCATTATCCTCACACATACATAAATGTAACGACAAATTAGAATGAATAACCCGCACTAGCATTTTAGTAATTGAGATCAAAATTTAGAAACTATAAAATTATAAAATCCCTTTATTAAACCAAAACTAGGAACACTCTTCGAAATGTCTCTTATAATCAACATAAACATAAAGTGAACTTAGAAGGCTAACATCCATCGAATCAACAATAGGATAATCACACAATTATTAAATTTATTGAATCTTTTTCATTAATAGGATAATCACACAATTCTTAAATTTATTGAATCTTTTTCATTAATATGATAATTACACCATTATTAAAAAAAATTATATATATATTTGTTAGATTTTATATTCACTTTATTGGGAATCCATCACAACTGCTACTCATAGAGATAATAACAATATTTTGAAAATTTATTAAGTTTAAGAATTTTGTTGTATTGGAAAATCTAACATAGTATTAGAACATTGACCCAGATTAAATTTACTAAATAGAACCAGTGGACTAACAGCTACCCTAAATCCAACCTGCCACCACTCATAAAAATAAAAATAATAATAATAATTTTGAAATTACTAAATCTCCTGATTTTAATATAATAAAAAAGCTAACCATCTTCAACTTGTTTACCCTCACAAAGAATACATATATAATATTCCAAATGCTATTTTAAATCCATACAGTGATGTTAGTGTTAGAATTAGGCCATATGCATTACAAAGATGTTAGAACTAAACCATATGCATAAGAATTTTGCAATGAGCATTAAACCTGAAGTGTGAAGTGTGATCAGGATGTCCATCAAATAATTCCTTAACTGTAATTTCTGTAAACACTTACATGCAAACATTCTCTTAAACAATTGCCAAGTATTGAACACTTGAGACTCAAAGATTTCATCTAATCCTCGTTGTTCCAGAATCCCACAAAGCAACAATACCATGCCTGAGATTATGGGGTTTCTTCACTCCACCCGTTCCTAGGAAAACTTCTGCCATTTCTGGTATTTGACGTGTTCCACCACCTCTGATATTATTGTATGATCAATATGAGACGTGCTGGAACACATCAAAAACCAGAAGGGGAAGTTTCGCTGTTCTTCCAATCACAGGAAAGTAGAGATCAGAAGCGTTCTCAATTTATTCGGGGTCTCCACCGTTCCCCTTTCCAAGTGAGAAAGTTATGATATTCTCCGCCATTTATTTAGAAAGAAGCTGCACAAAAGATTGCCGTCTCCCTGTTTGAAATCTCGTCCACCCTTTAGTTGAAGCTGTACAAAAGATTCCAGTCTCTTTGGAATCTTCCCCACCATCTAGTTCAAAGAAGCTGCATAAAATATTCCCGTCTCTGATCTTTGGATTTTTACAAAAGATTCTTTTCTTTGGTTTTTTTCAGGATAGGTGAAGCAGTGGACTTATGTGAAGCACCCAAGGCGGTGACAATGTCACCGCTGTTGCTTTTTCTTTTTCTTTTTGCGGACATTTTTATCATACAATAATTAAATATTTTATTAAAATAATATATCTATATATATAAAAGATGAATATTAATTTATATTAATTTTGTATTTATTATAAATATTATATTTTTAGACATTATCACTCCATATATATATATATATATATATTTCAAGATAAATATAAATTTTGTATTTATATAAATAGTTGAAAATTATTTTTTTAAGAGAAATTTGTATTTAGAAATTTTTTTATTTTATAATAATAATAATTTCAATTTAAGAAAATAAAATTTGAAGTTTGAGATTCATTTGGAGGATAAAATACTTATTTTTGAATCTCTGGCCTATTATAAGGAAGCACATGTTCTTAATCGTCCAAACATTTTATTAGTGTCTAGCATTTAGGAGGAGGAGATGTAATTCCTTTTATAATTTGTCCATAGGGTATAGATATGAACTTTAGTTGGAAGGAGGTTTGTTGACTTTTTTATTTTTTATTTTTTTTAATTGAGGGCCTAAATTGATTTTGAATGGAATATCCTTAGCATATGCTTAGTCTTAATGCTTATAAAGGTTGTATTGTATTACAGAGTTTGTTAGGTTGCTTTGCCTTTTAACAAATTTAAAAAATTAGATTGGTGCCAAGTGGCTCTCGCCCACCAATTTCCTAAAGATTTGAGACTATTCCAATTCTAATAAGTTCCTCATTATCACTATAATATTCATTTATATATAAGCAATTTTTATTTAGAAAAATCGTCCATTATTTCTAATAAATTTAAAAGAATATAATTGTGCCACATGGCTCACCGCCCACCAATTTCCAAGGGATTTGAGATTATTCCAATTCTAATAAGTTCCTCCATGATAAGTTTTTCATTATTATTTATAACATTCATTTATATATAAGAAAATATATAAAAAGGTGTTTTCCTGTGTGTCTTCACTACGGTGCAAATAAATTCCATCCATTGTGGTATTAAGGTCTCCCTCAACGTGTTCAAAGATTAGATTGTGTACTCCAATCTTCTCACGCTTGAAGAATGTGGGCTACATGTTGCGACTGCTATGTTTCTTTGATTAATAACAAAGTTTTTGATACCATATATAAGTTATTTTCCTATAATCATGGCAACAACTGATTAGATTGTGTACTCCAATCTTCTCCTCATGCTTGAAGAATGTGATCTACAAGTTGTGAATGCTATGTCTTCTTCAATTAATAACAAATTTTTCCATAACACATATAAGGTATTTTCCTATAATTGTGGCAAAAACTTACTTCCGTGTTTGCTTTACTAGTATTTGAACATACATGTATTTGTACACTACCATGTGTATGATAGTGGAAAATTTAACATCAACAACCTCTATGAGAAGTTTGAGAATTTGATATTCGAACACCAGACTGACTTATGGGCCCTTGAATATCTAGAGGAATATATGTCAGCGCACAAATGAGGGAGTACAAGGTTTGAGCACCTTATGCCGTGAATCTCTACGAGATCAATTATGTGTCCGCTATAAATTTAGTAACTGGGTGTTGTTTAGATGTTAATGATTTGAGGGAGTGCTCTATGGAATATTGCTTTACTTTTCAAATAAAAATGTATAAAAGTAGCTCAACTATGAATTTGGGTTGTCCGAGGTTTTCAGTGTAGAATAAGGTAAAGTAGCATGAATGAATTTATGCTCTAAAATTAATTAGCAATCATTCAATAAAAAATGTCTTAGTCCAACATCACATTGTCACAACCATGGTCATCCATCATCAACCATTGTCAAATGTTTCATTGTGAGAAAGAGTGTCTCAATATGGAGATCAACCATGGTAAAAAATGGTCAACCATTGTCCAATGTTGTATTGTGGTAAACATTGTCTCAATATGAAAATCAATCATGGTCAACCATATTCCAATGTCTCATTGTGACAAATATTTATCTTACGGTTTATATTCCTTGGGTTTATAGTATTTATCCCTTAGGTTTATAATTATTTCTTTGCGTTTATAATCCCTTGGGTTTATTATATTTAATCCTTGGGTTTATATACCTTGGGTTTATAATATTAATCCCTTGGGTTTAATATTATTCCCTTGGGTATATATTACCAATAGGTTGGGTTTTTAGTATTAATCCATTGGGTTTATTATTTGCTTGCATTTATAATATAAATCCCTTTAAGGTTTATATACCTTGCATTTATATTATTAATCCCTTGGGTTTAATATTGTCCTATTGGATTTATAATACCTCTAGGTTCAATCATGGTCAACCATGCTCACATTGTGACAAAGATTTTCTCTTGGTCCAACGTCAAATTCTGAAAACCATGCTCATCCATAGTCAACCATGGTCCAATGTCGCATTGTGACAAATATTTTCTGAATATGGAGATAAACCATGGTCGATGATGGTCAACCATTGTCCAATGTCACATTGTGAAAAATGTTGTCTCAATATGAAAACCAATCATGGTCAACAATATTCAAACATCACATTGTGACAAACATTTATCTTAGGGTTTATAATATTTATATGAGGTTTATAATATTTATCCCTTCGGTTTAATATTGTTCCCTTGGGTTTATGATATTTATATTAGGGATTATATACCATGGGTTTATTATTCCCTTGGGTTTACAATATCAATCTCTTTAGGGTTTATATACCTTGCATTTATAATATTATACATGTGGGTTTAATATTATTCTCTTGGGTTTATAATACCTTTGGGCTCAATCATTATCAACCATGGTTAATAACAATGGTCACTCTTGTAGTAATTCCTTACACCAAAGAAGGATACAATTTTTTTTGACTCTTTCTAATAAATTTTCTCGGAAGAAGGCTTCTTATATCAGTTGCTGAGTTATTTTTTTAATATATATTTTAGTTTTTTTAATAAATTTAATTTTATAAAAAATGTAATTTTATATTTTTCATAAAATACTTTATTTTAAAATATTAATTTATTATTAAAATTAAAATTTTCATTTTAGAGATCCTAACCTCTGAGACTATATGTCATCGCATTTCATTATATGACCAAAACCAATTACACCTTGCAACCAAACCTTAGCCAACAACAACAACTCAAGTCAAATTCAATGAGTCAAATAAAACCTATGAGCCAGGCCCACATTTCAAGGATTAAAAAACCATTATATGAATTGTTTCAATATTTGTGAAATGTTAAATTAATGGCTTGCGAGGGGGCTTCCTATTCTACTTTTATTTGTTTGTAAAGAGGTGCTCAGAAAAATTGTTTCACTTTTTACTACTTTTTACAATTGTCACACTCTCATCGATTGCAACTCCCCCCCCTCGAAAACCATTTCCCAACTATCCCCCCACAAGACCATTGCAAAACCATTTTTTCCATTGATTTAAATTCATAAATGTCAGGTGGGAAGGTGTATGGGTATGAAAAAAATTCTATATTATAAAGTATGTATCAAGGGAAAATTGCGGAGGGACCATTTTTACATTCATATTTATCTGAAATGAGCTTATGGGTGAAAAATTAGAGGTAAGAGGAGACTAAGCAAAATGAGGTAAAAATGAAAATTCATGCTTCAAAAGTGCATTAAAAAGCAAATCATTCCAATTTTATAAAGAGATTTCCTCGCCGTGAAATAATTTTACACAGGTTAAAATGAAATTTTAGAAAGTAGACAAGTCAATGTTTTTAGCTATGGTTGTTGTAGTGTTTTCTTCTCAGTGATGTACGAGAAGAACCCACTAAAGATTGTGGATGAAAAAAAATCTCAACAATATAAATGGTTGCTAAACACTGTAGATCTGTAGCAACTGATAAACAAAACTTGCCAAAGTTCGGATCTATGCCACAATCATAGTTAAACAGAAAAACGAAAGAGTAATAACTCCAATCATCCAATGGAAACCATATATGTAAAGAATAATTTTATAATAACATCTGTGAAGAGAACAGATAAATGTTACCAGTCCCCCTCTATGGGATGGGTTCTTCGCTATCCTAAAATGTCTTCAGCTTATGTAGAGTCTCTCTCCTCTATAATTCCTAAACCCAACAAAAATATGGTGTGCGACAGTGAAAATAATGAGAGTTACAACAGTGAGTGCAACAACAAAAATAATCAAAAGTGAATAATGAATGAAAACTCTCCTATTTATAAGAAAATATTGAGTTATCCTCTAATAATGAGCAATAATAAAATATTATTGATCCCATTCTTAGAATTAGCACTTGGAATGTTTTATTATATTTGTTTAGGAGGAAAAAAGTATTTAAACTTTCATTTAGAAATAATAAATAAATAAATGATTTATTTATTATCTCAAGGAATTAGTTAAGGAATATTAAACAAATAATGATTTATTTAATTATTCCTAAGAGATTTAGTAAAATTTAACAAAAAATAGTATTTAATGAATGATTAATTAGTTATTTCTAGAGAAAAATAAGAAAAATAATAATTTATCTATGTATTTTTCATGATTGGGTCAAATTTGACAAGGAATAATAATAAAACAATGGTTTAATTAATTATTCCTCGAAGAAAATCAAATAAAAAATGATTAATTTAATTATTCTTCATGGGTTTTGTTGTAGCTTATATTGTGTTTAAGCTTGTTTATCACTTTTATCACAATGCTCGGTCTAAAATCACTGCAGGGGTTCAACCTCAATGAAGCTCCCTTATTTTTGTTACATCCACAAAGTCTAAAAGAAATGAAGTAGTTTGTTTATTATATATCAAAATCGCTAAAAAAACGAGTATAAAAGAATCGACCCTAGTATACCCATGCGAACAAGCTAAATCATAACATAAATGGTTATATGGAGCCATAACCAATATATAATTTTAAGCGATATGGTTAATTGCAATTGCAAAAATGCAGCGAGAAATTATCTTATTACCACATGAATCACTGATTCCCAATTGCGATGAGCAGTTATTTTGTTTTGTCTTGGTACTTTCCAACTAGGACTCCTCCAAAGATTAAGCGATAGGATTATGAAAAATGGATGGAGGATGTGAAATTTGTAAAATAGAAGTATTTTCAATATGTGTGGTGAAGTGATGAGGAGCCTCGATAGATTCAAATTTCTTCTGATCATAGATGGAACTGACCTCAAGGCTATAAGAACCTGACATAACCATTAGCTTATCCTGATAGCTTGAGGAAGTTCCACCTCATGAGAAGGTAGATCATCAGAGATAGGCAGCTTCAAAAAATTGACAATGGAAAAATCAACATCATGGCCATCTGAATCGATGAATAGGTCGAGACATCCATGATCAAAAAATTCAAGATCGCCAATGGGGGCATCCTCATGATTTGATGTACTCTACAGAGGGGAAGATGAAAAATGACAAATTTCACCCTTTCTGTTTCCAGAAAGGCATGATGATGAATTAGGAAGATCCGTGATAGCAAATTCAACCTCTCTACATTTAGATGAAAAACTACCATTCCAAGAATTATGTGAATGATTGGAAGTATTAATATGATTAGAAAGTGAATTCTCACATGATTCAACCGGAATGACAGAATCGCAGACAGTGTCAGGATAGTTTGGAAGAGCTACGAAAGGAATAGGATCATCCTTTATCACAAATTCTTGTCTGATTCTTGACCCCCATCCATACTCATCACAAATGATATTACAGTTTGGTTGCTCAAAAACAACTCCATCCAACACCTGATCCTCATGAACAACAAAGAAAATATTTGAAACAGATAAACACGCAAACTTCTAATTCAAAGGATCAGAGGGACCAAAGGGTGGAGGATGAGGGAGAACACTTCATCACACACATCGGGCTTGCAGTCCAAAACTGCACAGGGGTTCTGAGCATGTGAGATGGGAAAGGAACTTAGTCATAAAAACTAGACATTATTATATATTTTCTGAAATTATTCTTTTTAAGTGTATAAGATTTAGAATGGGAAGTAACCTTGCTAATTATGAATGCGTTTTACTTCTACTGTGAGAGGATATTTGAGTTTTGAGGGAAAGGAATGTCTTGTATTTTAATAAGTGATGAAATCAGTAATCATTTATAATCTTAAATAAAATTATACATTTTCAAGATCGATTACATAATATAGAGTGCACATGCACATATACAAAAGGTGAAATGAGCATGGTGAGAACTTACTAACATAAAAATTTTATAAATTTAAAACCAATTTTAAGTTGCTTAATCCATGACCAATTACTTTTTCCTTGCAAAATCTGTCCTACCTCAATTATCAACTAACAGCAAGGAAAGTCATCACTAGTTCTTGAATGTAGATTGACATCATCACTATAAATAATTATTATATTTTAAGATTTAATACTTTGATTTGTATTTTTAACACAATGGAAAAGTATTTTCTACAGGTCTTGGATAGAAGGTGATCAGGTACTATGTTAAATCACTCCTTTATGTGAAGTCACCAGTTCAATTCCCCGTCTCGATCAAGTGATATATTGGACATAATGATGATGTGGTCCTATAAAATTACAAAAAAAACACACGCACACAATGAAAAAGTATATAAAAATGAAAACAAATATAAATACATAAAATAAATTGAAAAAATTATTGTATTTATAAAGATGAAAGTCTTAAAAAAATTATAATTTCTAAGTACTAACCAGATAGCATGAGATCCAAAGCAAAATTATCAATTGGGCTCTTATGAGAAACTTAATATGAAAGTGCAATATGTGGAGTTGTTGATGACGTTGGACCCACCAACATTTAGGGGATCTCCAAAATATGAAGTCCCAACTAGATCTCACACCACACCATGAAATCACCCCTAGTTGGACCCCAAAACATATATATCATGTCCTATAGTTTAGGCGGATCTGCCGTATCACAGAAAGCCTCACGTACATATATATGGGTTCCCCGATTGCGATATGTGATGGCCGGACCCGATATTTTATATATTGTGTTTAATACTTCTAGCGTGTCCATCTTATCGCGGATTGTAAAGGTTTGTATTGATATACCATTTAAAAGCGCCGATTGCAATTTGCGATGGCAGACCCGAAAAAATATATATATATATATATATATATATATATATATATATATATATATATATATATATATATATATATATATATATATATATTGTGTTTTATAATGCCGGCGGGTCCGTAAAGCGCCAAATGCATATGTGTTGGTTCCTTTGCCGATTGTGATCTGCGATAAAGATGTCAGACCCGATAGTTTATATATTATGTTTTATAACTTCGGCGTGTCTGTCATATCGCAAAATGTTAAGGGTTGGGTCGATATAACAATGGAAAGCGCCGATTGCGATTTGCAATGGGAAGTCAACGGAGCGCTGAAAAGGTGGAACCGATGGGTTTATGCAACAGATTTAATTCTTTTTGAGTTGAGCTATAAACCAAAGGTTTGCGTTAATTTTAGTGTATAAAGGAAAAATTAGCATTAAAGCCGAATCTGAAGAGAAGGCAATTGGTTGTGTTTCTTGCTGTTTTGGCCAATTGAAATGTGCCCGATACATGTGTAAGCCCAGGTTTACTCAAGTCAAACATAGTTCATTACGGTTAAAGCGAATTAAGACATATTAAAGCATCCATAGAGGAACTTAAGAGATGATTAACAAGGAAAGCCAGTAGTTATCATCATCTTCTAAATTAAGTTATTTTTTTATTATTTCATGTTCTTTGAGGTGTCTTTTATCCTCTGTGTAAAATTCTATAATAGTTTTTACTTCAGATAGTTAGAGAAACAGTTTAGTACTTTGACAGTTTCAAAGATTAGCCACTGTTTCACAAGTGTATAAAAGGAGGAAAACTTACAGAGAAGTGGTCGGAATTTCGAAGAACCTGGAGACTAAGCCATGTATTCCTGATATAACTATTTATTAATGAAATAATCAAAAGTTTCCATGAATTGTTGCATATAATTATGTAACTTCTCTATCATGTTTCATCTTATGTTTTCTTTTTTCAAGTATAGTAATGAAGCTACGGGTATTTATTTGCTTGTGTAGATAAAGTTAAAATCCCTTAAAAGAGCGCACCTATAATTGAAGTTTTCATATTCCTTTCTAAGTTATAGATAATACTTTCTGTGTAAGGAAACCTATTATTTTTAAATTCTCCAAGGGTCGCAGATAATAGTTTCTATGTCAAGCAACATATTGTCTGTGACTCAGTTCTCATTTTCATAATTCTTCTAAGTGATGGATAGTAGGTTCTGTGTTAAGCATCATATTATCTTAAACTTCTCCTTCAAGCTTTCTTCATTCATCATTTATATGTAGTAACAAATGGCATTCTGAGATTTTCTAGTCACATATGTTTTAAGGGTTAAAGACCAAGTTTTCCAGGTCCTTCATTTAAGAATACAACAAAAAATAAAGTGACAAATAAGTGACAACAAACAATAATAATTAATGTCTTAATCACAATTTCTCCACATCCAAGAAATTGGTTTCATAAGGTAGAACATTAATTGGCGTCGTTTTTGTGGATAGAAGGCAAGAATATTTTTCCCTAGGCTTTCACTATTTTCCTCTCGTTGTTTAGTGAGGAGGAAATACTTGGTTGTTTTGAAAAAAAGCAATAAAAGGAAACTTCATAATAACAGAGACCACAACCTGCAAAATAATTGAATAAGAACACTTTTCCATAGGTTTATTAAGTTTGACGCTGATCCTTGAGAGTGACAAGTTTCAATAGTTGGTTGTACATTCAGACCTGTGATTTTCACTTACAACATCAATTAGTGACTCTATTGCGCTTTGAAGTTTTCTTTTTTGGGTTTTGTGTCTCTCCCTGCATTCTTAGTCCATAAATTTGATCCATTTCATTTTACTACGATCACTGGCTATCCTCATGATATGCTTGCATTTTCTCCATGGAATGAGCATCTTCCAAAATTCAGTAGACAGGAATATGAAGATCCATCTCAGCACGTCCAAGAGTTTCATGAATGCATGGAGCAACAGGGCATCATTCATGAAGATGTGAATATGAAGTTGTTTTTGTTTTCTTTCGAGCTAGAAGCTAGTGTTTAGTTCAGGTCTCTGCCTCTTTCAAGCATTTCATCTTTGAAAGATTTCCATTTAGTGTTTAGTTCTTCTTGTAGAACTTATTATCCTCACAAGTTTCTTTTTGAAGGTTTCTGTGAATATTATGATGCTAAAGAAACTTTAAAGGCTCAAGATAATCTTGTTGATGAAACTAATGATTTTTTTGATAATATGTCAAGAATTCAGAGAGTTTATAGCCAAATTAATTAGATCCAAACAAACGAATTAGAGATAGAAGCAAATCTAGTGGTTGCAAGAAAAGCACCAGAAACACAACCTATACAAGACAAGGGAAGGGAAAAGATGGAATCCTCTCAAATTCAAACATTGTAGGATATGTGTAATGTAATTAAAACTTTGTCAGATAGGTTGAATAAGTTAGAGTTAGAAAATAAGAATTCTCAGAGACCTACGTTATATGCAGTAGATGAATATGAACTTGGTATCGAAGGAGAAGAGTATGAATATGATGAAACAGATGCCATGCATGATGAAAATAAAATTGGTGAATATTGGAAGAAATTATCTCATTATATGTAGATTGAACTACATAATAAATATGACTTGAGATTGATGAAAAGATCAAGAAGTCAAGAAAATAAAAGTGAGCAACAAGTTTCAACTTCCTCATCAAAGGAGATTCCACAAGAATCTCAGCCTGCAAAACAAGTGAATAAATGAAATCAAGAGAGTATTCAGATGGAGGAAAATTCAAACATGCTTCAAGAATTTCTGCTCAACAGTCGAGAAGAGGAAGAAATAATTAAGTTGCAAATAAATCCCTAGAGTTCCTATTTTGTTAACTTTGATGATCCTCCTATCTATAATGAAAATGGTTTAAATGGGAAATGGGATGAAGCTCTTCAAGTTCATCGGTTAGGTGTTGAACATACAGGAAGAAACCATCAAGTGGGATATGTTTGACAACAATATATTGAGCCATCTGTCATAGCAAAAGAGGGTATCTTATGTAAAAAGAAAGATGATAAAGAGATCGCGTGTCATTGCATTGAAGAAGATTCCCATGGATCAGAGGTAAACAATCTATTTGAAGTTGATCATATGTCGTACAGTAATGAGAAAAAAATTCTTTTTCTTCCTGAGGTTAGAATTACAAATTACTTTCAATCCAAGCTTAGAGATGAAAAGTGGATACATGAAAGTGACATAGATCATTTTCTTAAAGATGTTGCTGATTGTTATGTTGAACATATTATCCCAACAGAAGGTTTATTTGAGCAAGAACCTTCACACATAGAGAATTTATTTTTTGGAGCTGATCAAGACCATATTTTTTCTTATACTTTTGAAGATGCTGTGGCAGATTACATGGAAGAATTTATCAACAGTCTACACATATCATTTTGTGGATATACTCCTAATTTTTGTTGTGAGCTACTTTTATGCATAGTTTATTTTCAGTTCAGGATGAATTGTTTTTTAAAATTTCACTCGCAGAATGGTTCTAGATTAAGCAAGCAAATGCTAACCTAGCACCATTGGAAGATTGGCTTCACCTGATGGAGATCAATGATGTACATATGTAGGAACTTGTACATAAATAAGCTCAGGTGTTGAGCATTTGGTTTCCAGTTGCGGTTCTTTAGTTTAATGATTAGCTGATGAATAAGAGTGACATTCCCAGTTGGAAACTGATTTGCAAAGGTGTCAGACTTCAAGGTTGTCATGTTTTAGATGTCAAATTTCAGTGTTTTCACAGTTTTGGACTCCATGCCCAACTAGGCTATTGATCTACTATTCTCAATATTTTGCTATCAAAGTGCAAGCATCTTATCACTGCAGATATTGGCGTGAGTTCACTGTACAAATTTTCACACAATTAAGCTTGGCGAAGCAATATATGACTCCATGCCCAATGGATAAGACACTAATCTATTGTTCTTAGTGCTTCTATGGAAGAAGCATTATCCACAGTTGGAGCGAGATGTTGTAGCTTATATTGTGTTTAAGCTTATTTATCACTTTTATCACAATGTGTCGTCTAAAATCACTGCATGGGTTCAACCTCAATGAAGCTCCCTTATTTTCTTTACATCCGCAAAGTCTAAAAGAAATGAAGTAGTTTGTTTATTATATATCAAAATCACTAAAAGAACAAGTATAAAATAATCGGCCCCAGTATACCCATGCGATCAAGTTAAATCATAACATAAATGGTTATATGGAGCCATAACCAAAATATATATATATATATATATATATATATATATATATATATATATATATGTATATCTGTGTGTGTGTGTTAAGCGATTCGGTTAATCGCAATCGCAAAAATGCAGCGGGCAATTATGTTATTACCACAGGAATCACCGATTCCCGATTGCGATGAGCAGTTATATGAAATCACCCCTGGCCGGACCCGAAAATTTATATATCATGTCTTATAGTTTTGGTGGATCTACCGTATCGCAAAATGCCTCACGTACATATATATGGGTTCCCCAATTGCGATATGTGATGGCCGAACCCTATATTTTATATATTGTGTTTAATACTTCCAGCATGTCTGTCTTATCACGGATTGTGAAGGTTTGTATTGATATACCATTTAAAAGTGCTAATTGCAATTTGCAATGGTAGACTCGAAAAAATATATATTGCGTTTTATAATGCCGGCATGTTCATAAAATGCCGAATGCATATGTGTTGGTTCCTTTGCCGATTCTGATCTGTAATAAAGATGTCGGACCTAATAGTTTATATATTATGTTTTATAACCTCGACGCATCTGTCATATCGCAAAACGTTAATGGTTGGGTCGATATAACAATGGAAAGCGCCGACTGCGATTTGTGATGGGAAGTCAACGGGGCACTAAAAAGGTGGAATTGATGGGTTTATGGAAGATATTTAATTCTTTTTGAGTTCCGCGGTAAATCAAAGGTTTGCGTTAATTTCGTTGTATCAAGGGAAAATCAACATTAAAGCCGAATCTAAAGAAAAGGCAATTGGTCGAGTTTCTTGGTGTTTTGGCCAATTTAAATGTCCCTGATACATGCATAAGCCCAGGTTTACTCAAGTCAAACATAGTTCATTATGACTAAAGTGGATTAACCATTATTAAAGCATCCATAGAGGAAGTTAAGAGCCAATTCACAAAGCAAGCCAGTAGTTATCTTCATCTATTTTCCTATTATTTCATGTTCTTTGAGGTGTATTTTATCCTCTGTGTAAAATTCTATAATAGTTTTTAGTTCATGTAGTTAGAGAAACAGTTTAGTAGTTTGACGGTTTCAAAGATCAACAACTATTTCACAAATGTATAAAAGGAGGAAAGCTTACAGAGAAGGGGTTGGAATTTCAGAGAACTTGGAGACTAAGCCACTGTATTCCTCATATAGCTGTTGATTAATGAAAGAATCAAAAGTTTCCATGAATTGTTGGGTATAATTTTGTAACTTCTCTGTCATGTGTCATCTTATGTTTTCTTCTTTCAAGTATAGTGATGAAGTTGCAAGTCTTTATTTGATTATGTAGATAAAGTTAAAATCCCTTATTAGAGCGCTCCTATACTTGAAGTTTTCATCTTCCTTTCTAAGTTATAGATAATAGTTTCTGTGTAAGGCAACATATTATCTTTAACTTCTCCAAGGGTCGCAGATAGTAGTTTTTGTGTCAAACAACATATTGTCTATGATTCAGTTCTCATTTTCATTATTCTTCTAAGTGACAATTAGTAGGTTCTGTGTTAAGCAACATATTATCTTAAACTTCTCCTTCAAGCTTTCTTCATTCATCATTTATATCTAGCAACAAATGGCATTCTGAGATTTAACAGTCACATATTTATTAAGGCTTAAAGACAAAGTTTTCGAGGTCCTTCATTTAAGAATACAAAAAATAATAAAGTGACAAATAAGTGACAACAAAAAATAATCATTAATGTCTTAAGCACAATTTCTCCACAGCTAGGAAATTGGTTTCTTAAGGTACAATGGTTTTAACTATAAATTACTTAATAAAGGTGGTTTATTAGGTAATTTCTCATAGTGAAAGCAATTTTACTAGGGTAAAATTGTCTTTACATAGTATAATTCAATCCATCTAGTAAATTAGGTTAGATGATAAATTTTTTGGTGATAACGGATTGCCCCCCAATGTACGAGTGTTAGGAGAAAAACTATGACCAAAGTACGTTGTAAAGACACAATCACTTAGACAACATAGGGGAGTTAAGGAGAGAGAGAGATAGACTAATGAAGCTAAATCTAAGAGAGGATAGTAACAGAGCGGGTGAGACTAATGTAAGTCTCCATTTATGTTGTGTTACCGAACCTCAATGAGGTGGGGGAGGCATACCCATACCTGCTGAGATAACTTAGTACAAAAATAATGGTTCGCCTAGAAACATGACACTGAGGAATGAAGTACATGCTGAATGGTACATGACATGTTGGCATAACAAAGCTAGAAAATAATACAATCTGTCTCATATACATAAAACACCTCGTAAAAACATGAGCGAGGACTGAATACAATAATATCTGAGTACATTAGACATAATATCCCTTCCATTAATAAGATGGGTGGGAGGGAGGATAGTACAATCAGAGAAGCCTTATTGAACAAGGAGGGGCTCTGCAAAACTGAATGGATCATCTGGAGGAGACGTACATGCTATGAACACTGCAATCAGTAGGAACCAAACCCATCAATTCTATGGAACTCTATCTCAGGCTACAACCTAGTAGGTATGCATCGAGGCACGTGGGGGGGCTACCTGAAGGAAAACCCCCTCATGAGGTCTGAAACATCTCACACACAATGAAGAATCACTTGTACAATCTACTGCATCACTGGACCATCAAGTGTATGCATCATGAACATGAAATGACCAAGTCAAAGGGAAATAATGAGACCCTATTCTCTATCCAAGGCACCAAACAAAACAGGAAGATGGAACCAAGATACACCGCCCTCTAAGATGTTCTTCTGGAATAAATATGTTGATGTTGACAGAATAGGGTCCACGATAGATGAGGTAATGAGGATCCTCCACTAAAGCATGATGGATAATAGTAATGTGACTGATAAACTAACACCAAGGATAATGGGGGAAAAGGAACTGAGCAAAAAACAAACGACTACCCTTGTTAGAGCATAAAGTGCATCATTGACCTTGCAGCAACTAACTTAACTCCCGAGGGGATGGGGACAGTATGACTCAAGGCCAAAATGGGAAACACAAGATGGATGGTATGAATATGTAGATGGATACTGACATGATATGATGGAACATGAAATAGACTCCAAATATGCAAGGGTGACTCATTACGGATGCTCTGAACAAGGTTGACTCGATGACACTCCCACACAGAGTAGTCCTAGTAGGGACCATGAAAACATGAGTAAATGATGGTTACTCATGATTAAAATTGACATATGCTATGAAAAGTATTAAGCAGAGATGGGTCTCAAAGCATAATTGTCTCTTTATGATGAAATTTGATATTTAGAGACGACGAGGCAACCTTCGTGGAAAAATGGTTTCCTTGGGAAGTCTCAAGTCATCAAAAACTGAGGCAAACCCATTAGGGAGATTAGTGAGAGATTTCCGATAGTGCCGATGATTTTTCAAATTGAGCTATGGTCTAGTCGCAATGGGTGATAGAAAAATTGGGCTTTTTTCTATGAAATTGACATTTTCCCTCCAATTTGGATTCATTTGCTAAGTGAGCCATGGTGAATTTGGACAGGAGGAAAAGGCCAAAAATCTTGTGGAGATCATAGCAGATCAAATAACCATTAGAATCAGGATCTGTGACTTTCACATAGGTAGCCTTACTCATCTCCTTAATTTTAGTGGTTTATTTCCTCAATTTTGGCACCTGGCAGCTCCGTGAGAGACCCTTTCCCTTGTTGACAGCCACATCACAATTTATGCGCCTAGAAATGTGATCTGGCTCGTAGGAAACATCTGGAAATCTATGAGCTCGGACTTTCTGGGCTGAAAAATGCAATTTGTGACTAGAGGAAGGGTTGGTCTGCTAGCCTGGTGGGGGCTGCAGGTTGATCAATCTAGTTTGTTGTTTTCTTTTCTGAACTTGCAAGACATGTGATGTTTTGTAGATATGGAAAATCAACTAGCATCAACGAGACTTGGATATGCTTTGATTCGATATCTAGAGGGATCACACATTTCGAGGGGCATTGGCTCATTATGGGGTTCTCAAGTTGGTAGAGAAACCACTGATGAGGGCAGGGGAGCCCTTACTATCGATAATTTTGAGCTATTGGGTTCCAGACAAAGACATCTTTATCATGCAAGGGCACGAGATCAAGACCACATTAAGGATATTTAATTCTTGACTGGACATCCTCACCTCAGAGTGGTGGGGGATATTCAGTCCATGTTACCTCATGGGAGGAACATTACTGAGTTCGTGTAGCGCTATTGTCAACGAGGTGTTCATGTCAAGGGTACGACTATCTTGCTTGTTGATCTAGAGAGGCTAGAGACACAAGATGTTGCCACAGCTGTGCTATGGGTCTGGGGTAACCAGGCATACCACCACATCACTGGATGGAAGATGATGCTAGTTAAGAGTGTTTCGGCTGAGACCTACTATGGGTGGGCCCAGATGATGCTGTCGTCAGTGAAATGACAGTTGAGTCTTTGTAAGAGGTAGGTGAATCATGACTCTGCTTTTCGTATAGTACTATGTGTGTTCTTCTTTGAGAAGATACCCACTATCCATCCTCATGTATAGATTTGAGATGGGGGCCAACAGGAGCAAAAGATGCGCACTGGGGGAAGCTCCTCTAGAGAGGAGGAGGAGCATGAGTCGGATGTGTGTTCTGACCCAAGTTTTTCGCACATTGGGATCATATTCCCCTTTCATTGACGATTACCCTATAGCCGGATGAACTATCAGGGGGATCCTGACTTGCCACTTCTGCTCGAGCGAGCATGGGGAGCATACGGTAAGTGATAAGTTGCTATATGTTATGGTGCATTTTATATTTCTGTCACATGTATATGGTACTGAGTTTGAAATATGTTATATGCAGACATAGCACCAGTAAAGCCGGCAGGATATGCAGGCCGAGTTGCAATGCTTAGGGCTATAGATAGGGGGATATCATTGTCACAGCAGGGTCTAGAGGATACTGCAATGCTTGCTCATTTGCATCATAGGTTTGATGTACTCTTGACCCTGTGACACTATGACACAAAGTGTATGCACAAGAAGGTGAGTCCAAAGCCCACAAGAGGGGTGACACGTGAAGTACTTGCTTCACAATTCGAGTTGGATTTTACCCTCATCTCTTGCATGGTGACATCGCTGATGGGTAGTGTGTGGTACCTGGATAGTAGAGCCTCATTCCATATGATCGACAACAAGGAGTTATTGAGTGACTTGGATGAGAAGGGCCTTTAGATACACATTGAGATGGGACATGATGGGAGGTATAGCACGACCAACATCAATATTCTTACCTTTCATAAGTATTTTGGTTCTCCTGTCACGTTAAAAGATGTCATGTATATTCAAGGTTTGAAGAATAAATTGGTTTTAGTTGCCATGTTGGAGGATCATGGCTACGATGTGATATTTAGCAAGGGAAAGAATTTCCTTTGTCAAATAGCCACTGGATAGGTGAAGTGGATCAAGTTTTGAATGAAGAACCTCTACAAATTGGATGTAGAAGATTGTACTTCTTTGAGCACCAAATCAGAGAAGGTGCACAGCCCAAACACCAATGAGTTATGGCATAGAATATTAGGTCACCTGCACCACAGAGCTTTGAAGATTGTGCAAAAAATCATACAAGACTTCAGAAGGGTACACTAGAGTAGAGAGACACATGTAGAGGTTTACATTGGAGAAGTACACAAAAGTTTCCTTTCATGATAAAGACAGTTGATTCAAAGCGATCCTTGATAGAGTTCACTCATATGTCTGTACCATTCTCGACATCCTCCACGACGAAGCATAGGTGTTATGTAATATTTGTTGATGATTTTTCTCATAAGTTTTGGATTTTATTCATGCAAAAGAAATATCATACGTTTGCTAAATTTTGTGAACTTAAAGCACTTGTTGAGAAAAATAATTGCAGGAAAGTTAAAACTCTCAGAAGTGATAACGGTGGAGAATATGTGTCGAATGAATTCAGGAACTTGTATGCATCAGAATGCATTTGATGGGAGTTAATAACACCTCATAACCCACAATAGAATGGGGTAGATGAAAGGAAGAACAAAATTATTGTGGGAGATGCATGGGTGATGTTACATGATCAAGGCTTACCGTTGTACTTGTGGGATGAAGAATGCAATACAATTGTTTATCTGCAGAACATAAGCCCTCATCAAATTCCTAGGATGAGTACACCAAAAGAATCTCTTTTAGGTAAGAAACCAAATGTGACACAGTTTAGGATCTTTAGTTCATCATTCTACTGTCATGTTACCAAGGATACATGGAAAACGCTAGAGCCAACGTTTGAGTTGGGAATATTTGTGGGGTGCACTAGTACACCTCACAGCTATTGTGTGCAACTACCATCCAATAGGATGATAGTGGTTCATAAAGAGCTAAAGTTCGATGAAGAGAAGGCCATGAGATGTTCTCTTGAGAGGTAGCCTTAGTTACATGTAGATGAGGATATTTTAGCTCTAAAGGAGGAACCTCAAGATTATGTGGAGCAACCACATGCAAAGGAGAAAACAGTGGAAGCACCCACTCATGCAGAGACTTGCAAGGATGGAAGGAAGTGCACCAAAGACTGTGAAAAACTAATGCATGATGCTAGAGAGAATATAGGATGTTAGGCCCCTATACTACTAGTGTAACCCCTTATTGTTATTAGTATAACCCACTTATTATATTGATGTACCCATGTAGTGCCCATATTATTACTATTATGGCACATAGAAGCCCACCATTGTTATTGTTGTGCCCTACAATATTATTGTTATGTAGGCTTTGATTGTATTGGGACCACTTAGACTCCTATATATAGAAAGGAGGTATTTTCATTTCTATCATCCAAGAATTGTTCATTTATGTAATGTAAAGGAGGTTGCCCCCTCGAAGAGGCTGAATTCTAAGGCGTGGATCTCTCTTTTCTATCTTTTTGTGAGCTGGTTTCATAACATTTGGTATCGGAGCTTTGGATCTAGGGTTTCGCTGCTCCAAACAGGTCATCGTGGCATTTTCGCTATAACTTTTTTTTTTTTTTTTTTTTTTTTTTTTTTTTTTTACCCACTAGGGGGAAACCCTTTCAAATCTTCTTCTTTAGTAGATTTTCATAAAACGATTTCAGCAAAGAGTACAATGAGCTTAATACATATGATTTACAATGGATAGTAATGAACCAGATCTACAGATCTACAAATATGTTCTATCAGCAGAGAAATGTAGATCTACCATATCACCGAAGCCAGTTGATGTCAAGATGTCAAAATGTTACTCATGTTAGGCCCCTATACTACTAGTGTAACCCCTTATTGTTATTAGTATAACCCACTTATTATATTGATGTACCCATGTAGTTCCCATATTGTTACTATTATGCCACATAGAAGCCCACCATTGTTACTATTGTGCCCTACAATATTATTGTTATGTAGGCTTTGATTGTATTTGGACCACTTAGACTCCTATATATAGAAAGGAGGTATTTTCATTTGTATCATCCAAGAATTGTTCATTTATGTAATGTAGAGGAGGTTGCCCCCTCGAAGAGGCTGAATTCTAAGGCGTGGATCTCTCTTTTCTATCTTTGTGTGAGCTGGTTTCATAACATTTGGTATCGGAGCTTTGGATCTAGGGTTTCGCTGCTCCAAACAGGTCATCGTGGCATTTTCGCTATAACTTTTTTGCTGTGACGTTTCAGAAGTCGCAAAAAAAACCCATTTGAGAAGAATTGGCGCTGAACCTTGGGTCCGAATTTCAGATCTTTTCGCACGATATTTTCGGAGATATTATCTGCGGAAGTTGGTCTGTTTGCAGACTCCCGAATTACACTCAAAATAGGTGACCTGGGGAAAATCGTCATAACTTTCTTTCTGAGCATCGGATTGAAATTTCGTAAGAAGGTACAGAAAGAGGACGGACTGTAGTTTCTATTTATATATTTTTCAGAGTCAAAGGTTGAAACAATGACATGTGGCACTTCATACAAGTTCGCTCTACTGAACTAGTCTATAATCAGGTCACTGCGGGAGATTGTGCATAACTTTTTCTTGGAGAATCCAATTTGGATCATACTTGTGGCATTGGAAAGAGGACACAGAGGGCTACTACAGGTTACAATTTTAGAACTTAAAGATCCGAAAGTATAGAGTTACAGTCGTTTCAAGGTAGAGATCCTAAAATCAAGAAAAAGCAAGATGAGGAAGTTTGATGGCAAGGATCCGGTAAATTGGATACTTCAGATGGAGCAATATTTTGATATACATGGTGTACAACTGTTACAAAAGGTATGTATTGCATCTTCATGTTTAGAACCAGATCAATTTTTATGGTACAAAGGGCTTTGTTCTCGTAAAAAACTTGTTACGTGGTCAATTTTCACGGAGGAAATGATAGCACATTATGAGGATACAAAGAGCAACACCTTCTTTAGAGCAACACCACAACAACTGGAAAGAGTAAAAGGGCTTTGTGACATAATGGAAAGCAAAATTATGGAAACCAGGAAGCATACCCCTCACAACTATAAATATGGAAGTGTTGTTTCTCCCAGCCTTCCACAACCTACAAGGGTTACACCACAACAATTGGAAGAAAAAAGAGAAAAAGGACTTTGTTACAATTGTGATAGCAAATGCACTAAAGGTCATAGGTGTGCTGAGAAGAAATTATTTTACATAGAATATGAAGAGGAGGAAGAAAAGGATCAAGAAACATCAAAAGAAGAGGATATACGGCAGGACACCACGCCAGAGAAAGAAGAAATGAATCAGACCATATCTTGTAAAGCATTGGCAAGAATTACCACTCCTCAAACTCTCAAGATAGAAGGACATATCAAGAAGAAAAAGGTGCAAGAAGTGAAAGATCACATCGAGAAAGAAGAAATGAATCCAACCATATCTTGTAATTCAATGGATGAAATTACCACACCTCAAACTATCAAGATAGAAGGACAAATCAAGAAGAAAAATGTTCAAGAAGTGAAAGATCACATCGAGCATCAAGAAATAAATCCGACCATATCTTGTAAAGGACTGGAAGAAATTACCACTCCTCAAAAGATAGAAGGACATATCAAGAAGAAAAAGGTTCAAGTAGAGAAAGATCATATCGAGCATCAACAGCAAGTTCTCCAACTTTTAAAGGATAACGCCACTTCGGTGCAAAATCAAATGAAACAACAGGTAGATCAACATCGTAGTGAAAAATGTTTTGATGTAAGTGATTGGGTATTTTTACTGCTACATCTCAAGCAAGCTATTTATGAGAAGGAAATGTTGGCAATACTACATGCACTTAAAAAATGGCGACCTTACCGAATGGGAAGACGCTTCAAGGTTGAGGATGTGGAAGCATTGTTTTGTGCTATTTATATTATCCAACCAAATTGGATAAACGAAGCAATGGATGAATGGAAGAAGAACGAAGAAGTATGGCCACTTATTCAAAAGTTGCAAAAGATCCCAATTCAAGCAATATTGCCAGAAATTGAAGAGGAAGGAAAAATCATATTGGAACCTGGAGCAGTCACAGAAACAAGAACCCGACAGCTACGAAATCGATCAATTTCAGAGTATCTCATCAAGTGGAAGAACTTACCCGCTGAATATTCCACATGGGAGGACAAGAATTTTATATAGAAGCATCAAGAACTACTCAAGCGTTGAGGACAACGCTTTTTGAAGGAGAGGGGCATGTTAGGCCCCTATACCACTAGTGTAACCCCTTATTGTTATTAGTATAACCCACTTATTATATTGATGTACCCATGTAGTGCCCATATTGTTACTATTATGCCACATAGAAGCCCACCATTGTTACTGTTGTGCCCTACAATATTATTGTTATGTAGGCTTTGATTGTATTGGGACCACTTAGACTCCTATATATAGAAATGAGGTATTTTCATTTCTATCATCCAAGAATTGTTCATTTATGTAATGTAAAGGAGGTTGCCCCCTCGAAGAGGCTGAATTCTAAGGCGTGGATCTCTCTTTTCTATCTTTTTGTGAGCTGGTTTCATAACATAGGAGCACCCACATCACAACACAGATAGACGAGGTCACCAAATCAGTCCATTTTGTACATGGATCTTATGAGAGAGAGTGTAGAGTTTAAGCCATCCTCATTTGAGGAAGAAATACAACAACTTGTATGGGTTGTGTTGTCCCTTAAGAAACCAATTTCCTAGTTGTGTAGAAATTGTGCTTAAGACATTAATGTCTATAATTATTGTCACTAGTTTTTCACTTAATTGTATGTTGTATTCTCGAACGAAGGACCTGAAAGACTTTGTTTTTAACCCTTGATACTTATGTGACATGAAATTCTCAAAATTCCATTTGATTACTTAATATAAATGATGAATGAGGAAATCTTGAAGAAGTCAGAGACAATATGCCGTTTTACACAGAATCTATTATCTGTGACACTTGGACAAGTTAAAGATAATATGTTGTCTTACATAGAAACTACTATATGTAACTTAGAAGAATTGTAGAGGTAGGAACTTCAAGTATAGGAGCGCTCTTTTAAGGGATTTTAACTTAATCTACATAAGCAAATAAAGACCCGCAACTTCATTACCATACTTAAAGGAAGAAAACATATGATGACACATAACAAAGAAGTCACAAAATTATACTCAACAATGTGTGGAAAACTTATGATTCTTTCATTAATCAACAGTTTGATCGAGAATACAGTGACCTAGTCTCTAGGTTCTCCAAAGTTCAAACCATTTCTCTGTAAATTTTTCTCTTCTTATATATTATGAGACGGTTGGTAATCATGAAAACTATCAAACTACTTAACTATCTACTTAACTATGTAAAGTAAAAATCACTACAAAATATTATATTAGAGGGTAAAAGACACCTCATTCTCAAAAAAATAAAATAAAAAAACATAATTTAGAATGGTTGTTCACTGTTCAGATGTATGACTTGACTGCTGACGAAGTTTCTCTGTAGAGGTTTTGATAATGGTTAAACTATTTTAACACAACAAACTGCATTTTGAAAAACATTCGTGCATGGATTTGGGCCCACGTATGTATAAGGAGTGTTCTAATTGGCAGAAACATAAAGAAACTCGACCAATTATTGTTGCCTTTGGAATTTTAGTCGTTCGTCTCTAACTTTGGTTATTTTGCTAAAACAACGAAATCGGTTGATTTACGTGAAATATGGCAAATCACAGAATTGAAAATGATTTTGACTCTGGTTCATAAACTTATCATGTCCACATGATCTGTGTGTGATCACTGTCCGATGACCCAGTGAATGGATGGTCTGATCCTTCAGAATTCAACAAAACTTTAAACCCGTTGAACAAAACCTTATCACATCCATTTTTTCAACAACCCTTTGACTCCCACACAGGCCTGATAAGAAATAAAACTACCAGTTAAAGATATATCAAGTCCAATTTTAAAAGTGAAACCCGATTACTTTTCAACACGATATCTGTCAAATCATGTGCCTTTCGATGGACGGTTGTGATTGATCCAGACTTCAACAGACTAAACTGCATTTCATACACCATCATGTCCGACTTCCAAACTAACCTATATTCTAGTTACCCACACGATTGTTATCGGATCTGTTGCCCTCCAAGCAAATTACTAAGATCTTGTAATGGGTTTCTCACATTGAAAAGCTGTCAATAAAATAAAATAAGTTATTCCTTTCAAATTTCCACTTTTCCCCTTATTTCTCTACAGCATAATATTTGATTTTTTTCATTTTTGTTATAAAACTAAAAATAAAATTAAAAGGACAATGGATTATACAACATCTGGCTCCACCTGGGGATAGTGCTTTTTCCACAGAAGCACTAAGAACTACAGATCAGTCCCTTCACCTTGGGCATAGAGTCAAATATTGCTTAGCCAATTAAAATTCTATATAATTTGTACAATGGATTCACTCTGGTGTCTACAGTGACACAATGCTTATGCTTCAAAACTGGAAGTAATGTTTGAGGTACTACCCATTGATAGGCAGCTGCAAAGATTCACAATTAAGATTTTCCAGGAAGAATGTATTATTTGTCCTTGCTTCTATAATTCTAAATGGGCCATACCAGAGAGGATAAAACTTTCTATGTTTAGCCTTATCTTCTCTTCTAGTATCCCACCTTAATACCAGGCCTCCAACTTTAAAATCAATCTCTCTAGCTTTTTTGTCAAAAATATTCTTCATCTTTGATTGATACATAATCAAGTTGTCTCTTACCTTATCCATGTTTTCACTCAACTCCATTACCTTATTCATTCTTCTTATCAGAGCATTGGGCTCTTATTTTGCCTCCTAAATCATTGCAATCACGAGCTTCACAAGCGGACTTGGGAACAGAGCTTGAGTTTACATATGCTAACTCAAAAGGTGATTTGCCTGTGGACCTTCTTGTAGTCACTCTAGCAGCCCATAGAGAAAACTTTAACTTAGAATCCTAGTCTTTCTAGTTCTCTGCAATAGTTTTCTTTAGGATCTTCATCAATGTCTTGTTAGTGGATTTAGCTAATCCATTTCATTACGGATGATAAGTTGTTGAATGGGATAAAATAACATTATACTTTTCACACAAAGAAATAAACCTACTTGAGTTGAATACTTGAGCATTGTCTGTTATGATTTTGATAAGCATCCAAATCTCTTAAAAATATTCTCCTCTAAGAACTTCATCACCACCTCGTCATTCTCCCTCTTAGTAGGTATAGCTTCTACCCACTTGGTGAAATAATTAGTGGCTGTGAGAACCCACTTGTGCTATCCACTTGAAGGTGGGTTAATCTATCCAACAAAGTCTAGCCCCCATTGTCTAAATGGTTCTTCTATGAAGACTGGGATCAGAGGGAAGGGAGCTAACCCCTTCTTCTCAACAAAAAGCTGACACTTCTGACAGCTTCTGACAAACTTATATGTATCACCAAATAGAGTAGGCCATTAAAACCCTCCCTAGAGGATTTTGTGTGCATTAGCCTTCCAACTATAATGTCCTCCACATAACTTCTCATAATAATATTTAATGGTCTTTGTAAATTCATCCTCTATTAAAGATAATGACAAAATTCCTATAGGATCCTTCCAATACAATCTTCCCTCAAAAATCACATATGGTTGGGCTTTGACTTTTAATATTGTATACTTTCTTATATCCAATGATTGAGGACAAGAGAGGAAACACAAATAATGGACTATGTGCTTGTACCATTCTGAACATAAAAACTTATCCCTGATCTTCATACCTGAGTCTAATTTTTCTTCACCTAATTCAATTATTTTTTCATTCATAAATGTCAGCAAGTTGATTCCAAATGCCTAAAAGATTGGCTCTATCAACATCTTTGCCAATCATTTCCCTTTCACGAGCTTTGTAGGCTTTATGTCCAAGTCATACTCTTGGATCTTGGCTATCCATTTCCCCTTTTTCCTTCTACATCACTTTGAACTAAGACATCCTTTACTACAGCATTTAACACATAAGCAATGATCTGTGACTGCAGTATATAAGTCTTGAAGGCCTTTACGGCTTTTACCAAAGCATATACATGTTTTTCAAGAATCTTATAGTTTAGTTCAGCATCTCTAAGAATATTGCTAAAGAAAGCAATCGGTTGCTCCTTTTCTTCATCATTTTTCTGCAACAAGATAGCAGCTATTGAATTAGGTGATGCAAATGAAAAAAATTGGAAAAGTTTTTTATAATCAGGGCTTATTAGGACTTGAGCAGCTTGCAATGCTTCTTTAATCCTGGATAATGACTCTCTAGCTTCCTTGGTAAAATGTACTTCATTCTCTTTCTTCAACATATTACTAATTTGTTTTACAATTTCTACATAATTGGACCAAAACCTCCTTAAAAAGTTTATCTTTTGTAGAAACTTTTGGATATCCTTCTTACTCCTTGGCAGGGGTATTTTCTACACAGCTTGCACTCTTATTGAATCTATCTTCACTCCATCTCTATAGACAATGTGCCCCAACAGTTTGCCCTCCTCCAGAGAAAAAATGGACTTCTTAGGATTCAAGGAAAGCCCAAATGTTCTACATTTCTCAATAGTATTTTTTAGATGGTCCAGATGCTCCTCATCAGACTTAGAGAAAACATTGTTGTCATCCAAGTATATCACTACAAACTTATCTCCCGCAAAAGCAATGTCCATAGCCCTCTGAAATGTAGCAACTACGTTCATAAACCCAAATGGCATTCTAGCATACATAAAGGTTTCCCAAGGAGTTGTTAATGTAATCTTCTTCTAATCTTCTCTATCCATAGCCACCTAGTTATACCCAGAAAACCCATCCAGCATTGACATCCTGAATGATCTTGTTACCTTCTGTAGCACATGATCCATTTTAGGTAACAGATAGTTATCTTTCAAGGAAGCCTTGTTGAGATTTCTAATGTCCAACCTTATCTCTCCATTCTTCTTCCTTACAGACACTAAATTGGTCACCCAGTGAGAGTACCTAAGTGGAACTATAATCTTGGCATCAAGGAACTTTTTTACTCCTTTCTCGATCAATGGTAAAAGCAGAGGGTTTATCTATCTGAGCTTCTTCTTTAATGGTTTAATCCCCTCTTTCAAGGGAATCTTGTGCTAAATAATACTTACATCATATGTTTTAAGATCCTCATAGGACCAAGAAAAAACATCAAAATAGTCCTTGAAAAGTTTAATATATCTCTCCTTGTAATTAGGTGGAACTCCATTGAATAATTTGACTAACCTAGGCTCCTCTTGGGTTCCAATATTATAATCTTGAATCTATGCATCCTGTGGAATTTTCTGTCAACTAAGAGCTACATCATTGGAGTTAAAAATTCTTTTAAGAGGGAAAAGTCCCCTTGGCAGAGTATTATCTTTCAATTGAATAATCTTTTGATCAACTATAGAATTTTTCAAACCACTTACCTCCACACCTTTTGTTGCTTCATATTCATCTTCAGCAATCTCTATGCCCTGAAAATATTCAATCATAGTCAAGAATTCCTTAACCTGCTGATCATCTTCAAAAATTTACCAGTGCTTTATATTATCAGGAACAGAAGGCATGTGCCACATTTCAACCTCATATCTTATATTCAGACTAATATGAGGCCTAAAAGTACTAGCAACCAGAACCACCAAATCTACTAATTTGTTTCCATCTCTTGGAATGAACTGAATGTTGAAAGCTTTAAAGAAGTTCTCAACCAAATCCCACACTTCGTTTCTGCATGCCCTAAGCCTAGGTCGTTTCGTCTCACAATGGATCTTTATTTTCTTTATAATTAGCTCTAAGTCTCCAAAGACAAAATTTGACTTGACCCCCATTTATTTTACCGTTTGTACAGAAATGATCAAGGACTCATATTATGCCACATTGTTTGTCGCTTCAAACTCCAATTTAAAAGAAAAAGGCAGCATATTACCTTCGGGTGCAATTAGAAGGAAACCAACACCTGTTCCTTCCTTATAATAGGCTCCATCAAAGAATCACTTCCACACCTGTTTAGTTTGCAGCTCTGTATTTACAGTGGCTAAAGCAAGCTACCCCTAGTTATCTTTAGCCAATTCCTCATTATCATGTAGCACAAAGTAAGAAAAATCATCTTTACCTTGACTATATACAGGGGTATTACTTGCCCCGTTTTTTGTGATCATTTTTAGAAATCTGGTTTCTCCATACAACCTCCTTTCTTCTCCACCAAAAATTGGTATAACAACATATGTAAAATATAGTTTCAAAACACCACCCAATTTGGCTCCCCACGACCTAGATAGCAACATTCCAAACCTAGCAGGGATATCTGCTACCACTACATCCATTACGAAGCTTCTAGCTAGGATCTGGACTGGTGACAACACCATACCTTTAATGAACCCTGGACACTTGACTTTATTTGAATCAAAAGAATACCAGTCTCTGAAAGGTTTAGTAACTTGTAGGTTTAGATGCTTCATCACTGATAATGGCATAAAGTTATATGAAGCTCCTGAATCAAACATACAATTGTGCAAGAGGAAATCATGAATCAATAGAGAAATGTAGAAAGGATGGGTTGAAGAATCCAACTCCTCCACATGTGGACCAAAAAAAAGTACTAGTGTATCTTCTTGTAGATTCACATTATTTCTTAGATTGATAAACTCAGCAATCTGTCTCTGATAAACTGGTGTTTTGACCAGTTCTGTGAGGTGCACTTGAATTCTGATTTTCTCTAATTCTTTAGTTAGACTAAACATATGACCCCGTTTAGTATTCCTTTCATTTTCATCTTCACCTCTCTTCATGGCTAAAATCTCTTATGGAATGGAAACAAGTTTTTCTAAAGGAATGTTTTCACTTTTGTCATGAGAAGACTCACTTTGAAGCATGTGAGTCTTGCTACCTATATTCTACTACTGCTTGCCTTTATTCAATTGTTTTGCATGTTGTGGTTCTTGTGGAGTCACCTTTTGTAAGGGAGCTAGAACTTGCTACTCACCTTCATCTTCTTGACTTCTAGACCTTTTCCTTATTTCTTATGTAGTTTTTCCTGCATAAAATCAGAAAACTAATTCCAATACTCATCAATTCCATTCTCATCATAAATGGCATCTGTTTCAGCATATTCATATTCTTCTCCCTCAACACCTAGTTCATATTCATCTACTGCATACAATGTGGAAATCTGATCATCATGGTCCCTGGAATGCTTTGGTATTTCATGAGGATCTGCTTCTATA
This sequence comes from Pinus tabuliformis, assembly GCA_031772625.1. Lineage (NCBI taxonomy): Eukaryota > Viridiplantae > Streptophyta > Pinopsida > Pinales > Pinaceae > Pinus > Pinus tabuliformis. The sequence goes on along the minus strand of CM062817.1, from coordinate 1,806,364,478 downwards.
TATAGTGGTTCTTAAATCTGATATTGATCTTTTCTCTCCTTCTACAAAATTTGTAGAGGTTGTCTTCTATATTGAAGATTAAAATTTCTATTCTGTTGTGCTACCTCTGAGAATTATTACTCTCCAACTCTAATTTAATCAATTTATTCGACAAAGTTTTAATTACATTACTCATATCCTCTAATGTTTGACTTTGAGAGGATTCTATTTTAGCCTTTCCCTTATCTTGGATAGGCTGTGTCTCTATCGTTTTACCTACAGCCACCAGATTTGCTTCTATCTCTAATGCATCAATTTGAATCTAATCAAGGGTTGTAGATCTTCTCTCCCTCAATGTAAATCCAAAATTTGACTCAAAACTCCATGCAAAAGTTATTTTACACCAGTAAGAGGGGGCTTAATCTCCATTGGAAGACTATTGTACAATTTATTGAACCTTCTGATGAATTCAACAACATTTTCATCAGACTTCTTGTTAATAGCATTAAACTCTATGAGTGAATACCCATGGTCTCTTTTGTCTCCCCATCTCTGGGTGAAAAAGTGCTTCATCTCTTCCCATTTTGTAATAGAGTTATTAGGAAGCGCTTTAAACCGTTTTCTTGCTTCTCCATCCGAGGATTGCACGAAAAGTCTCAGAACAACATCTAGTTGTTCAACATTTATATTTTCTGCGAAATTACAAAATACTAATATATGATTCTCTGTTGTTTGTTCATCGTCTGCTATGAAATGAGGAAGAATATTCAAGTATTCTTGGGGCATTTGATTCAATTGTTGTGGCAATTGAATAGGTGCATACCTGTTCATAAATAATGCAGGTGCTACCATACCTGCTCCTGAATGTACTGAACCTTGATTACCAACAAATGTGGAACCTAACTGAGGAGTAAATGGAGTGTGCAGAGGTGGTAATGTAGTTATAGGTTCACGCTGAATAACTATATCAGATACTGAAAAAGAAACAGACTCTAAAGAATGTTCTTGAAAGTTGGGGTCTTGAATTGAATTGGATGTAAAAGGTGAACTGTGACTCTTGGTCAATAAAAGATGAATGTGAAAGATTTCATGAATTGTTGTGTGGTACAGATAGTGTAGGACTTGGTGTAAGTGGAGTTTTAGGCCTTCCAACCATCTTGGAAACTAGCCTCTTAGGATTTGAAAGGGCTTGAACTTTCTGTTGTGAGGTATCTGAACTTGTATGGGTCTCTTCAGAGCTAGAGTTATTATTGCTTGTCCAATACAACCAAATATTTCCTCCTCACTAAACAACCAAAGGAAAATATTAAAAACCCAGGGAAAAGTATTCTTGTCTTCTCTCCCCCGCAATGATGCCAATTCATGTTGTCCCTTAAGAATACAATTTCCTTCGTGTGTAGAAATTGTGCTTAAGACACTAATGTTTATAATTATTGTCTCTTGTTTGTCACTTAATTGTATGTTGTATTATCAAATGAAGGACCTAGAAGACTTGGTTTTTAATCCTTAATACTTAGGTGACACGAAAATCTCAAAATTCCATTTGATTGCTGAATATAAATGATGAATGAAGAAAGCTTGAAGAATTTAGAGACAATATGTTGTTTTACATAGAATCTACTATTTGTGACACTTGGAGAAGTTAAAGATAATATGATGTCTTACATAGAAACTACTATATGTAACTTAGAAGAATTGCAGAGGTAGGAACTTCAAGTATAGGAGTGCTCTTTTAAGGGATTTTAACTTTATTTACATAAGAAAACAAAGATCAGTGGCTTCATTACCATACTTAAAGGAAGAAAACATATGTTAACACATAACAGAGAAGCCACAAAATTATAACCAACAATGTGTGGAAAACTTCTGATTCTTTCATTAATCAACAGTTTTATGAAGAGTACAGTGGCCTAGTCTCCAATTTCTCCAACGTTCGAACCCTTTCTCTATAAATTTTCCTCTTTTTATACATTATGAGACAATTGGTAATCACCAAAACTGTCAAACTGCTTAACTATGTACTTAACTGTCTAAAGTAAAAATCACTAAAGAATATTATATTAGAGGGTAAAAGACACCTCATTCTCAAGAAAATAAAATAAAAATAAGCAACAAAATTTAGAATGGTTGCTCATTGTTTAGATCTATGACTTGGATGTTGATGAAGTTTCTATGTAGATGTTCTCATAACGGTTAAAGTGTTTTAACACAAAAAGCTCCATTTTGACAAAACTTCATGCATGGACTTAGGCCCATGTATGTATGAGGAGTTTTCCGACTGGTAGAAACACAAAGAAACCCGACCAATTACCGTTGCCTTTGGAATTTTAGTCGTTGGTCTCTAACTTTGGTTATTTTTCTAAAACAACGAAATGAGTTGATTTAGGTTAAATATGGCAAATCACGGAACTAAAAAGGATTTAGTCTCTAGTTCATAAACTTATCATGTCCACTTGAGCTATGTACGATCACCGCCCAACCACCTAGTGAATGGATGGTCTGATCCTTCGGAATTCAACGAAACTTTAAGCCTGTTGAACAAAACCTTATCCCGTTCATTTTTTCAACAACCCTTTGACTCCCACATGGACCCGATAAGAAACAAAACTTTTTGTTAAAGACTTATTAGGTCTGATTTTAAAAATAAAACCCAATTACTTTATGACACGATATCTATCAGATCTCGTCCCTTTCGATGGATGGTTATGATTGATCTGGACTTCAACGGATTAAATTGCATTTCATACACCATCATGTCTGACTTCCGAAATAACCTTCGTTCTAGTTACCCACGTGATTTCCGTTAGATCTGTTGCCTTGCAATCAAATGACTTAGATCTTCTCGTGGGTTTATCACATTCAAAAGCCGTCAATAAAATAAAATAAGTTATTTCTTTCAAATTTCTGTTTTTTCCCTTATTTGGCTGCAACATAATATTTGATTTTTTTCATTTTTGTATTAAAACTGAAAATAAAATTAAAATGACAATGGATGCTACAACGAGTTGATTCCATGGTTGAGGAGTATGACTCTGCTATTAGAAACAATGTTTGGGAAGTGGTCACAACACAAACATACAAGTTAGTGGTGTGTTTGAGATTGATTTACAAGGTAAAGCAGGTAGCATATGGGAGTGTGGAGAAACACAAGGCCAAATTTGAGGCTAAAGGATTCTCTTAGATGGAGGGAATTGATTAGGACGAGACCTTTGCTCTAGTACAAGGGTGCTCTTCAATTGGATCTATTATAGTACTACCAAAGTAGATTGTATGGAATATACATTAGATGGATGTGAAGACAACATTCCTCAATGATATGATTGAGGAAGAGGTGTATATTGAGTAGCCGAAAGGATTTGATACCTTGAATAGAGATTTGAATGTGTGCAGACTCAACTGAGTGTCGTATGGACTAAAATAAGCACCCTGTGCTTGGTACACTAGGATTGAAAGCTACTTCATTGTGTTGAGCTTCACCAAAAGTGAAGTAGATGCAAACCTTTACCATATTGTGGTTGAAGGTAAATTGTTGATTATATTATTATATGTCGATGATTTGATTCTAATAGGTTATGAGAAGCTGATAAAATTTTGTAAAGAGGATTTTGTAAGAGAATTTGATATGAAGGACCTGGGCCTCATGTATTACTTTCTTGTTATGGAAGTATGGCAAGGATATGGGGAAGTGTTTGTCTCTCAGGGAAAGTATGCCAACAAGATATTGAAGAAGTTTCACATGCAGAGAAACAAACCCATGGAGACTTCTCTAGAAGGTAATTATAGGAAGGAAGAGACTACTTTAGGTGAAGTAGTGGAGGCTGCTATTTATAGATAGCTTTTGGGTTCACTCATGTATTTGGTGAACATGTGACTCGACATGTGTTTTGAAGTTAACTAGCTTAGCAAGCCATGGTTAAGCCAACCAAACTCTATTGGAAGGCAACTAAAAATGTGCTCAGATACCTGAGATGCACCACTCCATTTGGTATTTGGTACAGATAGACAGAGGGAGTGCATATTCAAGGCTTTATGGATGCAGATTGGGCAGGGATTCCATTCGGAAAGAAGAGAACATTTAGTCAAATATTTAGTATTAGGTTAGAAATAATTTCTTAGTACATGAGGAAACAAAGATTAGTTGCACTCAGTTCAACGGAAGTAGAGTACATGGATGCTAGTTAAGGATCATGTGAGGCTATATCAATGAGGAAGATCCTTGTTCCATTATTTGGTCAGCATATGGATCCTACAATGATTTACTGCGACAATCATAGTTGTATCAAAATCTTTGAGCATCTAGCTTTTCATGATTGGTCGAAGCATATTGGCATCTAGTATCACAATCTACAATATTGTTTGCATAGGAGAATCATGTTGTTGAAGTAAATTCCTAGAGAGGAGGAGGATGCAAATATTTTGACAAAGGCATTGTCAAGATGAAAATTCGAATTTTGTAGAGGCAGGATTAGGATAGTAGATAATCCCTTTCTTGTTGAGATGGATTGTTGAAAATGCAACAAGAAAATCCTAATTTAATTTTTCCTTGAATTAAATTAGGAATAAAATTGTAATTCCATATCTCATGACATCTTGTAATAGTTAACTAAGTTAATTTGAATTACTTAGCTTAATTAATTCAAATTTGAGGGTCTAACTAGAGTCATGTAGATTATCTCCTATAATTAGGAGTACTAGATGAGTTTATTTTCAGTTGTAATTATTTAATTCAATCCAACTAATAAAAATTCAGTTAAACTAGATCCAAATGATGGGGAAATTTGTAGGAGATCTAGTAATGAGGTATAACCTACAGTAGTGGGGTGTGACTTATTGTAGTGGGGTGTAACTTACTTTAGTGTAGTGTGGCTTAGTGTAGTGGGGTGTAACTTACTATAGTGGGGTGTGACTCACTGCAAAGGGGTGTAACTTAGAGTAGTGGGGTGTAACCTGCGATAGTGGGGTGTAATCTGTAGTAGTGGGGTGTAACACGTAGTAGTGGGGTGAAACTTGCAGTGATTAGTAAACTGAATATTCACTCATAATTAAATCATTCATGTGAGATCAGAGAAAATACCAGTTGAGATTAGAGTTTAGGGACAGTGTACTATCACTTGTATAATCATTTGAATTGTACAAGTGGTGCATGTAATGAGAGGAAGGCCTATGATGATTTCACAATTCATAATTGTAGAATTTCTCAATTAAATATGGAGAGATTCCCAAGGGTACAATGCAAGGAAATAGGAGTGTGGGAGACAACATAATTGGCTAAGTATTTGCTTGAGCTTTTCTAGGAAGTAGTGAGATAGATAGAGATAATGCAGATGTTGCTCGAGCTTGAGAAAATCATTGTAATATTTTCATATTTTCTGATTAATGCAATATACATAAAGCAAGAATTTTTAGTCATGAATTTCCCTAGAAAATCATTGTGTTATGTTTGGTTGAATTAATTCTCTTATATGCTTCTTGATTTGATCTATCATTTCTTGTTTCCCCTCATGAGTAGAGTAGATTCAAGTCAATTTTTTTAGCATATTACAATATGTAGTTTGAATCTACAAGAAAATTCTACAAATAGTACCATATATAAGAGAAAATGTGAATGACACTATATATAAGAGCAAGTGAAAATGCTATCAACATTTATAACAATTACAATTACAAAATTGCACTTAGAATAATGCATATATATATATATATAATTTCTTTTTAACTTAGGTGAGGATTTCATCTATAGAATTTATAGGGGGAACTTATCTTCATGAAGTCTTTTTTTGTTCCACTAAAAAGATAATTTTAAGGATGAAATGTTGTCTCAAAGTTTAGAAATATTAATCGTCCCTAATATGCAAATTCTGAAATATTTGGTGATATATTTGTAAAATATTTATATATCTAATGATTTTATATTAGGCTATATAAAATTTGGGTGATATCCAAGGTAAAATAATTTTGAATTATAAAATTTGAGTGAATAATTTTGAAAAAAATGGAAATTTGTGAATCTTCTTTTGGAAGAAGCATAGGAAATTAGCCCACCTCCGAGTATTAGCCTCTAAAAGTTTCCTTGAAAAAGATTTAGGAAGAACTGCTTTCATCTTGGCGAAAAAATGGGAATACCTAGATTTTGTTTTGGCCCTTGAAAGAGGAATGGATTCCTTTGGTGACACTTGTTGTTGTTAATCCTCATTTTAATCATTTTCACTTTGTAGACAATTCTAGATTTTATTTTATTTTTGGACCTTTTTTCTTTGAGAGGATTAGCAAGAACATGGAAGAATGTAGATTGTAGATGGAGATGACATATCCCAATGAAATGTTGTGCTCTCATAATTTAAGACTTGAGCAATTTGAATAGTTCTATATTTGAGAAGATCTATGTCTAGAGAACACTTACTAAGCTTTGTCTCAATAGAAATGCAAGCATATAGAAATAATCCCACCAAAGCTTTCTTAAGATATAATTTGATGTAAGTTCTCAAAGAGTTCCCAATATCTTCAAACACACATAAATGCCATTAATGTAGCGTCAAATTACAATGAGGAATCCACTATGCCATTTTAGTAATTTACAAAGAGTGAGAATCAAAATTTGGAGGCTATGAAGTTATAAAAGCCATTTGCTTTTCCAAAACTAAGGAAACTCTTGAAAAAATCTCTCATAATAAACATGATCAAAGATCTCAACCAGAAAAAAATTATTTGGAAGAGAGATCTCAGAATTCATTATCGCACATGAACAAATCCATTGATATAAGGTGAACATAGGACGTCAAAACCCATGAAATTAATAAATGACCCTATCATTTTCATATAAGAAATCTAGATTAGTAATCTTTATAAAAAAAATATTAAAAATAAAAAATATTTATATAATAATGTTATTGGCTAATGGGTAATCGAATGATTTTGATGTATTTTGCCACATGTTCTTAAATGCCTCTTGAGGATCCATTAAATTTAGTGATGCATCCATTTACTAACACCTATGAGTTTTGGTGTAACTACAATCATGGTTCCAACTAGTAGTATTAGAGACAAAGGTCTTGAGCTTGAAGCACTCCATGCTGGAAGTGGGGGAGATTGTTAGACATTGGATAATCTAGTGCTCTTGACATGTCTCTTGATGTGTTTAGTGACATGTGCTTCACCCCCTCTCAAGGATTGATTAACTTTGGAGATGAGTTGGTTTAGTAACACCTAAAGGTGTTTGTATAAGGATAATCTTGATTCCAACAAATATTTTTTATTCCCTAAAAAAACATGTAAAATATCTATAAATAAAATATTATATTTTCTTGTTAAAATTTAAATAGTAAACTATTCCTTAAAAAAATACAATTTTTTTAAACTTTAAGTAAAACCAATATAAAGTAACTTATTCTTCATGACAAAGTTGAAATAATTGTAATTTTATTTATTGAAAAAAGCATATTTTAAATATGTAAATGGTAAAATATATAAGAGGAAGTCTAAATGGAATCATAGATAAGAAAAATTGAAAATGTGATCAACATTAATAAAACTTACAATTTCAAAATTGCACTTACAATTAAAAAAAAAAACTATATAACTAAATCATTTCTTATTTTATAAATAATCATTAATTCTTCTTAATTTTCTTCTTTCTTTTATTTTTTAACTTCTCTCTACCTCCTTTAAAAATGATATACTAAATCTAATTATAAATTAGGATGTGCTATATCATGATTCATAGAGGGAACTAATTCCATATCAAGAGGCTTTAGGAACAAACACTTCCTTCTAAAAGAGATACTAAATCTAATTATAAATTAGGATGTGGTATATCATGATTCATAGAGGGAACTAATTTTACATAAAGAGGCTTTAGGAACAACTACTTCCTTCTAGGAGAAAAAATGGGAATCTTTGGCTTTGGTATTGGACCTTGAAGCACAAATGGATTCATCTAATTACACTTATCATTGTTAACCTTAAATTTAATCTTTTTCACTTTCTAAATAATTGTAGCTTCTTTATTTTTGTTTTTGACCTCTTTTTCCTTAGAAAAAATAGCGAGAACATAGAATCATTTAGTTTGTAAATGAAAATATATAACATTAAAATATTGTGCTCTCATAATATAAAACTTAGACACCTTCAAAAATTCTCCATGTGAGAATTATATTTAGAAAACCCTCACTAAATTTTGTCTCAATAGAAATACAAACATATGTAAACAATCCTATCAAAGTGCTCTCAAAATATGATTGCCAATATCCTCAAACATACATAAATGCAATGACAAATTGGAATGAATAACCTACACTAGAATTTTAGTAATTGACCTAAAACAGAGATCAAAATTTGAAAACTATAAAATTATAAAATCCCTTTATTAAGCCAAAACTAAAAACACCCTTAAAAAAGTCTGATATAATCCACATTATCAAAGAAGTGAACACCAAAAACACTTTGAAACAAAAACGGATCTCACAATTCTTGGTCTGAAAATGAACAAATCCATTGACATAAAGTGAACTTAGAAGGCGACCATCCATTGAATCAACAAATATAAGAAATGCAGATGAACAATCTTCAATACTGCGATCTCCACCATTGCAACCTTTTCATTTTGTTCCATAAAATATATTATAGAGATAAAAAATACATGCTACTTTCAAAATATAATTGTCTTTGACATCTCTGAAAAAAAAAAACAAAATATTTGAATACTTACAATAATATAAGAATGAAATCTTTCTTATTAATATGATAATGACACTAAGTACTACTTATAAAGGTAATAATAATAGTTTGGAATTTTATTAAAATGGTAAATTTTGGTGTCTTGGAAAACTTAGCATAGTATAAGAGTATTGACTTAAATTAAATTACCTGAATAAAACAAGTAGACAACAGCCACCTAAATCAATCTAATATAGACCTAAGAAATATATGAGCACTATCACTGAATATGAAACATGAAAAACAGAATTTTGTTTGACATCTCTTGAAAAAAAAAAAAAAAATTGAATGCTTACAATGATAATATAAGAATTGATTTTTTTTCATTCATATGATAATAATATTATTATTAAAAATCTTTTAATAAATTTTTGTTTCATTTTTATATTCATTTTATTGCCTAAATCTACCTAATATAGACGTAAAAATATATGAGAACTGCTAAACGTGCAAAATAGAATTTTGTTTGATATCTCTTGGAAAAAACAAAATATTTGAATGCTTACAACGATAATATAAGAATTGATTTTTTTATTAATATGATAACCATATCATTATTAAAAAAATTAATATATTTTTGTTGGATTTTTATATTTATTTTTATTGGGAATTTATTGCAATGGCTATTCATAAAAGTAATAATAATGTTTTGGAAGTTTATTAAATTTGTTGGTTTTAGTGTATTGGAAAACCTATCAGGGCATTGGTCCAAGTTAGATTTCAGAAATAGAATCAGTAGACTAACAACCACCCTAGATCCACCCTGAAACCACTCATAGAAATAAAAATAATAATAATGATTTTAAAATTTACTGAGCCTTTGATATAATAGATAACCTAACAATCTCCAACTTGTTTACCCTCACAAAAAACACATAAATAATATTCCACATGCTATTTTAAATCCATCATACTGATGTCAGAATTAGACCATATGCAAACCTAACAATCTTCAACTTGTTTACCCTCACAAACAATACATAAATAATATTCCAAATGATATTTAAATCCATCACAGTGATGTTAGAATTAGACCATATCAATTACAAAGATGTTAGAATTAAACCATATGCATAAGAATTTTGCAGTGAGCATTAAACCTGAAGTGTGAAGCGTGATCAGGATGTCCATCAAATATTTCCTTAACTGTAATTTCTGTAAACACTTACAAACATTCTGTTAAACAATTGCCAAGTATTGAACACTTGGGACTCAAATATTTGATCTAATCCTTCTTGTTCCAGAATCCCACAAAGCAATGATACCAGGCCTCAGATTATGGGGTTTCTTCACTCCACCCGTTCCCGGGAAAACTTCTGCCATTTCTGGTATTTGAAGTGTTCCACCACCTCTGATATTATTGTATGCTGTATTAGCAATCAATATGAGACGTGTTGGAACACTTCAAAGAACAGAAGGGGATGTTTCGCTGTTCTTCCATTGACAGGAAAGTAGAAACCACAAGCGTTCTCAATTTATTCGTGGTCTCCACCCTTCTCAGTGAGAAAGTTACGATATTCTCCGCCATTTATTAGTCCCTGCCCTCAGGCATGGACTATAGTAATCGTTCGCCGCTGATATAGCATTAGTTGACCTGCTATTTGTCCCTGGTCATCAGCAATTACCCAAAGTTTTATTCCCGACCCTGCTTTTTGATCTTATTTAGCCTCTTTCCAAAAAACCGAAGCTACAATACAAAAACCAAAGCTGATCTGAGGCAAAAAGCATAGGTTATATTTTTGTTTGTCCCATATTTTCGGATTGTCAGTCCCTGCAACCTAAACTAATGTTAGCATTAATGGACCACATTAAATGTTATCTCATACATTGTTTAAACCATATAACTTTGCTATGGCTGGTATTTGCATGTTGCCGACTCGTCGCTAGCTGCCTTTACCACATCATATCTGCATGTTGACCACTTGGCGGAACAATTCGGATTTGTGCTTGTAATGTATGTGATAACGCCATTAGCGTATAGGCTCAACTTGTATGATGCAAAAACATTTCCAATCTTTTCTGAGGACCTGTTCACCTCCACTGGCCAGGAGTACAACATATCCTTGATCGTTAATTCTGATTTCGAACTCGACCTCACGACTTATGAGAAGTATGGACCAATACATCTTAGCACATTCTTTGTTGTTACCTATGGCGTTGGGTTCGCTGCTTTAACTGCCACAGTGGTTCATGTCGGCCTGTTTCATGGAAAGTATGTTATCAGTCCCTGAATTTATCAAAATTCCATGCATGTAAAAGACATCAAAGTGAAACTAATGTGTTATGATTTGATGCAGGGAAATTTGGCAACTAAGCCTGTATGCTTTCAGAGATCGGAAAATAGATGTGCATACCAGACTAATGAGAAATTACAAGCAAGTGCCAGAATCATGGTTTCAAGTAATTCTAATCCTTAATGTAGCTTTAACGATTTTTACATGCGAGTATTACATTGAGCAGCTTCAATTGCCCTGGTGGGGAGTATTACTCGCTTGTGCTATTGCCATATTCTTCACAGTGCCCATTGGTATCATTACTGCAACTACTGATCAGGTATGTGAAAAGTCTATGCTGCAAATTGTTTTTCTGTTGCTTTAATAACGTGCACTAAAAACAGCTTATTTTTTATTAGTTGGGCGGGAATTTGGCTTTATAATCAAACAGAGGCATGTGAATCAAACACAAGCATACCTGAACTTTGAAGCAGCAGCGAGCCTGGGAGTTTTAGCTGAAGAGGAGCCGACTCGTCCATTCTCCTACCTGCTATACCAGTAAGTCCATTCAGCGAATTTTTAGTGTCGGAAAGGCAATTAGCCAGGTTTTAAATTAATAGATATGCGTATTTATGTTACTGTATATATGCAAGCAAGCTGAATTATCGAGTGAATATGTATCGAGAGCTTTGGAAAGACAAATTTACAGTGAGAACAGCTTCTGTGCATCAGATTGAACCAAGAATTACAGCCTATTTCCTCTCTATTGAAGAAGGACGCCGGGTAAATTGTTTTATATTACCAACAATTTTTATTTCAAGAACTAGATCGCATTCATTAAAAGCCCAAATTTACAATGGAACAGACCGTAATTGAGAACCCTAATTTGAAAACGGAAGTGGACAGTTAACATACTGACCGAAATGAATTTATTGCAGGAAGCAGGGAATTACTGGGTGAACTGTGATCCATATTGGCGCGGGCTTCATCCTATGCGGCGATACTTCCACCAGGATGGCTACGTCTCTGCAGATCCAGACGACCCACTGTGGGGAGGTCACAAGTGCCGCTGGAATTTTACAAAAGTGCACGAAAGAGTAATTAATTGCTCTATATAATTTATGATTCAACGTGATGTTCTCTTACCTCAGAGATTTGAAGCAAATGCCGTGTGGTATTCAAACTCTGCGTTCAAATTAGACGTTTTTCCTGCACCATTGTTGACAGAAGGCGCTCTGCTACTTCTTCTGCTTCCTTGCTCTCTGCGCTTCTGTCCATATCGGCCATTTTCGTTATCAGGGGAGTTGTGGTTCTGGTGTCTCAGGAATGCATCCCTGCAGTAAATCAAATAATTCCCAGGTTTCTCAGGACAGGGCAATGGCGGGCTCCGCACTTGCAGGCATGGCTGCTTCTTTATCCATAGCTGGATTCGAGCCCAGTCGAGGAACTTGCAGTCGTTCGATTTCTAGATTTGATGGGGAGGTGGTTTGCATGCAAGCCTCGAGTAACATTTGTCGCTTTTAAAATATAGCTAAAATATTGACCCTTTAAACTATGCTCTTGTATTAATTCACATCAATTTGTAGTTTCATAGTTCCCCTTCATGATTCGTATAGTTGTTTCGTAATTTTAACGATATGTCGCCTTGTTATATTTAATGCGTGCAGTTGTGTCATAGTTTCTTTAATAAGATTTAGCTAATTTATAATTACTCAATACTCGGGATGAGGGGTATATTGGCTTTCAAATCTTTGAATTAAAATCAATGGAATACCATTACATTTTGCTACCTTAATTCAAAAAAGTTCAGCTGATCTGTCTAAATAACTTTAATTTGTTAAAGTTTAGCTACTTAGGTGGGGATAGTTGTGCATTCCACATTTAGAAATTACAAAAGGCATTGACACTATCGCATTCCAAGATCAATGGAAGGTTATCACCTTTGGTGATTTTACTTTAATTCAATAAAAAAATATTTTCTCTATGGGATGTGCTTCCTGCCTTCTGTTGATATATCTAAAAGAAACAACGAGTCGGCATTTGCGTTGAATTTTTATTTTTTTCGTTCTAAGTGGATGTAATTATAATGATATTTTTATAGAGTTCAATGCAATTAGAACTCTGTCCTATCCAAATCACTCAGCAATCTCTACAGCTTTGGTGTTTATTTTCCAAGCTCGCTCATTAATAACCTGAAAGAGGCACAGTTTGCAGTGGGTAAGTTTATGACCGAGTTCAAGTTAGGATATTGAAATATGTACTATTTCAATTTTAAAAAATGCAAAATCATAATTATTTAAAAAATAATTACATAAAGGAAAACGAAAACAACTAAAAGTAATATAATCTGAATGCTAAAACTCTAGTTAGCCCAGTTTGACTGTCATTTCTTCCGTTTTGAGTCCGTCCTAAAAACCTTACGTGCCATAAACTCTAGTTAGCCTTTAGAGTATTTTCATTAGTCGGCCATTAGAAATCAATGCCTGGCCGCTCGCTTGCATGTCTTCACACTGTTAACGATGCCTTCAGACGCTGCAAATGATCTCTGCATTCGTGCGCCACGCTAAGTCAACTTAACGATGCCTTGAGACGCTGCAAATGATCTCTGCATTCGTGCGCCACGCTAAGTCAACTTGATGCAGGGACTCGCTGCGTCGCAGCTGCCCTTGTTTAGAAAGAAGCTGCACAAAAGATTGTTGTCTCCCCCGTTTGAAATCTCCTCCACCCTTTATTGGAAGCTGTACAAAAGATTCCAGTATTTGGGCATTTTGGAATCTTCCCCACCATCTACTTCAAAGAAGCTACATAAAATGTTCCCGTAGCTGGTGTTTGGATTCTTTACAAAAGATCCCCGTCTTTGGATTCTTTACAAAAGATTCCTTTCTTTGGATTTTTTAAGGATAGGTGGAGCAGCGGACTTGATATGAACCACTCAAGATAAGGTTGGTACATACTCAAGTCCATCATTTGTTTTCCTTTTCTTGACTAAAAAAATATATTTGCGTTTTCAGCAGAGGTGAAGCAGCGGACTTGATATGAAGCACTCAAGATAAGGTTGGTACACACTAAACTCAATCATTTGGTTCCTCATTCATCAATTTTCAATGGATTTGAGATTATTTTAATTTTAATAAGTTCTTCATGATAACTTTTTCATTATTATTTATAACATTCATTTATATATAAGAAAACACATAACAAGGTATTTTACTATGTGTTCACTAAGGTGCAAATAAATTCCATCCATTGTTGTATTAAGGTTTTCGCTCAACATGTTCAAAGATTAGATTGTGTACTCCAATTTTCTCCTCTCGCTTGAAGAATGTGGGCTACAGGTTGTGACTTCTATGTCTTCTTAGATTAATAACAAAGTTTTCCATACCATATAACGTATTTTCCTATAATCATGGCAAAAACTCATTAGATTTTGTACTCCAATCTTCTCCTCACACTTGAAGAATGTGAGCTACAAGTTGTGAATGCTATGTCTTCTTCGATTAATAACAAAGTTTTCTAGACGATATATAAGGTATTTTCCTATAATTGTGGCAAAAAGTTACTTTTTTTCTACCTTACCCGTATCTGAACATACATATATTTGTACATTCCCACATGTGTCTCATAGCCGAAAAATTAACATGAACAACCTCTATGAGAAGTTTGGGAATTTGATATTGGATCATGAGGGTGACTTACAGGCTGTTGAATCTCAAGAGGACTATGTGTCACCACACAAATGAGGGAGTACAAGGTTTGACCACCTTATGCCATGAATCTCCGCGAGATCAATTATGTGTCCACTATAAATTTAGTAACTCGGTGTTGTTTAGATGTTAATGATTTGGAGTGATCTATCGAATATTTCTTTACTTCTCAAATAAAAATGTATAAAAGTAGCTCAACTATGAATTTGGGTTGTCCTAGGTTTCCAATATAGAATAAGGTAAAATAGCACGAATGAATTTGTGCTCTAAAAATAATTAGCAATCATTCAATAACAAATTTGTCTTAGTCCAAAATCACATTGTCACAACCATGGTCATCCATCGTCAACCATGGTCAAACATTTCATTGTGACAAATATTGTCTCACTATGGAGATCAACTATGGTAAAAAATGGTCACCCATTGTCCAATGTCGCATTCTGACATGCCTTGTCTCAATATGAAAACCAATCACGGTCAACCATATTCCAATGTCACATTGTGACAAATATTTATCTTAGGGTTTATATTCCTTGGGTTTATAATATTTATCCCTTTAGTTTAATATTATTTCTTTGTGTTTATAATCCCTTGGATTTATTATATTTAATCATTGGGTTTATATACCTTGGGTTTATAATATTAATCCCTCGGGTTTAATATTATTCCCTTTGGTATATATTATCAATATGTGGGGTTTTTAGTATTAATCCATTGGGTTTATAATATAAATCCGTTTAATGTTTATATACCTTGCATTTATAATATTAATCCCTTAGGTTTAATATTATCATATTAGATATATAATACCTCTAGGTTCAATCATGGACAACCATGCTCACATTGTGACAAAGATTTTTTCTTGGTTCAACGTCACATTCTCACAACAATGGTCATCCATAGTGAACCATGGTCCATTGTCGCATTGTGACAAATATTTTCTGAATATGGAGATAAATCATGGTCAATGACGGTGAGCCATTGTCCAATGTCACATTGTGAAAAATGTTGTCTCAATATGAAAAACGAGTCATGGTCAACAATATTCCAACATCACATTGTGACAAACATTTATCTTAGGGTTTATAATATTTATCTAAGGGTTTGTAATATTTATCCCTTCAGTTTAATATTGTTCCCTCGGGTTCATAATATTTATATTAGGGATTATATACCTTGGGTTTATTATTCCCTTGGGTTTACAATATCAATATCTTTAGGGTTTATATACCTTGCATTTATAATATTATTCACTTGGATTTAATATTATTCTCTTGGGTTTATAATATCTTATTGTTCAATCATTGTCAACCATGGTCACTCTTGTAGCTATTCCTTACACCGAAGAAGGCTACAATTTTTTTTTACTCTTTCTAATCAATTTTCTCAGAAGAAGGCTTCTTATATGAGCTTTTGAGTTATTTTTTTAATATATATTTTAGTTTTTTGAATAAATTTAATTTTATAAAAATATTAATTTTATATTTTTCATAAAATACTTTATTTTAAAATATTAATTTATTACTAAAATATAAATTTTGGTTTTCGAGGTCCTAACCTTTGAGACTATATGACATTGCATGTCATTATATGACCAAATTCAATTACACCTTGCAACCAAACCGTAGCCAAAAACAACAACTCAAGTCAAGGTCAACGAGTCAAATAAAACTTACGAGCCCACCCCACATTTGAAGGATTAAAAAACCATTATATGAATTGTCTCGAGATTTATGAGATGTTAAATTAATGGCTTGTGAGGGGGCTTCCTATTATACTTTTATTTGTTTGTAAAGTGGTGCATAGAAAATTTGCTTCACTTTTTTCTACTTTTTACAACTATCACACTCTCATTGATTACAATTCATAAATGTCAGGTGGGAAGGTGTATGGGTATGAAAAAAATATATATTATAAAAGTATGTATCAAGGGAAAATAATGGAGGGACCATTCTTACAATGATATTTATCTGAAATGCGCTTAGGGGTGAAAGGTTGGAGGTAAGAGGAGACTGAGTAAAATGAGGTGAAAATAAAAATACATGCTTCAAAAGTACATTAGAAACAAATCATTCCAATGTTATAAAGAGATTTCCTCCATGTGAAATAATTTTACAAAGGTTAAATTGAAATTTTACAAAGTACACAAGTCAATGTTTTTAGCTATGTTTGTTGTAGTGTTTTCTTCTCAATGATGCATGAAAAGAACCCACTTAAGATTGTGGATGACAAAAAATCTCAACAATATAAATGGTTGCTAAACATTGTAGATCTGCAACAACTAATAGAAACAAAACTTGTCAAAGTACAGATCTATGCCACAATCATAGTTAAACATCGAAAAGAAAGAGTAATAACTCAAGTCATCCAATGGAAACCATATATGTAAAGAATAATTTTATAATAACAATTGTGAAGAGAAGAGATAAATGTTACGAGTCCCCTTGTATGGGATGGGTTCTTGGCTATCCTAAAACGTTTTCAGCTTGTGTAGAGTCTCTCTCCTCTATAATGCATAAACCCAACAAAAATATGTTGTGCGAAAGTGAAAATAATCAGAGTTGCAAGAGTGAGTGGAGCAATGAAAATAATCAAAAGTGAATAATGAATGAAAAACCCTCCTATTTATAAGAAAATATTGAGTTATCCTCGAATAATGAGCAATAATAAAATATTGTTGATCGCATTCTTAGAATTACCACTTGGAATATTTTATTATATTTTTTTAGGAGGAAAAAAATATTGAAACTTTTATTTGCAAATAATAAATAAATAAATAATTTATTTATTATCTCAAGGAATTAGTTAAGGAATAATAAAAAAAATAATGATTTATTTAATTATTCCTAAGGGATTTAGTCAAATTTAAGAAACAATAGTATTTAATTAATTATTAATGAGTTATTATTAGAGAAAAAGAAGATAAATAATGATTTATCTATTTATTTTTCATGATTGGGTCAAATTTGACAAGGAATAATAATAAAACAATGGTTTATTTAATTATTCCTCATGGGTTTAACTATGAATTACTTAATAAAGGTGGTTTATTAAGTAATTTTTCACATTGAAAACAATTTTACTAGGGTAAAATTGGCTTTATATGGTATACTTCGATCCATCTAGTAAATTAGGTTAGATGATAAATTTTTTGGTGATACAGATTGTGCCCCAACATATGAGTGTTAGGAGAAAAACGTATGACTGAAGTATTTTGTAAAGACACAATCGCTTAGACAACACAGGGGAGTCAAGAAGGAAGAGAGAGGGAGACCAATGAAGCTAAATCTAAGAGAGGGTACTGACAGAGTGGGCAAGCCTAATGCAAGTCTCCTTTTATGTTGCGGTAACAGACCTCAATGAGGTGGGGCATGCATACCCATACTCGCAAGATAACTTAGTAAAAAAATAATGGTTCGCCCAGAAATATGAAACTGAGAAATGAAGTACATGCTGAATGGTACATGACATGTTGGCATAAGAGAGCCAGAAAATAATACAATGTGTCCCATATACATAATGCACCTCGTAAAAACATGAGTCATGACTGAATACAATAATATCAAAGTACATGAGATATAATAACCGTTTCCTCAATAAGATGGGTTGGAGGGAGGATAGAACAACTCGAAAAGCCCTATTGAACAAGGAGGGGCTCTGCAAAACTAAATGGATCATCTGGAGGAGACGTGCATGCTATGAACACTATGATCAGTAGGAACCAAAACCATCAACTCTGTGGAACTGCATCTGAGGCTGTAGCATAGTAGGTATGCATCCAGGCATGTGGGGGGCTACCTGAAGGGCAACCCCCTCATGAGGCATGAAACATCTCACACACAACCAGGAATCATTGGTTTAATCTGTCGCATCACTAAACCATCAACTTTATGGATCAAAAACATGAAATGACCAAGTGAAAGGGAATTAATGAGACCCTCTTCTCGATCCAAGGCATCAAACAAAATTGGAAGATGGAACCAAGATGCACCGCCCTCTAAGTCGTTCTTCTAGAATAAATGAGTTGATGTCGACAGAATAGGGCTCGTGATAGATGAGGAAATGGGGATCCTTAACTAAAGCACGAGGGATAATAGTAATGTGGCTCATAGACTAACACTAGGGATAATGGGGAAAAAGGGACTAAGGGAAAAACAATGACTACCCTTGTAAGGGAATCAAGTGCATCATTGACCTTGCAGCAACTAACTCAGCTCCTGAGGGGATGGTGACAGTATGACTCGAGGCAAAAATAGGCAACACATGATGGATTGTATGCAAATATGGATGGAATGTGACGTGATATTATGGGAAATGAAATAGACTCCAAGGATGCAAGGGTGACTCATCATAGATGCTCTGAAGAAGGTTGACTCAATGACACTACCACAGAGACTAAGTCTAGTGGGGACCATGAAAACATGAGTAAATGATGGTTACTCACGACGAAAATTGACATATGGTATGACAAGTACTAAGCGGAGGTGGGTCTCAAAGTACAAGTGTTTCTTTAACATGAAATTTGATTTTGAGAGACGACGAGGCGACCTTCATGGAAAAATGGTTTCCTTGAGAAGTGTGAAGTCATCAAAAACTGAGAAATACCCATCAGGGAGATCGGTGAGAGATTTCCAACAGTGCTTATGACTTGTCAATCTGAACTACGGTCTAGTCGCAATGAGTGATAGAAAAATTGGGCATTTTTTATGAAATGATGTTTTTCGTCCAATTTGTATTCATTTGCTAAGTGAGCCGTGGTGAATTTGGAGAGGAGGAAAAGGCCCTAAATCTTGTGGATATTGTAGAAAACAAAATGACCATCAGAATTAGGATCTTTGACTTTGACGTAGGTGGCCTTACTCATCTCCTTAATTTTAGTGGTTATTTCCTGATTCTTGGAACCTGGTAACTCCATGGGAGACCTTTTCCCTTCTTGATGGTGACATCACACTTTCTGGACCATGAAATGTGATCTGGATCACAAGAAACATCTGGAAACCTGTGAGCTCACACCTTTTCGACTGAACACTGTGATTTGTGGCCCGAGTAAGGGTTGGTGTGGTAGGTTGGTGGGGGCTATAGGTTTATTAGTGTATCTTGTTGTTTTA
Source organism: Pinus tabuliformis (assembly GCA_031772625.1). Classification (NCBI taxonomy): domain Eukaryota; kingdom Viridiplantae; phylum Streptophyta; class Pinopsida; order Pinales; family Pinaceae; genus Pinus; species Pinus tabuliformis. The sequence continues at coordinate 1,806,344,762 of CM062817.1, read as the reverse complement.
TTTTCTGAATTAACAAGACGTGGTGTTTTGCAAATATGACAGAGCTAAAAATCAACTGGCATGAATGAGACTTGGATATGCTTCAATTCGAGATCCAGGGGGATCACGCAGTTTGAGGGGAATGGGCTCATTATGGGGTTCTAAAGTTGGTAGAGAACCCACTCATGAGGGTATGTGAGCCCTTGCTATTGATAATTTTGAGCTATTGGGTTCCACACGAGGAGGTCTTTGTCATTTACGGGCACAAGATCAAGCTCACATTAAGGACATTTACTTCTTGACCACACTTCCTCCCCTAGGAGTGGTGGGGGATATTCAATTTGTGTTACTTCATGGGAGGACCATTACTGAGTTCATGTAGCACCATTGTCGATGGGGTGTTCGTATCAAGGGTATCACTATCATGCTTGTTGATCTGGAGAGGCTAGAGACACAGGTTGTTTCTACAGTTGTGCTATGGGTCTTGGGTAGCTAGGCATTCCACCACATCATTGGATGATAGATGATGTTAGTTGAGAGTGTTTTGGCTGGGACCTACTATGGGAGGGCCCAGATGATGCTGTCATCGGTGAAATGACAGTTGATTCTTTCCAAGAGGTAAGTGAATCATGACTCCACTTTTCGTATAGTACTATCTATGTTCTTCTTTGAGAATATAGCCACTATCCATCCTCATCTATAGATCTAAGATCGGGGCCCACAAGATTCGCCGTTGGGGGAAGCTATTGCAGAGATGAGGAGGAGGGAGAGTCGGATGTGTGTTTCACCCTGAATTTTTCATGCATTGGGATCATATCCCCCTTTTCATTGATGATTACCCTTATAGCCAGATGAACTACCAGGGGGATCTTAACTTGCCACATCCGCCCTGGCAAGCATGGGGACCAAATGGTAAGTCTTAAGTTTTTATGTTTTATGGTGGATCATATATTTAAATTACATGTATATTATACTAAGTGTGAAATACGTTGTATGCAGACATACCACTGGTAACGGCGGCAGGATATGCAAGCTGAGCCAAAGTGCCTGGGGCTATAGATCAAGGGATATCATCGTCATAGTAGGGTCCAGAGGATAATACACTACCTGCTAATTTGCATCGTAGGTTTGATGTACTCTTGACCCTAGGACACTATGCCATAAAGTTTCTACACAAGAAGGCTAGTACAAAGCCCATAAGAGGGGTGGCCCTTGAAGTTCTTGCTTCACAATTCAAGTTGGATTTTACCCTCATCACTTGCATGGTGACATTGTTGATGGGTAGTGTGTGGTACCTGGATAGTAGAGCCTCAGTCCATATGATCGACAAAAAAGAGTTCTTGAGTGACTTGGAGGAGAAGGGCCTTTAGATACACATTGAGATTGGACATGATGGGAGGTATAGCACAACCAACATCAATATTGTTATATTTCAGAAGTATTTTGGTTCTCCTCTCACATTAAAAGATGTTATGTATATTCAAGGTTTGAAGAATAATTTGGTTTCAATTGCCATGTTGGAGGATCATGGCTACGATGTGATATTTAGCAAGGGAAAGAATTTCCTTTGTCAAATAGCCTCTGGATAGGTGAAGTGGATCAAGGTTTGAGTGAATAACCTCTACAAATTGGATGTAGAAGATTGTGCTTCTTTGAGCACCAAATCAGAGAAGGTGCGCAACCCAAACATCACTGAGTTATGGCATAGAAGATTAGGTCACCTCCACCACATAGCTTTGAATATTGTGCAACAAATTTGTACAAGACTTCAAAAGGGTACACTAGAGTATAGAGACACATGTAGAGGGTGTACATTGCAGAGGTACACCAAAGCTTCCTTTCATGATAAAGGTAGTTGATACCAAGTGATCCTTGATAGAGTTCACTCACATGTTTGTACCATTCTCGACATCCTCCATGACCAAGCATAGGTATTATGTAATATTTGTGGATGATTTTTCTCATAAGTGCTGGATTTTCTTCATGCAAAAGAAATATCATACGTTTGCTAAATTTTGTGAATTTAAAGCACTTGTCGAGAAAAATAATTGCAGGAAAGTTAAAACTCTCAGAAGCGATAACGGTGGAGAATATGTGTCAAATGAATTCAGGAACTTGTATGCATCAGAAGGCATTCAATGGGAGTTAATAACACCTGATAACCCACAACAGAATGGGGTAGTTGAAAGGAAGAACAAAATTATTCTGGGAGATGCATGGGCGATGTTACATGATCAAGGCCTACTGTTGCACTTGTGGGATGAAGAATGCAACACAATTGTTTATCTACAGAACATAAGCCATCATCGAATTCTCATGATGAGTACACCAGAAGAATCTTTCTCAGGTAAGAAACCAAATGTGACACACTTTAGGATCTCTAGTTCATCATTCTACTGTCATGTTACCAAGGATGCACGAAAAATGCTAGAGACAACATTTGAGTTGGGAATACTTGTGGGGTAAACTAATACACCTCACAACTATTGTGTGCAAATACGATCCAACAGGATGATAGTGGTTCATAGAGATGTGAAGTTTGATGAAGAGAAGGCCATGAGCCGTTCTCTTGAGAGGTAGCTTCAGTTACATGCAGATGAGGATATTTTAGCTACAAAGGAGGAACCTTAAGATGATGTGGAGCAACCACATGCTGAGGAGAAAAAAGTGGAAGCACCCACTCATGCAGAGACTTCCAAAGATGGAAGGAAGTGCACGAGAGAGGATGAAGAATTGATGCATGATGCTAGAGATAATATAGGAGCACCCACATCACAATGAAGATAGACAAGGTCATCAAATCAGTCCATTTTGTACATGGATCTTATGAGAGAGAGTGTAGAGTTTGTGCCATCCTCATTCGACAAAGCAGTGAAACAACTTGTATGGGTTGTGTTGTCCCTTAAGAAACCAATTTCCTAGCTGTGTAGAAATTGTGCTTAAGACATTAATGTCTATAATTATTGTCACTTGTTTGTCACTTAATTGTATGTTGTACTCTCAAATGAAGGACCCGAAAGACTTGATTTTCAACCCTTAATACTTATGTGAGATGAAATTCTTAGAATTCCATTTTGTTACCTAATACAAATGATGAATGAAGAAACCTTGAAGAAGTCAGAGCCAATATGTTGTTTTACACAGAATCTACTATTTGTGACACTTGGAGAAGTTAAAGATAATATGTTGTCTTACATAGAAACTACTATATGTAACTTAGAAGAATTGCAGAAGTAGGAACTTCAAGTATAGGAGCACTCTTTTAAGGGATTTTAACTTCATTTACATAAGCAAATAAATACCCGCAACTTCATTACCATACTTAAAGGAAGAAAACATATTATGACACATAATAGAGAAGTCACTCAACAATGTGTGGAAAACTTATGATTTTCGTTAATCAAAATTTTCATCAAGAATACAGTGACCTAGTCTGTAGGTTCTCCAAAGCTCAAACCTTTTCTCTGTAAATTTTCCTCTTTTTATATATTATGAGACAATAAGTAATCATGAAAACTGTTAAACTCCTTAACTATCTACTTAACTCTGTAAACTAAAAAGCACTACAAAATATTACATTAGAGGGTAAAAGACACCTCATTCTTAAGAAAATAAAATAAAAAGAGGTAACAGAATTTAGAATGGTTGTTCGTTGTTCAAATATGTCACTTGGATATTGATGAAGTTTCTCTGTAGAGAAACTGATAATGGTTAAACTATTTTCACACAACAAACTGTATTTTGAAAAAACTCTGTGCGTGGACTTCGGCCCACGTATGTATCGGGAGTGTTCTGATTGGCGGAAACACAAAGAAACCCGACCAATTACCATTGCTTTTGGAATTTTAGTCGTTCATCTCTCACTTTGGTTATTTTGCTAAAACGACGAAATTGGTTGATTTACGCGAAATATGGAAAGTTAGGAAACTAAAAAGGATTTAGACTCTGATTCATAAACTTATCATGTCTACCTAAGCTGTGCATGATCACCATCTAATGACCCAATCAATGGATGGTCTGAACCTTTGAAATTCAACGAATATTTAAACCCATTGAACAAAACCTTATTGCATCCATTTTTTCAGCAACCCTTTGACTCCCACACAGACTCGATAATTAATAAAATTGCTAGTTAAAGATATATCAGGTCATATTTTAAAAATAAAACCCGATTACTTTTCGACGCAATATTCGTTGTATCTCATCTCTTTCGATGGACGATTGCGTTTGATATGGACTTCAACGAACTAAACTGCATTTCGTACACCATCGCTTCTGACTTCTGAAATAACCTGCGTTCTACTTACCCACATGATTGTTGTCGGATCTGTTGCCTTGCAATTGAATGTCTAAGATCTTTTCATGGGTTTCTCACATTCAAAAGCCATCAATAAAATAAAATAATTTATTTCTTTCAAATTTCCGCTTTTCACCTTATTTCACTACAACATAATATTTGACTTTGTTCATTTTTGTAATAAAACTGAAAATAAAATTAAAAGGACAATGGATGCTACAACATCTGGCTCCACCTAGGGATAGTTCTTTTGCCACAGAAGCACTAAGAACCATAGATCAGTGCCTTCAACTCGGGCATGGAGTCACATATTGCTTAGCCAATTACACTTATATGGAATTTGTACAATGGATTCACTCAGGTATCTACAATGACACGATGCTTGTGCTTCAGAACTGGAAGTAATGTTTGAGGTACTTCCCATTGATAGGTAGCTGCAAAGATTCACCATCAAGATTCTCCAGGAAGAATGTATTATTTGTCCTTGCTTCTATAATTCTAAATGGGCCATACCAAAGAGGATCAAATTTGACAAGGAACAATAATAAAGAAATGGTTTAATTAATTATTCTTAGAAGAAAATCAAATGAACAATGATTTATTTAATTATTCTTCATGGGTTTAACTAAAAATTACTTAATAAAGGTGGTTTATTAGGTAATTTTTCACAGTGAAAGCAATTTTACTAGGGTAAAATTGGCTTTACATGGTATACTTCGATCCATCTAGTAAATTAGGCTAGATGATCAATTTTTTGGTGATAACAGATTGCGCCCCAACATATGAGTGTTAGGAGAAAAACATATGACTGAGGTACGTTATAAAGACACAATCACTTAGACAACATAGGGGAGTCAAGGAGAGAGAGAGAGACCAATGAAGCTAAATCTAATAGAGGATAGTGATAGAGTGGGCAATACTAATGCAAGTCTCCTTTTATGTTGTGGTACCAGACCTTAATGAGGTGGGGCAGGCATACCCATACCTTCCAAGATAACTTAGTAAAAAAATAATGGTTCACCTAGAAACATGAAACTGAGCAATGAAGTACATGTGCTAAATGGTACATGACATGATGGCATAAAAGAGCTAGAAAATAATACAATGTGTCCCATATACATAATGCACCTGGTAAAAAAATGAGTCGGGAATGAATACAATAATATCTAATTACATGAGATATAATAACCCTTTCCTCAATAAGATGGGTTGGAGTGAGGATAGAACAACTAGAGAAGCCCTACTGAACAATGAGGGGCTCTGCAAAACTAAATGGATCATCTAGAGGAGACGTTCATGCTATGAACAGTATGATCAGTAGGAACCAAACCCATCAACTCTATGGAACTCCATCTGAGGTTGTAGCATAGTAGGTATGCATTCATGCATGTGGGGGGCTACCTAAATTCCAACCCCCTCATGGCATCTGAAACATCTCACACACAAGCAGGAATCACTGGTACAATTTGTTGCATCATTGCACCATCAACTTTATGGATCACGAACATGAAATGACCAAGTGAAAGGGAATTAATGAGACCCTCTTCTCGATCCAAGGTGCTAAACAAAACTAGAAAATGGAACCAAGATACACCACCCTCTAAGTCATTCTTCTAGAATAAATGAGTTGATGTCGACAGAATAGGGCCCGTGATAGATTATGAAATGAGGATCCTTATCTAAAGCTCGAGGGATAATAGTAATGTGACTCATAGACTAACACCAGGGATAATGGGGAAAGGGAACTGAGGGAAAAACAACGACTGCGCTTGTCAGAGAATAAAGTGCATCATTTACCTTGCAGCAACTAACTCAACTCCTGAGGGGATGGTGACAGTATGACTCGAGGCCAAAATCGGCAACAAGGATAGATTGTATGCAAATATGGATGGAATACTATGACATGATATGTTGGGAAATGAAATAGACTCCAAGGATGCAAGGGTGACTCAACACAGATGCTCTGAACAAGATTGACTCAATGATGCTGCCACAGAGACTAAGCCTAGTGGGGACCATGAAAACATGATTAAATGATGGTTACTCACGATGAAAACTGACATATGGTACAAGAAGTATTAAGCAGAGGTGGGTCTCAAAGTACAAGTGTTTCTTTATGACAAAATTCGTTTTTGAGAGATGACGAGGTGACCTTTGTAGAAAAATGGTTTCCTCAGGGAGTGTGAAGTCATCCAAAACTGAGGAAGACCCATCAGGGAGATTGGTGAGAGATTTCCAATGATGCTTACGATTTTTCAAACTGAGCTACAGTCTACTCACAATGGGTGATAAAAAAATTGGGCTTTTTTTATGAAATGATGTTTTCCCTCCAATTTGGATTCATTTTCTAAGTGAGCCATGGTGAATTTGGAGAGGAGGAAAAGGCCCTAAATATTGTGGATATCATAGCAGATAAAATAACCATCAGAATCAGGATCTGTGACTTTCATGTGGGTGGCCTTACTCATCTCTTCAATTTCAGTGGTTTATTTATTGATTTTTGGAACCTGACAGCTCCATGAGAGACCCTTTCCGTTGTTGATGGTCACATCACACTTTCTGGGCCACCAAATGCGATTAGGATAGCAAGAAACATCTAGAAACCTGTGAGCTTGCACCTTTTCAATTGAAAACTATGATTTGTGGCTCCAGTAAGGGTTGGAATGCTAGGTTGGTGGGGGCTATAGTTTGATTAGTGTAGCTTGTTTTATTTTCTGAATTGACAAGACATGTGGTGTTTTGTAGATATGGCAGAGCTAAAAATCAACTAGTGTGAATGAGACTTGGATATGCTTCAATTCGAGATCTAGGGGGATCACACAGTTTGAGAAGAATGGGCTCATTATGGAGTTCTCAAGTTGGTAGAGAACCCAATGATGAGGGCAGGTGAGCCCTTTCTATTGATCATTTTGAGCTATTGGGTTCCACACCAAGAGGTCTTTGTCATGCATGGGCACAAGATCAAGCTCACATTAAGGATATTTACTTCTTGATCGAACTTCCTTGTTGGGTCCCTATAATACTAGTGATTACCCCATTACTATTGTAGTTATACCCCTTATTTATATTGTTGTGCCCCTATTACCCCCATATTGTTATTTCTGGGCCCCATAGAATCCCTCTATTGTTATTTTTGTGGCTTTATATTATTATTGTTAGGTCGGCTGGATTATATTGTGACTCCTTAGACTCCTATATATAGAAATGAGGTTTTGTCATTTGTATCATCCAAGAATTGTTCATTTATGTAATGTAAAGGAGGTTTCCCCCTCGAAGAGGCTGAATTCTAAGGCGTTTATCTATCTTTTCTATCTTTTCTTGAGCTGGTTTCATAACATTTGGTATCAGAGCTTTGGATTCTATGGTTTCGCTGCTCCAAACAGGTCATCGTGGAATTTTCGCTATAACTTTTTTTCTGTGATGTTTCAGAAGTCTAAAAAAAAACCCATTTGAGAAGAAATCGCACTGAACCTTGGGTCCAAATTTTAGAGCTTTTCGCGCGATATGTGTGGAGATATGATCTGAGGAAGTTGGTCTTTTTGCAGACTCCTGAATTACATTCAAAACAGGTGACCTGGGGAAAATCGTCATAACTTTCTCTCTGGGGATCGGATTGAAATTTCGTAAGAAGGTATAGAAAGAGGACAGACTGTAGGTTCTTGTGTGTTCATTTCAGATTCAAAGGTTGAAACAGTGACTCGTGGCACGTCGTACAAGTTCACTCTACTGAACGAGTCTAAAAGCAAGTCACTGTGGGAGGTTTCACATAACTCTTCCTTGGAGAATCCAATTTGGCTCAGACTTGTGGCATTGAAAAGAGGACGCAGAAGGCTACTACAGGTAGCAATTTCAGAACTGGATGATCCGAAATTACAGAGATACATCAGATTCAATATCAGGCTTCTATAAAGTAAAAAAAGGTGTGTAGTTTTTTTTAATTTTTGTGTAAGCTTGGTTTAACGGAATTCAAAGGGCATAGTAAAGCATTATTATCGGTAACTGATGCCCCGAGGAAAGAAATGCAAACACCTAGTAAGGAACCTGAAAGCTCTAGCATGACTCATGAAGAAGAGGAAGAAATGCTACATGATATATCAAAATTACAAGAACAAGTGCAACAAATGTCACGCTCACAAAAGCTAACAGAAGCTAAGATAAGTGGCGTGGAATCTAAGATAAATGGTGTGGAATCTAAGATAAAGGGCATGGAAGATAAGATGGAGGATTCGATGGCAAATTTGAAGATAGATTTCAAGACAGACATGGAAGAATTGAAGAAGTTACTACAAGAAAGGGTCACTAATGGTGAAAAGGTAGTAAAGGAAACTCATGATGAGAAAAAAAGAAATGTTAATCATGATTCCATAGACACTAATGTTGGATCGAAGAATCACCATATTCCAAAAATCGATATGAGGAAGTTTGATGGCAAGGATCCCGCCACATGGATATTACAGATGGAGCAATTCTTCGATCTCAATAATGTGAAAAACGCACAAAAGGTACGTATGGCAACTGTATATTTGGAACCAAATCAGTTTGTATGGTATCAATGGCTTTGCTCTCGTAAACAATTTATCACTTGGGCAATTTTTACGGAAGAATTGATAGCACATTATGAAGATACAAAAAGCAACACTTTTTTTAGCCAATTGATAAGTCTCAAACAAAAGGGTTCAGTAATGGAGCACATTGAGGAGTTCCAAAAATTGAACATAAGGGTAAAAGATATTCCAGAGGAGCATAGGATTGATGTGTTCATAGGGTCTTTAAAGGATAATATCCAACATGATGTTCGCCTTTGGGAACCTGATTCATTAGAGAAGGCATTCAAGTTAGCAAGAAAAATGGAAAGCAAAATTATGGCAACCAGGAAGCATACCACTCACAACTATAAAGACGGAAGTGTTGTTGACCCTAGTCTTCCACAACCTATAAGGTTGACACCACAACAATTGGAAGAAAAAAGAGCAAAAGGGCTTTGTTACAGTTGTGATAGCAAATACACTAAAGGTCATAAGTGTGCTGAGAAGAAATTATTCTACATAGATTGTGAAGAGGAAGAAGAAAAGGAGCAAGAAAGGTCAAAAGAAGAAGATATACTCCAGGAACAAAGCCTAGATGAAGAACAAATAAATCCGACCATATCTTGTAATGCATTGGCGGGAATTACCACTCCTCAAACCATCAAGATAGAAGGACAAATCAAGAAGAAAAAGGTAATAGTGTTGATTGATTCAGGAAGCACCCACAATTTTATTCATTGTAGGGTAGCAAAAGAATTGAATTGCTTCCTATATCCAGCACCAGAGTGTCAAGTGATGATTGCAAATGGAGGAACAATAAATTGCTCTGGAAAGTGCCATAATATCAAGCTATCCATGGGAGAATATGTATTGACTAGCCCAATGCTTTCCATTCCAATGGGAGGTGCTGATGTTGTACTAGGAGTCCAATGGCTACAATCCTTGGGTACAATAGCTTTTAATTTTCAAGAAATTTTCATCAAATTTTCTACCGAAGGAAAGGAAGTTGAATTAAGGGGTATTGTAGGGAAACCAGGAAAGATAATCAGCTCTAATGGCATGACTAAGCTTCTTAAAAAGGAGCAAAGAGGTGTAATTGCACAATTATGTTCGCTAGATGTTTCCACATTGGAATCATCTATTTCTCCAGATCTCCAAAATGTTCTGGACAATCATTCCAAGGTATTTGAGACTCCCAAAGGTCTCCCACCTATGCGTGATCATGATCATGCTATTCATCTGATTCCAGGAAGTGTTCCTCCAAACATCAGGCCGTACAGATATCCCTATGCCCAAAAAAGTGAAATTGAACGTATGGTTGCAGAAATGCTAGAGGCTGGTATAATTCAACCAAGTCAAAGTTCTTTCTCAGCTCCAGTAGTATTGGTGCACAAGAAGGATGGATCATGGCGCATGTGTCTGGATTATAGGGAGCTCAACAAGCTCACTATTAAAGATAAGTTCCCCATTCCTGTTATTGATGAATTATTGGATGAATTGCATGGATCAATTTACTTCACCAAGTTGGATCTTCGTTTGGGATATCATCAAATCAGAATGAAGATTGAAGACATTTCGAAAACGGCATTTAGAACTCATGAGGGTCATTATGAATTTTTGGTCATGCCTTTTGGCCTTACCAATGCACCTTCAACATTTCAAGGTTTGATGAATTCAATTTTCAAACCATTCCTTAGAAAATTTGTGTTAGTATTTTTTGATGATATACTAATCTACAGCAAGTCTTGGAAGGATCATGTTGAACATGTTGACAGGGTGCTACAACTATTGGAGGAGAAACAATTATATGCAAAAAGATCCAAATGTTTCTTTGGAGTCCAGGAGGTGGAATATTTGGGTCATATTGTATCTCATGAAGGAGTTAAGGTAGACCCTAGCAAAATTAAAGCCATTAAGGAATGGAAAATCCCCACATCCATAAAGCATCTGCAAGGATTTCTTGGGTTGACAGGGTATTATCGCAAGTTTGTTAAGAATTATGGGAGAATAGCAGCACCTCTAACAACATTATTGAAGAAAGATTCATTTTCATGGACTCCGGAAGCAACAAAGGCCTTTGAACATCTTAAAGAGGCAATGTGCCAAGCACCGGTCTTAGCTACGCCAGACTTCACAAAAACCTTTATTGTGGAATGTGATGCTTCAGGAAATGGAATTGGTTCTGTTCTAATGCAAGATGAAAGACCCATTGCTTTTGAAAGTCGTCCAATCAAGGGAAAGTTTTTAAGCAAAGCTATTTATGAGAAGGAAATGTTGGCAATACTCCATGCACTTAAGAAATGGCGACCCTACCTAATGGGAAGACACTTCAAGGTAAAAACGAATCATGATAGCCTTAAATACTTTTTAGAACAAAGATTATCCTCTGAAGAGCAACAAAAGTGGGTCACAAAGATGTTGGGTTATGACTTTGAAATCATCTACAAAAAAGGGAAGCAAAATGTGGTGGCAGATGCACTCTCAAGAAAGGATGAGGATGTGGAAGCATTGTTGTGTGCCATTTCTATTATCCAACCAGATTGGATAAACGAAGCAAGGGAGGAATGGAAGAATGACGAAGAAGTGTGGGCACTTATTCAAAAGCTACAACAAGATTCCAGTACTTTTGATACATTTAGCTGGAAAAATGATTCGTTATGGTACAAAGATCGCTTATACCTCTGTAAGAATTCCCAGCTAAAACAAAAGATTCTTATGGAATTGCACACTTCTCCCTTAGGAGGGCACTCAGGATTTTTAAAAACTTACCACAGGATTAAGAAGGAATTTTTTTGGGATGGCCTTAAATCAGATATTCAAAAGTTTGTGGCGGAATGTTTGGTTTGCCAGCAAAATAAAGTTGAAACAATTAAGACACCAGGTCTATTACAACCTTTATCCATTCCAAGCCAACGTTGGGAGGAGGTTTCAATGGATTTTATCACAGGTTTACCCAAGTCTGAGGGAAAGAGTGTCATCATGGTGGTAGTTGACAGACTTACCAAGTATGCACACTTTTGTGCATTATCACATCCATTTAAAGCCAGTACAGTTTCTACTGCATTTATGGAAACAGTTCAAAAGCTACATGGAAACCCAAAGATTATTGTAAGTGACAAAGATCCCATTTTCACTGGAAATTTTTGGACAGAATTATTTTCTTGTCTTGGTACTCAGTTAGCTCATAGCTCATCTTATCATCCTCAATCTGATGGGCAAAATGAGATAGTAAACAAATGTTTGGAAGGATATCTTCGTTGCTTTGTATCTGATAAACAGACACAATGGGTCAAATGGTTGCCTCTGGCTGAATGGTGGTATAACACTTCCTTCCATACAGCAACAAAAATGACCCCATTTATGGCACTTTATGGGTATCAACCACCATCCATCACATCATATTTAAGAGAAAATTCTAAGGTTCAGGCAGTGGAACATCACATCGAACATCAACAACAAGTCCTCCAACTCTTAAAGGATAACCTCATGTTGGCACAAAATAGAATGAAACAACAGGCAGATCAACATCGCAGTGAAAGAAGTTTTGATGTAGGTGATTGGGTATTCCTACGGCTACAACCATATAAGAAAATGTCCCTAAAGCAAGATAAGAAGGATAATAAATTATCACCAAAGTATTATGGTCCGTACAAGGTGTTGGAAAAGATTGGTACTATGGCATACAAATTGGAGCTTCCTGCAGCTTCTCGATTGCACCCAGTTTTCCATGTTTCATGTTTAAAGAAGGTTATAGGTGACAAGCTCCCAATTCAAACAATATTGCCAGAACTTGACGAGGAAGGAAAAATTATATTGGAACCGGAATCCGTCACAGAAACAAGAACTCGACAGCTACGAAATCGATCAATTTCAGAGTATCTTATCAAGTGGAAGAACTTATCCGCTGAAGATTCCACATGGGAGGATGAGAATTTTATGCAGAAGTATCCAGAACTACTCAAGCGTTGAGGACAACACTTTTTTGAAGGAGAGGGGCATGTTGGGTCCCTATAATACTAGTGATTACCCCATTACTATTGTAGTTATACCCCTTATTTATATTGTTGTGCCCCTATTACCCCCATATTGTTATTTCTGGGCCCCATAGAATCCCTCTATTGTTATTTTTGTGGCTTTATATTATTATTGTTAGGTTTGCTGGATTATATTGTGACTCCGTAGACTCCTATATATAGAAAGGAGGTTTTGTCATTTGTATCATCCAAGAATTGTTCATTTATGTAATGTAAAGGAGGTTGCCCCCTCGAAGAGGCTGAATTCTAAGGCGTTGATCTATCTTTTCTATCTTTTCTTGAGCTGGTTTCATAACATTCCTCCCCTCGGAGTGGTGGGGGATATTCAGTTTGTGTTACTTCATGAGAGGAAAATTACTGAGTTCATGTAGCGCCATTGTCAACAGGGTGTTCGTATGAAGGGTATGACTATCCTGCTTGTTGATCTAGAGAGGCTAGAGACACAGGTTGTTTCCACAGCTATGCTATAGGTCTTGGGTAATGAGGCATTCCACCACACCATTGGACGATAGATAATGTTAGTTGAGAGTGTTTTGGTTTTAACCTACTATGGATGGGCCGAGATGATGCTGTCATCAGTGAAACGATAGTTGATTTTTTCCAAGGGGTAGGTGAATTGTGACTCCACTTTTCGTATAGTACTATCTACGTTCTTCTTTGAGAAGATACCCACTATCCATCCTCATGTATAGATCGGAGATGGGGGGCCACATGATTCATCACTGGGGGAAGCTATTGCTAAGAGGAGGAGGAAGGAGAGTCAGATGTGTGTTCCGGCCTGAGTTTTTCACACATTGGGATCATATGCCCCTTTCCATTGACCATTACCCTTATAGTAGGATGAACTATCAGGGGGATCCTGACTTGCCACATCCACTCGGGCGGGCATGGGGACCAAACAGTAAGTGTTAATTTTCTATGTTTTATGGTGCATCATATATTTCTGTTACATGTATATGGTATTGAGTGTGAAATATGTTGTATGCATACATACCACTGGTGAAGGCGACAGGATATGCAAGCTGAGCCACAGTGCCTGGGGTTGCAGATCAGGGGATATCATCATCATAGTAGGGTCTAGAGGATACTACACTGCTTGCTAATTTACAGCATAGGTTTGATGTACTCTTGACCCTAGGAAACTATGCCACAACGTGTCTTCACAAGAAGGCCAGTATGAAGCCCACAAGAGGGGCGACACTTGAAGTTCTTGCTTCACAATTTGAGTTGGATTTTACTTTCATGATATGTTAAATTGCATTTTTAAAAGAACATAAATGAATACATCTGCATGCTGTAAAGAAGAGGAACATGACGATGATCAGCACATGAAAACATAAGCCACTGATAACGGAGTTTGTCCAGGAAGGATTACGTCTCCAGGCCCCGATGTGAAGATGGTGTGGGCCACTACATTAATTCTTGTCAATAGTGATGATGTACATAAGAGGTGATGTCACTATCATAGAAGGAAAATGCCCTCACGCAGGAGTGGCTCCAAGAGATGTTCCGCTACAGGAACTCTCAGTCAAAAAGGATCCTATCAGTATGACACAAACTCATGCATGATCAACATCCTGCTATCATGGCATAAAAGGGATCTTGAACAAACATACATGACGACAACATGAGTATCCCATCAACATAACGATAAAGGGATCTCGAACAAAACATGAGGAATCAAGCTTTCTATGTTTAGCCTTATCTTCTCTTCTAGTATCCCACCTTAATACCAGGTCTCCAACTTTAAAATCAATCTCTCTAGCTTTTCTATCAAAAATACTCTTCATCTTTGATTGATATATAATCAATTTATCTCTTGCCTTACCCCTGTTTTCACTCAACTCCATTACCTTATTCATTCTTCTTATCAAAGCATTGGGCTCTTATTTTGCCTCCTAAATTATTGCAGTCATAGGCTTCACAAGCTGACTTGGGAACAGAGCTGGAGTTCCATACGCTAACTCAAATGGTGATTTTCCTGTGGACCTTCTTGTAGTCACTCTAGTAACCCATAGAGCAAACTTTAACTTAGAATCCTACTCTTTCTGGTTCTCTACAATAGTTTTCTTAAGGATCTTCATCAAAGTCTTGTTAGTGGATTTAGCTATTCCATTTCCTTATGGATGATAAGTTGTTGAATGGGATAAAATAACATTATACCTTCCACAAAAGGAAATAAACTTACTTGAAATGAAAACTTGAGCATTGTTTGTTATGATTTTGATAGGGCATCCAAATTTGCTGAAAATATTCTCCTCTAAGAACTTCATCACCACCTGGTCATTTTCCCTTTTAGTAGGCGTAGCTTCTACGCACTTGGTGAAATAATTAGTAGCTATGAGAACCCACTTGTGTTGTCCACTTTACGGTGGATTATTCTCTCCAATAAGGTCTAGTCCCCATTGTCTAAATGGTTCTTCTATGAAGACTGGGATTAGAGGGAAGGGAGCTAACCTCTTCTTCTCAGCAAAAAGCTGACACTTCTGACAGCTTCTGAGAAACTTATATGTATCACCAAATAGAGTAGGCCAATAAAACCCTGCCTAGACGATTTTGTGTGCATTAGCCTTCCAACTATAATTTCATCCACATAACTTCTCATAATAATATTTAATGGTCTCTGTAAATTCATCCTATGTTAAAGATAACAAAAAAATTCCTACAGGATCCTTCCAATACAATCTTCCCTCAATAATCACATATGGCTGGGCTTTGACTTTTAATGCTCTATACATTGTTCTATCCAAAGATTGAGGACAAGAGAGGAAACATAAATAATGGACTATGTGCTTGTACCATTCTGAACATAAAAACTTATCCCTAATCTTCATACCGAAGTCTTATTTTTCTTCACCTTATTCAATTATTTTTTCATTCACAAGTGTCAGCAAGTTGATTCCCAATGCCTAAAAGTTTGACTCTATCAACATCTTTGCCAATCATTTCTTTTTCACCAGCTTTGTGGCCTTTATGTCCAAGTCATACTCTTGGATCTTGGCTATCCATTTTCCCCTTTTTCCTTTTACATCACTCTGAAGTAAGACATCCTCTACTACAGCATTTGGCACATAAGCAATGATCTGTGACCACAGTACATAAGTCCTGAAGGCCTTTATGATATTTACCAAAGAATATACCTATTTTTCAAGAATATTATACTTTAGTTCAACATCTCGAAGAATCTTGCTAAACAGAGCAATTGGTTGCTCCTTTTTTTCATCATTTTTCTGCAACAATACAACAGCTATTGAATTAGGCGATGCAAATGAAAAAACTTAGAAAGGTTTTTGATAATCAGGGCTTATTAGGACTTGAGTAGCTTGCAATGCTTCTTTAATTCTGGATAATGAATCTCTGGCTTCCTTGTTCAAATGAACATCATTCTCTTTCTTCAACATATTAGTAATTTCTTTTACAATTTCTTCATAATTGGACACAAACCTCCTTAAAAGGTTTATCTTTCGTAGAAATTTCTGAATATCCTTCTTACTCCTTGGCAGGGGTATTTTCTGCACAGCTTGCACTCTTTCTAGATCTATCTTCACTCCATCTCTAGAGACAATGTGCCCCAACAGCTTGCCCTCCTCCAAAGAAAAATTGGACTTCTTAAGATTCAAGGAAAGCCTAAATCTTCTACATTTCTCAAAATTTCTTTTTAGATGGTCCAGATGCTCCTCATCAGACTTAGAGAAAACATTGTTGTCATCCAAGTATATCACTACAAACTTATCTCCAACAAAATTAATGTCCATCGCCCTATGAAATGTAGCACCTGCGTTCATCAACCCAAATGGCGTTCTAGCATACATAAAGGTTCCCCAAGGAGTTTTGAATGCAATCTTCTTCTGATCTTCTTTATCCATAGCCACCTGGTTATACCTAGAAAACCCATCTAGCATTGACATCCTGAATGATCATGTTACCTTCTGCAACACATTATCCATTTTAGGTAACGGATATTTTTCTTTAAAGGAAGCCTTGTTGAGATTTCTAAAGTCCACGCATAGCCTTCTCTCTCCATTTTTCTTCCCTACAGACACTAAATTGGTCACCTAGTCAGATTACCTGAGTGGAACTGTAATCTTGGCATCAAGCAACTTTTTTACTTCTTTCTTGATCAATGGTAAAAGCAAAGGCTTTATCTTTATGAGCTTCTGCTTGAATGGTTTAATCCCCTCTTTCAAGGTAATTTTGTGCTGAATAATACTTACATCATATGTTTTAAGATCCTCATAGGACCAAGCAAAAAAATCAACATAGTCCTTGAAAAGTGGTGGGCTCCAGTATTGTAGCAATAATGCTACAACTCCTGGAGCTTCCTATCTCTAATTTTATCAACCTGGTAGTTCGTACAAACTTGGAAGCGACGGTGCTGTATGCACAAGTACTAGCTCTTGTCGCAGCTGTCACTTGGTTAGCTGGCACAAGTCCGCTAGGGCTCAAGCCAACTTCTATAGGCTCACAGAAGAAGCTTTATGAATGATGGACGAAAGCTAACTCAAAGGAGACTACTCTAATTGCAGAAAGTAACTGAAAACCAATAAAGCATGAAAACCCTAGTAAACCCTAATTTAACTAGCTAGACCCTAACTATGCAAAACTGTGAATGAAACAACTACCAATAATGCCATTACTTGCAGTGAACTGAAATACATGCATCTAAGCTACTTGCAACTGAAAAGACATGTTTTTGTATTTTTTCATTAAGTGGTTGGATTTATTGTGATGATGCTTTTGATTAGGGTTTGGTTGTGCAGGAGCGGTTGGAATGGAAGGAAAGCATGGGCAAGGTCAGGATGGCTAAGGGAGGTCCCAGAGGGTCTCCAGCATCAGTCCACAGAAGCCTACCACGTTCGGATGCTCAGCAACCGAGTTTGCAGGTTTCTACAGGAAGTCTGCAGGGGATCCTACAGGAAACTCAGGGGTTTCTACAGGAAGTCTGTGCAATTCTACAGGATGTTTGGCCGTGGAGGTTTTGGGAGATGGTGGAGTGTTGGAGTGGTGTGGAAGGATAGGTGAGATGGAGATGGAGCTGGTGATGGCTCAGGAGCAGAGGAATCAGATGGAGGAAGAGTGCATGCAGTGGGTTGATGGTTGGAAGGATGGGATCAACGAAAGTTGAAGTAAATGTAGCTAAGTGAATAATGGATGAGTTGGAGGGTAAATGAGTTGGACAGAGGCTGAATAGGACTTGAGGATAGATCAAGAAGAAGAAGAAGGAAGTGGATTAATAGGGAGCAGCGTAAATGAAACAAATGACTTATGCATCAAAATGAGAAATTCATTAACCTATGATAACTGTGCCATGAAACCTATGAGCAGTAATGGAAAACCAAGAGATGAAACTTATGCATGGAAGTGAAATGTAGCAGTATGGTTCAATGTCAAAAGTGCATGGATGGATCTTCAACGAGAATGTCTATGTTGCAGCTTGCATGGAAATGAGAAGAATTGATTTTCTTTTTGGTGGTTGGTTATGGACTGCACCCCAATCCCTAACAGAGATGGCAGTGAGCCTTAACAACCTTTTGCTGGAGCTCCAATAATTTATAACTATCCTCCTATCGAATCTAAGCAACTGAAACAAATTCACCATAAACTAATCCTAACTAAGCTCATGAAAAAGACTAAACTAACAAACTGTAAATTCGAATTGCATGTGAAAGTAAAAACTCAAAGTGCTGGAACGAAATGCAAACACATTACAACACCGAGGAGATCTATTGCTCTCAGGTTGGGCCCTAACCTGAGAGCTATAGCTCCCTTAGAAACTTAGAATGAGACCAAAATCTGACTACCTTTATTCATAAACGAAAGTTTGATGACATGCCAAAATTGGCTTACAAAACCGAGTTGTAGTTCGTACTTCCAAATTACAAGAATAATACCAAGGTTCAAAAAGCTTCTATCCAAGGCTACAGCCTCAGTATTTATGCAAAATGTTCATCCAACAGGTGTCCTTGATTTTAGGAGCTCGGCTGTCCAACTGAAGTTTAAACTGCTGATCCTGTAGGACAGTCATAATTGTTGTTCCTGTAGAACAGTTATAACTGCTGTTCCTGTAGAACAGCTGGCTGCTTCTAAGCTCGGTGGGGAGATGGATTGGAGCTCGGAGCTATGGTGGGAATCACGAGGAAGGTCCCCAAGACCGTGGACATCCTCTCCTAAAAACCAGCAGTGCCACCTCATTGTCTCCTTGTCTCCTTTCTCGTTGTCTTTTCTCCCTTTTAATGCCAAAAACCTGAAAGCATCATGCATTAGTCACGTAGGTAGAATGTCTTCCCTTATTCCTACAAACAACACAAATAAACCAAGAAATGAATGCATAAGCAATAAAAAATGAATGGTTTGAGCAGAGCAAGTAGGCCAAATGAGCCCAAATTTTACCAAAAATTGGGGCTCATCATCACCCCCCAGCTAAACTATTTGCTCATCCTTGAGCAACTTTGCCCTGGCTCCTCGTCTTTGGCCGAGAACTAGAGCCCGGAGCATGCTTTTCCTTCCCTATTTTTGGTGGTTCTGCCTTTTCTGCCGAGGGTGGCACTTCTTCCTTTCCCGTTTTTGGCGGCCCTGCCTTTGCTGCCTCTGGTGGTGACGAAGGTGATGCTTCTTCCCCCTTTCTTATTTCCTTGAGCCGGGCTTCGGAAGGCAACTTGCCTATTTTTCGTGTCCAGGAAGTTATTTTTGGGCTCCCCTTTTCGGGGGTGGCTGATGTTTTAGAGGGGGTTCTTGCACTGGGTGAAGTAGGGACATCCCCTGAGATGGTTTGGCTGCTGGGTGGAGGCTGTGGCTTGCCCGTGGTCATCCTCTTGCTTCTCCTAGCTTCAGATGGTAGAGGGGTCTCCCTCTCCCTTTTCTCCTTCGGTTTTGGAGGTGTACTGAGGGCGGCCAGCGCCGCTGCTGCCTCCCTTTCGAGAATGCCATCCTTCTCTTTCTTGCGTTTTGCTCTCTCAGAGCTCCTTGTAGAGGGCCCCTCCTTTTCAGATTTCGGGCTTCCTGTAGAAGGCCCTCTTTCTGTCTTCAGACCTACTGTAGGAGGCTGTGTCTCAATGACTTTCGGGCTTCTTGTAGAAGCCCCTTTTTCCAATTTCGGGCTTCCTGTAGAAGCCCTTATATCTATCTTCGGGCTTCCTGTAGAAGCCTGTTTTTGCAATTTCGGGCTTCCTGTAGAAGCCTTTGTCTTTGCTTTTGGGCTTCCTGTAGAAGCCTGCTTCTCAATGATCTTCGGGCTTCCTGTAGGAGCCTTTGTTTTTGTTTTTGGGCTTCCTGTAGAAACCTTTGTTTGTGTTTTCGGGCTTCCTGTAGAAGCCTGTTTCTGCTTTCCTGTAGACACAGGTGTCTCCACCTCTGCTTGCTTGCCTGCCTGAGTTTTGCTTTTTACTTTGGTTGCAGGTGCTGTTGAGGTGCTTGGGCTGACGTGGGCCACCTCTGCTTTGTCCATTCTGCTCTTCATCCTCTTTTCCCTTGCTGACAGGATAGGTGTGCCACCCTTTTCTTTGTCCTCCTTTCCCTCATGCTTCTTCCTTCGTTCTCCTTTCTGTACTATTAGCGGGGTCTCTTAGCCTTCTTCTCTCTGTTCCTCAGCCACTGCTTCATGTTCCTCACTGCTGGAGGAACCCGTTTCTTCGATCAACATTTTAATGTCCCCATCTTTTGTTAAATTCCGGAAGGATTCCCATGAGAGGGGGACCCTATATGAGTGCAATGCATCTTCCACAAGAAGCTTGATCAACCCATGGTGGGCTATCTGATCTGGTATACCCTCTTTCAGCTTTGTAGCACACTCCATTAGAGACTGCAGGAGGTAATAAGGGATGCTCAGTTTTTGTTCTACAGGAAGGTCAATTCGGTGCCTCAATTCAGTGAGCAGCCGAAAGTGATATGCATACACGATGCTGAAATGACCTTCATAAGTAATATATTTCATGATTTGCAAGCTGACTTCGTTCCAAGGTGGTGACAGGCTCGTTCTTCGCACCCCGTTTTTGTCCTCCGAGAATTCTTCCTCAAGTGGAAAGAATTCTTTCTTTGCCTGCTGACTCAGCTTTCTCTCCTCTTTATCCCACGGCAGACCCATAGGAAGTTCTGTGATCCGAATGATATGTTCTGGGGTGAGTTTGAGGCTTAGACCTCTGAAGTTCACTGTGGCCAGTGTCTGAGATTTAGGCTTCAAAGCCTGCAAGAATTCTTCGGCCACTTCATCATCGTAGCCCTGCAGCTTATCACAAAAAGGCATCCATTGTGCTCTGGTGAAGAGCTCTACCACTGCCAGGTTTCTCCTTAGTTTAGTTGAATCAGTGGGTTCCCGTCTTATAAACCCACCCGGCATGATGAACACGGTCGTTTTAATTAAAGGTGGCAAATGCAACAGAGATTTGGTCTATTAAGGCAGAGCATGCATATAATCCACAAAATTTCAACACAGTCTACCTAAACTGACATCTTGTAGAATGAAAACATAGGTACAGCAAACAACAATTCCACCAATATCTTTATGACCCGACTGTGGACGATGGTCTTGCCACTTCTACTAACCAGTTGCATGAAGAGTTCAGGGTTACCTCTTTAATTGGCCACCTTTTTCGTGAGGCACCCGCTTTCCTGTAGATGACTGTGTTCCTGTAGACTGCGTTCCTGTAGACTGCGCTCCTGTAGAACTGCGTTCCTATAGAACTGCGTTCCTGTAGAAACAGTGCGCAATTCTCGGGGAGGACTGTAGTTGGCCCGCGCTCGAGGTGTGTTTTACCGGCGTTCTGGTAGCCAACAACTCGGCGTATCAAGGTGCAGAGGAGATCAGAACAGCCACCCGAGCTTGAAGTGTTGGATGATAAATGCATGCGCATGATCTAGCCTATTAGATTTTGAATCGGCGCAATCCATGGCGCGGGGGATGAGCTGTCCCCGCCGGACCGTTGGGCGACGTCATCCATCATCCGCCTGCTTATTCGCTTGCTGTCACATCCATTCCCACCGATTTGCCGCCGCCTCTTCCTGTTAACTCATGTTCTGACGAGAGTGTTCTCACGTGCGTGCCGTTCATTCTCCTTGTCGTGGCCGCCACCCAAACATCCAATTACACTTTAACTAGCCGACGTGGCCAGTCGACTGGCCATATGGCCGCTCAACCATTCAATTTTACGCTTTGCAAACAATTTCAAAGTAAGATTCATGCGATTTGATGGAAGGAAGGGTTGAGACACTTACCTGCGTGGCTGCACACGATTTTTCCAGTTCTTGGACGATGGTGAGGGGATCTACCTGCTGCATGCGACTTACACAGACCCGTAGGCTCGTGGTTACAGGCTGCCAACGATGGAGTGGATGTTTTTCTTGCATGCGCCCGCGTTTCATTTCAGATGGCGGTACTGTGAATGGTATCCACTCGAGCAGGTTGAACTGTTACAGGATTCCCACGAGGGGTCTCGTAACAGTCCTTTCTCCTTGGGTGCATGCTGCACGACGGAGGTTCTGGCGTTTCAATCACGTTCCCGGAGCTCTTGATGCCTACGGTATGAGATCCCAACATTTGTTTGACTTTGAAAATGGCTTTTCCCGCGAGAACTCATCGATCTTCTTTGTTGGTGCAGGGACTTGGTTGCATGACGACAAGGATGGTGGAGCAAGGTGACAGCAATGTGCAAGGATGCTAACAGAGGCTTGCATGCATCCAAACCAATCCATAGTCGCGAAATCTCTTTTTAAGATGAATTTTGGCCGTCCAAAACTCCTACAGGAAGTTTCCTGTAGAACAAAGAGCTTCCTGTAGAAAGTTCGGCCTTCCTGTAGAAAGTCTGCACTTTCCTATAGAAAATCCGCGCCTTCCTGTAGAAAGACTGCGCCTTCCTGTAGAAAGACAGCATCTTCCTGTAGAGAGACATCATCTTCCTGTAGAAGATTGAAACCATGATAAAATTGCACATACCTTGAAAAAACATGGGTACTCTTGGAGGAGGTGATTGTGAGCATCATAAGGACCCTTGGCTTTGAGTTGAAGGGCTTCCTCTTCTCCATAGAGCATCTGCAACCTGCATGCAATTTTTACCATATTTTGCTTATTGTGTTTTTCTTTTTTTCTTCCTTTTTTTTTCTTTTTTTTTTTTTTTTTTTTTTTTTTTGAAAGATAACAGGGGCGCCTCAAAGAGGTTTTCACCCGTGCCATCTGCCCTGAGCGCCTCAGAGAGGTTTTCACTCAAGGATCTTTTTCGACCTTTTCTCTTTTTTTTTTTTTTGAAAGACAATAGGGGCGCCTCAATGAGGTTTTCACCCCTACTACCTGCCTTGGGCGCCTCAGAGAGGTTTTCACCCAAGGATCTTTATTTACTTTTTTTTTTTTTTTTTCATTTTTTTTTTCCTTCAGGGTAGGCCAAAAGCAGAGGCAGAACCCTTCTCTATGACCAATACAGATTTCTCCATAGTTTTGATGAACTCTTGTCTTGAGAGAGGTCTCCTATAGATCTTCAAATGATGCCCATTGACAAGCATGGGAATGGCTTCCTCATCAATGGTTCGAATGAGGACAGATCCATTGTCATGGCATTTCTCCACTGCATATGGTCCTAGCCATCTGGTTCTCAGCTTCCCCTTGAAATCTTTGTATCTTGAGTCATACAACAAAGCCCAATCTCCCGGCTGAAATTTCTTGTCATGGAGATGTTGGTCATGCCACACCTTTCTCTGAAGTTGAACCACTTCTGAGTGAAGGAGGGCCTGCATTCGGTGCTCATCCAGGCCATTCAGCTGCAACAACCTTTCTTGTTGTGCATGGCTGAGATCTAGATCCAGCTGAGCTGCCATCCTCAAAGTGTTGTATTCAAACTCAATGGACAACAAAGCTCTCTTCCCATAGACCAGCTCATACGGTGTGAAGCCAGTGGTGGTCTTCCAAGTGGTGTTGTAAGCCCATGTGGCTTCAACCAGGCGATCTACCCAGTCCTTTCTGCTGCTGCTCACCACTTTAGTCAAGATCCCTTCTAATGCTCTATTGGTGACTTCCACCTGCCCATTTGCTCGAGGGTGATAAGGGGTGGAAGTCCTATGCTTGATCTTGTGATGAGCTAGGAGATCTTCAACCAGGTTGGAGGTGAACTGGCTCCCTTCATCGGTGACCATCTCTCTTGGATAGCCAAACTTATAGAAGATGTTCTCTCTTAGGAACTCGGCCACCTTTCCTTCTGTTGCTGCTTTGATTGCTTTGGTCTCTGCCCACTTTGTCAAATAGTCAGTACACACAATGATGTAAGTCCTTTGCCTTGAAGAGGGGTTGATTGGGCCCACAAAGTCCATGCCCCACTTCTCAAATGGCTCAAGAGTCACTTGAGGTTGGAGAGGCATCTCATCCCTTTGGGTCGGTTTCCCCATTCTTTGGCATTGGTCACACTGACTGACATATCTTCTGACATCTTGATGAAGTGTGGGCCAATAGTAGCCTGCCTGCAGGATCTTGAAGGCAGTTCTCTTTGCTGCAAAATGTCCTGCACAAGGCCCATCATGACAAGTGAGGAGGATATCAAAGACTTCCTCCTCCCTTACACAATGCCTTAAGATCTGATCGGGGCCAAGCTTGAACAGATTGCCCCCGATCCAAGTGAATGAGGCACTTTTTCTGATGATTCTGCTCTTCTGTCTGGAAGATAGGTGTGGAGGGAACTGTGCTGAAACAAGATAGTTTGCTATATTAGCAAACCATGGAGAGAGTACTGAAATAGAAAACAGATGTTCATCAGGCATCTGGTCGTCCACTGTTCCATCCTCATCTGCAGACAAATCCAATCTAGATAAAAAGTCAGCAACAACATTTTCTCTACCTGGTTTGTCAACAATGGTCAAATCAAACTGCTGCAATAAAAGTAACCATATAATAATACGAGCATTCACATCTGGTTTATTCATTAAATATCTAATAGCAGCATGGTCATTATGTACAAAGGTTTGGTAACCAGTAATATAATGTCAGAACTTGTTCAATGCATGGACCGCAACCAAGAATTCTTTCTCGGTTACAGTGTAATTCAGCTCAGCTTTGGACAAGTTTTTGCTAACAAAGTAAATAGCATATGGAAGTTTCTGCTCAACTTGTCCTAAAGCTGCACCTATGGCTTTGTTCGAGGCATCAGTGTGGATGTGGAAAGGTAGGGCCCAGTTTGGACCTCTCAGGATTGGGGCTGACACCAACTTGTCCTTTAATTCATTTAAAGCCCTCTGATAATCGTCAGTCCAATTAAACTCCACATCTTTTGCCAACAGGCCAAACAATGGCGAGGCTAGCTTGCTGAAATCTTTAATGAATCTCCGGTAGTATCCTACTAATCCCAAGAAACTCCGGACATCCCTCACCTTTTGAGGAGGTGGAACCCTTTTGATGAGAGCAATTTTGTTAGGATCCACCTGCAATCCTTGGCAAGAAATGGTATGGCCTAGCACGGTCCCTTCAGTCATTAGGAATTCACATTTTTCAGGACTAAGGGACAAGTTCATCTCGGTGCATTTGGTTAGGAATTTTCCCATGTTGGACAATGCTTCCTGGAAGTTTGGCCCCATAAGGAGTAAAGTCATCCATATAGATTTCTACTGCATCATGGACCAGCTCCGAGAAGATGCTCAAGACAGCTCTCTGAAAGGTAGCAGGAGCATTGCATAGCCCAAAGGGAAGGACTCGATAGGCAAAGGTACCCCAAGGACAAGTGAAGGTGGTCTTATCTTGGTCTTCCGGGCTGATTTGGATTTGGTTGTACCCGCTAAACCCATCCAGGAAAGAGAAGAACTTCTTTCCTGCCAGTCCATCCAACACTTGATCTATGAAAGGTAGAGGGAAATGGTCCTTCTTGGTAGCTTTGTTCAGTTCTCGGTAGTCCACACGGATTCTCCATTTCCCATTTTTCATGGGAACCAACACTAGAGGGGACACCCATTCACTATCTGAGATGGGGTAAATGAATCCGACATCCAACAGTTTTTGCAATTCCTCCTTAACAATGTCCTTAAGGGCTGGATTCATTCTCCTCTGAGGTTGCCTAACCGGTTTACAATCCTCTTTGATGTATATATGATGGGTACAGACCGAAGGATGGACTCCTTTCATTTCCTTATATCTCCAAGCGAAAGCATCAAGGTGGTTGGCCAACAGACTACACAGCTCCTTTTCCTGGGAAGGAGATAGGGAGGAGCTGATCTTCAATGCTTTCTCAGGGCCGAACTCCACATTCTTGACTCTGGGAGTAACAGGGTTGGTTGTACAAAGATCCACTAAGGTGCTAGCTTGGGCATCCTCCACCAATTTCTCTAAGGGTAGTGCACTCGAAGGTGGATTCTAGATCAAGGTCTCGATCAAGTCATCCTCGGTTGGGAGATCTCTTCTAGTGGTATCTAAGGTGCACAGAGGTGCTGAGTACACCTCGTCTTCCTCTCCTTCTTCCAACCAGAGTGGTAAGTCATGCTCTAAGGAGGGTTGGGCAGGAGGGTATAGGACTAGCTGCTTGGACATGGGACCATTTTTGATGGTCATGTTTCCTGCACGACAAGTTATGTAAGCATCTGCAGTAGCTAACCAAGGCCTTCCAAAAATGAGAGGATATCCAGTAAGCTTGGCCTTTGGTTGCAGAACCAGGAAGTCTGCAGGGTATTCCCAAGAGTCAATAGAGACCAAGACATCCTCCACAATCCCTTCGGGAGTCACGGTGGAGCGATCTGCTAATTGCAGTACTGTCGAGGTCTTCCTCAAGGAACCCTGAAGATTAAGCTTAAGCATGGTATCCCTGGTCATCACATTAATGGCAGCCCCCAGATCAATCAAGGTGTGAGGTATAATAGTGCCATTGATGTGAACATCTACTACAGGACTTCCAGGATCTAGGTACTTTGGGCAGATGACTTGTCCTAACATAAGGTCAGACAGTTGTCCTATGACATTGATAGTTGAGGCATCTTTCTTCCGTCTGCCTAGGTGTTTGAAACACTTCTCCTTAACCAGCTTGTTGTATATCGGCACATCCTTGATGGCTTGGAGAAGTGGTATTTTTACACACAACTGCTTGAGCTCACCCAGAAGCTCATCCTCCTCTGGGTTGGGTTGTGTGGTGGCTGTTAGTCTCTCAGGAAAGGGTGGAATAACCTTTGGTTCACTTTCCTGTTTATCTTCCTCATCCTCTGGGGGAGGAGGTTGGCGATCTGGTAGAGTCTTTCCAGATCGAAGATTGATCTCCTGGATCTCCACAGCATAGGTAGGGCATGAGGTTTCCCCAGTGTATACCTGCTGGGCCTGTCTATTGTTGGCGTTCGGGTTCGGTTGAGCAGGCATTTGAGGCTGCCTTGGAGGAGCAGGAGGTAATGGCTGAGGTTGAACTGGTGGTGGAGGCAAGATGGCAGGAGGAGTGTTGTATTGGGGCCTCCACCCCGACTGAGGTGCATTCCATTGAGACTGTGGCTGGGTATGTGAGTGATATGAATGAGAAGTAGGTTGAGAGGGGTACTGAGGTGGATAAGACCATGGAGGAGGCATGGACCATGAAGGATGAGCAGGGGGACCCCAGGAAGGCATAGGAGTCAATTGGTTGGGGCTATAGTAAGCTTGAGATGCCCCTTGCATCCCCTGCTGATAAGGTCAAGATCCCTGTGGCCTCCTTTGGTTGAGGTAATAGAGAGGCTCTGTGGGAGCTTCTGTCCCTTGGTACATGGCTTTAAACCCAGGTAAGGTTGGACACTGATTTGTGGGATGGTCCTCCTCACAAACGAAACACACTTCAACCGAATGTAATGGACATTCGTTCTTAGGGTGCCTCCTTGTGCACCTAGGGAAGAAGACAGCCAAGGCTCTCTCAGCCTCTTCTTTCTTTTGTTGAATCCTGAATGTGTCAAGCTGCATGGCAATGGTTTGTCTCACCTCACTCTTAAGATCTTCTAATTGATTTGCAAGCTCATGTTTGGAGAAAGGGACACTAGTTGAGAGGTGGTTTCCCCTACCTCGTTTCCGAGCTGCCCTGTAGTGGTTTCTAAACACAGTCTTGATGTCCTCATAAGGCAGTTGGTAAATGTCCCCCCCTGCTAACATGTGTAGGGTATCTAAGAGGTCTTCAGGGACTCCTCAGAGCAGGACCAACTTGAGGGATTCAGGGTCAAGTGTGCACCTGGCCCGCTTATAGCTTAGTTGGAACCTCTCCTCATAATCCTCTAAGGACTCATCATTTCCCATGGACATCTGAAAAATTTCCCCCTTTGTTTCCTTGGACCTATAGTAATCCCGGTACTTGGTGTTGAAAGCTTGCTGCATCTGAGCCCAAGTGGTGATACTATTCTCAGGTAAGCCCATGAACCAGCGTAGTGCTGCATCCTTGAGAGTGGAAGGGAAAAGTTTCAACTTTTGCTCATCTTCAGTATAGTCATAGGTTCTACAAAGGACAGAAAACTCAAATAGGAAGGTGTCTGGATCTTCAGTGGTCAGCCCATGGAAGTGAGGTAAGGCAGAGGGGCTAATGTTCTTCATTTTCATCTCTCCATTGGTCTCTCGGATGGGGAAGGCACCTTCTATTCTCTCATCTTCTCTTCTATTGTCAGCCATAGATTCAATTGGTCTCTAACTCTTCTTCTACTATAGGGTCTTTGGATATCTCAGGTTTTTCACCTATAGGTTCTTCTGGGTCACTGTCACCAAAGAAGGGAGAAGGGTGACTCAGTGATGTGGTGGGGGTGTTTGGTAGGAATTTTCCTGATCTATCTCGGTTCCTACGAGGCATGAAATGGAAAAGACTTTCTTTTTCTTTTTGATTGCTTTTGCTTTGCTTTTCTTTTGGTACCTGCAAAACTGAGACAGATTGATCTACAACTAACTATGAAAGATGCAAAATTAACTGAAAGCAGGAAAGAACTAATCTACTTTGCTCAAATGAAATTGCAGAAAGGAAATGCTAGTCTACGCTTGCAGAAAGGAAATGCTAATCTATGAAAGCAGGAAATGCTAATCTATGAAAGCAGGAAATGTCTATGCTACTTTTGCAGAATGGAAATGAAGTAAACTACTCAGCAGAAGGCAAGAGTAGGGAAATAGAAGAAAAGCAACAATTACTAATACTCTGACGCTTCCCCGGCAACGGCGCCAAAAAGATGGTGGGCTCCAGTATTGTAGCAATAATGCTACAGCTCCTGGAGCTTCCTATCTCTAATTTTATCAACCCGGTAGTTCGTACAAACTTGGAAGCGACGGTGCTGTATGCACAAGTACTAGCTCTTGTCGCAGCTGTCACTTGGTCAGCTGGCACAAGTCCGCTAGGGCTCAAGCCAACTTCTATAGGCTCACAGAAGAAGCTTTATGAATGATGGACGAAAGCTAACTCAAAGGAGACTAGTCTAATTGCAGAAAGTAACTGAAAACCAATAAAGCATGAAAACCCTAGTAAACCCTAATTTAACTAGCTAGACCCTAACTATGCAAAAATGTGAATGAAACAACTACCAATAATGCCATTACTTGCAGTGAACTGAAATACATGCATCTAAGCTACTTGCAACTGAAAAGACATGTTTTTGTATTTTTTCATTAAGTGGTTGGATTTATTGTGATGATGCTTTTGATTAGGGTTTGGTTGTGCAGGAGCGGTTGGAATGGAAGGAAAGCATGGGCAAGGTCAGGATGGCTAAGGGAGGTCCCAGAGGGTCTCCAGCATCAGTCCACA
Source organism: Pinus tabuliformis (assembly GCA_031772625.1). Classification (NCBI taxonomy): domain Eukaryota; kingdom Viridiplantae; phylum Streptophyta; class Pinopsida; order Pinales; family Pinaceae; genus Pinus; species Pinus tabuliformis. The sequence continues at coordinate 1,806,315,262 of CM062817.1, read as the reverse complement.
GAAGCCTACCATGTTCGGATGTTCAGCAACCGAGTTTGCAGGTTTCTACAGGAAGTCTGCAGGGGATCCTACAGGAAACTCAGGGGTTTCTACAGGAAGTCTGTGCAATTCTACAGGATGTTTGGCCGTGGAGGTTTTGGGAGATGGTGGAGTGTTGGAGTGGTGTGGAAGGATAGGTGAGATGGAGATGGAGCTGGTGATGGCTCAGGAGCAGAGGAATCAGATGGAGGAAGAGTGCATGTAGTGGGTTGATGGTTGGAAGGATGGGATCAACGAAAGATGAAGTAAATGTAGCTAAGTGAATAATGGATGAGTTGGAGGGTAAATGAGTTGGACAGAGGCTAAATAGAACTTGAGGATAGATCAAGAAGAAGAAGAAGAAGGAAGTGGATTAATAGGGAGTAGCGTAAATGAAACAAATGACTTATGCATCAAAACGAGAAATTCATTAACCGATGATCACTGTGCCATGAAACCTATGAGCAGCAATGGAAAACCAAGAGATGAAACTTATGCATGGAAGTGAAATGTAGCAGTATGGTTCAATGTCAAAAGTGCATGGATGGATCTTCAACGAGAATGTCTATGTTGCAGCTTGCATGGAAATGAGAAGAACTGCTTTTCTTTTTGGTGGTTGGTTATGGACTGCACCCCAATCCCTAACAGAGATGGCAGTGAGCCTTAACAACCTTTTGCTGGAGCTCCAATAATTTATAACTATCCTCCTATTGAATCTAAGCAACTGAAACAAATTCACCATAAACTAATCCTAACTAAGCTCATGAAAAAGACTAAACTAACAAACTGTAAATTCGAATTGCATGTGAAAGTAAAAACTCAAAGTGCTGGAACGAAATGCAAACACATTACAACACCGAGGAGATCTATTGCTCTCAGGTTGGGCCCTAACCTGAGAGCTATAGCTCTTTTAGAAACTCAGAATGAGACCAAAATCTGACTGCCTTTATTCATAAACGAAAGTCTGATGACATGCCAAAATTGGCTTACAAAACCGAGCTGTAGTTCGTACTTCCAAATTACAAGAATAATACCAAGGTTCAAAAAGCTTCTATCCAAGGCTACGGCCTCAGTATTTATGCAAAATGTTCATCCAACAGGTGTCCTTGATTTTAGGAGCTCGGCTGTCCAACTGAAGTTTAAACTGCTGATCCTGTAGGACAGTCATAATTGCTGTTCCTGTAGAACAGTTATAACTGTTGTTCCTGTAGAACAGCTGGCTGCTTCTAAGCTCAGTGGGGAGATGGATTGGAGCTCGGAGCTATGGTGGAAATCACGAGGAAGGTCCCCAAGACCGTGGACATCCTCTCCTAAAAACCAGCAGTGCCACCTCATTGTCTCCTTGTCTCCTTTCTCGTTGTCTTTTCTCCCTTTTAATGCCAAAAACCTGAAAGCATCATGCATTAGTCACGTAGGTAGAATGTCTTCCCTTCTTCCTACAAACAACACGAATAAACCAAGAAATGAATGCATAAGCAATAAAAAATGAATGGTTTGAGCAGAGCAAGTAGGCCAAATGAGCCCAAATTGTACCAAAAATTGGGGCTCATCAAAAAGTTTAATATCTATCTCCTTATAATTAGGTGGAACTCCATTGAATAATTTGACTAACTTGAGCTCCTCTTGGGTTCCAATATTGTAATCTTGAATCTGCTCATCCTATGGAATTTTTTGTGAAGTAACAACTACATCGTTGGAGTTAAAATGTCTTTCAAGAGGGAAAAGTCACCTTGGAAGAGTATTATCTTTCAATTGAATAATCTTTTGATCAACTATAGAATTTTTCAAACCACTTACGTCCGCACCTTTTTTTGCTTCATATTCATCTTGATCAATCTTTGTGCCCTGAAAATCTTCAGTCATAGTAAAGAATTCCTTAATTTTCTGATCATCTTCAAAAATCTGCCAGTACTTTATATTATCAGGAATAGAAGGCATGTGCCTGATTTCAACCTCATATCTTAGATTTAGACTAATAGGAGGCCTAAAAGTACTAGCAGCCATAGCCAACAAATCTACTAATGTGTTTCCATCTCTTGGAATGAACTAAATTTTGAAAGCTTCAAAGAAGTTCTCAACCAAATCCTACACTTCGTTTCTACATGCCCTAAGCCTAGGTTGTTTTGTATGAAAGTGGTTCTTTATTTTCTTTATAATTAGCTCTAAATCTCCAAAGACAAAAATTGACTTGACTCCCACTTATTTTTTTGTTTGCAGAGAAATGATCAAGGACTCATATTTTTCCACATTGTTTATCACTTCTAACTCCAATTTAAAAGAAAAAGGGAACATATTACCTCCAGGTGCAATTAGAAGGAAACCAACACCTGTTCCTTCCTTAGAATAGGCTCCATCAAAGAATCACTTCCACACCCCTTCAATTTGTAGCTCTGTATTTACACTTTCTGAAGCAAGCTGCCTCTGGCTATCTTCAGCCAATTCTACATTATCATGTAGCACAAAGCAAGAAAAGTCATCTTTATCTTGACTATATACAGGGGAATTACTTGCCCGATTTTTTGTGATTTTTTTTACAAATCTAGTTTCTCTATACAACCTCCTTTATTTTCCACTAGGAATTGGTATAACAGCATATGTAAAATATAGTTTCAGAACACCACCCAATTTGGCTCCCCATGACCTAGATAGAAACATTCGAAACCTAGCAGGGATATCTGCTACCACTACATCCATTACTAAGCTTTAGGCTAGGATCTGGGCTAGTGACACCACCATATCTTTAATGACCCCCAAACACTTAACTTTATTTGAATCAAAAGAATACAAGTCTCTGTAACGTTTATTAACTTGTAGGTTTAGATGTTTCATCATTGATAATGGCATAAGGTTATGTGAAGCTCCTGAATCAAACATACAATTGTGCAAGAGGAAATCATGAATCAATAGAGATGTAGAAAGGAGGGGTTGAAGAATCCACCACCTCCACATGTGGACCAAAAACAACTACTAGTTTATCTTCTTGTAGATTCACAGTGTCATTTACATTCACATTCTTTCTTAGATTGATAAACTCATAATCTGTCTCTGATAAACTCGTGTTTTGACCAACTCTGCGAGGGGAACTTAAATTCTGATTTTCTCTAATTCTTTAGTTAGACTAAACACATGACCCTGTTTAGTATTCCTTTCATTTTCATCTTCACCTCTCTTCATGACTAAAATCTCTTGTGGAATGGAAACAAGTTTTTCTAAAGGAATTTTTTCACTTTTGTCTTGAGAAGACTCACCTTGAAGCATTTGAGTCTTGCTACTTGTATTCTGTTGCTGCTTTCCTTTATTCAATTGTTTTACATGTTGTGGTTCTTATGGAGTCACCTTCTGTAAGGGAGTTGGAACTTTCTATTCACCTTCAACTTCTTGACCTCTAGACCTCTTCCTTGATCTCAAGTCATATTTCCTATGTAGATTTTCATGCATAAAATCAGAAAACTTCTTCCAAGACTCATCAATTTCATTCTCATCATAAATGGAATCTGTTTCAGCATATTCATATTCTTCTCCCTCAACACCTAGTTCATCTTCATCTACTGCATACATTGTGGAAATTTGATCATCATGGTCCCTGGAATGCTCTGGTATGTCATCAAGATCTGCTTCTATATATAGTGGTTCTTGAATCTGATCTTGATTTTTTCTCTCCTTCTACAAAATTTGCAGAGGTTGTCTTCTATATTGAGGATTAAAATTTTTGTTATATTGTGCTTGCCTCTGAGAATTCTTACTCTCCAACTCTAATTTAATCAATTTATTCGACAAATTTTTAATTACATTACTCAAATCCTCTAATGTTTGACTTTGAGAGGATTCTACTTTAGCCTTTCCCTTATCTTGGATAGGTTGTGTCTCTGGCATTTTACCTGCAACCACCAAATTTTATTCTTTCTCTAATGCATTTTTTGAATCTAATCAAGGGTTGCAGGTCTTCTCTCCCTCAATGTAAATCCAAAATTTGACTCAAAAGTCCCTGCAAAAGTTACTTTTACACTAGCAGGAGCGGGCTTAATCTCCATTCGAAGACTATTGTACAATTTATTGAACCTTCTGATGAATTCAACAACACTTTCATTAGACTTCTTGTCGATAGTGTTAAACTTTATGAGTGAATACCCATGGTCTCTTTTCTCTCCACATCTCTGGGAGAACAGGCACTTCATCTCTTCCCATGTTGTAATAGAGTTATTAGGAAGCCCTTTAAACCATTTTCTTGCTTCTCCATCCAAGGATTGTACGAAAAGTCCCAGAACAACATCTAGATGTTCAACATTTATATTTTCTGCAAAATTACAAAATACTGATATATGATTCTCTATTTTTTGTTCATCCTCCCTTATGAAATGAGGAAGAATATTCAAGTATTCTTATGGAATTTGATTCAAATATTGTGGCAATTGAATAGGTGCATACCTATTCATAAAAAATGCAGGTGCTGCCATAACTGCTCCTGAATTTACTGAACCTTGATTACCAGCAGATGTGGAACGTGATTGAGGAGTAAATGGAGTGTGCAGAGGTGGTAATGTAGTTATAGGTTCATGCTGAATAACTATAGCAAATACTGAAAAAGAAACATACTGTAAAGAATGTTCTTGAAAGTTAGGTTCTTGAAATGAATTGGATGTAAAAGGTGACTCTTGGTCAATAAAAGATGAATGCGAAAGATGTGATGAACTGCTACATGATGCAGACAGTGTAGGACTTGGTGTAAGTGGAATTTTAGCCCTTCCAACCCTCTTGGAAACTAGCCTCTTAGGATCTGAAAGGGCTTGAACTTTCTGTTGTGATGTATTTGAACTTGTATGGGGTCTCTTCAGAGCCAAAGTTATTATTGCGTGTTCAATACAACCAAATATTTCCTCCTCACTGAACAAACAGAGGAAAATATTAAAAGCCAAAGGAAAATTATTCTTCTCTTCTCTCCCATGCAACAACGCCAATTCATGTTGTCCCTCATGAAACCAATTTCCTTGATATGGAGAAATTGTGCTTAAGACATTAATGTTTTAATTATTGTCACTTGGTCACTATTGTATATTGTATTCTCAAATGAAGGACCTGAAAGACTTGGTTTTGAGCCCTTAATACTTAGGTGACATGAAAATCTCAAAATTCCATTTGATTGTTGAATATAAATGATGAATGAAGAAATCTTGAAGAAGTCAGAGGAAATATGTTGTTTTACATAGAATCTACTATCTATGACACTTGGAGAAGTTAAAATAATATGATGTCTTACACAAAAACTACTATATGTAACTTAGAAGAATTGCAGAGGTAGGAACTTTAAGTATAGGGGTGCTCTTTTAAGGGATTTAACTTCATTTACATAAGAAAATAAAGACCTATGCCATCATTACCATACTTAAAGGAATAAAACATATGTTAACACATAACAGAGAAGCCACAAAATCATACCCAACAATGTGTGGAAAACTTCTGATTCTTTCATTAATCAACAGTTTTATGAAGAATGCAGTGGCCTAGTCTCCAGGTTCTCCAACATTCAAATCCTTTCTCTGTAAATTTTCCTGTTTTTATACATTATGAGATAGTTGGTAATCACCAAAACTATCAAACTGCTTAACTATGTACTTAACTGTCTAAAATAAAAATCACTAAAGAATATTACATTAGAGGGTAAAATACCCCTCATTCTCAAGAAAATTAAATAACAAGAAGTAACAGAATTTAGAATGGTTGTTCATTGATCAGAATTGGATCCATGAAAATTAGCAAAGTGCTATGACTACATCAAATCAAGATAGAATTCAAAATTTATGAACAAAGTGCTATCAGGAAGACCTCTAGACATTGGCAGTTTGTAGCCAGCAAGGAACGACGAGGACCTCGGTCAAAGTGCGCTGATCGAGGCCAATGGAGACTGTGCGGGATGCAAACCGGCAATTAGGAAGACCATATCCGAAAATAGAGGCCATTTCTGATGCGTGATTAGCGCTTAGCACTAATCGCTCATCGTTGGGAAAAACCCCTCGAGAAGGAAAGGCCCCGAGTGCTCGGTCGGATGGGAAGCCGGGAAACTGTAAGGAAAATTCTCTAAAGCAAAAGGCAATTCCTGCGCTCCAAAAACCAATGGAATATAGGAAGCATTTTTGGCAGTAAGCGGATTTCGCAAAGAATGAGCAATTCCATACATTGCACAACATGTGTCCGATAAATGAGAGAGAAAATGGCCTCTCATTGCGGGCTAATGGTCGAGCAAGTCAACTGCACGAAAAGAGTGAACACCATATGATCTGGGGACTCCAGATCTGACGACGGAGATTGCGCTCGATGGAGAAACTAGATCTAAAGAGAAAATAAGCTACACCACATAAAATTATGAAGTCTGATTTGACTGCTGAGTTGGCGGATGAATCATTTCACAACGTAACCAAAATACCGAAATGTTTGAGGAAGAGATAGCGCAGTTCATGAGAGGACAAGTGGCCACTTCCGTGTGAGATGTTGGCGATGACACAAAGGTAGGGAACTCTAAGCGAATAACAGTAGGCAATCCGAAGGGATGGAAGAGGAAGCAAACAATCATGAGACAAATTGGCTTTAAGCCATGAACAGACGGAGAAAAGAACGGCAAAGAGAAGGAGGAACCAGAGAAGAAAAATACTGAAAGAAAAGATGAAAGAGACAGTGAAGCAAGAGGCAGAAAAAACAGAGAGCCAAGCTGACCTGCAGCGTAAGGCAGCATCGAGCAGATAGAAGGCTTGAGAGGTTCAAGAGATCCCTATGAGGATATCTATCAGGAACTCAGTACCAAATTGGACTCATCCCATTAAAGACCAAAGAGGTCGAGACTTGGTAAGGAAGAGTCTGTGTGCTCTAGTGGCTTAGGGAATCCAAGGACCAACCTACCAAGCATTATCTATTTCAGGAGACTCAAATTGAGCTCCTCACTGTAAAATCTCTACTTTAAAGACATAATAAAAGAAGGCCACTACTGATAGCTGGACCCGAGATGTAGCCCTGGAGAATAGGGTGAACTCCTTATTAATGTGTTGTGTTCTTGTATTTGCTTACTGTGTTCCCTTACTGTTTTCCATTTTCCAATGTCTGTGTATTTTGTAATCTGATCGATCTGTTGCCTAAGATAACATAGAAACACACCAGCTCATGAGTCTGCAATACCTTCATTCATTATTTTTTTAACTGAGATCACTCACAAGTGATTTTTAGATCAAGTGGTATTAGAGCCCAAGGCCGTTAAGGTTAGACAATGTTGTGTTGGATTTAGATGTTGAATGCTAACTAGATGAAAGCTCAAATTAGGAGAAGGAGAGTTGGTTGAAACTAATCTTGAAATTTGGAGAGTCTATCCTTAGAAGACAATGTCAGAAGAAGGTTCTTTGGGACTAGACCCTCAATTCATAGATTGTTTCCTAGCCGTAAATTCCATGGTAGAGGAAATGTATAGGGACTTTGGAAAACATAAGGATGAAGATTCATCACGCTCTAAACAAGACAAAGGAGAAGATGAGTCTCACTTCCATGACCACTCAAAAGGCAAAGGGAAAGAAGAAAGCTTTCTCACACCTCCTAATAGCCCTGAACATAAGAAGAAGGAATCTTTGATGGAACTAGATGTTAAATTTGATTTACCTATATATGATGGAGAGTTGAATGTAGAAAAGCTGGACAATTGGATTAGACAAAATTGTGTTTATTACAAAGTGTAAAACATCGATTTAGACAAGAGCAAGATTCAGCTGGTAAGCCTATGCCTTGGAGGCACTGCTTTGGTTTGGTGGGGAGGCAGGACCCAAGGTAACATGAAAAGACATGGTAAGACTATCTTTGTCAGGAGTGAATTTTTTTCTGCAATCAAAAAGAAGTTATATCCATTGGCCTACATGCGGCAAGCCATGATGAGCTGGCAAACTCTTCGACAGTTGAAAGGGTAAAGTGTTCAAGGGTACACTAAAGAATTTAGAAAGAGAGCATTGATTCTAGGAATCTCTTTAGACTCACTTGAGACTCTGTTGAAGTACATTGGTGGTCTACACAGCTACATGAGGCACACTATCCTCATGTTTAATCCCACTAGTATAGATGAGGTATCTGTACAAGCTACTCATCTAGAAGCTAGAGGAAAGAATGGAAGTCCAGAAGTTGGGGGATCATCCCAACCCACTGCAAGCAAGAATAAGGAGAAAAGAAAGTAGAAATGGAAAGCAAGGAAGTCTAACACTGCACAGAGGGCTTCATGCACTCAATGTGAAAAGGATGGCCATGATGATGAGCATTGTTGGATTCTACATCCAGAGCTGAGACCTAAGAATTTCGACGGAAAGAAGAAGAAGACTGCTGCAGCTATTCAGAAATATTTGGGGTCAGACTCAGGAGATGAAACAACTATTGCAGCCACAAGTATAAGAAGTTGTCTACTATAGAGAATGCAGAAATCAAGAAGTAGGTGCAGGAGTTGCTCGAGAAGGGTTTCATCAGACCTAGCACATCGCCATGTGGGTCACCAATCGTTTTGGTGAGAAAGAAGGATGGCTTGTGGAGAATCTGCATTGATTACTGAGCACTGAATAAGATAACAATAAAAAATCGTTATCCCCTTCCTCGCATAGATGATCTTTTAGATCAATTGAAAGATGTTGTTTGTTTCTCCAAGCTAGACTTGCATAGTGGATACCATAAGGTCAGAGTTGCAGAACAAGATGCATGGGAGACTACTTTCAAAACAATGCAGGGACTGTATGAGTGGCTGGTTATGCCTTTTGGCTTAACTAATGCTCCTGCTAGTTTCATGAGATTAATGAATGATGTACTTAGACCATTTCTTGATGATTTTGTTATTGTGTATCTAGATGACAATCTAATATTTAGCAAAACGTGGGAAGGCCACTTAAATCATGTAAAGTAGACATTAGATGTTTTGAAAAGAGAAAATCTTTATGTTAAACTCTCAAAATGTGAATTTGGTAAAACATCTCTGAATTATTTGGGTTATATAGTAGGGGGTGGTGAATTGAAGATAGATCCCTCTAAGGTGTCAGTCATTATAAACTAGCCTAAACATAAATCTGCTACAGAATTTAGAAGCTTCTTAGGAGCAACACAATATTGGAGGAAGTTCATTTCTAACTTTTCCTTAATTGCAACTCCCTTACATGCTTTAACAGGATTGAACAAGGTGTTTCAGTGGGGAGGAAAACAACAGAAATCCTTCGAAACCTTGAAAGAAAAGATTAGAAAAACAGTTGTACTAGAACTGCCTGGTCTTCAAAGACCATTTGAGATCCAAATGGATGCCAGTGATTATGCCATGGGAGCAGTGTTGACACAGCACGGTAAACCCATATGTTATCATTCTTAGACATTTAATTCTGCAGTAGTTAACTATCCTACATATGATAAAGAATTCTATGCATTAGTATAGAGTGTGAAAAAGTGGAAACATTACCTAATGGGCAAGGAGACAGTAATACATACTGATCATCAACCACTCCAATATCTACACTCCCAAACTAAGTTGCAGTAATCAAGGAACTATAGATGGATGGGTTTTCTACAACAGTTTCATTTAGTCATCAGATATAAAAAGGGCATACATAATAAAGTTGCAGACATGTTATCTAGACCAATTATAAATGCGTATACTATACTTAAGCATACTTGTATAGTACATGAGATCTACATTGAACAATATGCTCAAGATATAGACTTTAATGATGCATATGCAACTTTAAGTGAAGGCAAATGAGTAGAAGAAATGGATTATCATGTAAAGGACCAACTCTTATATCATTGTGGGAAGTTATGCATTCCACAAACTGAAAAAGTAAAGATAATTCGAGAAGCACACACTTCTCTAATATCAAGTCACTTTGGGGTAAGTAAAAAAGTTGCACAGCTGCAAAGATTTTGTTATTGGCCAAAAATGAATGATACAGTTTCTAGATATGTAAGAGGGTGTACTATGTGTGCTAAAAGCAAGCCCAGCAATAGAAAACTAGGCTTGTACACTCCATTACCAGTTCCTTCTCACCCTTGGGAAAGTGTTTCCATGGATTTTGTTTGAGGATTGCCTAATTCTAGGAAAGGTCATCATTATCTGTATGTTATTGTGGATAGGTTCAGCAAAATGTGTATTTTGATACCTTGTAATACGCAGACTACAGCTGGACAAACTAAAAAACTGTTCTTTCAACATGTATGGGTTCATTTTGGATTACCCACTTCCATTGTATCTGATCAAGACACCTGGGGAAGTTTTGGTCAAGTTTGTGGGAACTGATGGATACCAAACTAAAGAAAAGCACAACTTTTTATCCACAACCTGATGGCCAGAAAAAAGTAGTTAATAGGAAAACGATCCAATTACTCAGAGGATATTGCATCAAGCATCCTAAGCTTTGGGATGAACATTTATGTTATGTGCAGCATGCTTACAATAGAGAAAAACATTATTCTACATAGAGATCTCGTTTTCAGACCTGTTTTGGTTTCACACCAAGGTCTCCTTAGGATTTTGTCTTTGGTAAAGACACCAAAGTTGAGGGACACAGGGATGTGGATAGGGAAACTAGGTTCATTGAACAAATCCAAGAGATCCACTAGGCAGTACAGGAACAACTGGAAAAGAAACAAGCAAATACAAGGCAGGGCATGACAAGCATTGGATGGAGCATAGTTTCCAAGTTATTGACCAAGTCTGGCTATACATCAGCAAGGACAGGATGCAAGGTTAAGGTAAAAAACTAAAGACTATCAAGTACGGACCTTTCAAGATACTTGAGAAGATTGGTGACAATGCTTTTTGCCTTGATCTACCAACTTACATGCACATCTACTCAGTTGTGAATGCAGATTGCTTGAGATTGTTTGAACCCTCACTGCTTGATGATCCCAAAGAGCGGATTCAATTGCCTTCTATTGACAACCTATTACCTAAATATCTTAATGAATTGTAGGAAGACACAGTTCTAGACAGGAAGGTGGGGACGATGCGTAGGGGAGATGTTGAGTACCTCAGAATTGGGCTCAAGGGTTCAAAACCGAGCAGTGCAAAGTGGATAGAGATTGGACAAGTGAGACAATTGTACCCTCACTTAGTCATTACTTGAAAACCAAGTTTTGGTGGCCTAAAATATTTTTCAGTGGGAAGGTTGTGATCCAAATTGGATTCACGAAAATTAGCAAAGTGCTATGACTGCATCAAATCAGGACAGACTTCAAAATTTATGAACAAAGAGCTATCAAGAAGACCTATAGACAGTGGCAATTTGTAGCTAGCAAGGAACGATGAGGACCTCGATCAAAGCATGCTAACTAAGGCCCATGGAGACCGTACAGGATGAAAACTGGCAATTAGAAAGCCTAGATTGGAAAATAGAGGTCATTTTTGATGCGCAATTAGCGCTTGGAAAAACCCCTTGAGAAGGAAAGGCCTTAAGAACTCAGTCACATGGGAAGCCGGGAAACAGTAAGGAAAAAGTGCTAAAGTGAAAGGTGGGTCCCGCGCTCCAAAAACTGGTGGAATATTAGAAGCATTTTGGGTAGCAAGTGAATTTGGCAAAGAACGAGTGATTCCATACATTGCAGGACGCGTGGCCGGTGGATGAAAGAGAAAACTGCCTCTCATCGCGGGCTAACGGTCGAGAAAGTCAACCACATGAAAAGAGTGAACATCGTAGGATCTGGGGGCTCCAGATCTGATGGCAGAGATTCCGCTTGATGGAGAAACCAGATTTGAAGGGAAAATAAGCTACAGCACATAAAAGTATGAAGCCTGATTTGACCGCTGAGTTGGCAGATGAATCATTTCACAACATAACCAAAATACCGAACCATTTGAGGAAGAGCTCATGCAGTTCATGAGAGGACAAGTGGCCACTTCCCTATGAGACGTTGGTGATGACGCAGAGGCAAGGAACTCCAAGTGAACAATAGTAGGCAATCCAAAGGGGTGGAAGAGGAATCAAATAGTCATGAGACAAATTGGCTTTAAGCCATGAACAGATGGAGAACATAATGATGAAGAGGAGGAACGAGAGAAGAAAAATAGTGAAAGAAAAAATGAAAGAAACAGTGAAGGAAGAGGAAGAAAAAAACAGAGAGCCAAGCTGACCTATAGCGTAAGGCAGCATCGAGCAGACAGAAGGCTTGAGTGGTTCAAGCGATCCCTATGACGATATCTGTCAGGAACTAAGTACCCAATTGGATTCATCCCATTAAATACCAAAGAGGTCGAGACTTGGTAAGGAAGAGTCTGTGTGCTCTAGTGGCCAGGGCAATCCAAGAACCACCCTACCAAGCATTATCTGTTTCAGGAGACTCAAATTGAGCTCCTCACTGTAAAAACTTTTCTTTAAAGAAACAATAAAAGAAGGCCACCACTGAAAGTTGGACCAGAGATGTAGCCCTGGAGAATAGGGTAAACTCCTTATTAATGTGTTGTGTTCTTGTATTTGCTTACTACGTTCTCTTACTATTTTCCATTTTCTAGTGTCTGTGTATTTTGCAATCTGATCGATCCATTGCCTTAGATAACATAGACACACACCAAGACATGAGTTTGTAATACCTTCATTCATTAATTATTTGACTGAGATCACTCATAAGTGATTTTGAGATCATTCATTGTTCAAATCTGTGACTTTGCTATTGATGAAGTTTTTATGTAAATGTTCTGATAATGGTTAAACTGTTATAACAAAACAAACTGCATTTTGACAAAAATCCATGCATGGACTTGGGCCCACATATGTATCGGGAGTGTTCTGATTGGTAGAAACACAAAGAAACCCGACCAATTACTGTTGCCTTTGGAATTTTAGTCGTTGGTCTCTAACCTTGGTTATTGTTCTAAAATAAGGAAATTGTTTGATAAATATGGCAAATCACGGAACTGAAAAGGATTTAGACTTTGGTTCATAAACTTATCATGTCCGCCTGAGCTATGCACAATCACCGCCCAATCACCCAATCAATGGATGGTCCAATCCTTCGGAATTCAATGAAACTTTAAACGAGTTGAAAAAAACCTTATCGCGTTCTTTTTTCAACAACCCTTTGACTCCCACATGGACCCGATAAGAAATAAAACTTTTTGTTAAAGATTTATCAGGTCTGATTTTAAAAATAAAACCTGATTACTTTTTGACACGATATCCTTCGGATCTCGTCCCTTTCGAAAGATGGCTGCGATTGATCTGGACTTCAACGGATTAAATTGCATTTCATACACCATCATGTCTAACTTCTGAAATAACCTTCTTTCTATTTACCCATGCGATTGTCGTCAGATCTGTTTCCTTGCAAGGGAACAACTCAGATATTCTTGCAGGTTTCTCACATTCAAAAGCTATCAATAAAATAAAATAAGTTATTTATTTCAAATTTCTGGATTTCCCCTTATTTGGCTACAACAAAATATTTTATTTTTTTAATTTTTGTAATAAAATTGAATTTAAAATTAAAAGGACAATGTGTTACACTAAAAAATGTCACCATGGCTATTTACAGTTAGTATGGCTCTATCAACAGTCATGCTATCCTCCTGGCCAAGTCTTATGCCTCTGCTCTCCATGTCAAACTCCAAAAAGAGAGAAAGTCTTAGTAAATGTGTTTATCTCTGGGTACGCAGATTCTCTCGACCTTACCTGCGTATACGCACCTAATGTTCACAAAAACTGCGTACTTGTACGCTTTGTATGTAAAGGGGCAGGTGCGTACCCCTGTAAAGGTCAAAAGGCGCAAGTTTCACTCCAAAAAACTTACTTGTGGTCATTTCTAGAGGCTTCTAGAAGTATGTTTGACGTGTATGAAGCGCCTCCAGATGGTTCATGTATCCCTACCAAAGAGGAACTTATCCCATCAATAAGGGAGCTATCCCATCCAAAGAGGGACTTATCCCATTGATGGTGGACCTGAATAACTTCCTCTAGAGCACTATAAATACAGGCATTGGGCCAGAAGGAGGGGAGGTTGAAAGCTAAACATTTCTAAGGGTAGATGCTGCTGGAATTAGGACTCCCATTTAGAAGCTTGTGAGGAGAGATTACCATCTTTGCTTGTTCTATTTGGAAGTGGGTGAGCTTTGTCAAAGTAAAGGAGAACTCTTGATGGACCCTGGGAGGGACTTGCACAACAGCAAGGCTCAGGTTGTAATTGTTCCTTTTGTTTCCTATTAATGCAAATGAGTCCATTCTTCTCAATAACTTGTTATTTATGAGTTGTTTCATGTACTCCTTGGTCTATATGTTAAATATGTTTTATTTTATGAGATTATCAAGTGCTATTTAATCGTTTGATTGTTAGTGAATGCAGGTTTCGAAGTGAAGGAGGAGCTCATCTAGATCAGCGAGGCTGGACTGCTACAACAGCGTTGGACTACAGGTAGGATCTAAACACTTGATTTCTCGTATAGTAAATGCATGTTTAGAGAAGGATTGCTCTTGTTTGTCTTGTTTGTCACTAGAGAGTCTTGGGCTCCTAGGGAGGTTGGTTGTGTCCGCACTATCGACTCTTTCCGCCTGACACAATGGATGCTACAACAGGTTGATTCCAAGGTTGGGGAGTATGATTATGTTATTAGAAACAATGTTTGGGAAGTGGTCGCAACACAAACATATAAGTTAGTGGTGAGTTCAAGATTGATTTACAAGGTAAAGCAGGTAGCATATGGGAGTGTGGAGAAACACAAGGCCAAATTTGAGGCTAAAGGACTCTCAGATGGAGGGAATTGATTAGGATGAGACCTTTGCTCCAATAGAAAGGTATTCTTCAATCAGATCTATTATAGCACTGTCAACAGAGATGGTATGGAAGATACATCAAATGGATGTGAAGACAACATTCCTCAATGATATGAATGAGGAAGAGGTGTATATTAAGTAGCCGAAAGAATTTGAGACCTTGAATAGAGAGTTGCATGTGTGCAGACTCAAGCAAGTGTTGTATGGACTAAAATAAGCACCCTGTGCTTGGTACACTAGGATTGAAACCTATTTCATTTGGTTGAGCTTCACCAAAAGTGAAGTAGATGCAAACCTTTACCATATTATGGTTGAAGGTAAATTGTTGATTATATTATTATACGTCGATGATTTTTTTCTAATAGGTTATGAGAAGCTGATAAAATTTTGCAAAGAGGATCTTGCAAGAGAATTTGATATAAAGGACCTGGGGATCATTTTTTACTTTCTTGGTATGGAAGTATGGCAATGATATGGGGAAGTGTTTGTCTCTCAGGGCAAGTATGCCAACAAGATATTGAAGAAGTCTCACATGGAGAGAAACAAACCCATGGAGACTCCTCTAGAAGGTAATCAGAGGAAGGAAGAGACTACTTTAGGTGAAGTATTGGAGGCTACTATTTATAGATAGCTTTTGGTTTCACTCACGTATTTGGTGAACATGTGAGTCGAAATGTGTTTTGCAGTCAACTAGCTTACTCGAGCCATGGTTACGTCAACCAAACTCTATTGGAAGGCAACTGAAAATGTCTTGAGATACCTCGGAGGCACCACTTCATTTGGTATTTGGTACAGATAGACATAGGCAGTGCATCTTCAAGGCCTTATAGATGTAGATTGGGCAGTGATTCCATCTAAAAAGAAGAGAATGTTCGGTTGAATATTTAGTATTAGGTTAGCAACAATTTCTTGGTACTGGAGGAAACAAGGATTAGTTGCACTCAGTTTAGTAGAAGTAGAGTAAATGGATGCTAATCAAGAATCATGTGAGCCTATATCGATGAGGAAGATCCTTGTTGGATTATTTGGTCAGCATATGGATCCTACAGTGATTTACTGTGACAATCATAGTTGTATCAAACTCTTTGAGAATCTAGTTTTTCTTGATTGGTCGAAGCATGTCAACATCTGGGATCACCATCTACAATATTATTTGCATACGAGAATCATGTTGTTGGAGTAAATTCCTAGAGGGGAGTAGGATGCAGATATTTTGACAAAGGCATTGTCAAGATGAACATTCGAGTTTTGTAGAGGCGAGATTAAGATCTTAGATAATCCCTTTCTTATTGAGAGGCAGTGTTGAAAATGCAACAAGAAAATCCTAATTTAATTTGTTCTTGAATTAAATTAGGAATGAAATTGTAATTCCATATCTCATGAAATCTTGTAATAGTTAACTAAGTTAAATTCACTTAGTTAGCTCAATTAATTCAAAGTTGAGGGTCTAACTAGAGTGATGTAGATGTCTCCTATAATTAGGAGCACTAGATGAGTTTATTTTCAGTTGTAATTATTTAATTCAATCCAACTGAGTTGAATTCAGTTAAATTAGTTCCAAATGATGGGGAAATTTGTGGGAGATCCAATAGTGAGGTGTAACCTACAGTAGTGGGGTGTGACTTACTGTAGTGGGGTGTAACTTACTTTAGTGTGCTGTGACTTACGTTAGTACGGAGTAACTTAGTATAGTGGGGTGTGACTCAGTGTAGAGGGGTGTAACTTAGAGTAGTGGGGTGTAACATGCTATAGTGGGGTGTAACCTATGGTAGTGGGATGTAACTTATAGTAGTGGGGTGTAACACATAGTAGTGGGGTGGAATGTGCAATGATGAGTAAACTGAATATTTGCTCATAATTAAATCATGCATGTGAGATTAGAGAAAGACCCACTTAAGATTAGAGTTTAGGGACACTGTACTATCACTTGTATAATCATCTTAATTGTACAGGTGGTGCATGTAATCAGAGGAAGGCATATGATGATTTGACAATTCTTAATTGTGGAATTTCTAAATTAAATATGGGGAGCTTCCCAAGGGAACAACATGTTGGAAATAATACTGAGAGGGGGGGTGAATCAGTATTATCAAATTCTTTTCAATATATCTTCCTTATTTATACTTTGAATAATTCTTCAAATATTGATCATTACTTTGTATGTCAGTATCATAAAATAATGAGCAGGAACAAGAAAAGCAAATTGTCACACAAAAGAACACCAGATATAAGGTGGACACTCAATGTGGGTGAAAACCACCTGTTGCAATATGTCTCTATCTTCTTTTAATAAGAAACTCCTTTTACAATGATTTTGTACTGGTGCAGTCCTTTACCAGTACGCAGGCTACAACCTGCAGAGAGCTACAACTCTCTCTCTCGTTTTCCAGTCTCTCCTGGAAGGGAGCTACAACCCCCTACTTCTTTTCTTTCAAGGACCACTTTTGATTAATTTTCAGACTGGATCCAAGAACATCAAAAACCCATCAACTACACTTGCATCATCAATCTCTGATTTCACCAAAGCCAACCCGCATACAGATCTGCAAATATTTCCTTATAACTTTGCAGTTGTTCCATACATCAGACATACCCAGATCATAACATGTGTACAATAAAACATGCATCAATAATTCAGACCCAGATTATTAGATTTATAGATCAAGCGTGTGCCACATATCACAGATCAAAATCATATAGAGATACCACTTCCAGCCTTAAGATTTTGACCCATCAATAGAACTTATCCTTCTCCTTATGCTCAGGTTCCTTCTTCATTCAGATCCAGATCTGCACCATAACCCAATCACCATATTCCAGATCTAGCACTTTATCAGATATTCAATAATTCAGAAGATGCTTTGCCAAATGATCTCCTTCCTCTTTTATAGCCTTAGTCCTTTCTCAATACCACGGTCCAAAACCATAGGATCAAAAAATTGTTGGACTAATACCATGAACCAACCATGAAAGTGCGTGAGATCAACACTTTTGGATGCAATACCACGGACCAAAACCATAGGATCAAAAACTGTCGGACTAATACCATGAACCAACCATGAAAGTGCGTGAGATCAACACTTTTGGATGCAATACCACGTACCAAAACCATAGGATCAAAGACTGTCGGACTAATACCATGAACCAACCATGAAAGTGTGTGAACTTTTCTCTTGCATGAAAGTGCGTGAACTTTTCTCTACATGGAATAAACTTTTCTCTGCATAAAAGTGCGTGAACTTTTCTCTACATGGACTAAACTTTTCTCTGCATAAAAGTGCGTGAACTTTTCTATACATGAAGGAAACTTTGTTGCACTATAATTTATCAAATAAATTTGCTGCACTATAATTTATCATTTGTGTGATTTGCCATCAAGGACAACACTTGTCTCATAATGCCAACAATCTCCCCCTTTGGACTTGTCATACTGAGAATTGTCATCTGATATCTCTTCCGTAGATTCATCTAGATATATATAAGTGAGTTGATCTTCTATGAGTTGTTTGCCATCAAGTACAACACATGCATCATAATGCCAACAATCTCCCCCTTTGGACTTGATGGCAGCAATACCAAATCACTCTCTCCCTTTGACATCAAGGGCAAAGGGCGAACCAAGATATTCTCTTTCCTAGAAAGGCATTCCGCTGTTCATAGTCCCCCTGAGTACCTGTTGAAATCTCTGAATGAGCTCCCCATTTGTATATGCCAAGGTGTACCAATCTGTTCATGCTACATGCTGAAAGCTCTGCTCTTTCTGAAATGTGTTGTTCATGCTCCCCCTGACTGTAGGAAAGATCTGCAAAAGATGTTCTTCAAGGAGGACCAAGACTTATACATCATGAAAGAGATAGAGACGTATTGGAGCAATATTTAGACCAGCATCCATGATCTCCTTTTGTACTTCCTCCATAATGCAAACAATGCATGATATGCTCCCCCTGAACCTGTGCCATTCGATCTTCGACCAATGTACGCATATACTTCAGATGAACCTTGCGTACAACCAACAATCAGAAGAGATTCAACAACAAGATGATACATCAACAAACCCCAGCTTTTGCCTAAGGTTTTCAAAGGTCTCCCTAGGCAATGGTTTGGTGAGTATATCAGCAACCTATTCCTTAGAAGGAACATACTCCAACTTGACCTTTTGTTCAAGCACTTGTTCCCAGAGAAAGTGATACTTGATTGGTATGTGCTTGGTTTTTGAGTGCATGACTGGGTTCTTTGAAATGCTGATTGCACTTGTATTATCACATAACATGGAGATAGGTGGTATACAAGTGATTTGAAAATCCTGCAGGGTCTGCATCATCCAAAGGAGTTGAGTGCAACAAGATGCAGTAGCAACATATTCTTCTTCAGCTGTAGACAAGGCAATCGAACTTTCTTTCTTGCTGAACCAAGATACTAATCTATAACCCATAAAGAATGCACCACCACTTGTGCTCTTCCTGTCATCCATGCTTCCGGCCCAATCTACATCAGTATAAGCATGAAGTGTGAGATCTATATCTCTAGGATACCATAAGCCATAATTTTGAGTCCCTTGAAGATATTTGAAGATTCTCTTTACTGCCTGAAGATGAGTTTCCTTTGGATTTGCCTGAAATCTTCCAACTATTCCCACTACATGCATGATGTCTCGTCGAGTACCTGTCAAATAAAGTAGACTTCCAATCATAGATCTGTAGGTTGGTTGATGTACTGCAGTTGATTCATCATTTGCACTGAGGCTATATCCTGTGACAATGGGTGTACATACTGGTTTTGCATCTTCCATGCCATATTTCTTCAAAATCTGCTTGAGATACTTGGTTTGAGACAAGAAGATCCCTCCTTCCTTCTGTTGGATTTGCAGGCCAAGAAAATATGTCAATTCTCCAAGCAAGGACATTTCGAATTCTTTCTGCATCACCAAGGCAAAGCTTTGACTCATAGATTCTTCATTGCTGCCAAAGATAATGTCATCTACATACACAACAAGTATTAGCAATTTGTCATTTTCAATTTTTATATAAAGATTGCTATCTGCTGATGCTTTTGAAAAACCTTGTTGATGAAGATATTTTTCCAAACGATAGTACCAAACCCTTGGAGCTTGTTTAAGACCATAGAGATCCTTTTTCAGTCTGCATACAAGATTTGGATCATTTCCAAGAATGAACCCATCTGGCTGCTCAATGTATACTTCTTCTTCTAAGTCTCCATTCAGAAAGGTTGATTTCACATCCATTTGAAATACTTTGAACTTTTGAAAGCTTGAGAGAGCAAGGAACATTCAGATGGCCTCAAGTCTTGCAACAGGAGCAAAAGTTTCCTCAAAATCTATTCCTTCTTGCTGCGCATACCCTTTACAAACAATTCTTGCCTTGTTTCTAATTACCTCCCCATTTTCATTCAACTTATTTTGAAGACCCATTTTGTCCCTATAACATTCTTATCCTTTGGTCTAGGAACCAACTCCCAAGTGTTGTTCTTTTCGATCTGCTCAAGTTCTTCATCCATTGCTTTGACCCAACATTCATCTTTGCATGCCTCTTTTACATTTTGTGGTTCAGTGGAGGAGAGTAATGCCAAATAGCTTGAAGCTTTTGCAATTGTTCTTCTTGTTTGTACACCTGCTTCTTTCTGCCCCAAAATCTGAGATTCTGGATGATTCTTCTGAACGTACCGAGATGGAGTCTTCTCTTCTATTCTTATCTATTCCTCTGGTGCTCCTTGAGGTTCTTCTTCTTCATCATTCTGTCTTTGAGGGTAGTCTTCATCTTCTTCGATATTTTCATGATTTACTTGCCTAGGAATGTATCCCTTTTCATCAACCACTACATCAATGCTGTCAACAATTCTTCCAAGTCTTTTATTGTAGCACTTATATGCTTTGCTGTGTGGAGAATAACCAAGAAGAATGCCTTCATCTGCTCTAGGTTCAAGTTTGCCAAGTTGCTCATCAGTATTCTTAATATAGCATTTGCTCCCAAAGATTTTGAAGTGCTTTACCGAAGGAGTCTCACCATACCAGAGCTCATGAGGAGTTTGAGTGCTGTTCACTCGGACATTTTTTTTGTTGAGAATAACAACCGCAGCATATGTGGCTTCACCCCAGAAAGTTGCGGGAGTTCCAGACTCATCCAGCATAGCACGAGCCATTTGTTGGACTGTTCTGTTCATCCTTTCCACCACTCCATTTTGCTGAGGAGTTCTAGCTGTAGAGAATTCTCTTCTTATCCCATGTTCTTCACAGAAATCGAAAAATTCATTTGAGGTAAACTCCCCACCTCTATCAGACCTGAGGCACTTAATTTTGTAACCTGATTCATTTTCAACCAAGGCTTTGAAGGATTTGAATTTCTCGAACGCTTCGTCTTTGTGCTTCATAAGTCCTAACCAAACAAACCTGGAGAAATCGTCAATGAATAATATCAAGTATTCTTCTCCTCGAGGTGTCCTTTTCCTAAATGGACCACATACATATGTATGGACTGGCTCAAGAGGCATGCTAGCTGATCCTTCCTTCTTTGGAAAGTTAGTTCTGGTTTGCTTTCCAAACTGACATGATTTTCATATGGTGTTGTCTGGAATTTTGATATCTGGAAGACCATGAACTGCCTGATATTTGCATTCTTTCCTTATTTGTGAAAAGCTTAGATGCCCCAACCTCCGGTGCCATAACTAGTGTTCATCATCCTTGCTCAAATAGCGTTGTTGTTGTCCTTCTTCAAATATGTATAGATTATTTGGAGTTCTTCTACCTTTGATCACTGTTTCACCTGTATCAAGATCACGAACATGATATCCGTTTGATCTAAATATCACCTCAGTTCCTTGATCACACATCTGGCTGACACTTAGAAGATTATGCTTCAATCCATCAACATACAAAACATTTCTAGCTTTGACCTTTTCTTTTAATTGAGCAGTGCCTTTTCCTTTTATAGCTGCAGGAGTATCATTTCCAAAAGAAACTTTCTTTCCCTTTTCTAAAGCAGAATATGATTCAATTTTTTCTTTATCACCTGTCATATGTTTCGAACATCCACTGTCAATGTACCATAGATTTTCTTGTCCTTCTGCATAAAATGCTATCCCACATCTTTCTGTTTGTGGTTCCTTTATTCTCCATGTTCTGGTGCTTGAGGCTTGTTCCTTTGTCTGCTGAAACCTGCTCCTGCATTCAGAATCTTCATGACCAAAGTTATTGCAAATGGAACATTCAACTTCATTTTCAAGAGCCGAAAAGTTGTTATAGGTGCTTTTTGTAATCCTGATCATACTTCTTTGTTTTCGAGCTTCTCTAGTCATGATTGTTTTATATGCAACACATTGAGCTGGTTTGTGACTGAAATTATGGCAAGAGAAACATTGCCCATTGAAGAAACTTCTGCGATTATCAAATCTACTGACCAAATGATTGTAATTTCTATTGTCATCCATTCTTGAAGCAAATTGAGAAGATTTTACCTGTGGCTGGTTGTAGCTTTTGTTCATCCTTAAGATAGATTGCCCCTGGTTTACCTGATAGTCTTTATTCGTTCTTGATGTAATTTGTCCCTGCTTTACCTAGTGATCTCCATTGTGCTTTTTCTCATTCCTTCTTGCTGCATCAAGATAACTCTTTGAGGTGGATGCTTGAGATGTTTCTCCATTATACCCCAGACCTGTCTTGTTTAGCGGAGAACGTTGTACATTGATGATCTCATCCAGAGTTTCAGATCCTTTGACAAACTTAAGATTAATAGCCTTTGTTTTCTTAATTTCTTTTCTAAGGTCAACAATTTCACCTTCTAACTTTTCAAGATATTTTTCTTTTTCATCAATTTGAAATTGTAGAGTATCAATGATCATATTCTTTTCTTCTATACATGTCTTAAGTCTAGAAATCTCTTCATAAAAACTATCCACATCTATAGCATCCATGTAATCATCATCTTCAGATGCCATTAAAAGTTTATAGTCATTACCTCGTTCATCTTCATCACTATTTGATAGACCATCACTGTCTTCATGAGTGTAGTAGCTTTTCTTATTTGCATTCTGTTTCTTGTTCCATCTAGTAGGTTCCTTTCCTTTGTCAATCTTATCCTTATGAGGACATTTGGCAGCATAATGACCTACTCTTCCACAAGCAAAACATTTAAAAGGTAGCTTACCTCTGAACCTTCCAGTACCCCGTTGAAGATTTCT
Source organism: Pinus tabuliformis (assembly GCA_031772625.1). NCBI lineage: Eukaryota > Viridiplantae > Streptophyta > Pinopsida > Pinales > Pinaceae > Pinus > Pinus tabuliformis. Next base: position 1,806,292,313 of record CM062817.1, on the reverse strand, counting down.
GACAAAATTTGATTCTTCTTCTTCTTCTGGCACGTGACTTGATTCATAGTAATCTCCTTTGCCTGAAGCCTTAAAAGCAGCTTCTCTCCTATCTGATGGACCTCCTTTTCTCATTTCATAAGCAGTTAGAATTCCGTGTAGCTGAGACATAGTAAGAGTTCATAGATTTTCCTTTTCTTCTATTGCAGATACTTTAGATTCAAACTTGGGGGACAATGATCTTAGGACTTTTTCAACCACAACAACCTCTTTTATTTCTTTACCCAAGTTTTTCATACAATTAACAATCTCATCTACCCGAAGGAAATAGTTAGCCACACTTTCATCATTATACATTCTGAGATTCTCACACTGAATCCTGACGGTTTGAAGTTTTGCACGTTTTACGTGTTCATCTCCTTCGTAGCTCAAAACAATCTTGTCCCATACTTATTTTGCGGATTTATATTGCATAACCTTCACGAATTCAGATTGAGATAGACATCCTATAAGAGTATTAACTGCCTTTGCATTTGTTTCATATTTCTTCTTCTCAGCTGAATCTGTAGGAGTAGCTGATGGAAAAGTATACCCTGTTTCTATAATGTCCCATACTTCTGTACCCAAAGATTGAAGATAGGCAGTAACTCTTACCTTCCAATATACGAAGTTTGTCCCATCAAAAATCGGTGGCCTGATTGATGCTTCCCTCTTGTAGTTGCTCATGATGTTAGATCTTCCTTCAAGCGATCAAGCTTCTTCAGAAGGACCTGCTCTGATACCAATTGTTGGAAATAATAGTAAGAGGGGGGGGGGGGTGAATCAGTATTATCAAATTCTTTTCAATATATCTTCCTTATTTATACTTTGAATAATTCTTCAAATATTGATCATTACTTTGTATGTCAGTATCATAAAATAATGAGCAGGAACAAGAAAAGCAAATTGTCACACAAAAGAACACCAGATATAAGGTGGAAACCTAATTTGGGTGAAAACCACCTGCTGCAATATGTCTCTATCTTCTTTTAATAAGAAACTCCTTTTACAATGATTTTGTATTGGTGCAGTCCTTTACCAGTACGCAGGCTACAACCTGCAGAGAGCTACAACTCTCTCTCTCATTTTCCAGTCTCTCCTGGAAGGGAGCTACAACCCCATACTTCTTTTCTTTCAAGGACCACTTTTCATTAATTTTCAGACTGGATCCAAGAACATCAAAAACCCATCAACTACACTTGCATCATCAATCTCTGATTTCACCAAAGCCAACCCGCATACAGATCTGCAAATATTTCCTTATAACTTTGCAGTTGTTCCATACATCAGACATACCCAGATCATAACATGTGTACAATAAAACATGCATCAATAATTCAGACCCAGATTATTAGATTTATAGATCAAGCGTGTGCCACATATCACAGATCAAAATCATATAGAGATACCACTATTCCAGCCTTAAGATTTTGACCCATCAATAGAACTTATCCTTCTCCTTACGCTCAGGTTCCTTCTTCATTCAGATCCAGATCTGCACCATAACCCAATCACCATATTCCAGATCTAGCACTTTATCAGATATTCAATAATTCAGAAGATGCTTTGCCAAATGATCTCCTTCCTCTTTTATAGCCTTAGTCCTTTCTCAATACCACGGTCCAAAACCATAGGATCAAAAAACTGTTGGACTAATACCATGAACCAACCATGAAAGTGCATGAGATCAACACTTTTGGATGCAATACGACGGACCAAAACCATAGGATCAAAAACTGTCGGACTAATACCATGAACCAACCATGAAAGTGTGTGAGATCAACACTTTTAGATGCAATATCACGGACCAAAACCATAGGATCAAAAACTGTCGGACTAATACCATGAACCAACCATGAAAGTGTGTGAACTTTTCTCTTGCATGAAAGTGCGTGAACTTTTCTCTACATGAAATAAACTTTTCTCTGCATAAAAGTGCGTGAACATTTCTCTACATGGAATAATCTTTTCTCTGCATAAAAGTGCGTGAACTTTTCTCTACATGAAGGAAAGTTTGTTGCACTATAATTTATCAAATAAATTTGCTGCACTATAATTTATCATTTGTGTGATTTGCCATCAAGGACAACACTTGTCTCATAATGCCAACAATCTCCCCCTTTGGACTTGTCATATTGAGAATTGTCATCTGATATCTCTTCCGTAGCTTCATCTAGATATATATAAGTGAGTTGATCTTCTATGAGTTGTTTTCCATCAAGTACAACACATGCATCATAATGCCGACACAACACACGGAAATTGGAGTTTGGCAGGCAACAAAATTGGCTAAGTATTGGCTTGAGATTTTCTAGGAAGTAGTGAGATAGATAGAGATAACATAGATGTTGCTCGAGCTTGAGAAAATCATTGTAATCTTTTCATATTTTCTGATTAATCCAATACACATAAAGCAAGCATCGTGAGTCGTGACTTTCCCCAAAAAATCATTGTGTTATGTTTGCTTGAATTCTTTCTCTTATATGCTTCTTGATTTGATCTATCATTTATTGTTTCCCCTCATGAGTAGAGTATATTAAAGTCAATTTTTTTAGCATATTACAATATGCCTTTTGAATCTACAAGAAATTTCTAGAAATGGTACCGTATATAAGAGAAATTGTGAATGACACACTATATAAGAAAGTGAAAATGCTATCAACATTTATAACAATTGCAATTGCAAAATTGCACTTAGAATAATGCATATATATATATATATATATATATATATATATATATATATATATATATATATATATATATATATATATATATATATATATATATATATATATATATATATAGATATATATATATATATATATATATATATATATATATATATATATATATATATATATATATATATATATATATATATAAGTTATATATTGTTATTATTTCTTTTTAACTTAGGTGAGGATTTCATCTATAGAATTTATACAGGGAACTTATCTTCATGAAGTCTTTTTTTGTTCCACTTAAACGATAATTTTAAGGATGAATGTGATCTTAATGTTTAGAATTCTTAGTGAAATATTACTTGTCCCTAATATGCAAATTGTGAAATATTTGGTGATATTTTTGTCAAAATATTTATATATCTAATGATTTTATATTAGTCTATATTAAATTTGGGTGATATTCAAGGTAAAATAATTTTTAATTATAAAATTTGAGTGAATAATTTTGAAAAAAGTGGAAATTTGTGAATCTTCATTTGGAAGAAGCATAGAAAATTAGCCTACCTCGTATTAGCCTCTAAAAGTTTCGTTGAAAAAGCTTTAGGAAAAACTGCTTTCATCTTGGTGAAAAAATGGGAATACCTAGACTTTGTGTTGGCCCTTGAAAGAGGAATGGATTCCTTTGGTGACACTTGTTGTTGTTAATCCTCATTTTAATAATTTTCACTTTCGAGACAATTCTAGATTTTATTATATTTTTGGACCTTTTTTCTTTGAGAGAATTAGCAAGAACATGGAGGAATGTAGCTTGTAGATGGAGATGGCATATGACGATGAAATGTTGTGCTCTCATAACTTAAGGCTTGAGCAATTTGATCAGTTCTAGATTTGAGAAGACCTATGTCTAGAGAACACTTACTAAGCTTTTTCTCAATAAAAATGCAAGCATTTGGAATTCTCCCACCAAAGCTTTCTTAAGATATAATTTGATGGCCCAAGGGGCTTTGGATTTACGGTGAATGGGTGCACTCTTAAGACACTCCTTGCTATAGGTCACCAGTTCAAATCCCTCGTGGGTGCTTAGGTAGTATTATATATATATAAAAAAGATATAATTTGATGTAAGTTCTCAAAGAGTTCCCAATATCCTCAAACACACATAAATGCCATTAATGTAGTGTCAAATTGTGATGACGAATTCACTCTGCCATTTTAGTAATTTACAAAGGTGAGAATAAAAAATTGGAGGCTATGAAGTTATAAAAGCCATTTTCTTTTCCAAAACTAAGGACACTCTTGAAAAAATCTTTCATAATAAACATGATCAAAGATTTGAACAAGAAAAAGAATATTTAGAAGAGATATCTCATAATTCATTATCTCACATGAACAAATCCATTGATATAAGGTGAACATAGGAGCTCAAAACCCATTAAATTAATAAATGACCCTATAATTTTCATATAAGAAATATAGATTAGTAATCTCAATTAAAAAATATTAAAAAATAAAAAATATTTATATAATAATGTTATTGGCCATTGGGTAATCCAATTATTTTGATGTATTTTTCCAGATGTTTTTAAATGCCTCTTCAGGATCCATCAAGTTTAGTGATGCATCCATTTATTAACACCTATGAGTTTTGGTGTAACTACAATCAAGGTTCCAACTAGTGGTATTAGAGTCAAAGGTCTTGATTTTGAAGTACTCCATGGCTAGCAGTGCGGGAGATTGTTAGACATTTGATAATCCAATGCTCTTGACATGTCTCTTGATGTGTTTCCTCATATGTGCTCAACCCCCTCTCAAGTATTCATTAACTTTGGAGATGATTTGGTTTAGTAACACCTAAAGGTTTTTGTATAAGGACAATCTTGACTCCAACAAATATTTTTTATTCCCCTAAAAAAAACATGTAAAATATCTTATAGATATAAATAAAATATTATATTCTTGTTAAAATTTAAATAATGTATTATTCTTTAAAAAAATATAACTTTCTTAAACTTTAAGTAAAACCCATATAAAGTAATTTATTCCTCATGACAAAGTTGAAATAATTTTAATTTTATTTATTGAAAAAAAGCATATTTTAAGTATGTAAATGGTAAAATATATAAGAGGAAGTCTAAATGGAATAATAGATAAGATAAAGTGAAAATGTGATCAACATTAATAAAACGTACAATTTCAAAATTGCATTTACAAATTAAAAAAAAATCTATATAACTAAATCATTTCTTATTTTATAAATAATCATTAATTCTTCTTAATTTTCTTCTTTCTTTAATTTTTTAACTTCTCTCTACCTCCTTTAAAAAGGATATACTAAATCTAATTATAAATTAGGATGTGGTATATCATGATTCATCAAGGTAACTAATTCTACATAAAGAGGCTTTAGGAACAAACACTTCCTTCTAAAAGAGATACTAAATCTAATTATAAATTAGGATGTGGTATATCATGATTCATAGAGGGAACTAATTTTACATAAAGAGGCTTTATGAACAACTACTTCCTTCTAGGAGAAAAAATGGGAATCTTTGGCTTTCGTATTGGACCTTGAAGGAGAAATGGATTCATCTAATTACACTTATCATTGTTAACCTTAAATTTAATCTTTTTCACTTTCTAAATAATTCTAGGTTCTTTATTTTTGTTTTTGTCCTCTTTTTCCTTAGAAAAATTAGTGAGAACATAGAATCATTTAGTTTGTAAATGAAAATATATAGCATTAAAATATTGTGCTCTCATAATATAAAACTTAGGCACCTTGAAAAATTCTCCATGTGAGAATTATATTTGGAAAACCTTCACTAAACTTTGTCTCAATAGAAATACAAACATACAAGCATATGTAAACAATCCTATCAAAGTGCTCTCAAAATATGATTGCCAATATCCTCAAACATACATAAATGCAATGACAAATTAAAATGAATAACATTTTAATAATTAACCAAAACAAAGACCAAAATTTGAAAGCTATAAAATTATAAAATCCCTTTATTAAACCAAAGCTAAGGACACTCTTCAAAAAGTCTGATATAATCAACATTATCAAAGAAGTGAACAAATCTCACAATTCTTGGTCTGAAAATGAACAAATCCATTGACATAAAGTGAACTTAGAAGGCTAACATCCATTGAATCAACAAATAATCCCGTCCTTTTGATATAAGAATTGTAGATGAATAATCTTCAATACTGCAATTTTCACCATTGCCACCTTTTCATTTTGTTCCATAAAATATATTATAGAGATAAGAAATACTTGCAACTTTGAATGCAAAATATAATTGGTTTTGACATCTCTGAAAAAAAAAAAAAAAACAAAATAATTAAATGCTTACAATGATAATATAAGAATTGAATCTTTCTCATTAATATGATAATCACACTAACTGCTATTTATAAAAATAATAATAATAGTTTGGAATTTTATTAAGCTTGTAGGTTTTGGTGTCCTGGAAAATCCTAACATAATATAAAAGCATTGACTTCAATTAAATTTCATAAATAAAATAAATAGACAACAGCCACCCTAAACCTAAGAAATATATGAGAACTATGAAACATGCAAAATAGAATTGGTTTGACATCTCCTGAAAAAAACAAAATATTTGAATGCTTACAATGATAATATAAGAATTGATTTTTTCATAAATATGATAATCATATCATTATTAAAAATATTTTAATATATTTTTGTTGGAATTTTATATTCATTTTATTGCCCTAAATCTACCTAATATAGACCTAAGAAATATATGAGAACCGCAAAACATGCAAAATAGAATTTTGTTTGAGATCTCTGGAGAAAAAACAAAATATTTGAATGCTTACAATGATAATATAAGAATTGACTTTTTTCATTAATATAATAATCATATCATTATTAAAAAGAAATTAATATATTTTTGTTGGATTTTTATATTTATTTTTGGGAATTTATTGTAATGGCTATTCATAAAAGTAATAATAATGTTTTGGAAGTTTATTAAATTGGTTGGTTTTAGTGTATTGGAAATCCTAACATAGTATCCCAGCATTGGTCCAACTTAGATTTCAGGAATAAAACCACTAAACTCACAACTACCCTAAATCCACCCTGAAAGAACTCATAAAAATAAAAATAATAATAATGATTTTGAAATTTATTGGGACTCTGATATAATAGAAAACCTAACAATCTCTAACTTGTTTACCCTAAAAAAAAACACAAATAATATTCCAAATGCTATTTTAAATCTATCGCACTGAATGTTAGAATTAGACCATTTGCAAACCTAACAATCTTCAACTTGTTTACCCTCACAAAAAATACTTGAATATGTTATGAAACCAGCTCAAGAAAAGATAGAAAAGATAGATCAACGCCTTAGAATTCAGCCTCTTCGAGGGGGCAACCTCCTTTACATTACATAATGAACAATTCTTGGATGATACAAATGACAAAACCTCCTTTCTATATACAGGAGTCTAAGGAGTCACAATATAATCCAGCCGACCTAACAATAATAATATAAAGCCACAAAAATAACAATAGAGGGATTCTATGGGGCACAGAAATAACAATATGGGGGTAATAGGGGCACAAAAATATGAATAAGGGGTATAACTACAATAGTAATGGGGTAATCACTAGTATTATAGGGACCCAACATGCCCCTCTCCTTCAAAAAAGTGTTGTCCTCAACGCTTGAGTAGTTCTAGATACTTCTGCATAAAATTCTCATCCTCCCATGTGGAATCTTCAGCGGATAAGTTCTTCCACTTGATAAGATACTCTGAAATTGATCGATTTCGTAGCTGTCGAGTTCTTGTTTCTATGACTGCTTCCGGTTCCAATATATTTTTTCCTTCCTCGTCAAGTTCTGGCAATATTGTTTGAATTGGGAGCTTGTCACCTATAACCTTCTTTAAACATGAAACATGGAAAACTGGGTGCAATCGAGAAGCTGCAGGAAGCTCCAATTTGTATGCCATAGTACCAATCTTTTCCAACACCTTGTATGGACCATAATACTTTGGTGATAATTTATTATCCTTCTTAGCTTGCTTTAGGGACATTTGCTTATATTGTTGTAGCTGTAGGAATACCCAATCACCTACATCAAAACTTCTTTCACTGCGATGTTGATCTGCCTGTTGTTTCGTTCTATTTTGTGCCAACATGAGGTTATCCTTTAAGAGTTGGAGGACTTGTTGTTGATGTTCGATGTGATGTTCCACTGCCTGAACCCTAGAATTTTTTCTTAAATATGATGTGATGGATGGTGGTTGATATGCATAAAGTGCCATAAATGGGGTCATTTTTGTTGCTGTATGGAAGGAAGTGTTATACCACCATTCAGCCAGAGGCAACCATTTGACCCATTGTGTCTATTTATCAGATACAAAGCAACGAAGATATCCTTCCAAACATTTGTTTACTATCTCAGTTTGCCCATCAGATTGAGGATGATAAGATGAGCTATGAGCTAACTGAGTACCAAGACAAGAAAATAATTCTGTCCAAAAATTTCCAGTGAAAATGGGATCTCTGTCACTTACAATAATCTTTGGGTTTCCATGTAGCTTTTGAATTGTTTCCATAAATGCAGTAGAAACTGTACTGGCTTTAAATGGATGTGATAATGCACAAAAGTGTGCATACTTGGTAAGTCTGTCAACTACCACCATGATGACACTCTTTCCCTCAGACTTGGGTAAACCTGTGATAAAATCCATTGAAACCTCCTCCCAACGTTGGCTTGGAATGGATAAAGGTTGTAATAGACCTGGTGTCTTAATTGTTTCAACTTTATTTTGCTGGCAAACCAAACATTCCGCCACAAACTTTTGAATATCTGATTTAAGGCCATCCCAAAAAAATTCCTTCTTAACCCTGTGGTAAGTTTTTAAAAATCCTGAGTGCCCTCCTAAGGGAGAAGTGTGCAATTCCATAAGAATCTTTTGTTTTAGCTGGGAATTCTTACAGAGGTATAAGCGATCTTTGTACCATAACGAATCATTTTTCTAGCTAAATGTATCAGAAGTACTGGAATCTTGTTGTACCTTTTGAATAAGTGCCCACACTTCTTCGTCGTTCTTCCATTCCTCCCTTGCTTCGTTTATCCAATCTGGTTGGATAATAGAAATGGCACACAACAATGCTTCCACATCCTCATCCTTTCTTGAGAGTGCATCTGCCACCACATTTTGCTTCCCTTTTTTGTAGATGATTTCAAAGTCATAACCCAACATCTTTGTGACCCACTTTTGTTGCTCTTTAGAGGATAATCTTTGTTCTAAAAAGTATTTAAGGCTATCATGATCCGTTTTTACCTTGAAGTGTCTTCCCATTAGGTAGGGTCGCCATTTCTTAAGTGCATGGAGTATTGCCAACATTTCCTTCTCATAAATAGCTTTGCTTAAAAACTTTCCCTTGATTGGACGACTTTCAAAAGCAATGGGTCTTTCATCTTGCATTAGAACAACACCAATTCCATTTCCTGAAGCATCACATTCCACAATAAAGGTTTTTGTGAAGTCCGGCGTAGCTAAGACTGGTGCTTGGCACATTGCCTCTTTAAGATGTTCAAAGGCCTTTGTTGCTTCCAGAGTCCATGAAAATGAATCTTTCTTCAATAATGTTGTTAGAGGTGCTGCTATTCTCCCATAATTCTTAACAAACTTGCGATAATACCCTGTCAACCCAAGAAATCCTCGCAGATGCTTTATGGATGTGGGGATTTTCCATTCCTTAATGGCTTTAATTTTGCTAGGGTCTACCTTAACTCCTTCATGAGATACAATATGACCCAAATATTCCACCTCCTGGACTCCAAAGAAACATTTGGATCTTTTTGCATATAATTGTTTCTCCTCCAATAGTTGTAGCACCCTGTCAACATGTTCAACATGATCCTTCCAAGACTTGCTGTAGATTAGTATATCATCAAAAAATACTAACACAAATTTTCTAAGGAATGGTTTGAAAATTGAATTCATCAAACCTTGAAATGTTGAAGGTGCATTGGTAAGGCCAAAAGGCATGACCAAAAATTCATAATGACCCTCATGAGTTCTAAATGTCGTTTTCGGAATGTCTTCAATCTTCATTCTGATTTGATGATATCCCGAACGAAGATCCAACTTGGTGAAGTAAATTGATCCATGCAATTCATCCAATAATTCATCAATAACAGGAATGGGGAACTTATCTTTAATAGTGAGCTTGTTGAGCTCCCTATAATCCGGACACATGCGCCATGATCCATCCTTCTTGTGCACCAATACTACTGGAGCTGAGAAAGAACTTTGACTTGGTTGAATTATACCAGCCTCTAGCATTTCTGCAACCATACGTTCAATTTCACTTTTTTGGGCATAGGGATATTTGTACGGCCTGATGTTTGGAGGAACACTTCCTGGAATCAGATGAATAGCATGATCATGATCACGCATAGGTGGGAGACCTTTGGGAGTCTCAAATACCTTGGAATGATTGTCCAAGACATTTTGGAGATCTGGAGAAATAGATGATTCCAATGTGGAAACATCTAGCGAACATAATTGTGCAATTACACCTCTTTGCTCCTTTTTAAGAAGCTTAGTCATGCCATTAGAGCTGATTATCTTTCCTGGTTTCCCTACAATACCCCTTAATTCAACTTCCTTTCCTTCCGTAGAAAATTTGATGAAAAGTTCTTGAAAATTAAAAGCTATTGTACCCAAGGATTGTAGCCATTGGACTCCTAGTACAACATCAGCACCTCCCATTGGAATGGAAAGCATTGGGCTAGTCAATACATATTCTCCCATGGATAGCTTGATATTATGGCACTTTCCAGAGAAATTTATTGTTCCTCCATTTGCAATCATCACTTGACACTCTGGTGCTGGATATAGGAAGCAATTCAATTCTTTTGCTACCCTACAATGAATAAAATTGTGGGTGCTTCCTGAATCAATCAACACTATTACCTTTTTCTTCTTGATTTGTCCTTCTATCTTGATGGTTTGAGGAGTGGTAATTCCCACCAATGCATTACAAGATATGGTCGGATTTATTTGTTCTTCATCTAGGCTTTGTTCCTGGAGTATATCTTCTTCTTTTGACCTTTCTTGCTCCTTTTCTTCTTCCTCTTCACAATCTATGTAGAATAATTTCTTCTCAGCACACTTATGACCTTTAGTGTATTTGCTATCACAACTGTAACAAAGCCCTTTTGCTCTTTTTTCTTCCAATTGTTGTGGTGTCAACGTTATAGGTTGTGGAAGACTAGGGGCAACAACACTTCCGTCTTTATAGTTGTGAGTGGTATGCTTCCTGGTTGCCATAATTTTGCTTTCCATTTTTCTTGCTAACCTGAATGCCTTCTCTAATGAATCAGGTTCCCAAAGGCGAACATCATGTTGGATATTATCCTTTAAAGACCCTATGAACACATCAATCCTATGCTCCTCTGGAATATCTTTTACCCTTATGTTCAATTTTTGGAACTCCTCAATGTGCTCCATTACTGAACCCTTTTGTTTGAGACTTATCAATTGGCTAAAAAAAGTGTTGCTTTTTGTATCTTCATAATGTGCTATCAATTCTTCCGTAAAAATTGCCCAAGTGATAAATTGTTTATGAGAGAAAAGCCATTGATACCATACAAACTGATTTGGTTCCAAATATACAGTTTCCATGCGTACCTTTTGTGCGTTTTGCACATTATTGAGATCGAAGAATTGCTCCATCTGTAATATCCATGTGGCGGGATCCTTGCCATCAAAATTCCTCATATCGATTTTTGGAATATGGTGATTCTTCAATCCAACATTAGTGTCTATGGAATCATAATTAACATTTCTTTTGTTCTCATCATGAGTTTCCTTTACTACCTTTTCACCATTAGTGACCCTTTCTTGTAGCAACTTCTTCAATTCTTCCATGTCTGTCTTCAAATCTATCTTCAAATTTGCCATCGAATCCTCCATCTTAGCTTCCATGCCCTTTATCTTAGATTCCACGCCATTTATCTTAGATTCCACGCCACTTATCTTAGCTTCTGTTAGCTTTTGTGAGCGTGACATTTGTTGCACTTGTTCTTGTAATTTTGATATATCATGTAGCATTTCTTCTTCTTCTTCATGAGTCATGCTAGAGCTTTCAGGTTCCTTACTAGGTGTTTGCATTTTCTTTCCTCGGGGCATCAGTTACCGATAATAATGCTCTACTATGCCCTTTGAATTCCGTTAAACCAAGCTTACACAAAAATTAAAAAAAAAAAACTACACACCTTTTTTCACTTTATAGAAGCCTGATATTGAATCTGATGTATCTCTATATTTTCAGATCATCCAGTTCTGAAATTGCTACCTGTAGTAGTCTTCTGCGTCCTCTTTCCAATGCCACAAGTCTGAGCCAAATTGGATTCTCCAAGGAAGAGTTATGTGAAATCTCCCATAGTGACTTGCTTTTAGACTGGTTCAGTAGAGTGAACTTGTACGACGTGCCACGAGTCACTGTTTCAACCTTTGAATCTGAAACACACATACAAGAAACTAAAGTCTGTCCTATTTCTGTACCTTCTTACGAAATTTCAATCTGATCCCCAGAGAGAAAGTTATGATGATTTTCCCCAGGTCACCTGTTTTGAATGTAATTCAGGAGTCTGCAAAAAGACCAACTTCCTCAGATCATATCTCCGCAAATATCGCACGAAAAGCTCTGAAATTTTGACCCAAGGTTCAGCGCGATTTCTTCTCAAATGGGTTTTGTTTGCGACTTCTGAAACGTCACAGAAAAAAATTTATAGCGAAAATACCACGATGACCTGTTTGGAGCAGCGAAACCCTAGAATCCAAAGCTCTGATACCAAATGTTATGAAACCGGCTCAAGAAAAGATAGAAAAGATAGATCAACGCCTTAGAATTCAGCCTCTTCGAGGGGGAAACCTCCTTTACATTACATAAATGAACAATTCTTGGATGATACAAATGACAAAACCTCCTTTCTATATACAGGAGTCTAAGGAGTCACAATATAATCCAGCCGACCTAACAATAATAATATAAAGCCACAAAAATAACAATAGAGGGATTCTATGGGGCACAGAAATAACAATATGGGGGTTATAGGGGCACAACAATATGAATAAGGGGTATAACTACAATAGTAATGGGGTAATCACTAGTATTACAGGGACCCAACAGAATAATATTCCAAATGATATTTAAATCCATCACAGTGATGTTAGAATTAGACCATATGCATTACAAAGATGTTAGAATTAAACCATATGCATAAGAATTTTGCAGTGAGAATTAAACCTGAAGTGTGAAGTGTGATCAGGATGTCCATTGAATAATATTCCAAATGATATTTAAATCCATCACAGTGATGTTAGAATTAGACCATATGCATTACAAAGATGTTAGAATTAAACCATATGCATAAGAATTTTGCAGTGAGCATTAAACCTGAAGTGTGAAGTGTGATCAGGATGTCCATCAAATAATTCCTTGACTGTAATTTCTGTAAACACTTACATGCAAACATTCTGTTAAACAATTGCCAAGTATTGAACACTTGGGACTCAAAGATTTGATCTAATCCTTCTTGTTCTAGAATCCCACAAAGTAACGATACCAGGCCTCAGATTATGGGGTTTCATCATCCACCCGTTCCCAGGAAAACTTCTGCCATTTCTGGTATTTGAAGTGTTCCACCACCTCTGATATTATTGTATGTTGTATTAGCAATCAATATGAGACGTGTTGGAACACTTCAAAGAACAGAAGGGGACGTTTCGTTGTTCTTCCATTGACAGGAAAGTAGAAACCATAAGCGTTCTCAATTTATTCGGGGTCTCCACCCTTCTCAGTGAGAAAGCTACGATATTCTCCGCCATTTATTTAGAAAGAAGCTGCACAAAAGATTGTCGTCTCCCCTGTTTGAAATCTCGTCCACCCTTTAGTTGAAGCTGTACAAAAGATTCCAGTATTTGGGCAGTTTGGAATGTTCCCATAGCTGGCGTTTGGATTCTTTACAAAAGATCCCCGTCTTTGGATTCTTTACAAAAGATTCCTTTCTTTCGATTTTGTAAGGATAGGTGGAGCAGTGAACTTGATATGAAGCACTCAAAATAAGGTTGGTACAGACTAAAGTCCATCATTTGTTTTCCTTTTCTTGACATTTGAAATAGTATAATTAAATTTAATATATTTAAAGAATATATTTGTGTTTTCAGCATAGGTGAAGCAACGGACTTGATATGAATCACTCAAGATAAGGTTGGTAGACACTAAACTCCATCATTTGTTTCTTTTTGACATTTGAAATAGTATAATTAAATTTAATAAATTTAAAAGAATATATTTGTGTGAGGTGGTTCCTCATTCATCAATTTTCAAGGGATTTGAGATTATTCCAATTCTAATAAGTTCTTCATGATAACTTTTTCATTATTATTTATAACATTCATTTATATATAAGAAAACATATAACAAGGTATTTTCTTATGTGTTCAGTAAGGTGCAAATAAATTCCATCCATTGTTGTATTAAAGTTTCCCTCAACCTGTTCGAAGATTAGATAGTGTAAATCAATCTTCTTCTCGCGCTTGAAGAATGTGGGCTACACGTTGTGACTTCTATGTCTTCTTAGATAAATAACAAAGTTTTCGATACCATATATAAGGTATTTTCCTATAATCATGGCAAAAACTCATTAGATTTTGTACTCCAATTTTCTCCTCATGCTTGAAGAATGTGAGCTACAAGTTGTGAATGCTATGTCTTCTTCGATTAATAACAAAGTTTTCTAGACCATTTATAAGGTTTTTTCCTATAATCGTGGCAAAAAGTTACTTTTGTGTCTGCCTTACCGGTATCTTAACATACATATATTTGTACATTCCCACATGTGTCTCACAGTCGAAAATTTAACATGAACAACCTCTATGAGAAGTTTGGGAATTTGATATTGGATCATGAGGCTCAGTTACGGGCCATTGAATCTCAAGAGGAATATGTGTCACCACACAAATGAGGGAGTACAAGGTTTGACCATCTTATGCCATGAATCTCCACGAGATCAATTATGTGTCCACTATAAATTTAGTAACTCGGTGTTGTTTAGATGTTAATGATTTGATGGAGTGATCTATGGAATATTGCTTTACTCTCAAATAAAAATGTATAAAAGTAGATCAACTATGAAGTTGGGTTGTCCTAGGTTTTCAGTGTAGAATAAGGTAAAGTAGCATGAATGAATTTGTGCTCTAAAAATAATTAGCAATCATTCAATAACAAATGTGTCTTAGTCCAACATCACATTGTCACAACCATGGTCATCCATCATCAACCATGATCAAACATTTCCTTGTGACAAATATTGTCTCAGTATGGAGATCAACTATGGTAAAAAATGGTCACCCATTGTCCAATGTCGCTTTGTGACATGCCTTGTCTCAATATGAAAACCAATCATGGTCAACCATATTCCAATGTCAAGTTGTGACAAATATTTATCTTAGGGTTTATATTCATTGAGTTTATAATATTTATCCCTTTGGTTTCTATTATTTCTTTGTGTTTATAATCCATTGGGTTTATTATATTTAATCATTGGGTTTATATACCTTGGGTTTATAATATTAATCCCTTGGGTTTAATATTATTCCCTTGGGTAT
Organism: Pinus tabuliformis; assembly: GCA_031772625.1. Lineage (NCBI taxonomy): Eukaryota > Viridiplantae > Streptophyta > Pinopsida > Pinales > Pinaceae > Pinus > Pinus tabuliformis. Next base: position 1,806,276,930 of record CM062817.1, on the reverse strand, counting down.
ATATTATCAATATGTTGGGTTTTTAGTATTAATCCATTGGGTTTATAATATAAATCCGTTTAATGTTTATATACCTTGCATTTATAATATTGATCCCTTGGGTTTAATATTATTATATTAGATATATAATACCTCTAGGTTCAATCATGGTCAACCATGCTCACATTGTGACACAAATTTTTTCTTAGTCCAACGTCACATTCTAACAACCATGGTCATCCATAGTGAACCATGGTCCAATGTCGCATTGTGACAAATATTTTCTGAATATGGAGATAAATTATGGTCAATGACGGTGAGCCATTGTCCAATGTCACATTGTGACAAATGTTGTCTCAATATGAAAAACCAATCATGGTCAACAATATTCCAACATCACATTGTGACAAGCATTTATCTTAGGGTTTATAATATTTATCTCACGGTTTATAATATTTATCCCTTTAGTTTAATATTGTTCCCTCGTGTTTATAATATTTATATTAGGGATTATATACCTTGGGTTTATTATTCCCTTGGGTTTACAATATCAATCTCTTTAGGGTTTATATACCTTGCATTTATAATATTATTCACTTGGGTTTAATATTATTCTCTTGGGTTTATAATATCTTATTGTTCAATCATTGTCAACCATGGTCAATAACCATGGTCACTCTTGTAGCTATTCCTTACACCGAAGAAGGCTACAATTTTTTTTTACTCTTTCTAATCATTTTTCTCGGAAGAAGGCTTCTTATATGAGTTTTTGAGCTATTTTTTTAATATATATTTTAGTTTTTTGAATAAATTTAATTTTATAAAAATATTAATTTTATATTTTTCATAAAATACTTTATTTTAAAATATTAATTTATTACTAAAATATAAATTTTGGTTTTCATAGAGGTTTCCTAACCTCTGAGAATATATGTCATTGCATGTCATTATATGACCAAAATCAATTACACCTTGCAACCAAACCTTAGCCAACAACAACAACTCAAGTCAAAGTCAATGAGTCAAATAAAACCTATGAGCCCACCCCACATTTGAAGGATTAAAAAACCATTATATGAATTGTCTCGAGATTTATGAGATGTTAAATTAATGGCTTGCGAGGGGGCTTCCTATTCTACTTTTATTTGTTTATAAAGGGGTGCTCAGAAAATTTGTTTCACTTTTTTTTGCATTTTACAACTATCACACTCTCATGAATTATGGACCCCCCCCTTGAAAACATTTACCATCCCCCCTGCAAGACTGTTGTAAAACCATTTCTTACATTGATTTAAATTCATAAATTTCAGGTGGGAAGGTGTATGGGTATGAAAAAAATCTATATGATAAAGTATGTATCAAGGGAAAATAATGGAGGGACCATTTTTACAGTGATATTTATCTGAAATTCGCTTACAGGTGAAAGATTGGAGGTAAGAGGTGACTGAGTAAAATGAGGTGAAAATAAAAATACATGCTTCAAAAGTACATTAAAAACAAATCATTCCAATGCTATAAAGAGATTTCCTCCATGTGAAATAATTTTACAAAGGTTAAATTGAAATTTTACAAAGTAGACAAGTCAATGTTTTTAGCTATGGTTGTTGTAGTGTTTTCTTCTCAATGATGCACGAAAAGAACCCACTTAAGATTGTGGATGACAAAAAATCTCAACAATATAAATGGTTGCTAAACATTGTAGATCTGCAACAACTAATAGAAGCAAAACTTGCCAAAGTATAGATCTATGCCACAATCATAGTTAAACATCGAAACGAAAGAGTAATAACTTGAGTCATCCAATGGAAACCATATATGTAAAGAATAATTTTATAATAACAATTGTGAAGGGAACAGATAAATGTTACGAGTCCCCTTGTATGGGATAGGTTCTTGGCTATCCTAAAATGTCTTCACCTTGTGTAGAGCCTCTCTCCTCTATAATGAATAAACCCAACAAAAATATGGTCTCTGACAGTGAAAATAATCAGAGTTACAAGAGTGAGTGCAACAACGAAAATAATCAAAAGTGAATAATGAATGAAAAACCATCCTATTTATAAGAAAATGTTGATTTATCCTCAAATAATGAGCAATAATAAAATACTATTGATCTCATTCTTAGAATTACCACTTGGAATATTTTATTATATTTTTTAGGAGGAAAAATATATTTAAACTTTTATTTGGAAATAATAAATAAATAAATGATTTATTTATTATCTCAAGGAATTAGTTAAGGAATGATAAACAAATAATGATTTATTTAACTATTCCTAAGGGATTTAGTCAAATTTAACAAACAATAGTATTTAATTAATTATTAATGAGTTATTATTAGAGAAAAATAAGAAAAATAATGATTTATTTATTTCTTTTTTATGATTGGGTCAAATTGGACAAGGAATAATAATAAAACAATGGTTTATTTAATTATTCTTAGAAGAAAATCAAATAAACACTAGTTTATTTAATTATTCTTCATGGGTTTAACTATAAATTATTTAATAAAGGTGGTTTATTAAGTAATTTCTCACAATGAAGACAATTTTACTAGGGTAGAATTGGCTTTACATGGTATACTTCGATCCATCTAGTAAATTAGGTTAGATGATCAATTTTTTGGTGATAAGAGATTGTGCCCCAACGTACAAGTGTTAGGAGAAAAATGTATGAACGAAGTATTTTGTAAAGACACAATCGCTTAGACAACACAGGGGAGTCAAGGAGAGAGAGAGAGAGACCAATGAAGCTGAATCTAAGAGAGGATACTGACAGAGTGGGAAAGACTAATGCAAGTCTCCTTTTATGTTGTGGTACCAGACCTCAATGAGGTGGGGTAGGCATACCCATACCCGCCAAGATAACTTGGTAAAAAAATAATGGTTCACCCAGAAATATGAAGCTGAGAAATGAAGTACATGCTGAATGGTACACGACATGTTGGCATAACAGAGCCAGAAAATAATACAATGTGTCCCATATACATAATGCACCTCGTAAAAACATGAACCATGACTGAATACAATAATATCTGAGTACATGAGATATAATAACTGTTTCCTCAATAAGATGGGTTGGAGGGAGGATAGAACAACCGGAGAAGCCCTATTGAAAAAGGAGGGGCTCTGCAAAACTAAATGGATCATCTAGATGAAAAGTGCATGCTATGAACACTATGATCAGTAGGAACCAAACCCATCAACTATGCGGAATTGCATCTAAGACTGTAGCATAGTAGGTATGCATCCGCACATGTGGGGGGCTACCTGAAGGGCAACCCCCTCATGAGACGTGAAACATCACACACACAACCACGAGTCACTGGTACAATCTGTCGCATCACTGAACCATCAACTTTATGGATCACAAACAAGAAATGACCAAGTGAAAGGGAATTAATGAGACCCTCTTCTTGATCTAAGGCATCGAACAAAACTGGAAGTTGGAACCTAGATGCACTGCCCTCTAAGTCGTTCTTCTAGAATAAATGAGTTGATTTCGACAGAATAGGGCCCCTGAGAGCTGAGGAAATGGGGATCCTTAACTAAAGCATGAGGGATAATAGTAATGTGGCTCATAGACTAACACTAGGGATAATGGGGAAAAAGGGACCGAGGGAAAAACAATGACTACCCTTGTCAGAGCATAAAGTGCATCATTGACCTTGCAGCAACTAACTCAACTCCTGAGGGGATGGCGACAATATGACTCGAGGCCAAAATGGGCAACATAGGATGGATTGTATGCAAATATGGATGGAATATTGTGACATTATATGATGGTAAATGAAATAGACTCCAAGGATGCAAGGGTGACTCATCACAGATGCTCTGAACAAGGTTGACTCAATGACACTACCACAGAGACTAAGCCTAGTGGGGACCATGAAAACATGAGTAAATGAGGGTTATTCATGATGAAAATTGACATATGGTATGAAAATTATTAAGCGGAGGTGGGTCTCAAAGTACAAGTGTTTCTTTATGATGAAATTCGATTTTGAGAGACGACGAGGTGACCTTCGTGGAAAAATGGCTTCCTCGAGAAGTGTGAAGTCATCAAAAACTGAGGAAGACCCATCAGGGAGATCGGTGATAGATTTCCAACAGTTCTTACGATTTGTCAATCTAAGCTACAGTCTAGTCGTAATGGGCGATATAAAAATTTGGCCTTTTTTATGAAATGATGCTTTCCCTCCAATTTGTATTCATTTTCTAAGTGAGCCGTGGTGAATTTGGAGAGGAGGAAAAGGCCCTAAATCTTGTGGATATTGTAGCAGACAAAATGACCATCAGAATTAGGATCTGTGACTTTGACGTAGGTGGCCTTACGCATCTCCTCAATTTTAGTGGTTTATTTCCTGATTTTTGGAACCTAGTAACTCCATGGGAGACCCTTTCCCTTGTTGATGGTGACATCACACTTTCTGGGCCACGAAATGTGATCTAGATCATAGGAAACATCTGGAAACCTGTGAAGCTCGCACCTTTTTAGCGAAAAACTGTGATTTGTGGCTCGAGTAAGGGTTGGTGTGGTAGGTTGGTGGGGGCTACAAGTTGATTAGTGTTGCTTATTGTTTTATTTTCTGAATTAACAAGACATGTGGTGTTTTGAAAGTATGGCAGAGCTAAAAATCAACTGACGTGAATGAGACTTGGATATGCTTCGATTCGAGATCCAGGGGGATCACATAGTTCGAGGGGAATGGGCTTGTTATGGGATTCTCAAGTTGGTAGAGAACCCACTGATGAGGGCAGGTGAGCCCTTGCTATTGATAATTTTGAGTTATTGGGTTCCACACTAGGAGGTCTTTGTCATGCACGGGCACAAGATCAAGCTCACATTAAGGATATTTACTTCTTGACCAGACTTCCTCCCCTAGGAGTGGTGGGGGATATTCAATCTGTGTTACTTCATTGGAGGAACATTACTGAGCTCATGTAGCACCATTGTCGATGGGGTGTTTATATCAAGGGTATCATTATCATGCTTGTTGATCTTGAGAGGCTAGAGACACAGGCTATTTCCACAGCTGTGCTATGGGTCTTGGGTATCCAGGCATTCCACCACATCATTGGATGATAGATGACGTTAGTTGAGAGTGTTTTGGCTAGGACCTACTATGGGAGGGCCCAGATGATGCTGTCATCAGTGAAATGATAGTTGATTCTTTCCGAGAGTTAAGTGAATCGTGACTCCACTTGTCATATAGTACTATCTATGTTCTTCTTTGAGAAGATACCCACTATCCATCCTCATCTATAGATCTAAGATGGGGGCCCACAGGATTCACCGTTGGGGGAAACTATTGCATAGAGGAGGAGGAGGGAGAGTCAGATGTGTGTTTTGACCTGAGTTTTTCACACATTGGGATCATATCCCCCCTTTCATTGATGATTACCCTGATAGCCAGATGAACTATCAGGGGGATCCTAACTTGCATGGGGACCAAATGGTAAGTGTTAGTTTCTATGTTTTATGGTGCATCATATATTTTTGTTACATGTATATTATACTAAGTGTGAAATATGTTGTATGCAGATATACCACTGGTAAAGGCGGCAGGATATGGAAGCTTAGCCGAAGTGCTTGGGGCTATAGATCGAGGGATATCATCGTCATAGCAAGGTCGAGAGGATACTACACTACTTGCTAATTTGCATTGTAGGTTTGATGTACTCCTGACCCTAGGACACTATGCCACAAAGTGTCTGCACAAGAAGGCTAGTACAAAGCCCACAAGAGGGGCGGCCCTTGAAGTTCTTGCTTCACAATTCAAGTTGGATTTTACCCTCATCGCTTGCATGGTGACATTGGTGATGGGTAGTGTGTGGTACCTAGATAGTAGAGCCTCAGTCCATATGATCGACAACAAAGAGTTCTTGAGTGACTTGGAGGAAAAGGGCCTTTAGATACACATTGAGATTGGACATGATGGGAGGTATAGCATGACCAACATCAATATTGTTACCTTTCAGAAGTATTTTGGTTCTCATCTCACATTAAAATATGTCATGTATATTCAAGGTTTGAAGAATAATTTGGTTTTAGTTTCCATGTTGGAGGATCGTGGCTACGATGTGATATTTAGCAAGGGAAAGAATTTCCTTTGTCAAATAGCCTCTGGATAGGTGAAGTGGATCAAGGTTTGAGTGAAGAACCTCTACAAATTGGATGTAGAAGATTGTGCTTCTTTGAGCACCAAATCAGAGAAGGTGCACAGCCCAAAGATCACTGGGTTATGGCATAGAATATTAGGTCACCTCCAATACAAAGCTTTGACGATTGTGCAACAAATTTGTACAAGACTTCAAAAGGGTACACTAGAGTATAGAGACACATGTAGAGGGTGTACATTGGAGAGGTACAACAAAGCTTCTGTTGGGTCCCTATAATACTAGTGATTACCCCATTACTATTGTAGTTGTACCCCTTATTAATATTGTTGTGCCCCTATTTTCCCCATATTGTTATTACTGTGCCCCATAGAATCCCTCTATTGTTATTTTTGTGGCTTTATATTATTATTGTTACGTCGGTTGGGTTATAATGTGACTCCTTAGACTCCTATATATAGAAAGGAGGTTTTTTCATTTGAATCATCGAAAAATTGTTCATTTATGCAATGTAAAGGAGGTTTCCCCCTCGAAGAGGCTGAATTCTAAGGCGTTAATCTATCTTTTCTATCTTTTCTTGAGTTGGTTTCATAACATTTGGTATCAGAGCTTTAGATTCTAGGGTTTCGCTGCTCCAAACAGGTCATCTTAGCAGTTTTGCTATAACTTTGTTTTTGCTATGTTTCAGAAGCTAAAAAAAAAACCCATTTGAGAAGAAATCGATGTGAACCTCAGATCCAAATTTCAGAGCTTTTTGCGCTATATTTGCGGAGATATGATTTGAGGAAGTTGGTATTTTTGCAGACTCCTGAATTACATTCCAAACAGGTGACCTGGGGAAAATCGTCATAACTTTCTCTCTGAGCATCAGATTGAAATTTTGTAAGAAGGTACAGAAAGAGGACAGACTGTAGTTTCTTGTATATATCTTTCAAAGCCAAAGGTCAAAACCGTGACTTGTGGAACATCGTACAAGTTCGCTCTACTGAATTAGTCTATAATCAGGTCATTGTGGGAGATTTGGCATAACTCTTCATTGGAGAATCTAATTGGGGTCAGACTGGTGGAATTGGAAAGAGGACACAGAGGGCTATCGCAGGTCACAATTTTGAGAACTGGATGATCGGAAATTACAGAGATACATCAGAGGGAATATCGAGCTCCTACAAAGTGAAAAAAGCTGTGTAGATTTTTTAAATTTTTGCTTAAGCTTGGTTTGAAAAATTATTTTGAAGGAATTCAAAGGGCATAGTAGAGCATTAGTACTGGTAATTGATGCCCCGAGGAAAGAAAATGCAAACACCTAGTAAGCAATCTGAAAGCTCTAGCATGACTCATGAAGAAGAGGAAGAAATGCTACATGATATATCAAAATTACAAGACCAAGTGCAACAAATTTCACTCTCACAAAAGCTAACAGAAGCTAAGATAAATGGTGTGGAATCTAAGATAAAGGGCGTTGAAGCCAAGATTGACAATTTAAAGATAGACTTGAAGGCAAATTTACCAAATATTCTATAATAAATACTTACTAATGGTGAAAGGGGAGTAAAGGAAACTCATGATGCAAACAAAGGAAATGTTAATCATGATTTCATAGACTCAAATGTTGGATCGAAGATGCACCATATTCCAAAAATCGATATGAGGAAGTTTGATGGCAAGGATCCCGCAACATGGATATTACAGATGGAGCAATTTTTCGATCTCAATAATGTGCAAAACACACAAAAGGTACATGTTGCAACTTTATTTTTGGAACCAAATCAGTTTGTATGGTATCAATGGCTATGCTCTCATAAACAATTTAACGCTTGGGCAATTTTTACGGAAGAATTGATAGCACAATATGAGGATACAAAAAGCAACACTTTTTTTAGCCAATTGATAAGTCTCAAACAAAAGGGTTCAATAATGGAGCACATTGAGGAGTTCCAAAAATTGAACATAAGGGTAAAAAATATTCCAAATGAGCGTAGGATTGATGTGTTCATAGGGTCTTTAAACGATAATATCCAACATGATGTTCGCCTCTGGGAACCTGATTCATTAGAGAAGGCATTCAGGTTAGCAAGAAAAATAGAAAGAAAAATTATGGCAACCAGGAAGCATACCACTCACAACTATAAGGACGGAAGTGTTGTGGCCGCTAGTCTTCCACAACCTATAAGGTTGACACCACCACAATTGGAAGAAAAAAGAGTAAAAGGGCTTCATTACAGTTGTGATAGCAAATACATTAAAGGTCATAAGTGTGCTGAGAAGAAATTATTCTACATAGATTGTGAAGAGGAAGAAGAATGTCAAAAGAAGAGGATATACTCCAGGAACAAAGCCTGGATGAAGAACAAATGAATCCGACCATATCTTGTAATGCATTGGTGGGAATTACCACTCCTAAAACCATCAAGATAGAAGGACAAATCAATAAGAAAAAGGTAATAGTGTTGATTGATTCAGGAAGTACCCACAATTTTATTCATTGTAAGGTAGCAAAACAATTGAATTGCTTCTTATATCCAGCACCAGAGTGTCAAGTGATCGTTGCAAATGGAGGAACAATAAATTTCTCCCAAAAGTGCCATAATATCAAGCTATCCATGGGAGAATATGTATTGACTAGCCCAATGCTTTCCATTCCAATGGGAGGTGCTGATGTTGTATTAGGAGTCCAGCGGCTACAATCCTTGGGTACAATAGCTTTTAATTTTCAAGAACTTTTCATGAAATAATCTGTGGAAGGAAACGAAGTTGAATTAAGGGGTATTGCAGGGAAACCAGGAAAGATAATCAGCTCTAATAGTATGACAAAGCTTCTAAAAAAGGAACGAAAAGGTGTAATTGCATAATTATGTTCGCTAGATGTTTCCACATTGGAATCACCTATTTCTCCAGATGTACAAAAAATATTGGACAAACATTCCAAGGTATTTGAGACTCCAAAATGTCTCCCACCTATTCGTGAACATGATCATGCTGTTCATCTGATTCCAGGAAGTGTTCCTCCAAACATCAGGTCGTACAGATATCCCTATGCCCAAAAGAGTGAAATTGAACGTATGATTGCAGAAATGCTAGAGGCTGGTATAATTCAACCGAGTCAAAGTTCCTTCTTTGCTCCAGTAGTATTGGTGCACAAGAAGGATGGATCATGGTGCATGTGTCTATATTATAGGGAGCTCAACAAGCTCACTATTAAAGATAAGTTTCCCATTCCTGTCATTGATGAATTAATTAATGAATTGCATGGATCAATTTACTTCACCAAGTTGGATCTTCGTTTAGGATATCATCAAATCAGAATGAAGACTGAGGACATTCCAAAAACAACATTTAGAACTCATGACGGTCATTATGAATTTTTGGTCATGCCTTTTGGCCTTACCAATGCACCCTCAACATTTCAAGGTTTGATGAATTCAATTTTCAAACCATTCCTTAGAAAAATTGTGTTAGTATTTTTTGATGATATACTAATCTACAACAAGTCTTGGAAGGATCATGTTGAACATGTTGACAGGGTGCTACAACTATTGGAGGAGAAACAATTATATGCAAAAATATTCAAATGTTTCTTTGGAGTACAAGAGGTGGAATATCTGGGTCATATTGTATCTCATGAAGGAGTTAAGGTAGACCCTAGCAAAATTAAAGCCATTAAGGAATGGAAAATGCCCACATCCATAAAACATCTGCGAGGATTTCTCGGCTTGACAGGGTATAATCGCAAGTTTTTTAATAATTATGGGAGAATAGCAACACCTCTAACAACACTATTGAAGAAAGATGAATTTTCATGGACTCCAGAAGCAACAAAGGCCTTCAAACATCTTAAAGAGGCAATGTCCCAAGCACCTGTATTAGCTACACCGGACTTCACAAAAACCTTTAATGTGGAATGTGATGCTTTAGGAAATGGAATTGGTGCTATTTTAATGCAAGATTAGAGACCCATTTCTTTTGAAAGTCATCCAATCAAGGGAAAGTTTTTACACAAAGCTATTTATGAGAAGGAAATGTTGCAATACTCCATGCACTTAAGAAATGGCGACCCTACCTAATGGGAAGACACTTCAAGGTAAAAACGGATCATGATAGCCTTAAATAATTTTTAGAACAAAGATTATTCTTTGAAGAGCAACAAAAGTGGGTCACAAAGATGTTGCGTTATGACTTTGAAATCATCTAAAAAAAAGGGAAGCAAAATGTGGTGGTAGATGCACTCTCAAGAAAGGATGAGGATGTGGAAGCATTATTGTGCTCCATTTCTATTATCCAACCAGATTGGATAAATGAAGCAAGGGATGAATGGAAGAATGACGAAGAAGTGTGGGCACTTATTTGAAAGTTACAACAAGATTTCAGTACGTCGGATACATTTAGCTGGAAAAATGATTCGTTATGGTACAAAGATCGCTTATACCTCTGTAAGAATTCCCAGCTAAAACAAAAGATTCTTATGGAATTGCACACTTCTCCCTTAGGAGGGCACTCGGGATTTTTAAAAACTTACCACAGGGTTAAGAAGGAATTTTTTTGGGATGGCCTTAAATCATATATTCAAAAGTTTGTGGCGGAATGTTTGGTTTGCAAATAAAATAACGTTGAAAAAATTAAGACATCGGGTCTATTACAACCTTTATCCATTCCAAGCCAACGTTGGGAGGAGGTTTCAATGGATTTTATCATAGGTTTACCCAAGTCTGAGGGAAAGAGTGTCATCATGGTGGTAGTTGACAGACTTACCAAGTATGCACACTTTTGTGCATTATCACATCCATTTAAAGCCAGTACAGTTTCTACTGCATTTATGGAAACAATTCAAAAGCTACATGGAAACCAAAAGATTATTGTAAGTGACAGAGATCCCATTTTAACTGGAAATTTTTGGACAGAATTATTTTCTTGTCTTGGTACTCAGTTAGCTCATAGCTCATCTTATCATCCTCAATCTGATGGGAAAACTGAGATAGTAAACAAATGTTTGGAAGGATATCCTCGTTGTCAGGCTAGGCAGTAACTCTCCAAAGGCAGAAAAATCTGATTCGTGTATATTCCATAGGTAACCCATTGTTATATACAATAGGGAGTGATTGTTCAGTTCATCTCCCGATGACTGTTCACCTTCCCAATTTATTTATTTACATAAAATTCCCAATCATGAAGATTAGGTGTCAACATTCCCCCCCTTAATCTGAAGGGATATTGGTGAGTCCAAGCATCATTCTGAATCATTCAAGCTTTTCCCTTCCAAGTGCTTTGGTGAAGATGTCTGCAATTTTCTCATTTGTGGAAGAATGATGCAGATGGATTGTTTTGGCCTCAACATGATGTCGAATCAGATGATATTTAGTATTGATATGCTTTGTTCGATCATGGAACTTTGGGTTCTTGGCCAACTTTATTGCAGAGGTGTTATCAATCATGAGTGGAGTTGATTGTACTTGTTTTACCTGCAAATCTTCAAGAATTTTCCTGAGCCACACAATTTCTTTCGTTGCTTCAGCTGCTGCCACGTATTCTGCTTCTGTTTTGGAATCTGCTGGAACTAATTGTTTGCGTGATCTCTAGGAGACAGCTCCTGATCCAAGACTCATAGCATATCGTGAAGTAGATACCCCAGTTTCTTTGTCTCCATCGAAGTCTGAATCAGAGTATCCAATCAAGATGAAGTCGTCCACCTGTGTATACTTGATTCCAAGGTCTTGAGTTCCCTTCAAGTACTTTAGAACTCTTTTTGCAGTAGACCAATGTCCCTCACAAGGCTTTTTCATGAACCTGGAGAGGATTCCAACCAAGGATAATTTTAGGGGCGAATTTTCGCCCTTTGGCGAAATTAAGGGGTTTTAAATTTTTAGTGGGCGAATATTTTGTATCATAGTACATTTTTACAAATCACCTCAAATAGCCCACCTTATTTTAAGGGAGAGGGTAAAAAAGGTAAATTTAGCCCTTGAAATTAGGACTTACAAACTTCCATTCGCCCATTTTCAAGAATAGGTTTTATTTAAGTGAATCCATTCGCCCATTTTCAAGAATAGGTTTTATTTAAGTGAATCCTATGGGCCAAATACCATATTTATAAAAGAGGTATGGTAAATTAATAAAAATATAAATAAATGAGAGGTATGGTAAATAAATAAAACATTTTTTATATTTACTCCATAAGTCACCTTATATACATGTCAGGGTGTAAACAAATAAAAATATAAGTAAAGTGGAGGTATGGTAAATAAATAAAACGTCTTTTTATACTTACTCAAAAGGTATGGTAAATAAATAAAAATATAAATAAACTAGACGTATCATAAATAAATAAAACCTCTTTTTATATTTAGTCCATAACGCTCGTTCTATTTATGAAGGCTCAAGAAAGAGGTTTTATTTAAGTGAATCCTATGGGCCAAATACCATATTTGTAAAAGAGGTATGGTAAATTAATAAAAATATAAATAAACGAGAGGTATGGTAAACAAATAAAACATTTTTTATATTTACTCCATAAGTCACCTTATATTTACGAACACTCAAAAAATGGGTTATATTTAGGTGAAACCTATGGCCAAAATACTATGGGACAAACACCATGGACTAGATTGTTATTAATACCATGCAAAAAACCATTATTAACCCTAATATTAGAATTAATAAAAATAAAAATGGCACATGGTATTGACCCATGGTATTCACCAAAATGGACATGGTATTGAGCCATGGTATTCACCTGGAATGTAACCTATTTAAATGGGGGAATTAAACCAGCATGTAACCTATGCTAAGATTCACTAGGACTTTACAAAGTTTTATTATTTAGTGAAAGACTCGCCAAGATCTTACAAGATTTTATAATTGAGTAAAATATTCGCCATGCCTGGTGAGAGATTCGCCAAAAAATTATATATACATATTATATTATTGATAAAATCGCCTTCCATTTTTCCTATATACCATAGAGATTCGCCCATTTATTATATTTATAAATTTAGGGGGGGTTCTTAAAATTTTCCTTGATTCCAACAGTAAATGAAATGTATGGTCGGGTAGTAGTGAGGTAGATGAGACTTCCTACAAGCTGTCTATACTTTGTTGCATCCTCAAATTCCTTTCCTTCAATAGATGTGAGCTTTAAGTTTTTTTCCATTGGAGTAGAAAGAGGATTGCATTCTGTCATGCCAAATCTGTTTAACAAATCTCCAATGTATTTCTTTTGAGATAGAAATATGGCTTTTGGATTTTGGGTTACTTCAATGCCAAGATAGTAATGAACATAGCCCAAATCAGTCATTTCAAAACTTTTCCCCATTTCCTTCTTTATGGATGCAATGTAGCTTTCATTGTTCCCTGTCATTAAAAGATCATCCACATATACCACAAGATACACAAGTTCTTTTCCAACTTTCTTGACAAACAAAGTTGCATCATCAAGATCAAAATGATTGAAGTTGAGTTTTAGAAGATGCTCAGTTAGTTTTTCATACCGGGCTCGCGGTGCTTGTTTGAGGCCATACAAGGACTTCACAAGTTTGCATACTTTATGTTCATGTCCTTTCACAGCAAATCCTTTAGGCTGGGACATAAAAACATTCTCTTTTAGATCTCCATTCAAGAATGCAGTTTTTACATCCATTTGATGGACTTTCCAACCGTTCTGAGCTGCTAGTGCAAAGAGTGTCCGGATGGTAGTGCAAAGAGTGTCCGGATGGTGGCCCATTTTGCTATGGGGGCAAAATTTTCCTCATAATCGACCCCTTCCTTCTGTGCAAAACCTTTTGCCACAAGCCTAGCTTTGTGCTTGTCAAGTGAGCCATCAGCTTTGTACTTGTTCTTGTAGACCCACTTGCAGCCAATTGGTTTAGTTCCAAATGGAGGATCAACAAGCTTCCAAGTGCCATTATTTATGAGAGCATCATACTCATTTTGCATCTCTTCTTTCCATTCATCATGAGAAGTAGCTTCTTTGAAGGAAGTTGGTTCAAAATCTGTAGACAAGTTCAATTCACAATCATAAGTAACATCCATATCAACAGGTGAATTAGAGTCATCTACATCACCTCCATTGTCGGTTTGAATTTCTGGTTCCTGTTTTTCCAATTTCATCAGGATGAACACTTTCAAGTGTCTTTGTCAGCCACTTTGGGGGACCTTTCTGAGATGGTCTAGGCTGCTCTGTTGATTGAGTTTGGACTGAATCAAGATTGAGTCTCCCAATTTTATCAATTACATCACTTAAAGCATCATCCGTTGTTGGAGTTTCATGCAGGGAAGATTGTTCTTCAGAAGAAGATTCCACATGTTGATCTAGTATAGGAATCCCCCCTTCAATATGTGGAATTTGATTATCAAATTCTTGAAATGATTTTGTTTTTGCGAATCTATCCAAGCGATCAAGTTGCCGCTCAACAACATTGTCAGATTTGGATGATTCAAGAAAAATGACATCTCTAGATACAACAAACATTTTATTTACTTCATCATAGAGGCGGTATGCTTTAGAGGTGTTTGAATACCCCAGGAAGATACACTTACGACTTCTAGCACCAAGTTTGTTTCTATGTACCTTTCGTAACAAAGCATAACAGGTGGAACCAAAAATCCTGAGATGTTTTACCGAAGGGACATGTCCATACCAAAATTCATAAGGAGTCTTTTTTCTTATAGCATTAGATGGACATCTATTCTTTATATATGCATCACATAGAACAGCATCAGCCCAAAACATTATCTTTACATTTTTTAAGAAAAGCATGGACCGTACCATATTCAAGATTGTTCTATTCATTCTTTCAGCTACACCATTCTGTTGGGGATTATAAGGCACAGTTGTTTGATGTTTGATCCCATGTTGGCGAAGATAGTGTTCAAATTCATTTGATGTATATTCTTTTCCATTATCAGTGTGAATAGACCTAATATGAGATTGTGCATCATTTTCAATCCATTTATGAAAATTCTTGAATGTTTGAAAAGCATCAGATTTTTTCTTCAATAAATAAACCCAATACATTCTGGTGTAATCATCAATAAATGTGATGATATATTTATTTCCATTTGCAGAAGGAACAGGCATTGGACCACATAAATCTGAATGAATGAGTTCAAGCTTCCTATGTGCTCTTGAATGTGAATCATGAAAAGACTGTTTGCTATGCTTTCCCTAGAATGCAAGCATCACATTGCTTATGTTTCCTAGGAATTGTAGGCAAACCAGCAACACCATTTTTCTTCAATAAGCGGAGACTGTCATAGTTTAAATGTCCAAATCTAGCATGCCATAATAAACTTGATGGAAGTGTACCTTCTTCATGATGAGTAATATATGAGAAATGTTGTGCATGAGCAGAGGTTCCTTGCAGTTTGAGAAGTCTTTCTTCTTCTATTCCCCTCATGACAAGTGAGTGGTCACATGCTTTTATTACCTCAAGTTTGCCATCAAACATATGAATGGAGTGACCTTGCTGGCGGATGTGGACCAAGGACAAAAAGTTTCTCTTGAGTTGTGGGAGATATAGAACATGATCCAGAAGAAAGTCTAGAAGACCAGGCAGTTTAAGCCTGATTGTGCCAAGCCCTGATGGCTAGATTTTTGACTGATCTGCAAAGTATACTGCTCCATCAACATTGTCAGTGAAATCTTCAAGAAAATCTTTTCTATGAGTCATATGACAGGTTGCTCCTGAATCAAGCAACCAATAATTTTTCGAAGAAGCAAGTGAAGCATTAAACAAATCTTCATTTACTCCAATGTTACATTGTGCCTCAATATAGTGAGCGGATTCAGGTGCTTTACCTTTGTCTGTATCATCAGTTTTACCTTTATGTTGGTTTCTTTTCTGCTCAATTTTGTCCCTTGGTAGCTTGCATGTAGAAGCATCATGTGATCAATTTCATTTGCAATGAATGCAATCCAGATCTACCTTTTCTCCTTGAGAATGTCTGCCCCCCTGCCTCTGAAGTATCTTCCTCTTCCTCTTTGTCCACCTCTTCATCTTGTAGAATCTTGAGGAGGATGCTTTTCTTTATGAGCAAGGCACACAGTCTCTTCAGAAGATTCAGGAGCTGTCTTCTTTCCAAAGGCTTTTTCTCTTTCAGCAATTTTTTTCACAAGAGAGTCAAAGGTTATATCTTTAAGATTTCCATTTGCTTGTAAAGACTCAAGATAATTGGAGTAGGTAGGATAGAGTGCCTTGAGAAAAGCAATAAGAGGGATATCCAGCTCAACCTTAGTGGATTTAATATCATATATTTTAGACTTTACTTCAGATGCAAGAGCAAGAGGATCATTATTTTCCAGTTCAAGAGTGAAGAGTTTAATCATGAGCTGAACAACTTCAAGTGCAGAATGTGAGTCACAAAGTTCTTTCAGCTTTTGTAAAGCTTCAAAGGCAGTTGAATATGATGAAATATGGTGACCTACTTCTTCATTTATAGATGTTGCGATTAATGCATAGGCTTTGATGTTCTTGTTTTCCAAAATGACGAGCTCTTTGTCTGATGTAGGCTGCACTGGGTCATTGTCTCCTTCTCCGACACACACTCCTTTCCACAACTCATTGAAGATGAGGGTGTGTTTTATCATCCAGGACCATTCAGGATAGTTCTCCTTGCCAGTGAGAACTATTCCTACCATAGAGATGATTGAATGCATTCTATAAAAAATACTTCTGCTGATAAAAAAAACTTTTTGTTGATAAAAAGAACTTCTGCTGATAAACAATACTTCTGCTGATAAAAAAAAAAACTTTCTGCTAATAAAAAAAACTTTCTGCTGATATACAATGAAGTTGTACTCAAAAGGGCAACTACGCTGATTTCAAATTCTTTATGCACTCTGTTTTTTTTTTTTAAATGTCTCCAAAATTTATAAAATATCTTCCCCTTTCATTTCCTTTTAGTGGGATTCCTTTTCTCGAGACAAGTGCAAAGAATAATGTTGAAAAAGCATTTATGACCAGTCAAGTTATTCTAGTCAAGTAATTACTATAACCCAAATTTTCGCAAATTCTAACCGAAATTTTTATTTTCTGAACAAAATTATAAACTCTTTTCCCATATCAAAATAGGTTTATAAACTCTTTAGGCATGTAAAAATAGGTCAAGGAATCCATTCCAGAGATGTCTGTTATAATCCGCAGCATTTCCACATTTTAAAGGTCATTCAACTAATGAAAATCACCCCAATCGATCAAGTAATTCTAACTCTTTACCCACAATGTTTTCCCGGATGCACTCAGCTTCAATACACATTCAATGCTCAAATATAGTGATCGAATTCAGCTTTAAAATGGCGTTATTAATGCAAACGTATTCAGTCATTCAAACATTAATAATGTTGCGCATTCAATAAAACGATAATACCACTGCCGTGAGCACTGAGAATTCAAAACTCAAAAACAATAATACCATTGCGTCGATGGAAATTGAACAGGCGTTTGCAGGAAGGCAAAACGTCAATCGCTGTTGCCTGGGATCGAACCCGGGTCACACTTGAGTACTGCTGTCGATTTTGAAGACCAAGAAGAAGGCTTTCCCCCCGCTTGGCAACCGGTCTGCATTCCATCCCAACAAAGAGAAAATTGAATGACGGTAACCCCGATGTGCAGCGAAGCCGATTGAATCTCAGCCTCGAGGGTGCATCCCTCCCCCAGATGAAAAAGATCAGGAACCACTCCTTCAAAAACACGCACAATGAACACTCACCGAAGCACTCTCCAAAGTTTTGGGCAGTATCTGGACTGATCGACCCCACTGGTGAGAGTTCAAGAGATTGAAAGATGATGATGGCAATTGAACAGAGCGACAGTAGTGCTGGCATTCAGAGCTGGTATATCGGCCTCAGCATTAGGTAGACAACATTCTGCATGCCACCTTAACCAGAGAGGGCGAGGAAGAAATTATGGCATGGTCTGACTGCTGAGAGAGCAACAGAGGCAGAGGCAGAGGCAGAGTAGCGCTCTGGACAAAGGCAGTGGCAGAAATGATCAGGAGTTACAACTATTTTTAGGACTGGCTTTGATACCATGTCAAGCCAGGTAGTAACTCTCCAAAGGTAGAAAAAACTGATTCGTGTATATTCCATAGGTGACCCATTGTTATATACAATAGGGAGTGATTGTTCAGTTCATCTCCTGATGGTTGTTCACCTTCCCAAATTATTTATTTACATAAAATTCCCAATCATGAAGATTACGTGTCAACACTCATTTCTTTGTATCTAATAAACAGACACAATGGGTCAAATGGTTGCCTCTGGCTGAATGGTGGTATAACACTTCCTTCCATACAGCAACAAAAATGACCCCATTTATGGCACATTATGGGTATCAGCCACCATCCATCACATCATATTTAAGAAAAAATTCTAAGGTTAAAGCAGTGGAACATCACATCGAACATCAACAACAAGTCCTCCAACTCTTAAAGGATAACCTCGTGTTGTCACAGAATAGAATGAAACAACAAGTAGATCAACATCGCAGTGAAAGAAGTTTTGATGTAGGTGATTGGGTATTCCTACGGCTACAACCATATAAGAAAATGTCCCTCAAGCAAGCTAAGAAGGATAATAAATTATCACCACAGTATTATGGTCCATACAAGGTGTTGCAAAAGATTGGTACTATGGCATACAAATTGGAGCTTCCTGCAGCTTCTCGATTCCACCCAGTTTTCCATGTTTCATGTTTAAAGAAGGTTATAGGCGATAAGCTCCCAATTCAAACAATATTACCAGAACTTGACGAGGAAGGAAAATTTATATTAGAACTAGAAGCAGTCACAGAAACAAGAACTTGACAGCTATGAAATCGATCAATTTCAGAGTATCTTATCAAGTGGAAGAACTTATCTACCAAAGATTCCACATGGGAGGATGATAATTTTTTACAGAAGCATCCAGAACTACTCAAGTGTTGAGGACAACACTTTTTTGAAGGAGAGGGGCATGTCGGGTCCCTATAATACTAGTGATTACCCCATCACTATTGTAGTTGTACCCCTTATTAATATTGTTGTGCCCCTATTTTCCCCATATTGTTATTAATGTGCCCCATAGAATCCCTCTATTGTTATTTTTGTGGCTTTATATTATTATTATTAGGTCGGCTGGGTTATATTGTGGCTCCTTAGACTCCTATATATAGAAAGGAGGTTTCTTCATTTGAATCATCAAAGAATTGCTCATTTATGTAATGTAAAGGAGGTTGCCCCCTCGAAGAGGCTGAATTCTAAGGTGTTGATCTATCTTTTCTATCTTTTCTTGAGCTGGTTTCATAACAGCTTCCTTTCATGATAAAGATAGTTGATTCCAAGTGATCCTTGATAGAGTTCACTCATATATCTGTACCATTCTCAACATCCTCCATGACCAAGCATAGGTATTATGTAATATTTGTTGATGATTTTTCTCATAAGTGCTAGATTTTCTTCATGCAGAAGAAATATCATACATTTGCTAAATTTTGTGAATTTAAAGCACTTGTCGAGAAAAATAATTGCAGGAAAGTTAAAACTCTCAAAAGCGATAACGGTGGAGAATATGTGTCAAATTAATTTAGGAACTTGTATGCATCAGAAGGCATTCAATGGGAGTTAACAACACCTCATAACCCACAACAGAATGGGGTAGCTGAAAGGAAGAACAAAATTATTGTGTGAGATGCATGGGTGATGTTACATGATCAAGGCCTACCATTGCACTTGTGGGATGAAGAATGCAACACAATTGTTTATCTACAGAACATAAGCCCTCATCGAATTCTCAAGATGAGTACACTAGAAGAATCTTTTTCAGGTAAGAAACCAAATGTGACACACTTTAGGATCTCTAGTTCATCATTCTACTATCATGTTACCAAGGATGCGCGAAAAACGCTAGAGCCAACATTTGAGTTGGGAATACCTTTGGGGTAAACTAATACACCTCACAACTATTGTGTGCAACTACCATCCAATAGGATGACAGTGGTTCATAGAGATGTGACATTTGATGAAGACAAGGCCATGAGATGTTCTCTTGAGAGGTAGCTTCAGTTACATGCAGATGAGTATATTTTAGCTACAAAGGAGGAACCTTAAGATGATGTGGAGCAACCACATGCAGAGGAGAAAATAGTGGAAGCACCCACTCAGGCAGAAACTTCCAAGGATGGAAGGAAGTGCACCAGAGAGGATGAAAAGTTGATGCATGATGCTAGAGATAATATAGGAGCACCCACATCACAACGAAGATAGACAAGGTCATCAAATCAGTCCATTTTGTACATGAATCTTATGAGAGAGAGTGTAGAGTTTGTGCCATCCTCATTCGAGGAAGCAATGCAACAACTGGTGTGGGTTGTGTTGTCCCTTAAGAAACCAATTTCCTAGTTGTGTAGAAATTGTGCTTAAGACATTAATGTCTATAATTATTGTCACTTGTTTGTCACTTAATTGTATGTTGTATTCTCAAATGAAGGATCTGAAAGACTTGGTTTTCAACCCTTAATACTTATGTGACATGAAATTCTCATAATTCCATTTGATTACTTAATATAAATGATGAATGAAGAAAGCTTGAAGAATTCAGAGCCAATATGTTGTTTTACACAGAATCTACTATTTTGACACTTGGAGAAGTTAAAGATAATATGTTGTCTTACATAGAAACTACTATCTGTAACTTAGAAGAATTGTAGAAGTAGGAACTTCAAGTATAGGAGCGCTCTTTTAAGGGATTTTATCTTCATTTACATAAGAAAATAAAGACCCGCAACTTCATTACCATACTTAAAGGAAGAAAACATATCATGACACATAACAAAGAAGTCACAAAATCATACTCAACAATGTGTGGAAAACTTATGATTTTCGTTAATCAACAGTTTGATCAAGAATACAGTGACCTAGTTTATAGGTTCTCCAAAGTTCAAACCGTTTCTCTATAAATTTTCCTCTTTTTATATATTATGAGACAATTGGTAATCATGAAAACTGTTAAACTCCTTAACTATCTACTTAGCTCTGTAAAGTAAAAATCACTACAAAATATTACATTAGAGGGTAAAAGACACCTCATTCTCAAGAAAATAAAATAAAAAGAGGTAACCGAATTTAGAATGGTTTTTCGTTGTTCAAAACTGTGACTTGGCTACTGATGAAGTTTCTCTGTAAAGAAACTGATAATGGTTAAACTGTTTTCACACAACAAACTGTATTTTGAAAAAACTCTGTGCATGGACTTGGGCCCACATGTGTATCGGGAGTGTTCCGATTGGTGGAAACACAAAGAAACCCGACCAATTACCATTGCCTTTAGAATTTTAGTCACTCATCTCTAACTTTTGTTATTTTGCTAAAACGACGAAATTGGTTGATTTACGCGAAATATGGAAAATCATGAAACTAAAAAGGATTTAGACTCTGGTTCATAAACTTATCATGTCTGCCTAAGCTGCGTACGATCACAATCTAATGACCAAGTCAATGGACATTCTAATCCTTTGGAATCCAACGAAACTTTAAACCCATTGAACAAAACCTTATCGCGTCCATTTTTTCAACAACCCTTTGACTCCCACATAGACCCGATGAGAAATAAAACTGCTAGTTAAAGATATATCAGGTCATATTTTAAAAATAAAACCTAATTACTTTTCGACGCGATATCCGTTATATCTCATCTCTTTCGATGGATGGTTGCAATTGATCCGGACTTCAAACAGACTAAACTGCATTTCATACACCATCGTTTCTGACATCTGAAATAACCCGCGTTCTAGTTACCCATATGATTATTGTCGGATTTGTTGCCTTGCAATTGAATGACAAAGATCTTGTCACGAGTTTCTCACATTCAAAAGCCATCAATAAAATAAAATAATTTATTTTTTTCAAATTTCCGCTTTTCCCCTTATTTCACTACAACATAATATTTGACTTTTTTCATTTTTGTAATAAAACTAAAAATAAAATTAAAAGGACAATGGATGCTACAACATCTAGCTCCACCTAGGAATAGTGCTTTTGCCACAGAAGCACTAAGAACCATAGATCAGTGCCTTAACCTCAAGCATGGAGTCACATATTGCTTAGCCAATTAAACTTCTATGGAACTTGTACGATGGATTCACTCTGGTATCTACAATGACATGATGCTTATGCTTCAAAACTGGAAGTAATGTTTGAGATATTGCCCATTGACAGGCAGCTGCAAAGATTCACCATCAAGATTCTCCAGGAAGAATGTATTATTTGTCCTTTCTTCTATAATTCTAAATGGGCCATACCAAAGAGGATTAAATTTGACAAGGAATAATAAGAAAGAAATGGTTTAATTAATTATTCCTAGAAGAAAATCAAATGAACATTGATTTATTTAATTATTCTTCATGGGTTTAACTATAAATTACTTAATAAAGGTGGTTTATTAGGTAATTTTTCACAGTGAAAGCAATTTTACTAGGGTAAAGTTGGCTTTACATGGTATACTTCGATCCATCTAGTAAATTAGGTTAGATGATCAATTTTTTGGTGATAAGATATTGCGCCCCAACATACGAGTGTTAGGATAAAAACGTATAACCGAAGTACGTTATAAAGACACAATCACTTAGACATCACAGGGGAGTCAAAGAGAGAGAGAGAGAGAGAGAGAGAGAGAGAGAGAGAGAGAGAGAGACCAATGAAGCTAAATCTAAGAGAGGATAGTGACAGAGTGGGAAAGACTAATGCAAGTCTCCTTTTATGTTGTGGTACCGGAACTCAATGAGGTGTGGCAGGCATACCCATACCCGCCAAGATAGCTTAGTAAAAAAATAATGATTCGCCCAGAAACATGAAACTAAGCAATGAAGTACATGCTAAATGGTACATGACATGCTTGCATAACAGAGCTAGAAAATAATACAATGTGTCCCATATACATAATGCACCTGGTAAAAACATGAGTCGAGAATGAATACAATAATATCTGAGTACATGAGATATAATAACCCTTTCCTCAATAAGATGGGTTGGAGGGAGGATAGAACAACCAGAGAAGCCCTACTGAACAAGGAGGGGCTCTGTAGAACTAAATGGTTCATCTAGAGGAGACATGAATGCTATGAACACTTTGATCAGTAGGAACCAATCCCATCAACTCTATGGAACTACATCTGAGGTTGTAGCATAGTAGGTATGCATTCGTGCATGTGGGGGGCTACTTGAAGTCCAACCCCCTTATGGGGTCTGAAACATCTCACACACAACCAGGAACCACTGGTACAATCTATTGCATCATCGGACCATCAAATTTATGGATCACGAACATGAAATTACCAAGTGAAAGGGAATTAATGAGACCCTCTTCTCAATCCAAGGCGCTAAAAAAATGGAAAATGGAACCAAGATACATCGCCCTCTAAGTCATTCTTCTAGAATAAATGAGTTGATGTCGACAAAATAGGGCCCGTGATAGATTAGGAAATGAGGATCCTTAACTAAAGCTCCAGGGATAATAGTAATGTGACTCATAGACTAACACTAGGGATAATGGGGAAAAGAGGACTGAGGGAAAAACAATGACTACCCTTGTCAGAGCATAAAGTGCATCACTGACCTTGCAGCAACTAACTCAACTCCTGAGGGGATGGCGACAATATGACTCGACGCCAAAATGGGCAACAAGGATGGATTGTATGAAAATATGGATGGAATACTATGACATGATATGCTGGGAAATGAAATAGACTCCAAGGATGTAAGGGTGACTCAACATAGATGCTCTGAACAAGGTTGACTCAATGACACTGCCATAGAGACTAAGCCTACTGGGTACCATGAAAACATGAGTAAATGATGGTTACTCATGATGAAAATTGACAAATGGTATGACAAGTATTAAGCGTAGGTGGGTCTCAAGGTACAAGTGTTTCTTTATGACAAAATTTTATTTTGAGAGATGATGAGGTGACCTTTGTGGAAAAATGGTTTCCTCAGGAAGTGTGAAGTCATCCAAAATAGAGGAAGACCCATCAGGGAGATTGGTGAGAGATTTCCAATGGTGCTTACGATTTGTCAAACTGATCTACAGTCTAGTCGCAATGGGTGATAGAAAAATTGGGCACTTTTTTATGAAATGATGTTTTCCCTCCAATTTGGATTCCATTTGCTAAGTGAGCCATGGTGAATTTGGAGAGGAGGAAAACACCCTAAATCTTGTGGATATCGTAGCATACAAACTAACCATCAGAATGAGGATCTGTGACTTTCATGTGGGTGGCCTTACTCATCTCCTCAATTTTAGTGGTTTATTTCCTGATTTTTGGAACCTGGTAGCTCCATGAGAGACCCTTTCCCTTGTTGATGATCACATCACACTTTTTGGGCCACGAAATGCAATCTGGATCACAAGAAACATCTAGAAACTTGTGATCTTGCACCTTTTCAACTAGAAACTACGATTTATGGCTCGAGTAAGGGTTGGTGTGCTAGGTTGGTGGGGGCTATAGGTTGATTAGTGTAGCTTGTTTTATTTTCTAAACTGACAAGATATGTGGTGTTTTGTAGATAAGGCAGAGCTAAAAATCAACTGGGGTGAATGAGACTTGGATATGCTTCGATTCGATATCCAGGGGGATCACGCAGTTCAAGGGGAATGGGCTCATTATGGGGTTCTCAAGTTGGTAGAGAACCCGCTAATGAGCGCAGGTGAGCCCTTGATATTGATCATTTTGAGCTATTGGGTTCCACACCAGGAGGTCTTTGTCATGCACGGGCACAAGATCGAGCTCAAATTAAGGATATTTACTTCTTGATCGGACTTCCTCCCCTTGGAGTGGTGGGGGATATTCAGTCTATGTTACTTCGTGGGAGGAACATTACTGAGTTCATGTAGCACCATTGTCAATAAGGTGTTCGTATCAAGGGTATGATTATCCTGCTTGTTAATCTAGAGAGGCTAGAGACACAGGTTGTTTCCACAGCTTTGTTATGTGTCTTGGGTAACGAGGCATTCCACCACATCATTGGATGATAGATGATGTTAGTTGAGAGTGTTTTGGCTAGGACCTACTATGGGTGGGCCCAGATGATTCTATCGTTATTGAAATGATAGTCAATTATTTCCAAGAGGTAGGTGAATCGTGACCCCACTTTTCGTATAGTACTATCTACGTTCTTATTTGAGAAGATACCCACTATACATCCTCATGTATAGATCTGAGATGCGGGCCCACAAGATTCATCACTGGGGGAAGCTATTACTGAGAGGAGGAGGAGGGAGAGTCGGATGTGTGTTCCGACCTGAGTTTTTCAAACATTGGGATCATATACCCCTTTTCACTGAACTATCAGGGGGATCCTGAATTGCCACATCTGCTCGGGCGAGCATGGGGACCAAACGGTAAGTGTCAAGTTTCTATGTTTTATGGTGCATCATATATTTCTGTTACATGTATATGTTATTGAGTGTGAAATATGTTGTATGCAGACATACCACTCGTAAAGGTGTCAAATATGCAAGCTAATCCACAATGCTTGGGGTTGCAGATCAGGGGATATCATCATCATAGTAGGGTCCAGACGATACTACACTGCTGGCTAATTTGCATCGTAGGTTTGATGTACTCTTGACCCTAGGAAACTATGCCACAAAGTTTCTTCATAAGAAGGCCAGTACGAAGCCCACAAGAGGAGCAACACTTGAAGTTCTTGCTTCACAATTCGAGTTGGATTTTAATTTCGTGATGTGTTAAATTTCATTTTTAAAAGAACATAAATGAATACATCCACATGCTGTAATGAAGAGGAACATGACGATCATCAGCACATGAAAACATAAGCCATTGATAACGGAGTTTTTCCAGGAGGGATTACATCTCCAAGCCCCGATGTCAAGATGGTGTAGGCCACTACATTAAGTCTTGTCAATAGTGATGATGTACATGAGAGGTGATGTCACTATCATAGAAGGAAAATTCCCTCATGCAGGAGTGGCTCTAAGGGATGTTCCGCTACAGGAACTCTCAGTAAAAAAGGACTCCTATCAGTATGACACAAACTCATGCATGATGAGCATCCTGCTATCATGGCATAAAAGGGATCTTGAACAAACATACATGATGAAAACATGAGTATCCCATCAACATAATGACAAAGGGATCTCGAACAAAACATGACGAATCATGACAACAAGTACATCACACAGATGATTATGTATCACATCAAGTAGGAATCCTAAAAACGAGTAAGAAACAAGATCCCACATCAACATCAAACAAGGAACTTTGCAGCATAATGCATAGCAAAATAAGTACATGAACACACGACATATACCTCACATCTTGGGGCCATCTAAAGAAGAGGATGTCGAACTGCTGAAGCTGGTCGTACCATCGATCTCATGGCATCGAATCTCATGGAAATCATTGCTTGCACATGAATGCTGACACCTGCACTCCACTTAGAAAAGTGGCTGAAAAATAGAATGAGCAAATGGAAAACATGAACACACCATCAAATTTGTGGCGTCGAATAGTGCAAAATCGATTGGCAAATCTCTGAATTTTGAGAAAGTGAAAATCTGGGGCTTAAGGAATCTTTTCGATTCACCCTAGATTCCCCAAATATTGCCTCCTCTGAGGCCTCTGAAAATCGTCTTCTCAAATTAGGAAACACACTATGCCATTGGGTTTGTGTTGCCGAGAGGTGTAAGATCGACATAAAGATTGTCCAATTTGGACAGTGTAAAAATTTCACCCTCTTGGAAATTTTTCTCAATCATGGTGCCACCTACAATAAATTAATTAAAAAATATCTCCTCAATTTCCGTGCACACTCCTTCTCCTCCATGCTTGGGCACACTCATGAAATGAAGGTTAATATAATTTTTTGTTGTGGATTAAACAAGAAATGCCGTTCAAGCATATTGGTATGAGATTCGTTTGCTATGGAGGAGGTCGGGCGATCAAACACTACCCCCTCCCTTTTCTTACATAAGAAAATTTTAAATTGGAAGGGAGGTCGGGCTGGCCCCACCTTTGCTAGCCCCCACCTCACCTTCACTCCAGTGGCCCCTTATCAGTGTTCACGTATTTAATGGGTTGTGGTTGGGTCGATGCCCCAAGGGCCGACCGACCACCTAAACTTTTGTGTTGTGTAATGGTTCCCATGGTACGGGGGGAGGGGCCAAGGGTAGCGGCCCGCCCCTCCATAATATGAAATATGATCAAGATTGTGGTGGTGGGGTTGGTGTCCTACCACCCCCTGTTTTTAATAATAAAAAAAAATTTAAACAATATGCCTTTTTTGAAAATCCGAAATTTGGACTGAAGGAGACATTTTAACAAGGTGATAATGTCACCTGGAATCATGCCGGAGTTGGCTCGATTTCGTCCACTGGAAAAATTCTAAACTGTGTCTCCATTAAGCTTTCCTAGTCAGCAAAAGTCAACCAAAACTTTCATTGCCCCTATCTTCCTCATTCAGGCTCGGATTAACGAACTGTTCGCACCATTGCGATCATGAAAATGAGATATTTAACATGAACGTGGTTTGAGCATAATCCAAACACTTTTATTTTTGACTCTTCCCGATTCCTCTTTGTCTTGTGTGTGTCTCTGGAGCTGCATGGATAAATCCTCCCCACTGAGGTTCTTTTGGTCCTCCAAAAGCATGAAAAATAATCTACAACGTCCTTGTACCTTGTTTGCATCACGAGCGTCCTAAAAGGTCTCGCTTCCCTCTCCTTCACCTTTGTTCTTTGGAGCCTTAAGTGATGAGCTGACACCTGCAACCTCTCGTACATGGTTTTTCAAATTACATGCTTGAATTTCATGACCAACTAATGACCCAAGCATCCCGTACTTGCCACAAGTTTATAACACATACTCGGTGGTCAAGTTTACATCAATATTGAAACAATACCCCACCTATGAAAACAAGGCCAACATATCATTGTTGCTTCAACAAGTGATGGAAAACACTTCATCACTGTAACGCATGATTTACAAACATAAGGCCAATCACTATTTTTTCTTTGACAAGTGATGGAAACATGACATCAATTTCACAGTTTATCATGCAATGCAAAATAAGACCAAACATCATTGTTACTGAATAAGTGAAGGGAAAACACATCATCACTTTCACATTTTAAAATGCAACAAATGATTTACAAAAGCACGACCATGACACACTAACATGTCTAGAAACCATTTTTCACTTATCAATGTGAATGGGTTGCCTCCTTGTGGCACATTCGATGGTCGAACAACTGCTTCACCTAGGTCATGCACCGACACTTTGTCTTGAAGGCACTGCTCTAGATGGAGCCTCCAACAAGTGGCTCTTTGATGTCCATTTCTATCGCAATGATTGCAATAGGTTTTCTTCCACTAGATCTACTTAACATGTTTCTTTACTTGTTGTTGAGAGGTTCTTTCATGCCTCCTCCTTTTGTGTGTTGCCATTCTTTTCCAACACTTAGAAAATGTATGGTTATGTAATCCAAAAAAGGTACATGTTTTTCGATGCCATGTTTTACATTCATCCTTAACAACATGATTATACTTGAAATGAACATTCGAAGATCGAAACTGGTTATACCTTTCCTTGCTGTCTCTAGTGTAAGTATGGTGATCAGAGCTTGCCTCAACTCTTTCCCTGCAATGGAAACTGCCATGGGATGATGGGGATGTGTTCCCATCATTCTCTTTCCTTGACGATTTCGATGATGTCTTGGAAGAATATGACACCTTCGAGCATTCTCCTTTGGTATATCTCAAGCTTGCAAATCGATGTTTATGCACAACCTCAAAAGGTTGAGTTATGCCTTGGTTACTAACATCAAGTCCTTTTTCCTCCTCGTGCCTCATCCTAGTAAGGAGCCTCATGTTTTTCCCTGTAATTGGGATCTCCACATCTCCAACAAAAATCATACTATGTGAAGATGAAACCAAAAGGAAATCAACATCTTTTACCTCCTCTGTTGATTTGCAAAGAACTGTTGAGGGCTTATCATCATCTGTTGTTGTTGGTTCACTGGCTTTCTCGGTGCATTCCCCAACTTCCTTTCTAACATACCCAAGTCCTGTCTGACAGGGTAATTCCTCCACCTTGATGGGGTTGACAATGCCTTGACCATTAATACCCAAGCCTTTTCCTTCATACCCCATTTTCTTCAACAATTCGAAGCCAATTCCTATGGTATGATTTTCAAAAACAATGAAATCATCATCAGGACACATACATGAATTTAGAGAATTACATTTTACCTCACATGGGTCACGCTGCAACTTTTCCACGGCCTCATCCTTAGCTTGCAGCTGTCATAGCAAACTTTATTTTTCCCAAGGAAAATTTTAAGAACCACCATAAATTTATATGTGTAATAAATGGGTGAATCCCCATGATACATAGGAAAAATGGGAGGTAACTTTATCACTAATATAATATGTATATATATTTTTTTGGCGAATCTCTCACCAGATTATATTATCTTGTAAAGTCATGGTGAATCTTTCACTGAATTATAAAATCTTGTAGGATCTTGGAAAATCTTTCACTGAATAATAAAACATTATGAATTCTTGGCAAATGTTTTGTTAAAGTATGAAGCCATATATGATAATAATAAAACATATTCATTAAAGTGTAATATACTAACATACATGTTTGGAAAAAAGAAACATAATTTTCACTTCCTACAAACAATGTTGCAAGTTTTAGCGGCCATGTTTATCATGGAAGGAAAGATTAATATTTTCTCTACCGCTTTTGTCAAGCTACCACTTTTTCCAAGCTATCAAATTTCTTTCTTATTCCATAGACTCCAACTACAAGATAAAAAAAAAAAAAAAAACCATCAAGTTTGTTTACCCCAACATGCCAACAGGTAGCAAGCCCCAACTATATAATATAATGAAGTAGTAGGTATCCCAAAGGCCTGAAGGGGATCTAATGGAAAGAAGTGACTATTTTCAAAAGCCTTCCAATCAATATATAAATGTAGATTTATTATTATTTTAATTGGAAATCTTCAATTAAATAATAAAATTTAATTATGTCTCTCCCAATCTAAATTTCTTATTAGCATAATTAACTACCTTCATACCTTTTTTAACTACGTTGTAACATGTGGATTAATTTCCTTATTGGTGCACAATCTCCACCTTTTAGGACAATATGGTGCAGTCACCCAACCCCTACAAATCATTACAACAAACTAAGAATAGAAGAGAAGATGAAAGGTTGTACAAACTAGCATATTTTTCAAACAACTAATCCAAGATCAGTATCTTAACTTTTTCATGAAGATATCATATTGAGAATGTTTGAAAAATGATGGGAAATCTGGGCAACGACTATCTCTCTTCTGCGAGGGTGATGCGGAAAGAGTTAAGGTTTCATTGTTTGGAATTTTTTTTTTGTTAAATCAGAAAAACCAATATTAAAGGAGATATCGGTAGTTTTTACTATATTTTATGAGGTGACTAAATGTAGCTTTAACCATTCACCTTAAGAATTTTTTTACAATATAATTTCCTAAGTCTATTTAATATCTTCATTATCATAAAACTAACCTATATCCATCTTAACTCCACATCTACCACTCTGAGAGGGATGAAATCTATTTATCCCTCCCAACACTTGGTAGACCCAGAATTAAGATGGATCTAAGCTGATAGAATTTCCCCTTTAAATAGTCTATGCTCACACGAATACCATGGTATTACCATAGGTCAATACCATGTGTTATCATAAACCTGGAGCTTAAAAACTAGCATTAGTAATTTATAAAAATTAATAAAATGAATAATTGTTTTTTATTTTAACCAAGTTAAAATGTTTAAGTGACATTGAATTACAAGATCCATTTTTACTCTTGATCTACCAAGCCCTGAGAGGGATCAAATATTTTTTCACTCTATGTTAGTTTGCATATCATGATATTTGATCCAGAGTAGAGATAGATCTATGTTAGTTTAATTCCCCCCTTTATATAGGTTGCATTCCATGTGAATACCATGGGTCAATACCATGTTGGTGGGCTCCAGTATTGTAGCAATAATGCTACAACTCCTGGAGCTTCCTTCTTTAATTTATCAACCCGGTAGTTCGTAACAAACTTGGAAGCGAAGGTGCTGTATGCACAAGTACTAGCTCTTGCCGCAACTGTCACTTGGCCAGTTGGCACAAGTCCGCTAGGGGCTCAAGCCAACTTCTATGAGCTCTTAGAAGAAGCTTTTTAACTGATGGACGAAAGCTAACTCAAAGGAAGTTAATCTATTTGCAGAAAGGAACTGAAATCCAACAAGAAACTCAAACCCTAGCAAACCCTAATTCTACCAGCTAGTCTTACTGATGCCGAGATGGGAATGAAAACTACTGAAAGAGATTACATTACTTCTATGAAGGTAAAATGCATGTGTCTAGACCACCTCTATCTGAAGAAAACATTTTTTTGTATTTTTGTTTCAATTATTAGAATTATCATGCATGTGCTTTTAACTATCTTTTTACTGTGCAGAGGTGGATCAAGGAGGAGAAAGGCTTGAAAAAGGTTGGGAAGGTTCAGAGAGGGTCTAAGGGGTCCCTAACACCCTTCCAGAGAGTTTCACAAAGTTTGGCTACCAAGAGACCGCGTTTATGAGCTTCTACAGGAAGTCTGCAGGGGTTCTACAGGATGTTTCAGAATTTCTACAGGATGTTCAGTAATTCCTACAGGATGTTCTACAATCGGATTTTGGGTGATGGGTGAGTGGAAGAGGCTGCATGGGTGGATAGGGAGGTAGGAGAGGGGTTTTTAATGACTTAGTGACAGAGAGATGAGATGATGAGGGGGTGTGCAAAGCTAGTTTGTCTGAAGGAGGGTAGAGGGAATGGAAGGCCGAGAAGGTAGGATAACGTGGGCAGTAGAGTAGTTGAGAGACAAGGGGTCTAATTGGGAGATGAGCAGTTGGCCTGGGCAAGACCTAGAAAGACGAGAGTGTGAGGGAGTAGCACTGCACAGTGTAAACTGAACCAAATCATCCACGTCCTGCACATAATCAAAACATTCCTAATCTGTCCTAACTGTTTAATGGAACCAATGAACAGCAACGTTATTTCAAAAGAAAACCATGTATGGTACTGAAGCAAAGAAACATTCCAAGAGGTCTGAACGCATGGACAACTTCTACAAACAAAAATATTGCACCAAAGATTGCATGAGTACGCAAACCAATGTTTTTGGTGGGTAGCACTGTATGCAATTGCAACCCCTAAAAAGAGGTGAAAATGAGTGTGCAGGCAACCCTTTTTTGGAACTTTTATCAACTCCAATCTCTTCACTCTATTCTAAACAGCTGAAGCAACTCTATCTTCTAACAATGTCCTACTTAACCACACCAAGAAATCTAACTCAACAAACTGCGTTTCAAATGCATGTAAAGAAAACCATAATGCTGAAAGGAAAGATATCAATACAAAAGAAGGAGGCCTTAGGCTCTCAGGTTGGGCCCAAACCCGAGAGCTATGGCTCCTTTAAAAGCTCAGAACTGAGATCAAATCTGACTGCTTTCCATTAAAAAATAATAATCATAAGTCAAAGAGCATGGCAATAATGGCTACAAAAGAGCAAAACCAAGCTAGCAGCTCGTAGTGCAGAATGTGCAACAATGTTTCAAAAAGTCCTTTTCGAAGGCTAAAGCCTTATCATTTATACATCATGAGGCCCCAAGCTGGCCTCCTAAATTAGTGGGACTTGGCTGACCAAACTAGGAGTGAACTGCTGCTTCCTCAAAATCCGTTTGGCTGCCTTCTAAATCTGGTTGTGGTGGCTATTGGAGCTCGGAGTTGGGGGTGAAGATCTCGAGGAAGGCCATTTAATGCTGTGGACAACCCTCCTACAAATCCTCAACCCCATCTTGGCTGTCTCCTGGCCCTTATCTGCTCGGTTTTGTTCCAATCATTTGTCAAAAACCTGAAATGAGCACGTGTTAGCCACCTAGGAATAGTGACTGCCCTTATTCGTACAAATGACATAAACATACTAAAAAATGATGCATAAGTTATGAAAAATGAAGGATTGAGCAAAGGTAGTTAGGCCAAATGAGCCGAAAATGTTACCAAATTTGGGGCTCATCATCACCCCCCAGCTAAAATGATTGCTCATCCCTGAGCAACTAATCCAGCTCCTCGTCCTTCATTGCTTTCACCGCCACCCTCACATCCCAGGCTTCTGAAGTGGTCTCCTCCTCACTGGCATGGAACCCAGCCTTCCTTTCCACCTCTTCCCACTGCTTATGCTCTTCTTTTTCTATGCTGCCTTCCATCAATCCTAATAGTAGAGGTGGGCTTAGCTTGAGGCCAATCCAGCTGGCTTGGAGGTTCTGTATGGACTTCTTGTAGAGGGGCACCCGTGCTAGAGCTTCCCTCATTCGAGTTGGAGTATGATATTCTCTGATTTTAAGGCTGTGGGACAATGTGTTCCATCGGCGGGTGCAAGCATGAACACAGTTGTACCCCAATAGTTGCTCCATGTCCTCGAAATGTGTTATGGCCTGAGCCTGCTGATCCATGTATTTCAATAAAGTTTGAGGGTTGGTGGCTAAGTGTTGGTGGGCAGAAATCAATGCAGTGGGATCCCCTGGCTCTGCTCTCATCAGTAGTGGCTCATGTAACTCTCAGTCCATGAACTCTTTGACCTCTGCTGCTCTCTTTTCTTCATGGTTCAACCATGAAGCAAATGCCATCAACTGCATATCCCCTACAACTGTGTTGGGATCCCATGAAGTCACATTAGGAAGGGCCAAATTATTGAGATAGAACTCCGATAGTTTGGCCTTATCCTCTGATGAACTGTTATTGCATAACGCTGTGAACTGTTGGGGGTCTTGGAGTTGGGAGATACCCCTATGTGCCAATGCATTAATCTGAAATTGCAGCCACTGGTCTCGTAGGTATAGGCCATAAGATTTGGCTGGCTATCTACATTGTAGAGCATCCATGGCCCAACTGGCCATGCAAGCCAGTTGTGCCTCTTTTTGCTGCAACTGCTGTTTGAGAGCTTGTATCTCGATTTGTGCTTGCAGTTCCCTTTCCTGTAGATGCGAGGTTGGCTCCCCAAGACCAACTTGCAGTCCTTCTCTGCCTTGATGTTCTGCTGTAGTGTCCCCTAAGGATGTGCCCTTTTCCTTCTTCAGTTCCTATAGCTGCAGTTTAAGTTTCTCGTTCTCTTCCTGTAGGAATACCCGCTGGCAGTTTGCCACGTGTTTGGCCATAGCTAATTCTTTTTGTGCCTCCTTGAGTTGTTCCTCCAAGGGGCCTATATCTGCCACTCCTTTTGATTTAGCTATTTTCATCCACGTGTGGGTTCTCACTCTTTCTTCCTCCAACGCAAAGAAAAGTGACACTATGAATTTATGTGGAATAATTTTCACAGCCTCCAAAAAGTTATAATACGAGCTCAGGCTTGGCTGGGGACTAGGTTCCGGAATATGCTCTTTCTCTTCTTCCCTCGGTGGCTCTACTCCGTCTTCCCTAAGTGGTGATGTGGGTGCCTCTCCCTCCATCCTCTCTGTCTCATTAAGCCGGGCCAATGTTTCCTATAGAATGGCCTCAGCATCCTGTAGCCGGGCTTTTGAAGCCAACCTGTCCATTCTCTCCTTCCAAGTAGTTGTCTTCGGGCTCCCCCGCTCATAAGTGACCGATATTTTTGAGGGGGACCTCTCCCTTGGCGAGGTAGGGGTGTCTTCTATAGTAATTGGGCTACTGGATGGAGGTTGGGGCCTGCCTATTTTGATTCTCACACTTCTCCTGGCTTTGAAATACAGAGGGATCTCCCTCTTTCGTTTTTCCTTTGGCTTAGGAGGTGTACTAAGGGTGGCCAGCACGGCTGCAGCCTCCCTTGCAATAATTTCGGCTGTCTTCTCCTTTGGTTTTCCTTTCTCAGGGCTTCCTATAGAAGGCCCTGTATCAGTTGATTTCTGGCTTCATGTAGAAGCCGTTTTTGGTTTTCCTGTAGAAACAGGTGGCACCGTTTTAGCTTGTTTGGCTGAGGGTGCTTTTCCTTTTGACTTGGTTGAGGCTGCTTTCGAGGTGCCTTTACTGACGTGGACTTGTTCCGTCCTTTCCACCCTACTCTGTAGCCTTTTCTCTCTGGGTGTCAATGTGGATTTGTCACCCTCCTTTTCGGCAACCTGGGGTTTCTCTTGCCTCCCATTTTGTTCTTTCTTCGGTGCTTTGGCCGCGGTTTCTTGGCCTTTCCCTTTCTTCTTTGTGTGTACTAACTCCTTCTCCTCGCTGCTAGAGGAGGTGAGCTCCTCGGTCAACATTTTGATATCACCATCCTTAGTCAGATTTCGGAAGGCTCCCCACGAGAGAGGCACTGTGTAGGTGTGGAGTGCATCCTCCACGAGGAGCTTAATGAGCCCATGATGGGCTACCTGGTCTGGCGTGCCCTCTCGTAATTTGGTGGCACATTCAGTCATGGACTGCAGGAGGAAGTAAGGAATACTTAGCTTGTTTTCTGAACGTAGGTCCATTTGGTGCCTCAGTTCTGTGAGCAGCCGGAAATGGTACCCATATACGATGCTGAATCGTCCTTCGCACGTGATATATTTCATAATTTGGAGGCTGACCTCACTCCAAAGCGGCTATAGGCTAGCTCTGCGAACCCCGTTCTTATCCTCTGAGAATTGCTCCTCGGGTGGAAAGAACTCCTTTTTAGCCTTCTAGCCTAGTTTTCGCTCCTCCTTATCCCACGGTACCCCCATTGGGAGATCAGTGACTCTGCTAATGAACTGTGGTGTGAGTCTGAGATTCAAACCCCTGAAATTGACAACGGCCAGCGCTTTTGATTTTGGCTTCAAAGCTCAGAGGAACTCCTCTGCCACCTCATCATCATAACCTTGAAGCTTGTCGCAGAACGACATCCATCGCGCATGAGTGAATAGTTCTAACACCTCCGGGTTTTCCCATAGCTTCTTTGAGTCTGTCGGTTCCTTCCTAATGAATCCACCGACATGGCGAAAGCTTGCTATGTTAGCCGGAGGTGGTTGGTGCGTATCAAAAGACGGGACTTTGGGATTTCTTTGGGCAGAGCGCAGAATTACGCCTCTGTCAAGCACACAGTGCATGAATTCTCGGCTATCTACAGGTGAGCCTTGATAGGGCCTTAATTACGAACCAAATCCTGTAGAAAACCCCGCATATACTACGACGACAATTTTCATGCAAAAGGAAGACGACACTTGCAATTTTATGCTCAGACTGTAGTTTTACATTTTTGAGGACGTCGACTTCACCACCCTTCAAACCAATTGCATGGGAGGAACAAGTTCAGGCTTACCTTTTCCAATTCGCCACCTTTGACGTGAATAGATAAATTTTCCTCCGTAGCGGCAAGCTTCCTGTAGCACAGCTTCTTGTAGAAGTCGCGCACAGGTTCCGGAGAGCACGTCAGTGGTTCTGCGCCTTCTGTGCAACCACCAGACGTCTGAACGAGCCAAGGACTTGGAGTAACTAGCTTTAGAGAAATTCGGACGCTTACTCGACTGCAAAACGGCTGGTGATAAATGAGTGGAGTGACGATCTAGCTGGTGGATTTGAATCCCGGCCGAACTCGTGGCGCGGAGGTGAGCTGTCCCTGCCGGACCGTTGGACGATGTCACCTACTCATTTCACTACAAGTCTGCCTGACCGCCGCATCATTCCCTGCATATCTGCCGCCGCCATTTCCATTAGATCCCCACTTCTCCCCGACTGGACGCTTCTCACGTGTCCATTACCCGTTTTTCTTGCCACGACCAACACCTTCCAAATCTGACGAGACCATCTGACTGGTCGTGGTGGCCAGTTGAATGGCTACCCGACTGCTCAACCCATCCATTTCCACACTTGCAAACATTTTAGAGTATTATTCATGTAATTTGATGAAAAAAGGGTGAGGCACTTACCTGTGTGGCCGCGACGTTATTTTCAAGTTTCAGGACGAGGGTGATGGATTTGCTTGTTGCTGCTTCATGCACAGGCACGGGGGTTCCTCCTCGCAGACTGTTGTTGGCTACGAAGCTTATTACCTGGCTGCGGATGGTGCATGTGCCCGCTCTATGTGTTGCAGGCGCCTTGATGGTGTACACTTTAGCTGGATGAACAACTACGGGATTCCTGTAGGATGTCCTGTAGCAGTTTTTCCTCCTCGGGTGCATGCCGAAACGGTGGAGACGGTGGCATCACGGTCACGGTCGCAAGGCCCTCGGATGGCTTTGATAAGTAGTGCATGGTGTCTCTGCATCCTTTATTCCATTTGAGAATCGCTTCCTCTGATAATTAAATGTTCTGATTTTGACTGTGCAGGTATTTCCATTGCATGGCAACTAGGGTGGTAGAAGGAGGCGACAACAGTGCGTGATGGAGAAAAAATTAGCTTGCATGCCTCCGTGTCGGACCTCAGGCTTTAGGTCTCCCGACACAGTCGGTTATGGGCTGTCCAAAGATTCTACAGGAAGTTTCCTGTAGAAATACAGAACTTCCTGTAGAAAGTCCTGTAGCTTCCTGTAGGAGGCTAAATTGTGATCAAATCATGCCCAGACCTTGGAAGAGATGAGTGTTTCTGGAGGGAGTGCTGGTGAGGTCACCTGGTAGCATAGTAGGGACCCTTGTATTTGAGTTGAGGGGCCTCTTTTCTTGCATGGAATATCTGCAACCTGCATGCATTGCCACATTTTGAGCTTGTTTTCCCTGTTTTCTTTTTTTTGTTTGTTTTTTTCTTCTTTTTTTTGTTTTTTTTTTAAAGACAGCAGGGGCGCCTTCATGAGGTTTTCACCCTTACCATCTGCCTTGGGCACCTCAGAGAGGTTTTCACCCAAGGGTCTTTTTCAAACATTTTCAGAAAGACAGTAGGGACGCCTCAATGAGGTTTTCACCCCTACCATCTGCCTTGGGAGCCTCAGAAAGGTTTTCACCCAAGGATCTTTATTATTATTATTATTATTTATTTATTTATTTTTTATTTTTTTTTTAAGATCTTGAGGGTATGCCCATAACAGAGGCAGAACCCTTCTCTATGACCAGCACTGATTTTTCCACAGTTTTGATGAACTCTTGCCTTGAAAGAGGTTTTCTGTAGATCTTTAGTCGATGCCCATTGACAAGCATAGGGATGGCCTCCTCATCAATGGTCCGAATAAAAACAGATCCATTGTCATTACATTTCTCCACTGCATATGGTCCCAGCCATCTGGTTCTCAGCTTCCCCTTGAAATCTTTATGCCTGGAATCATACAACAGCGCCCAGTCTCCCAGCTGAAATTGCTTGTCATTGAGGTGTTGGTCATGCCACAACTTTCTCTGAAGTTGAACCACTTCTGAGTGGAGAAGGGCCTGCATTCGGTGTTCGTCCAATCCATTCAGCTGCAATAACCTTTCTTGTTGCGCATGGCTGAGATCCAGGTCCCGCTGAGCTGCCATCCTCAAGGTGTTGTACTCGAACTCAATTGATAGCAAAGCTCTCTTCCCATAGACCAGCTCATAAGGTGTGAAGCCGGTTGTGGTCTTCCAAGTGGTGTTGTAAGCCCACGTGGCCTCAACCAGGCGATCTACCCAATCTTTTCTACTGTTGCTCACCACCTTAGTCAAGATCCCTTCCAATTCTCTATTGGTGACATCCACCTGCCCATTCGTTTGAGGATGATACGGGGTGGAAGTCCTATTCTTGATTTTGTGATGAGCGAGTAGGTCTTCAATTAAGTTGGAGGTGAACTGGCTTCCTTGATCGGTGACTAGCTCTCTTGGGTAGCCAAATCTGTAGAAGATGTTTTTTGTTAAGAACTCGGCCACCTTTTCCTCTGTCGCTGCTTTGATTGCCTTGGTTTCTGCCCACTTTGTCAGGTAGTCTGTGCACACAATGATGTAAGACCTTTGCCTCGAAGGAGGATTGATTGGACCCACAAAATCCATACCCCACTTCTCAAATGGCTCAAGAGTCACTTGAGGTTGGAGAGGCATTTCGTCCCTTGGAGTCGGTTTCCCCATTCTTTGGCATCGGTCACATTGGCTGATATACCTTCTGACATCTTGATGAAGCGTGGGCCAATAGTAGCCTGCCTGTAGGATTTTGAAGGCAGTCCTTTTGGCTGCAAAATGTCCTCCACAAGGTCCGTCATGACCGGTTAGGAGGATATCAAAGACTTCCTCCTCCCTTACACAACGCCTTAAGATCTGATCCGGGCCAAGCTTGAACAGGTTGCCCCCGATCCAAGTGAATGAGGCACTCTTCCTTACGATCTTGCTCTTCTCCCTTGAGGATAGGTGCGGAGGGAGCTGTGCTGAGACAAGGTAGTTTGCTATATCAGCAAACCATGGAGAGAGTACTGAGATAGCAAACAGATGTTCATCTGGCATCTGGTCATCCACTATTCCATCCTCACCTGCGGGTAAATCCAATCTAGACAAAAAGTCAACAACAACATTTTCTTTACCTGGCTTGTCAACAATAGTCAAATCAAATTGCTGCAACAAAAGTAACCATCTAATAATACGAGCATTCACATCCGGTTTATTCACTAAATATCTAATTGCAGCATGATTAGTATGTACAAATGTTTGATATCCAGTGATATAATGTCGGAATTTGTTCAGTGCATGGACCACGGCCAAGAATTCTTTCTCAGTTACAGTGTAATTCAGTTTTGCCTTGGATAAGCTTTTGTTGACAAAGTATATGGCGTATGGAAGTTTTTGCTCAACTTGTCCTAAGGCTGCCCCTATGGCTTTGTTCGAGGCATCAGTGTGGATGTGGAAAGGTAGGGCCCAGTTTGGACCTCTCAAGATTGGGGCAGACACCAACTTTTCCTTTAATTCATTCAGAGCCTTCTGACAATCGTCAGTCCATTTAAACTCAACATCTTTTTCCAAGACGCTAAACAATGGCGAGGCTAGCTTGCTGAAGTCTTTAATGAATCTCTTATAATACCCTGCTAAACCTAAAAAACTTCGAACATCTCTTACCTTCTGAGGAGGTGGAACCTTCTTGATGAGAGCAATTTTGTTGGGATCCACCTGTAATCCTTGGCGAGAAATGGTATGGCCTAGCACGGTCCCTTCAGTCATCAAGAATTCACACTTTTCAGGACTAAGGGACAGGTTCATCTCAGTGCACTTGGTTAGGACTTTTCCCAGATTGGACAATGCTTCCTGGAAGTTGGACCCATAAGGAGTGAAGTCATCCATATAGATTTCCACCGAATCATGGACCAGCTCAGAAAAGATGCTCAAGACAGCTCTCTAGAAGGTGGCAGGAGCATTGCATAGTCCAAAGGGAAGAACTCGGTAAGCAAAGGTACCCCAAG
Organism: Pinus tabuliformis; assembly: GCA_031772625.1. NCBI lineage: Eukaryota > Viridiplantae > Streptophyta > Pinopsida > Pinales > Pinaceae > Pinus > Pinus tabuliformis. The sequence continues at coordinate 1,806,236,543 of CM062817.1, read as the reverse complement.
GACAAGTGAAGGTGGTCTTATCTTGGTCTTCCGGGCTGATTTGGATCTGGTTATACCCGCTAAACCCATCTAGGAAAGAGAAAAAATTATTTCCTGCCAGTCCATCCAACACTTGATCTATGAAGGGTAGAGGAAAATGGTCTTTCTTGGTGGCCTTGTTGAGTTCTCGGTAGTCCACACAAATTCTCCACTTCCCATTTTTCTTGGGAACTAACACCAGAGGGGACACCCATTCGCTATCCGAGATGGGGTAAATGAATCCGGCATCCAACAGTTTTTGCAATTCCTCCTTGACGATGTCCTTAAGGGCTGGATTCATTCTCCTTTGGGGTTGCCTAACCGGTTTACAATCTTCTTCGATGTAGATGTGATGGGTACAGACCGAAGGATGGACTCCTTTCATCTCCTTATATCTCCAAGCAAAAGCATCTAGATGACTGGCCAACAAACTACACAGCTCCTTTTCCTGGGAAGGAAATAGGGAGGAGCTGATCTTTAGCATTCTCTCAGGGCCGAACTCCACATTTCTGACTCTGGGAGCGATAGGGTTGGTCACACAAAGGTCCACTAAGGTGCTGGCTTGGGCATCCTCCACCAATTCCTCTAAGGACAATGAACTGGGAGGTGGATTCTGGATCAAGGTCTCAATCCAATCATCCTCGGTTGGGGGGCCTCCCCTAGTGGTGTTTAGGGTGCACAAAGGTGCTGAGTACACCTCATCCTCTTCTCCTTCCTCCAACCAAAGTGGTAAGTCATGCTCTAATAAGGGTTGGGCAGGAGGGTACAGGACTAGCTGCTTGGACATAGGACCATTTTTGATGGTCATGTTTCCTGCACGGCAACTTATGTAAGCATCTGCAGTGGCTAACCAGGGCCTTCCCAAAATAAGAGGGTATCCAGTAAGCTTTGCCTTTGGTTGCAGAACCAAGAAGTCTGCAGGGTACTACCAAGAGTCAACAGAGACCAAGACATCCTATACAATCCCTTCGGGAGTCGCGGTGGAGCGATCAGCTAGTTGCAAGACTGTCGAGGTCTTTCTCAAGGAACCCTGAAGGTTTAGTTTGAGCATGGTATCTCTGGTCATCACATTAATGGCAGCCCCCAGATCAATCAATGTGTGTGGTATGATGGTGCCATTGATGTGGACATCAACTACAGGACTCCCAGGATCCAGATACTTTGGGCAGATGGCCTGCCCCAACATAAGATCAGACAGTTGTCCTATGACATTGATGGTTGAAGCATCTCTTTTACGCCTGCCTGGGTGTCTGAAACACTTTTCCTTAACCAGTTTGTTGTATATCGGTACATCTTTGATGGCTTGGAGAAGTGGTATTCTCACACACAACTGTTTGAGTTCTCCCAGAAGCTCATCCTCCTCTGGGTTGGGTTGTGTGGTGGCCGTTAGTCTCTCAGGAAAGGGTGGAATGGCCTTTGGTTCACTTTCCTATTTATCTTCCTCGTCCTCTGGGGGAGGAGGTTGGCGATCCGGAAGAGTCTTTCCAGATTGCAGGTTGATCTCCTGGATCTCCACAGCACAGGTAGGGCATGACGTTTCCCCAGTGTATACCTGCTGGGCCTGTAGGTTGTTGGGGTTCGGGTTCGGTTGAGCAGGCATTTGGGGTTGCCTTGGTGGAGCAGGAGGGAATGGTTGTCGTTGAGCTGGTGGTGGAGGCAAAATGGCGGGAGGAGTATTGTACTGGGGCCTCCACCCCGATTGAGGTGCATTCCACTGAGGCTATGGCTGGGCATGTGAGTGAAATGAATGAGTAGTGGGCTGAGTATGGTACTGAGGCGGGTAAGACCATGGAGGAGGTATAGACCAGGAAGGATGAACAGGGGGTCGCCAGGAAGGCATAGGAGCAGATTGGTTGGGGCTGTAATAAGCTTGGGGTGTCCCTTGCATCCCCTGTTGGTAAGGTCTAGGTCCATGTGGCCTCCTTTGGTTGAGGAAATAGAGAGGTTCAGTGGGTGCTTCTGTCCCTTGATACATGGCTTTAAGCCCAGGTAAGGTTGGACATTGGTTTGTGGGGTGGTCCTCCTCACAGACAAAACATACCTCAACCGAATGTAATGGGCACTCGTTCTTAGGGTGTTCCCTTGTACACCTAGGGCAGAAGATAGCCAAAGCCCTCTCAACTTCCTCTTTCTTCTGCTGGATTAGGAATGTATCAAGTTGCATGGCGATGGTCTGTCTCACCTCACTCTTGAGGTCCTCTAATTAATTTGCAAACTCATGTTTGGAGAAAGGAATACCAGCTGAGAGGAGGTTTCCTCTACCTCTTTTTTGGGCTGCCCTAGAGTGGTTTCTAAACATAGTCTTTATGTCCTCATAAGGTAGTTGGTAAATATCTCCTCCAGCTAGCATGTGAAGGGTATCTAAGAGGTCTTCAGGGACTCCTCGGAGCAGGACCAACTTGAGGGATTCAGGGTCAAGTGTGCACCTGGCCCGTTTATAGCTAAGTTGGAACCTTTCCTCATAATCTTCTAAAGACTCATCATTCCCCATGGTCTTCCGAAAGATTTCTCCCTTGGTTTCCTTGGACCTACAGTAGTCCCGGTATTTGGTATTGAAAGCTTGCTGCATCTGGGCCCAAGTGGTGATACTGTTCCCAGGTAAGCCCATGAACCAGCGTAATGCTGCATCCTTAAGGGTAGAGGGGAAGAGTTTTAGTTTTTTCTCATCCTCGGTATAGTCATAGGTTCGACAAAGGACGACAAACTCAAACAGGAAGGTATCAGGGTCTTCAGTAGTCAGTCCATGGAAGTGAGGTAAAGCAGAGGGGCTGATATTCTTCATTTTCATGTCTCCATTGGTCTCTCGGATGGGGAAGGCACCTTCAATTCTCTCATCTTCTCCCCTATTGTTAGCCATAGCTTCAGATGGAGTGTTCTCTAACTCTTCTTCTACTATAGGATCTTCGTATATCTCAGGAGGTTCGCCTATAGGTTCTTCTGGATCACTGTCACCAAAGAAGAGAGAAGGGTGACTCAGCGATGTGGTGGGGGTGTTGGGTAAGAATTTTCATGTTTTATCTCGATTTCTACGAGGCATGAAATGAAAAGACTTTTGATTGCTTTTGTTTTTTCTGGTACCTGCAAAACTAAAACAGATTGAACTGCTACTAACTATCTTGTTGAAATGGAAATGCGGAATTGAAATGAAAGAATGAAAGAACTAATCTATTTTGCTCAAATGAAATTGCAGGAATGAAATGCTATGCTACGCTTGCGGAATTGAAATGCTAATCTACGCTTGCAGAAATGAAATTGTGGAATTGAAATGTTAATCTATGAAAGCAGGAAATGTCTATGCTACTTTTGCAGAAAGGAAATTGCAGAAATGAAATACTACTTAGCAGAAGGCAAGAGTAGGAAAGTAGAAGAAAAGCAACAATCACCAATACTCTGACGCTTCCCCGGCAACGGCGCCAAAAAGATGGTGGGCTCCCGTATTGTAGCAATAATGCTACAACTCCTGGAGCTTCCTTCTTTAATTTTATCAACCCGATAGTTCGTAACAAACTTGGAAGCGACGGTGCTGTATGCACAAGTACTAGCTCTTGCCATAGCTGTCACTTGGTCAGCTGGCACAAGTCCGCTAGGGGCTCAAGCCAACTTCTATGAGCTCTTAGAAGAAGCTTTTTAACTGATGGACGAAAGCTAACTCAAAGGAAGCTAATCTATTTGCAGAAAGGAACTGAAATCCAACAAGAAACGCAAACCCTAGCAAACCCTAATTCTACCAGCTAGTCTTACTGATGCAGAGATGGGAATGAAAACTACTGAAAGAGATGCCATTACTTCTATGAAGGTAAAATTCATGTGTCTAGACCACCTCTATCTGAAGAAAACATTTTTTTGTTTTTTTGTTTCAATTATTAGAATTATCATGCATGTGCTTTTAACTAGCTTTTTACTGTGCAGAGGTGGATCAAGGAGGAGAAAGGCTTGAAAAAGGTTGGGAAGGTTCAGAGAGGGTCTAAGGGGTCCCTAACACCCTTCCAGAGAGTTTCACAAAGTTTGGCTACCAAGAGACCGCGTTTATGAGCTTCTACAGGAAGTCTGCAGGGGTTCTACAGGATGTTTCAGAATTTCTACAAGATGTTCAGTAATTCCTACAGGATGTTCTACAATCGGATTTTGGGTGATGGGTGAGTGGAAGAGGCTGCATGGGTGGATAGGGAGGTTGGAGAGGGGTTTGTAATGACTTAGTGACAGAGAGATGAGATGATGAGGGGGTGTGCAAAGCTAGTTTGTCTGAAGGAGGGTAGAGGGAATGGAAGGCCGAGAAGGTAGGATAACGTGGGCAGTAGAGTAGTTGAGAGACAAGGGGTCTAATTAGGAGATGATCAGTTGGCCTAGGCAAGACTTAGAAAGACGAGAGTGTGAGGGAGTAGCACTGCACAGTGTAAACTGAACCAAATCATCCATGTCCTGCACATAATCAAAACATTCCTAATCTGTCCTAACTATTTAATGGAACCAATGAACAACAACGTTATTTCTAAAGAAAACGATGTATGGTACTGAAGCAAAGAAACATTCCAAGAGGTCTGAACGCATGGACAACTTCTACAAATGAAAATATTGCACCAAAGATTGCATGAGTACGCAAACCAATGTTTTTGGTGGGTAGCACTGTCTGCAATTCCAGCCCCTAAAAAGAGGTGAAAATGAGTGTGCAGGCAACCCTTTTCTGGAACTTTTATCAACTCCAATCTCTTCACTCTATTCTAAACAGCTGAAGCAACTCTATCTTCTAACAATGACCTACTTAACCACACCAAGAAATCTAACTCAACAAACTGCGTTTCAAATGCATGTAAAGAAAACCATAATGCTGAAAGGAAAGATATCAATACAAAAGAAGGAGGCCTTAGGCTCTCAGGTTGGGCCCAACCCCGAGAGCTATGGCTCCTTTAAAAGCTTAGAACTGAGATCAAATCTGACTGCTTTCCATTAAAAAATAATAATCATAAGTCAAAGAGCATGCCAATAATGGCTACAAAAGAGCAAAACCAAGCTAGCAGCTCGTAGTGCAGAATGTGCAACAATGTTTCAAAAAGTCCTTTTCGAAGGCTAAAGCCTTATCATTTATACATCACGAGGCCCCAAGCTGGCCTCCTAAATCAGTGGGACTTGGCTGACCAAACTAGGAGTGAACTGCTGCTTCCTCAAAATCCATTTCGCTGCCTTCTAAATCCGGTTGTGGTGGCTGTTGGAGCTCAGAGTTGGGGGTGAAGATCCCGAGGAAGGCCATTTAATGTTGTGGACAACCCTCCTACGAATCCTCAACCCCATCTTGGCTGTCTCCTAGCCCTTATCCGCTCGGTTTTGTTCCAATCATGTGTCAAAAACCTGAAATGAGCACATCTTAGCCACCTAGGAATAGTGACTACCCTTATTCGTACAAATGACATAAACATACTAAAAAATGATGCATAAGTTATGAAAAATGAAGGATTGAGCAAAGGTAGTTAGGCCAAATGAGCCCAAAATGTTACCAAATTTGAGGCTCATCACATGTGCCATATTTATTTTTATTAATACTAATATTAGGGTTAATAATGTTTTTTTGGATGGTATTAATAATAATTTGGCCCATGTTATTTGACCCATAGGCTTCACCTAAATATAACACATTTTTTGAGTGTTGGTAAACATAAGGTGGCTGATGGAGTAAATATAAAAAATGTTTTATTTATTTACCATACCTCTTGTTTATTTATATTTTTATTAATTTACCATACCTCTTTTATAAAGATGGTATTTGGCCCATAGGATTCAATTAAAATAACCTCTTTTTGCGCCTTCTTAAATAGAAAGAGGGTTATGGACTAAATATAGAAAGAGGTTTTATTTATTTACCATACCTGTAGTTTATTTATATTTTTATTTATTTACCATACCTCTCATTTATTTATATTTATATTAATTTACCATACCTCTTTTATAAATATGGTATTTGACCCATAGGATTCACTTAAATGAAACCTCGTTTTTGAGCCTTCTTAAATAGAAAGAGGGTTATGGACTAAATATAAAAAGAGGTTTTATTTATTTACCATACCTCTAGTTTAATTGTATTTTTATTTATTTACCATACCATTGGAGTAAGTATAAAAAGAGCTTTTATTTATTTACCATACCTCCACTCTATTTATACTTTTACTTATAACTATCATAAATACATTTTCTTGAAAATGAGGGCTAATGGAAGATTGTAACTCCTAATTTCAAGGGCCAAATTTACTTTTTTTACCCTCTCCCTTAAAATAAGGTGGGCTAACCTCCATACTTAATTTTTTCTTAAAATAAATTTGAGGTGATTTGTAACAATGTACTATGATACAAAATACTCGCCCAATAAAAATATAAAACCCCTTAATTTAGCCCAAGGGTGAAAAATCACCCCTAAAATTTTCCATGGGTTTTCCTCTTTCTCTTAATGTATAAGCATCTTAAATTCAACATTCTATGTTTGAAGATTCTGCTTGTTGTGCTTCAGTTATTCCAGGGCCTCTTCTATGGCTCGAACATGAAGCTGCAATCACTCCTTTTCCTCTATCTCTTTCTGTAGAGTTTCACATAGTATCTCTACCCTTTGGGAAATTTTGAGCATGGTTTCGTACATCTCTTTTTCATCCTCTATCGCTGCACGTTCCATTATTCACGCTACAATTCACATCCATGTAGAGACCACTCTGATACCACTTGATCCAGGTCCAAGTGTGACAAGAGACCATTTCAAGACCTTTTACTTTTGTGATGTGTTAAATTGAATTTTTAAAATAACATAAATGAATACATCTACATGCTATAAAGAAGAGGAACATGACAATCATCAACAAATGAAAACATAAGCCGTTGATAACGGATTTCGTCAAGGAGGGACTATGTCTCTGGGCCCCTATGTCAAGCTGGTGTAGGTTATTGCATTAAGTGTTGTCAATAGTGATGATGTACATAAGAGGTGATGTCGCCATCATACAAGGAAAATTACCTCATGCAGGAGTGGCTCCAAGAGATTTTCCACTACAGGAACTCTCAGTCAAAAATGACTCCTATTAGTATAACACAAACTAATGCATGATGAGCATCTCGCCAACATGGCTTAAAATGGATCTCAAACAAACATACATGATGACAACAAGATCCCATCAACATAATGACAAAGGGATCTCGAACAAAACATGACGAATCATGACAACAAGTACATCACACAAATGATTCTGCATCACATCAAGTAGGAATCATGAAAACAAGTAAGAAACAAGATCCCAAATCAACATCATACAGGTATTTGTGCAGCACAATGCATAGCAAAAGAATTACATGAGCACACTACTTATACGTCACATCCTAGGGCCATCTAATGAAAAGGATGTCAAACCGCTGAAGCTGGTCGTACCATCGATCTCATGGCGTCAAATCTCATGGAAATGGTTGCTCACACATGAATGTTGACACTTGCACTACATTTAGAAAAGTGGCTGAACAATAGAATGAGGAAATGGAAAATCTAAATACACCATCAGATTTGTGGTGTCGAATAGTGTAAAATCGTCTATCAAATTTCTGAATTCTGAGAAAGTGAAAATCTTGGGCTTAAGGAATCTTTTAGATTCCCCCTAGATTCCTCAAAGATTCCCTCCTCTAAGTCCTCCGAAAATTGGCTTCTCATATTAGGAAAATGACTGCACCATCGGGTTCGTCTAGCAAAGAGGTGTAAGATCGACATAAATTTTGTCCAATTTGGACATTGCAAAAAAATCATTCTCTTGGAAATTTCGTTCAACCATGGTTCCACCTGCAATAAATTAATTAAAAAAATATCGGCTCGATTTTTGTGCATGTCTAGATTTTAACCTCGTATATAAATTACTTGCATATGAATTCTAAAGCACAAAAAAAACATATACACATATTTTTCCCTCGATCCCAAAACCGAAACTACCAGCTTGATTTTTCATTATGTTCCTTTTGATGTTACAATACATATTTATAGATGTTGAAGCATCCAATACCATGGACCGAAAACCATCGCGTCCAAAACCATGGACCGAAAACCATCGCATCTAAAAGCATCGACCGAAAACCATTGCATCCAAAACCATATGCAAAAATCATGCACAAAACCATAGGTAGGTTTGCCCAACCTAATATAGGGTCCAAAAAACAAAATTTTCAGGGTGCTACCTTGAACCCCATAGAGGGGGGTTACCTGCACCTTAAAACCCCTGTGACCCCCCCACTACAAAATCAGTGCAACGAAGGGGGGTCTCCACGCCCCCTCTAACCCCTCAGTTAACTACGTGGGCTAGTCGTGGAAAGAATATAACACAACCAAACGTTCTCCCAATTTTTATTTTCTTTCCACACGGGGCCACAAGAGAGATTAGTCATTTATCCAGCCCTATAATTCCCATTGTTTCTCTACACCAAGTGAACTTGTCAGAGCTCACATATTTTGTCAATGCATCTGCAGTATTCTTCAAAGTGTCCACCTTTACCAGCAACACCTTTTTGCCTTCTATCATATCCCTCACAAAGTGATACTGAACATCAATGTGCTTTGTCTTTGAATGATATGCAAGGTTCTTTACCAAGAAAATTGCACTTTGGCTGCCACAGTCTATCCTTATAGCTCCCTATACTAACCCCATACTTGAACACAATCTCTACAACCAAACTACTTCCTTGCTTGCATGAGTGGTTGCCATGTATTCTACTTCTGTAGTTGATAGTGCCACTATAGATTCTTTCTTACTCATCCAATTGACTACACCTCCAAATAGATTAAACACATATACACTTGTAGGTCTTCTCTGATCCATATCTCCAGCTCACTCTGCATCAACAAAGAAATGAATATCCAACACTCTATCCAATCCTGGTCTTCCTTGGTAACACAAACCATAATCACTAGTTCCACGCAAATACCTGAAAACCCGCTTCATTGTCATCCAATGCTCCTACACTAGTTTTGACATAAACCTGCTCAATACTCCCATTGCATATGCAATGTCTGGTCTAGTACAGACCATTGCATACATCAGGCTACCGATTTCACTTGCATATGGAACACAGGACGTGTCCTCTTCCTCTTCTTGTGTCTTGGGACACTATTTAGCAGATAACCTCAAACCTACAAGAATAGGAACCTTCACTAGTTTACTATCTTGCATATTAAACCTTTGTAGATTTTCTCAACATACTTCCTCTGGTTTAACCAAAGCTTCCTCTTTTCCTAATCTCTTTTAATTTCCATGCCAAGAATATAGTTTGTAGCACCAAGATCTTTAATATCGAATTTGGAGGATAATTGGGTCTTCAAATCCTCGATAATTTCTTTGCCATTTCCAACCAACATATAATCCACATAAAAGACCAGATAAACAACATGGTCACCAATTAATTTAAAATACACACAATGATCTGCTTTGCTTCTAGTGAAGCCAAGTCCCTATATAAATGTATCAAATTTCTGATACCACATCCTTGGTGACTGTTCTAACCCATACAGAGACTTCTTTAACTTGCATATAATTTCTTTCTTACCCTTCACTGCAAAACCTTCAGGTTGCTTCATGTAGATCTCCTCTTCCAGATCCTTGTGAAGAAATGTTGTCTTCACATCCATTTGTTCTACCTCAAAATCAAAAGCAGCAGTAATAGATAAAAGTAATCTAATAGAAGCTACCTTGGTAACAGGAGAAAAAATATCACCAAAATCAATTCCTGGCACCTTGGAATAACCTTTTTCTACCAACCGAGCTTTGTATTTCTCCACCTTTCCTTCTACATTTGTCTTCTTCTTGAACACCCATTTGCTTCCAACGGGTTTCCTTCCAGCCGGCAACTCCATCAAATCCCAAGCCTCATTTTTGTGCAAATATGCCATTTCATCAACCATGGTCTCTTTCCATAGTTCACCATCCTCTGAATCTACTTCTCCCTGCACAGTTTTGGGATCATCATCAGTAACAGATAAGACAAAATTTGAACAGAAAGCAGATGGACTATACCTTTCTCACTGCCTTCTTTCTCGAACTAATCTTCTCACACCTGGAGTTTGTGGCTATTCGTCTTCCGATTCCTCATCTATTGTAGAGTTTGATTCTTCCTCCTCAAGCTAAAACTCTATCTTCTCAAGTTCCTTTAGTTGGACTTCATGTTTAATAACAACTTTCACCTCTCTAAACACAACATCTCGGCTGTACATAACCTTCCTTGTTATTGGGTTCCAAAGCTTATAACCATTTAAACCATCCTTATACCCAATAAAGATGCACCTTTCAGATTTTCTATCCAACTTGGTTCTTTTCTCCTTTGGAACATGTACATATGCATCACATCCAAATACCCTCAGATGTGAAAGAGAGGGTTTCTTACTAGTCCATACTTCTTGTGGAGTCTTATCCTCCTACGCTGATGAAGGTGATCTATTGACTAGGTAACATGTTGTCTCCACTGCCTCCACCTAGAATTCTTGTCTTAACCTTGCACCACTGAGAATGCTTCTTGCCCTTTCCATCAACGTCTTATTCATTCTTTCTGCAACTCCATTTTGCTCAGGTGTGTATGGAGTAGTCTTCTGTCGTGCTATACCGCACTTATAGAATTCTTCGAATTCCTTACTGCAAAACTCTCCACTATTATCTGTCCTCAACACCTTTATCTTCCTCTCTGTCTGGTTTTCCACCAAAGCCTTAAATGCTTTAAACCTATCAAAGACTTTAGGTTCTTCTTAAGGAAATATATCCATGTATTCCTTGAGAAGTCATCTATAAATGATACATAGGACATAGACTTACCCAGTGATGGGAACCTTCACAGGTCCAAACACATCACTGTGCACAAGCTCTAATATCTGTTTCGCTCTCTTATCACTAGAGGAGAAACTCACCTGATTTTTCTTCCCATATACAAAATTTTCACAAAAATGAAAATCCATAGAGCTATTACTCATACCTTCTACCATACCTTTACCATGAAGTATTCAAAGGCCCTTCTCTCTAGTATGTCCAAGCCTTTGATGCCACATCATGGTCTTCTCTCCAGAGATCACTAGATGTTTTGCTCCTCTTTCAGGAACCACAAAAATGTTGCACCCATCAACAACAGTTCTACCTTACCGCTTGTACAGAGTTCCAATCCAAACTCCCCATATCAATACCAGTGCTTCCCAAACCATCTTGCAGGTATCCTTCTCGAACATTGTTTTTACACCTGCATCATCTAGCTTGCTTATAGAAATCAAACTTCTGGCCAATGCAGGAATATGCAGAACACCCAAAAGTGTTCCAACCCTTCCACCTTACAACTTCAACTTTACTTTTCCACAACCGATGATTCTAGCCTTCCTATCATCCTCCAAGGTGACATCACCACCATCATATTTTTCATACTCGCAGAACCACTCTCTATGGGGAGTGAAGTGAAAGGATGCACATGAGTCAATCAACCATGCCTCATGATCTACATTTGTACTTGAAGAAGCCAAGTACACGTCCCCACCTTCATTTGAGGTGCTTTTCACCTCTACAGAAGGAGCATCATCAGATCCCTTTCCTTTGTCAGGAACTTTAGATTTACAGTCCCTTTTGTAGTGCTCTTCCTTTCTGCATTTGCAGCAAACCACCTTTACAGGTTTTCCTGGAGATTTGATCTCCATCTAGATTTAGATCTCCCACTCGATGACTTATTTTTGTTTCTGTTCTCAAACTGTACTCGTACAGACAAGGCATCACCATTCTGGCTCTCCATATTTTTTCATCCCATCTCCTCTATTAGCAAGGATGAGACTATTTCATCAAACTACAAGGCAGTTGCATTGCTACCTATTGCATTAACCTGACTATCCCACGAATCTAGTAGAGAACACAACAAACTGATGCACTTATCTTCATCTTAAATTTCAATATGAACAGATAATAACTGACTTACCAAAGTATTAAATGCGTTCAGATGTTCTGTCACCGAGTTTTCATATTTCATCGTCAGTTTATACAACTTTTTCCATATGAACAATTTATTCACTAGAGATTTAGATTGGTACAAAGTCCCTAACTTGTCCCACAAAGCCTTCACTGTAGCTTCCCCTAATACATTCAACAATACTGAATCCGAGACACACAATCATATTGTGCTCTTTGCCTTCCGATCCAACTTCTTCTATTATTCATCGAACACTCCCGCTGGTTTAGTACCTGGATCTACCGCGATCCATTGATCTTTATCCACCAACAAATCCTCTATCTTGAGTTTCCACAACTCAAAACTCTAACCATTAAATTTCTCGATCTTTATCTTTCCACTGCTCACCATCTTCTTTCACCACCAGAATCGATCTCGCAAATCTCCCACTAAATAGGGTCTACCACAGGCTTGAGCGAAAGCCCTCAACAACAAAGGCATCCCCTTGAAGCCAAAATAGCTATGCTACCAAATGTATGTTTTACCTCGTACAGAAATTACCTGCATACGAATTCTAAAACACAAAAAAATAAACAATGCGAGAGCATAACACATAAAACACATATACACAGAGATTTTCCACTGGATCCCAAAACCGGGACTACCAGCTTGATTTTTCATTATGTTCCTTTCAATGTTATAATACATATTTATACATGTCGAACCATCCAATACCATGGACCGAAAACCATCACGTCCAAAACCATGTGAAAATCATGCACAAAACCATAGGTAGGTCCGCCCAACCTAATATAGTGTCCGAAAAACAAAATTTTCTGGGGCGCTGCCTCGAACCCCATAGAGGGGAGTTACCTGCACCCCTCAAACCCCTTGTGACCCTGCCGCTATGCAATTGGCGCAACAAAGGGGGGGCTCTACCCCCCTCTAACCCCTCGGTTAACTACGTGGGCTAGTCATGGAAAGAATATAACACAACCCAACATCACGCTCGTCCTCCTCTGTGATTGGGCGCACTGATCAAATGAAATTTAATAGATTTTTTTGTGGCAGATTAAACAAGAAATTTCATTTAGGTGAATTGGTATGAGATCCATTTGTTATGGAGGAGGTCGGGCACTCAAACCCCCCCCCTCCCTTTTTTTACATAATAAAATTTTAAATTGGAAGGGAGTTTGGACTGCGCCGACCTTGGGCAGCCTGCCCACCTCACCTTCACTCCAATGGCTCCTTATAAACGTTCACATGGGTGGTGTTTGTTTAATGGGTTGTGGTTTGGTCTGCGCCCCAAGGGCTGGCCCACCACCTAAACTTTTGTGTTGTGTAATGGTTCCCATGGTATAAGGGGAGGGATGGGGGGTAGTGGCCTACCCCTCCATAATATGACATGTGATAAAGATTGGGGTGGCCGAGTGGGTGGCCTGCCACCCCCCTTTTTAATAATTTTTTTTTAAACAATATGCCTTTTTTGAAAATCCAAAATTTGGACCGAAGGAGACTTTTTAACAAGGAGACAATTTCGTCAGAAATCTGGTCGGATTTGGATGGATTCTATCTGTAGGAAAAATTCTAAATTGTGTCTCCATTAAGCCTACCTGGTGAGAAAAAGTCAACCAAAACTTTCACTGCCTCTATCTTCCTCATGCGGAATCGGATTGATGAAGCATTCACACCACCACGATCACGATGACAAGATCTTTAACATGAACCTCGTTTAATCGTAATCCATACAATTGTTTTTTTGACCATTCCCGAGCCCTCTTTTTCTTGTGTGTGTCTCTGGAGCCACCTAGATCATTAAGCCAACCAAATTATATTGGAAGGAAGCTAAAAATGTGTTGTGATATTTGACAGGCACCACTCAATTTGGTATTCAGTACAAAAGGACAGAGGTAGTGCATCTTCAAGGCTTTACAGATGCAGATTGGGTAGGGATTCTATCCTACAGGAAGAGAACATTGGGTCAAATATTCAGTATTAGGTTAGCAACAATTTCTTGGAACAGGAGGAAACAAAGATTAGTTGCACTCAATTCAGTGGATATAGAGTACATGGATGCTAGTCAAGAATCATGTGAGGTTATATGGATGAGGAAGATCTTTGTTGGATTATTTGGTCTACATGTGGATCCTAAAACAATTTACTGTGACAATCATATTTGTATCAAACTCTTTGAGAATATAGTTTTTCATGATTCGTTTAAGCATATTGACATTTGGTATCACCATCTACAATATTGTTTGCCTAGGAGAATCATGTTGTCGGAGTAAATTCCTAGAGAGGAGTAGGATGCAGATATTTTGACAAAGGCATTATCAAGATGAAAATTAGAGTTTTGTAGAGGCAGGATTAGGATAGCAGATAATCCCTTTCTTGTTGAGAGGGAGTGTTGAAAATGCAATAAGAAAATCCTAATTTAATTTTTCCTTGAATTAAATTAGGAATGAAATTGTGATTTTGTATCTCATGACATCTTGTAATAGTTAACTAAGTTAATTTCACTTAGTTAGCTCAATTAATTCAAAGTTGAGGGTCTAACTAGTGTCCTGTAGAGTGTCCTATAATTACGAGCACTAGTTGAGTTTATTTTGAGTTGTAAGTATTTAATTCAATCCAACTGAGTTAAAATGATTTAAACTAGTTCCAACTTATGGGGAAATTTGTGGGAGATCAAGTAGTGATGTGTAACCTACAGTAGTGGGCTGTGACTTACTATTGTGGAGTGTAACTTATTGTAGTGCGGTGTGACTTATAGTAGTGGGGTGTAAGTTACTGTAGTGGGGTGTGACCTACTATAGAGGTGTGTAGCTTAGAAATAGTGGGGTGTAACATGCGATAGTGGGGTGTAACTTGCGGCAGCGGGGTGTAACCTGTAGTAGTGGGGTGTAACATGTAGTAGTGGGGTAGAACCTGCAGTGATCAGTAAACTGAAGATTCACTCATAATTAAATCATGCATGTCAGATGAGAGAAAGACCGAGTTGAGATTAGAGTTTAAGGATAGTGTACTATCACTTGTATAATCATATGAATTGTATAGGTGGTGCATGTAATTAGAGGAAGGCCTATGACGATCTCACAGTTCATAATTGTAGAAATTATCAATTAAATATTGGAAGATTCCCAGGGGAACAATGTAAGGAAATAGAAGTCTGGTAGGAAGCAAAATTGGCTAAGTATTGGCTTGAGCTTGTTTAGGAAGTAGTCGAATAGATAGAGATAATGCAGATGCTGCTCGCTCTTGAGAAAATAATTGTAATATTTTCATATTTTCTGGTTAATGCAGTATACATAAAGCAAGCATTTTTAGTCATGAATTTCCACAAAAAATCATTGTGTTATGTTTGGTTGAATTCTTTCTCTTATATGCTTCTTGATTTCATCTATCATTTATTGTTTCCGCTCATGAGTAGAGTAGACTGAGGTCAATTGTTTTAGCATATTAAAATCTCCAATTTGAATCTACAAGAAATTTCTTCAAATGGTACCATATATAAGAGAAACTATGAATGGCACAATATATATGAGCAAGTGAAAATGCTACCAACATTTATAACAATTACAATTGCAAAATTGCACTTAGAATAATGCATATATCTATATATATATATATATATATATATATATATATATATATATATATATATATATATATATATATATATATATATATATATATATATATATATATATATATATAGATATAGATATATTTTGAATTATAAAATTTGAGTGAATAATTTTGAAAAAAATGGAGATTTGTGAATCTTCTTTTGGAATAAGAATAGGAAATTAGCCCACCTCCGAGTATTAGCCTCTAAACGTTTCCTTGAAAAAGCTTTAGGAACAACCGCTTTCATCTTGGTGGAAAATAAATATACCTAGCTTTTGTGTTGGCCCTTGAAAGATGAATGGATTCCTTTGGTGACACTTGTTGTTGTTAATCCTTATTTTAATCATTTTCACTTTCTAGACAATTCTAGATTTTATTTTATTTTTGGACCTTTTTTCTTTGAGAGGAATAGCAAGAACATGGAAGAATGTAGCTTGTAGATTGAGATGACATATGACAATGAAATGTTGTGCTCGCATAATTTAAGACTTGAGCAATTTGAACAATTCTTGATTTGAGAATACCTATGTCTAGAGAACAGTTACTAAGCTTTGTCTCAATATAAATGCAAGCATATGGAAATAATCCCACCAAAGATTTCTTAAGATATTATTTGATGTAAGTTCTCCAAGAGTTCCCAATATCCTCAAACACACATAAATGCCATTAATTTAGTGTCAAATTAGGATGAGGAATCCACTCTACCGTTTTAGTAATTTACAAAGAGTGAGAATCAAAATTTGGAGGCTATGAAGTTATAAAAGCCATGTGCTTTTCCAAAACTAAGGACACTCTCCAAGAATTCTCTCATAATAAACATGATCAAAGATCTGAAGAAGAAAAAAATATTTGGAAGAGAGATCTCATAATTCATTATCTCACATGAACAAATCCGTTGATATAAGGTGAACATAGGAGGTCAAAACCCATTAAATTAATAAATGACCCTATCATTTTCATATAAGAAATCTAGATTAGTAATTTTCATTAAAAAATATTAAAAATAAAAAATATTTATATAATAATGTTATTGGCCATTGGATAATCCAGTGATTTCCATGTATTTTGCCACATGTTCTTAAATTCCTCTCGAGGATCCATTAACTCTAGTGATGCATCCATTTACTGACACCTATGATTTTTTGTGTAACTACAACAGTGGTTCCAACTAGTGGTACTAGAGCCAAAGGTCTTGAGTTTGAAGCACTCCATGGCTCTCACTGGAGGAGATTGTTAGACATTGGATAATCCAATGTTCTTAACCTATCTCCTAATGTGTTTCCTGACATGTGCTTAACCCCCTCTCAAGGATTCATTATCTTTGGAGATGAGTTGGTTTAGAAACACCTAAAGGTTTTTGTATAAGGACAATCTTGATTTCAACAAATATTTTGTTTTCCCTTAAAAAAACATGTAAAATATCTTATAGATATAAATAAAATATTATATTTTCTTGTTAAAATTTAAGTAATAAATTATTCCTTGAAAAAATATATTTTTTTTTAAACTTTAAGTAAAACTAGTATAAAGTAATTTATTGTTAATGACAAATTTGAAATAATTATAATTTTATTTATTGAAAAAAATCATATTTTAAAGATGTAAATGGTAAAATATATAAGAGAAATTCTAAATGGAATAATAGATAAGAGAAAGTGAAAATGTGACCAACATTTATAAAACTTACAATTTCAAAATGCACTTACAATTAAAAAAGAAATCTATATAACTAAATCATTTCTTATTTTATAAATAATCATTAATTCTTCTTAATTTTATTCTTTCTTTTATTTTTTAACTTCTCTCTCCATCATTTAAAAAGGATATACTAGATCTAATTATAAATTAGGATGTGGTATGTCATCAGTCATAGAGGGAACTAATTCTACATAAAGAGGCTTTAGGAACAACTACTTCCTTCTAGGAGAAAAAATGCGAATATTTGGCTTTGGTATTGGCCCTTGAAGGAGAAATGGATTCTTCTAATTACACTTATCATTGTTAACCTTAAATTTAATCTTTTTCACTTCCTAAATAATTCTAGCTTTTAAATTTTTGTTTTTGGCCCCTATTTCCTTAGAAAAATTAACCATAGCATAGAATCATTTAGTTTGTAAATGAAGAGATATAACATTAAAATATTGTGCTCTCATAATATAAAAATGAGGAACCTTGAAAAATTCTCCATGTGAGAACTATATTTGGAAAACCCTCACTAAACTTTGTCTCAATAGAAATACAAACATATGTAAACAATCCTATCAAAGTGCTCTCAAAATATAATTGCCACTATCCTCAAACATACATAAATGTAATAACAAATTAAGATGAATAACCCACACTAGCATTTTAGTAATTGACCTAAAACAGAAATCAATATTTAAAAGCTATACAATTATAAAATCCCTTTATTAGGCCAATACTAAGAACACCCTTCAAAAAATCTGATATAATCAACATTATCAAAGAAGTGAACAACAAAAATAATCTTTGAAACAAAAACGCATCTCACAATTCTTGTTCTGAAATGAACAAATCCATTGACATAAAGTGAATTTAGAAGGCTAACATCCATTGAATCAACAAATCACCCGAAATGCATAATGCAGATGAATAATCTTCAATACTGTGATCTCCACCATTGCCACCTTTTCATTTTGTTCCATAATATATATTATAGAGATAAGAAATACACGCGAACTTTGAATGCAAAATAGAATTGTTTTTGACATCTCTGGGAAAAAAACAAAATATTTGAATGCTTACAATGATAAGAATTGAATCTTTCTCATAATCACATCATTATTAAAAATATTTTAATATATTTTTGCTAGATTTTTTTATTAGTTTTATTACAAATCTATCACAACTGCTATTTATAAAAGTAATAATAATGATTTGCAATTTTACTAAACTTGCCAATTTTGTTGTCTTGGAAATTTAATATGGTATCAAAATAAAATTTCCTAAATAGAACAAGTGGACAAGAGGCACCCTAAATCTACCCTTAGACCCCTCATAAAAGTAAAAAAAATGATAAGAAGTTTGAAATTTACTAAACCTCTTAGCTTTGATATAGTAGAAAACCTAACAATCTTCAACTTGTTTAACCTCACAAAGAATATATAAAATAATATTCCAAATGCTATTTTAAATTTGTTGCAGTGATGTTAGAATTAAACCATATGCATAAGAATTTTGTAGTAAGCATTAAACCTGAAGTGTGAAGTGTGATCAGGATTTGCATTAATTAATTCCTTAATAGTGATTTTTGTAAACACTTACATGCAAACATTCTCTTAAACAATGGCCAGGTATTGAACACTTGGGACTCATTTCATCTAATCCTTGTTGTTCCAGAATCCCACAAAACAACGATACTAAGAACACCCTTCAAACAGTATGATATAATAAAAAAAGTGAACAATGAAAACACTTTTTGAAACAAAAACGAATCTCACAATTCTGGGTCTGAAATGAACAAATCTGTTGACATAAAGTGAACTTAGAAGGCTAACATCCATTGAATCAGCAGATAACCCGGTCCTTTTGATATGAGAAATGCAGATGAATAATCTTCAATACTGTGATCTCCACCATGGCCACCATTTCATTCTGTTCCACAATATATATTATGGAGATAAGAAATACATGGAACTTTGAGTGCAAAATAGAATTGTTTTTGAAATCTCTTGGAATATATATATATATATATATATATATATATATATATATATATATATATATATGAATGCTTCCAATGATAATATAAGAATTGAATCTTTCTCATATTAATAATCACAAGATTATTAAATTCTTTTAATATATTTTTGTTATACTTTTATAGTAATTTTATTGGGAATTTATCATAACTACTACTCGTAAAGGTAATACTAATGGTTTGGAATTTTACAAAGATTGCAGATTTCCCTGTCTTGGAAAATTTAACATGGTATTAGAGCATTGACCCAAATTAAATTCCCTAAATAAAACAACTAGACAACAGCCACCCTAAATCTACCCTGGGACCACTCATAAAGGTAAAAATAATGATATTAATGATTTTGAAATCTACTAAACCTGCCAATTTTAACATAATAGAAAACCTAACAATCTTCAACTTATTTACCTGTTATCACTCAGGTTGTTCCCAAAAGTTGTAAGAAAGGGAATACGGCCGAGGTAACCACAGACTAATATTTTAGATACAAATTCTAGCCAATCTACATCCAAAGAGGGCTCTCTCTTTATGATTTAGCTTTGTTTTTAAAGGTGCTAGGCTAGTTATGAAGTTCAAGGGTTTTGTTTTGAGTTTGAGTGGTGAGATTCAATAGAACAGTGAGGTAAAATTGAGCATTTCAGTCCATTGGGCATGATGGAGTCAAAGAAGGATGGTTTCCTGGATTTGGTTTCTAACAGAGGATGGCATCATAGAGCAAGGTACTTAAACATGGAACAATTAAAGAGCTGAAAACAGATGGAATGGGCTCAAATGGGTGAAGGGCAATAAGAATCCTTCAACATATTGAAAGAGGGAAAAATTGATGATTACTGATAAGGAGCAGTTAAGAATTCCTTAGAAAATACTCAACGTGAGAGAATCAAGAAATAAGAGAAATTAAGAATTCACTGTTTATGCTAATTCTAAAGAAAACACTGAAAATAATAAAGACTAAAAGTAGAGTGCAGTTAAGCAAATTCTGAATTATTCTTTTTCTTTATCATTCAGATTACGAAACACAGATGATATAAAAATTCAGAAAACTGTAAAACATAAGATATAGGGGACTTATTGATCTGGAGTTTGATTAAGGAATTCTGTGACAAGTCCTCTGCATCAATTCTTCATCCAGTAGGCCAGCCAACAATTTCTTTCCAACAGCTCTTTATTCCAAAGTATCTAAGTTACAGCAAAGTCTAAGAAATCTACACAGACCCAACCTCTTCAAAACTCTAATGAAGGGGGTATTTATACAACAAAATATGTACAACAGGTATCTCATCAAAGCTGTGAGATAATATCTGGATTTTAACCTAAAGTAATTTACAAGAAAAGTAGAAACAGCTAACTTATGCTGTGCTGGAGGCTGGCTCTTTAGGGTTCGGTCTACAGTTGTCCTGCAGTAGCTCTGCGCCGACTGTTTGCCTTAACTGTGCTTTTAATTATGATCTGCTTTTCTTTGTCGACTCCGATACTCTTTATTTCTGACTTGACTTGCCTTTAATTATGCACTGATACTCTTTAAATCTTGATCTAATACTCTTTAATGTGTTTTGACTTCTACTCACCATTGTTCGGCAAAAAAATAAGACTACAACGTGTCTTCTGATCATCTTTCCTCTAGCAATTCATGTTTCTGTAGGTTTCCAGTGGCTAGAGTAGCAAATATCCCCGTTTATCTCTATTTCCCTCTTCTGCGAGCTTAGAAATCCTTCCTTTTGCCTTCAACTATGTTAAAAGAGGAAGAAAATGTACTATGCAGGTTGAAAGGCAGGCTACAGAGCTTGCTGTGGCTTTTTTGATGAAGAGACTGTCGGAAAACTGGAGCTGAGTCAGTCGTTTGTTGTGCCTGGAACATAGTTTATAGCAAAAATATAACAAAAATGACTCTTTTCCCTTTATTCGACAAAAAGAATTTTTTGGCGGGAAATTTTGGTTTCAAGGATGGATGACGCAAGCATGATGTCAGTAGGGGGCTACAGGACAGATGATGTGGTAGGTGACATGGCAAGTGACGTCAGCAAAGGAAAGCTAATGTCAGCAGATGACATTAGTGGAGGGAGGGCGGTAAATGGTTTTGACCGCACCACTTTTGGGCTTGGGCGGTTTCGGGTGGAGGGGCATCGAACATGGTGGGCAGGCGACGCATGTCCACAGTACGAGGCCAGAACCACCATTTCCCAGAGAGATCAACAGTGGCAGATAAGGGGGTCGTGAAATGAATATCAGCCGTCGGATGGATGGGCCGAGATTCGATGGTAGATGCTCTTACAGAGATTGCGGATGGTTAATGTGCGGGCCCGATATATTAAACCATGCTTTAATCATATCGGGGTTGTTTTAATTGGTTCGTGGGGTGATTATTAGTTAGCCCATATGGCTAATTAATTTAGTGAGCATGCAGGGAGGGCTGTTAATCAACTCTTGATGAACTTATTAATTCCCAAAAAATACATTTATGGTTGTATATCAACCGGGGGCGGGAATAAATAACATTAGGGTTTTATTGTATATTTGTGAATTACGGGGAAGGGTAAAAATTATAGGTAATACATGTTAATTTAATATGGAAGAAATGTAAATGATAGCGCTAAGTGATGGACTTAGGCTTAGGGTAAAAAGAGTTTTTATGGAGAATTTTGCCATTTCCCTAAGTAAAAGTGGATTCACTTAGGCAATGTTGATGAAATGAGCTGAGTGTTTTTAGTGATATTAAGCAAATCTTAATACCATCGAGGGAATTAGCAAATGATTGGGTAAACAGTATGAGGGGAGTTAGTCATGCCTCCCTTGAGCTGCTCCAAGAGAAATATTTGCCACTCCACCTGTGATAGAGATGAAAGCTAACACACTTTTAGAGAGAAAATCAATCACAAGTATGTTTCTGCAACACCAATCTACCTACCCAGCCTACTTTTCCTAACATTTTTTCTTCTCTTGCTTGGGTGCACTTATACTAGCAAACCCTTTTCAACTTTTATTTTCTTTACATGGTAAGCCTACCTAAGTCTGCACTTATTTCTTCCAAGGGCTCATATTAAACCGTTGAGCTCCTTTGCTTCTCTACCTATCTACTTATCTGCCAAGTTTAAATACTTTTGGTCAGATTTTTATTCTCTATCTAAAAATAGGAAATTCAAACATGAATTGGCCAAGATTAAGCTGTTTGGCCATTCATCGCTTGTGGTAAAAAGTTTCAACAAGCTGTACATGATGCTTTATTTACAGAAAATGAAATAGTAATGGCATTTTGGACTTGCACACTTTCCTGGTAATTCTTTTTTGGGGTTCATTTTTTCTCATTTTTTCTTTCGACCATTTATTTTTTCACCCTTTGATTTTTCTTTTAGGGTATACCCTCTTTACATTTTTTGTATTTTTTTATTTTTTTGATAATATGGAAACCTTTACAACAAGGAAAGGTATGAACATATTACAGAGCTCAACCAGTCAATCATGCAATATGACACCTATAACTATAGGAGTATAACACTAGCTCCACTTGGGGATGGCTTTCCTTAGTGGAAATTCAAGAATAGCAAGTTAGATGGCCTTCTGCATAACTTTTTCTCTACTCTGAAATATTCCTTTGCTGAATGTAGAAACTGTACAAAAGGATGTTGTAAAATATATACACTACTCTTGAGCTAATTCAAACAACTGTATATCTATTTTGTATAGCTTTCACTTGGATTACTTGATCCTATGTTCCTGCTCCTAAATCTTCTTGTGCAATCTCTTGATAAACTAAAATGAGGCAAAACAAAATGGTAAAGTTCCTTCACTAATTTCAAAATTTTTTGCACTTTCCTCCTCATTCTCATTGTTGCAATCAACAAACTGATTACTTATTTCAAGTAGTTGATCCTAAATTTCCTTATGTACATGTTACAGTCAGAATATATCAAAACACTAGATCAAAGTAGTGTTTCAGCATTCGACCATTCACTGGTCCTTCTTCTGTTTCTGTACCATCCAGGGTCTTCAGAAAGTAAGTATTGTTCCCTTGCAATGCCTAGATGATTAATGGCCCTTTCCATAGGAAGTCAAATTTCCCATGTTTTCCTTTGTCTTCTCTCCTAGAATCCCACTTCAGAACTTTGTCTCCTATGTAGAAATCTTCTGCTTTGGTCCTCTTATCAAATATTTTCTTGATTTTTTCTTGTAACACTTGGGATCTTCGGTGCACTTCTTCTCTGGTCTGCTGCAAATGGATGGTCTAATTTATTCTTCTTTGAATTCCATTGGGTTCCACCTGAGCTTCTTGTAGCAATTTCACCACAGGAATTCCTAAAGATGAAGGAAACACAGCCTCCATTCCATAAACTAGATCATAAGGGTTAGTTCCAATAGATCTCTTTGTAGTAAGTCTGTCTGCCCATAGTTCATTTGTAAGTTTCTTGTGTCAGTTTTTCTTGTTCTCTTGCAACAGTTTCTTAATAATATTTATCAGGCTTTTATTGGAAGACTCAGCTAGACCATTACCTTGACGGTAATAGGATGTGGAATGGCCTAAAGTGATATGGTATTTGCTGTAGAAATTTATCAGTTTCTTGGACTTAAAGGCAACAACATTGTCGGTTATGATCTTTTTAGGACAACCAAATCTAGACAAGATGTTGGTCTCTAAGAATCCTATAATCACTGTATCATTGGCTTGCCTAGTAGGGATGGCTTCTATCCATTTGGTTAAATAGTCTGTGGCAGTGCGGATCCGTTTATGCTGGCCAGATGAGGGAGGATGAATTTATCCAATGAAGTCTAAACCCCATTGTTGAAATGGTTTTTCAATGGAAATTGGTCTCAAGGGCAAGGGTAACAGTTTCCTTTTGCCTTCAAAAATTTGGCATTTGTGGCAAGTAGTGACAAACTTCTTTACATCAGAGAACAAGGTTGGCCAATAAAATCCAGCCCTTAGGATTTTGTCTGTAGTTGATTTCTAGTAAAGGTGTCCACCACAGTCCCCTTCATGAAATTATTTGAGAATTCTGTTAGCTTCTTCTTTTATTAAACAATTCAATAAAATAAATTCATGATTTTTCCAAAAAAGAACATTATCTAAAACACATAATTTTGAAGCTTTCATCTTTAAAGACCTTTTCTTTGTTCTGGATAACCCTGTAGGAGCTTGCAGGTTTAATAATACGTGAATTATATCAGCATACCAAGGTGATTCTAAGAAGTCCTGGCTGATTTGTGGAGTCGCCATCTCTTGTTCGTTATCCAATTCATTAATATCTAGGGCTTCAAAGTTTGTTTCAGTCAAGAGATTAGCTAATCCCTGCCCTTTTATCAGCTTTGTAGGTTTTATTTCAATGTCATACTCCAATATTTTAGCTATCCATTTTCCTCGTTTTCCTTCAATTCCATCTTGAGTTAGGATGTCTTAAACAATAGCATTTGGCACATAAGCTATTACATCTGAATACAGTATATAGACTCTGAAGTCTTGGATACTTTCACAAGTGCATAAGCCTGCTTTTCCATGATTTTGTAATTTAGAGGTGCATATCTAAGTGCTTTACTGAAAAAGGCTATGGGTTTTTCACATCCTTGATCATAGTTTTGCAGTAAAACAACTGCCATGGTGTGTTCTGATGCAAATGAGAAAATTATGAAGTCTCTATCGAACTATGGACTTGTAAGGACTGGTGTTCTGGTCAAAGCCAATTTAATTTCTTCAAATGATTGTTTGGCTTGTACAGTCCATTTAACCTTTGAATCCTTTCTTAACATGTTGTTAAGTAATCTAATTAATTCGGCCAAATTGGATATGAATCTTCTCAAAAAGTTAATCTTGCCTAAGAAATCTTGAAATTCTTTGACATTTCTGGGGTGGTGTATTTGCAGATTATCTTCTATTCTAGCAGGATCAATTCTGATGCCATATTTGGAGATGATGTGGCCTAAGAGTTTGCCTTCTTCTAGGCCAAATAGAGATTTTTTAAGATTTAATGAAATACCATATTGTCTGCATTTTAAAAACACTTGTCTCAAATGACCTAAATGTTGTTGTTCTGATCTAGAAAACACAGTGAGGTCATCTAGATATTGTTGGCATTATGAGACAAGTGTTGTCCTTGATGGAAAATCACACAAATGATAAATTATAGTGCAGCAAATTTATTTGATAAATTATAGTGCAACAAAGTTTCCTTCATGTAGAGAAAAGTTCACGCACTTTTATGCAAAGAAAAGTTTATTCCATGTAGATAAAATTTCACGCACTTTTATGCAAAGAAAAGTTTATTCCATGTAGAGAAACGTTCATGCACTTTTATGCAGAGAAAAGTTTATTCCATGTAGAGAAAAGTTCACGCACTTTTATGCAGAGAAAAGTTTATTTCATGTAGAGAAAAGTTCACGCACTTTTATGCAGAGAAGAGTTTATTTCATGTAGAGAAATGTTCACACACTTTTATGCAGAGAACATTTTATTTCATGTAGAGAAAAGTTTACGCACTTTCATGCAGAGAAAAGTTCCCTTCATGCAAGAGAAAAGTTCACATGCTTTCATGGTTGGTTCATGGTATTAGTCCGACAATTTTTGATCCTATGGTTTTGGCACGTGGTATTGCATCCAAAAGTGTTGATCTCACGCACTTTCATGGTTGGTTCATGGTATTAGTCCGACAGTTTTTGATCCTATGGTTTTGGTTCGTGGTATTGCATCCAAAAGTGTTGATCTCACGCACTTTCATGGTTGGTTCATGGTATTAGTCCAACAGTTTTTTGATCCTATGGTTTTGGACCGTGGTATTGAGAAAGGACTAAGGCTATAAAAGAGGAAGGAGATCATTTGGCAAAGAATCATCGAATGAATTGAATATCTAATAAGTGCTAGATCTGAAATATTTGTGATTGGGTTATAGTGCAGATCTGGATCTGAATGAAGGAGGAACCTTAGCGCATAATGAAGGATAAGTTCTATTGATGGGTCATAATCTTTATGCTTGAATAATAGTATCTTTGTATGATTTTGATCTGTTATATGAGGCGCATGCTTGATCTATAAATCTGACAATCTGGGTTAATTAGTGTCTGAATATTTGAAAGAAGGAATTATCCTTTATAGATCTGCATGCATGTTTCAGGTTGTTGAAGTAGCGTATATCTTTAAATTATGATCTAGCTGCCTCTGTCTATTGCTACAATATTCTGGGTTCAGAATTTGGTGTGTGGTTACTGTTACTGTGTTCTGGGTACAGCTGTCCGAGAAGTGTTTGCTTGATTCAGTGCTAATTGGGAAAAGGAGATTGTTTGATATACTTGATGATTTACTGATGTTCATGGATCCAGTCTGAAAATTTATGAAAAGTGGTCCTTGAAAGAAAAGAAGTAGGGGGTTGTAACTCCCTTCCAGGAGAGAGAGTTGTAGCTCTTTGTAGGTTGCAGCCTGCGTACTGGTAAAGGATTTCACCAGTACAAAATCATTATAAAAGGAGTTTCTAATTGAAAGAAGATAGAGAGATATTGCAGTAGGTGGTTTTCACCCACATTGGGTTTCCACCTTATATCTGGTGTTCTTTGGTGTGACTATCTGTTTTTCTTGTTCATGCTCATTATTTTATGGTACTGACATACAATAATTTAAAGTATAAATATATTGAAAAAGAATTAGATAACACTGATTCACCCCCCCTCTCAGTATTATTTCCAACAATTGGTATCAAAGCAAGTCCTTCTGAAGGAGCTTGATCGCTTGAAGGAAGATCTATCATCATGAGCAACTACGAGAGGGAAGCATCAATCAGGCCACCGATTTTTGATGGGACAAACTTCGTGTATTGGAAGGTAAGAGTTACTGCCTATCTTCAATCTTTGGGTACAGAAGTCTAGGACATCGTAGAAACAGGGTATACTTTTCAATCAGCTACTCCTACAGATCCAGCTGAGAAGAAGAAATATGAAACAAATGCAAAGGCAGTCAATACTCTTCTAGGATGTCTATCTCAATCAAAATTTGTGAAAGTTATGCAGTATAAATCCGCAAAAGAAATATGGGACAAGATTGTTCTGAGCTATGAAGGAGATGATCAGGTAAAACGTGCAAAACGTTAAACCCTCAGGATTCAATATGAAAATCTCAAGATGTATAATGATGAAAGTGTGGCTAACTATTTTCTTCGTGTGGCTGAGATTGTTAATTGTATGAAAAATTTGGGTGAAGAAATAAAAGAGGCTGTTGTGGTTGAAAAAGTTCTAAGATCTTTGTCACCTAGGTTTGAATCTAAAGTTTCTGCTATAGAAGAAAAGGAGAATCTAAAACATCTTAAAATGTCACAACTACATGGAATTCTAACTCCTTATGAAATGAGAAAAGGAGGTCCATCTGACAGGAAAGAAGTTGTCTTCAAGGCTTCAAGTAAAGGAGAGTACTATGAATCAGGACATGGGTCAGAAGAAGAAGAAGAATCAAATTTTGTCAGAAATTTTCAATGGGGTGTTGGACGGTTCAGAGGTAAGTTACCCTTCAAATGCTTTGCTTGTGGAAGAGTAGGTCACTATGCTACCAAATGCCATCATAAGGATAAGATCGACAAGGGAAAGGAACCTATTAGATGGAACAAGAAACAGAATGCAAATAAGAAAAGCTACTACGCTCATGAAGACAGTGATGGTCTATCAAATAGTGATGAAGATGAACGAGTTAATGACTATAAACTTTTAATGGCCTTTGAAGATGATGATTACATGGATGCTATAGATGTGGATAGTTTTTATGAAGAGATTTCTAGACTCAAGACATGTATAGAAAAAAAGAATGTGATCATTGATATTCTACAATTTCAAATTGATGAAAAAGAAAAATTTCTTGAAAAGTTAGAATGTGAAATTGTTGGCCTTAGAAAAGAAATTGAGAAAACAAAGACTATTAATCTTAAGTTTGTCAAAGGATCTGAAACTCTGGATGAGATCATCAATGTACAACATTCTCCGCTAAACAAGACAGGTCTGGGGTATAATTGAGAAACATCTCAAGCATCCACCTCATAGAGTTATCTTGATGCAGCAAGAAGGAATGAGCAAAAGCACAATGGAGATCACCAGGTAAAGCAGGGACGAATTACATCAAGAACTAATAAATACTACCAGGTAAACCAGAGGCAATCTGTCTTAAGGGTGAACAACAGCTACAACCAGCCACAGGTAGAATCTTCTCAATTTTCTTCAAGAATGGATGACAATAAGAATTACAATCATTTGGGCGGTAGATTTGATAACCGCAGAAGTTCCTTCAATGGCCAATGTTTCTCTTGCCATAACTTTGGTCACAAAGCAGTTCAATGTGTTGCATATAAAACAATCATGACTAGAGAAGCTCAAAAACAAAGAAGTATGACTGGGATTACAAAAAGGACTTATAACAACTTTTCGGCTCTTGAAAATGAAATTGAATGTTCTATTTGTAATAACTTCGGTCATGAAGATTCTGAATGCAGGAGCAGATTTCAGCAGACAAAGGAACAAGCCTCAAGCACCAGAACATGGAGAATAAAGGAACCACAATCAGAAAGATGTGGGATAGCCTTTTATGCAGAAGGACAGGAAAATCTATGGTACATCGACAGTGGATGTTCGAAGCATATGACAGGTGATAAAGAAAAACTTTAATCATATTCTGCTTTAGAAAAGGGAAAGAAAGTTTCTTTTGGAAATGATACTCTAGCAGCTATAAAAGGAAAAGGCACAGCTCAGTTAAAAGAAAAGGTCAAAGCTAGAAATGTTTTGTATGTTGATGGCTTGAAGCATAACCTTCTGAGTGTCAGTCAGATGTGCGATCAAGGAACCGAGGTAATATTTTGATCAAATGGATGTAGCGTTCGTGATCTTGATACAGGGAAAACGGTGATCAAAGGTAGAAGAACTCCAAATAATCTATACATATTTGAAGAAGGACAAAAATAATGTTATTTGAGCAAGGATGATGAACATTGGTTATGGCACCGGAGGTTGGGGCATCTAAGCTTTTCACAAATAAGGAAGGCATGAAAATATCAGGCAGTTCGTGGACTTCTAGATATCAAAATTCCAGACAACACTATATGCAAATCATGTCAGTTTGGTAAGCAAACCAGAACCAACTTCCCGGAGAAGGAAGGATCAGCCAGCAGGCCTCTTGAACTAGTCCATACAGATGTATGTGGTCCTTTCAGGACAAGGTCACCTCGAGGAGAAGAATACTTGATATTATTCATTGACGATTTCTCCAGGTTTGTTTGGTTAGGACTTTTGAACCACAAAGATGAAGCATTCGAAAAATTCAAATCCTTCAAAGCCTTGGTTGAAAATGAATCAGGTTACAAAATTAAGTGCCTCAGGTCCGATAGAGGTGGGGAGTTTACCTCAAATGAATTTTTCGATTTCTGTGAAGAACATGGGATAAGAAGGGAATTCTCTACAGCTAGAACTCCTCAGCAAAATGGAGTGGTGGAAAGGATGAACAGAAAAGTCCAACAAATGGCCCGTACTATGCTTGATGAGTCCGGAACTCCCGCAACTTTCTGGGGTGAAGCTGCATATGCTGCGATTGTTATTCTCAGTAAAACAAATGTCCGAGTGAACAGCACTCAAACTCCTCATAAACTCTGGTATGGTGAGACTCCTTTCGATAAAACACTTCAAAATCTTTGGGAGAAAATGCTATATTAAGAATACTGATGAGCAACTTGGCAAACTTGAACCTAGAGTAGATGAAGCCATTCTTCTTGGTTATTCTCCACACAGCAAAGCATATAAGTGCTACAATAAAAGACTTGGAAGAATTGTTGACAGCGTTGATGTAGTGGTTGATGAAAAAGGATACATTCCTAGGCAAGTAAATCATGAAAATATCGAAGAAGATGAAGACTACCCTCAAAGACAGAATGATGAAGAAGAAGAACCTCAAGAAGCACCAGAGGAACAGATAAGGGTGGAAGAGAAGACTCCATCCAGGTACGTTCAGAAGAATCATCTAGAATCTCATATTTTGGGGCAAAAAGAAGCAGGTGTACAAACAAGAAGAACAATTGCAGAAGCTTCAAGCTATTTGGCATTACTCTCAACCACTGAACCACAAAATGTAAAAGAGGCATGCAAAGATGAATGTTGGGTCAAAGCAATGGATGAAGAACTTGAGCAGATCGAAAAGAACAACACTTGGGAGTTGGTTCCTAGACCAAAGGATAAGAATGTTATAGGGACAAAATGGGTCTTCACAAATAAGTTGAATGAAAATGGGGAAGTAATTAGAAACAAGGCCAGACTTGTTTGTAAAGAGTATGCACAGCAAGAAGGAATAGATTTTGAAGAAACTTTTGCTCCTGTTGCAAGACTTGAGACCATCCGAATGTTCCTTTCTCTCTCAAGCTTTCAAAAGTTCAAAGTATTTCAAATGGACGTGAAATCATCCTTTCTGAATGGAGACTTAGAAGAAGAAGTATACATTGAGCAGCCAAATGGTTTCATTCTTGGAAATGATCCAAATATTGTATGTAGATTGAAAAAGGCTCTCTATGGTCTTAAACAAGCTCCAAGGGCTTGGTAGTATCGTTTGGACAAATATCTTCATCAACAAGGTTTTTCAAAAGGATCAGCAGATAGTGATCTTTATATAAAAATTGAAAATGACAAATTGCTAATACTTGTTGTGTATGTAGATGACATTATCTTTGGCAGCAATGAAGAATCTATGAGTCAAGCTTTGCCTTGGTGATGCCAAAAGAATTCAAAATGTCCTTGCTTGGAGAATTGACATATTTTCTTGGTTTGCAAATCCAACAAAATGAAGGAGGGATCTTCTTGTCTCAAACCAAGTATCTCAAGCAGATTTTGAAGAAATATGGTATGGAAGAAGCAAAACCAGTATGTACACCCATGGTCACAGGATGTAACCTCAGTGCAAATGATGAATCAACAGTAGTGCATCAACCAACTTACAGATCTATGATTGGAAGTCTACTTTATTTGACAGGTACCGGACCAGACATCATGCATGCAGTGGGAATAGTTGGAAGATTTCAGGCAAATCCAAAGGAAACTCATCTTCAGGCAGTGAAGAGAATCTTCAAATATCTTCAAGGGACTCAAAACTATGGCTCATGGTATCCTAGAGATACAGATCTCACACTTCATGCTTATACAGATGCAGATTGGGCCGGAAGCGTGGATGACAGGAAGAGCACAAGTGGTGGTGCATTCTTTATGGGTTCCCGATTAGTATCTTGGTTCAGCAAGAAACAGAGTTCGATTGCCTTGTCTACAACTAAAGCAGAATATGTTGCTGCTGCATCTTGCTGCACTCAACTCCTTTGGATGATGCAGACCCTGCAGGATTTTCAAATCACTTGTACACCACCTATCTCCATCTTATGTGATAATATAGGTGCAATCAACATTTCAAAGAACCTAGTCATGCACTCAAAAACCAAGCACATACCAATCAAGTATCACTTTCTCCGGGAACAAGTGCTTGAACAAAAGGTCAAGTTGGAGTATGTTCCTTCTAAGGAACAGGTTGCTGATATACTCACCAAACCATTGCCTAGGGAGACCTTTGAATACCTCAGGAAAAAGCCGGGGGTTGTTGATGTATCATCTTGTTGTGGAATCTCTTTTGATTGTTGGTTGTACGCAAGGTTCATCTGAAGTATATGCGTACATTGGTCGAAGATCGAATGGCACAGGTTCAGGGGGAGCATATCATGCATTGTTGGCATTATGGAGGAAGTACAGAAGGAGATCCTGGATGCTGGTCTGAATATTGCTGCAATACGTCTCTATCTCTTTCATGATGTATAAGTCTTGGTTCTTCTTGAAGAACATCTTTTGTAGATCTTTCCTACAGCCAGGGGGAGCATGAACAGCACAATTCAGAAAGAGCAGAGCTTTCAGCATGTAGCATGAACAGATTGGTACACCTTGGCATATACAAAGGGGGAGCTCATTCAGAGATTTCAACAGGTACTCAGGGGGAGTATGAATAGCGGAATGCCTTTCTAAAAAAGATAATATCTTGGTTCACCCTTTGCCCTTGATGTCAAAGGGGGAGAGTGATTTGGTATTGTTGCCATCAAGTCCAAAGGGGGAGCTTGTTGGCATTATGAGACAAGTGTTGTCCTTGATGGCAAATCACACAAATGATAAATTATAGTGCAGCAAATTTATTTGATAAATTATAGTGCAACAAAGTTTCCTTCATGTAGAGAAAGTTTCACGCACTTTTATGCAAAGAAAAGTTTATTCCATGTAGAGAAAAGTTCACGCACTTTTATGCAGAGAAAAGTTTATTCCATGTCGAGAAAAGTTCACACACTTTTATGCAGAGAAAAGTTTATTCCATGTAGAGAAAAGTTCACGCACTTTTATGCAGAGAAAAGTTTATTTCATGTAGACAAAATTTCACACACTTTTATGCAGAGAAGAGTTTATTTCATGTAGAGAAATGTTCACGCACTTTTATGCAGAGAAAAGTTTATTTCATGTAGAGAAAAGTTTACGCACTTTCATGCAGAGAAAAGTTCCCTTCATGCAAGAGAAAAGTTCACACGCTTTCATGGTTGGTTCATGGTATTAGTCCGACAGTTTTTTATCCTATGGTTTTGGCCCATGGTATTGCATCCAAAAGTGTTGATCTCACGCACTTTCATGGTTGGTTCATGGTATTAGTCCGACAGTTTTTGATCCTATGGTTTTGGTCCGTGGTATTGCATCCAAAAGTGTTGATCTCACGCATTTTCATGGTTGGTTCATGGTATTAGTCCAATAGTTTTTTGATCCTATGGTTTTGGACCGTGGTATTGAGAAAGGAATAAGGCTATAAAAGAGGAAGGAGATCATTTGGCAAAGAATCATCGAATGAATTGAATATCTAATAATTGCTAGATCTGAAATATTTGTGATTGGGTTATGGTGCAGATCTGGATCTGAATGAAGGAGGAACCTTAGCACATAAAGAAGGATAAGTTCTATTGATGGGTCATAATCTTTATGCTTGAATAATAGTATCTTTGTATGATTTTGATCTGTTATATGAGGCGCATGCTTGATCTATAAATCTGACAATCTGGGTTAATTAGTGTCTGAATATTTGAAACAAGGAATTATCCTTTATAGATCTGCACGCAGGTTTTAGGTTGTTGAAGTAGCGTATATCTTTAAATTATGATCTAGCTGCCTCTGTCTATTGCTGCAGTATTCTGGGTTCAAAATTTGGTGTGTGGTTACTGTTACTGTGTTCTGGGTACAGCTGTCCGAGAAGTGTTTACTTGATTTAGTGCTAATTGGGAAAAGGAGATTGTTTGATATACTTGATGATTGATTGATGTTCATGGATGCAATCTAAAAATTTATGAAAAGTGGTCCTTGAAAGAAAAGAAGTAGGGGGTTGTAACTCCCTTCCAGGAGAGAGAGTTGTAGCTCTCTACAGGTTGCAGCCTGCGTACTGGTAAAGGACTGCACCAGTACAAAGTCATTGTAAAAGGAGTTTCTAATTGATAGAAGATAGAGACATATTGCAGCAGGTGGTTTTCACCCACATTGGGTTTCCACCTTATATCTGGTGTTCTTTGGTGTGACTATCTGTTTTTCTTGTTCATGCTCATTATTTTATGGTACTGACATACAATAATTCAAAGTATAAATATATTGAAAAAGAATTAGATAATACTGATTCACCCCCCTCTCAGTATTATTTCCAACAAATATACAACCAAAAAATCGTGAATTTCTTTTGCAAAAGCTATGTCCATTGTTCGCTGAAAGGTCGCCCCTGCATTCTTAAGTCCAAATGGCATTTTAACATATTTGAATGTACCCCATGGTGTTGTAAATGCAATTTTTTCTTGGTCATCGAGATGAACTAGAATTTGATTAAAACCTAAAAATCCATCCAATAGTGAAATCCTAGAAGCACCTACTACCCTTTGTAAAATATGATCCATCTTGGGTAAAGGGTAGTTGTCCTTCAAAGAGACCTTGTTTAAATTTCTTATGTCAACACATAACCTGATTTCCCCTATTTTCTTCCTAGTAGGCACTAAATTAGATACCCATTCTGAAAATCTCATTGGAGCAATTATCCCTACATCATGCATTTGTTTGATTTCTTTTTCAATTAAAGGAATTAGTACAGGGTTGATTATTCTTAGCTTTTGTTTGAATGGTTTTTGATTTTCCTTGAGGGGTATTGTATGTTGAATTACAGAGGTGTCGTAAGATTTTAGGTCTTCATAGCTCCAGGCAAAAACATCTTGGAATTCTTTGACCAGTTTGACATACTTCAGTTTTTTATCAGGGGGCAAAAATTTGGTTAGTTTTATCATTTTTGGATTTTCTTCAGTTCCTATGTTGTAGTCTTCAATGTCTTCTTTTGGATTCCATTTGAGGTTTCTTTGGAATGTTATTGAAATCAAAGAGATCTTCCAAAGGAGTTAATCCTTTGGGAAAATGATTGTCTTTCAGATTGATAATTTCAGATTCTCCTTCCATAATCTCACCAACATCTATTTCTTTGAGATCATGTATTTCCTCTTTGGTAAATTTCGTTGGATGAAGCATTTGACTTGCATTTTCTGCTGAAATGCCTGTTTTTGTCTGACTTATTTGATCAAACTCACTAACTGTGTCTTCATCTATGTTAGTGCTGGAACATTCTTTTTCAAGGGTTAAAAAATTGTTGATCTGTTTATCACTATCAAACACTTGCAAATTTTTCACACTATCAGGTATGGCTTGCCTGTTTCTAATTTCTGTTGTGAATTGATGATTTGGTTCAAATGGTAATTTACAGGTGCTGGAAAACATTGCTAGGCTATGAGCTTGCAAGTTATGTTTTCTCGGGTTTTTGGCAAGTTGGGTTTCTAGGAACGTATTGAGGATTTCTATGGCTATTCCTTTGTACTCTCTCAATCTGGGATCATTTGTCAGGAACTTCCCTTTTATTTTTTGAATGATTAAATCAGAATCTCCTAGGACTGACACTCTAGTTTCTCCCAACTTCTTCAGTAGCTTAAGACCTAGCAACAGAGCTTCATATTCAGCCATATTATTAGTGCACCTAAAATTCAATTTCTAGGCAGGACCTTCAGCATGATTGTTTTTCAAATTGTGCACCCAGACTCCTGTCCCTGCTCCTAATTTGTTGACAGAACCATCAAATTCCAAATACCACAAGGTTTCATGTTTATAATTAGCATCTGGAGTTCCAGGGATCTGTTTAACATGGAGATCTGGTTTTTTAGCTTGTTCTGGCTTATCTAATGTTTCATGATTTTCAGTAATTTCTTTGATTCGGACACTGGACCTTTCATTTTTTTTTTTTCAGTGTCATCTGTTAAAACTTTTATTTCATATGGGGGATCAATTTCAGCATTGTATAAGATAAAAGAATCCATGTCTGAATGTACTGAATAGATAGGGAAATTTTGAGGTTTCTCCTGACTACTTACTACATACTTAATTAACGTTTCTCTGTATAGTCTCTTTGGTTGACCAAACACTGAAATAATAGCGTAAGACATGTCTAACTGTAGAGAACCTTGAAGTTTAGCACCCCATGACCTAGACAATAACATATCATACTTTGGAGGAATATCAGCTACTACTATGTCCATTAAGATTGTTTTGGCGGGATATTGGACTAGTGAGACACATAAATCTTTGATTAAACCCAAACATTTGACCTGCAATGAATAAAAAAAAAAGGTTTATATGGCCTGGTGATGTCAAGGTCATGTCTCTCCATTACAGATTTAGGCATTAAGTTATGAGAAGCACCATAATGAAACATGGCAGTATGGAGTATTTTATCATGTATGTTTAATGCCACATAAAAAGGAGGAACTTGTCCCTCTACTGTTTTTCCATTTACTTCAGGGCCAAATATCAATTCTGGTTGGTCATCAAAGACATTTATTAAATCTTTTGAATCCTCATCCACAGAAATTTTGAGTGATCTACTGATTTGACTTCTGTAGACATCATGTTTAGCTAATTCTGATAAGGGAACAACTATCTTTAGTTTGCCTACTTTTGTCTCAAAATTGAAAGGTTTTTCGGTCAGAGTTCTTGTATTTCGGACAGGTGGGTTTTTTGCATTTTTCTCCTTTTCAGGAATGGGATTATGGGCTACAATTGTTTCCAAATCAGGTTCTAGAGGCTCTTCTTCTTTTCCTTTAGTAGGAACAACAGTGGAAGGTTGTTTGTTAGGTGGCTAATTGTCTGATATATCTTCAACAATTGGATTATTCGGGTTAGGCTCTGTTTTGGCAAGAATATGTACAGGGGGGGACTGATCTTACCTTTTCTAGGTTGCTTGGTATCTTTCTACTTGCTGATTTCAGGGACATCTATTCTTCTGCTCCTCAGATTGTATTGTTTGTGGACT
The DNA here is from genome assembly GCA_031772625.1 of Pinus tabuliformis. NCBI lineage: Eukaryota > Viridiplantae > Streptophyta > Pinopsida > Pinales > Pinaceae > Pinus > Pinus tabuliformis. The sequence continues at coordinate 1,806,199,902 of CM062817.1, read as the reverse complement.
TCATAAATGGTTGTATCATATCCCTCCCTAAAGTCAAATGATTCACCTGACTGAGTTTGGAATTGTTCAAGAATGTTAGCTTCTTGATCCTCTTGGGTCAAGAAAACTTGTTGTTCATTGTTGAGTCCCATCAAATTAATTTGAGTGTCTTCTGTTGGTTCATCAGATGTTGAGGCTTCAACATAATTTTCTTGAAATGGGGGCCTAATGTTTTGGTCAGGCCCTGTCTTTCCAGTGATAGGATTTTGATTCTTCCTGAAATTTGGATTTCTTCCCGCATTGCTTGGTTGACCATCCCAAGGATATTTTCTCTCGAATGTTTCTACTTTATCTCCAAGTCTATCCATTCCTTTAATGATAGCATCTAATTTATGTTCAAAGGCAGAAGGTTCTTCTTTGAAAGGTATCCTTCTTTCAACTCTGGGTCTAGACCATTTAGATATCAGGTTGGCCTCAACACTTACAGTTATGCTCTGCATTTCTTCTAAGTTTCTAGGAGCTCTTTCCCTAAATTGGTATGCCATATTAGAGTCATGTGCATTAAGGAATTTAATCAAGGCCAAATCTGGACGAGGTCTAAGATTCTAAGGAATAGCATTATAGATATTATTGAATCTGGTACAGTATTCTTGGACAGTTTCTTGTGTGCCTCTTCTTAGGTTCTCATATTCTGATAAAATGTGCAGAGGATCTTTCTTCTTTTCTCATCTGTTCAAGAAGGTCTGGTAAAGAGCTTGCAGGTCATTGATACTGTTTGCAAGGAGGTCTCTAAACCATGTTGTAACATCACGAGTTAAACTTTGAACAAAAACTTTCATTCTGACATCATCATCATCAATCTCATAGTTTTCAAAATAGTCGGTTAATTTCTGGGTATGTTGTTGAGCTGTGTACGTTGCAGTACCGTCAAAATAGGTGATTTTACTTTGATATTCTTGAGGCATTGCCCCTAGATTTGCAGGTAAGTTTAGGGGAGTATACCAGTTTGCCATGGTTGCATAAATAACTGTGATAACAGAAGGAGTAGGGATAGCAATTGAAATGAGAGTTGTAGATGGAGGAGTGGAAAGGGTGGCTTGAGGTGTTGATGGGGAACGTGGAGAAGCTGTAGCAATGACAGAAAGGTTTGGTGTTTTTTCAGAGGTAAGCTCAGATTGAATAGAGTTTTGCAAATGTTTGTTAAGGTCTGAATTGGCAGAATTTTCTTGGCTTTCTTATCTTCTAAGGATCCTAGAAATTATATTAGGATTTTCAAACACAGGTGGGGGATTTGGATCAGGATTTGATCTAGTGTAACAGATCTTTTTTGGAGCCAGTTTCTAGGTGTTTTTGGTTTTTTTTGAAATATTTTTTTCACAATACAACTTTAACAGACTCTTCTAGGGAATTTTAGATATGGGAGTTTTGCACTTTCCTAAAGATTTATTTGAAAAGAGGAATTGATCAAGTATTTGGAACCAACTGTTCAAAACATACACTAGACCAGAGATAGACTGAAGCAACATTTATTTACTTTTGCAATTGCAAAGCAAAAGAAGTTTCAAAGGCTACCTAGCTAACTTCAGGCTCCATCTGTAGCTTATGAAATAAACAATAGTAACAGACAATTATTCAGGTCCCCAGTGGAGTCGCTAATGATGTTATCACTCAGGTTGTTCCCAAAAGTTGTAAGAAAGGGAATACGGCCGAGGTAACCACAGACCAATCTTTTAGATACAAATTCTAGCCAATCTACATCCAGAGAGAACTCTCTCTTTATGATTTAGCTTTGTTTTTAAAAGTGTTAGGCTATTTATGAAGTTCAAGGGTTTTTTTTTTAGTTTGGGTGGTGAGATTCAATAGAACAGTGAGGTAAAACTGAGCATTTCAATCCATTAGGCATGATGGAGTCAAATAAGTATGGTTTCCTGGATTTGGTTTCTAGTAGAGGATGGAATCACAGAGCAAGGTACTCAAACATGGAACAATTAAAGAGCTGAAAACAGATGGAATGGGCTCAAATGGGTGAAGGGCAGTTAAGAATCCTTCAACATATTGAAAGAGGGAAAAATGGATGATTACTGATAAGGAGCATTTAAGAATTCATTAGCAAATACTCAACGTGATAGAATCAAGAAATAGGAGAAATTAAGAATTCACTATTTATGCTAATTCTGAAGAAAACATAGAAAATAATAAATACTGAAAGAAGAGTGCAGTTAAGCAAATTATGAATTATTCTTTTTATTTATCATTCAGATTATGAAACACAGATGATATAAAAACTGAGAAAACAGTAAAACATAAGATATAGGGGACTTATTGATCCGAAGTTTGATTCAAGAATTATGTGACAAGTCCTCTACATCAATTCTTCATCCAGTAGGCCAGACAACAGTTTGTTTCCAATAGCTCTTTATTCCAAAGTATCTGAGTTACAACAAAGTCTAAGAAATCTACATAGACCCAACAACCTCTTCAAAACTCTAACGAAGGGGGTATTTATACAACAAAATATGTACAACAGGTATCTCATCAAAGATGTGAGATAATATCTGGATTTTAACCTAGAGTAATTTACAAGCAAAGTAGAAACAACTAACTTATGCTGTGCTAGAGGCTGGCTCTTTAGGTTCAGTCTGTAGTTGTCCTGCAGTAGCTCTGCACCAACTGTTTGCCTTAACTGTGCTTTTAATTCTGATTTGCTTTTCTTTGTCGGCTCTGATACTCTTTATTTCCGACTTGACTTGCCTTTAATTTTGTAATGATACTCTTTAAGGCTTCATCTGATACTCTTTAATGTGTTTTGACTTTTGCTCACCGCTGTTCAGCAAAAAATAAGACTGCAACATGTCTTCTGATCATCTTTCCTCTGGCAATTCATTTTTCTGCAGGTTTCCACTGGCTAGAGTAGCAAATATCCCCATTTATCTCTGTTTCCTCTTCTGCGAGCTTAGAAATCCTTCTTTTTTCCTTCAACTGTGTTAAAAGAAGAAGAAAATGTACTGTGTAGGTTGAAAGGCAGGCTACAGAGCTTGTTGTGGCTTTTCTGATGAAGAGGCGGTTGGAAAACTGGAGCTGAGTCAGTCATTTGTTATGCTTGGAACACAGTTTCCAGCAAAAATATAACAAAGTGACTCTTTTCCCTTTATTCGACAAAAAGAATTTTTTTGCGGGAAATTTTGGTTTCAAGGACGGATGATGCAAGCATGACGTCAGCAGGGGGTATGGGACAGATGACGTGGCAGGTGATGTCAGCAAAGGATAGCTGACATCAGCAGATGACATCAGCGGAGGGAGGGCGGTAAATGGTTTTGCCCGCACCGCTTTTGGGCTTGGGCGGTTTCGGGCAGAGGGGCAACGAACATAGTGGGCAGGCAACCGCGTGTCCATGGTACGGGGCCAAAACCACCGTTTCCCCGGGAGGTAAACAGTGGCAGATAAGGGGGTCGTGAAATGAATATCGGCTGTCAGATGGATGGGTTGGGGTTGTTTTAATTGGTTCGCGGGGTGATTATTAGTTAGCCCAAATGGCTAATTAATTCCATGAGAGCGCAGGGAGGGTTTTTAATCAGCTCCTAATGAACTTATTAATTCCCAAAAAATACATTTATGGTTGAATATCAACCGGGGGCGGGAATAAATAACATTGGGGTTTTATTGTATATTTATGAAATACGGGGAAGGGTAAAAATTATAGGGATTTACATATAATACATGTTAAAGTTAATATGGAAGTAATGTAAATGATAGCGCTAAGTGATGGACTTATGCTTAGGGTACAAAGAGTTTTTATGGAGAATTTTTCCATTTCCCTAAGTAAAAGTGGATTCACTTAGGCAATGTTGATGAAATGAGATGAGTGTTTTTAGTGATATTATGTAAATCTTAATACCATTGGGGGAATTAGAAAATGATTGGGGAAACAGTATGAGGGGAGTTAGTCATGCCTCACTTGAGCTGCTCCAAGAGAAATATTTTCCACTGCACCTGTGTTAGAGATGAAAGCTAACACATTTTCAGAGACAAAATCGATCACAAGTATGTTTCTACAACACCAATCTACCTACCCAGCCTACTTTGCCTAACATTTTTTCTTCTCTTGCTTGGGTGCGCTTAGACTAGCGAACCCTTTTCAACCTTTCTTTTCTTTACATGGTAAGCCTACCTAAGTCTGCACTTATTTCTTCCAAGGGCTCAGATTAAACTGTTGATCTCCTTTGCTTCTCTACTTATCTACTTATCTGCCAAGTTTAAACAATTTGGTCAGATTTTTATTCTCTATCTAAAAACAAGAATTCAAACAAGAATTGGCTAATATTAAGCTATTTGGCCATTCATCACTTGTGGTAAAAAGTTTCAACAACCTGCACATGATGCTTTATTTACAGAAAATGAAATAGTAGTGGCATTTTGGACTTGCACACTTTCCTGGTCTTTCTTTTTTGGGGTTCATTTTTTCTCATTTTTTCTTTTCACCATTTATTTTTTCACCCTTTGATTTTTCTTTTAGTGTATACCCTCTTTACATTTTTTACATTTTTTGATTTTTTGATAATATGGAAACCTTTACAGCAAGGAAAGGTATGAACATATTATAGAGCTCAACTAGTCAATCATGAAATATGACACCTATAACTATAGGAGTATAACTTTACCCTCACAAAAAAAAAAAAAAAAATATTCCAAATGCTATTTTAAATCCATCACAGTGATGTCAGAATTAGACCATATGCATTACAAAGATGTTAGAATTAAACCTTATGCATAAGATTTTTGCAGTGAGCATTAAACCTAAAGTTTGATTAGGATGTCCATCAAATAATTCCTTAACTGTAATTTTTGTAAACACTTACATGCGAACATTCTCTTAAACAATTGACAGGTATTGAACACTTGAGACTCAAAGATTTTGTCTAATCCTTGTTGTTCTAGAATCCCACAAAGCAACGATACCAGGCCTATGTATCTAGGTGTTATCCAGCATGCATGGGACGGTGTTGGGTCCCTATAATACTAGTGATTACCCCATTACTATTGTAGTTATACCCCCTATTTATATTGTTGTGCCCCTATTACCCCCATATTGTTATATCTGTGCCCCATAGAATCCCTCTATTGTTATTCTTGTGGCTTTATATTATTATTGTTAGGTCGGCTGGATTATATTGTGACTCCTTAGACTCCTATATATAGAAAGGAGGTTTTGTCATTTGTATCATCCAAAAATTGTTCATTTATGTAATTTAAAGGAGGTTGCCCCCTCGAAGAGGCTGAATTCTAAGGCGTGGATCTCTCTTTTCTATCTTTTTGTGAGCTGGTTTCATAACATTTGGTATCAGAGCTTTGGATTCTAGGGTTTTGCTGCTCCAAACAGGTCATCGTGGAATTTTCGCTATAACTTTTTTTCTGTGATGTTTCAAAAGTCGAAAAAAAAACCCATTTGAGAAGAATTGGCGCTGAATCTTGGGTCCGAATTTCAGAGCATTTTGCGCGATATTTTCGGAGATATGATCTGAGGAAGTTGGTCTTTTTGCAGACTCCTGAATTACATTCAAAACAGGTGACCTGGGGAAAATTGTCATAACTTTCTCTCTGAGGATCGGATTGAAATTTCGTAAAATGGTACAGAAAGAGGACGGACTGTAGTTTCTTGTGGGTGTTTTTTAGATCCAAAGGTCAAAACAGTGACTCGCGGCACGTCGTACAAGTTAGCTCTACTGAACTAGTCTATAATCAAGTCACTGTGGGAGATTTCGCATAACTCTTACTTGGAGAATCCAATTTGGGTCAGACTTGTGGCATTGGAAAGAGGACACAGAGAGCTACTACAGGTCACAAGTTCAGAACTAGATGACTGGAAAGTACAGAGATACATCAGAAGCAATATCGAGCTCCTACAAAGTAAAAAAAGGTGTGTAGATTTTTTTAAATTTTTGCTTAAGCTTGGTTTGAAAATTTATTTTGAAGGAATTCAAAGGGCATAGTAGAGCATTATTATCGGTAACTGATGCCTCGAGGAAAGAAAATGCAAACACCTAGTAAGGAACCTGAAAGCTCTAGCATGACTCATGAAGAAGAGGAAGAAATGCTACATGATATATCAAAATTACAAGAACAAGTGCAACAAATGTCACGCTCACAAAAGTTAACAGATGCTAAGATAAATGGCGTGGAAGCTAAGATGAATGGCATGGAAGCTAAGATGGACAATTTGAAGATAGATTTGAAAATAGACATGGAAGAATTGAAGAAGTTGCTACAAGAAAGGGTCACTAATGGTGAAAAGGTAGTAAAGGAAACTCATGATGAGAACAAAAGAAATGTTAATCATGATTCCATAGACGCTAATGTTGGATCGAAGAATCACCACATTCCAAAAATCGATATGAGGAAGTTTGATGGCAAGGATCCCGCCACATGGATATTACAGATGGAGCAATTCTTCGATCTCAATAATGTGCAAAACACACAAAAGGTACGTATGGCAACTTTATATTTGGAACCAAATCAGTTTGTATGGTATCAATGGCTTTGTTCTCGTAAACAATTTATCACTTGGGCAATTTTTACGGAAGAATTGATAGCACATTATGAGGATACAAAAAGCAACACTTTTTTTAGCCAATTGATAAGTCTCAAACAAAAGGGTTCAATAATGGAGCACATTGAGGAGTTCCAAAAATTGAACATAAGGGTAAAAGATATTCCAGAGGAGCATAGGATTGATGTGTTCATAGGGTCTTTAAAGGATAATATCCAACATGATGTGCGCCTTTGGGAACCTGATTCATTAGAGAAGGCATTCAGGTTAGCAAGAAAAATGGAAAGCAAAATTATGGCAAGTAGGAAGCATACCATTCACAACTATAAAGACGGAAGTGTTGTTGCCCATAGTCTTCCACAACCTACAAGGTTGACACCACAACAATTGGAAGAAAAAAGAGCAAAAGGGCTTTGTTACAATTGTGATAGCAAATACACAAAAGGTCATAAGTGTGCTGAGAAGAAATTATTCTACATAGATTGTGAAGAGGAAGAAGAAAAGGAGCAAGAAAGGTCAAAAGAAGAGAATATATTCCAGGAACAAAGCCTAGATGAAGAACAAATAAATCCGACCATATCTTGTAATGCATTGGCGGGAATTACCACTCCTCAAACCATCAAGATAGAAGGACAAATCAAGAAGAAAAAGGTAATAGTGTTGATTGATTCAGGAAGCACCCACAATTTTATTCATTGTAGGGTAGCAAAAGAATTGAATTGCTTCCTATATCCAGCACCAGAGTGTCAAGTGATGATTGCAAATGGAGGAACAATAAATTGTTCTGGAAAGTGCCATAATATCAAGCTATCCATGGGAGAATATGTATTGACTAGCCCAATGCTTTCCATTCCAATGGGAGGTGCTGATGTTGTACTAGGAGTCCAATGGCTACAATCCTTGGGTACAATAGCTTTTAATTTTCAAGAACTTTTCATGAAATTTTCTGTGGAAGGAAAGGAAGTTGAATTAAGGGGTATTGCAGGGAAACCAGGAAAGATAATCAGCTCTAATGGCATGACAAAGCTTCTAAAAAAGGAGCAAAGAGGTGTAATTGCACAATTATGTTCGCTAGATGTTTCCACATTGGAATCATCTATTTCTCCAGATCTCCAAAAAGTCCTGGACAATCATTCCAAGGTATTTGAGACTCCCAAAGGTCTCCCACCTATGCGTGATCATGATCATGCTATTCATCTGATTCCAGGAAGTGTTCCTCCAAACATCAGGCCGTACAGATATCCATATGTCCAAAAAAGTGAAATTGAACGTATGGTTGCAGAAATGCTAGAGGCTGGTATAATTCAACCGAGTCAAAGTTCTTTCTCAGCTCCAGTAGTATTGGTGCACAAGAAGGATGGATCATGGCGCATGTGTCCAGATTATAGGGAGCTCAACAAGCTCACTATTAAAGATAAGTTCCCCATTCCTGTTATTGATGAATTACTGGATGAATTGCATGGATCAATTTACTTCACCAAGTTGGATCTTCGTTCGGGATATCATCAAATCAGAATGAAGATTGAAGACATTCCGAAAACGACATTTAGAACTCATGAGGGTCATTATGAATTTTTGGTCATGCCTTTTGGCCTTACCAATGCACCTTCAACATTTCAAGGTTTGATGAATTCAATTTTCAAACCATTCCTTAGAAAATTTGTGTTAGTATTTTTTGATGATATACTAATCTACAGCAAGTCTTGGAAGGATCATGTTGAACATGTTGACAGGGTGCTACAACTATTGGAGGAGAAACAATTATATGCAAAAAGATCCAAATGTTTCTTTGGAGTCCAGGAGGTGGAATATTTGGGTCATATTGTATCTCATGAAGGAGTTAAGGTAGACCCTAGCAAAATTAAAGCCATTAAGGAATGGAAAATCCCCACATCCATAAAGCATCTGCGAGGATTTCTTGGGTTGACAGGGTATTATCGCAAGTTTGTTAAGAATTATGGGAGAATAGCAGCACCTCTAACAACATTATTGAAGAAAGATTCATTTTCATGGACTTCGGAAGCAACAAAGGCCTTTGAACATCTTAAAGAGGCAATGTGCCAAGCACCGGTCTTAGCTACGCCAGACTTCACAAAAACCTTTATTGTGGAATGTGATGCTTCAGGAAATGGAATTGGTGTTGTTCTAATGCAAGATGAAAGACCCATTGCTTTTGAAAGTCGTCCAATCAAGGGAAAGTTTTTAAGAAAAGCTATTTATGAGAAGGAAATGTTGGCAATACTCCATGCACTTAAGAAATGGCGACCCTACCTAATGGGAAGACACTTCAAGGTAAAAACGGATCATGATAGCCTTAAATACTTTTTAGAACAAAGATTATCCTCTGAAGAGCAACAAAAGTGGGTCACAAAGATGTTGGGTTATGACTTTGAAATCATCTACAAAAAAGGGAAGCAAAATGTGGTGGCAGATGCACTCTCAAGAAAGGATGAGGATGTGGAAGCATTGTTGTGTGCCATTTCTATTATCCAACCAGATTGGATAAACGAAGCAAGGGAGGAATGGAAGAATGACGAAGAAGTGTGGGCACTTATTCAAAAGCTACAACAAGATTCCAGTAATTCTGATACATTTAGCTGGCAAAATGATTCGTTATGGTACAAAGATCGCTTATACCTCTGTAAGAATTCCCAGCTAAAACAAAAGATTCTTATGGAATTGCACACTTCTCCCTTAGGAGGGCACTCAGGATTTTTAAAAACTTACCACAGGGTTAAGAAGGAATTTTTTTGGGATGGCCTTAAATCAGATATTCAAAAGTTTGTGGCGGAATGTTTGGTTTGCCAGAAAAATAAAGTTGAAACAATTAAGACACCAGGTCTATTACAACCTTTATCCATTCCAAGCCAACGTTGGGAGGAGGTTTCAATGGATTTTATCACAGGTTTACCCAAGTCTGAGGGAAAGAGTGTCATCATGGTGGTAGTTGACAGACTTACCAAGTATGCACACTTTTGTGCATTATCACATCCATTTAAAGCCAGTACAGTTTCTACTGCATTTATGGAAACAGTTCAAAAGCTACATGGAAACCCAAAGATTATTGTAAGTGACAGAGATCCCATTTTCACTGGAAATTTTTGGACAGAATTATTTTCTTGTCTTGGTACTCAGTTAGCTCATAGCTCATCTTATCATCCTCAATCTGATGGGCAAACTGAGATAGTAAACAAATGTTTGGAAGGATATCTTCGTTGCTTTGTATCTGATAAACAGACACAATGGGTCAAATGGTTGCCTCTGGCTGAATGGTGGTATAACACTTCCTTCCATACAACAACAAAAATGACCCCATTTATGGCACTTTATGGGTATCAACCACCATCCATCACATCATATTTAAGAGAAAATTCTAAGGTTCAGGCAGTGGAACATCACATCGAACATCAACAACAAGTCCTCCAACTCTTAAAGGATAACCTCGTGTTGGCACAAAATAGAATGAAACAACAGGCAGATCAACATCGCAGTGAAAGAAGTTTTGATGTAGGTGATTGGGTATTCCTACGGCTACAACCATATAAGCAAATGTCCCTAAAGCAAGCTAAGAAGGATAATAAATTATCACCAAAGTATTATGGTCCGTACAAGGTGTTGGAAAAGATTGGTACTATGGCATACAAATTGGAGCTTCCTGCAGCTTCTCGATTGCACCCAGTTTTCCATGTTTCATGTTTAAAGAAGGTTATAGGTGACAAGCTCCCAATTCAAACAATATTTCCAGAACTTGACGAGGAAGGAAAAATTATATTGGAACCGGAAGCAATCACAGAAACAAGAACTCGACAGCTACGAAATCGATCAATTTCAGAGTATCTTATCAAGTGGAAGAACTTATCCGCTGAAGATTCCACATGGGAGGATGAGAATTTTATGCAGAAGTATCCAGAACTACTCAAGCGTTGAGGACAACACTTTTTTGAAGGAGAGGGGCATGTTGGGTCCCTATAATACTAGTGATTACCCCATTACTATTGTAGTTATACCCCCTATTTATATTGTTGTGCCCCTATTACCCCCATATTGTTATATCTGTGCCCCATAGAATCCCTCTATTGTTATTTTTGTGGCTTTATATTATTATTGTTAGGTCGGCTGGATTATATTGTGACTCCTTAGACTCCTATATATAGAAAGGAGGTTTTGTCATTTGTATCATCCAAGAATTGTTCATTTATGTAATGTAAAGGAGGTTGTCCCCTCGAAGAGGCTGAATTATAAGGCGTGGATCTCTCTTTTCTATCTTTTTGTGAGCTGGTTTCATAACAGACGGCTGGTTAATAGCCTTCCCGCTCGGATTCGACCCACGACACATGTCAGCCCTGCTGTGCAGATATTGTAATCATCTCGCCTCTGTATATATGTTAAAAATTGTGAATCTAGGCTAATATAGCTTCTAAATAGGGACTTACCTGGCTCATTTAAAAAAATAAAATAAAATAAAATAAAATAAAATAAAAAAAACTGATACCAAGCCTGAGATTATGGGGTTTCTTTACTACACCCTTTCCCGTGAAAACTTCTCCCATTTCTGGTATTTGACATGTTTTCTGCTGTATTAGCAATCAATATGAGATGTGTTGGAACACTTCAAAGACAAGAAGGGGAATTTTAGTTGTTCTTCCACTGACATGAAAGTAGATCAGAAGCGTTCTCAATTTATTCGGGATCAGAAATGTTATAAATAGCTTAACCAGTAATATATATATATATATATATATATATATATATATATATATATTTTATAAATATTATTTTTTAAGACATTACCATCATATATATATTTGAAAATAAATATAAATTTATATTAGTTTTGTATTTATTTATGTATTTGAATACTAATTTTTTTAAGAGAAATTTGTATTTTATAAGTTAAAATGGATATATTATTGATAATAATAATAAAAATTTCAATTTAAGAAGATAAAATTTGATGTTTGAGAATCATTTAGGGTAAAGTACTTATTTTTTAATCTATGGCCTATTAAGGAAGCACATGTTCTTAATCATCGAAGCATTTTATTGGTTTCTAACATTTAGGAGGAAGAGATGTAATTCCTTTTATAATTCATCCATAGGGTATAGATATATGAACTTTAGTTGGAAGGAGTTTTGCTGACTTTATTTTTATTTTTAATGAGGGCCTAAATTGATTCTGAATAGAATATGCTTAGCATACGCTTAGTCTTAATGCTTATAAAGGGTTGTATTGTATTATAAAGTTTGTTAGGTTGCGTTGACTTTTAACAAATTTAAAAAATTAGATTCATGGGAGGCTCCTTGTCCACCAATTTCCTAAGGATTTGTGATTATTCCAATTCTAATAAAATCTTTATTATCATTAAAATATTCATTTATATATAAGCAATTTTTATTTAGCAAAATGGTCTATTACTTTTAATAAATTTAAAAGATAATATTTGTGCCACTTGGCTCCACACCCTCCAATTTCCTAGGGATTTGAGATTATTTTAATTCTAATAAGTTCCTCATTATGATTTATAACATTCATTTATATATAAGAAAATATATAACAAGGTGTGTTTCTATGTATTCACTACGGTGCAAATAAAATCCATCCACTCTCGTATTAAGGTCTCCCTCAACGTGTTTGAAGATTAGATTCTGTACTCCAATCTTATCCTCATGCTTGAAGAACGTGGGCTACAAATTGTGAATGTTATTTCTTCTTCGATTAATAGCAAAGTTTTCCATACCATATATAACAAAGTATTTTCCTATAATCATGGCAACAACTTACTTCCATATCTGCTTTACTAGTATCTAAACGTACATATATTGTACGTTGCCAGTGTCTAATAGTCGAAAATTTAACGTGGACAACCTCTATGAGGAGTTTGGGAATTTGATATTGGATCACGAGGCTTAGCCCTTGAATCTCAGGAGGAATATGTGTCGCCGCCCAAAAGAGGAGTACAAGGTTTGACCTCCTTATCCCATGAATCTCCATGAGATCAATTATGGGTCCACTATAAATTTAGTAACTGAGTGTTGTTTAGATGTTAATGATTTGAAGGAGTGATCTATGGAATATTGCTTTTCTTTTCGAATAAAAATGTATAAAAGTAGTTCAAGTATGAATTTGGGTTGTCGTAGGTTTTTAGTGTAGAATTAAGTAAACTAGCATGAATGAATTTGTTCTCTAAAACTAATTAGCAATCATTTAATAACAAGTTTTCAAATTGCAAGCTCATCTTTTTAATTTTTATTTTAAAGATCAGTATTGATCCATTTTAATCACAAATCTAAGAAGTGTTTAGAGTGACATAATTTCTTCTTGCGTAATTTTTTTTAGATTCAAAATTTGAAAAAAAATATGTTTGCATCTCAAAGAAAAAATTGACAAAAAAATATAGCCCAAATATAAAATAATAAAATTAGTTGAAATGCTTAAAAATGTTTTGACCATGAAAATTTATTTCTTTTCATTATAAATATTAGTTGACATTGAAGTATTTTACATAATATTGCATTGAAATATTTTACTTATGAAGTACAGTGTTTATATTAAAAATTTCCATCATAAGTTCCCCCGTGATTAATAAATTATGAAATTTAGAAATTATGGTTGATGTTTTGAAATATATTTTTATTTTTAAAATTTGAAATGCATTATATTGTAAATCGACTATAAGTAAAATAAATGAAGTAAAAATATAAAATTGCGTCTTTTTTTCTCTTAACTTAATTATCGAATTTTGAAATATATGATACATTAAAAAATTAAAAATTTATAGATTCTAAAATTCCATCAATAATGTTTCACATGTTATATTTTTTATAGATTAATATATTCAAATAAGATTATAGTAAATGAACTTATGAATTTACATTTTTTATTTTGTTTTATTTTATTTTATATGAATTTATTTTTGAAAAAATCATTATCTATTATTCATTTTTTAAACATTTTACACTATATTTTGGATATTGTTTTCATTAAAAAAATACTATAAAATAATAATTTATAAACCATTTAAATTTAAAATAATAATTTATAAACAATTTAATTCCTTGCATTTCCTAAATGTTAACATTGATGATGTACGTGAGATTTCTAATGAAATAATTCAAAAGGGATTTGAGTATGATGTTTTTAGTGGCATGTGGTTATGCAAAAATCAATCCAACATCGTATTATGACAAACATTTTTGCAACATGACAATTTATCTAATACTCATTGTCGCAATGTTACATTTCATTGCAATTTATTCATGTTGCATCTCACAATTAATAAAACCAAGCAATTTATATTATAAATTCAAGGGTTTTAGAATTAATCCCTTGGGTTTATAATATCAATCCCTTGGGTTTACTAATCTAAGGGTTCATATTCCTAGCGTATAATATTATTACTAGGGTTTATAATATTACTCCTAGGGTTTAATATAAATCCCTTGGGTTTAAAATCATGATCATCCATGGTCAACGATGGTCCAATGTGAGAATGTGCCAAGATTGTCTCAATATGAAAATCAATGATGGGAAACCATGCTTAGTCATGTTTATTTTAGGGTTTATAATACTTATCTTGGGGTTTTTGTACCTTGGGTTTATAATATCTATTCATTGGGTTTAATATTATTCCCTTGGGTTTATAATCTCTTGGGTTTTTAGTATTAATCCCTTGGTTTGTGTTAGGTTCCTATACTACTAGTGTAACCTCTTATTGTTATTGTTAGTGTAGCTTCCTTATTGTTATTGTTATGCCCACGAACTCCCCATATTGTTATTATTGTTCCCCATAGAAGCCCAGTATTGTTATCGTTGTGCACTTACATTATTATTGTTATGTAGGCTCTCATTATATTGAGACCCCTTATCCTCCTATATATAGAAAATAGGTCTTCTCATTTTTATGATCCAAGAATTGTCCATTTACATAATCTGAAGGATATTTCCCCCTCAAAGAAGATAATTTTTAAGTGGTTGATCTATCTTTGCATGAGTTGGTTGCATAACATTTGGTATCAAAGCTTTGGATTGTAGGGTTTCGCTCCTTCAAACATGTCATCGTGGAATTTTCATTATAACTTTTTTTATATGAAGCTTCATAAGTTGAAATTGCAACCACGTGGAACTAAAATAGTGCTGAAATTTTGTGATTTGAGGAAGTTAATATTTTTTCAGGCTCCACAATTCCATCTCAAACGGGTGACCTGGGGAAAATTGTCATAACTCTCTCTGTCAGCATTGGATTTGAATTTTGTAAAAAGTGACATAAGGAGGATGGAATTTAGTTTTTTGGGAATAATTCTTAGGGCTCAAGGTTGAATCATTGACAATGTGGAACTCCGTGCAAGTTCACTATAGTAAACTAGTCTATAATCAGGTCATTGTGGGAGATTGGGCATAAATATTTCTTGAGAATCCAATATTGTTATGACTTGTTGGGTTGGAAATAAGACTCAAAGAAATAATACAAGATGAAATTTTAGATCTTGGAGATTCGCAATTACAGAGATACAACAATTGCAATATCTAGTTCCTAAAAATCAAGAAAAATGTGTGTAGTTTTTAAATTTTGCATAAATTTTGTTTGAAAAATCAGTTTGAAGTGATTCAAAGGGCATAGTGAAGCATAAATATCATTGCTTGACTAAAAAAAGACTCAAAATAAGAAAATAGAAACACATAATAAGAAACCAGAAAGCTCTACTATGACACATGAAGAAGTGGAAGAAATGCAACATGATATATCAAAATTATGAGACCAAGTGCAACAAATTTTGTTCTCGCAAAGAGTAACCAAAAATGAAATGGAAGCTAAAATAGATGGCTTGAAGAATGATTTAAAATAATACATGGAAGGTTTGAAGGATGGATTAAAAGCAGACATGGAAGGTTTGAAGGATTGTTTAAAAGTAGACATGGAAGGTTTGAAAGAAGGTTTGACAAAGTCTCTATGAGAAATTATTCCTAATGGTGAAAATATATTAGATGAAACTCTTGATGAGAAAAAAAGAAATATTAATCATGATTTCATAGACTCTAACATTTGATTTATGACCCACCATATTCAAAAGATCGGTATGTGGAAGTTTTATGGTAAGGATCTAGTAACATGGATACTATAGACAGAGCAATATTTTGATCTCCATAATGTCCAACAAAAACAAAAGGTACACATTGCAACTTTATGTTTATAACCTAATAATTTTGTATGGTATCGATGGATTTTTTTATCGTGAACAGCTTGTCACTTGGTCAAATTTTATGGATGAACTGATAACACATTATGAGGATACAAAGAGCAGCACCTCCTTTAGCCAATTGATAAATCTCAAACAAAAGGGTTCACTGGCAGAGCATATTGATGACTTCCAAAATTTGAATATAAGGGTAAATGATATTCGAGAGGAGCATAGGATTGATGTATTCATAGGGACTTTAAATGATAACATCCAACATGAGTTTCATTGTAACACTCTCCTCACACATCTAACCATGTATCTAGCCATTCGGGGTAAACATGGGACAAGAGGCTACTATGATTAGATTCGCGCTCCTATGTGACCTTAAGGAAGTGGAATTGATAGAGCGCATCAACCAATTTATCAAGACTAGCAACAAAAACCTCAAGGGATATGTCAGCCATTCAGACATCCTGTGCCTGGGTCCCATTGATTTTCTAGACATCTTAAGCCTCAGTCGCCCTCATGCTATAGGCATGACAACATCTAGAGACCTAATTTTTCGGTGTTATGTCAGTGACCCCAGGATTTGAGCCACTTTGTTAGGCCCAGATCTCACGTCACAACCCAGAATGGAATGATAACTTAGGAGCAGTAAAATAATAGGGAAATAATGATGCAAAAGAAATACGTTAATCAAGACCTTAATGAGATCCCTACCAATCATGATAGGCTTTTCGTCAAACATGTCACAAGAATGTAATCTATAGGTGTAACTAACAGAATTAAACATAGGGATCTTGTACTTATCGAAGAATCGCTAAGAACCATTTATCCTTCGTGCCATTCACTGCATTACCATCTATTAGGCCACATGTACATTATACATTCATGTACAAGTAAAAACATGTTGAGAGACATATACAATAGTTTTCATCTAACCACGTATCTAGCCATTTTGGGTAAACATGGGACAAGAGGCTAATATGATTAGATTCGCACTCCTACGTGACCGTAAGGAAGTGGAATTGATAGAGCACATCAACCAATTTATCAAGACCAGCAATAAAAACCTCAAGAGACATGTCAGCCACTCAAACATCCTGTGCTTGGGCCCCATTGATTTTCTGGACATCTTAAGCCTCAGCCGCCCTCATGATATAGGCATGACAACATCTAGAGACTTAATTTTTCGGTATTATGTCAGTGACCCCAAGATTTGAGCCACTTTTTTAGGCCCAGATCACAGGTCACAGCCCAGAATGGAATGATAACTTAGGAGCAGTTAAATAATAGTGAAATAATGATGCAAAATAAAAAAGTTAATCAAGACGTTAATGAGATCCCTACGAGTCATGATAGGATTTTCGTCAAACATGTCACAAGAATGTAATCTCCAGGTGTAACTAATAGAATTAAACATAGGGATCTTGTACTTATATGAGAATTGCTAAGAACCATTTATCCCTCATGCCATTTGTTGCATTACCATCTATTAGGCCATATGTACATTATCCATTCATGTACAAGCAAAAACATGTTGAGAGACATATACAATAGTTGTCATAAAACACACATATAACCATCATAATAACAACATAAATACTCATGAAAGTATAGCTATATAGACAACATATAATCCATAAAATTTCTCATATAAACACAAGGGGCAATAACCTTTCATTAATGATGCAAAAAACAAACTTGGGATGGGACTTCCACATTCCACCCGACCATAGAATGGATGAGCCAAATCTCTCTTCATCCATTGACCCCCATGCCATATTCCAAGCATGAATGTGGGATTCAACTGATGAGCCTCATTATTGAGTAATTATATGGGCCTTAATTGGCCTTGTTTCACCTACTAGCTTAGTTAAACCAACTATTCTCACAACTTATTGCATACTTTTGATTATATTTTGTTTATGGAGTGAGTTAGATTTGGATATTTGGCTTTGTGATCTAATGTGCATATAATACAGGAATAAAGGATAAAAGCAAGGATAAATGCAGGTATAAAAGATAAAAGAAAATAATTATAACAAATACCTTGGTCAAGACTCGAATGGGAAAAGGTAGAGGAATTCTAGGAGGTTAATAATTCTCATCTACTACCCCTCCATTCGACTATTCCTCCATCAGCTCGAAGTGAAAACAACCACATCATGAGGACTAAGAGACAACCAAGAAAGTTAAAAGGACAGAAAATAGATTATTTTGAGTTGGGAGCCAAACCACCGTAATTTGGAAGGAAGTTGTCTAGACTTCATATGTATAAATAAAGAGGCTTAGGACCTCACTAGGATTTGGACTTCATTTGTAAAACTCTGTTTTATTTCTTAACTACAAAGACTTGTGAATTTTCTCTATAATCTACGGTTTCTGTAATAAAGATGAGTTTCGTTTAAGCCAGCTTCGAGTTAAAATTCAACGGTTGAAGCTCTTATCCTAGGGCCCGACTCAAGCAGCCACAACTCCTCTTTACTGTACTGTTATGCTAGCATAGAGTTCTGTTCTATTTATTTGTTTAAGTAGTTTCATGGTTTCCTGATTGATTTGCTCAAGAAGTTTATGGTTATGATTCATTTGATTAAGCAGATTTCTCGTTCTGTTCATTTGTCTGAATAGCGTCATGATTCTGTTCATCTATTTCAGCAGTTGCATTTGTTGTATTTTACTTTCAGTTGTGTTTCTAATTCATAGGTTAGTTAGAGGAAAATATTACTATCAGGTTTTGCGCAGGTGTCTCAGCCTCATCGCCTCCCTCTGGGACCAGGACTTGAGGTAGAGACCCTCCAGCAACCCCAAAAACATAGTCTCTAGTTCTCACATGGGTTATGGAGTTTGTTGTTTAAGTGCAGTTAGGTGTTTACTCGCACTGGTTTTCTCTGCCATTTCCTTTGAAACCACCTCCAGCACGTTCCCCCTGCATCGCTTCCTCGCCATCGGATCACTAAAAAACCTTCACAATCACCGTTCGATTCACCATTTTGTTCAACTGCCACCTTTTGTAGAGTCCACCATTCATTTTATGAAATTTAAGTCCCCACCGTCGATCTGCCTTGCATGATCTGATGGATGTTGCTTCACTCGATCACTTTAGGAACTTTAAACCCCCACCATTGATCTGCCTTTTCTGATCCGACATCTGTTGCTTCACCCGATCACCAACTAGCTTGGACAATATCCACCACTGATCAGCCCCACCTGATCCAACAGCCATCGTGCGATATCGCGTGGATTTCTGTCTGACCGTTATCTGCCTGAGGGCACGCGAAATATAGCTTATTGCCCTCTAAACCCGCTCCACCATTTCTGCACATTGCTTTTCCTCGCGATATGATCTCCATTGTCCATCTCTTGCCTTCACTTGCGCGATAAGATCTTAGCCATTCATCACTCCTGTTAGCCACACCCATCCATCTCCTGACCTCACCCATGCGATTAAATCTTAGCCATTCATCTCCTTTGCTTCCTTCTTCACTCATCTACCTACGAAACCTCCTGTGATCAAATCCCTGCCATTCATTTACCTTTCACCTAACTGATCCAACAGTTCTTCTACATTATTGTTCCCTCAGGTCCTCTATTCACTGATTTCAACCTTCGATCGCTTTTTCCACCTGAAACGTTGTTTAGCCTAAGTTTATTTGTTACCCCTTAGTCTAGTTTTAATGTTTTTACTTCTGCAACATAGATAATTAGCATTAGGTTAGTGTTAAATTAGCAATTATACTTAGCATAGTTGTTTGATTGATTAAGTGAGGTTATGGTGTAAGTTTAGCATTACATGTTGTTTTCTTCATTACTGCAGTAGAAATAGCTCTCTCTTAGAATAAGGTTTTCTCTCCTTCCATCAAAGAATTAGATCTTCTTTTGACTCTATAAACAGTGACAATAGGCAGGACCTTCACTTCTACTTGTGCATATAGCACTGTCACCTACAAGTTTGTATGAACCCCAGGTTGATAAGTAAAGATGGTAGCCCTGGGGGTTGCAGCATTATTTTTGTAATACCTAGGCTCATCACCTTTTGGACCGTTGCCAGGGAGGTGTCTAAGTAGAATTAATTACTATTTTCTTCTATTTCTAGTCTCCAAACATTCTTTTCTTCTACTTCTAGTCTTCAACTTTCTTCCATTATTTTATTTCTGCAAAAGTAATCTAGTTTCTTTCTTTCTTTCAGTTGTCATTATCTGCTTTCCTTTCCATTTTGCAAGTACTTTCTAGCTTTAACAAAATCTTACAAAAACCAACCCAAAAACATTTCCTTTCATGCCTCATAGGACAAGGGACAACTCAAGAAAATTCTTGTCAAATACCCCCACTACATCCAATAGACAACCTTCTCTCTTTTTCAGTGATGGTGAATTGGAAGACCCTTTAGGTGAGAAAACATACCTATTTGAGGAACCTACATAAGAAGAAGAAGAGGAATAACCCAATCCTACTGAACCAATGGTTGGAAACCAAAATGGCATGAGAGATAGAGAGAGAATTGAGAGTGCCTTCCCCATCAGGGAAAAAAATGGGGACACTAAGATGAAGAATATAAGCCCCTCTGCTCTACCTCATTTCCATGGCAAGACCAAAGAGGACCTCGACACTTTCCTATTTGAATTTTTTGTTATATGCCGAACCTATGACTATACAAATGATGAACAAAATTTAAAACTATTCCCATCTAGCCTCAAGGATGCAGCATTGCGCTAGTTCATGGGTTTACCTGGAGATAGTATCACAACTTGGGGTCAGATGCAGCAGAATTTTAACAACAAATATAGGGACTATTGTAGGTCAAAGGGCACTAAAGAATAGATTTTCAGGATGACCATAGGTCAGGATGAATTCCTAGAAGATTGTGAAGAAAGATTCCAACTTAGTTACAAAAGGGCCAAGTGCACACTTGACGCTGAGTCACTAAAGCTGGTCTTTCTTAAAGGAATAAGGGAAGATATTTTGGATACCTTAAACATAATAGTACGAGGAGATGTCTACCAATTACCCTATGAAGATATTAATATTTTCTTTAGAAACCATTCTAGGGCATCGAGGAAAAAGGGTAGGGGTAGTGAGCCTATGGCCGGTACATCATCCTCTAACTTATCCATCAAAGCTGAAATTGGAAATATGTTGGAAGATTTCAAAAGTGACATGATGCAAACCCTTGCCTTGCAATTGGACACAATGAACATCAAAAGGAGGCAAGAGAAACTAGAGAGAGCCTTGGCCATTTTTTGTCCTAGATTCACTAGGAGGCATCCTAGGAACGAATGTCCATTAAACTGTATTCAAATTTGCTCACTCTATGAAGAAAACCACTCCACATACAAGTGCCCTTCTTTACATGGATTCAAAGTTGTATATCAAGGAGTTGAAGGTGTCACTGAGCATCTTTGCTACAATAACCAAAGGGGACCTCCTGGGCCTCGACCATACTAGCAAGGTATGCAAGGGCCATCCCATGCATACTAAAACCCCAACCAAGCCATAGCTATACCTTCTTTGGGACCCCCTGTTCATCATTCCTGGTCTACACCCCCTCCTTGGTCCTATGCGTCTAGGTATCAATCCCAGCCAACCATTTCAACCTTATGTTCAACCACAAAATCAGTGGAATACCCCACCCGAGGGGTGGAGGCCCCAGTTTAACAATGTTCTAGCCCTATTTCCTCCATCACCTAACCAAACATAACTCCTACACTCTGCTCCACCTAAGAAACCCCATATGCTTGCCCAACCAAATCCGAAGCCAAACAATAGGCAAGCTCAACAAGCATATAATGGAGAGACATCATACCTACTTATGCTATAGAAATCCAGGAGAACAACATAAGATCTAAGAGAATTCTCCCAGAAAACCAACCTCCTTCTCCACATAAGGAGGTTGAGGAAGAAAGGGAGGAAAGAAACCTTAAAGTAAATCCACCCTTTCCTCAAAGATTAACCCAACCACTCTAGCCTACCCCAGAAGAAACTGAACTTCTGGGAGAATTGAAAAATTTATGTGTAAAGATCCCCATTCTCGAGGCAATGAAAGATGTGCCTATTTACAATAAATTGATTAAGGAGAAGTGCTTCAAGCATCCTGGAAGAAGAAAAGTAGATGACCGTACCATTAATGTCATTTGGCAGTTGTCTGACTTAATGTTGGGGCAGGTAATATGTCCAAAATATTTGGACCCTCGAGCCCTATGGTAGATGTGCACATCAATGGCACCATTGTCCCACACACTATGGTTGATCTTGGGGTTGCCATTAATGTGATGACTAAGGACACCATGCTCAAACTCAACCTCCAAGGGTCATTTAGAAAGACCGCAACAATGTTGCAACTTGCAGACCATTCCATTGTCACCCTTAAGGGAATTGTAGAGGATGTGACGGTCTCCATTGATTCCTCGGAATACCCTGCATATTTCCTAGTTTTGCAGCCTCAGGTTAAGCTTACTAGTTACGCTCTCATCCTTAGGAGGCCATGGTTAGCCACATCTGATGCTTACATTAGCTGCAGCACTGGGAATATGACCATCAAGAATGGGCATATGTCCAAACAATTAGTCCTATACCCTTCTCCTCAACCTTCTCTAGAGCATGATTTACCTTTATGGTTAGAAGAGGAGGAAGAAGATGAGGGTTATTCTTCCCAACTTTATACCTTGGAAGCAATCATAGGAGGAGGACATCAAGATGAGGATGATTTAATTGAACACCTGCTCCAAAATCCAACTCCTAGTTCATTACCCTTGGAAGAAGAAGTAAAGGAAACATTGAACAATCATCAAATTGACTTATTCTTGGCCGACTCCAGCCACTCCAAGTCAAAACCATAGAATTTTGACCAGAGAAAACCTTGAAGATTAATCCATCTCTCTCTACTTTAGAAAGAATATTTATGCAAATTATTGAAAGAGAACCTAGAATCCTAATCTTGGATCTATAAGAAAATGAAGGGAGTACACCCCTTAGTGTGTGCTCACCACATATACATTAAGGAAGGTTGCAAGCCAGTGAGGCAACCACAAAGGAGAATGAATCCAACCTTTAAAGACATCGTTAAAGAAGAACTACAAATACTATTAGATGCACGGTTCATTTATCCTATCTGTGATAGTGAGTGGGTCTCTCCTTTAGTGTTAGTTCCCAAGAAGAATGGTCAGTGGAGGATTTTTGTCAACTATAGGGAGTTGAACAAAGCTACAAAGGAGGATCATTTTCCCCTACCCTTCATTGACTAAGTGTTAGATGGCCTAGCAAGGAATAAGTTCTTTTCTTTCCTAGATGGATTCAGTAGGTACAACCAAATCCAACTTTGCACAGAAGACCAGGATAAAACCACATTCACTTGTCCTTGGGGTACTTTTGCCTATAGGGTCCTTCCTTTTGGCTTATGCAATGCTCCTGCCACTTTCCAGAGAGTAGTCTTGAGTATTTTTGCTAAGTTAGTACATGATGTTGTGGAAATCTAACCTAGACAAAGTATTACGCAAATGCATTGAAAGGAACTTGTCTCTTAGTCCAAAAAAATGTGAATTCTTAATGATTGAAGGGATTGTGCTAGGTCATTCCATATCTCAGCAAGGACTACAGGTGGACCCAAACAAAATAGCCATCATCCAAAGGGTCCCACCTCTAGAAAAGCAGAGAGATGTTAGGAGTTTCTTAGGGTTAGCTGGATACTACAGAAGGTTCATAAAGGACTTCAGCAAATTGGCCTCTCCTTTTTCGGATTGTTGGCCAAAGATTCTGAATTTATATGGTCAAAAATCTATCAAGAGGCCCTCTACATTCTAAAGGGTAAATTAACCATTACACCAATCCTGAGAGGTCCAAATTGAGCCCTCCCTTTTCATATCCATGTTGATGCCTCACATAAAGCCATAGGAGTAGCCTTCGATCAAGTAGAGGATAAATTGCCTTATGCCATCTATTTTACTAGTGAAAACCTATCAGAGGTAGAGTTAAATTATACTTTGACCAAAAAATAACTTCTTTTTGTGCATTCATTGAACAAGTTTAGGCATTATATTAGATGATATCAAACTTTTGTGCATATTGATCATGCTGCAATTAAATATTTAATGAACAAACCTGATGTAAATGCTAGAATCATAACATGGTTACTTTTATTGCAGCAGTTTGATCTAACTATTGTTGATAAGCCTGGTAAGGAGAATGTTGTTTTTGATGTTCTATCTAGGATGAATTTGCCTGTAGGTGAAGAAGGAATGGTGGATGATCATTTACGAGATGAGCATTTGTTTACTATCTTAGTACTCTCCCCATGGTTTGTTGATACAGAAAACTATTTGGTATCAACATAGTTCCCACCAAACCTACCCTCCAGAGAAAAGAGCAAGATAATCAAGAAAAGTGCCCCCTTCACCTCGATTGGGGGCAATCTATTCAAACGTGGCCCATATCAAACCTTGAGAAGGTGTGTAAGGGAAGAGGAATTCTTTGACATCCTTCTGGCCTGTCATGATGGGCCTTTTGAAGGTCACTTTGCAGCAAAGAGGACATCATTCAAAGTGTTGCAAGCAAGCTATTATTGGCCTACTCTTCATTAGGGTGTGAGGAAGTATATTAGTCAGTGTGATCGGTGCTAGAGGATGGGAAAGCCTACTCCAAGAGATGAAATGCCCCTACAACCTCAAGTGACTTTCGATCCATTTCACAAGTGGGGAATGGACTTCATCGGGCCTATCAATCCTCCTTCAAAGAAAAAACAACACACTATTGTGTCCACTGACTAATTGACTAAGTGGGCTAAAACCAAGGAAATTAAGGAAGCAACAGAAGAAAAGGTGCCTGAGTTCCTAAGGGAGAACATATTTTACAAACTTGGGTACCCTAGAGAGTTAGTCACAAACCAAGGTAGCCAGTTTAGCTCCAACATGATTGAAGAACTATTCAAGAATCACAAATCTAGCATAGGACCTCCACTCTTTATCATCCACAAGCTAATGGGCAAGTGGAGGTAACCAACAGAGCACTGAAGAACATTCTAACTAAGGTAGTGAACAACAGCAGAAAGGATTGGGCAAAAGGACTAGTTGAGGCCACCTGGGCCTATAATACAACATGGAAGACCAACACCAGATTTACACCCTCTAATCTGGTCTATGGGAAGAAGGCTTTGTTGTCCATTAAATTTGAGTATAATACATTGAGTATGGCAGCCCAACTAGATCTGGATCTTAGTCGTGCACAGAAAGAAAGATTGTTCCATTTGAATGGCTTGGATGAATTCAGAATGTAGGCCCTCCTACATACAAAGATAGCTCAGCTTCAGAGGAATATGTGGCATAACAAGCCCATCAAGGAGAAGAAATTTCAAGAAGGAGATTGGGCATTGTTATATGATTCTAGGTTTAAATACTTCAAGGACAAGATGTCTCAGACCTTATGTGGTGGAAATATGCCATGACAATAGTTAAGTGGAAATCAAAACTATTGATGAAGAGGCCATTCCATTGCTAGTTAATGGACACAGATTGAAAATGTACAAGATACATTTATCAATACAAGAGTTCATTGACAACATTAATAATACAATGATGATGGTGTAGCAAGTTCCAGCTCCTCCCTCATCCAGTCACTTAAAAAGGAGACAAAAATAAGGACTCAGGTGAGAACCTCTATGAGGAGCCTCAGTCCCATCTTTGGGTTGAAAACCTCATGACGCGGCCCAAGGATGAGAAAAATGAAAAGGATAAGAAGGTCCCTGGGCAAAAACCTTCCTTGAGGTGCCCAGGGTAGATATCTAGGGTGAAAACCTATCTAAGGCAGCCTAGGTGTTTTGATATATATATATATATGTGTGTGTGTGTGTGTGTGTGTGTGTGTGTGTGTGTGTGTGTGTGTAAAAAAAGAAAAAAACATAATTGTTATGTGCACGTGGGTGAGAAAGGCAACTAAGGAGCGAAGAGAAGATCCAAAGGGAACCCTGCCTGACATTTATTTCATCTCCTCGACTCCTTACCAATGCATCCCTCCATCAATTCTATTGTTTTTTCACTTCATTGCTTCCATTCAGGTGAAGGTTGGGTTTTCTAATAGAATCACCTCAACCATTACCATCATCCTTGCATCCACATATGCTCCTACTCCCTCTATTCATTCATTATAGCATCCTCACAGCTCCATCGAGAAACATGATCAATAATTCTAAGGAAGACACCAAACATTTCTAAGTGTTAATCCAGGATGTCCACAGCAGCAACAACATCAAATCCAAGAGCTCCACAACAGCAGCTGCATCAAATCCAAGAGCTCCACAGTAGTAGAAATAGCATCAGATCTTCAATCACAGACACCTGCAAAAGCTTATAAACCATCAACAGACAGTAGAGGAGGAAGAAGAATGATCATCAATAGCACCTCTAATCTTTGACAACTACAACATGGCATTAAGACCACAGGTAAGCATCCTACTCACTCACTCATATGCATCATTTGATCAAAATCTGTAAAGGTTAAGAGACAGTTGGTTTGTAAGTGAAAAGGTGGCAAAAAGGAAATTCTTTAATAAGTCAAAAGAAAATGAAAGAGTCCATAGATACAATGTTGTTATGGAAACCATTTGAGAATGCTTAAAGGATTAAGATTTGGGGTAGAAACACTAGTTCAACAAAGACCCAACATACCCTATTTCTTAATACAATCACTCATAAACTCCAGCAGCAAAGTAAAGGAAGGAAATTCCCAGTAGTTGGTTCACCATGGATTGATCAGGATCCTCATTAAGGATGACCTCCAAAGCCTCAGGATCCCCATAACATGGTCAGTATTCAGAAAATTGCCAACAAAAGATGAAATCAAAACCCTCACCTATGATGTTAGTACTTCTGTCAGTGAGGAGGAGGCAAAACAAGAAGAAGAAGATACATAGCTAGATGGGGATGAGATGGGAAAAGAAGAAACTAATAGAGAGGAACATGCTAAAAGAAGACAAGGAAGATGATGCTAAAACAAGAGGAAGAAACAAAGGAAGAAACTAATGGAGATGTGAAAGAACAACAAAAGGAAGAAGATAAGAAAAACATAGAGGACAACTGCAGGAAAAGGAAAACTAGCTGGAATGTATGACCAGCCTCTCCTTGGAGGCCATCTAGTGTAGGATGCTAGCTAAATGCTATGCTCTTTACCTTAGAGAACAATAGCTACAATTTCACATTAAAACACTAGCAAAAAGGAGCACCATGCCATTTCAGGATTGTAGATAGTTTATCGATCTTTGTGATCAAAGTGCACTTGAGGATAGGGCCAAAGTGGCAGAGTTTTATGTTGGAAATAATACTAAGAGGGGGCGGGTGAATCAGTATTATCAGGTCAATTATTTTTCATTTTACAATCAAATTTGTATATGCTACTTCAGTTAGTAAAATCCATGTATGTATGCAACTTTACTTAATGAAACTAGTGCATGACCAGCAGACTTGAAATTCAAATTATTCTTTAGATGTTGATCATTAATCTGTGCATCAAACCATATAAACAATAACCAGGAACAGTAAAATAGAACAGGAAATCACACATAAGAACACAAGATATAAGGTGGAAACCCAATGTGGGTGAAAACCACCTACTGTAATTCGTCTCTATCTTCTTTCAATTAGAAACTTCTTTTTACAATGTTTATGTACCGGTGTAGTCTTATACCAGTATGCAGGCTGCTACCTGCAGAAGGCTAAAACCCTCTCTCATTCTCCAGCTTCTCCTGGAAGGGAGCTACAACCCCCTTAGCTCTTGTACTAGCTAAGGTACTAGTACGTAGGTGCTGACCTATAGAAGGCTACAACCTTCTCTTTTCTTCCAGGGACCACGTTTCATAAATTTTCAAATTAGATCCATGAATAACATCAATCTAACATCAAGTATATCTGCATCAACCAAGCTTCTTTGTACACACCACAAGGAAATCAAACAATCACTTCTCTGAATGCTATAACCAGAATACAATAACAGTAACCAGAAAACAATAACAGTAAATAGAAGTAGCTAAAACATATTTCATGAGACGTACGCTACTTCAATATGTAGAACCTGTGTGCATACGCTTCTGCATCAAGGCAAACCAGCGTATACGCTGTTTTGAGTTAGTGAACCAGCATGTATACGCGCCTCTGCTGTGCCGAACCTACATACAGATCTATAAAAGATAATTTACCCTTTTCACTTATTCAGACATCAGTTATACCCAGATTATCATATTTATAGATCAAGTCATGCGCCAAATATAACAGATCAAAATTACACAAAGATACTTCTCTTCAAGCCTTAAGATCTTGACCCATCAATAGAACTTATCCTTCTCCTTGCACTTAGGTTCCTCCTTGATTCAGATCTAGTTATGCACCATAACCCAATGACCAGTATTCTAGATCTTGCTCTTCATAAGATATTCAATGCTTAAGTCAATGCCCTTGTCAAATGATCTCCTTCCTCTTTTATAGTCTTAGGCCTTACTCAAGCCATGGTCCAAAACTATTGAGAACCAATACTAGGGACCCAATACCTGGGTTCAATACATCGGACAAAATACCAAGGTCCAAAACCATAGATCCAAATACCACGGACCCAAAAATAAGCTTTCCCACATGTACATGCTTTTCCATGCATGAAAGTGCGTGCATAGACATACGCGATTTTTTATCAGCAATCCCACGTGTATACGCGACCTGGTTGAGAGGAACCTACGTATATGTATTTTTCTTCCATTCTGAGAGGTTGAACTGTGATTTGCCATCTTAGTGAGTTGCCATCAAGGACAACACCTATGCCATAGTGCCAAACCTGTGTCATAATGCCAACATTTTACTTGCATGACATGGCCCTCACAACAATGAATATTTGGGACCCTAATGTAGAGCTATGAGATCTACAATTAATGGCTTTGGCATCATGGATAAACCATGAGAAGTCAAAGGCTACAGAGATGAAAGAATGTCGGCCAAAGAGCAAAATGAACCTTTTTTCATTAGAGTTGAACAATCAAATCTCATGGCCCTACTCAACACCCATAATCTAATTGCAAATGATCCTCAAGTGGATCTTAGATATCTTGTTGTCCAAGGGCAAGCAATTTCACATTTTGAGGATATATTGAAGATACTAAGAGATGATAATATACATGCCTTCTAAAATGGAATACTCTGCCACACAGTTTGAAGATCGGAGAAAATAAGAAGAGGAAAAGAGGCACTCAGTAGAAGCAAAAATGAAAGCAGGCTTCTATGAACAAGAACAAGAGACCACAACAGAAGAATGGGATGTCAGAGAGGCTACCAGAGCCACTAAGTTGCTCAGAGGATGGGCAACACTTTCAGTAGGGGGGTGATCATGAGCCTCATTATTGAGTAATTATATGGGCCTTAATTGGCCTTGATTCACCTCCTAGCTTAGTCAAACCAACTATTCTCACAACTTATTGCATACTTTTGATTATATTTTGTTTATGAAATGAGTTAGAGCTGGATATTTTGCTTTGTGGTCTAATGTGTATATAATATAGGAATAAAGGATAAAAGCAAGGATAAATGCATATATAAAGGATAAAATCAAAGAACTATAGCAAAGACCTTGGTCAAGACTCGAATGGGACAAGGTAGAGGAATTATAGGATGTTAATCCTCTTCATCTACTACCCCTCCATTTGAATATTCCTCCATTAGCTCATAGTGTAAACAACCACATCATGAGGACTAGAAGACAGCTAAGCAAGTGAAAAGGACAGAAAACAGTTTATTTTGAGTTGGGACCCAAACGACCATAATTTGGAAGGAATTTGTTGGAGACCTCATATGTATAATTAGATAGGCTTAGGACCTCACTAGGATTCTGAATTCATTTGTAAAACTTTGTTTTACTTCTGAACTGAAAAGAGTTGTGAATTTTCTCTACAATCCATGGTTTCTGTAATAAAGATGAGTTTCGTTTAAGCCATCTCTGATTTAAACTCTGAGGGCTGAAGCTTTTGCGTTACGGCCCAACGTAAGCAGCCACAACTCCTCTTTACTATACTGTTATGATAGAATAGAGTTTTGTTCTATTTTTTTGTTTAAGTAGTTTCATGGTTTGCTGATTCATTTGCTCAAGAAGTTTCTAGTTATGATTCATTTGATTAAGAAGATTTATGGTTCTGTTCATTTTTCTGAATAAATTCCTATTTTTGTTCATCTGTTTTTGTAGTTGCATTTGTTATAGTTTACTTTCAATTGTGTTTTTAATTCATAGGTTAGTTAGAGGAAAATATTACTATCAGGTTGTGCGCAGGTGTCTTGGCCTCATCTCCTCCCTATGGGACCATGACTTGAGGCAGAGACCCTAGAGAAACCCCAAAATCACAGTCTCTAGTTCTCGCATGGGCTATGGAGTTCATTGTTTAAGTGTAATTAGTTGTTTACCCACACTAGTTTTCTTTGTCATTTTCCTTTGAAACCGCCTCCAGTACGTTCCCCCTCCATCGCTTCCTCATCCTCCGATCACCAACAAGCCTTCACAATCACCATGCAATTCACCCTTTTCTTCAACTACCGCCTCACGTGGAGTCCACCATTCACTTTATGAACTTTAAGTCCCCAGCATTGATCTGCCTTGACTAATCTGATGGCTATCGCTTCACTCAATCACTCTAGGCGCTTTAAACCAGCACCGTCGATTTGCCTTGTCTAATACGATGGTTTTCACTTCACTCGATTGCCAACTAGATTGGCTGATATCCACCATTGATTAGCCCCGCCCGATCCAAATGCCATTGCGCGATATCGCGTGGATTTCTGTCCAATCGTTATCCGCCTGAGAGCATGTGAGAACAATGGTTTCTCTCTGCTACGTGTCACCCAATTAGGCTAATCACATGAAATTTTAGAAAACAACTTACAGCTTTGAGGGCACACAAAATACAACTTAACGCCCTCTAAACCCACTCCATCATTTCCGCACGTTGCTTTTCCCCATGATATGATTTCCATTGTCCATCTCTTGCCTTCACCCACATGATAAGATCTTAATCGTTCATCACTCCTATTAGCCTCACCCGTCCATCTCCTCACCTCACCCGCATGATTAAATCTCAGCCATTCATCTCCTTTGCTCCCTTGTTCGCCCATCTACCTATGTAGCCTCCTGCGATCAAATCCATGTCATTCATTTGCCTTTCACCTAACTAATCCAATGGTTCTTCTGCACTGTTGTTCCCTCATGTCCTCTGTTCACTGATTTCGACCTCTGATCACTTTTTCCACCTAAAACCCTATTTAGCCTAAGTTTCTTTATTACCCCTTAGTCTAGTTTTAATGTTTTTACTTTTGCAACATAGATAATTAGCATTAGGTTAATGCTAAATTAACAATTCTGTTTAGCATAACTATTTGATTGATTAAGTTAGGCTATGGTGCAAGTTTAGCATTTCATGTTGTTTTCTTCATTACTGCAGTAGAAATAACTCTCTCTTAGAATAAGGTTTTCTCTCCTTCCATCAAATAATTAAAGCTTCTTCTCACTCTATAAACAATGACAACAGGCAGGACCTTCACTTCTACTTGTGCATATAGCACTGTCACCTCCAATTTTGTATGAACCTCGGGTTCATAAGCAAATCTAGTAGCCCTGGGAGTTGCAGGATTATTTTTGCAATACCTAGGCTCATCATCAACCAAAATAACCAACCAAGGCATACCAAGGCTAAACCACCTCACCCTCATCAATAGAAACTAGGCCTTACCATAAGCCATCTCGAATGAATATGGCAGCAAAATGAACACATCATAACAGGCTTTACCGTGATCTCCACCCAATCACTAGGCCAAACAAGCATCGATGCCACTAGATTTCTCCACCCACACTATGAGGAGTTTTCCTGTCTCCTACTCTCTTAGGCTTTACCGCAATCTAAACACGGATCACTGGGCTGTAAGCTGAGACCCACTCTCCAAGATTTACCGCATATCCAAAACCTAGGATTACTAGGTCCAAAAGACAGAAAATCACCTCTCGGCTTTATCGTATATCCTGCCATTCACCAGCGAGAATTCCTATGCCCGTCGAGTCAACACAATCCTGGCTTTACCACAACCCATAGTCTAGATGAGGGGTCACTAGGCTAGTGGATTTAGCGTGATCAAGAAGCCAGTTTACAGACCATGAGGCCATGTGTTGTATCATTCAGAGATCTATCCCACTCAGCTTTGAATCTATCTAACAATCTAGCTCAACCAAAACATGAGAACCCCATCACACCATGGTTATCTGGAAATGGAAGTGCTAGTCTAAAAACACAATCACACCTAGGAAAACCCATGCCATGATAGAAAAGAAGAACATGCAATCCCATGAATGCCAAAATGCAAAGACTGTTTGAGTATGATAATCAACCATGGTCCAACATCACATTGTGACAAAAATCATCTCAGTGTGTAAATCAATGATGGTAAATCATGGTAAACCATGTTTATTTTAGGGTTTATAATATTTAACGTAGGGTTATTATACCTTGGGTTTATAATATTTATCCGAGGAGTTTAATATTATTCCCTTGCAACGAGCCACTATAGATATTAGAGATAGAGAGAGGCAGGGTCTCACATTTATGACTATATAAGGAGTGAAATCAATAGATGGTTTGCAGATTTCATCGCCTTTTTTTTTTCAATGTTATGAAAAAATGCAAGACAGTGCGAGAAGGGATTGGTTGCAAAGCGTGAATTGTCATGATCATTATCTTGTTGATTTGAATTGGTGCAACTTTTTTCTTCTATCTTGGTGTGTTTTGGAAGAGGCTAGCTTTTAATAATTGTGTTCTCACGGAGTGTTTAAAGTTGAATTTCGTATCAACCACATTTAAATTGTTGTTTGATTTTTATTAAATGTTTATTTCACAATTACTTCATTGTTATTTATTAAATGATATTTAATATTGTTTATTAAATGATTATTAATTTAATTTGTATTATTATTATTATTATTATTATTATTATTATTATTATTATTATTATTATTATAGTAATAATATAATATTAATTATTATTAACATGGTTCTTATATTTATATTAATATTATTCATAATAACATTAATTCTTAATAATAATTGATACATATGCTAGGCTTATCGGCATTTATCAACCATTTTTATTAATGTGATTGTGCTAGTTAATATGGAATTAACGCACTACTTATATATGTGTGTCTCTCCATTTTTGAATCTATAAATTGAAAACAATGAAATATGACTTTTAAATTAATTAAATTTTCTTTTCTTTTCTAATTTATTAAATAACTAAATTTATTAAGGTTATATATTAAATATTAATATAATATTTAATATATATATATATATAATATTAAATAAAGAAAAAAATTAATTAGTTTATATTTATTATATAATATATATAATTATACTTAAAATAGTTTAGATTACTAAAGTGCATAGAATTTATATATGTATTAGTTGAGCTTTGGGTCAAGTCTTTGTGGTTGACTCAAAAAATCCTTTTAATAATCTTTTTGTGTGGCTTTGTAGTTAAGCTAACAAGATGATATGATACAAATAGTCTATGAACATATCAGCCACCAATACTGCATAAACATAAATATTTATAAATTAAGAAAATAATTTAAAATTTTAAAATTACGAGTTAGAAATAAATTTTAAAATTTTATATATAGATTATTTCATTTTATTTATAAAAATTTAAATTAATTCAAATAATAAATTTAATAAAATATAATATTTAATATTATGTATTTATTATTAATTAAATTATGTTATATTATTATATATTAGATCAAATATTTGAATTTAAAATTACATTTATATATTATATTAAAATTAACAATTTTCACCATATTTTTTAATTTGGTTAAGTTTCTTAATTATATTTTGTTTTTTTTTTTTAACTGTAGCGTGCATATTAAGTGACGGCCAAATTTTTGCCGTCATAATATTTGACGGCCAAATTTTTCTATAACAAATAATTTTAGCTTTCTCATTTGTTTTAGTTCTTGCTGGTAGTGCACTTCTTTTGAATCATTTTTCATTTTTACAAATAAGCAATTCAGGATCTGTTAAT
The DNA here is from genome assembly GCA_031772625.1 of Pinus tabuliformis. NCBI lineage: Eukaryota > Viridiplantae > Streptophyta > Pinopsida > Pinales > Pinaceae > Pinus > Pinus tabuliformis. The sequence goes on along the minus strand of CM062817.1, from coordinate 1,806,166,128 downwards.
CTACATATACATTTAACGAATAAAAATATTATTTTTGTAAGTGATAAATTACAAAAGAAAGCCCAATATTAATATTTTTTAATATTGACCTTTATTATTAATATTTAGTGTATGACATTTTAAAACAAACGATAAACTTAAAATATGAACTTGCATTGATTCAATAAAAGAAAATGTTGAATTTTGGTTCATTATTTCTAATAAACCATTCAATCTTTGGATTATAATCTATATATACATTTAACAAATATATATTATATAAATCTTTCAAGCTTTGCATTATTTTTATAAGGTAATATATTACCCAAAAAAAAATCACATCTTGAGAAAAAGTTGGAGAATATGATGCAAAGAAACTTAATTTTAATCATTATGATTACTTTTGAACCAGAATTATTTTATAAATAAGGAATAATTTTTTTAACAAATAATTATTATTATTATTATTATTATTTATTTATTTATTTATTTTGTTAATTCATAGTTTCCTAAGATTGGTAAAAGTCCGTGTGGACCCTATGAATATGAAAGTTATTTACGTAATCTCATACTTTTGTGGGACATCATTCATTGTTGAAGGTGGTCGATCAATAAATCAAAGGATTCATGAGCATAGAGCTAACATCAAATATGGGACTACCTGTTCCTCAACATTGACAGAGCATACACAGAAGACATAGCACCACATCTACGTTGAATAACTCTTGATCATTGCTAGGATTGATCATTTCCATCACCCCAAGAGTGATAGAGATTGAGAAGAAGCCAAGTAATCTAAATAGACATTATGGATTGAAAATTAGTAGTAATTGGGTCTGTGCCTTTTCAATTTAAGAAGTTTTTATCATTTATTATTTTTATTTATTTATTTATTATCATTTTGTTTTGGCTGTCAAGTTGTCTATGATCCTTCAGGCTTGACCTACAAGATATTTCTACGTGGTATCAAAGATGAAATGACTATATAACAGGAGAACACGAGTTTGTCTTTTGCAAGAGAAATCAAATTTGCAGTATCATACTTCAAAGCATGCATGATGTTGTTCTACGGGTTGAGACTTGAATCTACCCTAGAGCATAGTTTGAACTATACTGCTTGGAACGACAGGATGGAGGCACTGTTGGAAGACAAAGAGCTTAAGGAACTCATAGACAAAGATATTCCTAAGCCAATTGATGCTCAAGATCTGGTAGAGTGGAGAAAGTATGTGAAAAAGGTTACAAGGATTATCCTAGAAGGAGTTCGAGATCATATTGTGTCAAACCTCCATGGTAATGAGACGTCATTGCAATGTGGAAGGCCTTGAAATACCTATTTCAAAATAAGAGTGACCATAGCAAGTTGGCACTGAAGTACAAGCTCAGAAAAGATCAGGATGGAGAAGTGGCATACTATACTAATGTACTTAACCAAGTTCACCCAATCCTTGGATGGGCTTGGAAGTTTCGGTGTTACAGTTGTTGAAGATGATATGGTCAGCTTAGCACTTCTAGGCCTTCCCAAGAGTTGGCAGAATTACCAGGACTCAGTTAAGGGGAGTGAGTAGATACCAGAGTGGGAACGGTTGTGGTCTGACTCGGTACAAGAAGAGATTCGGTGGAACACCAAATATGGGTCCTCATTCAAGAATGATGACGAGGAGAACTATGCCTTAGTTGGAAAGGCAAAGAAAGGGAAGGGTAAGTCATCTCATTCCAAATCAGATTCTATTAAGGGTGAAAATAAGAAGGACTTGTCGAAGATTAAATATTTTAACTGTCACAAGCTCGGACATTACGCAAAAATGTTTTTACACAAGAAGGCCAGTACGAAACCCTCAAGAGGGTCAAACGTAAATCTCTTGCTTCACAATTTGAGTTAGGTTTCACCCTCATCGCTTGCATGGTTACATTGGTGACTCATAATGTGTGGTACATGGATAGTAGAGCCTCATTCCATATGACCGACAAAAAATAGTTCTTCAGTGACTTGGAGGAGAAGGACCTCCACATGCACATCGATATGAGAGATGATGGGAGGTATAGAACAACCAACATCAATATTATTACATTTTATAGGGATTATGGTTCTCCTCTCACATTAAAATATGTCATGTATGTTCAAGGTTTGAAGAAGAATTTGGTTTCAGTTGCCATGTTGGAGACCGTGGCTACGATGTGATATGTAGCAAGGGAAAGGTTTTCCTTCGTCAAATAGCCTCTGGGAAGGTGCAGTGGATCGAGGTTTGAGTGAAGAACCTCTAAAAATTGGATGTAGAAGATTGTGTTGCTTTGAGCACCAAAGTAGAGAAGGTGCACAACCAAAACATCAGTGAGTTATGACATAGAATATTAGGTCACTTCCACCACATAGCTTTGAAGATTGTGCAACAGATTTTGACAAGACACCTGAAGGGTACACTAGAGCAAAGATAAACATGCAGAGGGTGTACATTGGGGAAGTACACCAAAAATTCCTTTCATGATAAAGACAATTGAGTGCAAGTGGTCCTTGATAGAGTTCACTCAGATGTGTGTGTACTGTTCTTGAGATTCTCCATGACCAAGCACAAGTATTTTGTAATATTTGTTGATGATTTTTCTCGTAAGTGTTGGATTTTCTTCATGTGGAATAAAGATCATACATTTTCTAGATGTTGTGAATTTAAAGTACTTGTTGAGAAAAACACTCGGATGAAAGTTAAAACTCCCAGAAGTGATAACGGTGGATAATATTTGTCAAATAAATTGAAAAAATTTTATGCATCAGAAGGCATTCGATGGGAGTTAATAGCACCTCATGGCCCAAAAAAACGGGGTAGCTGAAAGGAAGAACAAAAGTATTGTGGGAGCTGCATAGGTGATGTTACATGATCAGGGCCTATTGTTGTATTTGTGGGATGAATAATGCAACACAACTATCTATCTGCAGAACAGAAGCCCCCATCAAATTCTCAGGATGATTACACTAGAACAATCTTGTTCAGGTCAGAAACCAAATGTGGCACACTACATGATATTTGCTTCATCATTCTACTATCATGTTACCAAGGATGCGTGGAAAAAGCTAGAGCCAACATTTTAGTTGGGAATATTTGTGAGGTACACTAATACACCTCACAATTATCGGGTGAAAATACCATCCAATAGGATGACAATGGTTCATAGAGATGTGAAGTTCGATGAAGAGAAGGCCATGTGATGTTCTCTCGAGAGGTAACTTCAGTTACATGCAGATGAGGAGACTTTAGCTACAAAGGAGGAGCCTCGAGATGATGTGGAGCAACCACATGCAGAGGAGAAGACAGTGGAAACACCCACTAATGTAGAGACTTCTAAAGATGGAAGGAAGTGCATCAGAGAGGATGAAAAATTGATGCATGATGCTAGAGAGAATGTAGGAGAACCCACATCACATCACAGCGCAGATATATGAGGTTACCAAATGAGTACATTTTCTACATGCATCTTATGACAAAGAGTGTAGAGGTTGAGCAATCCTAATTCGAGGAAGTCATGCAACAACTAGTATGGATTGATTCCATGGTTTAGGAGTATGACTCAGTTATTAGAAAAAATGTTTGGGAAGTGGTCCCAACACAAACATGCAAGTCAATGGTGATTTCAAGATTGATTTACAAGGTAAAGCAAGCAGCATATGGGAGTCTCGAGAAACGCAATGCCAAATTTGAGGCTATAGGATTCTCTCATATGGATGGAATTGATTATGATGAAACCTTTGCTACAGTAGCAAGGTACTCTTCAACCAGATATATTCTAGCACTGTTAATGTAGATGGGATGGAAGATACATTAGATGGATGTGAAGACAACATTCCTCAATGGTATGATTGTGGAAGAGGTGTATATTGAGCAACTAGAATGATTTGTGACCTTCAATAGAGATTCACATGTGTGCAGAGTCAATCGAGCATTGTATGGACTAAAACACGCACCCTGTGCTTGGTGCACTAGGATTGAAATCTATTTCACTAGGTTGAGCTTCACCAAAAGTGAAGTAGATGTGAACCTTTACCATATTGTGGTTGAAGGTAAATTGTTGATTATAGTATTATACGTCAATGATTTGATTCTAATAGGTGATGAGAAGCTGATAAAATCTTGCAAAGAGGATCTTGCAAGAGAATTCGATACGAAGGACCTGGGGCTCATGTATTACTTTCTTGGTATAGAAGTATGGCAAGTATATGGGGAACTGTTTGTCTCCTAGGGTAAGTATGCCAACAAGATACTGAAGAGGTTCCACATGGAGAGAAACAAAAACATGGAGACTCCTCTAGAAGGTAATTGGAGGAAGTAAGATACTACTTTAGGTGAAGTATTGGAGGCTACTATTTATAGATATATTGTGGGTTCACTCATGTATTTGGTGAGCATATGACTGGACATGTGTTTTGCAGTTAAATAGCTTAGTCAAGCCATGGTTAAGCCAACAAAACTTTATTGGAAGGGAGATAAAAATGTGTTGAGATACCTCAGAGGCACCACTCAATTTAGTTTTTGGTACAGATGGATAGAGGGAGTGAATCTCCAAGGCTTTACAGATCTAGATTGGGCAGGGATTCTATTCGACACGAAGAGAACATTGGGTCGAATATTCAGTATTCGGTCAGCAACAATTTCTTGGTACAGGAGGAAACAAATATTAGTTGCACTCAGTTCAGCGAAAGCAGAGTACATGGATGTTAGTCAAGTAGCATGTGAAGCTATCTAGATGAGGAAGATCCTTGTTGGATTATTTGGTTAGCATATGGATCCTACAATGATTTAATGTGACAATCATATTTGTATCAAACTCTTTGAAAATCTAGTTTTTCATGATTGTTCCAAGCATATCGACATCCGGTATCACCATCTACAAGACTGTTTGCATACGAGAATCATGTTGTTGGAGTAAATTCCTAGATAGGAGTAAGATGCATATATTTTGACAAATGCATTATCAATATGAAAATTCGAGTTTCATAGAGGCACGATTAGGATAATAGATAATCCCTTTGTTGTTGAGAGGGACCATTGAAAATGCAACAAGAAAATCCTAACTTAATTTATCCTTGATTAAATTAGGAATGAAATTGTAATCCATATCTCATGACATCTTGTAATAGTTAACTAAGTTAATTTGACTTAGTTAGCTCAATTAATTCGAAGTTGAGGGTCTAACTATAGTCATCTAGAGTGTCTTCTATAATTAGGAGAACTATTTGAGTTTATTTTGAGTTGTATTTAATTATTTAATTCATTCCAACTGACTTAAAGTCAGTTAAACTAGTTCCGACTGATGGAGAAATTTGTGGGAGATGTTGTAGTGAGGTGTAACCTGCTGCAATTGGGTGTAACCTACAGTAGTGTGGTGTGAATTACTATAGTGGGGTGTAATTTATTGTAGTGGGGTGTTACTTATTACAGTGGGGTGTGACTTACTGTAGAGGGGGTAACTTACTGTAGTGGGGTGTAACCTATAGTAGTGGGGTGTAACGTGTAGTAGTGGGGTGGAGCCTATAATGATTAGTAAACTAAAGATTCACTCATAATTAAATCATGCATGTTAGAACAGAGAAAGACCTAGTTGAGATTAGAGTTTAGGGACAGTGTGCTATCAATTGTATAATCATCTGAATTTTACAGGTGGTGCATGTAATCAGAAGAAGGTCTATGATGATTTCACAATTCATAATTATAGAATTTCTCAATTAAATATGGGTAGATTACCAAGGGAACAAATCAAGGAAATAAGAGCTTAGCAGGCAACAAAATTGTCTTAGTATTGGCTTAAGCTTGTTTAGGAAGTAGTGAGATAGATATAGATAGTGCAGAGGTTACTTGAGGTTGAACAAAGCATTGTAATCTTCTCATATCTTCTAATTAATGAAATATACATAAAGAAAGCATTTTTAGCCGTGACTTTCCCTAGAAAATCATTGTGTTGTGTTTGGTTGAATTCTTTCTCTTACATGCTTCTTGATTTCATTTATCATTTATTGTTTCCGCTCATGAGTAGATTAGATTCAAGTCAATTGTTTTAGCATATTACAATCTGCAATTGAATCTACAAGAAATTTCTACAAATAGTACCATATATAAGAGAAACTGTGAATGGCACAATATATAAGAGCAAGTGCAAATGCTATCAACATTTACAACAATTACAATTGCTAAATTTCACTTATAATAATGTGTGTGTGTGTGTTTATATATATATATATATATATATATATATATATATATATATATATATATATATATATATATATATATATATATATATATATATATATATATATATATTAATTATTTCTTTTTAACTTAGGTGAGGATTTTGTATATAGGATTTATAGAGGGAACTTATCTTCATGAAGTCTTTTTTTGTTCCACTTAAAGGTAATTTTAAGGATGAAATCTTATCTTAAAGTTTAGAATTCTTGTTCAAATCTTACTCATCCCTAATACGCAAGTTGTGAAATATTTGGTGATATTTTTGTAAAAATATTTATATTTCTAATGATTTTATATTATTCTATATAAAATTTGGGTGAGATTCAAGGTAAAATAATTTTGAATTATAAAATTTGAGTGAGTAATTTAGAAAAATGGAAATTTATGAATTTTCTTTTAGAAGAAGCGTAGGAAATTAGCCCACCTCTGATTATTAGCCTATAAAAGTTTCCTTCAAAAAGCTTTAGGAGCAACTGCTTTCATCTTGGTGAAAAAATAGAATACATGGATTTTGTATTGGCCCTTGAAAGAGGAATTGATTCCTTTACTAACACTTGTTGTTGTTAATCCTCATTTTAAACATTTTCACTTTCTAGACAATTATATATTTTATTTTATTTTTGGACCATTTTTTTTTTAGAGGATTAGCAAGAACATGGAATAATGTAGCTTGTATATGGATATGACATATGAAAATGAAATGTTGTGCTCTCATAATTTAAGACTTGAGCAGTTTCAACAATTCTCCATTTGAGAAGACCTATGTCTAGAGAACACTTGCTAAGCTTTGTCTCAATACAAATACAAGCATATAGAAATAATCCCACCAAATCTGTCTTAAGATATAATTTGATGTAAGTTCTCAAAGAGTTCCCAATATCCTCAAACACACATAAATACCATTAATGTAGTCTCAAATTAGGATGAGGAATCCACTCTAGCATTTTAGTAATTTACAAAGAGTGAGAATCAAAATTTGGAGGCTATGAAATTATAAAAGCCGATTGCTTTTCCAAAACTAAGGACATTCTTCAAAAACTCTCTCATAATAAACATGATCAAAGGTTTAAACAAGAAAAAAAATATTTGGAAGAGAGATCTTGTAATTCATTATCTCAGATGAACAAATCCGTTGATATAAGGTAAACATAGGAGGTCAAAACCCATTAAATTAATAAATGAACCTATAATTTTTATATAAGAAATCTAGATTAGTAATCTTCATGAAAAAAATATTAAAATAAAAATTATTTATATAATAACGTTATTGTCCATTGGATAATCCAGTGCATTCCATGTATTTTTCCACATGTTCTTAAACACCTCTTGAGTATCCATTAATTCTGGTGATGCATCCATTTACTAACATCTATGAGTTTTGGTGTAACCACAATCGTGGTTCCAATTAGCGGCATTAGAGCCAAAGGTCTTGAGTTTGAAGCACTCCATAGCTTGTAGTGGGGGAGATTGTGTTATGAAACCAGCTCACAAAAATATATGAAATATAGATCAATGCCTTAGAATTCAGCCTCTTAGAGGGGGTAATCTCCTTTACATTACACAAATGAACAATTCTTGGATGATAAAAATGACAAGACCTCATTTCTACATATAGGAGTCTAAGGGGTCATAATATAATCAAAGCAGACATAACAACAATAATGTAAGGGCACAATGATAACAATTGTCGGCTTCTACGGGGCACAGTAATAAGAATATGGGGACTACATGGGCACAACAATATAATAAGGGTGTTACACTAATAACAATAAGAGGCTACACTAGTAGTATAGGGACCTAACATGCCCCTCTACTTTAAAAAGTGTTGTACTCAACGCTTGAGTAGTTCTTGGTGCTTCTATATAAAATTCTTGTCCTCCCATGTTGAATCTTCAGTGGGTAAGCACTTCCACTTGATGAGATACTCAAAAATTGATCGATTTCGTAACTATCAGGTTCTTGTTTCTGTGACTGCTCCAGGCTCAAATATGATTTTTCCTTCCCTGTCAAGTTTTGGCAATATTGTTTGATCTGGGATCGTCTCATTATGTAAGGTTGCCATTTCTTAAGTGCATGTAGTATTGCGAACATTTCCGTCTCATAAATAGCTTTGTGTAAATACTTTCCTCTGATTGGACGACTTTTGGAAGCAGTGGCTCTTTCATCTTACATTAAAACAACACCAATTCCATTTCCCAAAGCATCACATTCTACAATAAAGGTTTCTGTGAAGTCTGGTGTAGCTAAGACCGATGCTTGACACATTGTCTCTTTAAGTTGTTTGAAGGCCTTTGTTGCTTCTAGATTCCATGAAAATGCATATTTCTTCAATAATGTTGTTAGAGGTACTGTTATTCTCCCATAATTCTTAACAAACTTGTGATAATACCCTGTCAACCCAAGAAATCCTTGCAGATGCTTTATAAATGTGGGGATTTTCCATTCCTTAATGGCTTTAATTTTGCTAGGGTCTACCTTAACACCTTCGTGAGATACAATATGACCCAGATATTCCACCTCTTGTACTCCAAAGAAACATTTGGAGCTTTTTTCATATAATTGTTTCTCCTCCAATAGTTTGAGCACCCTGTCAACATGTTGAACATGATCCTTCTAAGACTTGTTGTAGATTAGTATATCATCAAAAAATACTAACACAAATTTTCTAAGGAAGGGTTTGAAAATAGAATTCATCAAACCTTGAAATGTAGAAGGTGCATTGGTAAGGCCAAAAGGCATGACTGAAAATTCATAATGATCCTCGTGAGTTCTAAATGTTGTTTTTGGAATGTCGTTAGTCTTCATTCTGATTTTATGATATCTTGAATGAAGATCCAACTTAGTGAAGTAAATTGATCCATGCAATTCATCAATGATAGGAATGGGAAATTTATCTTTAATAGTGAACTTGTTGAGCTCCCTATAATCCAGACACATGTGCCATGATCCATCCTTCTTGTGCACCAATACTACTAGAGTACAGAAAGAACTTTGACTAGGTTGAACTATACCAACCTCTAGCATTTCTACAACCATACGTTCAATTTCACTCTTTTGGGCATAGGGATATCTGTACGGCCTGATGTTTGGAGGAACACTTTCTAGAATCAAATGAATAGCATGATCATGATCACGAATAGGTGGGAGGCCTTTGAGAGTCTCAAATACCTTGGAATTATTGCCCAAGACTTTTTGGAGATCTAGAGAAATAGATGATTTCAATGTGGGAACCCTAGCGAACATAACTGTGCAATTACGCCGCATTGTTCCTTGTTTAGAAGCTTTGCCATATCGTTAGAGCTGATTATCTTTCCTAGTTTCCCTGCAATACCCCTTAATTCAACTTCCTTTCCTTTCGCAGAAAATTTCATGAAAATTTCTCGAAAATTAAAAGCTATTGTGCCCAAGGATTGTAGCCAATAGACTCCTGGTACAACATCAGCACCACCCATTAGAATGGAAAGAATTGGGCTATTAAATACATATTTTGCCATGGATAGCTTGATATTATGGCACTTTCCAAAGAAATTTATGGTTCCTCCACTTAAAATCATCACTTGAAACTCTAGTGTTGGATATAGGAAACAATTAAATTCCTTGGCTATCTTACAATGAATAAAATTATGGGTACTTCCTGAATCAATCAACACTATTACCTTTTTCTTCTTGATATGTCCTTCTATATTGATAGTTTGAGTGGTAATTCCATCCAATGCATTACAAGATATGGTCGGATTCATTTCTTCTTTATCTAGGGTTTGTTCTTGGAGTATATCCTCTTCTTTTGACATTTCTTGTTCCTCTTCTTCCTCCTCTTCCCAATCTATGTAGAATAATTTCTTCTCAGCACACTTATGACCTTTAGTGTATTTGCTATCAAAATTGTAACAAAACCCTTTTCTCTTTTTTCTTCAAATTGTTGTGGTGTCAACCTTCTAGGTTGTGGAAAGCTAGGGGAAAAAACACTTCCATCTTTATAGTTGTGAGTGGTACGCTTGCTCGTTGCCGTAATTTTTCTATTCATTTTTCTTGCTAACCTGAATGCATTCTCCAATGAATCAGGTTTCCAAAGGAAAACCTCATGTTGGATATTATCCTTTAAAGTACCTATGAATACATCAATCCTATGCTCCTCTGGAATATCTTTTACCCTTATGTTCAAATTTTGTAAATCCTCAATGTGCTCAATCATTCAACCCTTTTGTTTGAGGTTTATCAATGGGCTAAAAAAAGTGTTTCTTTTTGTATCCTGATAATGTGCTATCATTTCTTCCATAAAAATTGCCCAAGTGACAATTTATTTACAAGAGCAAAGCCATAAATACCATACAAACTGATTTGGTTCCAAATATAAAGTTGCAATACGTACCTTTTGTGTGTTTTGCAATTATGGAGATCAAAAAATTGCTTCATCTGTAGTATCCATGTTCTGGGATCCTTGCCATCAAACTTCGTCATATCGATTTTTGGAACATGGTGGGTCTTCAATCCAACATTAGAGTCTATGAAATCATGATTAACATTTCTTTTGTTCTCATCATGAGTTCCTTTACTACCCTTTCACCATTAGTAACCATGTCTTGTAGCAACTTATTCAAATTTATCTTCAATTCTTCCATCTTAGCATCCATGCCATTCATCTTAACGTCCATTTCATTCA